>OZ018299.1:24452628-26862772 GCA_963969485.1 Nomada goodeniana | reverse complement strand
CGAAACGATACGCTGACAATCAGTCAGCGTTTTAATCTTCGCCTAAACCCGGCACCGTCCGTCAATAAACGGATTTGCCGCGCCTCCGTTCAATCAACGCAATTTATACAAGAAAATCGACAGCTAACCGATAATTAACAACCACGATTACACGCTGAGTATACTAATCAACGCGATATAGCAGCGCGCTGATTCCGCTAAATAAACTGGCAACAGTATTACGTGTGCACGCAAACCGCGGCGAACCCAGCTAGACAACTAATGCCAAATCGAAATAAATTACTCGTGCTTTAGGCCGTTGATAAATTGTTATTGAAACTTCTGCGACCCGCCGCAGCGTTTGCCCCCGTTCCATTAGCGTGCTGCCCGCGATAAAAATAGTCGTCGCTGTGCTATTTCGTTTCACGTAAACCGGATGCACTTGCAATTATTAATATTTGAACGGGACGCAGCGCGTCGATGCGTGTTCGATTGATATGCAAGCGACAGCCGTAACTATTCCGTAATACACGCGTAAATTTCGCATGCCTACCGTGTACGCGACACGGCTACGCCGAAATGGATCGAAATTATGGTCGCCGGTTCCGTCTGCGAGTACAATGATAATTCACTCGCAATTAATATCTCGTTCCCGGCAAAAATGTGTTCGATCGCGTCCCCGGTATTAAGCTGTTCCGATTGCAGTGGACAGGGCGGGCATTGGGTAAGCATTGTTCGCGGATCGAACACCTTTTCGCGACGGAATTAATTAATTGAAATCGCGGACGGTTTATAAATATGACGATTGTTAAGCGAACTGTTGAAAACGTTCACTTGTTTCGGGGGGGGGGGGGGAATACGTGGAATGAAATGGACGTGATGCGTCATTGAGGCGGTGGGTAATTCGGTGAAAAAGTAAAGGGATCGATTGTAGCATTGAACTGTGAATGGAGAATATGTATGCTGGGGAAGATAATTGTGGGATAGTGTTTAACTGTGCCGCAGGGTTCCATTTTATATTGCAATATGAAAGGATGTTTCTTCGGTCACAAGGATGCGTGCACAGTGCTCGCGAAAATAAACGATCAAAGTTTCATAAATACTCTTGAACTAAGCGTGTCCATATAATTCTTTAACCCGTTACTAAAGACCGACCAAAGCATTCCTTTTCTTCTCTGAAATGACAAAATATTAACAAACGTGTCACGTTTCCTACACCTTCGTCAGCCGCGACTTATAACCCTTCCCAAAGACAAATCAAATCCACCGAAAGATCGCGTGCCACGTTGATAACGGACTCTCCGGATGTTCAAGAGAAATCAACATTATCGTTCATCGAGGATTTTCATAGAAACCGATCAACACCGATAACGAGCTAAAGCGAGAAAAATGGGCCGACATTCGAGTCGAAAATGAGTCGAAAACTATTCAACTTTTACGGCGGATGCAAAGTAGCCGGGCTTATCGCGCGCGTACCCGCGCGGTGATTTATCCTTCCGGAAGTCGGAACCTCGAGCCCCGCTGGCCTACATAGCGTGGAGTTGCACCCGCGCCTTGGCACCGTGTCATACGAGTCACCGTCGTGAGACGTACGAGGAAATGGGAGCATCACCTTTCCCGTTCTTGGTCGGAAGTACCGACGACAGCAGCGGACGGGAAACAACGGACACGGGCGGCGATTAACGGATTAGAAACACGAGCCCCCTGAACATCTCCGAGTCGTACGAGTGGACTTCAGAATTTCCGGACGTCGAAACGCTTCCGCTAATTGTCCCGACGAGTTTTTCGAGATCGCGAATCGCGCGAACGGCCCGCATCGAAAACGTTTCGCCACTTCACAATTTCAATTTCATCATTTCGGTTCGCACGTGCACAGCTTGAACTGGAGGAGAGATAAATCGATATCCAAGTGCGATCTTAAGCATCTCGCGAGGCGAAAATGTCGCCACGATAAGCACGGTTTTTCCCATCGATCCGCCGGACGAACAACTTGCGCGCTGATAAAGCCTCTTCCTCTGCACTTTCGTGGCGAATCTACCTGGTAATATTCGCGGAATCGACCAGGGCCTCCAGCACGCTAACCATTTTCTTGTTCACCGTGAGAAAGTCAACTTTGTTCTCTCATGGGCGATCCCATGGACGAGTATGCAGAGTGAAATGACGGGGAGACTTTACAAGATTACGCCCGTTTCAACAGGAATACTAAAATTCAGAATATTGCCGAGGCGAGTATTTGTAATGGTACTTCAAGCAGCCAATGGTGTTTCATGAATTTTACTTCGTAAAAGTTTGCCTGTGATGAACACTGTTGGCTGTATATTATAAAACATTGAATACTGGAATGATTTTAGCACCGCAGAAGGGGCAAAATGAAACAAATCGGTAGCAGAAATTATTGTTAAAGTTTCAGAAAAATGGCACTGACATTGATCGCACGTATCCTCGCGATAAGATATAAATGCCGATCAATCCGAGAAACGAATAACGCGAAAAGAAGTAACGAGTGAAGAAGAACGCGAACTAAAGTAATCAGAAGGAAGCTTGTTTACAACCACCTGTGTATAAAACGCGCAATGTTTCATAAACATCTCGTTCGTATTCCGACGGTAATATTCATCTGCGTAAAGGAACGAATTGAAGAAAAATTTCAGCGACCGCAGAATTCAATTGGGACGCACTTTGGTCGTCCCCTCAACCCGAAACATTATTTCTACTTCGAAAAAACGAAAGAAAATGCGTCGGGCTTTTGAGCTCACGCCAAGCAGAAAAGGAACGGTAATATGTACCGAACAAAAAGAATGTGAGAGGTAAAACGGTCCCGCGCTCGAACAATACAAGTTAAAGGCTTTCCGATAATACTGGTGCGGGTGTATTATTGTTTTAAAGAGAAACGCGAACGCGTTTCTCGTCAATCGTGGATTCACGCAGGCGCGTTTACACGCGCGCTGGAGGAACGAACGTCCGGTGTTTTTGCGTAATTGGACAGTCGTAATCTGGTTGTCCACGGCAATTAGCGTAATTTCAGTGCTTAAGCAGAAAACATTTTTTCGCGATATATACCCTTTATCGCGTGCCCATTGCTACCTGGCGTGCGTAACACGGTCGCCGAAATCGATAAGCCGGGGATATTAGCGATATTAACGCCTTTCTTGTTCAATGCTATTCTTTCGCCTGTGCTCTCCGTTGTTTTATTTTCCGGCTTTCTTTTATCCCGAGATTTTTGGACCACTGGGTTCGAACGACCTAGACCCACGATTCTCGTTGGTTCATGTATTCCCGAGAACGTCCGACAATATTTCAAAGAAGAGTACCAATTTTCTTTTCCCATTTTATTATAATACTTGGATGGGAAATCGTTCGAAGTAAATGATTTATTACTGGTTTTGTTATTGTTATGCGTTAAATATTATGAAGCTTAAATGTCGCGTATCAAATGCATGCGGTGAATAAATTAAATTATATGGAAATTTTTGTTCGCGATTCTTATTGAAGATAATGATACATGCTTTTGTTCGGCTCGACGCAGTGCGATATTTCCGGCATTAAATTAATGAATTTTCATTAGTATTATTTTCTCATGCGCCCGAGTGTAACGCAGCAGCGTATCATGTACCGTGCATTTTATACATTTTCGTTCTCGCATTTATCATTATTTCGCCGAATCGAGTTCTGTGGCCAATGGATTATCGTCAATGCACGTCAACGTAATAAACATCAAAGCCCACCGGGCAAACTATAACTCCGTATGCACATGCAGGTATATATTATAGATCCAAAGTTCAGCCCTATTACTTAGAACCTATTGCAATATACAATCCAATTATATGTGGGAACTTTAATCTATGATTAAAGGTACCGTTTATTAATCCTTCATTTCATATTGTCTCATATTACGCAATTATTTATTTCAAAGAGTTAATATAAAACTTAATTACAACATTACATATTCAAAACATACGGATACTTATACAACATGTATGTAACATACAATATTTTCTGCTAAATACGCCACAGAAGTTACCACGTCATTCTTTTGTTCCTGCATAAGAAACCACACAGCATAACTTTGCAATTCAAAAGTTCCAGTTCGCCCCGAATGTACAGAGTCCAACAAACACCAACGCTCCGTCGCCATAAATTAAATCACCATATCGTAAGCAACAATTTTTCTCAAACGTTTCTCCGCGTGACGTCGAAAAATCGTGGCAAAACGAAAACATCTAATCCCGTGCGATCCCCACGAATCTTCGATCAGCCTTAGAAGGAAAGAAAAACGAAAGCATAACGAAGCATCCAAATCCGCGACAGATCTTCCCGCGATCAACGAACGACGGGAAGTATTCTGCTCGCAGACACAACGCAATCGCCGCATTACCAAACAAACTTCCGTCATTTCCGCGGCATTAATACAATTCCGTGGAACTTTAACAATCCCCAGCGCAACTAGCGAAACTAAACAGATTTCGTTGCGCGAGGAAACGTCAATTCAGACGTGTGCGTTTGATTTTAACAACTTGTATACACACCAACACCAAAGACCCGGGGCTGCCTCGTAACTGACGGCTTGACGTTTGCACGCTGATGTGTACTGATTTTGGATTTCCATCGTTCAAGCGACTGGCGGATGAGGGGTGGGGGGGCAGGTGTGTTCGCCACGTCACGGGTAATGAGGAAATCATGCCCCGTACAATTAATCCCGGCCGAGTTGAAATCGTTTCGACGAAACACCCTCAATTACCGCCGCGATAGCTCGAAGACGATAGACCATCGCGGATCATCGTGTACCGACGCTTGTACCAACGATTCCGTTAATTACGTGACGTTTTGGAGTTTTACAGAGGTATTCGTAAACGTGGGATAAATACGAAACGATGGGTCAGATTGTTTGAATCTCGTTTATTTCCAGAGGGGGAATGCAAAATAGAAGATACGGATCGTTCGGATATGTTGATTCTGTACACTGTAACACTTTGTCAATGGAATTTCCTTGCAGAGAAGATTATTTATTCCTTGCACCGCGAGAATAATTGGTCGAATGGTATATCGAAAATATGGGAAACAATCTTGTCTCGTTTTGGGATTAGATTGACCTAACGTTCCGTATGAGATTTCGCAATTTACGCGAATATCGGACTCGCGCGGGATCATATCGAGAAAAACGTTACCGTTCCCTTATTTATTAAACGTCCGTCTTATTATTATACATATATCATGCGCGTGCCTGTATTAACGTTAACAGAAAACAAGTTGGTCGAAAAATTTATTTACGCTTCTGCCCATACTTGTACGCTTTTCAATCGGTATTGTACGTTATATTCTCCAGTAATACTGCCCCGCACCGAAACACGTCATTATTGCCACCGAAATTGTCAAAACTCGCCTACACCAGCAGTAATGAAATTAATAAACGAACTGGTCCCACGAAACTCTTCCAAGCGTTATCGGCCCAGGCTGGACAGATAATGAAGGGGTACTCTGGATCGTGCTTCAAAACGATATCGCGTTCCGGCACCGCGATGCGCGGCGTACACGTTTACGTGTGCACATGCAGGTGTCGGTGTATCGCAACGCGAAGAACGGAGGCGACTGGATAGGCAGTTGGGGGGGGAGGAGGTGTAACAAATAACGCCCGCACTTATCTGAGCCATGCACTTTTCAGTGACAAGGGTGTATGATTTATTACCTACAAGCTTGCTACAATGAGTCCGGGACGTGTTAAACTGACCGCGTTCATCATTAAAATTAATGGGTATTGGATACGGACCACGCCGACGTAGGAAAGGGCGGCGGGAATAAAGGGGACAGATAGAGTGGCCGATGCACGGCCGAAAAGTCTCTATAATCATTTGCTTCGTCTAATTGTTACACCAGTGCTGCGTATAATGGAGGAATGTGCTGAAAAATTCGTATACCCTGCTTCAAACGGGAAACTGTTGGAGAATTTACAATGGGCTGCAGGGGTAGCCTGCTCCTTCGTGTTATAGAATAAATTAATAAGGGGTGGCTAGTCGTCCGGGTGTTATTTGGAAATTCTGCGTATCTTTAATGCACCTTTATACGTATTTGTTAGAGAAATGCATCATTGCAAAGGTGATTGTATAATAATAAAACTGATTTATTTTACTATGTTCTGTCTTGAAGGGAGCGTCAGATTGGAGGTTCACTGGGTTAATAGGTTGAAGAGAGGGGTTGTGACTTTTTGTAAAGTAATGGTTCTGGAATAAGTAATTACTTATTGCTTTTTATTATGCTTAGGAATTTTTAGTTTCCGCAACGGCGCAACAAGGATGTATTGTACAAGAATTAGATAAAGATTGGAAAACAATTGTCTAAATCCTTTGGATATTTCTGAACAGATAACGAATACACGGGAAACTTCTCATATTCATTTATTCTAATACCTTCAAGAATAAAAAGTTCTAGTCAGGATGATAAAACTCAGGCCCATTGATAATTGAAGAACAAGATTTTAAACAATGCTAGAGGCCACGATAAATACCTCTAAACAAAAGAAACAGCGACAGAACATTTCCACTAACCAAAAAATACACTCTAGCACACCTTTTCACTTCGTGACAAAATTCACTGCAGAATCGCTAAAAACAAAAACATCCCTACATATACCGGACACGATATTTGTAAAACCTCCCCAAGCATTATGCTCGGTATAAAAAAATAATACTCACAATTCACATCGTAAAACCAAACAAAACAAAAGAAAAGAATTGTTCACCGAAATAAGTAAATAAATTCACGAGACCCAATTACACAATTTTTCACCAATCCTCTCCACGATCCACCCATACATACGAATCCCCGCAACCATTTTTTCCATCCACTAGATCGATCTCTCACCCCCGTGAAAAAGATCGCATAAACTCGACCCAAACCCGCGCCGTACACTCTGCGTTTCGAAAGTCGCGATCGAAATCGAAGAGCGTCTTACTCCAACGTAAACTTCGCGCTCGCGTTTCTGTAAAATCCCCTCCCCGTGCCTGAAGAACGCAAAAATCTCCGTGTCGAAGTGAAATTCATAATACACGACCGACGCGGAACACGAAGGCTCGCGGTAAAAAGTACTTCTTGCGACGGCAGTAGCGTTTGCACAGCGCGTTGCGGCGGCAATTTGCAATCGCAGACGCGCGTACACACGTGCACACCTGTATGTACACAGGCGCGTACGCGCTCGTTCATCTCAGGTGTTTAACGTTCAGCGTCGCGAAATTGTTCCGGAAGCGGCGCGACGTCGTTCATTGTGCCGGACGAATATGAAACGTGTTAAACTAACCGCCGACATCCATTAAAATTAATGGGTATTGAATAGCGGAGATGGTCCGACGAGATGGGGCGGACTGGAAGTCGAATGAAGTGCCACATCGTCGCCGGCCAGACGAGCTCTGTTCGTATACTCCGTGAATCGCTGAAACCTTTCAGCCGGGCGACGCAAACTAACCGTGATCGGAAAAAGCAATGCCGATTCCGGAGGGGACGTCGAGAGGGTGCGCGATGGAATGCTCTTTGTTGCGAACGATGGAATTTTTAGTTATTCGTGCGGATTACCGTAAGGGTTGTTGTACCTTGGCTGTCAGCAGTGAAAGTGTAGGGGCGAGTGCGAAAGTTTTTGTTGTGTTTGCTATTGCTGCGAAAGGATCGTGGTATTTTCTTCATCGAATACGATTTAGCTTCTGCAGGACCAGGATGTCTGTCCCTTTTTCCTTTTTTGCCAAATGTGCGGAAGATCTAAATTTAATTGAATCTAGATAAGAATCTAAAAATATTGTAATATTTTCGCAAAGAAATTTCTGCAGCCTACTGAAATGTGCTTCAAAGCAACCAGTATGTCCAAACGATTTAATAAGAATGATCGGTAAAGCTTCAAAAATAGCTTAATGGAGGATTCATTCATTATTTCACAGCGAAGGAATTGCAGCAACTCTCTCTCTCTCTGTACATTCGGTGTCATAATGCACAGATGATCTGCCTACGAGCGCGCCGCGTCAATTCACAATAATTGACACGCGATTAAGGATCAACGTGTTACACTCGCTCCGGCTTATCTCCCTTCAATGCAGAGCAACGGCGCGACGTTTATATCAAAGGGATGCTCTCATTAACAACGACGAGCGAACGCGCGCAGAAAACATCCGCAAATTTCGCGGAACGTTTCCAGTCCGCCGGTGAAATTTCATTTGAATAACGACGAATGATCCACGATGTGGACGCGAGTGGTATGGGTTATGGAAATATGAGAAAGCGTTCGTCCAGGGAAAACGCTAATTCCGCCCTGGGCGAAAGAAATTCCGCTTTGGTCGCTAACAAACGTTTTCGTGTTCCGCCTCGAGTTACACTTGACCCAGTGGCACCGGAAGCGGTGATCACTTTTCTTCTTCGATGGATTTCCTCTCGATATTTCCGGAAGTTCTGCCGCGACGAGAGGTTTCGCGGACCGTCCGACTTGAACAGAACTACTTAAGAACGGACTCAGTAATCGCAAAGCGGTAGAGTGAAGCAATTATTGTGAGGTATTAGGATGACAATTCCTACTATGACTGATTGCTAGTAAATCGTTCAATGACGAAAATCTGTTTTCCTCCATCATTAATCAGAAAACAGATGCCGTGACTTTCGTGCGATTTACGTAGACATATTTTCAAAGATGAGAGTGTAAAACAAACAGGGGGGATTTTTTGAGTAACTAATAATTTGATTAATTTGTGTGTCAATAATCGAGTTAATTTATTTATTTGCGAAGCGGTGCGATTCAATTTCTCGTTTAATTTACGATTAAAAATAAAAGGAACAGCTGTAGATTAGAAGTGCTGGACACGGAAAAAGGGGAATATATGAACGAACAGGTAAACTACGATGTACGAGTCCGCAAGCCTGTTGCGGTGCAATGTCTAATTCATAAAGGATATGAAACTGTCACTCTGTAAGGTTTTGTGGACAACGATATTCATTATGTAGGTAGACAAGTGTAAGATCTGCTAAATGGTTTTATACGACGAGTCCTCATTTATAAACCGTCCTGATCGATAGTGGTAATTATTTCGTGTCACGGTAATCTACTTGAATTAATATTGCAATAATACAATTTTGCTGTGCAATTGTTGGGAAATGGATTACTTTATTTATGCCGGTGGTGAATTGTTAAGTGAATATGATATTCGAAACCTTTTGCAATGCTATCAAGTTTAATTAGAGATATATTATATCGACGGTTGATTTAATGCAAATATCCAAAATGCAATAAATCTGAATGGACGAAACGGTGAAAAAAGTGAGCCCAATTATTTCAAGGAATGTACTACACTTTTCCATTCTAGAATTTTTCGTATGTTTATTTTAGTGTGCATTGCATTTACGCGGGGGAAAAAGGGGCGAGTTTATCGGGGGGTTTAATCATGTCTGTACTTCTTCTCGCCTTCGCCGCGTTCGAATCAGCTCGATAAGCCGTGTAAAATGTGCAAATGAAAAAGCAATACTATTTAAAGTCGGAAGTTTCTGTTTCCAATTCAACTTCCATAAATTTCCGTAGAAAGCCGACTAACGAGTCCCACGGAACACGTAGCGAGTTCGTTAAATTAAAAGAGTGTCGCCCCTCCGTGAAAGAATTCCGACGGATATCGAGAACAGCGAGGCACTGTGCGTTGAGCACATTGTTACGCATACTGATTATTTTGCTTGTTGCAAACATTGAATGTTATTCAGCCGAAATTAATATACATCCGAATCTACGATGGAATTGCAGCGAAACGAATTTTCATGCTGAAGCAGTCGAAGGGAGCGCTGAAAAAGCAGAAGGTATCTGCATTGTACAAGCTGTGCATTCGAATTAATTTCTTCCATTAAATAACGGCGGCAAATATTTTAAACGCGAAATTGGATATTTACATTGAAGCGAAATACGCAAGGGCAGAAAAGCGCTGCGGCGATGGAAATATTCCATGGAAATATTACAATAGCATGCAGTCATTGCTCAATGCATAATATTAAATCCGAATTTGTGCGTTCGATTTTACCGGTTTCGTTAACTAGAATGCGGCACGATTCGCCATGTATTAATACAGTAGAAATTGTTAGACGACAATCATCTTATTAATCTCCCGTTCACGAGAAAAGTACGAAATTTCAACGTTCCGAAATATACGTTAAACAGAAAGATCCACATTAACAGCGAACGAACGAAAATAGCAGTGGAAACCAGCAGCATATATTCCGACAGCCAACACTGTACCAAAATCCTATTACAGATTTAAACCACCTCCACTAGCGCATACGCCCGACAACAAAAACTAGTTCGCAGCAATGTGAATGAAAACCAGCCGCGGCTCGTCAGACCAATCGTACTCTATGGACAAATACCGTGGATACCTGCATTCCTGTTTCTAGCGCCAAACCAGCGGTCGAATCGTTCCTCAAAACCATCCTCATTAAAGCTCGATATTTTGTGCGTCCCTCCGGTTCCCACCGCCGACGCTAATCGGCCACGTTGCAACAATGAAATTTCGCGGACACGTTGGAAATCGTTGCGCGAAAACTGGAACGACAACGAAGCGAATGAACAAGGAGGAGGCGAGACAAAGGGGGTCGAGAGGGGGACGAGGGAAATACAACAAAGAGAAAGAGGGATACAACACGGAGAAAGAGAGAGATAGAGGAAAGATATTAGAGATAACGACAGGGGGGGGGGGCAAGGGAGAACGTGAAAGAGACAAGAGAGACACGAGAGGAAAAGGGAAAGAGACAAGAGAGACATGAAAGGAAAAGGGAAAGAGACAAGAGAGACACGAGAGGAAAAGGGAAAGAGACAAGAGAGACACAAGAGGAAAAGGGAAAGAGACAAGAGAGACATGAAAGGAAAAGGGAAAGAGACAAGGGAGACACGAGAGGAAAAGGGAAAGAGACAAGAGAGACACGAGAGGAAAAGGGAAAGAGACAAGAGAGACACGAGAGGAAAAGGGAAAGGGACAACAGTGATACAACAGAGGAAAAGAGAGGTGCGAGAAAGATATTAGAGGAAGACACAAGAGAGGCGCGAGAGGGAAAGGGAATGGAACAAGAGAGATGGAAGGTAGATATTGGAGAAACACGTGAGAGAGAGTCAAGAGAGAGAGAGAGAGAGAGAGGAGACAAGATCATGGCAAAGTTGAGGGAGAGCCCAGATAGAGAGAGAGGGGGGAACAAGATCGTGGCAAAGGTGAGGGAGAGCCAAAATAGGGGGATAGAGAGAGAGAGAGAGAGAGAGAGAGAGAGAGAGAGAGAGAGAGAGACGCACACAAGAAGGGAAGTAGCGCAGGTAAATCGATCTGTCGGCGCGCGTAACACGCGGTTAAGTAGCGCGTTAAAACTCCGCGAACGTTCCGGGTATGCTTTCAGCATATTTGCACGAGACTCTACTTTGTGGCGCGTGCCGTGTTCACGGTTTCAAGGGGATGCCTCGCGGACTTCCGCGTGGCCGGGCGATGCGACAGCGGAATCGAATCTCTACGAAATGCATGGGGGTTAGGTAACGCGACGGCTGAGGCGATGGTCGCATCTGCCTCCTCGATGAGGCCCCAGTGGTCAACCCTGTCCGGTGTAAATGTTTAAAAAAGGAGACAAGCTCAAATAACGTGACTACGTGCTAGGTTATCGCGTATGATACGTTCGGGGTGATGCTAAAAAAATAAGGCATGTAGGTTTGACTTTTGATTGGCGATCGAATGAACTCGATGCGCCCTCGTCATTGCCGCGCAATGAATAACGAAATTCAACTCGTGGATCGTTAAAATTCACACCCTTATCGCGCTGACGAATCACTACAGACAACTTCGGGCGAAACGGCCCTCGCTACTTAAAGGCAACGTACAAAAATCAACGAAGGGCAAAATTTTAAACGCCGAGTAAGTACGGTACTCCACTTCGCATAATATTCTCTTTTCCCCCCCGAATGCCAATGTGCACAGGAAAGTGGCGAAAAGAGATGGGAATAGACAAGAATCATAAATAGCGTGAGGACTCCGGATATCAAGAGAATATTGCTTTCGAGCGTACAAAATATTTAAAACGAAACGCTCAACTTTGCCCTCTTACTCGCGCTCGCGATACCCCGGTAATTTAAAATAGCACTGTTTGCATTCCCCTCTCAATTATGGAAATATCAAGCAGAAACGCCGTGGAACTCCAAGTATCCTGAGCATAGTTAATTTCTATTACATTTGTATATTTAATCTTCCCCTCTCGGAGGAATAATCGCGCCGACGGGTCAGAGATTCCGGAACTTTTGATAAAACTGTAAATAACGGCGACGCGGCGGAGTTTTAAGTTTCGCCGGGAGTTCACTGCCCCTCCAATTAGTGACGTTTGTTGAAAAAATTGCCGGCAGAGTCGAGTAGAAAATGCATCCCCCCTGGCCGCGCGATATTACGCCAGGCCGAGTACATTCTACCCTTCTTCGTCATACTCGGGAATATTAGGTCGCCCGGTGTCCTCCAATATTTATAACCGTGGATAAAGCTTCCGTTCGTTTAACCTTACTTGGATCAGATGAAACAGCGGAACAGAGAAACAAAAGGAAACAATTTTAATGGAGGAGGGAAGGAGGGAATTAAGGGATGATCGCTCGCGAGAAGTATTTCATTTTACATTATTGCAGTAGTGTACGTAATCGTATTAGATACTTATGAAATTGATATACCTCGATGATACTTTTCCTTTCCGTTTTATTTCCGTTCTCAACGAACGTTCAGTTTTATTAAGACCTTACACATAGGTGTATACTGTAAATTTTAATCGATAATCGACAAATTTCTTTCATTTTAACAGATATCGGTGTTTTATCGTTTTGATCAATTGCCGAAAAGCTTATAGGTTTCTTTTATTCGCGAACAGAATTACTCTTTTTTCTTTTTTTATTAGGAGTTACGAAATATGGTATTTTTCTGGAAAACTTGTTCAGATACATTGTACATTTCTCGTCATTCACATTTTCACTCGTCACCCGCTTTGTTAAACTTTCCTTCGCGAATTCTGCGTTTCAACGGAATTGGCTGCGAAAAGGCACAAGAGAGAACACTCACGCGAATGATGCGATGTTTCAAGCGATAAGAACTCTCACGGTAGAAAATCCCCGTTTCCCCGGATTAATTTCGACATTACAGAATTAAAAACAAACATTGCTCGATTCCTTTTCTCATCTGAAATCACGATATACCGGCGACATCGAGAAATAAATAAAACACAGCTTTAAAACGCAGTAAAACGTAGCACTAAAACGCGTCCTCTTTCTAAACATCGCTTCCAACATTGTACGACCTCAAAGGAAGAAGGAACAGAATGAAAAAAAAAAAATAGAAGAAAGCGGAGAAAAAGGATAGGAAAAAGGGTGTACTTTTTGTTGAGCACAGGTCAAGCAATAAAGTAACGTATCGTTCCATATTTTTCTTTTCCTGCACGCCCGTCAGATCAGCTTGCACGTTATATCGCGCAATAAAACTAACAGGAATTATAGTAACGGCCGTAAGTACGGGAACGGCGTATGGTTCTTGATTTATTTATTGATTTCAACAGCGCAACACGTTTTGATCTTCAATCTCGAAAGAGTTTGCTGTCCGTTTAATGGGATATCGGATGGCCTAATTGATTTTGAATATTTCGATCAAAGCCAGACTACAGTAACAGATATCTGTATGCAACAACTTGATGGTCTACGAGCAGCTTCAGTGGAAATGGATTCGTCATTAATTAATTGAAATGGTTTTCACCAAAGAACTATTTACATATCGATACAGTAAGATCAATTTCGATTGCTAGCTTGTGTAATTAAATGAAAAAAGCAGTTCCTACCATCGAGAATATTAATAGTCTATTTGATCTATCCATCGAGTGTGGTCATTTCGCGTTCTATTTATCGCTACACTCATTTAAAATATACCGTTCCACGAACACCGGAATTTAAAAACACAACTTCAGGTAATTTGCAATCCTCGAGGCTCAATTTCAGTAACCAAACAAACGCCTCCACGATGCCACTAAGCATAACCGTCTTTCACTAAACAATCGGAACGCGCCTAAGTAAGATCAGCGAATGGCACTACGATACCGGTGACCACGACAGTACCTGAAACCTTTTAGACGCCTCCTACATTTACGACCCGCGCCGTACCCATTATTTCCCCAGGTGTCATTTATTATAAAAACGTCACCGGGCCGGCATTAATAGCTGTTAAAAGCGTCGGCCGACTTGTAATCGCGTGAAATCGAGTTACGCCGCGGAAATTGGTCGCGTATACACCATAATAAAGGCGATTACTCGGGTAACACGCGGTTACCCGGCCGTGTCACGTGACCGGGTCATTCATAGCTGGATCATTGGCGATGCGTGGATAAAAGTTCGCGCTCCGTGCGACATACCGGTCTCCACGGTGGCGGCGGCACTTTGCAAAAGCGACGGAACTTAATTTAATCGACGACCCGGCCCGAAAACGCCGCAGCACGCCCCGTCGATTTAATCGGCAATTACGTTCAACGAACGCAGAGGCCAGGGTCATTGGCGGGTTTTCCGAAACGCCGTAACGTCGGTTTCGGATGATTTCCCGCGGTGTTTCGATGGTTTGTTTGCGGGGGCTCGCGGGGAAATTTACTTTGGAAAATGCGCGTGGCACGTAAGGCAGCGAAGCCGCGTGATCTATCGTACGCGCGGAACAGATGGAATTTGCTCGACGCGTTTCGTGCCGCGCGAATAACCGATCGTCCGTGAGATTGGAGAGTTTTGTTGGGGATAGAGAAATATTTGCCAACTTAATGTTTTAATAGAATAGACGCCGGGAATTCAGCACGGTTTATATATTTTTTTTTTTATTGTTAATCTGTAATTGAATACACGCACGCGACTCGTACGGTCGGATTCGTAATTCTGATAAGGGGTCTTATCTTTCTTTTCTATGTGCGGAGCATGTTACGCAGGGTAAGGAGTTAAACGCTCTCCGCTTATTTTAAGGATAAACCCGTGGAACGGCGAGAGCGTTTTCCGCGGTTGAGAAAGTGGACGACACGGATATTTGTTGTACACCGCGATAATTTATCGCGGTTTATTGCAGTGCAAATATTGTGTAATTAGGGAAGCTAAGAGAATGCGGCAAACATTTGGTATTGGGACGCTCACTTCTGACATAAACACGTTAACTATTCATAAGACTACAAATGATTGAGCTGTCTACTCGCTCAGAAATTTCGCCGACCAATGGTGGAGCAATGTAGCTTGTATTCTTGGGTACAAAAATCAATGACTGATCGTAACGAATAAAAGTTGCAACCACTATTCCAGTTTACCGTTCCTCAATACTTCACTAACGGTACCAAATACATTTAAAACCTCGAAACCAAAGAATTCTCTGATCAACGAGTTCTCACAGCCACCGTGGGTCTCGAGCTTTTGCAATAATTTCTACCGAGTAAATTCTCACTATTCGTTTCTGCCAAAATTCCAACGTGAAACGAATGAAAAATATATGAATCGTGAAATCGGTGGAACTATCCTGAAGAAAAATCACGCGCGCTATCCGGAATAATTTTTCGCGTGAAAAGCGAATAAAGTCAACCGCGAAGCGTCTGATTTATCCACAAGAAACGGCAGAGAAAAGGGGGGGGGAAACTCAGCCGGAAGCGGATCGTCGCAACTGCGAAGGAAAGTTTCGCGGGATTTCCGACGAATTCGAACCGTTCGCGGGGGAAAGGTGCATCTCCTTTAGTTCCGATGCTTTAAGAATGCCGGGGCGATCTGAAAAATGGGTCGAATGTTTTAAAAGTGTATAACGCTCGTAAAAATAGACAAGCAGGAAGCTGGTTAACGTAAATCCGTGAATCTGCTTTAATATACTTTGCAGACACTGAGAAATTGCTTTATTTGCGGGGGCCGGTACCGTGCACCGTAATATAACGTTCTTATTCGCGGAGGGAAGTGTAAGACGCTTATGAAATAATTGAAGGCACGTCGTAACATTTTACGATAAACACGATTCCATGGTAAGCATATTTCGACTTTACCAGCAAATTGAAGATAGGATGAAAAGTAGATCTTTTGTAGAAAAATAGCGTAAGGGATTGACCTGGAACAGATTTTGTACCCGTTTAAGTAGTGTAGACTTGCATTTAGGAAACATTTCTTATAGCGGTTCGTATAATTGAGAAGAATTATTTTGTTGCTGCGTTTTAAGGGAGTTATTATAAAATAGACAAGCTGATTTATTATAAATCAGACAAGTGTATTTGTTTAATTGTTTATTATAGGTGTAATGTAAATAAGGGCAGGTAAAAACCTAACAAGAGATAGAAGTTGCATGTTTCTTTACACAGTAACGTAACTCAAAAATTTGACTTGTCATCGCTCTAAAATGACGCAAACGTTCATTTATTTTAACTTGGAGACGTTATTTTAGGCTACAGAAAGAAAATTACAACAAAAAATCCTTTTAAAAATAATCCTTACCGAACTGTAACATTTTGTATACTCTTTAGGTACGCATGCACCTAAATTATTTTGAGTTACAATTATTTGCTCGTAAATAGATTTATGGATGTTTATTTAATTTACTAAATTTTTCAGTAAGATAATAAGGCACCTCGGGTGACACAATACATGTCTTCAAATACTCACATCTCTTCAAATATTATATGCCTGTAAATTCTGCAAATTAATTTGCAACTTATCCGATGTCTGACACTTCGTTGCGACATCTTAATTCGCTACCACAATGCACAAAGTATTACTCGAGAAACCTGCTCATGTACATTAACTAACACCATTCTTGCTCACTCATCTGAAAGGAACACCCCGTTACCCTTAAATCCGTCAACCCTCTTCAAAACGATTCTTCGTAAAATTGTCACTCCCACGCGATATTTCGTCGTGGCGCTACAGCCCACCATAAAAAAAGCTTCACGCGTATCCGGGTCGCAGTTAATAGCGCAAATACCGGAAACATAAAACTTATAACAAACCGCGCCGCTTTTATACATTTAGTGCGTGATCGGGTGATGCGTCGTTTAATGCGCGTCCACCGTTTAATTAAACGAGACGTTTATAGACTTCACTGGGGTTGTTTTTTATTATTTTTCCCACGGAGGCATAAAAAACAGAAAGATATTTGGCAAAACGTAACGGACAGCGGTGACAACGATCGAAGAACGATCCAAAGCGACATGTCCAAACAGGGCGTCCAACCCGTGACAATCGCCCGCGCCAAATCAATTACGTATACAGTTTGACACCAATTCGGTGTCAGGTATTCAAATTGAAAGAAAAGATAAATTGTTCATGACATATCGTGTCTCTCTGTTTCAGCGTAAAGAAACATGCTCTGCGATATTAATTTTCGAACGCAAAATCATCTAAAACTGAGAGTGTCAACGGATCGCAGTATCTTTACGCGGGAACGACAATTTGATAACATTGGCCGTACTCAAAACCGCAAGAATATTTTTACAAAGATCCCGCAAAATCTCGCACCGATCGTACAACGTTTTCGCCGAAGGCCCGACGATTATCGCGAAACGGCAGCTGCATCTAATTAAACCGCGTGAATCGTTTCGTTCGAACGCGTCAGTCGCGTGGCGACGGGTCGATTAATCGCCATACGACGGCGAAATCGGCGAGATCGCGGTGCTGTCCACACCAACGGGAAGCTCACCTCAGTTCGATGCCCTGGCTCCGTTTGTCATTGATGCTGACGATCACGTCTCGAGGCTGTATGGTCGTGTCGTCGTTGCACTTTGCGGAGGTCACTTTGCCGCAGAACAGTTTACCAAGCCCGACGAACGCTCGGCTCTCCCGCACGCCGATGTCACTCGTTGTCGCGAACTAACGCCGGCACATAAACTCGCGCCCCGATGGAAGATAAGGTCCCGTGAACAGGGAACGCGGTTCAATCCTGCGGGGACGCGCACGATTGCACGCTTTCAGCGGCTGGATCGGTTCAGAGAGGCTGGCAAACAGTTCTCATCTCACTGCACTTCCCTCTCGGAACGTTGCACGCGAAATCGCCGTCCCGTTTGCCCCGCAACTTTCCGATCCTGTTTATCCTTCACACGCGACGGGACGCGTCTCGCTTCCCGCTCGTATTACACAGCCGGACTCGTCCTGTATCCTTTCGTAAACACGACTGCGATACGCGTTGCGCGATTGCCAAACACGACGCCACGTACGGACGATCGGGACGCGAGGACGAAGTACGACCGCACGATTCACTGCAGACGGGACGCGGAGAACGATTACTTCGAATACGTCGCGTAGGAATACGAATTGAAGAGGGAACGCGGGGGGGGAACGAATCGGCGTGTATTTTAGAGAGGCTGGAAACGACGTGTCGTTTTAAAGAGATAGAAATTGGGCGCGAAACAACACGCGGGGCGACAGCCCGTACAACAGCAACGGCAACGGCAACGGCAACGGCAGCTATCGGCGTACGTACGTTGTTTGGCCGCGCGACGACGTAAACACTTCGCACGAAAGCTCTCGACTGACTTGGCAGGGATGACCGAGCGGCACAGTTCAGTGGTTCGCGCAAGTAGCTCGGTAACGCGGCGTAACAGTGCGCAAGCTGTGCTTTTGTGCGGCAGATGCAGCGCCAGGTACAATCGGTAAGCTGACAGTTACTCTCTCCCCTTCCGCTTGGCTGCTAACAGCCTGCCTCCCGCGTTTACGCCGTGCCTCGTCCTCTCAAGCCGTCCCGCGTATCCTCCGTGTGTCAACGTGTTCACGTTGCTCGATTTCCTTTCGCGATCGCGTTCGACTCGTCGGGGTTCACTCGCTGAGCGCTGTCCCTCTCACGTATCCGTGGCGAGGGAGGGCTAATATTAGGGCGAGGTATCGCGTGGCCGACCGCGTGAACACCGCGTTCTCCCCTTTTCCCTATCCGTCGTCCAACTGGCGAACTCCGTAGCGAGACTGACCGTCCGACCTGTGTGTACCTGCGCCGCGGCAGAGCGGCCACGGTGGATCGCGAAAAGTAACTGGCGAGCCGACCGACCCCGATTGCCACGAGTCTGCGCCCTAGCGACAATTCTCGTGTACCGGATATAAAATATAGACGCCAGCTACCGTGTACGTGTACCTACGCGTCCCGTGCTCTCCCGTTCTGCTCCATTCTGCTCCATTCTGCTCCATTCTGCCCCATTCTGCTCCTCCAGCCTCTACACTCTAACCTCCTTCTCCCGCCTCTGCCCCGTTGCTTTCTCTTTCCCACCCCGTTCTCGTTCGTTTTACTTTGCCACGCGCGCCTTCCACTATCGTTGCGAGACTTGAAAAGGAAGAAACCATCCAACTCCGGCTTCCCTTCCTTCCTCCGCGCTTTCTTGTCTCCGCTATCGTGCGCCGCTTTTATTCCTCAGCTTCTTCCTCCTTCGCGCGGGCCCTCCACTTTGTTTGCCTGTTTCCTGCTTTCGTCCCGCTCCAACCCGTTCCGTTCCGTCTGTTTGCTCCTCCGATTCGTCTATGAGGTTCGTATGTACGAGGAAGCGTCGCTCGAGCTATCTTTTCGTTCTCTTCCTCCTTTTGGTTTTTCTGCCTTCGCGGCCGCTGCTCGCAATTTTAACGACAGTGGCGCCGCGGGAAGTATAGAAATGGTGTAATGCGAAGTGTCGCAAGAGGCACTCGAGGCACGCTTCGCCAAATGAACTTCTCGATTGGTTCGCGGCCGGTCCCCGAGCCGGGGATGGTTTAAATAGAATCCTGAGCTTCGATGAAGTTCAAATTGGGGCCGTGGTTTTTTTGGAAAATCGGGGTACGTCGGGTCTCGAACGAACGCTTCGAATATCTGTATCGAGCACTTGCGTTTCAGTAGGTCATTCGCGGTTTCCAACTCGTTTCGACGGTAGATCCGCATCAGTTTCGGTCCAAGTGCATACTGCGTTTCATTGTGCGGAGCTTGAGGGTCTTGGATTAAATTCCATCTTTTTCTTTTCTTTTCGGGTCAAATCGCTGCTTGGCAAAAACGGGAGGACGCGGGCCGGTGTTAGTTTTCAATCAATTTTAATCTGGGGCTAAATTCTAATCTAGATTCTAATCCGGAAGAGGCCTGCGTTTGCTGCGATATTAATGCGTGTATACATGTATGTATGTATTAACTGAATTTCTATCTAGTTTATTATTACTACAATTATTACACTTTTCTTTAAACACGACCGTTCATTGTGGTACATCCTCTTTCCCCGCATCTTCCCAGCTGGTTACTCGCCATTATTTCAACAATGACCTACTTGTATCCTTCTTACGTTTTGCACTCTTCACTTTTTGACCTCACCGAAATTCCACCGCAGAAATAGTTGAACGAATACTTTCGTAGGTTACACATCCGACGAACGTTGAATAATATCGTTTATTAATTAAATTCCTGCATCCAGAAGGTATAATGTATTCTTCTTAAACGTCCCTTCTCTCCTAGACCAATGTTGCCTCCTAGCCAGTTTCAACAACAGATACACACCAGCCCCAAGTTCGAACTGGGTTAGGTCTAGGTTAAACAGATTTCCGGTACACGTTAAGTTCTCGCTTTAACCCCGGGTCTCTGTTCCCTCTCAGGCACCAACATGATTCAATTCCTTCATAGAATCCAAAAAGTCCCGAGTGGCTTGATATCGAAGCAAAATGTTCCGTCCAGAAATATGTACATCCCAATATATCAACGAAAATTCTCTGTCGCATATTTGTCTCCAGTTGTTAGACCCGAATTGGATCTGATTTAGGGGCTGGTTAAGTCGAGGCTAGACGCAGACTACCTGTGGGCCCGGACTGGGTTAGGTCCGGATGAAGTACTGCCCTCGTACACGTTGCTAAGGATTCCCACCCCGGAATAGAGTTGTCACTTCCTTGGGTGGTGCTGTTTGAGTTATGTCTACATTAGGTTCGGGTTAAGCAAAACTTCTCCTCGCATCTAACTGAAGTTTCTTTTCAAATTGGACTCGTCATTTCTTCGAGGATCAAGGAATTTCCAGCAAGTTCACTAGGTGAATCGATCGATCCCGACTGTCGACTATATCTGTTGGCCCACGTGTTCGCGTTCCTCTTCGAAACTGGCCAAAAATGATTACAAGTTGCAGTTGAAGCATGCGCATTGAAAATCCTGCGTGCTTTGGTCGACGATTTCTTCTTGAAGTACGATCACCTTTCTTCTGTACCGACCGCGTAGCGTTGTATCAATTTTCAGCGACGCCGTTCTCGCAGCACGTTGCTGTTTCTTTATTCCGTTCATTTTTGTTCCTCTAGGGGCGACTACGCGAGGCGCGCGGCGTACGTAGAATTTCCGCGCGTTATCTGGCCAAAGCTACGAAATATTTAACACGGTCTGGACGCGAACTAATTTCGCGCGTATTTTTACTTCCGCCGTTTCGCGCGCATCAATATCTTACGAGCATTATGAATTTCTCGGGCCACATCCCTCGGCAAAGGGATTCGCCGCCTCGAAAAAGGGTCTGGCCGGTAGCAATTATGTTTGTCACCGGCGTTAACGTGCATGTTTATCAGCGCGTTTAAAGCGCGATTCGAGCCGGAAACGAGCAAGTGGTCAACGCGACGGAAACGTTACTGGATACACGGAAATTTACATTCTCCTCGAATATAAACCTATAATGCGTCCGACGATACGCCCGATACGATATTGTTCCCGTTTTCTTTTTTTTTTCCACCCCTCTTTCCTTTGCCAATGGAACGTCCGAGCGAAAGTAACTAAGGCATACAAACAACGTAACGAGCCACGCCTGTGGAATACATTAACGCATCGGTCGTTCGTTTCTCGTGCCGCTCGTTTGTTTCTTTTTCTATTTATCGCTACGTGCTCTGTATCAGAGCGAATACGAAATTACGCCGCCGCGACGATTAATCTGAGATTCATATCGGTCGTTTAGGTAGCTTTTCGCTACACTCGAGGAATAATGTTGTGGACGGTCGTTACGCTCAGAAAATGAGTTTCGTTTAATGATCGGGCTTGTTCCTTTCAATAAAGCTGTGTGTTTTCATTATGTGTACATAACGAGAGGAATTATGAGCGGAGACTTGTCATGCAATTAGAGATTCGAAGTCGTTTCATTGGGAAGAATGGGTTCTATATTGGTTTAAATTATGTTAGAACTGCTTTAGGATGCTGTTGTGTGTTTAGAAATAGGATTGACGCAGATGATTTTAAACAGTGTCAAGTGATATATGAATCGCTTGACACTGTTACGACACTATACGAATCTTTTATGTTATGTCAATATTAATGTTCAGATGTATTAAAAATCAGGAATGCCTAGTGTCTTCTCAGTTTTTCTTCGACGACCGAACAGTATCTCGTTATCAGAACGTCGGCAGATAAATGGGAGTGATATTCTACTTCTCACAGAACAGAGCAAAGTGATATTGCTGTACGATCGAACATCAATAATCGATAAATGTTCTATTTCATTCGTCCCATGCAAAAACGTAATACTTTGCTAACGAACACCTTTGGCAACTTTCGATACATTATATTCCTAAGGCCTCTCGTTAAGAGAAAATTGAATCTGTATGGGTATTTTTTCCCCATTGTAAAAGTTAAAACTGCCAAAGAGAAAAGCCGATTCTACTTTTTCCAATATTTCATCATTTTTATCTACACAAGTACGCGTAGAATTTCAGTCGGTGGATAAAGAAATATTACCTACTGCTGTACATTTACGTAAAAGTAAATTCGGCCGAGAAATTATCTTTATTTACGAATATTCTATGCGCGCTGAAAAGCCAGCTAGTGTCCAATAAAATTCGTGGACAATTTGACAAAATTCTATCAGAGCGCTAATATTTCCACCATCAATATCTAATATACAGACCGAGAAAGAACCGTGCCAACTGCAAACTACACCCTCGCGTTTCCGCGTACATGTCACCCTTGCGTCAAATAAATTCACCATGAAAAAAAAAAAACAGGGAAAATAAATACTCCAATGATACCACCACGGCCTTTCTGGTACGTGAACACCCCGTGCAAGAGCAAGCATAGGCTACAAACAGCGTAACAAGCCACGCCTGCAGAATACATTAACGCGTCGGACGTTCGTTTCTTTCGGGCCGACGTGCAAACAACCGTGTGCACGCGCAATGCAAATGCCACAGGATGAACTTAATTTGCGAACATTATCTTGAACATCGCGCGCATTAGCGAAACAGTAGAACAAATGAGGTTGTCATTTAAATCTCGCCCGGTTTGTAGGGACACTTTGCAACGGTGTTCATTGCCACAGCGCGACGTTCCGGATGTTTAATGTTTCAGCGAAGAAAAAAAGTAAGGAAAAAGCTGTTGCAAGTCGCTGGGAAGGGTAAGACACTTCTTCGGGCACAATCGATACAATTGATTTACTCTTTTGCAAATACTTAAATTACAAATTAGCGGTCGAACTAAACTCGAACTAATATATGTAGTACTTGATTTAAGCTTGATTTAAGTACTTGATTGAATTTTGCGCTTTCGAAGTCTAGTATGTCGTTGAAAACTGCAATATACCGATCACTACTTCCAAATATAAAAATTCGTTCAAAGACACAGTAATCGACCAGAACACCTCGTGGATAGAATCTCGCCACTTATACTTTCGAAGTTACATTTCGCGTTTCACGGACAGAACCGTTCCCCTGTCAACTAACGACACTCCACACACGCGCGTGCAACAACTAGCCTGCTACTTTCGTTAACTGGCGAATCCATTTGCACACACTCTTGAGCGAAACCAAAGTGCCGCGTCGCTGTTTGATTTCGTCCAAATTATTCGTTACGTTACATCAGCCGAGCGTATCGTATCGGCGTTGTACAGTTTGTTGCCGGACAAAGTGAATGGGAGAGGCCGTTTCTGTCGGGTCATTACATTTCGTTAATGCACGGTGCAATATACAGTATTCATAACTCGACGAGATCCACGGATATCGCCGCTTGACCGTGCCCCCCTTTCCCTCTGGCGAAACGCGATTGGAAAGCACGTAACCAGCAATTCGACGTCGAATTTCACACTGCTGTCGGCTCTTTAAACATTGATCGCACGGTCACTTATCCGGTGCAACGCGCGCCCGATTCGTCGGATTAAGTGGAACAGAAAAATACCTTGCGAATCGCGAACAGCATCGAAACACGAGGATTTCATACCGATACATTTGATTCGAAGTTCCGTTCGTTGTACGAAGCGAAGGCAAACACGTGGTTTCAGGGGATATATTATAGTTCGGGGTTGGTTATACAGTTCGCCGGTTGCGAATCCAATTTCAAATGTGTATCAAGTATGCAGCGAATGAAAAGGGTGAAAAAGAAGTGGAAGGAAATTATTGAAATAGAATTAGATGAATTGTTAATGATACAATTGGCGGTTGTAATAAGATCGTTTAAGTAGCTGAGTATCGTATGTTGTAGGACTGTAATATTAACGAATTAAGCTGAAAGTGAACGGCGAAAATAAGTAACGAAGAATAATTATTTTCGGTAGTTTTTCCATAACTTCTCGACAAGTCTTCGATTCTACAATTTTATGCAGCATATCGTCGATTGATATCGAACCTTGACCACAGCATACTAAGAAGCAATTACCCAAAACGAATATGATACATAATAATACAGGTAGCGATATTATCAGCCCTATGTATACTACGTTTACTGAAACAACCAGACAATTTTATGTCACAGAAGTGGCCATACTTGAACAATCCCGTTACCCAAGATAAAATGATACTGAAACAACAGTATTACTATCGTACAACCAATTGCAATTGCTGTAACAAAAAATCGACAAATGTTCATTCGCTCTCGGTGATCCCATTATTCTTGAACACACCAATATTTCCCTTTCTCGCATTGAAACTAATTAACGGGGGCCGCTTAGCGCCGCCTTGTTGTTAGCTCGGCAATTACGTAATTAGCATGACGACGAAACCTGCCAAAGGTATGGGTTACAATAGAAATCGTTAGCTTCATTTTGCCAGGCGAATCGCATAATGCATGCATGGCTTAATGCGCGCGGGTTAATTGCGACTACGCGCGCCGCGCCCAAGTAACGCTTTGCTCGTTCGTTCTTTTGCGAAACGTTGTTATCACGCGTCGCAACGTCAGAAACAAGACGATCTTCGCGGGGAGAACCGCGTGCACATATTCGCCGCCGTGTTTCCGAACGAGGAGAGAAAAGGAAAAGAAGGGACGGAAGTGGGAGAAGGAGCAGAGTGTACTCGGTTCCTGGACGAAAGTTGACAATTTTAGATCTTAAAGTTCAAGAGTAAATCTTAACTCCAAGGGGCTGAAAGTGGAATCAAAGTTTTAAGTTTTGCCTACAAGTTTTATCTTCCTAGCGCCATTTACGCGAGAGCAAAAAAAAAAAACCGGAGAGAACACGCAAACAGCCGGACAAATTTTACCGCTTCGTATTTCGCCCGACTCGCTGCATCGGTGCTGCCAGTGGATACTTTTGCCGAAAGTGAAAATAAATCAAAATAACTGGCAAGCTCTTTGCGCGACGGAGAAACGAACGTAACCGGCCAATCCGATGCACTCGCATATTGATAATTACGATTCTCCGTTCGTTCGCTGATATTCGTGCAGTACTTTATTATTCTGTAATAAACGGCTCGTTCTTTGAAGCGTTTCTTTTCAAATGCAAATCTTAAACAATTATACTAGACTACCTCTCTGGTTTGTAGATAATATTCCATTAATTTGCAGTGTCCTTGTTCGTGTAACGAATTAACAAGATTGCGCAGTTGTTTCGATCCGACGAAAAGATTTCGTACAAAACAACAATGCGACTCGATCAGAAACGAACAATATTTCCACCAACTTGAAATGATCTCCCAATTAACGGTCGTTCGAATTTTCGAAATCACAGCGATCTGTGTCGACACGGCGGATAAACGGAATAAAACGCATAAATATTTAGTGGCCCACAATGTTCCCACACTTCGATCTACATATTTATAAGTGGCGCTGGTATTTAACAAGCCGCGGCGAAAAAGTGAGAATAAATGCGTCACGCGCGGTGAAACGATATGAAAATTAATCGGCCATTAGCGTTCCTGCACGCGTATCTGATAGCACGTACATGACGTAACGTGGAAACGTTAATTCCTGCAGGATGTACACGTCGAGTGCTGTGCGCACCTTTGCTGTTTCACCAAACCGTGGCGCGCCTCGAAATGGCGGCCGGCAAACGAGACCCTGGCATCATTCTAATGCATCAAGTCACGTGCACGTGTATCGAACAGACTTCGTGCGTAACGAGACAGCCGCGTTCATCGCGATAATCTAGGTTCGAGTTGCAAGGAATTGCTTCACAAAGTCACGTTCCGTCGAAACGCTGGCAATTTTCTGAAAGGGAAGGGTACACGTCCCCGTTAATTATACCGAATCGCCGATTAAGGTTCGAGAAGATTACGTACCTTCGATTGCACGCGATTATTAGATAGAAGCGAAAAATTTTGTTGTATTTGGTTGAAATCAGCTGACAGAAACAGCGAATTATATGATTCCATGTGCATATAAGATTTTTTTAGTTCTGAGAGTAATATATTTGTAAATCAGTGCAGGAAATAAGAATTCCGGTAAAAAGAAATTTAATATGAATCATAGCAGCTATGTATCATATGGATTTTGTGTAACTTTCAAAACCGGATTACATTACGTCTTGACATCGTATTTATTATTTAAAATTACAATATGTAGGAGTTGTGCAATATTGTCTATCGTCGCGTGAAGCTTAACCCCTTAATAAAACCCGTCATTTCCGTTATTTTTCTAAACCAGTGCAAGTTCAATCGTTCTCAGCAACCCGTTTCTAAGCAGCCGATCACTCAACACAAAACGGTCTGACCAAACTCGACCTTTTCTACTCCAATCCGATCAACCAATTTTCTTAACGCCGCACGAGCGTTCCTCGAGTCGCGTCCTAAGTCATCCGGATTAACCGCGACACGCGACCGCGCGATACGATTTCAACGAAGATGGCCGTCGTCGAATACCAAGCCGGGCCGAACTTCGATCCCCCAGGAGTCGGGCGGACAGCGCAAATCGCCTGGAACAGCCTCCGATACTGGCCGGATAGGCGAAACTCGAGCCCGAAGCCGAAACGGCCAGAATGTCGACAACAGGATCGGGGCCGAAAACCTACGTCGACCACCTCTGCATTCGATCGATGCTTGTCCAACGTCGTTCGATACGATCCGGCAGTCGTTAGATATTTTCGTCCCGATTATTTGACTCGAACCGGCCCGGATAGGTTGAAACCGTTCAGACACGTTTAATCATGTATTCGATCAACGTCCGCGTGCATTCGATGACAGACAATAATTGACCAGAGACAGAAATAAGATCAATTGGCCTTTCCCGTCGTTCACATCGTTGAATGTTTGATTGTATCTCGATTGGCGGCTACAGCGGAACGTGCGATACAGCTTCGCGCGGCCCTTTCGTTAAAATTCCACGGCACGTACCAGCGGCCGGGGCGTTTATTATATTTCGCGGGACAACGGGGGCGTCGAATGTTTTCTGCATTCATTGCGGATATTTCGAAACGCTTAAATGGAATAAAAGTTGTTGTTGCCGTACGACACGAGCGTGTACAGTTCGGGTTGTACGGTCGGCCGACGAATGTTATCGAGTTTAATGGTGCGGAGCGTCAAGTGAAATGGTCGATCGTGAATCGCACCTGTAATTCTGCTTCGTTTCCTATTTTTTCTCATCTTCTTCTTCTTCTTCTCGCCATGCGTTTCACTGTCTCCGTGTTACGGATTCTCGAAACGTGCGCCGGGGTTCCGCGATATTTTCAAGCGGCCGCGGGACAAAGCATTGATACAGAAAAATGGTTGTCGGGACGGAAGGCGGCGACATGATAAAAATGAGAGGCGAGACAGTCGGGTTTCTTGCGTATCATGTAAGAAATATGATTCTGATTGTGTCTGACGCAATAACATCCCTTAGACAGCTCGTGCATGGCATACAGTCAGGCCAGTCACTTGTTATGCATGATATATTGCGGCGTGCTTTCTACGTGTCTTCGTTATACCCCTGTTCATATCTCATCATCCCATGATAGCTGGCTCTATTACGCGAATTTTCAAAATAACGTGCCAATTATCCCGGCGGATCCCGTGGATCTGTAACGCCTCCACGTATCAAATTGAACGTCGGCGTTACGTAACGATCCGAGGGATCGGTGGAACGAAATATTTCACGGTAAATTGTATCGATGTGAAATGGGAAATTCTGTTGATCAGCTAACGTTACTTGGCAGCGCGCTGTTACATCATTTTTTCGGACGATTCGCGCACCGTTGTCATGTGTCGCAACGAAAAATGAGCAGAGTAATTTACGAAATTATTCATACCTCAAAGGATATTGGGGCTTAATGCGAGAGTTACGTGGAACGTTTGTTTTATGCATTTCGTTTCGATAAATGCCAGCTAATTTCACATACGTTCTGCGAATTAAAAGTTGCACGCTAAAAGGGATGCACGTTGGCTGCAGCTACGCGCAAAAATATATCGACACTACGTGCGCGTTTCAAAAATATGAGCGGAATCATTTTTAACGCGAGCACAAAATTTGTAACCTTTCCAGCGTTCCCGTGTGTAAATGATCTAAAAGGTTTTTCGATACGTACAACTATGCAAATGCATATTTTCGTTTTTCTGGCTTAAAACATATGTATTTTAATAGTATCTGCATAGATATTCGTTCCGCTTCTTGATTGAACCGATACCGCTAGAAATATCGGGAAATCTTTTCCATTCATATCGCCATGCTCTATAAACAATTTATCCAGCTCGATACACCGCTAGGAAAAATTATTACCGCGCCCAACTCACGAATCAGCCTGCGCCACTCTGCATTGTTCAGGGATGCATGTTTTCCATGTTTCCACCGTCAGATAGTTATTTCATTGCATCCCAGGAGATAGGGGTTGGCCGTTCGAATGGGGCGGCTCTCTAATCTGAATCACCATCGAAAACGTTGACCCACATATTACGGCTGAACCAGTGTTCCCTGAATTTTTACGTTAGTAATAAAGTCGTCGCGATAGCGCGGCGTTATTTCGTATAACCTATTATTGCCACTCGTGTAACAGAGCCATATTTAAATCCTAACGCTTCGTCAAGACGTTTCATGTTTCGGACTATGGCCGGGTAGAGTTACGTCGTTATCGAATACTGCCACCGTCCACCCTTTCCCGCTTGGCGCAGATAAGCTCGTTACTGATAACGTTTATGAAAGTCAATGAATTGGCAAAGGGTTCACCGGTGATTTTTAGAATATGCATACACTGTCAGCGGCCCCGTGAAAATGTAATATAAAAGTTCGAAATTGTGATCCATCGAAAACGCTCCGTTTATATCGATCGGTACTTTCGCGTTAAAGGGCGCGATGTCATGAAACATTTATGCCCGGCTATTAACTCGCGCGCCATTACCGCATGCGTTTTTATGGTTGTCGGCCGGTGGCGCATGGAAATTGCGACTTCTACCGGCATGACCGATCCAGCTTACATTAGTCATTTATTATACATTAAGCGGAATTATTTCTTCTCGAAGCAGCATGCACGTTTTTAGCCTCTCGCGCAAGCAGTACGTAATTGGACGACGGAGTATTCCGGTGTTCAGTGTTCTTTAAGGAAACAATAGTATCGTTTGTAACGACTAAAACTTCGATTCTCGAACACTTGCAACTATTTAAGGACACTTGGACGATGGACGTTTCTAGCGTTCGTTTCGCGATTCATCTAAGTGCGTGGCCCTTCCGAAGTGTCGGACGTGGAACGTCTGACGCGAAGCTTCGCGCATCCTTTTCGAGGAGCAAGGATATCGAGGATGCGAGGTGGCGATAATGGAAAGCGGTCTGAATGTTTGAGGGAACACGTAAGGGAGATAGAACGATCTGTTGTTGCTCATCTTAGCGTCAGACATCATTGCGAACTGTGTAAAAGTAAAAAATATTTCATATTATAGAGCGGTATCCAGCAACGACGGGAATATATTGCGTATTGTATACACGTGCACGTGGATATTCATAACGTAGCCATTAAAATTCCCGCAGAAATGAAGACTGCAAGGCGCCGGCTGAACAAAGACGTTCAGTGGAATATTTTTGTTTACGCCGCCGCTTGTAGAAAATTAGGAGGGTGCAATGGAATGCTCATTAGATTCCGGGACGATTTCGCCAGTCTCCCCGGGTGTACCCTTCGCTCTCTATTTCTCCATGGAGTTTGAAGTTTATGTTTACCCTAACTTCGGCAAAGAATGTATCAAGTGTGTACTATCCGTCTCGAGAGTTTTACAGTTGCCATGAGCCACCGGCACCAACGCTCGAGATATTCTGATTAAACGTCGGGGAACGCGCCTCTCTGACTGCAAACAATAAACAATTCCGGCTTGATAAAAATTCTATTGCGCGATGAACTTCGTCCGCGGTTCGTTCCTTGGAAATTATTACTATAATTAAAAGAAACACAGGGATCCAAGACTTTGTTCCGTCAGGATGATGGATGAGAGATATTCTCTTGGTTGCACGGTTCACGTATCGTTTTACGAATGCAAATTTTCAGTAGCGCAGCCACGTCGTCATTTCTTGTATACTCTTGTTCCTCAAGGATTTATTCATTATTCGTGATTCGTTTAATTCGATTCCCGGCCCGTGATGGTCTTCATAAAATTCCGTGCCGTCTGTACGAAAAATGGGGAGCAACGCCATCTATTGCCCGGAATAGTTAGCAGCTGTGTAGTGTCTATGATTAATTGTCCGAACTCTAAACGAAATTCCTGTTTGTAAGAACAGTGTAAACATAATTTCGGCTTACTGCGAACAAAACGTGTCTCGAACCGCTGGAAATTAAAATAAAAAAAATGTCCGCGACAATTTTCCATAGAATTGGCAATTTTTATTTCCACCCTGACGCTTGGTGAAAAAAAAAAAAAAAAACACCTTTTAACAACTCCAGTGGGGAAACCGTTTTCGATCACTACACCTTTTACAATCATTTAGGCAAATAATGTACATTCAACGGGCCACAACGTTCCATATGACACGTGACACGCGCAACGAGTATACGAAACACACTTGGCCCACTTCAATTTCGCTCGCTCTCGAACCATAACACCTTCAAGCGAATTACCCCCGTACGAAAACTCCGAAAAAGCACGTCGTCGACAATCGAACCGCCGTCCTCCATTTGCCAAACACCTTAAAACTCCAAAGAACGGTTCACATTTTTATCCGTCGATAAGGGGTGAATGCCGCGTAACTCCTTTCATATTCAATAATGACGTCACTACGCAACGCAGCGGCGCAACTTTGACTGCGTATAGAACGAAAGTTGGAAACTTACAAGACGTCACGAACTTTCTAAGGTGACAGACGAAGACACGAACGCGCACCGGCACCGAAACCGGGGGTGGTTTTCCGCCCGCCGCCTCGACATCCCCTACGACTCTTCGAGGCAACAACTTTCCCAATTTGCTATCTATGACTGCGGCCGCGGATTCTAACTCGATACACGGGGGCCTTTTAATATTCATTAAAATCGCAGTCGGCCGTCCTCGGCGTAATTTCGCGAGACGCCTCGTTGTCGGATTAACTGTCCCCGGTGGAAAGCGTCGCGACGTCGTACATATCGGATTTTCGTACGGTAACGCAAGGTCGTCGACGAAAATAACTTTGCGATCAAGCCACCGTTGCTCTCATGTATTTCGCTGCGTGGATTCTCGTGGTAGATCGAATTGGGTACCTTCGATCAAATGTTACGAAACATTCGGTCAATATATTACGAAAAATATTCAGTGTTGCTCACGTGTACAATCATTTCTCTGACACCTCGGTCAATGATGTTCCATTACACTTTTCAATCGAGAACAATTTTCATTTATTACTTATTTCATTTATTATTTATGAGCCACTTATTTTCTACAGTGACTGCTGCCTCTGAACGTCTATCCTGAAGAGCTTCTGATCGCGGTAAAGCATTAGAAGAGTTGACTTTTCGTCTATCCTTTATTGTATAGAAACCACGCGAACATTGTTGCACTTTCATCGGTACCGAAGCGTGCAAAATAACGCATGGAGGTTGACAGCATATTACAAGAGAATTACATGCACGTACGAGAAGTTTCAACTCGAAGAGAATATAGCCTGTGGTCGTACAAGAAAATACGCAATTGCATAAACCGTGCATGTATTCGTTCAAATGTAAAATTACGGAAGCCTAGAAAAAAATTACCAACGCCACGTATCTTGCAGTAAAAAAAAAAACATAAATCTCGCCCGTATATTTCAAAACCGTTCACGCGAATCAAGACGACGCGTAAATCCCTTAGCCGAAATAAGAATCGCACGGAGAGTAAGTATCATCAAATTTTCGAGCTCTCGCTGCGACTGCAGTAAACGCGAACGGCGAGGACCGTTCGCTAAGACGCCAATTAAGCTGCGCGCCCGAAAGAAAGCATCGCCTTTAACACACTATTGCGGGGCGCGCTATGAATGCATAAAGCAACCTGGTTTCACCATGAAATTTTCATAACTCACGCCACTCACCGTGAATTTATGCCCGGTCTGGCCGCATTGCCGGCATTACACCCTCGCGTAGCGCGACATTTTATCCAACATTTATGATCACTATAAGCTAAGATCGTTACCCCCCTATGCTCGTATTTTTCACCATTATCGGCTAATAGGGCCATAAGTCTTCGTACGACACAAATGAAAAAGCGCGCCGGCCACGCATCCTTATAATGATCCACGCCGCCGCGATACGTCGGACAATTTGGCTTTTAAAGGCGGCCGTCCTCCGCGTCGTTCGTGGGCGTAAGAACGGGATAGAGGTCGGCGAAACGACGCCGATGTACAGGGAATCCACGTGAAAGAAGCCTCGAAGGAAAGATTACTTGCCCGCGTTTTATGGCCGCCGTATTGGTACTGTCTTAGGTTTTTTTTTTTTTGTGTATAAAATATGTTTGCAGCGAGGCAACTTTCTTTGGTCCTTATACGGGAAATTGGGTCGGTCCGGGATTAAACTTTCGCGTTGAACAACGCACCGTTCGCGCAATATATATATCGTGCAAGGGGGGAAAACAACGGATAACGAAATATTAGAATGGTATTCGAATTTTCTAAGGAATTGTAATATTCTTCGTGTCTTCGGGTCTCGTTTAATGTGTAACGTTGCGTTGTCTTGGCGCAGCATTACCGGCTCGCGGTACGTTTGCAAATTTCCGCGGAAGGGTTGCGCGCGGTATTAGTTGCTTGGTTAGCGGTATTTATATCGGGGTTGGGTTGCGTTTAGCTAGTTTTGGTGTTACCAGATTAGTTACGGTGTAACATCAAATTTCGCTTGAATATTGTTGCATGCTGTTAATATTAACTTTGGATACCATCAATACGCGCACATGTTTACTAAGATACATACCGATATTGGCATTAATTTAAATCGCAACGCGGGTGCGAATTGGAACGGCAATGTTAAACAGCGACAGCATGAAAGCAAATATCATCTGCTTCCTCCAACTGCTGGCAACATCTAACAAAAAAATTCTCGCTTACAGAGTGACACAGACCCTATCCATCACCGAAACGTCTCGCCACCGTGCTGACCCATCCCCTTTCAAACCGGTTGATTAAATTTTCTCGAGCAACCCTCGCGACTTAGAATTCGCCGACCATCCCTGCTACTTCTCAACATAAAATTATCCTCCATGCGAGTAAATTTCTGATCGGAAGCCGCGAAAAAGGACTCAATCCATCCTGAATGCGTGCAGGCTTCCGGCTGTTTGTCGATTCGTCGGAATAACTGCGCGCATTTGGTCGAGCCCGTGCTTTGTCTCGAAATCGGGCGAGCCGCAAACGCGGCTCGAGGCAAGTAGTTCAGAATCCCATGCGTAGCGGCACGCTTTGACAAGTTTACGACGTTTAACGGGATATGCAAATACCGGGGCTGATTCGCGCGCCCGCGCCACCGAGTCGGCGATAAAGAGTGGAATACAACGACGTAATTGCACGGCGCATGGTGGTCCTCGTATAACAACGAAATAGAGAGACAGAGAGAGAGGGAGGGAGTGGACCACTGAGGCTTCGAAACGGATGTCGGTGCCATGGGACTGGCCGGATGCCAGCTGCTAGACACTGAAAGTGCTGTTGCGAAACGACGAGCGAAACGTCTGTGCGGCATCCCCGTGAACTCGATGCGTGTGCCGGCCGAACCTGCAGGGGCGAGGACGTAAGTACTTACTAACGGCCACCAGTTGCCTGCACTCTATGGTGACGGAGATTCCTATAGCGTACGCGCGGGTCATTATACAAGTGGTCCGAGTAATATATTTTTCGCTGCGAGATATTTGATTTCGTTGGAACGCGGATCCACGAAGATAAATAAAAACGCGCTCGAGGGGTCAATTATTTTCATACTCGTCTGCAAGCTATTCCGTTTTATTTAACAATGAGCCATCCATTTGGAACAGCGGTGTTCGTCGATGTGCGAAAGTCAAGCAACAATAATAGTTGAAATTAATTCACTGTGACACGGAATTTGCAAATTGATGCATAGCGGCGTGGAATCAGCACAAAGTGGCAACGGGATGAGATCGGGGAGCGGCGGTGCTGTGTACAGGCTTCACGGTGAACTATATTTTCCGATCGCGAAGGGAGACTGCGCGAAATTTTGTTCAAATTGGTCAAAGTGTTTAGAAGTTAATAGACCGATATTTTACGTTACGCATAACATTTAATGGTGTTCCCGGAAAGTTCGCGAACGAAGCATAAGGAACGCAGAAAAATGATGCGTCCATTCCTGAACTAATGTTTCATTGAATCGTTGCGTTTCAGTCATTTTACAGAATTTCCAGCATTTCGACTAATTAGATTTCTCTCGGGGGAAAATTTCCAACTCGAAAATCGGAGAACCACTCGCGCACAATGTTCTCTCAAAGTCGTTGCCAAATACAGCTACTTTGGGTTTGTTGCGCGCCACACGATGCCGGAAAAAAGATCACGCCTGAAACTTTCCCTCAAAGACTCTCGACGATGCAACGGCGCGATACCGGCGGAAGTTACCCGAAGCGTATCATCCAGGACATTTTGATGGATTTTCAGGGCACTCGTCTGCGCCGTGACACGACTCCTTGATCGATTAAGTTGCTGCCTATTCGCCGTAATCTCTCTCTTTAAACATTTTTTTGGGCGCCACCGGCGCCTACTTGCCGGCACTTCAAAGACACGGCTGCGTAGATGGAGCGCCGAGTGACTTCTATAACACGGTTTAATGAGTTAACGAGCGGCCCTAATCGTGTCGTTTAGTCGCACACGAAGTTTAATATAGGTATGATAATTAGCTTCCATCCTAGTAATTGACTGAAGTGGCGGATTTTTTCTTCTACGTACACCGGACAATTTTGCCCGTGGGCCTATTAAGATTTTGACGGACCTGCTTCAAAGCCTGAGACTGAAGAACGCTATCCCGTTTGTGCTTAATGCCTGAAGCAACTCTACGCGACTTTCGGTCTCGCATCTTCCTTAAAAATTAAGTGTCCCGTAAAAAGCTTTAACCTTTCAAATGCAGCGTTTCAGCCTTATGTTTATCGATGGATCGTACGCTGAAATATCATGCCAATAAAAATAAACAAGCTACAATCGTGAAATGTCATCGAAAACGATGCCAGCGAAAAACGTTTTAGCAATAAAAGGCTGACCTTAACACATTCTACTGCCAGATGACCGTTCCGGCTCTACTTTGTTCTATACAAATAAATTTTTTTCATTCGACAGCTCTGTCCAGCGTTAGACACAAAATATCCCAGGCTTCCCAACTGCCTACCATGCTCACAAATTAAACACTACTTTCGACAAACGACACAAACATTTCCTATTTATTATTGTGCACGACTCATGAATTACATGCGATCGTAAAGAAAATCCTGCGCGGCTGAGAAGCAAGCAGCCACGCAACACCTAACAAGAAAAATTCAAATGACATATTTTGTGGAAACAAAGCGGGAAATAATGTACGCTTCTTTTGTACGCGTTACAGGGTAACTTCCTGCGCTGTGCAAGAAACGAATTTAAGCGCGTTCTCGCATGCTTATCCGCCGTTATACGGTTGCCGCTGGAATAATTGCGCGAACTGTAATTTTTACAGGGAGCCGGCGTGGCAATAGATATTACCCCCGTATAAATTGAAACGCCGCGGCGAACGCGCTGCGCGCTCGCACGTAGAAATTTTAATTTCGTCCGCCAGCGAACGGAAAATTATTTTTCCGTCCGTGTGCATGCATCCGCAGCGGTGTACCTTGTATTATATTCGCGTACCGGCGCACTCGCCCAATCAAGTGAATCGCCCGTAAATAGCGATCGAGTTTCGACTTGGTTAAGCAACCGAGAGGGTTAAGACGACCACGAGATGCAAGGGTTGAAAAGTTCTATCTCTTGGATTAATGAGCAGTGAAACGCGACACTAGCCAGTAATGAAATCAATGTCTGCGCGTAGGTACCTACTAAAAATCACGCGGGCCATTTAACAGCGGCAAATTGACTTCCACGACGATACAGCGCTGTTCTCGCGGAAGTTACGCCGCCATTACGAGCGTTCGATCGTAACTGCCAATTCGTTTTGCCGCGATTTTTTTTTCACCGCAGTCTCGCACGAGATATTTACGTTGACTGTGACCAAAGGTCGCCTCGATTTTTCTGTATATTTCGCAATTTTTCTTGATCCGCGTTTATTTTATACAATGGACGTGCTCAATATTGTTAGAAAATGTACGGTGTCCAAGGTTTAATATTTGCACCGTTTTTGGAACTGTTAATGCAAAACGGTTACGATGATTGAAGATACATTAACTGCTTCATTTAGTTATAGTAGATCGAAGGTCGACCAATGAAGTGACGGCCCTTTTGAACCGCAATGTCCTCGCGGCAGAAAGTTTCAGTGCTCGTGAGTTCGTGGTACACATTTACACCATGGGAATAATGTCTCTAATATTTGCACATGGACTGTCGAGGTTTCGTGGCCCTGTTGCGCCAATGTTCTTTAATTCCCTATGACTTGCAGACACTAGCGCCGCACGTCCCTTAACTCGAACCCAACGGGAGTCTATTTTCGGTGCACTATTTGCAACATCCAGCACAATAGTATAGTTGCGGGTCCTGAATACTGGCAAATTCTTTCGCAGTGCTAATTATCACACTCTACTCGCTCATTACTTTATCATACTTTGTGTCCAAGTAATTTTATTTACGAAGCGACGATTTTCAATCTTAAGATGCAATTCGTTTCTGCGCACCTGTAACATACTAGCTGCTGCCGTTAGAAACACTTTTCCGTGCAATAATTAAATTCCAGTAAACTGAACCAAGCATTCGCCCCACTTATTACACTCGAAATTCTCCGATTCTCCGACACAAAACGAATCCCAGTACAAAAACCGGTATTCCTCCCCAAAAAGGTGTTCGAAAAGTCGAAGGCCTGTGCAACGCCAGCCGACGCACAGCTGTCCGAAATTACGGTTATCATTTCTGCTCGCACCAACTCGCCTTATCCCATTTGCATACGCAACGTGGCGCTGCGATCGCAAAGCGTTCCGAATTCACTGCGAGAATCGGCCGACTTGTCGCCAATTTCGCGAACCGATAATTGACTAGAAAAATCGTGCCGCGGATGGACTATCGATTGCCCGATACGACCCGGCGCGACCCTGTCGGCCCTTCGATTCTCGAATTACGATTATCATCGTAAACGGGTAGATGGTGCTGTATACGACGGCGGAACGGAAGATTGCAATTTCGCTTGCACAGCCAGCCTCGAGAACTAGTATTCCGCTTTTATTTCCATCGTAGCTCCTAACGAGATATTGATACAGCCAGCGGAGAGGGTAGCTGTAACTTTCCACCCCCTTGGAACTCTATCTATCTCTCTCTCTATCTCTCTATCTCTCTATCTCTCTCTCTCTTCCTCACGCAGACACATACGCGCACAGAGGCACACGCATACGCTCGTACATATCCTCTATGTGTCACTGTCCTTCTCTGTTGGTCTCAAGTATAGACTCGTCCGCAGTCAGTCGTCGTTACACGGCAGGATGGGCTCGATAAATCCACGTTAGTATGTGCGGAGGGTTGCAAGCGTAGCCTGTGTGTAACCACCCTTCTTGTTCTCGAGCATCGTCCATAACATCGTTCCGCAGTTCCACGACGCCGGCGGACGACTCGAAAATTTATTATCGAGATGCGGAGAAAAAGGCGAACACGAGACGAATGCCGGCCCGTACCCATGTTCTCGACTTTCGAGTCGAGTTCTTTACCGGTGAACCGGGGACGAGAGGTGACTTTAGATTACGCGTTATCCGTGAAGCAATCGTTTTAAAGAGGGACGAATCCCGAGATGATACTCGTTGGCGACGCTGAGAACGATTCGATTTCGGGTGCGGATGGCATTTTGTAAATTGAAGAAGGAGGGGAGGACGGTTCGTGGCAGGAAAGCATCTGGAAGTGGAATATAGAAAAGATTGTTTCACTGCGAAAATGTGGAAAGATTACAGTTTTCTGAAGGTTCATTTGATTTGTTATTATTCTTAATTAGTATTTTCCACTTCAATGTAAATGTATTATTATTTTCCATGTAAGTGTATTAATGAAAAATTAAAAATACCAGTTCCGATGATTGCTCCAGTTAAGGGGGTTGGACAAACGAGTACAAGGCCCCTTTTTGCCTAGGGACTAAGAATGTAAATGAAAAGGAGTGTAGAGCCTGAGCGCGATTAAATAATTTGATAAAATTGAGGAGTTTTCGTATTACGTCATAAATATTAATCATCCAATTTTCAATCAGCAGCCTTTTTCAAGTAACAGATTAAAGGGTTTTTAGTTCAGTGAACCTTACTGGGAGTTGAAATCGAATGCAAATGAAGCATGGGCAGGGTTTGATTGAAGAGTATATACAGACGTCAATCTCGATATTATTGGAATGAGAAGGATTTCCAAGTATGTATCTAGAAGGCATGTCGGGGATATTAAGAAAATAAGAATTCTAGGAATGTGCGTGCTTCGGGGTAGCTGATTGATTAAGCGTACGAGCAGTGTCGTAAGAATGCGATGGAATGCAGAAAACATGCAATTACACCGATGCAATCTCGGTTATAACAATAAAGATAACACAAAAATGAAATTTCAATTTTCCTTTCAATTTTATACCTAATAGGTAATCGCAGTGATTTTCATAGCATGCTGAATTATTAATAAAACCCATTCTATCAATGTTTATTTTCCACGAACTGATTTATTCGCGTCTTTTCAATGCTTTGATGTCATGCAGCAACTTGACGTCATAGCAACTCAAAACTATTAATAGAAGATTGTCGCCATTATTTATCAGAATCTATTAGACAAAGAATGTTAACGTATGCATTTATAATTCCCTGTTAATCTATTACCTTTAAAAGTTCCTATACACCTTTTAACCTGTTACTTGTACATTTATAAAATCGAATAAACTAACAATGCACCACAACGCATCGCGAACATGCCACCTTTTAAAAGTTTCATCCCGTACAAAATGACTAGGGTCAGATGCAAAACGGTACTAACTATTATTGTAAGCAAGCTCCTTTTTTCTTTATCATTTTTTGTTACAGCCATCAGATGTCAAGGTCCACCTTTTACTTTGTCGATAACGCCCGACGCTGCACCAATTCGAGGCTGAAGCGACGGTAGGAGAATTATTTTTAATACGAACGCCGCACACACGGGGAAGCCGCGATTATTGATAGCAGCACGTGCAGCGGAAGCCTTGAAATTTTAAACATCGTAATGATACCCGAACAAAAAATACATGGCTGAACGCCATTGTCTTCGTCGACATGCGAGCATTAATTAAACGAGCCGTACGTCGATTCGCTTGTTGTAAAAAGAAAAAAGGGACGGCACCACAAGGGAAATATAGAGAGGGAGAGAGATATATGCGGGGGCATATATGATACAGGGAGAGGGACGAGAAAGTAAAAGTCGTTAGAGCAACTGAAAAGCCACTGAATCTCTAACGAGTACACGTTTTACAGCCCGTACGCGATATCAGTAGGAATATAATAAATACGTCCGTGAAAAATACGTTCATACCCGGTGAACAAATAAAATCGTCCATAAAACCGTGTCGTTACGCTGGAGAATTTGCTGGGCCGCGGAGTGTGCAACAGGAAAATTCGTTCACGTAAAACCTGCTCAGGAGTATGACATTAAACAATGATAACTTGATATTACACGAACAGTTATCATCTTACGTTATACGTCCACTGAATTTGCAATATTAAAATGTTTGAAGGATACGGGAGATTCAGTTGTGGTGTGGACGAACGTGGAGATTTCTTTCCAGCTCTGGTCTTTTCGACACTTTTTCACATTCTGTTGCACGTGATGATATCATGTCTACGCCATCTTATCCAAATTTTATTTAATTACATCTCGGTCATCTCTGAGACACCATCTAATATTACGTACCGAAGCTCATAGGACGGTTTACGGCCATTTCAATTGCCTAAACAGAATTTTTATTAATGTCAATAGGTTTTACTGTTCTCTCAATTTTCCTTCTTCTCTTACTACTTTTAGATATAATACTATGCGTTTTTCTGGACTCTTACGACTTTTCTGCATAATTTATTTGTTCTCTTTGTAATCTATTATTTACCAAAGGGTTAAAACCCGTATATTAATCATAATAATAATAATAATAATAATAATAATAATAATTGTATTCGTCTCAGTATACGCTATCATAATATGAATAACAAGATATAGAGTCCCGTTGAGAAAAATTAACTTTAATTTCATATCTCATTTCATTTCATATCTAAGATATTCCAGCTTTCCCAGTTATTAAACGGAACACACTGTATATGTAGGTACACGCAGAATATGCACAAGGAAAATTAGTTCTCAGTCGACGCTCGCAGACGAATTTCGAGCCCTCGTAAAACTAACTTCTACATGATATCGCTTAAATGACCCGTCAAGAAACATCAGCTAACCTGAGAACGTTTCGCGATTTTTGTAGACGAAAATTCGCACATTTTACTGTGCGGAAAGTAAAATTCCAGAAGGTGTTTCGAATAAACGATGTCCACGAACAATGGGAATTGAAATGGAGCGATAAGGGTGGAAAAAGAAAAAAGCCATAACGCAAATAACGTCGGATGGAATCAAACATGGCCCGTATACATAATGCCGCGATGAGACAAACGAGGGGGATGGAAGAACTATGATGGATATTTGCATATCATTATTTACGTGAACTCTATCCACACACGATTAGAGGGCGTTCGGTATTCGTGAGCGAATTTAACGCCTTCGATCATTCTCAGAGCGCGAACAGTTCGTGTTAAATAAAACGCCTGACTGGATGCTCGTTTCCTTTCCATTGCAGGAATTCCCAGGCAGTCGCTTCGAATTGTTGTAATTCAATGTGTGTCGAATTGGATTCGCGATCATTTCGGAAGTTAGAAACGAGAATTGTAACGAAATGGCAATAAATTCTGACGAGACCGTTACTTCCCTTGAATAACGGCGGCACGGCGGAAGTGCTGCCTCCGGAGGACCGGAAACTACAAATCAGGCGATGAAACTACTTTACGTGCAGAAGCAAAGTTTTCTTTTGTAGGGAATATCGACTTAGGACTTGAAGCGTGTCTCAATTGCCGCTGGGCATCGATTCTAGGATTACGCGCATCCTTTGTAAATCGAATGGGGTACTACTATTCCCTCAATGGCACGAACCAAAGGATTACAGCTAATCAACGGTTACAATAATCACGACGCGATGTTCCTTTTTAACGCCTATCTCGGGTTACTTCACTATCTAACGTTGCGCATTTTTTTCAAAGAATTATATCGCAGTTGAGATAACGATAACCATTTACAGTTATCTTTCTATCCGGTACATGCTAAAACATTCTCGAACCATGCGTGGACAAGATGTACCTGGAGTTTTGCAGGTGAAATTTCAATTTCTACCGTAGGGAGCGTGAAGATCGTTTTGCGTGATCTGTTGGCATCGCATGATTGGTCTATTCCTATATCCCGTGGGTGCCTGTAGTCGCCGATGGGATCCGGTCTGTGTCAGTAATGGGCGTATTCTACTTGCAGCAACCGTAGATATTAAAGGGAACTGCCGCAGGAATAACACCACCGAGTTACCTTCAAAAATAAAATTTTCAATACACATTTCCAGTAACAGGTGACACCGCGATACCGTTTCGCACCCTTGACATTGAACCCTCGCAAAAATTACATTACCTGACAAATACCGTTTACCAGTTATTATCCGCGAATCTATGGTGTCCAACGAGGTTGACATACGTCCCAGACACAAAATGAGACATATATCTGCATGTGCACACCTCGTGCCTGAAGTGCACCATGAAAATCGATGCGTTCTATTATCCCGTTATTTTCCGGAACCGACTGAAATTGCGCCCTGCAAATAAACTCGTTACATAACCTTTGCCTTTCCTCGCGGCCTGAACACCAGCTTCTACAAGGGTTGTGACATTTATACGTCAGCACGCTTCGTTATAATGCTTCATACGGAGCATGATTGCCAGATACCCGACGAGGAAGGAGATGTACTGTTTCAGCCGAGCAGAGGTCCACTCCGGAGATTGTACGACACTTTGCGGCTATCTCTAATGGCTTCTAGAAGGCACCCCGCGGCGTACAAGTACTTACGAAGCACCGCGTCCATTGTCCACGAGAAACGTCGTCACTGGCGAAGTTTCACGTTCATCATCCATCCGTTCAGTTTGTTCAGGTATCAATGAGCTTCGATTAGAAAGAAAATCTTTGTTATCGTAAACGGCAATCCGGGTTTGTATGGTACAGTGTACAGTTAACGGAATGATACGTCGTCCCGTGGAAAGTTTCAGCTAACTGACCGTGTATCCGGTGTACTTGACGGGCACGTTATGCCCTAAATTTATCGTTGCAGGTACTTCTGGGACTTGATGATGATTGTCGTGACAAGCAGCGTACTGTTACTCGTCCCGTATCAGGCTACCTTCGAGATGGGCCTGAAATCGAGGCTGTGGAACATTGGGAAGAATTGCCTGCTGATGATCTGCTGCATGGACATAATGGTTAACTTCACGAGTGGGCAAGTATCGAGTGTGTTGACCGGTGCCACGAATTCGCCGGGGTGTCAAGCTGTTCGAACCTGTTCGGGGAGCCACGTGAGATTGATTGGCAGTCCGATTGATTTTATGCAGCGTTATCGACAGCGGGAGATTTAATGACCCGAGCGCGGTTGATTTAATGTGACTCAGATGCGATGAGTGACTTGACTAGAAATATCGTAAATGTTAAGTGATTTCTAATTCTCCCCGTGTTTCATAACTGATCGGCGGCGTGCACAAAGTTGATTAGCCGCGGTGAGTCTAGAGTTTCACGATATGAAGTTACTTGAAGTCTTTAAGTGTGAAGTGACGGAATGGATCTAGCTGCAGCGAAATGTGAACGTAATCATTGATAGCATGCAGCCATTTCGTCATTATTCCTCATTTTTTAATCCCGGCATTCAGTTACCTTTAATGCGATTTTTACATTTTCATTGATGAATATTTCCAGTACAAGCTCATGTGGTCCCACAAAAAGCAGCTAGTTTTGTAATCACACCGAATGGAATTACCGTCCCAATTTGTTTTCCTTCAAAACTTTCACTGATTTATAAGTATAACTTTGATTTATTTTCATCTCTTAAAAGTATAAACAAAATATCCACTTTATCCCTAGATACTTTGACAAAGAGATGCACGGAGTGGTGCTAGAACGAAGGATGATAATCAACCATTACATAAAGCACAGCACATTTTTCCCCGATTTGATTGGCTCCTTTCCCACCGATCTCTTCTTCGTCTACCACTGGTGGGAACTCATAGTGACACGCAAGACAACATCCTTAGCCTGCATTTTTCGTATCTTTTCTCTCAAATCCCGCATACATGATCTCGCCTCCACCCCTATGATACCTTTAGCCGTTTGCGAGTTCTGTCAAATACTCTTCTGGATCCTACTAGCCTTACATTGGCAATCCTGCTTCCACTGGCTAGTTCCGATAATCACGAAATCTATGTACCAGTTAGAGCGTCCCAGCGATGATTCCTGGATTCACGTGCACAACTTATGGGATACGAAAAAAAGCCACCAATATTTTGCGAGTACTCTGCGAGGCATCGCCACATTCATGACGGCCAATCTGTTGGTCACAAATCCGAAAGACATGGCGGACATTTTCCTGATTGTCGTATTGCAAGTCCTCGGCTTCGTGGCTCCGTGGTTGCTGATCACTAAAGTGATGCAGTTCTTGAAGGGCACAAACAGCTCGCGCCTGAAATACCAGGGCACCGTGGCGCAATTGAAGCAATACATGAGACACAAACAATTACCGTATCCCACTCAGAAGAGAATTATCCAATACTACGAGTTTCGTTTCCAGCGTAGATTCTTCCGCGAGTCGGTAATCATTCATACCCTGTCAGCGCAGGTGCGCCACGAGATCCGTATGCACTCCTGTCGAAAGTTGGTGGAGAGTGTGACGTTTCTGAATAACTTGCCGCTGGCGTTGCTGGGCAGGATCGTGTCGTTGCTGAAGTCGGAAGTTTTCCTGATAAACGACGTGATAGTGAGGGCAAATCAGCCGGGGGACAGTATGTACTTCATTGCGTCCGGGACGGTGGCAATTTACACGAATTCGGGCAAGGAAGTGTGCCATCTGGAGGACGGCGCGCACTTCGGCGAGGTGGCACTAGTTATGCCCGACGAGATGAGGGTGGCGAGCGTGGTGGCCGTCGAGACGTGCGAGCTGTATCGGTTGAATCGTGCCGACTTCGCTAGAACGATACAACCGTACCCTATGTTATGGGAGACGATCAAAAATGTCGCGATAGAGAGACACGAGAAGACTATGATACTTAACGAGCAATAGTTTGTTGGATTACGTTTGGTTCGGTTATATTTCCGATCTTGGTACGAATTTTGTAGTTCGATTTAGTACCCTAACAGTCATCTGCTCGCGGATTGGCTGCAGATTGGCAACAGAACTGACAGGTTCTGTCTACAGATCCGTAGCCGTCTGCGTCCGCATTGGGCTTGGGTTCTGCAAACAGAACCTGCTGAACAGAATCTGATGGCAGATTGTTAGCAAAAACCGAGCGGATGATGCAACCTGGGACAATCAAATGGATTTAGATGGCCATTTAAATGGCCCAAGTTGCAGCTTCTGCTCAGTTTGTGCTGCCAATTTTCCATCAGATTCTGTTCAGCAAGTTCGGCATCATATCTGCAGCCATTCTGTTTACGAAACTCGCTAACGGAATCTAGGAAGAATCTACTGTGGCAGGTTTGGCTGACTGGTATACTTTAATTTCGAATAGAATTTATAAGAATGGAGTTAAGTTATGAGTAATCAGAAATAGCGCCCGATACGTAGCAGAATTCTTAACACAAATAAACATCGAGCGTAACTGCGAGCAGAAGGAGCGCCGAAAGCACAAGCTGCACGTATTATATGTTCGAAACTTTGTAGCGCTTGTGCGTTTTGAACGATGGTATTAAAATCTTTCCCGGTTACTTTCAATTCGTTATTGCGAACACGCATTCAGATTTCCTTCGTAACAGCTGAACAAAGTTCATACCGCAGTCGCGCCGCGGCAACGCCACTGTCGCCAACGAAACGAACGCCAACGCAATCATACGTACCGATACTTATCCCCCGTTTACACGCATAGCTCCACGCAGCAGATAAATGATGTCCCTTCATACGCGTAAACGTCCAATACATTACGAGCCAATATATTGTTACGATAGTGCCAGACAACGGGGAGGGGGAAGAACCTCCGTTAGCTCATCGAGTCCGGCGAATCGTTAATGAGCAGCGGGCATAATAGCCGAGAAATTGTTAAAGCTGCATCGCGTCCCGAGCATCTGATAACTGTTTCTCCGGGGCTGGCATTAGCGCGGAAGATTTATTGGCGCAATTGCGACGATTTTTCCACGGCGTAACAGTAGGCTAGGTGGCGTATTCGCGCTCGCTCATGCGCCCTAAGAGGGGATCGGGATGCTAGACCGACAGGACTGCAATTTCCAACATGAGTGCGCGACCCGTTACGGCGATCGCGGAATGAACGTGGGAAGAAAAAGCGCGTCGAAAGCGTTGATTTAGACATCCAGTCTTCGAACATCTGAATAAGTCGTTTCCAAGCGAATTAGCCTGATGGTGTTCAGATGCTTCGGGTTCACATTCAGGCGTCTCACATTTGTCACAGGGATCTGTTCAATTATTATTAATCTTCGACGATACGAAGGGGTATCCAATTTTTTTGTTTAATCTGTGGATTAGCTATTTGGGTGTATGGGGTGTTAAAAAAATATTGTGCAGAAGTGTCCCGGGTGTCCACGGATCGCACGATCAGACTGCACCAGTTTGTTCTATGGGTAAAGATAAGGAGACCTGCACGCGGTTCATTATTGGACAGCCTCTACATATTTTGAATCAGCCGTTAATACGATTGGTCTGTTTTCTATAATACGGTGTAGGGTTTAGTAATCGACCTCTATGTTCCACAAAAACGTAGAACGTTGAAATTGCAATATTTTCTTGCACGGGTATCCCCTATCGACAGAAAAAGGAATGAGAATACAGAGAACAACAAAAAGGACAGTAGAAACATAAAAAGTCCTGATCCGTTACGAAACACCGGATCCCTTACGCAACGTTCAGATTGTTCACAATGTTCCCCGAGACCAATCCAATTACTTATCCCTTCCCGGTGATCCGACAAACCTGCGGATCATCTTACCCCGGCATCGTCTTCTCTCCAGCTCTGTTACCACAACCCTCTTAAACCACACGATCCCTTTCTTTCCTCCGCTATGAACCCATTTTGACGGAGCTCGTTAAAACCGCCTAGACCCCCAGCCGCATCGTTATCCTCCGCGTCCACGTATATAAGTCCGCCGGTTGATTGTCCCCGTTGTCTCCGTATATTACATTTAGAATGCACGGTCGCGCAGGGGAACAGATCTGATTTACTTCACGATGGCCGCTTATCTGGCGAGATTCGCGTGTCGAGTTATCCCCGGCGACCGGTTTCAGCTATCTGCGTGGCGCGATCCAACGATACCCGTTGCCCGTTATTAATGAATACAGTTTTCACAGGGAATTCGTCGTTTTGTTCGTACCGTGGAACGAGATTTCGTGCGCCGCCTGTCCCATGGAATGACGGGGACCGCGACCGGGATACCCCCCCCCCCTTCACCCTGGTCCCAAACGAACGTAAATCCGCCGACGAGATGTCGGTGGTAAATCATCGACACGTTCGCAGCGCCACTGGTGGTAGAATCTTTAATTGGGAATTCATTACAGTAGAATGAGTACACGTATCGCCGGGGCCATCGAAGGCAGATGATGTATTTATTCGCGACGCAAATGAAACCCGGAGAATTACGCGTGGTTCCCGACAATTTTATTGCATTGAATTATTAAATGTTTCCTCGTGATACGAGGCGTCGCGCCGCGTTGAAACGGCCAGCCTGTTTATGTTGCTCCACCTTTTTACGAGACCGCTTTTTCGCTTTAATACGCGGCAGCCTCTCCCTCGATCACTCTATTTCGGTCTCCTTTCCTCTCTGTTCTTGTGAAAATGGACGGGTGGAAGACGGTGTTTGCGACTGCGAATTTTTGACGCAGCATTGAATTCGGGTCTTGTAGAGAATTGGTTGTTGCGGTTTCTGCTTTTGGGAAATGATTTGTAGTTCAGTCGATGCTGGAGGTAATGAACGGTTGAGTGGGTGCGATAATGTTAAAATAAAGCTTGGTATACAATTGGAAATGTTTTTCTCGCGTGGGTCTTTTCGAACGCGGAAACGGGAGATTATGTTGTATATCTAATCGCACAGTTCAGTGAATTTGATCTGCGCATCTGTGAGTTACAGGGGAACATGGCTATATTATCGAATATAGTCTGTCACTTCTGTTGCTGTCAAATTTTACTGCTTCTATTTAAAAAAAAAGTAGAACACGAGAATTGCGATATTTGTGACGGAGTCAATAAAGTATAATGACAATAAATTATATCTTCTTTGAAATCCAAGAGTTTCTACCGAAATTCTAGTCGATTGTAAAATATTCTTCTTTCAGATTCGCATGCGAAACATTTTTTTAGTTCCCCGCAGTCTTTACAGATGTGCAGAGGGAACATAAAATTTCATAGATACGCGAGCACGAGTGTGGAATGAGTGAACACTTTCATGAGGGACCCCTCGAAATCACAAAGTCTGGAACTATCTTGAAAAATCTGGCGCTCACACACGCAGCGGGGGAAAAACTGCGAGTCTTAATTAGAGCTTCGAGTTGTCCCGGTGAAGAACGAGCAAAGTGAAGGTGTCAAAGTAAAAGCGTGCGTGAGCTTTTTCTGCGCCCGGTAGCAAAGTTGTGTTCTTACGCGCTGATACAGACTAGGAGGTCTGTAAAAGAACATTGTCAGCGAAACTTTTAACAAACCATCCTATGACGGCATTTCATTGTCAATGAACGCCAAGCACTTCAGCTATTTAAAAGGACGCACACAGCTGTTACAACCTAAATCTGAAAAATACAGCTGGCACATACACGAGACGTGCACTGGTGACCGCCATTTTGAACGGTGTCCCTAAAATAACGCGTCAACCAAAACCGACCAGGCTTGACAACATTCTGACCATAATTTCAGAAACAAGGTCCACCGCAGCTTTTACTAATTCGTAACTAAAAATACCTTACGACAAATCCAGCAAAGAAGACTGTATTAGGTATACCGGATAGTTCTGTCCGATAATGTCATCTCAATATCTGCTCATCGCCCAAGCAACTTCCGCGAAAACAGCGTCGCCGACTGAGCAACTCGTCGACGATGCCGATGGCGTCGCGATGCCGAGAGTGCCGCCCATTCCTGCAAAACAATGGTTTGTGCGCATCCACGCATGGGCAGAGTGTTCTCCGGCGATGACAATGAAACGCTTAGGAGGGCTGGCCATTGTAATAGGTCCGCGATGCGCCTGCTTGGTAGCTCTGTGCCGTATGCGCAAAGCGTATCCCTACCTCGCGTACCGAGCAGCGAAATCCGCGAGCAGAAAGAGGGACGCGGCGAATAAGCGAGCAAGCGAACGACCGCGATAGCCCACGACCGGGGCAACAAAGATGGCAGCGTGTATTGTTATCAGGGAACGAAGCAGCGCGACCTCGCTGCGTGAAAATCACCTGGAACAGCGGCACACGCTATCCCGTTAACAACGCCATTAATCTAAACGCTTGCTGCCAAACAACGCGGTATATAACAAAAAAAAAAAAAGAAACGGAGAAACAGCAACGGAAAGAGAGAAATGGTGCACATATATACGTGTATAGCGTGGCGACGATTGTGTGGGTGGCCACACCCCACACGGCAAGCCAACGGGCTCTCTGCCGACTGACGACCCACCTGACCCCACAATGGCCAGACCCACTGGCGCATACCACGCTGCTGCACGCATTGTTCCCTCCACGGCCACTTGAGCGCCGGACCAAAGGGGGTGCTTGCGCGAATACGTGGGCGCAGCGGCTGGAAGAGACGAGGTAACCGAGGGTGTATGAAAAGAGACGCTCTTGGGCGAACGAGCAGGACAAACGACCTTGTACCGCGACAACGAGCACGGAGAATCGGAAGATGCATTTCCGGCTCGCGAAATTCTACGCGGCCTGGATCGTTAACGCGTTTAACGGAGCGTCGGTAACGCGGATCGCGATTCGTCCTTGAATCGGCTACACGTTTCTTGTTTCTGTCCCTCTGCTCGTTCCTGAGGAGGAGGCAACCCCACCCAGAAGGGGTGACTCGCGTCGATGGGCGTGGGGAACGGAGGGGTGCAGGTTCGCCGTCCGGCTACGACCGGGGAAATGTAAACTTTGTCTGAGGTAGAAAGACCTGGAAATAAGACGGCTAACGTTGGGTGCCTCCGTGTCGGTAGGTGGAAGATGGACGCTGGATATGCGTTCCGGTTTTTCTTCTTTCTCGATTCCTTTCCGGGGTAAATGAAAGCGACGTTCGTAGTTGAATGAATTCCGAATTGAACTTGGAATTGGAATAATTGGAGCTCTTTACAGGGCCTTTGATGTTTGCAAGGACTGTCAAAGGCAAGCACAGAGTAAAAACAGAGTAGAAAATGGTACTAGTATATTGTAACTGAGCAATAGAATTTTGAACGGCGTTTATACCTCTTTCGAAATTGGGAAACGCACCGCTCCATTTCTATCTGCCAATATGCTGCAAATTGTAGTGGAATATTGCGACAAACAGAAACTGTATATTATGGAAAATACCGCGTGTGTAATCGATTTTATCAACTTTGTAGTAACGATTGCCCGAGCAACAGAGACCGGTCGGTCCCTTGGAATAATTTACTTTACCAATACCAGGAAGCCAACGATATGCCATTGCACATCTATCACCGTCGTGAAACGCGGACAATGCGTGCGTAAAATCGCTGACCGTTCAGATGTACATTTTCATACGTCACGATCTGTCGGACAATTAGAATATTAGATCTGAATACGTTTCCCCATTCAATTGAACGGTTTCCTTTCACAGAAGTCGGGGTAGCTCGCGTTCCTTCGAAGGTCTCCACGCAGCCTCCTCATAGTCGAGCACGCGGAGCACACCTATAGCAACAAAACCCGGCGACGGCGACCCTAGCTACCTTCTCCTCCACGGTGGGTCGATACTCTGCGGGCCACCACCCTCCCCCAACCAGCGCCGCGCTCTCTTGCCGTGCACTCTCGCTCCATCTCCCTCTTTTCACTCATTCACCTTCGTCCTCCCTCTGTCTCTCTTTCTCTCTCCTTTCCACCCTTTTCCAGTCTCCCGTTTCCACCCCCTCTCTGTACCCACTCTCGCGTACCCATCATCGTCTCCTACCCACCGTACCACCACTCCTCCTCCTCCTCCTCCTCTTCTTCCACTTCTTCGTCTAATCATCCAACGTCTCCCCCGCCGACTCCCTTGCACCCTTCCCTGCTGGCTTGGTCCATAGGTGTACCGGTTGATTGATCGTTTATCGATACGCCACACGGAGAGAGACGTCCAGGCCAGCAAGTTGCGGCCACCACCAACCCCCCCACCCGCCCCTCAAGCGTACGCATTACACATTTATAAGGGCGTTAAACACGAGCCACATCGACGGCATAGAGTACCGTACGACATATATAGATATATCTATATATACGTATGTATATATTCCAGTTTCCCTCTCCTCTTCGTGTTCTTCCTGCTCCAGTACCACCCTATCCACGTCCGTCTTCCTTCAACCCCCCCCACTGCCCTTTGAAACCGACCGGCCGCCTAGCTAACGGAGCCCCCTGGATTGGTTTTCTATAGGAAAGGCCATGCTCGATTGGTGTCGGTGTGTTTGTAAGCTCGGCGCGGGCAACATCAATGTTTCGACTCGGGCTCGTCCGCCCCCATTATTTCACCCCCGGACGCGGAACCACTACCACAGCCACCGTGCCTCGTCCAACCTACCCCTCTGCAACCACATCCCTCCTTCTTTCTCTGTTCTGTCCACTGTATTTCTTTCTCCGCTACGTGTCTGTCGTCTGTGTTCCGCCGGCAGCGGTCTGGCTTTCTCCCTGTACGTCCGGGCTCCGCTACCCCTTTACTCTCTGTCGCCCTCCATTCCAGATACGTCGGTCGGTGGCCATCCAATCGTGGTCGTAACTTTCTCCGCACAGCGGATCGCGGGCTGTACAAGCGATACTTATCGATATGGGCTTCCGTTTACCGTTGACTACATACGTAACTTAACCGGCAGCCCCGTGCACTTCCGAAACTACTGTATCAATTTTTAACTGCGACCCGGATTTATCGAGGCTTATATTCCGTTCGGCCCTGCCGTCTATCGGATCGCGGATACGTATTCCGGCTGGGTTATCGTTTTGTCTCTCCTTGTTTGCCTATTTTTGCTGCTACTCGGGGGCCGCTTCGTATTTTTTCGCTCTTTATTGGGGGAGGATGTGTGCACGTTGGGAGAGTATCGATGAAGCGGAGGGGAACTCTTTGAAACGAACTTATACGAATAATGAATCGGGTTCATCGATATGTTCGGTACATTTTTATACGGTTATGCTAAAGCTTTATTTATTTTCCTAATGTGCCAGAGTACTTCGTCGGTGTTTGCATTCAGTTCGATTTAACTTGATCGTTCTTCGAACCGCTCGACACTCGAATTCCGTGCTTAAACAGTTGCGGAACATTTTTGGTCATTTCTTTCCGGGGAAAATTCTCAACGCCGAAATAAATGTGCGTTATAAAATGCGTATAAAATAGCTGTTTATATTTCAAACATGCGGAAGAACCGACGGAATATCGCGTACACTTTGAAAACACGTGACGCGGGTCGCCAATTAAACAAGTTTAAAATCGGCTTTGCAAATGATATCTCAATTTGAAATCTTATTTTAAAAACGCGGTAGCGAAATTACACCATATTTCTGCACAAATTTCCGCGCGGGCTTCGTAATACCATATTTACCAATTCCAAAGTAAAATAAAATATTTGTATTGCATTAAAACGTCCATAAATATATTCGAAAACTCCCAATCCCGCGCCCCCCCCCAACCCCCTAACGCGAATCAGCGATAATCCAAATCGAATCGCCGCTTCATTCCGTCTCGGTAAACGCAACGCCGATACCGCTATTCGACAATCGACCGTCTTATTCTCGCGTCGAATTACCACGCGCGATACCACGACAGAATCGTCATCAATTATCCGTCGTCAAACAATAATCCACAATCCGCGCCGCGGTCAATTGCGTCGAGCCTGTGTGCGTGCGCGCGTTTACCGGGGACAGGCTGAAAGGGCGACGTCGTCAGACGTATGGCGTACAGAAAGGAATCGGGCTACCCCTATCGAATACCGACTCCCAACCGTGACGTGGCATTACGGTGTTGACTGTCCGTCACACATCCCCGATCCCGAATGACGGCGTTTATAAGGTAGTGTCAACAACGGTGGGTAATGATCTGCGGCCCCCACGACTGGTTAGCATAGGAGGCTGCCAGCGGGTGGTCGGGCACCCGCAACGTATCATCCCGTCACGCTACATTGAGCGTCATTGTCCGAGCTAAAATCGCCCGTTTATCGCTCAACGGGTGACGGCATGCGGATCGGGGCACCGAACGCCGACCTCTTTCCGCGTCCATCCTTCTCTGACCGGATGGAAAAAGTTGATGGAGGAGAGTTGTCCGGCGAGTGGAAGAGGGAGGGTTTGCACGGTGTGATCCCGAACGTGCTTTTTTTCTTTTGCAGCGACCAATATTTATGATCCGTGTGCTTCTGTACCGTTCGGTGCGTTTCGGCGATGATTCCGCGTGGGGTGGCGAATAATTTGTGTGCTACAATATGCGTCATGTACGGTGCTTTCATTAAATTGTAATGTATAATGTTCGAGGGTTTCAATTGTTTGAATGAATAATAGAAAGGACGGGGTGGAACCTGTGATTCTACGATTTGCGTTCCGGTCTGTCATTTATATAAGAAATACTATATTGATGCTACGTATCGCGTTGCGTGAACGTTAAATATCCGTGTTCGGCTATCTCGTGGCAGCCGATAAACATATGTAACACGTTTCCCATGTACATCAACGGCTATCCGAAGGGAAACAAGCGTCGTTTGTATCGGGATCCGCCACCCCAGGCTTGCCAACTGATCTGCATAATTCGCAGCCGGCTGTCCCGTCTTTGCAACGAAGTCACCCTCAGCGCCTAACGAGATCGCCACGCGAAGGGATGTTTCTGCAATTCACCTCCGAAACCGGGGGGTTCGACGCAGCCGACACTCGATTATCTTACGCGCTGTTAAGGCATTCACTGCAACTGGTGGGCAAAACGAAAGATATGGCCGGGGCATGATTTGCAAGTGGAGAGACACGCGCTTTAAACGCGGGGCCCCGTTCTAACCGTGGAAAGGTTGCGGGAACTAAACACAAAAGGCATCGGTTATTAATCTATGTCAATGTTGCCACGGATAAATCGGGCAATGCTCCCTCTGCCATTCAAGCTTGACTTTTATGCACGTGCGCGTGCGCGAATGACCGACTATAATGGAGTGGATGCGAATCCGTTGGCCGTTGCGCGGAAAGTGGTACGCGTTAATGAAGTGCTCGCTGTTGGAAACGTCATAATCGAGTCGGTTGAAGGAACATTATCGCGACCCGACGGCCAACCTTTTTCCCATTTTCTTTTTCTTCTTTCTCTATTTTTTTCCCCCCCCTTTCTTTTTTTTTTTTTTTATTTAATCCTCGACTTCTTCTCCTTTCTACCGCCGAGCCGGAAAAATCATCTAATTAAAATTGTGTACCAAGTTGCACGCGGTAACGAGGCAGTTTGCGCTTTTATAATAGCGCGAATTCTTTTTTAACCGCGAACGGATTTTTATATTTGCGGTAAGTGATGCAATATCTGTTTTAACCGCGCGGCAGTATTTATGAAGATATTGCGTTCGTGCACGCGACCGGAGTTTGACGGCGTTCGAGGAGCGGGTTAATTCAGTCGCGCGAGGAAACGCGAACGTTCGTGGAATAATTGGATCAGCGCAGTATTTTACACCGCCCTTTTCGGTTCGAGAATGACGCGCAACGCCGGTTTTCAATTTTTTAATGCGAATTTCCGCACGCTTTAAGGAAACGAAACAGATCTCGAGCGTGCGTCGTTCGAACAACGATCGCACAGTAGTTCGGGCTAACATTGGCTCGTCGAACGCAAAATACTTTTACGTTGCACGCCGAAGCACGCTCAAACAATTTCAACCTCGATCACCTTGCTCTCCCCAACAAAAAAAGGAGCCAATCGAAGCCGCGTAATCGCTCCGCAAGGAGTCGCAAACGCCACGTACATGAACGATTAAGACATCAATTTCTGTCCATCGCGGTGGAATCCGAGAAGCGACCAAAGAGTCGCGAATGAAGTCATTTTACTGGCGCGTGCGCCTGCGTAGACCAGGCGAACGAGAAAAACCGAACGACCACGGAGCAACTATCCTCAATCGCGATTACTTTCATCTCACGTATAGATCGTTTCGTTGCGAACGAGCAACGGAAATTGCCCGCGTCCCGTTGGATTTTCGCCGCGTTCCCGACGCGACAGCATCCGTCTTTTACAAAGGCAGACAAACGTCAGGCACGGGGGGATGGGGGCCAGCTCGTTCGCGAAATTCGTAAACTTCTGAGACTGCCCTCCCCCTCCAGCCCCGGTCCCCCGTTCGAAACCATTCTAGTCCCATCCCTCGACGCATAATGAAAGCGGTTGCCCTTTAGACGCTATGACTTGCAGTACCGTAACGCCCTCGAAAGGGTAATTCGGCATTACGAATGGCCGAAGATCCTGAAGCACACTCTCATTTAGTTCATTATCGACTTCTTCGAAACAACTTCTTGCCCGCGGGACTGTCGACTCGCCGCGAACTGTTACGGAGAATTCCACGGGCAAGCCTGCCTGTTTTGGGTCAGCGGATGATGTTTCGAGAAGGAGCGTCGCGGCCTGTCCCTCCGACCAATCGAGGGCGCGGTAATTCGTTCGACGGATGGAAAATACGGCGCGTCTTGTTAGCGGGATCGTTATTCGGTGGCGTTTCAATGGAACAAGTTTGGCGCAAGAAGATTACTGTTGAGAAGACAACTCGGAGCGCGTGGGGGTTCGCGACTTTGATCGGGGATATTATTTTTGTGACAGTTTGAATATTATTTGGTCTCCGATGGATAGCAATCTTGTCCGGCGAAGATTATTTTCTGTTTCGCTGAGACAGAGTGTACGCGTTTAATGAGCGCAAAGGGTAAAGGTGGAACAGAATGTATTCTAGGACCCGGCATTGGGAGACTATGATAAACCGGTGAAAAGGTGCACGGTGTATCCTTAAGAGTAATGGCAGCATACGTAATTTGGGGCCTTAAAAGCTCTGAGATTGCAGGCCTCATGGTATCTCCCGAGACAGGGTGGTCTTTGGCCTACAATGGGTCTGAGCGTTGGGTTCTCGTATCGTGAGGCCCAGTGGGGCCATCTCGGGGAACTACCTGAATCAGAGGGGTCCAAAAACAGTACGGATTCGGGAGTACATGATTATATCATATTGACAATAAGCTCAACAAATCTATCGGCACTTCGACGAAGTCCAAAAGACTGGACAGTTCATGTTTCCGACTCAATAGTCCTATATGAATCATTCGTGGAGTCAGACTAATCCAGTGTCACCTGTACGAACAACACCAGCCTTATTTGGGCTTGCAAGATATTATTTTATCGATACGGTACCCGTATGTGTAGTAACCAACAATCTAGATGCTGCTATATCAAGCATGGTTGAACCAAAGTGTACGATCTGGATGCGAATATTAATCCCCATTGATACCCGTAACACTCGACACTCATTTCTCCTTGCATTAACTCATTTCTATAGAATTTCTTGCATCGCTGAACAAACCAGCGTAGAATCGTGTGTGAACAGTTTCCAGTCTTATTCGGCCCTTTAAAATACTTCGGCGCTTTATTCCACCGCGCGCGGCGAGGTAAGAAAGAACTTCATATACGTCAGCACCTCGCATATATTTCACTAAATCACGGCTCCCAAAAGGGAAGCAAATTCTGCGGGATATTGAGGCGGACGGTCAATTGCTTTCGGCTTATCCCTCGTCACGCGCGAGCTTTCTTTCGCCGCTGTGGAACGAGTGCTACGGCGTGCTCCCATAACTCCTTTCGGCGGTTGCCTCTTTATATCATGTAACTTTATTCCGCGAGCATGCAGCGGCACGGTTCATCATCCTGCACGAATTCGACACATTGGCCGCTGTGTCGATAACGATGCCCGAGGTGAAAAGAAGAGTCAAAACCGAGTCGGCTGAGGGAACTCGAATACGTTTCATTGCACGAACACGCGGAACCGAAGTTGCTCGCGACTATCCGTCCCTGATAAATAATCGATTATTCTATTAACGAACGAGAACGTTCCAAGCAAATTCTGTTCCTTCGATTCGATCGATTTCGAAGTCGCCTCGCATAAGCGGCGCGCCCTTGTGCGCCACGAAGGTGAACTTGAAAGGATCGATTGCAATTTGGCTTAATAGGTGTAAATTTAATTACAAATGGTACCCGCCTCTTTTACACTGCAGACTGCGGTTGGTTAATTGGGCGAACTTAAAAACGAAACATTTAAGAGGCCGTTCTTCCGCCTGAAAAGCCTGTTTGACTGGAGATGCAACCCCGATCAACTTTGTTGCTATGCTATTCGTATCCCGTTCGGGTAAACCTGTTCCCAGGTAACCACAAAGCTGACTTTTTTACGGCTACCGGGGTCTCATTCGAATGTAATGGTGTTATTAGATCGTTCATATTTAACAACAACAGGTATCTCCATGTTTCGCGTGATAAGAATGTTTGATTTATTGCTGACAACAAGTTATTATATAGCAACTTTCTACCTTGCGAATGTGGATACATGTGTAGCATTTTTCAAGGATAATATTTTTTAAGCAGCTACTTTCGCTGCGTGTATTTTATTTTTGTCGGCGTGTAAGTGCGCATTTTCAAAGCAGCTATAAATGCATTCTTATAAACACCCTCGTATTTTGCCCCATGCAAACGTATATCGAGCAGGTGTTCCTATAATTTCTCACGCGCTTCATCTTAACGTACTCGTTTCGCGCGTCGTCATCGGTGTCAAGTATTCGTAAATAAATAAGCTTCCTATCAGACGATTCGAATTTTTCTTTCATTTAGAATACTATTTGCACCATTGTTATTATTTTCCTTTTTCTTACATCTCCATCGTAATCCCCATTAATCTTTCGCATAATACGAGCAACTGTAGTAAAGTGCATATACGAAACAAAGAAGCGTCCTCGCTACGCTAATGCCCATTCGTTTTCCCAACGAAAATATTGCCTAGATCCACTTGAATAATTTTCACCGTTGCGCTTCCAAGAAATAATTTCTCGGAGTATCCGCTTCTCCTAGGAATCGCGCGTAGCAGGTTTAATCGTACGACTGCGACTTCCCCAACAAATTCGGCTTTTTACAATACACGCGTTGACCCTAGCTGGACATTTCACGCGGAAGTTCGCGCGTTACTTTGAGCCTCGCACCTGTGAATTTACAACTTGGAACTTGGTGCAATCGAACGATAGATCCGTAAGGTCGACGACCTATGTACATGTTTCATCAGAGACTCCTAGTTTATTGTGAATAGTTCCGTAGTTACGCAAGCTTGCAACATGTGCGCAAATAATATACGAAGCTGAACGCAAGAGACGTGTTTCTTAGAAACGAAACTATATGTGCCGTCAGGTTCAGTTACCATTATTATTATTATTATTAGGCAGGTTGAAGTGGTATGTATTGAGTAATTTTATGATAGTTCACGTTCGTTGTACAACAAAGTGGGATCACTTTTATGCGTTTCTATCACTTATTTACCTGCTTTTATTAGAATAGTACATAAGTCTTTTTTTTTGTAATGTTAGTAATTGTAAACTGCAGGGAGTAATACCTGAAGCGTATAAACTGAATAATTTTATTCGCGCATAGGCAAGTGTGCAGTCGCGTTTTATTTAGCCGCCTCTAGAATACACGGTTCTGATTCCGAATAATTGCAATTAAATTGCCGCAAACTCGAACTTTGTTATTCAACGAAATTCCTATAGTATTTAATTATTCGGAAGTAACGGGTACATACATAGGGTTAATTATAAATATATATTTTACAGAAAAGTATAACTGCTTTTTTTGCCAAGCTGCTTTTCCTACAAAATGGCATGATTTATGTGCCACGATTTAATTACACGAAAGTTCTGAAGCATTGTGCAAACGTAGAGCATAAACTAAGGACGCGAGGTATAATTTTTCTAGAATTCACTCCGTTGGAATGAAAATATACGCTTCGTATTTTTAAATGCTATTTTGCAACGCTTTATCATAAAAATGACTCATTTTCTGCATTAGTTCGTTTCCCTGGCGGGCATCCAAAGTAGATGCATACCACGATGGACTCTAAATTAAGGTACGCCAAACACGCGAGTCCCCATTACAAAAGTACAAGAACATTTACTATCATCACCTTATCCTTTTCAAACTGTCCAACTGAGTATGACGATTTTCTGCAGCACGAGGAGAACGTGAATTGTCACAGAAAATTATCCAATCCAAAACAGAAATATCGAACCTACAAATACAACTAATTAACCATTGTCCATACAAAACTATTGAATACCTTCACCCTAACACAAACGAACCATAAGTCTGCATAAATGCAATTACTCCAATATCGTCTAAGTAAAACCGTTTTTAATATTTACTCAATTATTGTAGTCAATTATTGTACACAATCCTTCCCGGCAGTGTTACCATGTACGTACATCGATAATAGTCCTGAAAACCACTACGTTCTTTATACCGTCCCAGGAGCGGCTTCAATATGCACTGAAAATCCACTCTACGGTACCACGAGGGGTTCGTCAACCCCCGCTGAGGATAGTAGTGTTAAAGCAGTAGCGTGACTCCGCTCTGCCATCCCCACTGTTCGACCGGTTACGCGGACAAACAAAAGCGTCTTGCCGTTTGCCTGGGTTCCGTGACGACACGGCACGACCGCGAGACCGCAGGACCACCCGTTGCGCCGGCATCTGAATTAATTATTTGTTTTAATATAAGATCCGCGGGGTGTGATTTAGTTGGCCGCCACGGGGCCAAGCGGACAGGCTACGCACATAAACATGCCGCACTGCACGCTAAAACCGGCGAACGCGATCGTCCCTTGCTACGTACAGTCAGCGGGCTCTGGAACGATAGCGAGGTGACCAGGGTGGTGCGTATTTTGCGGGGTGATTGTGGCTTTGGGAAAGCAGGGATCGATTGTTTTCAATTTAATGTCACTGTGCGGAATTACGAGATTTTCGATCAATTATTGCGTTCGAACCGATTGACAGTTTGCGCCCGGCATCGTAACTGTTGTAAGCAAAATTGAGAAAGTTACAATACGATGATTTTGGTTAGTCGGTCAATTGTATCCTACGATACAATCATATTAAACAAAATTATAGTACCTGTTCGTCACTTACCGTTCCATACGGTCCGTACGATAATACATGTACATATGTGAAACATTGCATGAAATATATATACGGTGGGTCAAATGAGTCTACGTACAGTGCGGTTTACTGATTGTGAAGCAGCATTATTTTGTGACAGTAATGGTACTTCGTTTATATTATTTCTGTTCGTCTATGTTTACTTACAAATTCTGCAAAATATTCTTACGATTTTATTGATAGTTAACTCGTAAATGTACGTCCAACATGAACAGAATAGAATAGAGGTCAAAAAAGTTTCCGTACACTATTATAAACTCACATAACAATGTATATGCAATAGGAAAAGGAAGTGGATCTAAGAATAATTGTGCGTAATATTAGTAGTTAAAATGGAAATTCCTATCCCTATACGTGAACTCATAAAGTTAAGAGAAGAAGGAAAGAAAAATTTCCCTTCGAGAAATTGCTAATATAGTAAAAAAAATGGTACTCTACGAACCAATATATTATCAATGAATAGAAGGAGATAAAAGTCTGGTGAAGATCGAAAGCGTAGTGGTCGACAACAGAAATTGGAAGCTCTTCATAGACGTACAATTTTAAGAACGATCGGGATCGATCCAAAAGCAAGTGCTCCAAAATTGGCTAACATGATCGAAACTGATTATGCTGTTCAAGTTGTGCCTGAAACAGTCCGTATTGCCATTAGAAATGCAGCATACAACGGCCGTGTAGCAAGGAAAAAGCCCTTTATTAGTAAAGTAAATAAGAAGAAACGAATGGAATTCGCAAGAGGTCGTGTGGATAAACCAAGAAGGTTGTGGATTCAATATTATTTAGTGATGAGAGAAAATTTAACATACTTAGTACGGACGGACGAGTTACAGTATGGAGGAAACCCAACACTCAAATGGAAACTAAACATCTCTGCCCAACTATGAAGCATGGTGGTGGCAACGTTGTTGGCTGGCGGTGTATAAGTGCGTCTGGAGTAGGGAACTTGCAAGTTAAATTAATTTAAATTAATTTCATGACATGTACGGAGACTTTTCTGGCATAATCTTTGTTCAGTTGTCATTTATATTTTATTTCTGAGTCTAGTAATCATCAGAGATCCTTTATTATTATTTTAACAACACTTTATATGTTGCTTTCGAAGGTACTTAAAAATACATTTATTCATGCGTGTTATATTTGTAATTGTAGTGTAATAAATTAGTTAGAGCAAGGTGTACGGAGAGTTATTTGACCCACTATATGTGATAAAAGACAATTAATGCATGAAATATATACAAGATAAAACACAATTAATGCATCAAATATATACGTGATAAAACACAATGAATTAGTCGCTAATGACCTCTGCAGTCGATGTGACTTTAAACAGTCAAACAAAGAAAAACACAATTAATGCATGGAATATATATGTGATAAAAGACATTGTATGCATATAAAAGTTCAAAATATCGCTGACATTGGTAGCGTACCGAGTCTGAGCACCAGTTTTCAATGCGCTCGACGACCATTCAAATATTTAAGAGAACCTTTCTCTACTTCGGCGATTCCGTTTCCAGTGCGTTTCATTTGGTAAGGCGTTAAGCGCCATTTCACCCATAGCTATTTTTGGTGTCTTAATTTTCTTTTTTTTATTTTTCAAACGAGAAACTTGACACCCTGCATATATACGCTTTATAAGATACTTTGGCTTTCTGAATGAAAAACGGATAACAGCTGTGAAATAGCATTCGATCGTTGTACGTGCAATTTCAATAGTACACGCGATAAGCTGGACGATGACTGCGTGCATCAAGACGAATGACCAATACGATGGAAGAAATACGTACCCGCCATGTCAACTAATGGAATATGATTCGTATAATAAGAAACATTAGTAAGGAATCGAGCTGATTACTCCGAATATCGAGATTTTCTTTGAAAACGACAACATTTCAAACAGTAAAGCGATTGGTTCTATTGCAAAATAAGAGAAGAGATTCGAGAGGTTGTGGTCATGCAGATTTGTATTAATTAAAAATGGAATCTGACTCTATCGCATGAGTAAATATAAGCCTTAGGTGGAAAAGGTACCTGCTAGTTTACCTGCTATTTTTAATCGAATTATTTTATGAGCTTTTGCCGAGGTCTTCACTAAAACTGATATAGATAGTGGGTGTCTATGATTGTTACTAATTTACATATGTTGTAATAAAATAATCTGCAGTTCTAAAGTTTTGTCGTTCTAATGGACAGTACATTCATTTCCATACTATAAAGTAGTTGCCAATAGGGGATGCGAACAAAAATTATCATGAGCATAGTGCTTGTTTGCAAGCGAACTGTACATATGTATTGTGGTCAAGTATGCTTCATAACGTGTCAATTTTTTTGTCATTCACACCAAAATACAAGAACTTGCAATTATTATCATTACCGCCTGCAATCGTCAATTTTCTTTGCGCAAACCTTTCTTCGCGAGCGAGCCTAATTTTTGGAAAGAAAACTCTGCGCAATTACAATAGGGTTGACAATTGCATGAGGTATTTATTATGTGGAAGCCCTCGTATAAACAAAAAAATTGGCATGCTATGAGAGAGCTGGTGAGAAGCAAACCTGGGCACAAAATGTATAGCTCGCTTTAGGAAGCAACTACTTTACTCGTTAAACAGCAGTTCTTGTTCGCAAATTATGGCACAAGAATTAATGCAAACTAATTTAATGTATAAGTCCTATTATCTAAATAATTTCATTCAAATTTATAGTCATAGGCAACCAATATAAATATGTTTCCCTCGTACCAATAGCCCGTACTGCCTAATGAACTAACAATAAGTGACGTACAATAAGAAACATTAGCAACGAATTTTGCTGGTGACTGAAAATATCGAGATTTTCTTTTAAAGGGGCAACATTTCAAATAGTAGAGCAACTGGTTCTATGACAAAATAATAATAAAACGTCGTAAGAATATAAAAACGTAGAACTGAACGACTCAACAACAGAGTTTGACTCTATCGCATGATGCAATAAAACCACTAGGAAGAAGAGATTCCTACTAATTTCTCCCTCCGTGTAATGAGTTTTTGCAGAGTGGTAAATACTGTCGTACTAAATTTACTGACATATGTTTCAGGTGTTTATGATTATTGGTAATTTGCATGATATTTTTTATTAAAAAAGTTGCGGATCTAAACTTCCGTCGTCCTAATGAACGGTTCATTAATTTCCATACTATAAAATAGTTACCAATAGGGGACTGCAGGAAAAGATTGAAACATGCAGGAAAAGATAGAAACATGCAGAAGCATGAGCATAGTGCTTGTTTTCCACCGCGCTATACATGTGTATTATTGTTCAAATACGCGTTTTAGCATATAAATTTCATTTTAATTGGCAGGCAACTAGCCGAACTTGCCATTATTATCATTACCATGTGCAATCGTCAGTTTCCTTTGCGCAAACCTTTCTTCGCGTGCGAGCGTAATGTATTGAAAAAAGCTTTGCGCAATTACAATATGATTGACGTTAGTATGAAGCGAACCTGGGCACCACATATATATCTCGTTTTAAAAAGCAAGCACTGTACTCGTGAAAGAGCAGATGCTATTCGCAAATTTTTTTTATCGTACAGGAATTAATGCATGGCTCTGATTTTTGGTGTAAACTAATTTAGTGTAAACCGTGTACTAAGTAAATAATTTAATCTAAACAAATAACTATAGGCACCCAGTATAATGAACTTCAGTAGGGTAGTATTTGCCATCCGACGAAATCTCATTACCACCATGGAGTAAATAGTAAGAACTTTTCCTTGTAAATTCAGTATATAAGTTACAAAACGATCCCAACGGGCGCCGTAAATTCCAATATGTATTTTGAGAAACAATTACAATCTTTGCATGACAACAACCGTTTCGACTTGGCTATTGAAACCGGGGACCTAAATTATTCGAAAATTTTGTCTAATTTTTTCAAGGCTTTGCAAACAGTTTGAACCGTTGCAGAAATTCGTCCGCAGAAAATGAAAATAATCTGTCTCGCGAAAATTGAAATCACGCTCAGCGTCTCGAACAATTCGTTAGAGAAATGTCTGGATATATAAGTCGCGTATTATGAATTTTTTCCGCAGAACTACATAATTACTCGACACGACGCGACGCAGGAAATCAATTATCGGTTGAGCAATCTATCTGCCAGCCGTGACAATGGCACACGAAGAGAAAGGCTCTTTCCACGGTTAATTCGAACGAAGGAAGAGCCATGTACGCAGCTATAAATATCTTGTAGAGTGATTAACCCTTTGAGGTCTTCGAAACTTTGACGATTTTAATAATCTTAAAAGACAGCGGGCTCCGTGATTAGTGTACCTGTTGGTTGATGTAATCGTCAATGAACCTATATTCCGTTGATGCTCTGTTCGGTACGCATGCACATCACAGGGTTCTCGACAATGATTGTACATTGTAATGAGAGGCGAGAGTACGCAGACCGAATGAAATATTAAACGAGAACGCGTAGAATGTAATTTTTAACGGGACCGTGCGTTTTTCAATCGAACAATCCCGTTTGCGAAAAATAAATTGCGTAATATATAAATAGTTCGAAAATGATACTAACTAAATATTCGCATTAATGATACGAAAATCGCGATAAAAAGAAACGCGTTGATGGCCAATATTACTGATTTCGCGTGTCAGTTAATTATTTCGCCGTATCGATCATGTACTTTCGGACGACATACCCTTGTGTGTGCGATAATATTCGAAAAACATTTCGACGCCGGATGCGTGAACGAAATGAAAAAAGTTCATACATATATACATATTACGACCCACCGTTCGCTCACGTTGTGACCACCAAGAAGCCGCCTCGTCAAAATGGTGGTCCGATTGTAATCCATGGACACAGCTTTTGCGTCGCACATTATCCATTATTACGTATCCATTGCTCGGTATCCATTCGTGGCGTATCCATTGCTCTGTATCCATCCGTGTCGTATCCGTGGCACTTTTCACAATAAAGACCGACAGTCGCTCGCGATACGATGGAAAAAATCAGCTGCGAATATGAAACGACACTCACGCACAGAAAGACAAAGGGCTACTACGTACGTCGCGCATCATGGTGGCCGGCTTGTACTTTGTGGGAAACGGATAGCGCGTGCTACTTTCGGACGTATACTGTTTTGCGTGCACCGTTCAAGTTCGCGAATACGAGAAAACCGTCGCGACGATGTCGACTCGCAACCCGACGTATTTGCGAATGACCATATTGCGATAAATAGCCATTAAAGTCAATACATTCGTTGTCTCGTTAAAACGAACTACGATCAACAACGTTACTTGTCACACTCTACTGCTTCTTCGACGACGTTCTCCTTCCCCAATTTTAAACAGTACGTTCAAAGTCCGGTTCGCTGATTGGTCCGCCCAACCAACAATGTACCAATCAAGGCAGAGCGATCAATCGTGTCTAGGCACTGCATACTAATGATGCACGACACTGTCCCTATGTTCTGATTTTTGATACATTCCTGCGTTGGTCGCCCTGCTCCCCGACTACGTCAGCAAACGTCTGGTAGCAGAAGAAAAGGACAGATCGGGAAATACACGTCGACAACGACTGTGTTTCATTTGAGCTTTCCTTGCAATGTACATTAATGATTAAAACATGTTTCCGACAGCATTGTAAATCGGGTAGATAGAGATCGCACAACAGGACTGTGTATCGTCCGGACTCGTAATCGATGTTTACAAACAATATTTCTCTCGACAGTCGACGCTGACGCCACAACAGCGAACACGGTTGTGTTAGTAATGTCTGGCTACGCAGCTTTCAATGTATAGGACCGAAAGTTTTTTTATAAATGCCTCAGAAGCTAATAAATACGCGATGCTCCGGGCATCGATTATAATCAACAGAGTTTCAGTCATTTATAGTCGTTATACATAACCAGAAAGATTATAAATGAAAATTTGTTTAGTTGCAGCATTATTTCAAAAATTTCTTGAACGTTGAATGATAAGTCAAATTAGAATAAAATACAACTTTTGGTCAATTATTATTACCTAACAAAATTTGTAAAATTTGTAAAACAGTTGCTTTTTATCTCTGGTATTTGCCAATGATCGCAGGTTGATCAGGGTAGGCAGAATTTCGTGTTGTTAGTTATCATTTTGATGGGGGTGTTTTTATTCAATTTTATTTTTATAGAATCGTCAGTAGATTTTGAACATGTTTCTTCTCACGAAAAAAAAGAGTAAAAATAGGGGTTCAATTTTTCTGTTCGTACTACAAGTGCTATCGCGCCTTCATATTTTATGAAAATTACCTTCGTTCACGGGCCTAGAACTTTATATTACTTCTTTTATCGAAACGTTGAAGGGGTTTAATTTATGCAGAAAGTAGGAAGGCAGAGAGATATATTCCTTTAAATCATTCAACTGTTTCCGCTGCTATCCTTTTTTTTCTTATCCGCGGCTAAGAAAGAGATACAACTTGTTCCGCTCGCGTGACTCGTCCACTGCGTTAAACTCGTTAGTAAAACTGCCTATATGCGGTACACCTGTGCCAAGAAATATTTGACGTCAGGATAAAAGATTTATTCGAAGTCACTGATATTTCAAATTGAGACCCACTGTGAGCTCCTCCTTGCATACAAAATTATAGAAAATCGTGCAAATCGAGCGTCCTACGTTCTCCAATTCGTATAAATATCTTTCCCTTTTTTTCATCTAACGATAACACGACCACGCGTAAATGATTGCAACCATTCTCACGCATCTACACCATTCCTGCAGTATTATTACAGCGAATGATCAGACAAACTTCGGTAAATGAACAGATTTACACTCGTGACATTCGCACGCCTTGAACTTCTTCTTGCATCTAGATCCAGTTAACCAGAATTTCCACCGGATTATCGCAGTAAGCCACATGACCGCATTATCAGAAATATTTCCCAAGAAAATCGACGCGACTTCATTGCGCCGCACCGGGTCAAGCTAAGCTGGAGGCGGTCGTCGGCTATCGGCGACAATTACGAGTCAATTAATTAATTACGATAGACTCGCCGGCGACGTAGAGTGTGCTTATATGTCGCCAGGACTAACTAGCGAAGACCATTAAACGCGTTTATACTGAAAGCGTATAAATTCCACCCTATCGGACGATCGACGCTGAAATCGAGCATAAATAAACGGCAACCTGCTTCACCAGCTGTCCGGCGCGACGCGTTAAAAGGCGCTCGTAAATCTCCCGCGTATCTGTCAATATTGTAATTAGCCTAAGAAACGCGGAGTCTTATCCGCGGACACGACACTGGCTAATACCTTTTGGCATTTTTACAGCGGCCAATATTAATCTTCCTTCCCAGTGATGATCGACCGGCGATAGGGCATCGTCGATTAATCGCCGCTATGCTTCTTTCTCCCATTGATTTCAGGCGGGAATAAATGAAATAAAGGCGAAAGTTCGGGATAATATCGTGACGCACGGGCCACGGTGTGTTCAACTTTAATCCGTAAATATTCTTCGTGTCGAAATAAGGGGAGACTATGCATAAATATGGGACGTGGTTTATTAAAAGTTGATTAAGAAAATACGAAGTAACAGCGGGCTCGTTTTCATTCGTTGCCGTGCGTGAGATGTTTGCCGTTCAATATATTATTGATATTACTTTACCGTTACGAAGTTATGTTTTATCAGTCCGGCTCTTATAAATGCAGAACTCGTATCTATGAAAAATCGTACCTACCGCAACGCAAATTTCTATTCGAATTTCTTTAATTTCGATGAATGCCCGCAGCTATTCGGTGCATTAATTGCAAAAGCGACAGCCGACCTCAATTAGTAAACGCAGCTTGCGTAAACAGTTTAAATAAACACCGTCGATCTGTACACAGGAGAAACTCGAATAACTGTCAACATTCTTTCTCGTATCGAACAAAATCGCGCACGACTAACTAAAAACCGTCGGGATCTTCGAAGTGCACGCCAAAATGCCATTACGCGCGTCCCAATTCATTTCACCTGTCGATATACTTTAAACGCGCGCAACGACATTTCGTACCTCGGAGGTTTTGGGGCTTTCGGTTAGATTAAGCGTCACCCGACGAAACGCTTCTTCCGCAAAGACCTTTGAAAGAACGTTACATGGACTCCCTCGACAACGGTTTACGCGGTTATGCCCGGCATTATTCACGTTGCACGATCGGCTCGTCTACAGTATTCCCGTGCAGAGGCAAGGTAGAAAAGGCGAGGACCTAAAATCGGAGCCGACCTCGGCCTGGGAAGCTCGTTAATGGAGGGAAGGTCGCGTGTAGAGGAGAGAGTAGCGTTTAGAGGTATTGGTCGGCATCGGGAGGTCGGCAGCCCACTAATCACCGCTAATGTTAATATTATGCAGCGACCACAATGCTCTACGTGGAACCTCGATAAACCACCGGTGGATCTCGGAGAGATGCATGCACCTCTCGCATGCGAGCCCCTTGTCCGAGTTATCCGTGATGCTCCTTTCTCTCTTCTTCGGACGTAACATGCTGGGTTGGGATTGTTCCAGGCTTCCGTGTTTCAGCCTCTTTGAAAAGGATCTGCAGTTTTTGTTTCTACTTAAATGTAGTGGATTGCATGCGCTCCTCCGGGAGATGTAGTTTTTGTTGTAATTAGAGTAAATGAAGGTTGCCTGTTTTTTTTCTCCTCTATCTTTTTTTGGGGTGGCGATGGGGGGGGGGGGTATAGCGATGAGAGTAGACACGGCGAGTTTTGTGCGAGTTCTTTATTCTGCGTGATACTATTGTCCCGTTTTAATCGCACAATTGTTACATCTTGCGAATACTGTGACTCGTGCATTATTTAATAGAAAATTGTATGAATTGTCGGCGTACAAAATTCGTATTTGCACGGAACGTTTTTAAAATGATATTTGTATCGCAGAGACAGAGTTGCGCTTGGCAGCAACTGTAGAAAGCATAGAAGTATATAATACTTTCCTCTTGTTTCTTTCATTGGAAAAGTTTCTATGTACATTTTCCGAGCTCAGCTGCAAAGCGTCGCGAAATCACGTTGCCGTTGCAGAACTGAACACGCCTCCGATTTCCAGCCGCACCTTTCGTGGCAGACTCACGTGTACCTAAACGCCAAGGCGTATCCCTGTCGTCCGTATTGCAGCGACGACTCATCATTGCCCGTGGGAGAGAATAGGGAGTATCTACGGGGCCAGTTTCGCGGGTTCATGGATCAGCTTCGCCGGTTCCGCGATCGAGGAAATATAACATCGCTCACGCGCTCGTATCCCTCTACGTATCAATCCGCGAAATCGGTCTGCATGCGGGAGGTAAATTAATACCCCCGGCGAAATTGCCATTTATTTCCACGTCCCTGGTAATCAGGGAACGCGCGGATAAATGTTAATGGATGGCCACTGACAGCAAATTGAATACACGCATCGATTCCAAGGCGATGCCCTGCGTGTACGCTGCGACGCGCCTCTTCATCAACCGCCGACCTATCAACTCGTTCGTCCACCACGACGCGACTTACGAGAGAAACGTTCGCGGTTTTCACAAGAAACTGGACGGACGTCGAATTGCCGTGGGCGGTGTTTATTGTGTGTTTATTGAGGTGGGCTTGATTTTTGGGCAACTTGATTTTTTCATCGACGTGTCAGCACTAGAATACCCAATGCCGAAGGGAATAAAATGTAGAGTGAATAAAGTTAACGGAACAGCGTGGTTAATACTTTTTGTTTACTATTTCTGTGCACAGGTGTATGAACTTTGAATACTTTGAATGAACATTGGTGACAATTTTTGTTTCTCTGGAGGGCACAGTTATCCGTCTCGTCTATATATTTTTCAACTTAGGAGAATTCATTAATTTGCAACGGAGATAGATGATTGTTATGGAGATTCGTATACTTTGAAACGTTTAAGCTTCTAAGCTTTTTTAATCTGCTCTTGCGTCCATCGGCAATTCTATTTGCTCCTTGGTAAAGTAATCCGGCTAGTACTAGAGCTAATAACCCGTGACACATAATCGTGCACGTATAATATTAATTATGTTGCCGTTCGATTTATTAATTCAACGCATAGCTGATTTTTCTCTACTCGAAGAACAGGTAGTGATGCGCAGCTGTCTGTGGACTAGTGTGTTCTTTTGTTTAATGCACGTGCATTTTTCGTCCGTCTGCACAGTTAAGATTCCAGTTTAATCCTTTTCAACTTTTTTTCGATACGTCCGGCGATGTAACGGATCAGGGTAGACGAGTTTTCTCTTTGTTTCATGTCGCGAAATATTTGACACGAGAAGAACATTTCATGGATATTTCAGAAACTAAACTTCGATTCAATGAAGTAAAAAGTTGGTTCATTAATATTGTTATGTTAATCGATAATGGAAGTAATTTTATTAAAAAGAAACAGAAAAATGTAAGAAATCGCAAACGGATAAACTTCGTTCTGAAAACTATACTTTGAGCGTCTCAACGAAAACCGTAAATAAGATATTAATTTTTATACCGTTCCACGTTTCCTCTTCAATGTTCCTCGCGCACGCAGGAATTCCATTTCACAACATTTGCGAGGTGAACGTTGTTACAACACATCGCTGCCTGAAATATTTCTCGTAATATCAATTGATCGTAAGATCAGCTTGCACTTATCGAAAGAAGAACGGGTAGCAGCTATCCACGACTTTCTGTCGCAACTGGGAAGATAAATTGTAACTGGCGAGATTCGAACGAGCGCCGCTCGAGGACAGCATTACGATGTGTAATAAGTACTAAGTAATAAAAGGTTTGACATCCAAGGCAATGCACTGGCTCGAATTTCTACGCGTCGTCTTTACTTTAACGCTCGATGTTTGTTCGCCAGGTCGGCTTTGTATACCCGAAGACACCTGTCGTCCACTGTTTGAAAGGGATCCTGTTCAGGTGAATAATTTCTTTGACGTTTCAGTGAGAACAAACGTATTCCACTTATTCATACAACATATGATAATGAAGAGGACAAATTTCTAAATAGAAAAAATGTTTATTGGGTTGTATTGATTTGTTCTTGCAAGATTATCAGGTTTTTGTGTGACGTACATTCCTGTGTAGTTTTCAGAAGTTCTTCATTATCGTGGTTCTCATAGTTATGCCAGTATCATTTTTTTCAAGTACTGCAGTACTATTATAAATTACTGTTTTCCCGTTTCTTCTAGAGAAGTATTATCGTGTTGAACACAGTCTATCATTTTTGCTGATTGATTGCATCGTACGTAACACAGAAGAACGTTCGAAACGCAGTTAATGGACCTATGAAAAGTTCCCTCGGTAAATATCGTTAGTATATATTCTGTTTTACTTAACCGTGTAATTCCATTGCACGAAGATTTATTGAAAGTAAAAGGTAGCGCGTGAGAGTGGAATTTAAATTATTTTACTTCTATTTTATGCTCTAACGCATATTTTTCATACAGTATTCTCCGCCATAGCCGAGGCAAAGGAAAAGAGAAGGGTTACTAGAAGCAACGGCTTGCTTCCATTGAACCGATTTATTGCACTTATTTAACGCCATAGTTTAATATTTTACATTTTTATCAATTAGGTGCGTAGCTTCGCGAAACCATTGTAACATTAGGGTTGCAACGACAAATGGCATTCGTGGACATACATGAGGTCCTAACACACGAACAACAAATTCCCCATCTCTGCCCTCCTACTTCGGAAAATTATTCTCAGAATAAATTGTTCAGTACAGCCGTAAACGAAACACGAATCCAGTTCACCCTCTCGCAACACATCACAAATTTCCATCCGGACAAAGACCATTCAACTCCATATAATTATACCACTAAATCCATACATGGCTCAAAAAATTCGATCTACCCGATCAATTAACTCCACGATTAAACCCCAGCAAATCTCTCAAACCGCCAACCACCGTCTTCCGCCTCGATCCCTCCATTCCTATTATTATCCAAGCGGGGAAGAAGTGAAGCGACGTAACGGAATGAAGTCAAAGAAGAAGATGGCTAGCGCGGTAAGGAGGTCGAAGCACGCGTCTTAATTAAGGCGGCGTAATGACAAAGCGGCGAGCTTTTCTTTCCACGAGTCCGGCGAACGTAAACGCTCCGTTACGCGCATTTCTACGCGGGGAGGGGGAAAGAACAAAAAAGCAACGGCGACGACCGGCTGGACGCGTAGAAAAATTTTGGAATTGGGCTACCTTAATTGGGAATCGCGACGCGGTGTCGACGGGGTGCGCTTTGTCAACGCGGCGGTTTCCGTATTCACGTGATCGGGGCGTGAATTCCGCGTATTTAAGTGTCCGCCACGGCGTGCTGGCTTTCTTCGGTCCCGCTCGGGTAATGATCCCTTTGTCCGGGCCGGAGTGAACGCGACTTTAAGTGAAAACGTCCATTCAGGGAACGACAACGACGCTTTGCACCCTGAATATATTGCACCGATTGCGAGGGGAAGATAAGTACCGGAGACTGAGGTCCGTCGGAAGCTGGAGAGAAGAGGCCAGCCTCGGTGGAAGGCCTCCTTTTTACCTTCCTACAGGTCTGTTCATCCTCTTTCTACCGTTCCCCCGAGCCTCGCCTCTCCTTCGCCTCCTTGCGGAGAAGGAGCTTAACGCTCGACTCCTTGGTCGAGGAGGGGAAAACGGAGAGACAACGAGCCGTGGCTTATTGAATGAACGTCGAAACGACGGAACACCGTTATAATGCGATCTCGACGATGGATGGAGGCGTTCAATGGCTCACGGCACGCGATAAAAGCCGATTATTGTCCCGGTTGCCGCTAGGTTGCGCGTCGAGCGATACCTGCGGTGGCGGCCGCGACACCGGGGGTAGTCTTTAATTGAACGCGGGGAATGTATTGTGGCTGGTAAATAGTGGTCTTATTACGGATACTGAATAGGTATTTCAATACGAGGATCGTGATCTTGTCGGGGAAATCGGATGGGGGCGGTGGGCATTGAGGATGTTGTGATGCGCGAGTCCGATTGTACATCCGGTTCAATGAGAATCTACGTTTCCGTGAGGAAGGAAATTCGCGAACGGAACCGTTTGGGAGGATTCGTTTCGAGTTTTCCATCGAAAACGATGCGTGAGACGCACTTGGAAATGGGGACGTTACGGAATAGCACTTGGATCGTCTTCCGACATTTTATTGCGCGACGCTTTCCGCGGAGTATGGAGCTGAACGAGTGAATCGTACTCTCACCTTCTCTTGCAAGCTTAATCCGAACGTGAATCCTCGAGTAAATCACGAAATCATTTACACGCGAAACGATTTCGGGCATCGTTCAATTATTCCATTCGACGGAACGAAATTACCTACCGGTTCCGCGAACGCGCTATGCACCGCTTCCCAGCAACAAATTTTCGACGCTGCCGCAGCCTGTCCAATTTACAAACTAGCTCACCGTGTCTCTTCCCGTGGTACCAATTCGACGCGTACCGTTAAAACCCGCTCCCAAGAGGCCATCGACGAACCGGCAAAGTAGATCGGCGAAAGACACCGATCTAACGGCGTGGCTCGCGTTATCAAGCCACGGTCAGACAAATAGTCCGCCAGGAATTCCGTTCTTTTCCCGTTTCCCGATAAAAAATCGCCTCGATTTACTAGCGCGCCGTTTTATCTGCACCCGTGCATTAGTATTCCGGCCTGTCTTCCAAGCCAGGAAATCGGCACGCACCGGGACAGATCGGCTCGACATGTTTACGCGGTTTCACGACGAGAGGTTTGAAAAGAAAAAAATTAATTAACACCCTCCAAGCAGATAAGCGGCTTAGTCCAGATAATATTAGCCGGCCCATTGCTAATAGGCGTCGTCGTCGTCGTCGTCGTCGTCGTGGACCTAGGCGTGAATACTCCCGTGTAAATAAACGCCTCTGAAGTGGCTCTATTAATAGGATTCCAGAGCTTAGCAGCCGGAACGCGTTTTTTCCAAAACCAGATAGAGGGAGACGCGGTATCGCTGGTTCTCATAGGAACGTCGATCCAGAAGCCGATCCTATGAGGAGATAATCGCCTTGATCATCCCGTGCACGATAGTGGCCCGAGCGGTGGTTGATATGTATTGGTTGTTATATGCGTGGTGAATGATCGCGTCGACGCGTTCTATCTGGCGATGTCGTCGCGATAGAATTGTAGATCCTGGTGGCGTCGATAGGAGTAAAGCGCGGTCGTTGAGGAATTTGGTTCCGTTTAGCCTATTTGTAAATGTTACTGTTCTCGCGGCAGGCTCGTCAAGTAGAACGCTGCGCGGAGATCTGACGGAAATACTTTTATGGTCTGTTAATGATTTATAATAATGAGGATTGCTGGGCTTTCCATTGGGAACGTCAGTCTCGTTCACAAATACATTGCTCGGACAGTGAAATGATAATAATAATAACAATAACAGGGCTAGTTTAATAGTAATGGTCAAATAACATTTGACAACATATAATTGACTGCGCAATTATTAATTAAGTCTGCCAGCTGGCCGGCGCGTTACGAACCTATGAAACGTTACAATACAATTGCATATTCAGATCTCCGTGTAGATCCCATCGTAAGCTGCACCCACGCTCTTCGAATTGTAAATGCTAAATAGAAAATGCCGGCAAGAAAATATATTGCACTGCCGTATTTGCAAAGCGTTAAAGTTGAAAGGATGGCTCGAATGCAAACATAATACGACAAACATCAAAAGATCCAATTAACCCATTTCCTGCTAATGCATCACCAAGCGAACGCATAATAAGCACCAATGTGACCGCCACTAATTCACACCTGGAACACGCGAAACGGCTCGCCTTCGCGCAACAACAAAAAAAGAAAGAAAAAAAATGGGAAGGGGAGGGGGGAGGGTCGAGAAAGAAGCAGCAAAAAGAAAACGGACCCGACCAAAGACACTATAATCACTGGCGATAGGCTGATAGCTAACCTGTTGAAGCAGCTACGAGAGGCGTTTCATAAATCGCAGATGATAAAGGCAGGACTCGCGACAGAAATGGTCGTTAATTCAGGCATTATACGTTTAACGAAGGACTATTAATAGAGGAGGCCGCTCGCGAGGAGGCCAGTGTCGCCTTTTGAAAAGCGGCCTGCACCTCGCCGTCGCATGTTTGCACGTAACCGGTACGTGTGTGTCCGTGCGTACAGTTGGCCGGGCCTGGCGGTAATTGCGGAGTCGGCTTAAAATAATGAAAATCTATTAGTTGGCGGCGACCTGTTCGGGGGGGGGACCGCTTGTTTGGAAGTCGCACGGCGATGCAACGAGACGGACGGAAATATGCAACGGTATAATGGGAAATGGTTCGATGAGCTGGTTGCCGCGGTCATTTTGAAAATACTTTATTGGACGTGGAGAATTTCTTTTTCGTTCCTCTGTATAAATGATTTTGCACAATCGTAGTCGCGTGCGTAGCGCTTGTATCGCAAATTTTAAGTAGCCTTTCTTTACGGGTCACATAACTTTACTTGTTTATGTGGGGTTTTTTTTTAAAGACTTTAGTTTTGCAGTATCGATGAATTTCGTAACATTGGTAACATTGAGCACGCGCGATGTACGGTACAAGGGGTAGAAAATGTCGCGAAGCTGTTGAAACAAACGAATGCTGTCAATACGTGTATATCCGTGTACTTTCGATTAAAATATTGATTATGACAGAGATCGACCATGGAAAATCAGCTCGATCTTCAAATATATCGAAACGAAGTCGAAGTTCATCAAAGACCCGCCGAACCGCACTATAATACCCACGATCACTAACTACCCTAAAACCCCTTACCCCAACGCCAATCCACATTATCCACCCTTTGCCGCCACAATCCGCCAACTCTCAGACCACAAAAACCAAACAACAGCTTTAACCCCATTACCTCCCACCGACGATTCATTAATCCCCTTATCCTTCTCCCATCAAACCCCTTGCGAGCTTCAGCAACCCCTAAACTTATCCACCCACGCTTCACCGGTAATTCTCCAAGCAGAACGATCGCGCCACATAAAGCACCGGTTGCTCTTCTATACGCGCAACCCGTAGAACCTTCGGCGACCTGTCGTTCCTCGAGCGGGACGCGAATCGAGCAATGAGAGCCGGCCAGAGGACGCGATCGTGTAGGAAGAAACGGTGTCCCGCAGGAATGCGCCGGACAAAGGAGGAAGAGGAGACGGAACGTCGGGACGACGGCGACGTGGCGCGACGTTGTCGACGACGGAGGTGGCTCCTTGGTCTCGCGGAGGGATCGAGCGAACGCGGCGTCTCGGTCGGTCGGGGTCGCTGACTCGAACGGTCGCCGATCCGTCAGTCGATTACTCCGGGGATCTTACGTGAACATGGAAACAGGTTCTTGGAATCCGGTTCTCGATTCTACATACGACTCTAATCAACGCGGCTAGATTGCTGCATCGTATAGACTGCATCGCGGCGCGGCGGCCTGCTACGGCGAACTTCGTTCTTTCGTTATTCCATTCGGTGGAGGGATCGTTTGTTCGCTTGGAATCGGCGCTCGGCTCGGCTCGCTCGTTACGTGGACGCGGGGCACGGCAAGGGGTGTTTTGTTGGCTGGTTTATGGACGGTTCATGGCGACGATTTTCAGCGATACAGATTGCATCAGGTTTGTTGGAGACGCGCAGGGGGTACGGTTATATTCACCCTGCCGAGGGGGTGCGTTCGTGCGTCGTTGATTTCAGGATGACGGGAGAAGATTACTGTCGGTGAGCAGGGTGACAGAGGTGAGGGAAAATATTTCGAATCCGCCAGAAATTGACGTTCCATTTGGTCTCTACGGAGCTTCGGTGTGCCCCAGATCGAAGATCAAGTGTCAAGTTCGCGTGCCGATTATTAATATTATATAGATTATACTAGATTCTGTTGATGATGAAAACGAAGCTGATCCTGCTGAAATATAATACGAGCCTTTCTTCATACTTTGTATCCAAAAACCTTGCGGCGTGACCCATCTATCGTTGCTGTTATCATAACATCGCACAATTATTGCCCCTATCATCATCAACATCGGCATCGTCAGCGCGTCGAATCTCACAGCATCGCCACAACGTAGCAGCGTCTACGTTCCCGTCGCGTTGCCCGCGTGGAAACGACAAAAAGCCACGGCGAACGGGCAAGTCGACGAACCGGTCGCGCGTTTCGCGCCGAACACACCAATATTGTTGATCAGTTCAGTTATATGCTTAATTCGCAGCCACTAATCATTCCGCCCCGGCATCGATCGAGCCGGCAACGATTTTATGCGGACGATTCGACCGCTACGGTAGCCGCCAATTATCGTTAATTGAGAGGCCGAAATTGCAACACGAACGGAGGTGGCCAGCTGCCGGCGTCGGATACGATCGAACGAAGATCCAGAATCCCGCGGTGGATCGATGCACTCGCCGGGGCAGAAATGGCCGTGCTCGTCTCCTCCTGTGTGGCATCATAAACGCTAATTTATATCAATCATAGCCTCAGCCTACAACGTTGTCGCCACGGGAGGCTATCGCTCGTGGCGACTACCTTTTAGTCCTCTTTGCAGCGAGAGATATGCGCGATTATTGTGCGTCTCGCAACGAGATACGAGACGCGAGCGAGAAGATTGCGGAGAGATTTTCGGAATTTCGCTCGATAATATTATATTGAAGAGGGTTGTAGCGGAACGTTTCCGTTTCGATACATCGCGATAGACTGCTAATTGGCGTGTTGATTAGGAGATGGTAATGAAATTCTACGCGCACCCACGCTTCGACGTATACATATATCTGTATTGTATTTAATGTATAATAAATATATGTTGGATCTATGGGTGGTCGGAAATGAATGATTTTTTTACGATGCAAGTTTTGGGGGTTGGAATACGACACTGCGGCTCGAATGTTGTAAATTGTTTTTTTTAGTGGTATCGTACTACGTTACGAAATCTTCCGTTAATATTTCAAGCTGTTTAGTGTCGACGCTGTAGTTAATAATGGAAGTTTGTGACGTTTTGATAAACTTCGATACCCAAGGATTCGTCGATCGACTTTGCAATTGCTGAATGATTAGTTTTCGTTTAAACAAACGTCTTCGCGTTCCTTGTTATGCATATCCTAAACTTTCAATCGTCAATACGCGCGCAACACTTGTACTATAGAACGTGGTACAAAAATTGCCAGTTTCTTGCACACTTGTCGTTCGTGTAATTCGAAATGTGCATTGACAGACACCATATTAATGATAAGTGTATCCTGGCCGTTTCAAGTATTATAGTAAGTATTGTGCGCCGTTGAAATGGTGAAATTTTGCCTTGTACCATTAATTCAGCTTTGAAAGAAAAAATAAATGTAGACTTTAGTCGTTGTAAGAGAGTTTATCACGGTGTTCGATCATATTTCTCGTTCTAATCCCCCGTTATTTCTTCTTGTTTTCCATAGTCAAACAAGGCACCAGGGACCTCGTTGCAAGGACGTAGAATCGATTAAAGAAGAGGAGCACTGGAATTGCTTCCAGCAGTGTAGGGTAGCAATTGCGTCTATACATATACGTAGTTTGTCCGGCATCAATTCATCGCTCAAGGCCATGGAAAAATGATTCCTCGCCATACTCATCCTTGGCTTCTGTCTTACGATGTCCTCTGCTACAGTATTTATACGGTTCACTGTATTCACAGATCAGTGTACGAACTGTAGGTATTCGAAGAAACAGCTTAGTAATTTTTCTAAGCTTTCATAATTATTCAGAAATGATGACCAAAGTCAATATAAAAATGAATTGATATTCGTAGTACATATAGGTGCATACCTAGTACCCACCACCTGCGTTAATTCCGCATCGATCGAAAAATTAACTAAACTGATAAAGGAAATATGAGAAAACTGATTGCATTCGCTATACACCCTTCTCTCCCGTTATCGATAACAGTCGTCTGTATTTAATCGAACGTAAAATTATTCACCTCTGACCTTCACTAAATCGATTCGCACATCCAATCCTCCCGTCAAATCGCACTACCCTCGATCATCCCGACGTTCTAACAATACGCGCGTAACATCAAACGTTCAATGTCAGATTTGACGAAACATTGGAACCACTTGCATCCGATACCAAATACAAAAAAGAAGTACACGCGACGGTTTATCGATGTCAATGAGATGCACGCGTGACAGCGCTCCGGTCCAAGGTTATCCACCTGCAGTGTTATCTGTCTGATCCAGCGTGTCCACGCCCGTGCACGGCCAGCAGTGTCACGATCGAGGCTGCACACGCGACACTTTGCGCCGTCACCTCGAATGAAGACATCCTGTTCGAATAACGTCGGGGAATCTAAACGGGGCTCGCTGACGGGTCGCGTCGTTGCATTCCGGAAGCGCTCGATCCTCGATGCCAGCGTAAATGCGATCAAGAAGAACCGACCAATTAAAATCTCGGGATAAGCTGCACCGACTACAAAAAAATTGTAATGCGCGGATACGAGGAGAGACCGGAGTGACGTGTTTCACCTGCCTCGCTGTTCACCTGTTGTTTTCCAATCGGAGACCCGCGGCGGGATTATAGAATCCGGTCCCCGGCTTACACAATGTCCATTATCCGCGGACAGCCTGCGGGAACATTTAAATCAATATTTACAGTGACCGACAAATTTGTTCGCGGCGGGAGTAAGACGTTCAATTTGAAAAAGTGTAATTGTGTGTATATTGTGAGGGGCAGGTACAAGCGGTCCTTATTAAATGTGAAGATGCGCGGAGGAAAAAGAAACGTTTGCTCCTCAAATTGACAGAGTGGAAGGATGAAGTCATTACTCATTGAAGTTTGAATATACGCGAACGAACCTATGTATAATATATCTATGCCGCCGACATATGAGTCATTATGTTTCGCGTAACTGTGAAGTAACATGTTGCTCGATCTATAGATCATTCTGTTCGCATTATAATTCGGAATTTCATTCGAAAGATAATTGCACCCTCGGTGTACTTAATGAAATCGTTCGGGGAGGCCGCGCGCGTCCCAATTTGTGACAAACAGAAGCGACGGAATCGTACTGAGAACGTTTTTCGAAACGCAAGATTTTTAATTAGACCGCCCGATAGATTATTCCGAATACCGATTACCCGCGCCCCAGTTGCAATCTCCATTCCAGCAGAAGTAAATCGAAAACAGACACCGGGTGCGCAGCAAATTGTCCGCGCAACAACGAGACAGCAATTCCTGTCTTCGGTAAACAATCCTCGAGTCTGTACAAGCCTTGAGCATTTCGAGGGTATCGGCGAGCGCAGTCGGCAAGAAGACCAATTAAATTTCGCCCGCCACGAGAATCCCTCAGTTGAAGAAGCTACTTACTTAGGGCCCCCTCGAGAATAATGAACCGCATTCCAAATGAGCAGATTTACACAATCGGAGCGGCGCGCGGACCCTCGCTGGAAGCAACAAGTCTTTTTGCTGGAACAGTTCCGATCGGCGTTCTTTGCCGGACCGAGCATCTTCTTCTGCGACGCGGATCACCGTCACGGCAATTAGGTAGTCCTGATTCCTGAATCACGCTCGACGTCGGTTTTTTGCCCGAAAGTCGCGGGGACGGGGTCGTTGGTCGTACCGTCGATTTCGACGAACGAAATGATGGAAAATCGTGCGGGGGTCTCGAACGGTCATTAAACGGTCAGCGTTGTTTTCGACGTCGCCGCGAAAACAGGTTTGGGTATTAAGAGTTTGAAAATGTCGGCCGGCGTGCACTACCCGGGATTACAGCCAATACGGAATTACGCATTCAGCGAGAAGTGGATTATGATTATCGAGAAGTGAGTAAGCGCTCGCCGCTTAGGAATGTTTGGCGGAGAAGGGGAATAAGTCGTGGGCTGTGCAGGTATAATACCAGAGAAATATAATGTAATTATTGGGATAGCTGAGGTTTGTAATGTCTGCGAGCTTATTATAAATTTGTACCGGTTTTTCTTTTAGCAAAATCGGCCACTTTATTTAGCCGGTAATGAATTAGATTCTGCGATCTATTCCGTTCGGTTAATCGTTCCGGATAGAGCGTGTTGCAAATGTTGACAAAGAAAAATGAAAATGTCACCGTCCTTCGTAGGCCGTTCTTAAGTGAACTATAATTATAGTTATGAAAGCGTTATCTGGTGTATATCAATTCTATTTAGCATATTGAACGGGATAATTGACGCATATAAATATTTTTATGCGAATTGCTTTTCTGTTTCATTTTCGATAATTTGCTCATAAATCATATTCGTATCTATGGATGTATATTGCGTGTGGTCTTTGAACTATGTTGTAGTATATAATTACTGTGAAAGATATCAAAAGGATACTTTGCTAAACAAATGATAATGTATCACTATGTGACATACATGCACCTACCCGAAGCGTAGTTAGTGCTAATAGTACCTAATAAATGTCCCACATAATTCGATTTCTCCTACGCGTATCAATATTGGTTTAACATTTGCAAATATTAAAATAAAAATACGCGAATATACGTTGACAAATATTGTAAACATCTTATTGCTCATCTTTAATTATTTAATTGTTTAAAATTATTGCTACAATTAGTATTCCCTTCGAATATGCCAGGTGGCTACCTACATAGCGTAACATTAGGTCATTTTTATCCCATTTTTACTATTCCTTGACAAGAGTTATTACAGTTTTATGCCATTTTCTACAATGGGATATGTTTTTTGTTCTTGTCAACATTTTGTTACCGCATACTCTCCACCTTTTACCATGTTCTTATACTTTTTTTTTATCACTTCGTATCATTTCGTCATTGCTCACTTTTTATCGTCAAGCTTCCTTTCACCTGCGACAAGCGTTCTCAATAATAACAATTTCACTTTTCCGAGCCCAACACCTTATCTAAACACGGTAATTGGCCAGCGCGCAAACTTCTTCAAATCCACCATCCATTACAATCCACGTAGCAGGATACCCAGGTGAATGATTACTTCCTCCTCGCGAGTACCGATACTCAGTTCCAGCGATTTGAAAACCCGTGTACTTGCAGGTGGATAGCTAATCCATTGATACGACGAAACGAAACTCGATCGGTGCTACGTGTCGACAGGTGTTGTCGGTTTGCGGCAATTTTGCGAATCGGGTTGCAATTCCCAAAGGCAAATAACCGACGGGACTCGGGGGCCGTGATTGCGATAAGTGCGTCGAACGTGCCACGAAATCCGCCGGGCAACGATTGAGCCCGTAATCGCGTCAATTGCGAGGGACACGTCCGTCAGTCATTTGTAACCCGACGAAACGCGATACATGAAGCGTACAGGTGTCAAGGATCGCAGGTAAAAACGTCGATGGAACGAATTCGCGCTGAGCGTTAGGTCGTTCCATGTGCATTTGCGGATTAATTTGTTGGCGAGCTGTGTAATATTATATTTATATATAATGGCGATAGCGAAGAAGATTATAGTGAAGAGGAAAGATATAACAATCAAACCACCCCGTTGCAATGCAGAACGCACTGCTGCTAATATTCAAACTGATGAGTTCGAGAAAGCAGAGTGACGAATTCTTTATATTCACTTCCGTATAATATACCGCGGCGTCTTGTCCCAATTAATTACGGCTCCAATACATCTATTATTACAAACATTCAAACGAATATCATTAAAATTCATCGGGAATATTTCAATCACGTGTCTTGTCGAGGCCGAGCCAGTGCGCCCCGCAAATACCAAACGGCTTCGCACCTCTCGCAACCTCGCGCGATTTTACCGACTTCGAGCGCAGCATCGAAATAAATGTCTCGTTTGAGGTTTACATAACCGTGCCTAACCGATTCCTTTCGAGATCGCGGATTGAAAAGGCGCGTAACCGTTTTTCCGGCGCCCCTTCTAGCCGGAGGTGTGAAACGTGATCGCGGTATCGCGATCCGGTCGCTTCGCGTCGAATTTGGTATCAATTAACGAGATCATCTAGGCGCGCGCGTATATGGAGAAGTTATTCGCGAGCGGCGATTCCCATTTGGTAATGTTTGCCGTTCGACCGCGAGCCTTCCGCGTTCCCCCGCGAAACATATTTCTCGTTAAAGATGTTTATTTCATAGCGGACCCCACAAGAGGGTTTCAATTAATTTCCTTCCTGCGCCAGAGAGGACCAAGTTCCTCGATAACTCGGGCAGATTTCCAGCGCACGGGATAAAAGGGGATCATTAAGAATTTAAACCGGGTTTCTCTTTTTCTCTCGAAACGTATCTCTCCGCGGTCTACTTTCTCCGACCCGATGGCGGATCACCTTTAAAAATCAGCGAAAAAGGATCACAGAGTGGCCCTAGATGTAATTATCCGTGTCGTAATGGAACAATCGAGGCGATTGTGAGACATTCTCCTGTTATGTGATCTGGTCCGCGTTTCGGAGCGTATATTTTATTCACGTGGCTGTGGACTTTAAACGTATTATATTATCGCGACACGCTCGTTTGTAACGTACGACGTACGCCGACTCTGTGGGGTAAGAATTAATTGGACAACGTTGACAGCTCCAAGATGCAAGATACTCGAACGGCGGTATTTACCCCGCAGTTAAAATATACCGCATCAATCATTTACATAAATTGAAATAATTACGTCCTCCAATAATCTGTACATTTTTCCCGTGCAACGAATCCGCCAATAACACCGACACGACCATCGATCTCATCGCCATCCCAACGTGTCCAAAATCCATAACAATACCGCCACCCCAATGACCACGTTCATCGTCCCCGTCCAACCGATCCGCTATCAACATCTCAACCACACCCGTGGTTGGCGTCCAGTCGCGCGAACGTTCCATTACAAGCCTCCTAGGACCCGTCCGCAGCATCGTCCGCCAACAGCACCGCCATAAAGAACACAGCGTCCGCTGCGACACATAAAAGTGAAACAAGTTAGCAAGAACAGCGGAGGCCGGGTCGCCCGCGCGAGTGGGCCCATCGGCAAAGCGGTGACGCGACCCGGGGTCACGGAACGGTCGGGGAAACACGTGCACCACGCAACGGGCAGCCGTCACGGGGCCCGGCTGCTTGTCGGTCCACCGGCATACCTGTAACAAGACCGACAATAACAGGCGTTACAGCGCGGCGTGCAGGTCGACGATGTTCGACGTGGAGCGTCTTCCCTCTGCGCACTGTGACAGAACGTGGAGAAGGAAGAAGGGGAAGAGCGGCGGGGTTGTAGCGCGACACACGGCGAACAGAGGAGAGCACACCGTCGATCGGGACAAGGGAGTAAAAGGGAACGGGGAACGCGCGATACGCTCGGTGGGAAAGAAGGGGGCCCAAGAGTGGATCGAAGATGTAAGGGGGCCCGTGCATCACCTGTGTCGGCCCACGGCCCACGGCTATTGCCGCTGGCGTGCCGATGCAACCTGGTGGCCCGAACGCGGGCCTGCAACAAGGGAGGGGAGACGAGGTGATCGCGAACGGGGACTGGTGGGGGTCGCGATGGCCTGTCAGCCGCGGGAGGAGAGGGGGCTGCGTGTGTGACAAGTGAGGCCCCGGGAGGTACCAGCGACCACTACAATCGCGCTGCCTCGTACGTGCCCGGAGGGCCGGGGGATGGTGACCGGGAGGGATCAGCTGAAGGGAAGATGTTGCCGCGGTGGCAAGGAGGATGGAGAGATCGAGTATTCACTGGGACGCTGGCTGTGCTTCGGGCAAGGGAATAGTACTGTGTGTATTGTATAGTATTGGCATGGTCATTTACGTGACGGTGGGTTACCGAAGTTGCAGTCGCAGCGGCTGTTCGGTAGAAGTTTCAAATGCAGTAATAATTTTTTGAAGTGGGGTAATCTAACGTAATGTTGAAGATTAGTTTCAATACAAATATAAGTAGCACGGGAAATACCGTTTCATAGAAACAATTTGATACTACTGTATTGCAAGCGTAACAGTTGTACGACTGTTTGAACCGTGGATCGAGGACGCACAGCTGAGAGGGTCGTGTTATTTTTCAACCGCATATGTTGTCAACGAACCATATTTATACCGATGCATCAACCATCGCGACACTATTTGCTGGATTATTTTCATAAATACGCTTCTCATTTCAAATACCATTTTATCCAGGACTGATTCTCTGTTACCGCGAGGGCAAAGGGTGGACAGAGAAGCGTTCTGAAAGAGAGAGAAATTGCGCGAGGCTGCCCTCGGGCGCTCGTCCGACGGCATTCCTTCCACAGACCCAGTCGCCTCTTCATTCTTCTTATCTGGCCCTCTTTCTTCCTCCCCTTTTGTATTCCCGAGCGTTTCGTCGGCTCCCACCCCGGTTGATCGGCCGCTTAGGTCCCAATTTTAGCCTGGAAAGACGCCTAAACACCCGACTTTGTCACCTGCCGCCCCCCCTGACCCCACCCTTCTTTTCTTGATCTTTTTATTAACTGAGACACAGTGGCCGCAAGGTGGATCGATCGGCCAACGAACCGCTTTCTTCACCGATTGATCATCAATTGGTTTGCGATTCCCATGTACTGCACTGATTAATTCTTTTTCCTATTAACAGCGAAGATTATTTTTCCTTCTTAGCGAAAATTGAATTCCTTGGAGGTAAAGTGAATTCACCCAAGCGATTTAAAGGAATTTAAACAATGAGCTAGGCGTTTGCTATTTCGATGGAAAGTTAAACTTATTTTCTTGATCGATCGTTTTCTATGCGCACAGCCATTGAAGTACTTACACCACAGTGGAGGCTAATGGTGCGTTTAGATAAATTCCGATCTGGAGGAGCATTCGTCACGCTTCCAAACACGGTTACCAAAACGCGCGCGGAGCAGAGAAAGTCGGGAGAAAAAGAAAAGTTCGATTGTCTAACTGGTTTTACCTATCGCGCGTACTCGGACATAAGTATTCGTGATTGAAAGAATGTTCCCCTGAATGAACGGTGACAGGGATACGCTTCTAACGAGGTCTATGCTCGATTGTAGGAATCGACGTTGGTAAACAAATTAAGGCTGACTGGTGTGGCTTTCTAATCGCAATCGATGCTGTATACTGCTTGACTGGTATTTAGGTGAGATTCCCTATAACTGATAAAGTGACAGGGTTATTCCGTAGAACTGTGGTCTCTGTGAATATATTGGAATGGCATTAAAACACGTATGACAGTAGTTATCTTTGAAACTTTTATTACAGACGTATCGGAACTAGAAAGCAAGACAAATTGGTGGCAATAAAAAAAATGTATTATATATAGAACTGATAAAGCGAATTAATTAATCTGCAGATATGTCGCCAAGGACCAAGCAGCCATTTCGAAATATATAGCCAGTGATTATTGTCGGATTCCGGGGTTTAGCGTTCCTAGGAAAATAATGACCCTTTCGATTAAAACACATGAACGATAGTTTTCATCGACGCTTTGGTCGTTCTTCTGCGTGGCGCAGGTCGATGTATCAGTCGCAAGTGATGACGAGACATGGGTGAATGTTATGATGCGAATTGAGCTCTGACGAAGCTTAGCCCATCCTTTTCAAAGAATTCGATAGTCGATGATGCCAGGTAGCGAAAATGGGAAACGATCGGCACACCGGTACGGTTGTTCATTTCATCAATACATCCGAACGTACCGTTAACATATTTTCACCGTTTCTTCCTTTTTCCCAAAGTCGAAGAGCGGGGCCCCGACCGCCCAATGTTCGCCGCCAACAAGGGCCGACCCTCCGCGTGAAAAACTGTCAGGTCAACCACAAGCGCCGCAAAAGGGAGACGGATCGTCCGCGATGAATCTCCGCGGCGCAATTAAAAGTAATTTCCTTTGGGCATCCTGGTATCACCCGGTTCTGAATTTCAACGGGGCGATAACATCGCCGGCGCATAACTTACACGAACCGCAGAAAAACAAATACATTTCCGACGGCCGGGTCATTACACGTTTCGTTATTTATCCTTGATGATCATGAAATACCGGTTTTCCCCGCGGGCCGGCTTACGTACAATAATTAACGTACGATAGTAATAACGATAATTCGAGATCTCGCGCGGCATTCCGTGCTACCGGACAACCGGCAGCTAGCACGAACGCGGTCCTTCATTCATCGATCCCGCAAGATCAGGCTGGCCTGGGGACGCGACCGCCTAGGACATTATGCATAAACCTCCTCTTCTCTATGTCAGCGCCGCGAGTTTCGATTCACTGTTATCTAAGCGTAGAATGCGCGATCGCGGCCCTACCATACGATCCGTTCACCTGGCTGACAGACACGTAGACGTTCCCGTTTCACGTCCCCGTCCGTGCAAGTGTTGCAAACTGATAGGATTGGATTCAATGATGTGCGCGATCGCGCGTACACGTAGGCCGCGGCGGGTACGAACGCCGCGGGTCGTTTCCTCGGCGATTTTTACTCGCGGCAAATAATAAATTATCGGCCAGCCGTGCGTAATCGGGCTGGAATATAATCTGCGCATGGACAACCGTATCGCGCTGCGGTAGCTGCGGAGGCTCCCTCTTAGCCTACAATCTGTCTTACATATTCATTATGGCTGCGGGCTGAGCAGGTATTATCTTAGATGGTCGGTTTGGAACAACGTATAGCTTGTAATTTTCAGGGGGCCCCATGGCCTGCCCCTCTTTCACCCTTCCACATGTACGTCGCGTCCCCTTCTGCTTTCTCTTCTTCTCGCTTCTCCCACGCTACGCTTCTCGGTCTTTATCGAACGATCTTCTTTGATCTCTTTCGTTGTTTCGTTTACTGTTCCCCGTCGCAGTTATTGAAATTTTACGTGATTCGGTCGAGGAGTGTGAATCCTTAATACAGGGATATATTCACGGAGACGCGTCTGACGCAATTGTGGAAACGATTTTTTATAGGGCTGCGTTTACAAGGGGCGATTACGTAGATGGCGAAGATTATTTAAACAGCTTCAGTAGCAGGAAGCGTTGCACTGTGGCGCAGTTTCGAGTGATTTGACAAATGACTTGATATTCGAAAGACGAACGACGCAGGACTCTGAGGGCTCGAGAGCCCAGCCGCCATGGGTGCCAACGTAGTTTTCGTTGTGGCTAACAACTGCTCTACTATTTATACGATTAATCTTGCGACAACTGTACCGATTCGAACATAAGGGTCCTCTGTATTTCTGCAAGTTCCCTGAAACATAGTAGCAATATTTTACAAACGACCCACACACGAAGACGCTTCTAAAAGTCACGTAGATAAAGCAGCGACCGTCCGCGTTATTGTACAGGAGGTCCTAATCCTCTAGGACAATTTCTTGCGTGGTTCACGTGTCCGTCGAGTACACGCGCACGCCATCACCCGATGATATCGACGGTTAACCATAATTGCCGACTCTCTGCGCGTCTACCTGCAGCGCGACGATCTTGGCATTCCTGGAACTCCTAGCGGCGCCTTCTCTGGAGAACAATCGGTATCCACTGACCTTGCCATCGTTTTGCCCCCGTCATCGCTGCACTCAGGATGGACTGTTTGCATTTAACGCATTGGCAACGTGCTTCTAGAGTCGCAGGCAAATTGTAGATACGGAGGAAATAGATATCTTCGTTTCAATTATCGATTGGCTGTTATAGTATTTTATAAAACTATGTTGTCGGAAAGAAACTATCGCCCGATTATTTAGGGCAGGGTATAACATTAATGTGCAGTAACTAGAATTTGTACAATAACTATGGTAATTGTTTTAAGGGAACTTCTACATGATCAACTTGGCATAGGCAGAATTGAAGATCGCAGGTGCACGATCTTCGATATTAATGTGGGCCACAAATGTAAGAGATAGAGCAGCTGAGACTTATGATGGGTGTGTATCTCTTAATAGCTTCGAGCAGTTAATTGATTTCGGGCGAACTATAAGCTGTACTATAATTAGGCCCGAAGATTTCGACCGTCCAAGATTATTTCCCTTGCTATAAATCATGTCGAAAGTGACGATCGTAACCTCGTATTACTGCTGCCATTATGTCTTTAATTTTTTTGTACGCACGTGTCACTCATACGCGCGAAACCATTTAATTGCAGCATCAGCTGGTACCAAATTTCTCTCCGCTCTTGCCGTTAAATCACTGTTATACAACTACGCAATTCGTCCGTAATCTAAAATATAGCATCAAACAATATAGCGCACCAAATAGCGCGCAAGATAGAAGCGAAATAAAGTGACGTTAGACCGCCAAGAGGCGGCCACCGATTTATGGTCGCAAACTGGGGGACGGATATCGCGACGCTTCTTCGGTTACTCGAGGCGCCGGGCGTGATGGGATACCCCGTGATCCCCGTGATCCCCGTGGTCCGATTTGCCCTTCGATTTCGTGGCTCCCGATGGCGCGTTTTCTTGACGGCGCGGCCACCCGATGGCCGCGTGCAACTCTGCGCGCCGGCTGTTTCGCCGACAGAGACAATCGGAGAACGCGAATGAAAGACGAAGAGAGTCGCGGAGGTACGGAGCAGGTGGCACGTGAAGTGAATGACTGGAGGGACTATGGTGGTGGTTGCTCCCGAGACGTAGAAGGGGAGAGAAGGTTTAGCGAGTAGCGTGAGTGAGGTGTGTTACTCGAGTGAGCGGGTAACGCGAGTTTGGTGAATGAGGCGAATGAAGTGAAACGCTCCAAGTCGACGGCGCGTGCAACGAGTGGGTGATACGCTTTCTAATTATCGGGATTAATCCGACGGGAAATACAGGCGGCCGTGTGCCGGCATCGCGCGCTTTGGGCGGCCGAGCCGTTCTCTCCTCTTTATTTTTTTTCTTTTTTTTTTCATCTCTCCCTTCGGCCGGCGAGCGCTTTGCGCTGCCACCAGGCTTGACACCGGTTCTGTTATTTTCCTGCATGCCTGCAACCCTGTACCGGGCGAAACATGACCTGCATTCGCGCCTGTTTACGCCGCTGACGCGCGCAATCTCGATGGAAAATGGCTGTGGACAGGGGCACCCTGCTCGTTATGATATGATATCACTTTGCTGGCCTGCGCGCACTTTGTAGCTTCCGACTTTGACAATTGACGGGTTCACGGTGGAAACGGGCTTGGTCATTTCGCTTTTTATTTGATTTCACAATTTTTCCCCTGCTTTCATGTAGGAGTCGATGGTGTGGCGTGGCTTGGTAGTACTCGCGAATGCGACGTTGGGGTGCTCACGAGTAAATTGATGCTGCGATTGTTCGCGGAACGTGGTACGGAATATTCCAGTTGGTTTTCATTTTTAATATCAACTTGGTAGGTGAAGTTGTTAATTGACGCCGAAAGCACGTATTCTCGTATATCTCAATTACCGATTTGAAAAATGAATCCGGCACACTGCAAAACGGTTGCCGATTAAAACCGAAGCGATAAAGTCCGCTTTATATATCCCAAGCTTGTACTTTGTTAGAAGAAATAGGCGAGAAATTTGACAAGCACGTCAAGAACTACTATTTTAAGATCCAGGTGTTTACATCGTACTAAATTCTTCAGACATAGTTCTTTCCTATCGCATCTGCAAACAAGTAAAATGTCGAACGACGATCAATACCTTGAAATCGCAGTTGTCTCCTCTTAATCCCTGAACAAACTATTACGCGTCAGCCGAAACACGATTCCTTGTCGCCGTTCCTTCCAAATGGCATCAAAGCACAATTCCGCGTTGCAAACAATAGAACCACGTCCCAGCATTACAAAATCAAATCTATCTCCCACCCTCCTCTCATTACGCATAATTTATCGCAGCGCTTCGACCAATACCGGCCGCACACACGCCACGCACACCAGCTTCAGCGCTCAAGAAAAAGCATTAAGAAACGCACGGAGGCACATTAGCATTGTTTGTACCGGCGAACGGCGTCTTACAAATTTCCTAACATGGAATGCCGCCGGCTCGAAACACCTTGCGAACCGCCGCGCCGGTAGCTGGCTGGGACCTGGAATCAGGGCATACTTGTCGTTCGCCAAGGCGGGGTAGGAAGTGCACAGGCAACAATAATCAATGGAGTTGCTGCATTGGGGTGTGGCGCGCAGTACCGGCGCCTCCTTGCTGTCCGACGTACTTCGATCGTACCCCCTTGCGAAACCTGCCCCTCCGCGCCAAACCCTAGCGCTCGTGTCTTCTCTGTCTCGCACCCTTTATCGTTCTCCGTCGGCTCCTTCATCCGCCGTCCTACTCTTTCACGGATATCGACGAGCCACCTTGCGCCCTTCTTCCTTCCACCTGGACGCCGCCAGCGGAAGGTTCGCAAGACGTCGGCGTCACGTATATGTATGTATATTAGGTCTGAGTAATTCTCTTCGTCCTTTATTTGGGGAAGAAGGGCACTCCTTTTCAGTTGTTCCGTGCGAAATCAATATAGCGTGGAACGATTTTCGTTCGGTTTTGATTGATTTTGGCTGGTTTTTAAGGAAACGGTTTAACGTTGTGGTAAGGCGATAATGGTAAGGGTGGGTTTATTTTGATGATGCGTTTTTAGGATTGTTCTTTAGTTTACAAAATTTTGCTATATTGATACGTGTTTAAAAATGATTTTTAAATATTATACGGAGACACGCTCTCGGCTCGATGCTTCGTACAATAAAATCGTGATAACATTTACAAGCCATCTTCCAAGATCGTCGATCGTTCCAACAAACCCCCTACAGAAAGCATGCACAATCAACAATAAATCCAAGTATATCTAAAACAGCCCGCACAATCCCGAATCCTACCCTCCTTGTTCCGTGGCGCATCCGAGACAAGTTCCAACGTAAAGCAGGTAAACGTAAACGTTTAAAAAACGCAAGGACTTTTCGCCTTTCCCCACCCGATAATTTAATCCTCCAATTAGCTAGCGGCTGGCCGCCGCTTGGAAGACGCGCCGGTCCGTTCCGTTGGGGCGATTAAACGTCGGTTGTCACCGGTCCATCGACAAATACGGGCCTTTCGGCCGTCCGCGGGCCAGGTAAATGTGCCGCTTTCAGCCGGCTTTGGGACTGGTTCCAACGGCGAGGGCTCGCGTGGGTGGAAGACCAATCACGGTAGCGCGGCGCGGCGGCGTGCATTGCGGAGCGTGCAGGTGCAGAGCAACGGAACAGTGGCAAAGGAAGCGGCGCGGCGCGGAGCGGCATTGCGCGGGTCAGCGCTGACACGCCCGGTTGGCTGCGCTTCCGGCGCCAACGCCGATCGCGCCGCGCCGCGCTCCACAGCCCGCTGGCGCCTACGAATTTGCAATTGCACACGCTCCGGCTACCGTCGACTGCAAGTCACGTTCCGTTGTAAACACGAGCGAGCAACGTGAAAGAACGCCGCGCCGCGCCGCGCTATGCCTGCGCAAACATCCAGCCCGACGCGACAGACGATAATTCGTCGGGCCGACGGCGGCAAGTGTAATGCCATTGTTGGTTTAATCGCCGATGATTAGGGCAGGAAGCTTAAGGGCTGTCACCAGCGATATTTCACCTGAGCCGAATGTTTGTTCAGACGTTCGACGACTCGTGGCTCGAGCTCGTCGCTAATAACAGCGGCGGTTACTTCGCTCAAAGTAAATCAACTCGTTTGGTTCATTTGTTATACGATTTTCATTGAACTCTTTTTCGGAATCGAGCTTTACGACGCAAGAATATAAGAAGCCGGTGCGATACTTCGCCCGTAATGGCGTTAATGTGACGTTTTTGTGGAATGAATTTTTGAACAGTAGAACTACCAAGCAAGTCAAAATGATTTGTTTCAGATTTCTTGCTTTCGAGTTATTTCATATCTTAGTATCGTTGTAGCAATTTGTGATGAGTTTATCTCTGTTTAATGTCCATTCAACGAGTTTCGTGTTCATAATCTGTCAAACGTATACCATCTGGGTAGCACCAAAATCTATCCGTATTTCTAGCGTTAAAAACGTGTCTTGTTGTAGGTGGCTATTTTGTCCTCCAAAACAATAAATGCAGGGAAACGTAATTCTCGATTGAACATTAACAGAGACGAATTGAAAAACCGAAATTCCATTTCTTCGTTGACCCCAGTGAACAGACCATTCGCAGTGTTAATTTCCGCGAAGCGACGGTTATTTCTTATTTTTATCTATGAAATATTCTCGACGGGGAATTTCAAGCGGTTTCACGGAAACCCCGGCGAGAGTGGAGCGAAGCTGAGCGGGCAATTTGAATGCTCGCGGTCGTTTCTAAAATGCCGCAGTTAATTAACATAAATAACGCGTACACGCGCGTAGCCGCGGAGCGTGCACGCCGCATCGCGGATGTAATGTTTAAACGACAGCGCTTTCTACGCTCGCTGCAATTTATTCAAGAAGCAATTACCGCTCGGCGGAGCTATACGTTATTACAGCTAATTGGAAATCGACACTATCAGACGCACAGAAAGCATCGTGTCTTATAATTCCTGCGTTAATCACTTTAAGTGGAAGTCGGTAATTAGTACTAAGAGCGGCAATTTCGCCATCAGACGTATTTACCGCGACGGTCGCCGATTCACTTTGATCAAAATAAATCGCGATTCCGTTCCGTCGTTTGATCGCGGGACGATGTCCTTTTAAACGACGCCATTGTCGTCGAACCGCGTCAACGAACGTTCACGCGTATCCCCCCCGTTCGTTGGTGGAAATCTTTGTGGTTCATAGAACGCTCGCGGTTTATTTCGTGTTGCACTTCCTTATTACCGCAGAGATTACACGTCAATTTAAAATTGTTTCGTGCAAGCGGTAAGTAAACTGTGTAAGGAGTGAGACGTTAATTAACATTGGTAATAACGTACGTGGTGATTAGGTGGCGCAGGTGTTATCTACCCGCCTCGTTAGAAGAGAGTTGCCTCGGATCGAATTTCCTGTACATAACATTTTTTCCAACGTTGGAAATTGTTTTCGATCATTGGCGCAGGTGTGATTAATAGTGTTAATAATAACGATAGTAATAATGATAATAGTAATAGTAACAAAAAGTATTTATTATATCGTAACTATCGCGACGAAAGGGTGGGGCTTAATAGCGGAGCTATTTAACTTTCACTTGTACACATTTGTAATTTCGAAACGTATTTAATATCAGAATGTGGAGCGTTACGAATCATGGAAACTGGAAAAGAAGAATGCACGAATAGTACGTACGTTTGATGATTTTAAATAAACATTGATGAACAGAATTCCGCAACAATTAATTACATTTTTCGGTAGGATAATCGTGATCTTATTGTTATATCGTCGTTTGTCTTATTGTTATATTTCGAAATCGAAGCCAAACGGGGGAGAACAGAAATCGCTGTGATTTACAGGGCCAACGAGACCAACAGCGATTTGCCTATACGAGAATGAAATTACGTACACGTCGACGCACGTGATCATTAAGCTGAAAAAGAACTTTACATCGATCGAAATTCAAAATTATCTGGCGCAAAATATGATTTTCGTAATTGCATACATAAATTATCAACTGTCCGCAAGATTGATGAATTTTCGTTTTAACAAGCGTGCATAGCATTCTGTAACGATGCAAATGTGCAATACACTCCTTTCATTAATAACATTGCAAAAACAAAAAGCATCGCCTACAACGTTTTCACTGCAGTGAAAGGTTGTTAACATCGATCAAGATCATCGACGTTTCGCATGGAAAGAAGTTCACTGTCTCGTGTTTACGACAATCGTGCTCCTGAATTTAACCGCATCGTGGCATACAATTTCGCCCGTCCAATTATCAGATCGCCAATAAACCGGTAGCCATCGCGCGATTCGTTGGCTGTTGACGTGTCGTGTTTCAGGCGAATCAATACCTAATCGACCAACAAGATCTGTCCTGGATAGTGAACAACGAGACGGCAACGAGACACCAGTTGAACAGAACTAATGATATAACGCGGCCAAGAATGCATCCACCGAGAATGACATTTATTTTCGTCGACAAGACGAAGAGGCCGTTTAACATCGATCGATCAATCGATCTAGCTGACCGCGGTCCTGTAACGATCTTGCGTTGGGCTGCGATCGATCAACAGTTGGTAGATAACGGTGCTGGATAAAATACACGGCGCATAAGGGAGCAACTAAGGGTCAATTGAAAGAAGAAAAAGTTATGTATGTAGGTAAAGATTGAACGCAAACCGTGATATGAAAATCTTGATACGTACTATATTACATGTATGCAATACAGAGTTTACAAAGAATCTTTTTCAAATGTTGGTTACAGTCATGAAATAATATTGAAGGATGTCCCAAAAAGCGTGGCGCAAATAATTCGACTAAAACAAGTCGCAAAAAAAAGATAAAATGAAAATATGTTATTCCATTTTCTGGCTTCCTTTCGCATATGGAATAACCACCCGGCCAGTTGTGCCGCGATTTCTGAGGCACCCTGTTTCGAGCGAATTTCGAACAAATGTAATTGTTCAGTTTCATGGAATAAGTTGGCAATAACTGGTCATTGTTGGTACAATGTAGGCGAATAATTATTAATTCTTATCCAACAGCAACAACAAGACTACTTATTATTCATTATGAAGCGGAACATGGTTACAAAGTTTCCTAAAGCAAGGCAATTGCGACTGTACTCTTGCGATTCACGTTTGCAAAATTCTATAACGATTACTATAGATTTCCGAACGGCGCCTGCCATTTTAATAATTGCTGCCACTCGTACTTTCCGTTACTTTCGCAAGTCTCTTACCATAATTCGTTATTTCCCTTACTACACTCTCCTGTTGTATAATAAAGTACCAAGAGGGAACACTACTGGCCGGTTTAATCGATTAAAGAAGCGTGACGTTACCGTTTAAACGTGCAATGTCACACACGTGTACCGCGCCATACTTTTCCGCTTGTATTATTAATTACCGTATACGTATCAGATAACCGCGGCCGCATTAATTTCAGTAACGATTATGACGTTTAATGATACCTGTACGGTAGTGGCCTTTTTCACCGAGTAATTTTGTGATATTAGCAGCAGCAGCGAGTAGCCGGCCAGCCATAATCATCACGTGCACCAGAGTGGTACGCCTGTTGCCCACGAAATTAACAAAGAGTCGATACGCTTATAGAGAGGGCGTGAGAGAAACCTTCCACAGGTACTACGTACGGTTGGTACACGTAAGGGCAGGTCACGACTGCAAAAATGTATTTGGATTTACATTGGACGGTGCGCGAGCAAGATTGTGCGTTTCCATAATATATTCGACAACGATAATGTCGTAAGTACCGATCAGTGTCGTGCAATATTAAATAAATTACTAAATACCACAAGTATTAATGAAGGTGGAAGTAACAATTACCTAATATTATTCGTTCGAGGAGACCCTATTAATAAAGGAATTAATCAATCCTCAAATCGGCTAATTACAGTGGACGCAACTATTGAAACAATTATTGTTATTACTAAAGAATATTCGGTCCTTCATTCCTCGAGTACAACTCTATTTTAAAACGTTCCAAATGATATGAACGAAGGCGTGTGTATTCGGCAGAATAATTTCGCTGTCATTCTCACCACAACTCGTCCACCATTTATCGATTAATGCATCCACACATTTTTTACCCCCGCATGAATTAGTAATGGTTCAGAACGATTGTTTTGCGCCGCGGCTGTACCAATTACCGAGGAATTCGGAAAAACGCGGTGCCTCGATTCCGTTTAAGTAGAGTGGGACAAAACCGGGTCCCTAAGGGAAGGTCGGCCGATTCGGTTCCTTCTGGGCAACGTCGGAAAGGTGTTTCGTTCCCACGTACACCCCGAACAGCCTTTTTTCAATTCACGATGAGCTTGCAAAGCTAAATGCTCGGTAGCCCGAAATCCCAGATCGTGCCGGGCCATTGTGTACTCATTGTCCCGTTGAATGAGAAACATTTTTAGACACCACTTAGGTGTTTCTTCGTGGGGTGACACGCGCTCATCCTTATCTGTGCCCCGCCTTTCTTTTCGTTCTCACCGTGCCTCGTGCTCATTGTTTGCCACGAGCTTTTAGAACGACTCGTCATTCGCATTCTAAGTGCGTCGCCAGGTGAAGGGAATTGTGCACTCGGCGGTGGAATACTTTCGTTCGGGTCTACCGGTTGCTGCATTGGTGTCGATCGATACGGAAAAATCGTTCGCGGAAATTGTAGGAGTATATTATTAATAATATTAATACACCACGAATACCGTGTCGTTGCAGTTCACTTTATTAAACGATTCAATGAATTCGACGACATTTGTCTCCAATTATTCCTTCCTGCCGTAAGCGTGTAGAAAATTGTCGGAGGCTGCGGTCAACGGAAACAATTAACGTACGTACTGAATATCGCAGTTCGACGAACCGATAGGAAGTCAGAAACGCGGGACATTGTACGCTGGTTAACGAACCGGTGCCAAACAATATGCAACCGGGTAAGTAGATAGCACTTATGTATCGTGGCCATTTATATTTCTCGCGGTCTGCAATTTCCAAACACCTTGCGATGCTGTTCTCTTTCACGGGGCTGTTTTAATCGCCATGCGCGCCAGTCAAGCTGAATAATGTAAATTACACGAATCGATGCATACGCGTCGTGAATTCTACGTGTGCATACGTCTCATTATTTCGTCAGTATAGCGTTCCTCATTGTCCGCGTGATAACAGCCTGTGGATCTACTGTGTTGTTCGTTACACACTCTTCACGTTTAATGAGAGTGTTTAAGTCGGACGCGATGCACGGTTGGAAGTTGCACTTTTACGAGAATGCTACGTTCGTTTAATATTTTTCTGCGCGTAACTCAAATTCATCGACTTCCTTGAATTCCCTAAATTGCTTTTCATTTCCTCAGATTTGTATTCATTTTAATCTCGCCGACCGTCATGTCCTACAATCAATACAGACAATAAAATTCGTATGTCCCTCCATCGACTACGTCAACCCTTTTTCCAATCAAAAGAATACAAGAAAATCGGTACCTCGCGGAATCCGTTCGTCGCTCAAATACTCGCGCCGTCGTTCACCCAATTCCATCTTACGACAAACGTTGCGACGAACGTTGTCAGTCTCGCGGACGCAAACTGCGCCGGAGAGGAGACGAACGCAGCGAAACGATTTGCCGGAGCAGCCGGCGGGTAAAACTTCGTTTAGCATCGCATCGGGGTGAAACAAACCGGTCGCGTGCGTGTTCGCTGCGTACACGCCGATCGGGGCAGAGGGTCAATCTCCTCGCGTCTTCTTCTTCTTCCTCCTCTTCGCCTGCTCTCTGTCCCTTCCGCGTAACTATTTTCTTGTTCCTCTTCTTTAGCCGTCTTATTCTTCTTTCCCCCCCCCCCCCATCTTGAGCAGTTTATTCGTTCTCCTCGTTGCTCCTGCGTTATACGCTTATTGGCACGAGGCTTTCTTCCGCTCATCGTTTTGATTTTCTTCCCCCACTTCTTGCTCTCCTCTGTTCTTGTTGCTGTACTTCTTCTTCTTCTTCTTCTTCTCCTCCTTCTTCTTCTTCTCTCTTTGCTGCGACCGCCGGTCCGCGCTTGTTCACTCGGCCGGAGGTCGGGCATCGTTGTCCCTTCGGTGTAAAAAGGGAAAACGGAATCGGGAAAGAGAAAGAAGATCGAGAGGGTGGAACGGGAGGTGGATCCAATACGGTAGATCTGGGAGGTAATCAGTTACTTCCGTCGGGCTGTTATTAAACGCGCGCTAATTGCGATTTTATGCTGGACGCGAGCTGCTTCGCGCCAACGTTGGAAATGTATTATTATGTCTCTATCGATAGGCGCGGCTCGACTGCGAAACGAAGAGGAAAGAGGGAACACTGCTGTTTCTGATCTTCGGTTACCCAGAATATCAGTATTCTTCGATGTAGTCGAGATACTTGGATTTATGTCAGTTAGTGCATTTCCAAAAATGTTGCATTGTCTTGAACACAATCGACAACTGTTCAATATATATTTTACTTTGAACAGGGCACAGGGATTTGCAGAATATTGAATCTCCTCGTCCCTGATTTCGTTTCTTTTGATATGTTTCCGCTCTGCTTCCTGAGATGATTTACGAATAAATTAGGTATATAACAATGGAGCGTTGAATTAATATCTGGAGTTCAGGCATGCAATTTTACTATTCACCAGACATCTAGCAATTTTCATTATTATTACACATATAGTTCTATAATAATTAACAAAAAATACATATTATGATATTAATACTTTGTTGCTCATTGCCTCGATGCGTTTAATTCGCAGAAAATTAAATGGCAGTAAACAAATCAGCGTAAAACGACGTTTTCTTCCGCACCGCGCGTTTCCTGTTGTTCGTAACAGCCATTCGACGTTATTATACCCTACCATAAGTCTCTAAAACAAATCCTTCGCAGCCTTTCCGCGTGCCCTCCCCGTTGCGCGAGCGATCATTAAATTAACCTCAAGATTACGCGCTAAATTTCACGGAATCGTCCGAACGTTCCTGTCTCTCGGCTAATTCATACTATTATCGCGAATGTATCATCATAAATTTGCATACGCTATTACGACAATCCACGACGTCACGCGAAACGAATCACTGTACACCATTAAGGCCAATAGCACGGACACGATACATTCAGCAAAGAATGCTCGAATCGTCCCCAATAAGTGGGAACCTAATTAGAACAACGATCGCATTAAGCTAATTTCTTCATTTAACAATCAAGCGTTGGAGTTTTATGAAAGATACATCGCACTACCATTATACGTATCGAACAATGTTACATTTCTTCTTCTGGGGTTTCTAACTGCGGAAACGAGAGACATTAGCGTGGAATGAACGCGAATGTATGTGTTCGAGCGAGGAAATAAGTTAAACATTAAGTAGCATCGAGCTTGCGGGAAAGTATTGTTGCATATTTAAAATAATTAAACTTAAGCCAAGAATATCCGAGAGATTGTAATAAACTAACGAATATTTTTCAATTCCGTAATTATATATCAAAATGTTCGAGACGGCAACGTCTCGTCCCAATTGATGTAAAGGATCGAATTCACGTTTTCAATCAAAACGAATCCCAACCCCAGCGAGTACAATTCCCATAAAAGAACTCGACCGAAAATACATAACCATCGGCCCCAACAAAATTGCCCCCTCGACGATGCAAATCCGCGAACTTTATCCAACGAATCCCTGACCGAACGCAAACGCACCCATTCAACGCCAAACGCCTCTCAACATCGAACATCGAGTTCGAGCCATCGTTCACCGATCGAAGTCGGAAACAAAAGCCCATCGCGGACGCGGTCCTACGAATCCACAGCGGAACCTCTCCGCAGAGCCTCCGCAGAACCTCCGCGGTGTGGCTGCACGCACGTGGCCGACCAAGAATCGCCGTGAAACGCTAACGTTATAATAACGGGCCGTAACAGCAGCAAGAAGTCGTAATTTAAATTGTGTTTCTCGCTTGTCCGCCCGTAATAGCTCTATCGCACGCCACTCGAACGGAAACGCGATGGAAAGGCGCGGGGAAACGGAGACAGGAGGCGATCGAAGGACGAGGAACGAAACGAGCGGCGAAACGCGAGAGAAACGAGGAGGAGGGCAGAGAAGATGGATCACGGCGGGTGGGTGTGAGTGATATCTGTCGACCCAGGTTGGGGTGCGCTGATCTAATTGATGACCGTTGCTGGGGACAGAGCCAGGATATGACGCGAATCCATTGTGGCCCACATTATTATAATATATATATTATATACGTGTCCTCTCTGATCGGACAACGAGCGTGAAACGCGCGGCGGTGAGAGAAAAGGGACAGGGTGACACGACGGCCCGGTGTAATAACCCGGCGACATTGTTCGACGCGACAGTTAGGGAGCGCGGTCAGTAAGTGTCAGACAGATCGCGGGATGTATCGGCGATAAGCTCGGTGACTTCTTGTCGGTTGCCGTTGGTTTCTCGGAGGACGGTCGTTCGGTTAGGCGAGGATTGATGGGGACTGTCGAATCTTGACGGGTGATTTGTGCCGCGGATTGAATGGTACTCGCGCAGGTGTTCATTTCAACTGTCCGGTCGGGAGAAATGTATAATTATAAAGATTGTGTTGGGACACGAGTAAGAGATGTGGACAGATCGTAGGAGAAGCCGTTCCGAGTAGAAGTTATTTTATTTCAACCAATTTTTCATACGATCGGGGCAGCAATAGATTAAAATGTCACCGGTATCGTAATGAAATAGGAAACGTTAAATGGGTTAATTAAAGTTCGCAATCTAAACTTCGCGGTTGAGTCCAAGAACGAAAGTGGCTCGGTACGTGGAACGGAGTGTAATATAAAATAATCTGTCGCTCGATTTGAATAAATACTGAAATACCGATTGACGCCATGATTATACCCCTAACAAATACCAATTTGCTGCGTCGCCTGGCAAAGAATGACACTCGCTTTTGCCAACCAATTATCTTACAGCGTGCCGACAAGTATCCGCGAAAACGATCAACAAATATCGAATTTATTATCCACCGGTGAAGAAAGAAATATCGTTCCCAGAACGGGAAACGCGAAATCCGAATAATCCAAGCGATACCTGTGTCTGTGCACTTCGATTCTTCGAGGACTACGAGATTCCGGGGAACGACGTTGACCCAGGTCGCCGATTCAACAGCGGTTCCACGGGGGGCGTTACGCTCCAAACGAGAACCGCGCCGACAAATCGGAGGGCAGCTCGTCGTGCTGGCGCATCTTCAAAGTGGCAACTGCCGGTCCCTCGGCCATCCGGGGATTCGTTAAAAGACATGCCGGTAAGTCGTGCATGGCTCGCGAGCGTGAAGTGAAATTGATGCGCGACCACTCGAAAATGAACGGGGGCGGAGGCGTCTCCGCTCGAAAGTCTTGCGGGCCCCGCTTCTCGCGGTATTTACGCGTCCTGAAACTTATAATGAAGAAAATCCTCGAGACGATCGAATATAGGAGACGACGGATATATAGAATTATTAAGGCAGGAGCAACGGTGCGAGCGTCCTCCGCCCTTTTCCCAACCTTCCCCCTACGACGAACCACCCTTTCGCCAGTCTCCCGATTCAAAGTGTCCTCGTTATAGCCGAGTGGATGCCGCTTTAAGCGAGACCGACGCGCGCCACCATCTAACGTTTAATTGCATCGGACTTTAGCGCCGGATATAACTTCAACTGCCGGAAATTAACAGGCTTTAACTATTGCCTATAGGCGGACACGCGCGTATAAATTATAGAAGCGCGAGCGACGGGAGGGATGGTTGTGCTGCGAAAAGGTTGGCACCACTTATTTGGACGGGGAAATGTGCCGGTGATTACGGAAGTGGTATAGGTCGCTGGATAAAGTCAAATTAATATGTCGGTTCTCTTGTGTTCCATTGAGTTTAGTTGGAACGATCCGGACGTATTCGTTGCCAAATAGTCGGAAATGGAATTAACCCTCGTGTGCGTCGGTTATCCATTTCTATAATTCCTTGAATAATTTTGTTACGGTTCTGACGAAATATCGCGCAGCTCTTTCGCATTCACACATTAGTTTGTAGATACCGTTGAACAGAATTCGGTTCACGTATATTTGAAGTATTCGAAATATCTCGAAACGAAAAATGTATCAATATGGTTCGCTTCAATAAGCACCGGCATAAACATTGTTTGGATTTTTAACGATTCATTGATTCGGCATTAATTAACTTCGTTTCGATATATTCAATCTCGCGTTGGTTTCGAAATTTCTGTATATCTTGAAATACCTGATGCTTCCGAAATGTGGACTACAAGCGAATACATATTTCTCTTGCACGCAATACCGATCGTAATGAATGTTTGCGTCGTGGTGTGCATGCACGTGTACATTTAGATTGTGGTCAGGAGCATGCTCGCTGTATATTGGTCGGGTTATAAGCATGTCCGTCCCTGGATCGCTCGTTATTAGAAGATCGAGCGAAACGTCACGGCGTGATAATAATTAATGCCCCGATACGCTAAGGTGAATCGACCGACCCGGGGTTATTATCTATTATGCAATAGGTTTGGCGAATGGGCTAGGATGATCGCTGATATCTCTATCCTTGAATCGTGCTACGTTACTAATCAATTACATACGCCGAAGCGGGGCGATAATCCAATACAATTTTTGCACTCGTCTGTCCGATCACGAGTTCTCCAACTCAACAGTTGCATTCGGGAGCAATCGCGTCAATTACGTATGGACTTAGTGCATCTATTAGTGACTCTATCGCGAATACTTCGGGCTCGATATTTCATCGCTCATCACCGCGACAGATCGCATCGACACAGAAGTTGTCTTCAAAAGAGGAACATCTGTTCGCCCCATGCCCAATCGAGAAACGATATTCCCCCATCCCTGGCCATCCTCGACTATCGAGCGTGAACCATCCGCAACTCTCGCGTCCAACAAAACAAACTCCTAAAAAGCCCACTAACCCACACGCACGTGCACGCGCAACTGCACCGGCCCGCAAACACGATCCTGACGCCCCGCCGAATAAGAAACGCGTGGTAGCACCGCGAGCGGTGGTCTCGGTTCGAACTTATCGGACACCCGATGGGCACGGCCGGGGCCCGAAATAATTGCCCGCAGTGAAATATAAATGATACCAAGATTGTGAAGCGGCCCTGTGGGATGGGTTACGCTTGCGCCTTCTCTACGGTGCACCGTGGCTCCTTGCCACGTGTGCACATATGCGTGCGTGGCCCGTCGACTGGCTACTTGGTACGCGAGACGTACGCGCACGTAATTGCGTGCCCGTCCTGAAATTATTCATCTCCCCGACCACGGTTGATCCCAGGCACCGCACGGACCGGCCAGCCACCACCGGAGCCAGCGGTATGATAATGCATAGAAGTGCCAGTCATTATACTTATACGTAGCCGGTGTATCCACTGCCCGTCCTACCTACTCGCCACGTAGATTACACCACCTCGAGTTCTACCCCTCCTCTCTCGCCCCCCCACGAGCTTTGTCCTCTTCCTGTCCATCGCAGTTGCACCGCGCTTTGTCTCTATCTGTTGGACGTAGAGTGCTGCGGATTCTTACCGTTGGGCCGCATCCTCCTTCGTTGCCCGTTTCCATTCGCGATCGGCGTGCACGTAGACACGGCCACCGTGGGTTTCACGGGGGAACGGGGTTTCGTGTGGGTTCGCGAGTATGCGGCTGATGGTTGGAAAATGCTGATGGGATACGTGGAACGATGGAAACGCGGATGCGGAGCTGTGGACCGATTTGGGGGTGGTTTTTTTTGTTGAGAGAATCGAGTGCGGTTTAGAATGATGCGTCGGTATATTTTTAGTTGTGGATCGTACTGGTTTCGTTTAAATTCGTTTATTTTTTCGATAGTATTGTGGCTAATACGAGATACCGATTTTGAAAGTAGTAATTGAATTACCCTGCTAGTGTGGTAAAAATGGTGTACGCTGCGCGTGGAAATGTTTACTATGATAATAAGCAGATTGGCAGGTTCTGCGGCAGTTTCTCAATTTATATCGGGAAACGTGAAACCAATAAATAGCCAACAAACCTATTCAAAAGTAAATGGTTTTCGAAGTCGCGCGTAATGGAATTAATCTGCCCTATAATCAAACTTCGTTCATATCCATCATCAATTTCCTTATTAAGAAGCACGGATCGAGCGAACGCAACAGTCTCGATACATTTTACTATAAATAGGCTGCGTTATTTTCTTGAATACGATTTATTTAATTTCCCAAGATTTTTGTTCACGTAGATTATGTACGCGCACCCTTGTCATAAATGGTACCCGGCGTCGCCTTATAAAATGGATAAACATCGTTCCAGAAGATTCCAAAAAGGGACGATTCAAAGTGGATTATACGAACTCTTGAGGGACAAATAGAAATTCGGTGGAGCAACACGCGGGGGACAAATTTTGAAAGCTACACCTCTACAGCTCTATTGAAATTAGCGCCCCCTAAATGGTCACTATTTCCGTCCCCTTGATAACAATATCAAACGAAATCCAATGCTAATTCAGGTCGAATGTCCGCTGGAAAGTTTCGAAAAAAAAAAGAACTTCCTCAAAACCTGAACAAAACGGAACAAGTACACATTGCGACCTCCCGGACAACTCCACACCCTCTTCAACGAACCGCACATTCGTCCACGCCGGCCACGCGAAGCCCAAACTTTATTTCCCAGCGAATTCGTTTCGCTGGAACCTGGGGCACGATGCTGCCCGGGTACGACCGTTCCGCTCGCGGCGATCCTGCGCGTTTAGTTCGAATAATATTTAACGCACGCTTCCCATTAAACGTGATTCCTCCATTCCGTGCAATTTATCCGGCATAGCTAGTTGAGCTTGCAATCTTCAACTCGGTCGTCCAACGTGCAATTACACACACGTTGCCCGGCCTGTAACTTTTACAACGTCACGGGGCTGGACGTGTCGCGTTCCGGCACAATGTATCCTCTCTCCTTTCCAGAAACTTCAATTACACACGCGAACGGCAGCGTGCAATTACGCGTGTACACACTCGCGTGTCCGTCGTCCCGATGGCGGACCTGTTTCAAGCTACGCCTTTCGTTCTCGTTAAGGCGGACAAGGCTCGTAAACGATCATACGATTAACCGAATTTCGAACGAAGTTTCGTGTATTCTCGGTGAACGCGACCACGCTGCCACGCTCTGATTTGAGCCATTAAAAGTCACTTAGGATAATACACGGGTGAGTCGTTTTTAAACGGAACGCGCTCGCCCCCTCGCCTCCTTGACCCCCCCGACCCCCTCCCCCTCCGCCGGGGGGGTAATTTATCCCGAATTCTCGCGATGCCCCGTGGACGGTACGAAATGATATTGTCGGCAGCACTCGGGCGAGACATGGACCGGCGAGAATAGCAATTTTAAAACGGGCCGCGGCTCGCAAAGGGAGGGAAAGAAATGGATTACTGTACCGTACGTACAGCCGGAACGTTCAAACACCGTTAAAGTTAATGGCGAGCTGAATACGTGAAGGATGATCGAGCTGAGAAGGTAACTGTGATTTTCTGTTCCTCTACCGGCTGTTCGAATTGAATAGTGCAGCGAATTGTACGGTGATTAGTATTTCTTGTTAGAGTTTGTGGTGTTCTCGATATTGAAGGATCGTATATATATTATGGAACCGGTGATATTTAATATGGAATAATAATTCAGTTTGGCGACCAATGTGTACATAAGCGTAATAACACAACGAATAGAAGGGAAAATTAAATTGCTGCAATAATCACGCCGGTAGAACAGCGACGAATAATATTGATTCGTTGTGGATCAAATTGTTGAGTTTCATCCTTACATCATCCATATTCCCAACAGTAATGGATTTCACGGTTGCCCAACGGTGTTCCTTCGTCAACGAATTGTTAAAGCTGGCATATCGTTAAATAAACTCGTACAACGCCGGCAACCGCTACCCAATAAACGCAACCGTCCCAAAGATACGAAGCAACACGGACGCCCTTAAAACGAAGCGGAAGTGTCGCCGCCCCACTCGCTATATCCCTCGCGATATCCTCGTCGCGTTGCCATCGCCGCCCCCACCCCTCTTGCAGCGTCCCCTTTGTTTCTCCGGCCCCCTAAGATAATGAACACAATTACGGGCGAGCTTTTTGTTCTAGAAATTGCACGGTAGTCGCGCGGCCGCATGTCCGCGGTTGATTGCTATGCCCCGACGTTCTCGCGGCGGTGCACAGACGTCCTCTGCCCGCGTTCTCCACCACGCGTACGTCAAACGGCGTTTCCTCGAACAGAAACCTGGTGCGCGACGCACCGACGTATTTATTCACCGTCACCGCCGTAGAAACGAAGTATGACGGCGTCGGTGCCCCGTACACACGAACGCGGACGCGTATACGTGCGCGGCGAGGTAACGCCGCGAGAAGACGAGGCGGAGACGAGGAGAGTGGCAGGGTAGTCCTGTAGAAGGGGGCCAAGGGGAGGAGACAGGGACACGGAGTAAGCTCTAATTGCATTCAATAAAGCAAATAATAGCAAGCTCATTAGAGCAGATAGAGGAGCTGGCGAGTTGACCGCGGCTCGTATGCCAACCTGCCTACGCTCTCGGACGAAGGAAGAAGAAGAGAACGAGGACATTGAGGAGGGAGGGAAAGGAGGAGGGGGCGGAGGATAGAGGAGTATGAGGACGACACAGGGGGGACGGAGACGAAGAAGAGAGAAGGAGAGGGAAGAGGGGGAGGAGGGGATGGGACGACGGCGGAATTGGTTGGTGATGGTGGCGAAGGAAGAGAGCGGAGAAACCGGGTAGAAACTGGCGGTCGTGCAGTCGTATCGTCGCGAGAACCACGGTCCAATGTCATTTATTGTCCCCGGTGGACAAGCGCAGTTTGCCAGAGCTCACCCCCCTGGTCCGGCCACGGACACGAGGGGTGGGAAAGGAAGGAGGGAAGGAGCGAGGGGACAGAGGGGGAGGCAAGCCGATGGCTGGCTGGCCGGTCTATATGAATGGGCAATAGCCATGCAACCATTCGCGTCCTTCGTTAGCTATTTATCCCCGTTTATTATTATTCGACCGCATCCCATATATACTCGCGATCCGCACTCAACACTGTACACCGCGTAATCGATGAGTAGCTATTCCCAGGGAATGTCAGCCCGTTCCCCGGGATCCGGGCATCGACGGCAATTCTTTCCGCCTCCTCCACCGGGTCGCTCTTGGCCGGGCAGACTGTGGGATCATTCGCGTTATTTAATGCGCGCTGGATTGCTCTTTCGGTTTCACCTTTTTTTTTTTTTTTTTCTATATCTATATTTTCCGTTTCGTTCCCCGCGATGGGAACGGGAGGACGCGGATACGGTCGGTCGAACGGGGGGGGGGGGGCGGACCGAGGGCTTGTTGGCGGATTTTAAGGGATGGTTTATTATGGATTCGCGAGTCTATTATCGGGTCTATTTAGTTTTGCGGGCCAGTCGTTGGTATTAATTCAAGCTGGGTGATCGTAAATACGAATCAAACCGAAAATCGGGTTAGGGGGTAGTCGCACGTTCGTTTATTAACGCGTTGTTTCGAAAGATCCTGTACAAGGGGTGGAAGAATTGCTTTTCAGGGATTTGATACAATTTTACGATGTTACATTTAAGTCTCGAAGTTCCCGTTTTCCCGAAAAGAATGCTCGCCGGCCAACCTACCCTCCAGTCGTCGCAAATTTCACCCTACTCCGCTGCAACGCACGCTTCCCCCGTCCTGCCATTTCACACTTCCAACGGCAAACCAGAAACAATAACCATAACTCTTTGAAAATTTCGATTCCCACCAACCCACGCACCCAACCGTCCCACACACCTCCCCGGCAACATAATTGCTTCAACCGCGAACTAATCACTCAACTCAACAATAACCCAGTGGAGAACCAGGAGAGCCCCCAGCGAGCCGAACTGAAACATCCGCTACCATCCCCGGGACAATCGATATAACTCCACGTGTTTCGCCATAAAGGCAAATAATTAATTTCCTCCCCGCCCCTTCCGGCGGGGCCGGGAAAGAAATCACTCGCGCGCGCATCTCGCGGGCAGCGTTCGTTCCTCTTTCCGTTTTCTACTTTTTTTCATTCGTCCCCGGCCATAAAGGACAACACCTGAACCGGATCCTATTTCAGCTTAACAGGGAGCGTACAACGAAGACCGCGGTCGTGCCGTGCCGTGTCGTTCAGGGACACGAACAATGAACCACGCATGGACAGGAAAGCTCGTTCCGAACAAATCGAAGCCGTCCGCCGTGCGACGAGGAGAACGAAGCCAACGGACAAAGGGGTCCAAGAAAGAGAGACACAGATGCGCTGAAAGTGGTCGGTGGGGTATACAAGCGGCGAGAGAGAGTGGAGAGAGAGAGAGAGAGAGAGAGAGAGAATCGGCCGCCCCCGACGCGAGTAAATGCCGGTAAGAATGGCGATTCGGCTAATGTATTCCGCGGTTCTGCGCGCTCATTATTCAGCGATAATTAATTGACGGCTATAAATAAGCGGCGCGTCCCGGCACCGCGTAAATAAATGGTTCGCGCGAACCGGAATGGTAATGGTGACTTTGACGGACCGTTTAAACTGGAATAAAGCTCGGATACCTCGTTCCCCCCTGGGGTTCTCTTTGCCTCCGCCTAACGAATATAACTCACCTGCCCCGCGCCGCTGCCCAACTCGTCCATACGGTGTCGTGCCATGCCTCTTCTCTCGCCGCCGCGATCGGCGATCGGTGTGCATTTGCCCGTCCGGGGCCAGGCTCCCTTAAACATCGACCACCCTGCCCTTTAGCCGCTTCGCGACGGACGGCGTCGTACCTGCTTCTCGGGTTTGTGCGCGCCGCGCCGATCTTGGATCGTCTTACACCTCGGTGACCCGCGATCGTGTTCCCGCCAGGGACAAGGAGAATGCGATGTAATCGTTCGCGGCGATTGTCGTGTTGTCCGCCGTTGTGGACTGTGGGATGGAGAATTGTGGAATAGGTGCAGTCCTTTGGTCGGAAGATGTCACGCGAGATGGAACAGGGGCGAGGGGAGGTACTTCGAGCTCAATGGTTGATGTGTTCGAGCCACTGCTTTCGCGATCGTACTGTCTTAACCATGTAATCGCAGAGAACGGGGATTCTCGTCACTGGAAAATGGAAAGATATTTGAAATTCTGGGATGAGTTAATTGTTGCTGAGAGCTGTGAACATTTTGCAGTTACGCGTTGACATCGTCTAAATTAATTTGGTATCCTAATTATTTTTCAGTTATTACTGAGACTATTACTATTGTATAAGTATGAGTAATATTTCTTTGGAAGATAATTTGAAATATAATTACGCAACTATGTATATGGTTTAATATAATTGGTTTGCGATAGTGGAAACGGGTAATGACAATCTAAGATTGAATTTTGGCTCTAATGGCATACGATACGAATCTTGTAATTTGTTTTTAAAAGAAGTGTCATTAAAAAACACGTATTGGAACAGTGTAAAGGTATAAACAGAGCTGCTACTTTCTACCGAATGGATTCAATTAATGCTTATCGAAACCAGTAATCTAGCGATTAGAGTGGAATTCAAGTTAAGATATACATAATATGTGCGTATACTCGTACACTGGTAAAAGAGAAAGCAATTTTATTTATTTTATTTGTTTTATGACACCTTCGTATTGCCTTCCCTATAATTACCATACATTTCCCCCATTTGACTGAGAAAGAAATGTGAAAATATTTCACGATCCATACATTTCCTCTGCAAAGCATCGCGGTGCAGACACATATTTCTCTTTTTTAATAATTTCCTCGTTCATATGCAATCTGTTATTAGGCAGCGATAAAGAAATTTCTTAACTGTGGGTACAAATGAAACACAAGTAGGCGATGAACCCATTGGATCGTACCTCACGCGTTATGTGTTAGACGCATATAATTACGCATACGTTAATATGGTCACACATAATCAAAATATTTTTCCACATACCTTTCCAAAAATTTTCGAACCCGCCAAACGTTCGTTCGAGAAACAATAATACATTTAGACGATCCCTCGAGCATACCCTCGTGACCCCTTCGTATATTCCGCGAGATGTAATTTAGAAAATTGTGGTGATCAAGGCAGTTTCTAGTACTGCAAACAGCGGTTAATCGATCGTTATTATCAAGAGACTGCCGTAGGGATGCTGATTACGTTGGAAACGTTCCATTCAGCCACACTGTTCCGCGCTCCGTTGCCTAATTCTATTTGCAACAAGAGCGTCGGACAGAGACGCCGTTGGAAGCGTTCGCGTAAGAGAAAGACAGGGTGAACGTTCATGAAAGCGGTACAAGTTATTATGGCCCCGACTTCGTAATAACCAGTGGCTTTCCTTCACTTCCTCGTTCACGCCCACTATTCTAACGTTGGACAGTGCACGATTAATTTCCAGCGTAACAGTAACTAATCGCTGCTTAATTCCTCCATCGTAATATACAGGGTGATTCTAACTAACTGAGCCGAGGTATAACACTGTTTCGTGTAAGAATTCGAGAGAAGAAATGAGTGGTGCAAATTTTGTACGGTTTCGAAACGTAGCGTTGAATTTTAGATCTGTTAAAAAACTACGAGTATGTTATCGTGTCTCTTGACCACCATCGAACTGTCTAGGAATGTATTCGCAACACTTGCACGCGCCATACGATGCTATATTTAACGCCTTATCCACAAATTCAAGAGCAATTAACAATTATCGTAACGAGGTGATTACCAAGTGTTCGGTGTTCAATATATGCGAGGCAAAACTTAGACGCACCCTAATATCACACAAATGCAGAACAAATTACCCAAAAAACAGCACCGCAAATGTCCAAATGATATCGACAAATATATCCAGTGACGCCTACCCCTTTCTGCATTCGATACAAAAATCGACCCCCCCTCTCCAACGAGCTCACCGAGATGCCACACTTTTATCAGCGAAAAGCTGCAACCTGGCAGCAGCAACGTCAAGAATGTTCGCCGGTCGCCGGTTTCCATGGGACCGTCGTCCCGGATATTACGGCGGCATCGCCGAGAGAACGATACAGATACGTATCTGTCCGCGGAATCGGCGAAAAAAATAATACAATGAATCGTGCCGCGTTATCGGGCGCGTAATCTCGTGGTGGACGCGGAATCCCGCCTAATAACCTTTCCGTCGATCGACATTGTTATGGCCCGGTCATTAGGGGGCCGCTGCCAAACCCCCTTCCGCCCCCCCGAACCCTTTAACTTTCGGTGGCGCTGGCCAGACTGGTGCTGGGCCAAAAAACGCAGAGCGACGTTTATCGGGGCCCTTGCGCCGTTGGGTTTCATCGGCGCGCACTTATCTCAAGGGACTTGAAAATCCGGTCGCATTAAGATATCTATCGGAACAACGGATGTGCGCCATTAAACTTTTACTTTATTTAGCGCTCGGAGGGCGACTCAACGGGAACGGAGAAAGAGACAGGTCGAGAACGGGGAGACAGGTCGTGGAACGTTAACAAAATAAAGAGGTAGGGTAGGAGGTGGACGGCGGAGGAGGTGGAAAAAAGAAGAAGAACGAGGCGGAAGGGAAGCAAGGGGGGGGGGAAGTACGAGGAGAATGAGAGGAGGAAGACGGGAACAGAAGACGATAGCAAAGCGGTAGCCGGCTCACGAGCCGGTATTATCCACGGTATACGATTGTTCTCGAACGTGTAATTATTATTTACGTTTACTCCTAATGACCGCCTCATGCACGACACCGTTTAGAATTGCTAATGGCCGGCCCATCCGCGGATGCACCACCGCTGTCAATAGGCAGTAAAACTCATTACCTAGCCCGGACTAACTAATTGGATACATCTGGATTGACGGAATGCCCGCGTATATACGATTGGTTATTAAATCGCTAACTCGCCGGGGCCCCGGCTAGGAATCCTTATGTTAATGCTTCACCATTACGGAATAGGAGCATGTACGACGTCCAGGAGCATCGTTTATGTACGGAGGATGGTTTATTAGTCCCTGACGGACTGGTCCATGGCTTCCTATGGCACATGGTACCGATGGACAGTGGATGCGGTGAAAAAACGGGAAAAGGGGGGGAAAAAGGAGCAAGACAGTTGAAGAATTTCACCGAGTCGCTGGGGGAAATAAAGTTCGACCCGTGCGTCCAATTAACGGTTCACGTACACGTTGGCGCGGGCTAGGATATCGCTCTCTCGGAAATATTTTCCTTGCAAAGTTCAGAGCGCAGGGCGGAACAATTTGAAAGCGGAACTTAAGTACGGCAGTGAGTACAGGTACGAGGTCTATTGTTTCCGACAATTGTGCCTGAAGTAGCTTGTTCGGAAAACCGTTTGACTGATCCGCAGAAAATTTTTCACGTTTATTTTTTACCAAATTAATCTAGCTTGTTCTATTTTCTAGTTTATTTGTGCAAGAAGGCAGTGTCAGATTTTGTCCCCAACGAAAAATAGCTATTCTGTTATAAGTTTCAAAATGTGTAACCCGACACAAAATAATTCTTCTTAAACGTCTGTTCCTTTAATTGACCCGCTATCAGCCACGACGACACCTTTCTCTTTAACCCCGAGTATCGGTGCACCACCCTTACAAAACTGACCGACAGTGCTATATCGATACCGCGATACATATTTTTTCCCTCCTAGGAAACAGTTCATTATAAATATTACATTATAATTCATTATAAAATATTACAAATGTATTGAACCACGTCGATACCAATCTGCCCGTCCAGGTGTGCGCGCCCCAGTAAAGGAACGAAAGGGAACGAAAGGGAACGAAACAGCAGGCGGGGGTAGAATCGGCCACGTTCGCGACGAGACCCGCGCGAAAACGGAACGAAAACGGCACGTCGTCGCGCTTGAACGTCCGTTCGGCGTAAACGATTGTTCAACCGCTTATCCGCTCGCCAGCTTCGAAGCAGTCGGCTCAACCGGAGAGTTACGAGCACCGTGCTCGTTACGCATGCATAGGTGCGAGCATAAAACACTGGAATTGCGCGCGCGCGCGCTCCGTTCTTCTTCGCCCCTTAGCCACGTCCTCGTCCCGTTCCCCACGTATTTCTCCATCTTTCCGCGCGATTTTTCCGATTTCTTCGCGCGGCACCGGACGCACGGCGGTCCTTAACCGTGGCAACGGTTAAAAACAACCAACGGCGACTCCACCCTTCAAAGCGCCGGGGAGATCTTTTTCGTCGCGGTTGTTGTCCCTCGGCGCGCCTTCCGGCCGTCCGCCAGCTAGAACGACGCCGGCGAGGGCGACGACGGGCGTCGTTACTCCTGCTGATTTAGTTGAAGGCTGCGAATTTACGGATCCACCCTTTTTGCGCGCGCCGGACCGGAGCGGAGTGAAAAGATCCGGCGCGGCCCTTTCTCGTTAGCCGCCTACATTATATTACCCATCGAGGGGCATACATCATTCCCTCTTTATGTAAGTATCTATAACAGCCCGAGAAACATTTGCAGCTCGCGCACGGGCTCGCGAGGGAAGCCTGTGGAGAGTACTCGCGTGGGCAGCCGCGAGACTGCCCGAGCGGACGGAGTGGTCGCGGCTCGGCGAGAGAGCCGAATTGATGTACTGCGACCTGGAAACAATGCCTCGTGCTGGGGCGACGGGCGTCTGCTGGTTGGGACCGTGCCCACGTGCTCTTTGGGACCTTCTCGCGTTGAGGTTCGTTCGACGCTGTTTCCACGCGTTGGGGCGACTCGAAAATATTCGGGGGCCGTTTAATTGGCGATGCTGGCGGAGAGACCGGTGGGGATCGGGGTTTGAATGCTGCCCGTTTCTCGTGCCGATCAATCGATTATGCGCAAACATATTTGTACGCGAAATTTCGTGTGGGGCAATTTTGTGTGAAAGTGGGACTTGCCCGGTGTTTGCACTGCGGTGCTGAATCGTTATCGGGAGGATTAGTGCATTGGCCGTCGACCCAATGATCGAGCCATCGGTTCGGATTCGCGGTATTCACCTGTTTTTGGACCGTGATAAAGAAAATCGTGCGGACAAATAGATGGCGGAGGAAAAATCATTATCGACCGACATTATTGTAAACTTTTGCAGAAACGCTCGGGGGAACAGAATTCCGAACGCGCAAGCTTGCAAAACAGTCGCAGACGGAACAAGTAAATGAAGACATGTGCCGCGTAATTAAACGCAAAGCCGAAGATCGTGCTTACGATTACCCTTTGATTCCATCTTCCGTTTCCGTTACTCGAACACATGCCGCTACAATCTGTCCATAATGAATAATTTCGATTGAAGTGACGCGTCGATGGTATCTCGAGGGGCAGACATTGCCGTGAATCGTGCACCGACCGTCCCACCCTGGCAGATTACGCAACGGCCTGTAATCATTGTCTCACATTGGCAGAAAAATGATAATTACTTTACATGCTTAATTACGCTCTCTGAAGGCGGCATGTCCGGGGGCCGATATGCCGTGATAGCGCTTTAACGGCAGAAGAATTAATTATACGCTGCACGCGATACGAAGAAAGTATCTCGACCCTTTTTAACGGAGAGAAGAGGGGGCATTAGGCGCTTAATTGACCGGACATTGCGTTAACGAAGATCAATGGCAGCCGCGCTGTCAACTGGCATTGGAAAAGATCCCCGTGGGAATAATGATTCAATCACGGGCTGGTGGTTTCCGAGGAGAAACGATAATAGTTATGGGGTTTCGCGAGTCTGAGAAAATTTGGATGACGTTGAAAATATGAAGACGATAATTATTCGATTATTTCAATCGTGTTATCGGCAGCATGGGGGAGAGATGAAAATTGTTGAACGATTGGACAATTGTTTTTGTGGAATGATTAAGGGGATGCTTAAAGGGAATGATTAGAGGTTCGACAAAGGTCTAATACATCTAATCCTCAATTCTTCAACCCAACATAGCACTGTGCCCACTCCACGTATCTTTCCACGAGCCCCCAACAACCCTCTTGCATCCACGATGCCACTTCTCGCCCCCGTAACATTGTCGCCCTTTTCCCCGATCCAATTTTACCGAAACGGGAAACCAACCGCGGCAGGAGCAGGACAGTCCTGGAAATCTCCCAGTTGGCAATGAAAGGAACACGGACGAAACATTTACCCGGTGCAGCGGCGTCGTGTGCATCGGCACCGGTGCATTGTTGCACGCTGGCTCCGATGTTATCTGCGCCGGTGACGTTGTCGTGAATTGTAAGACACCGGCCGGCCGCGGATGGAAACGAACGGATCGAAGGAACCCACGGCCACGTGAAATATACGTCCACGTTTCGCCTTCTATCCGGCCGATTATCTCGGTCCCGCTGTCGCTCACGCGGTAATTGTCTTTGCCCCGGGACCGACCGAACCGTTCGATACTTAATGAGACGTACGATTGCTCCCAATTTGGTATACGTACGCTACGCCACCGGATAGGTAGCCCGGCGAGCTGGATCGTACTCGTGGATCGCGAGTAAATCTCCGTCACGCAACTGTCGAGCTATTATGTCGCGAAAAGTTTACGGTGATCCGTTGGTACTTGGACGATATCGAGATTATCCTCGGCGGGGATGTAAAGGGTTTACTTTATTCGGATATCGTGGAACTTGGGGTATGAGGGGTGTACTTAGTTTCCGTTTTTATTTTTTTAAGGAATGCGCACATGCGATACAGGGTTGTTCAAGGAGGCTATTTGTCGCGAATGGGAAACAATATTTTTGCTGAACGCTCCCTGCATCAATTATGTCGATTCTATGTACGTGGTTACAGGCCAATTCGTGATTCAATTATTCCTCATCCAGGCAAAAGCAAAGATCGTCATTTAACATTTTCTTAATCCTGCAAGGCATGACAAGCCGTAAGTGATCAAGTTAGACACATCTGTTCGAATTATAAATAATTTCTTCTACAAAGATGTGACGCGTACAAAAATTCTACGATGAAATAATGCGTATCAGGGTATCGTTAGGCAATAAAGGGTTAATATTTGCTTACCGTTTTTCAAATAAAAATCATCGAAATGATTTAATTAAAAGCGTAATAATAATACGAATATGAAATAAGTGTGAATCGGGTGGAAACCGCTATCGAACAAACGTAAAACGGAGCGGGACCAGTAACATTTCAGTTGCCCCCGAAACTTCTAATTCGATGTATGGGGAAATTCGAAACAGCCCGAAACGCTAGTCGCAAATCAGTGCTGACAGAGAAAGCTGCATACACTCGTACAGCATTAATCCATCGTGAATCGATCCGCAGATATATCAGGCCGTGCGAACTAGAGAACCGTAGCTCGTCGTGTGACCACGACACATGCACGTATAATATCCTCGGGAGTATCGATTCGAGAACCGATGCACGAACCTGGTGTATGTCTCGCGGGCTCGTGACGAGCGCGCAGCTTATCCCATTACACAATCCGATTCTTTCGTGACCGATGAACACCAGCTTGCAAATTAACAGGCGCCGTAACAATGGCGAGAACAGGCGCGGAGCTGACAATATTTCCATACTTAAATATGCGTTTTCCTTCGAGGAATTATTGGAGTTCAATTTTTACAGGGGTCGGGGTCTTCTTTCAAAGTTAGTGAAGTATAAATTATTGAAGCTGTACGCGCTTCGAACTTCTATTTTTCATTATCGAATTTTCACATTTTGTATGCAATTACTTTATTGTTACGTAGGCGGCTTGATAGAAATTATTATTATGGGGTTACGGATTAGACAAAGTGCAATTCTGTTAACGTTAAAAGCAAGGAACTCCTTTCACGAAGTACCGTAGAGAGTACGTTTAATATCCTAGTTCAATATCAGTATTAACGAAAAATTGAAAGGAAAGATATTTGTGTCACATACTATTCCCTCAATGTTTAAAAATTATTTCCAAGGAAAATGTCTGCATCTCAATCGAACATTACTTTGAATTTTTTCATTTAACTAATCCTCTGATTTAGAAAGCAACAATTCTCGAATACGTTTCTCCTTTACGGTCACTTTAGACTACGCTTCCGACAGATGTTATCCAGGGATAGACACTCGGTCGAATTGTATGAATTTTACATTTTGCAACTGGTAACAAAACTATTCGATACACCGGATTCATTTCGCAACGCAAATTCTCGTAATCTAGCCGTAGCCCCGAGCGACCGTTTAACGATTGAATTCTTTCAACAATTTCCGGGGAAAAGTTGCAGGTAGCAAAGTAAGTCAACAGCATTCAATATACATACATAAATACATACATACATACATACATACGTATAATTGCTAAGTGAGTTGGAAATAATGCACAAACAAGATCCTTTGAAAAATCTCATTAGTGCAGACACATTTTTCAAGAATGTATAATTAAATTCAGAAATCTATAGCAATTTTCTATCCGACGTATGCAATTATAACATTCTGCTCAACTTTCGATACACCTAAATGTCAATAAAAATGACAGAACTCGGCAAGCCACCCTTGTGCACCTTTTCAGCGCATATATAATTCCAAAATGCCCGCAATCATCATCGACACATAACGGACTCATGCTGTCGGAAACCAGCGACAAGAACAGCCTCCCAATGCTCAACAATGATCAGGGGCAAAAGTCCGCCTGAAAGACAAAAGTAAAGAAACACTTCGCAGTACCGCCTCCCAGTCGCACGATCCCATGGCGCATGAAGGTAAATTCCAACGGTGCCGTCTCTCAGAGATTTTCCCTCGGCCAGGAAGTACAAATCCCGAACAACCATTCGTCGTTCCGATGAAATTTATCACTGAACACGGGACGTGTCTTACCCGGGGAGGCACGGCCGTGCACGACAACAACAAATAGGTACTTAGGCCGAATGGGATGTTCGGTCCGGGGGGAACAAGCGTGGATTCTACCGGTTTTTAATAATTGTACCCGGTCCTCCCCCCTCGGGGTATATATCCGCGCTTATCTTCTGTGAAACATTGGAGAGGCAACGCTTGATTCCCCGCGGATGCCTGGATAATTCTTGCATATCTTCGGGTCGATGCAACAGCGTCCTCCGGAAACGGGCGCCGCGGTGCATTAGCGTCGATGCACGACGGATTCCATCGGCTCCTTAACAGCGCCGATACAGCCGAGGAACCATTAAAAACGGGCGTCCCGAATTATTACGAATTCCTCGCGACGCGTTTCACGCCGCTCACTCGTCGTAAATACTTGGTTTTATAACGCGGCTGATGATCGGCTGTTGATCATAAACGGCGATGCTTAACACGTTGAGCGAAGCACCAATTTTATGCGACTCGAGTCCGTGCCACCGTGGGTCATCAGTGGCGAGCGTTTATTATTTTCTTTTCTTTTCTTTTTCTCTCTGCGTTGCCACGAAGCACATTGTATTCTGCGATTCCGCTTTAAAGCGTGGCCCAGAGTTATTGCGGTTGAGGTGACGGGCAACTGAATGAATTAGTTGTGTCTTATCAACGCTGGCTTTTGATTAATACTTTTAACCAGATTCTATGATAGATAATTTGTGACTATTATCCGAAGGTATTGAGATTTTTACATGTACTTGTTGCGAAGCTAGGAGATGCTGGTATGCGTGTTTGTAGATGTACATTGCCATGCGTAATACGCGTTAGTGCGTTTTATTTCAAGCAAACTTGGAAGTGCAGTATTTTAACTACTGTCGCTTTACCATTGAATTTCTGTGTTCTTGTTTTGTATTTCAGGCATGAACGATCAAGCTTCGAATAGTTGGTATATTCTGTGTGTTTGTAAATGAGAGGATTACTTACAATGTCCTCCTCGATTGTACGAGTGTCTTGAAGAAAAAAAATAATTATGCAGAAGGGATATTGCTCGTAATGTAATACTGCAATTTTATATTCCTTTCATTGCCGGACAAACTTGGTAGCGAGTTACAATGTTCATTCCCATAAAAGAAATATCTGCTACTTAAAATTTTATGAAACTCAATCAATGGAAATAGTAGCAGCTACAGGTATGCATTTGCGGAATTCGAATTAAGATTTCGCAGTTTCCACCTTAAAGAGATATTTGAAACGATCATACGCGTAGTGTTTCGAATACTATTAAAACCTCCGGTTAATGGAATTTTTACACGCGCAACTGTCCGCCATCATATTTTGTTCCCTTTGAAATGAAGTGTCCAAGGAACCCCTTAAATCTTCGCAATGATACTCTATTACGTGCGAAAACAATTAGAATGTCCAATTCTGCGCTACACGCCCAAGGGCAAAGCCCATTTATAAAATAAACCACGCAAACAAAAATCGAGTAAAACCTCCGCATTAGATATTCCTTCCCAGCACGCAACAATACGCGAAACACCATCAAAGCAGGTAACGCGCATCCATCAACAACCCCGCTTGTCGTTCACCGAAAACGTGTCACCTCCTTCACTCCGCTAAATAACGACCACCGAGCTACCTAAAACAAACATCGGTCAAAAACACCGCACCCATGCCCCCGACCCCAGAAATCCAAAAAACCAATCTACACACAACCTCGACCAAAACCAATCAAACCATCCGCAAATGCCCGCACACGTTCCCGCGAACATATACACGTGCATCCAACACCAAGTCCAGTCACCCCTGTCATCCACCTCGCTCTCCGCGGCAACCTCGAAATCCACGCAACTGCAGCAACTCGTCGCATCGACCCTGAGAGGATCACGGAAGAGCGTGACAACGAAAGGGGGCAAAGGGGGGGTCAGAGGAAGCAGGCAGGCATGAGACAAGAGACGAGAGCAAAGGAGTTACGGGAGAGCCGTGGCCCGTCTGACAGTGAGGTGTCGGGTGGTCGGGGTCCGGCTCGCTGTCAGCTTGTCAGCCTGTCAGCCCACGCACGTTGGCACCGCGCCATGCCAGTCAGCCCCGTGTGGATTCACACCGACTGTTCGCGCGGCGCGTGCACACACCGAAACCACGGTGCACGGAGCGCATTGTTCCGTGCCCGTACCTAAAGCTAAGCGTGGAACGAAGTGACGCGCACCATCCGCGGCTTACACGGCCACGTCATTAGTCGCGGGACCGCGGACGTCGTGTCCGTTCCTTCGATCCGCTTTAACGAGCGCTCCTCGAAAATTCCGCGCGAGGTTCTCACCCCTAAAGGCGTTCCTGCCGATTCCGGACGGGAGACGATCCCGAGCACACGCGCTGTTCAACTCCTCTTGGCGCAAGGCGCGAGGTGTACGGATCACGGCGGGGCATTGGGGACGTGCTGATTGAGAGGAATTCTTTTTTTGCGGTTCGCGGGGTGATCGGGTTTGTTTTGTCCGGTGGATTGTATGCGATGATTGGGTATTGAACGGGGCGAGTGTTTGCGGGGCGCGTTTGGATGAACTGGCCGGGGCATGTTGTCGATGGTGGAATTAGAGGATCGGTTTGCATTACACGGGTAAGTGGTAAGGAGGCGGGCACGTATCTGATCACTTAACCGGTGAATCACAGTGTTTCTTCGGGCGATGATTATTTTGGGGAGAAATATGCGCTACTGGTACGCTGCTGAAGTTTAGCACAATTATGTATGATCATAAGAGGGAAAGTAAACTCACCGCGCTTTACTATGGCGAAGCTTCATTAAACGTCCCTTATATGAACTTTTGAGACCAAATCATAGGTAACACAATTGTACCAATTGTACCAGATGCGAAATTAATCGATCAAAAAAATATTGACCTCTCGCTTACAATTGGTCGCAACTGTATCATGCGCCATTGCACGACCATGGCCCCAAACATGCACGCATTAAAACGTTCGTCTCTGGCTAAACAGCGAACAGCTTAACAATTTTCCCCCGCGTAATAATGAATGCTAAGCAGGACAGAATAGGAGTCGTGCACACGCGGCGATCAACGGTATGCGCGTAACGGGTGCAAAGGCGTCCGGTACTACGATAATTAATATATGTAATCGGAATCTACGTCAAGCGGAAAGATGGCTACCCGGTGATTAACTAGAAGACAGTAATTGGCCAATTAAATTTTATGGCCTACAAATGTAAACATTATCGCCGCTTATCCAGACCATGCAGGCGCGACACTGACACGAAATTTGCTTGCGTTCGTTCGAATATAGGCAACCGCCCCGCCGATAAGACGGTTCCGTGTAACTAACCAGCAATCAGATTATTTATGCGAAGAAACGAGCCGCCGACTAATCCGACGCCCGCCCTTTTCCTCTTTCTAGGCCCATAGACCTTGATGGTACGCAATTAACAGGGAATTTTGTAACCACGTTGTTGCACTATAATCGCGGGGGAAAAACTGTCCGCGTCATCTGATAAACAACGGCCACGCAATGCCGTCCGCCGTTGTGCTGGAATTAATATCACGCTGCTGGCTTCGATACCGATCTACGTATTCCTTCGTTCATTGTACCCGGACTCGATAGTAGATTTTCCCGTTGACGTCAGAACGCGTTTTTTCCGTTGGCCGATGCAACCGGTTTGCGGTTGCCAGACAACCGCGCGGAATAAAATGTAGAATCGCAAGAAATGACAGAAGTGCGAAAGCGATGGCTGTTGTTCGTGTCACTCGTTCGGCTGAGTTGCACTTTCATTGGAATTACTCGTTCTACCCGCGCCCGGCGAGCTACTTGTGTTACCGTTCCTGGAGAACGTGTTATTTAATTGTTGCGACGGGGACGGAATGGTTGCGAGGCTCGTTCGCGTTGTTGGGATAACGAAATAATACGTTTTAGCGCCGGTGATGAACGGAAGATTCGTTTCGATGGTAATGATAGGGGGAAATCGAAAATTGAGGGTAAACTGGGAATTGAACCCGGTGTTAGTGAACGAAATATATGTATTATAAGCCTGCTACGTCTGATACGAAGCTTGTGTTCGTTCTTATACGATGCGAATAATATGCAGATAAAAATGATAAAGCTAGTTCCTCTGAATACATATTACACGCACATATTATTCGACAATTAATATTAATATATTATATCATCGTGCATCGCGAAACGGTGCGTCCAAATTAATTAACCGAGATAGCTGAAAAACCGAGAAAATTTAAAAAAAGTAAGCACAGTACCCTGAGTAGCCATATATTACATATTTTATATCACATTTTTCCTACATTTTCATTTACACTATCCCTCTTCCTCTTGTGCAAATGGAATGCAATAGAAGCCTCTCCCAAACGTGGAATGTATGCACACTTTATTAATCTACATACGCGTGCACTTCCATAGTTCGAAGATTAAAATCGATTAGCGTTGGTCGCGCACGCGAGGACGTCGATGTCACGATTGTCAACTGCAGTCGAAACGATTTGCAACAGCGCGGCGCTTGTAATTCAATCCCGGTGTCGTTACGAAACGCGTCTTAAACGCCGGACAAGTCCGTTCGATAGGAGCGTTCGAACGCCGCGGGCTCCTATCAGCTTGCTATTGAATTATTTAATTTATATTTAAGAGTCCCGTTTCAAAGTGCGCCGCGACTCGACTGCGCCAATAAGTCACGGTTGGAGATGATTTACTCTCCGATCCACAATAATAACGCACGCGATAATTAATAAAAAAAATCCGGATAATTTACTGTTCGAGCTGCTTGCATCGTGTACCGTGCGCACCAACCATCCTCTCCCCAATTCCTATCGAATAAGGTCGTGAATGATCGCGAGTTTCTGTGATTACTCTCTTATAATCGTCTATAAGGATCTCCTTTTCTTCTCAAGAAAAAGTATATTCTTTAAAAGTAGGCAAGTCTTTAAAAGGTCTTTAAAAAAAAAACCGATCGCCTTGAAACACATTCGGCATTTCAAGTATGAGGATTTTTTAGGGCGCCGCACGTATTACAGTCAACTTTGGAACTTATGAACAAGTTCCTAATGTCAAACGAAATGTCTACGCAATCTTTTGATTGCTGAAAAAAATTCCACAAAATTAATTATGTCTTCTCACAGAAGACTACACTTGCCCCTCTAATTCCCGTTGTTCCGCGCTCACCGCGCTTCCATTCGAGCCTCCTCGATGCCGAGAGTTCACCCCTAAACGTATCATTATCCGGTAAGCCATCTTAATTGACCTCACCCTGGTCGGTGCACGGTTGGTCGGTAATCGACGCGATTAAATCGACCGATCGTGGACGCAAGGAAGGTACATATATGATAATTCACTGGGTAACCAAAGCCGGCGGTCAATGGTCGCGCACCTGTTCTCTAAACTCCCTCCATCCTTCTCTGTTTCTTCCAGCCTGGGCCCGCTTCCCTTTTCTCTCGCTCTTTCGTCGCTTCTCATCGTACTTGACGCTCCCTCTTTCTTTCTCCCGCGGGTCAAGGCGCGTCTAGGTTGTCGGAAGGCCGTTTACCCCTTGGCACCGTACACAACACATCTAAGATTTCCTTCTTCGACTCATTCTTCACTGTTTCGACGTTACCTTTTTCTTCTTCTGTTCTGTCTTTTTCCAGGTCCTCCCCCTTGCGATAGAGTTACTTTCGTATATTAGTCGACCAACGTAGCTTGACTTTTGACCGGATATTACAAGCTCGAGGGTTCTGAGGATTATTTCGTTTTGGATTGAGATGAATTGGAATTAGTAAATTGTAGACAGCTTTTGATATTTATTTTGCGAAATGATTTATGGTTGCACGACCTTTTTGTTAAGAGAACCAAGCTACATTTGCTGGTTCAGTGCGGGGTTGTAGCTGCAAGGGTGCGATCTAATGTCATCTACTTTTCGTTCGGGAGACGTTATTCTAAGTGTTTTGCGTGATTTTGATAATGGTTTCAATTTCAGAAATGGAGAAATGCACTGCTGTTATAATGGCTAATTTATTATTTATTGTTACTAGTGACTGCATTGAGCATAATCCAGAATTAATTTAACTAATAGAATACAATTCGAGAAGAGAGAAAATGGTACAATAGCTAAGGAGCAGTAGATATAGGGAAACTTCATTCTTAATGTCTGTACACGTGTCTGGCGCGTTCGACTTATTCTACTTGCTCGGTCCCCGAGAAAAGCGATATCGGTGAATACGAAGTACATAAATCTATACAATTCTTCCGCCACCATTTATCTATTTTAAAAGTATGTAAATAATATACGCAGCAATGAGAAATATTATCAAAAGTTTGACGTCCTTATGCGTAAATGACAAGCTTCCAAATCTGTACCATTCAAACGCAAATAAAACAACGGATTATTCAATTTATAATATTTTTGCGTACTTTCAGTTTCAGGAAATTTACGTGGCAGTTTTTTGGGGTTGCACCAATTTTATTCTCATCTTAAAAATACAATGTACTCTTGACAATGATTAGAGTTATGAACACCACATTTGTTTTTTGCGCAGGGAAGGCAAGAATTGCTTTATCTATGGGCATATCAAGTTCCTTCCACGTAACTGTATGTGAGCGTAAAAAACGATGTTCTTGTAGAACTTAAAAGGTGAGGTAACTTCTATATTAAATGTTGAAAATGTTGCACACAGTGTTCAAGATTTGAGTATCGGGTATCCACCTGGGCAATAAATATAGTTAAAACGGTACATACGATTTAAATAAACGTTTTCCCCGTTACGTTAAACCTTGCTCAAATATCTCTCTAAACTGTAAGCTTTTTGTCCCATTAATTGTCAATTACCTTTGGAATGCACGTATAATGTTACTTGTTTACTTCATCGTCGCATAAAAACCTCTGCGTTAATTACGCGTACTAAAATAGATTGACAAAAGGTACAGCAAAGATGGACAAATAAAATTTGACGACTTTAAGGGGAATACGGAAATCATGAACAACAGTGAAACAAGCAGTTAAACTTACATAAATAAAATATTCGACCAGGAAACTGGGCCAAAGTAGGCCGCAACCAAAAAACGTAAAAGATGCAGTACATGGAAATTGATAATTCAATTGATTAATCGTTGATACATTATTATATGTATATTCGTGCAACACAAACTGCTTCGAACCAGAAATACGTATTTACAAACATCTTGCTCCAAATATAGCAGCAGCTTAATATTTCTTTACGAAAAGATTGATAACACCTACATGTGTTATTAATTATTTCGCGTCAATACTGAAAAATACTGGCGATATCATGACCAAACACTTTTTTCAATCAAACCATTCTACGGAACCGGTCGTTTCAACCCTAACTAGCACGAAGGATAGCCATGAGTAAAAGGTGAATCACTTCAGATGCGGAAACGTGTCACCGGATCGCAAAGTTCCGGTGCACGGTCATCGTGACACAGTCCTCTGCTATCTCCACAATGAATAGCGCTGCCTTTCACTGACTGGCGTTCCCGAGAATTTAATAGACAAATAGAAAGACGTTCTCGCGTGTAATATATGATTATCGCCGGAGACTTTCCGGCTAAACTGCGGTAATACGTGGTTGAATGGCAAATAATTGCGGCGCGTGAAAAGAAAAAGAAAAATCGCTGGTGAAACTAAGCGACTCAATGCCGACGACTATAATAGTTAATAAATACTTCGGCAATATCATGGTCGATCAGAACCACGTATCACTTACTACGCGAAAGCCAATCCCGCCGACTCTGGCTCGCTCGATTAATTATCTTTGACGATAACTTTTCACCAACACGTCCGACAACTGTGCGGAATTAATGGCTTATTCTCTGACCGACTGGCCGACGATAAGGAGTGCAATGTCACTGATCCAAGGTCAACCGGAGGAGAAGAGAATTCATAAACGATTATCAATCCCGCACAGCTCCATCGAAATTGCGAATAACAGGACAATGTGCATATTCCTCGATCACACGCGATGGTCGCTGCAAAATCGCGGGGCAACCGCTACAAAGAAAGATAAAAGCATTAAAGAGATATCGACGATGGAAATTAATTTCCTGTGCGGGAGCGTAGTACACACCAGGCGCGTTTCTATCGGGGGAAAATAAAAAGGTGGTTTCCACGTTTTATCCGGGAGCCAGCATGCAGCTACACACTACCAATTTGTAGACGCGTGCATGCGTGGCGTGGACGATTCACAGTGAAACAGCAAGGGAAGTTGGTAGTGGTGAGTGCGCACGCGAGAACACCTACACGATAACGTCCGGTTGCGCGTATCCCATAGCCGTTGTAGTCCCGGTTTCTCTCCGCCGCATGCGTTATAATCTCGATATCCCATATATCCACGTACAAGACATGCCTCCCATTTTAAATATACCATCGTGTAATTCATAATAAATGACTTATAAATGCAATGTACTTTTTGTAGCGGGGCATCGCGCGCCCGTTGTGCGAGCAACCACGCCGTGGCTCCTCCCACTCCGCGGTGTGTCAGCCACCACGCATGCGCCCCCGACACGCTCGCAGCACGGACGCATGCGTAGAGCCGCGTGACGCGATTGCCCCTCCGTTTTTGTTTCTCCCGTTGCGGCGAGCGCGAGCAGCGGCGCATTTTTTATCGCCGCGTAGAGCTCCTTTATGTTTTGTTCTTCTTTCTTCTGCTCCGATGATTTAGATAAATTAAAAGTGTATCGCGTAACGCGTCCCTACCTCCGCATTCCAGTTTTCCCAGCGATATTGCGTGCCTCGATTTTACTGTTCCGCCGCTTTAATCTCGATCCTAGAGCAAATTGATTCCCCGTGCACGCTGTTGCAGTCCCCCCTCAACGATTACCTTAGCCAATATACGATACCGTCCATTAATTTCTTCTCTTCGAATCTACAACCACTCGGTTTTATAAATTGCTTTTCCATGGAGCTGCGTCGCGTAATGGATCCACCGGGGGCCCGGGCGCAATCGTCGTTACGTAGGCGACGAGATTAAAACGGACTCGTTAGGATCTCGAAAATCGCGACGGTTGCCGCGATTCGGCGAGACGTCCAGCAAGAAAAACACGAACGGACGCTGTCGGATCGAGGAAACGGCGAGATCGAAACGAAATGCCGTCTATCGAGTGATCTATCTTCGGCCACTTAAATGGTTGTCGCCGATACGAATTACCGAGTAGTCGAGGGGCCAGAATCTTTGTGTTTCTCATGTATATCTCCGGGTTTCGAGTGGGACGAGCGGGGCTGCGTGACCGTGCCTCCGGTAAAAGACACGGCAAGATTTATCGAAACCCGATGCGGCAAATGCGCCGATATATGTATGTACGTCCGAGGGCCGCTCGAAAACGCTCGAAGAATCGTTCGATACTAAAAATAAAGGAGCGTCGCACCTTGGTCGCCGAGCGTACAGTGTCTGCGCGCGCGCGCGCGGCGCGGCGAGCGTAGCAGCAGGGGTGCGATTAATCGTCGTAAGCAATCGCTTATATTCTGGAATTTTAATTCGCAGTCAGTTAACCGCGCTCGTTGCCTACGGGACGAACAAAACGTCCGCGTGTATTGCGAAAAGCGGGACTCAAGCGGCGCGCGAGCGACGTGTATCTGCGCGCGCGAGCGTACGAACACCGTGGCGCTTGCAATCTAGCCGGAATGACTTGACACCTGCGTCGCTCGACGAGAAGCGGTCGTACCGGTGGACGTTGCTTGCAAACGTGACGACGATGCGCGTCCTGCTTACTGGACCACTTGTCTCTCCGGGAGAGTAATACTTATATAAGTGTACCAAGGATGAGGAATAAAATCGTGGGTCTGAAGGAGAAATATTTGTCGGTGGACTATCTTTGGAATCATTCCGCGACACAATTTTTAATTTCTTTATGGATTACCTCGGTGTATTGCCTACATGATAAGTATAATTCTAAGTGTAAACACTACACAACAGAATTAGTAATATTGTAACGACAATTTACTCATGGCTGTACTTTAATAATTACAAAAGTCTATGCATGCTCCAAAAGGAGTACAGCCGTGGCTGGTCAACAAAGCGTTAACAAATTTATTTTCCTCATAGATATTTAACGAGTCCCCTAAACTAAACCATCGATCCACGCTAGATCTGGGAAAATATGTAACAATATATCAGGGCTCAATAATTTTCCAGCACTACGGTATTTGCAACTTTCTTGTGATCTAGAACGTCCTTCGCCCGCGATGTTGCTCCTCCGCAGAATTAATCGTACCGTAAATAATATACCATTGCCAATGAACACCTTTCTACCGCCTAGACGTTCGAAAATCGGCGGAATCCTCCGGTGGTCGATAGTGCAGCGTCGGATCCCTATATCATCCCACGGTTTCTTCGTAACCTTATGTTCGTTTGCATCGCCGGACAGGCCATGCCTCTTTTTCACGTGAAACGGCCGGAAAGTACGCGAGGCATGTGTATTACTTATAATAGCTGGCTATACGCGGTCAGTGTACAAAGATGTAAAACGCGCGTTGCACGCCGGTACCCGGCGAAGATTCCACGTCCCCCGCAGCGGGGCGCCGCCGCTAAATAATGCAATAACACAAGAATTATGGCAACTTAATGATACTTTATGTATAATTATACGGCTGCGTTACAGGGCCGCGTCGTCTGGCCGTTCTGTCCCCGATTGCGGGTGGTAGGCCACTGCCTATACCCGTCTTTCCAATAAATCGCGATTCGTTTTGCGTCGCGTGATTCTCCGGCTAGCGATCCTTTGGCATATTCTTCCCTTAAGGAGCGCGTCTCACTTGTGAATTTGCCCGCGTATACTGCGGTTAATATGGACTACGGTCGTTTAATTGTTGGATATCGAAATCAAAGTTTTTATTGCTTTCCTATAGTAGACTGCTGTGGAATGCATTTCGATGGTGCACGCGATAATTGTCGATCGTGGATTCAGTAGAATATCCGTTGCTTATGGGTAGGAATGGTATATGAGGAGGTTACCGATTGCGATCTTTAAGATAGTGAAGCAGTAACAGCTGGTTGCTGATTATGATCTTCAAAGATAGTGAAGCAACAACAGCTGAGAAATATTATGGGTTAGAAATGGGCAAACGATGCAGGAAATTGTTTAGAAATTAATGAAAGGGAAGATTAACATCTTATTGCACGGTGGCAAAAATCAGGCATGTGTTTAACGAACGATTTATCACACGTGCTCAGGCTGCACCTGTTATTAACTGATATTTATATAATTATAAGATTCGATAATTTTTTGGAGACCCCAGAATGGTCGAAGAAGATTATTTTTAATTACAAAGAGAGAAATAGCTATCAAATCACTTCTTACATAAATTGCACACGGATAAATACGAATTCTTTCCATTAAATAAAATAGTGGGAAAGCTAATTTCTTAATTTTGATTTCCCCCGTGAAACGATAATTCCACGTGTATCAATTCAACATATTAGCAGTGTAATCCGATGTATAAGAGGGTTGCGTATTCGTGTGATGTATAGGGTTCGGTGAAAGAATTCACTGGTATTAACCCCTTCGCTAAGCCACCCTCAAAGTTGAAAACGCTCTTTATGCTTAAGGTACTACAATCTCTATGAACTTCAAAGAGGTATTTCTATAATAATTTAGATACACCGATCTATCAACTGGAGTGTAATGCATACGAAGAACAGTTCTATCATTGAATTATTTATTCTTTAACATTCTTCTTATGCTTATAATTTCAACTATTTTCTAGCTTTTAGCTGATAGTCGCTTCAAAGATTCTCAATTTACTATCATCCCTCGGCATAATCACGAAACTTCCTTATAACAACAATAATGCACAATAATAACCTGCATTCCCAGACAATGCTAAAAAAATTCACTTAACCCACAGTCTTCTCTTTTCGGTATTCCAAACAACGCATTAGCATATCCCACGTACAATTTCGCCACCAAGAAGGCAGCAAGAAATCCCATCTTTTCCCCCGAACGTACACTCTCCGCTCGTGTTCTATCCCCAGCACAGCTCACACGACACTAAGTCCACGTTTTCGAAACGAAGAATTCGAAACGCATGATCTCCACGGACTGTACAGGGGTAAGAAACGTCGCAAACCGTCCCGCATCGAATCGTGACCGCAGCAATTTGACAGGGGATCACGTTCTACATTGTAACACGACAACGCTCCGCAAAGCTTAATGGGATAATTGCGAAAGCTCGAACGAGACCCCGATATTTCTCTCGCGATCTGCCTGCCCAATTGATGGCGCCTTCGTTGTTCCACGTTTCTCGAGCCGATTAGCGCGACACTGTCACGCGAACATTTTGACGAGTCACACGGCACTTTGCACGGCTTTTCAGGGTGGCGAGTTAAAAGCGGCACAGGCGTTTCATTTAAAACACGTTATACGCGAGTGGTAATGGCCTGTCGACCATAATTGTCGATTCCCTTAAACATCTCCCCGATGCGTGTTCACGGCTCTCAAGGGAGCGACGTTTTTTACTTGCATTATTAACTGCAGATACATCGATAAGCGTACAGCTTCTCGGGTTTTTAGCCGCCTTAACGGAATACGAAGGAGATTCGCCGGAGATATTGTGCGCCAGCTCGGTATACCCTTCGGGCGGACTCTCAGAGGTGTATGGTATGGAATGACTGGTGATGCTTAATGTTTTGTCGCTCTGGCGGTTTTTTCGGTGACCGAAACGAGATTGTTTCGCCGCTTCCGCGACAATTACAGCTCCGGTGGAATGCTGCTAGCGGGTACGAGACGGCGGGCATGATTTTAGTGCCATTAAATGACACTTGCTTTATAATTGTACGGACGTGATAAGACAGTCTGCACACTTCGCAACCTTTTTATGAATTCTATCTGGCGTCAAAAGGACGATGTTTTTAATACATTATTAACATATTGACGAAGATTTCTTGAGGAACTTTGCTCGGCGTAAAACTTCTGAGCTGTGCAACCTCGATGCATTTACATGCAAATGATTATGTTTTACAGTAACATATTGTAAATAACACGAAAAGTGTTATAGCTATTGTTTGAAATTGTTTAAGTTCTTTGCAATCCTTACCTTTTCGGTCCTGTATCGCGTTTGTAGTTTATATAAATAATTGCAACAGTGTTGCATTATAGTAGAAAACGACAACGCCGATTTTCAGACAAGACTTACTCAATACCTGAGGGGGAAAGGGTTAATAAATTTATACAAGCTGCTACATTCTATAATACTATCACGACAGTATTATAAAAGAGAAAAGGATACAAATTGCTCTGCAACTAATGATGCAAATTTAAAATATCCATCTACATTATTCGTCTGTTTGTACATCCAATGTAACCACAGTCTCGAGACACGTTCTGCATGAACAACATCCTGAAGCTCTCTGGATTCCGCAAAAGCGCAAAAAACAGCTGCTCATCGATGGCAATCAGGCTGTCCCCGGTGCAGTTTACCTAAATTGCAGCTCAGGCCACCGTAACAGCATGTTGCATCCTCCCCCTCTCCACCAGCTTGTAAACATCGATCTATTAGAACGTGGGCAGTGAAAGCTGCAACCGCGTTGTCGCAACGGTGGCCGATCCTTCTAACGAGGTGTTATTTTCTTAATAGATTTTCAGCGTGCGCCACATGTTCTCCACTCTTCATGATATGCGTTCCTTGATAATCGTGCGGCTCTCGTTACCCGCGGTACACATTTTCTACCTTTCGGCGAGTAACTATTACGGGAACGCAAAGTGGCAGCCAGCCTGGTATTATTCGGCTACCTCCGTTGACTCCACGCGTACACGTATGAAAGAACTGTTTGGAGCAAGATTAAACTGCTCGAAAGAAGAAGAAAGAATGATAATCACTGTCTACGAAAATGTCGAATCCTGCGGTATTTTTTTTAAACAGCAACGAAAACCCAATCCGCGCGCCGTGGAGCGCCAAGCTTAAGCGGGAACAGGTATTCTAGCAAGAAAAAGAAAACAAATCCGAACAAATACGATCCCCACGCGCACAGCCATCGCGAAATAAGAGCAGAAAAATTTGTTCATCCACCGCGCGGCCGTTTTCTCAAATGAGTCCCAGGAATCTCTCTCGGCGACCGTCGATTCCAATCGATATGGCGTCCTAATGAGGAAACAATCCGCAGAAAGAAACACGAATTCGCGATTACCGGCCAACCTGTCCACAGTGGAACAGCCGTGAGATAACGAGAGCCGGCGCCCTTCGAAACTTTGACGAGCGCGAGCGTTTCGTGCGGCTCCGCGGAGGATGCGCGGCTGAAAAGAGGAAAAAGGGAAGAATATCAGCCCACGGAACGGGGGGAACGCGCAGAACGGTGGACCAGGAGGGGGGGGGGGCTGAAAGGGGTAGAGAATTTGCTGTGGAAGGAGAGAGAGGCTGGTAATTTATAATGTGTAATATGTAAAGTGGTAATGGACGGCCGGTTGTAGTGGTCGCGTTCGATGCAACCTGGAACTGCAGGTTGAAAGAGTCTCGAGGCAGTCGAGCAGCCAGCCAGGCAACTTGCCAAGGAGATGTTGCGCGGGGGCATCGTGGAGCGAAAGGGGGAAACCCAGGGGCGTCGTATGGGGTACCTGGCCCCGAGAGGGCAACAGGGGTTGAGAGAGTGAAACGGTGACGAAGCGGAACGGAGATAGGAAGGAAATCGGGCAACGAGGGAAAGAGAGAGGGAAATGCAACTTCCAAAGGCTATGGCGGACGGGGGTTAGGTGGAGATGGGGGGGGAGGGGGATGGCAGACAGGAGACAGAGAAAGAGAACATCAACCGCCACTGCTTGCGTGTCGAGGCTTAATGAATGCAAACCACGATCCGGAGGCAGCCCGCTCGACCTGTTGTTTTCCAGTCCAGATAGCCTATAATTTTTATTGTCACGGGAGAAATAGCAGCCTGATGGAGGCACGGCTTATCTTGCTCCTCGTTTTGCGTCCCGGCGAGCATGTTCCATGCGTTTTGTTGCCCCCTCTTTTGGTCCTCCCCCCGTCTTCCCTAGTCTGACGCCGTTCGGCTGGACAGCCAACCCTTCGTGCCACTTTGTTCCTTTACCACCTTCACGGGCACGGACGAATCTACCCTCGCTTCGTTCACCGCGGTGACAAGTGTTTCAGGCCTGAGGGGTGCTTCGTTTTGAAAGAGGGACCAAACGACCACGGTCGAACGAGAATGATAGAGTAAAGCCGGGAAGAAGGAGGAAGTCTTGATTATTGACAAGTGTGTTGAGGAAGGTGGACATTGTTCGAACGATTCTTTTCATTGTAGCTGGCTGGAGCAACATTGTTGTCGCGCGGCGTAGATTTGTGTACAGTAGTGATTTTAATTTCCTGATGTCACAATTTTGTGATTCGAACCATTTTGCAGAATCGTTCCATTCAATGGAGAAATAATATCCAGAATATGTAGTGTTAAAGATAAAATATGGCTTATTAAATTGTCTTTTGAATAAGATCCCTCGTGTTGTACAGTTTAGTATCGCGTACGGTTTCGAAGCAACTGCTGGACTATTAAATGATATACAATTTTTTCCATCTTTAATCCTTAAAAAAACGCGTTTTCAAAAATAGAAACAACTTCGCAGAACTAATTTTACCCCAGCTAAATTGTTCGACCTATTCATCCCTTTCCATCGGGCGTCATTCGAAACGCATCCGCCATTTCATTCAATTTAATCTAATTTTTCACGATATCCCCTATCAAATATTTCCTCTACGTGAGTTTGTCGAATCGACGATTCAGACCGTCTACCTCGACAGTTCAAAGGCCGAATCGTTGCCATGCTGGTTACATTTCCGTAACAATGTACGCCGTGTAACAGTTTTTCGACAGTAATATCACGGCAGCCACCAACGGCAGCCACTGTCGATACGATTCCACGAAATCATTCGAGCTCGATCGACAATGCGCCGCCACAAGGAGCGTATAACGAGGCTCGTTGAATACGACGAGGAGGGAACGATGTACGTACCCCGTAGCCAGGATAATCGTTATTGGCGAACCGACGTGTCTTCATCGATTCCACTCCGATGCGATTCCTCGAAGTCGATTACGACTCTTCGATCTTTGCCGGCCAACGTGGTCCCCGGCCACCGTCGAGTTCCACCGTGCACCTGCGCGCACCGGCCACGCTCCAAATTCTTTTGTGTCCGCGACACTCGTTTGGACTAGCGTGTGCTGCTAGCAGGCACGCTTGGAAAACAATTTCTCGGATAACGGACGATCGTTCGACTGTTGGTTATCGTAATCATGGCTGGAAGTCTGTGGATCACGGTTAACTGCCTTATCAAATCATAGAGAAATCTTATTCTCGCAGAGGGATTTCGTGGACATTGTTATTTATTTTCGCGCAGAATTAGTACTCCACACGCGTACACTCCGAGATGTGTTTTTGATTACGTAAGACTGTAACGCATACTGCGATAGCAGCAGTGAAACATTGAAAAGTCAGACAATTTGTGTACCGTTCGTTTCTGACACTTGAATATTTCGTTTAAGGTTTCCATTAATAACGATTGCCATGCGACAGCGCATCGGGACAATCATGTTGATACACGTATACAAGTGCACGTACCAGCTTCCCATAATAATAATGATACATACCGAATTTCATCCCCAATTCCATACCCCGGCAATTGATTTTCAACGAAGCATACGTTCCGTCCGGCCAACAAATCACCGGAATAAGGTATCCGTCACCGCGGTGACAAAACCTCATCCGGTAGCAATCGCTGCAAGCTAAGAAACCATCCAGCGCGGGTATTAAATTATAAACGCACACACGGCCGTTCGAGGCGTGTATCGTCATCTAGACCATCATCCAAAGGACACGACTTGTTCACGTGCGTGCAGTTGGTCCTGCGTGGATCGTCTTCATCATCATTATTATCGTCAACATCGGTTGCGCCGCGGCAACAAGAAATTCCAGCGGGCGAACGGTATAGCGACCGCAGGGCAATCAGTGTTAACAATGTTTTATTGTTACGTCACGGATCGGATCGGCGTACACGTAGCAGACGAACGGACAGCCGTGCATTAAGCTTATCATAACGGTCTGCCGTTAAGTCGCCGTCAGGCCGAACTCTCTGTACCCGTGGAGAAATAAAAGAACGACAGGTGGGGGAGCAGTGAGGTGAAAAGAAAGGGCGCATCGAAAGGATCCGTCGCGTTACGCGTAACGTTCCATTTCGAGCGCAGCCGGGTTTCGTGCGCGCGGAAGTCTCAGACAGAGAAAGTTTCCCGTCCGTGAAACGTCACGACCGAATTTTTTCAGCTCACCTGCCTCCCGACGGAGCGTCCCTAGAAATGTGACAGGTCTGTCTTTTGGTTGGATGGCTCCGATCGTCACTGATTGGGCCCTCTGATTTCCTTGCGTTAGGGCCGCTACGGTTCGTGTTATTAAGCACGGGGTTTCATTTAATGCCCCTGTTATCTCAGTTTCGAGATTTAATTATCGAATGTTCCTGTTTTCGAAGTTCGGGTCGATCGACGGATGAAATTTTCAAGCGTCGGGAGTTCTGAATGTGTGGGCTATTGAATTTTTGAATTGCCGAACTTTCTATTCCTTTTAGTTTCCCAGTTCTTGAATGGAATTGAACGAATAGTATTTTGTTATTTGTATGGGAAGTTGTTGAATTTCTCTCGTGACGAAATTGGTCAATTTGGACATGTCTAATTCGTGACATTTCTCATGTTTAATATAATAGAATTTTTTAAGCCAAAGTTTGCCCAATTTGTGTACTGTGGCGTTCTCAAAATTCATTTAAGACTGTGATACACATCTCTGACTTTTCATACGTTTCATGTTAAACTACTGCGAAGAAATGTGCACCACAGAGCAATGTTATTATTACAATGTTTTATTACAAGTAACGCGAGGAAACTGCATTGTTCAATTGTCTTTATTCATTGCTACAACGTAAGTGAATGATAATGCACAAAGCCTTTGGATCATGCGAAGTACCAATAAATATGGTACGAACGTATAAGCTGAAGTGCACTTAATGTAATAACCCCATGAAAGGTTTAAGGTAGAATACTCACCGATCATCGGATTGGTCGAAGTGGATAACTGAAATGACTGGCTCGCACTGTAGATCCTATCTGCTTCTTAGATTACATGCGATGATGCACAGCAAGGAAATACCGCTTTGTATCAATGACAATCGATAATCCTTAGCATGTGTCGGCAGATACTAAGTCAGTACCGATCATCGTGGAAGTTCCTTGCACTTGCCACGTTTCCAACAATAAAATAAGACAAATATTACTCGCGAAACTTCCGTAAAAATATCTGACAATTATTATCATTGTCGCAGTTTCGGTCAAAATGAAATAAATCTAGAATCCCAATAACACTTGCCCGCCGCTATGGTCAATTCATGGTTACATTCATATATAATAATAGTAAAAATATACTAATAATCACTTTACAATACAATAGTACCGATGCAAAATACATATCCCAGAATTTACAAGAAATATGGAAATATGAAAGTTCGAAAATCTCGATTGAACACCCTGTATATTGTTTGCCGATCGCTTCATTTCCTTTCCGAGCGCGTCGATCGCAAAAATCTCACGTGGAGGGGAAAGAAAGTAACACCTTTGGGCGCTTAATGCAACCGAACGTTTCAGTTAACTGTACTCCTATATGATAGGTTGCTTGTTCTCTCTTAGATCGACTAATATATGACGCGTGAAATGAGCAAAGCCATAAGACGGGATGATCGGTGGAGGAGTGGAAGTCGAAGGGGGGTAAAGGTGTAACGGAACCCCGATCATCCACGTATTCATCATGCGCGACCTTATGCGAGAAAAAAGTGACAACCAATTTATAACCGAGATAATTACGATATCAAGTGGCTGGCTTTTAATATATGCTTAATAACCAATAATGAGCGTGTCGACCGATCGATGCGCACGATCGACCTGCTCATTCTATTTATGGTTTCCCTTTACAGGACGCGGAGAAAACCGTTTTCGCGAAAATTGCGCCATTATGGGTGATTCCATTCGAGTCTGAAAGCTCCGTTACTTTTATCTTGCACGAAAGCTCGCTGATTTAACAATTTTTGCTGCCTCGAATCGGATAAGGCGTACGAACAACGTTGGCGACGATCATTGCGTTTTGGGACGTCTGGTTATCTTTTTGGGTGCTAGCATTTTGAAGCATTTTACGCTGAGAGAAATTGTTGCATTTTGTCGACTGTTGACTGAATTCTGATATCCTCCAATTCGTACAGGTGTCTACGAATTTTTGCCGCATAAAATTTTAAGACTCCACGAATTGTCGAAGTATTAAATCGTCGAACGTGCGAAGTGTAAAATTATCGAGCCGCGAAACTTTCTCATTCGTGAAATTTCTTTTTCTCAGAAACTGTAGATTTTCAATTCCAATTAAAGGTTTTGCAATCGCCAATTGGAATGAACGGCCGCCCTCCTCCAAGTAACGGAATACATTTCTTTTCTTATGTTTCTTTCCAAATTGTATCGAAAAATAATGACTGTACTTATACTTTATTATATCATATTATTATTTATTATATTATACTTTCTTGCATCTGATGAGATTTCAATCTTTATTATATAATGCACATATTTTCATCATGTTTCGATGATCATCTACGATAAGCCTGTCCAATAAACAGGGTGTCCTAGAAGGCACGAATGTATATGCTTCTTTGAAACACGTAAAAAATAGATATCTCAAAAGTTACTCTTACTGCTATTAAAATTTGAGAGGTACTTAAATTCGTAAAACCAATTTACTAACAGCGACAAGGAAGGAGTTGTTGTATTATAAAATCCTCTCAACGTGTATTCCACTTAGTCGTCGAAATTTGTCATACCTTATTATTACCAAATTACCAACTGCTAAATCCGTGTTTACCGTTCCTTTATCCGATTGCATGCTTTCACTATCCTAATAACCAATCCTCAAACCAGCTAATGCTAAACAAACTACATCTTTTACTTTTCCTTAAACGCAACGATTCAAAGCAGTCGGACTTAATGATAGTACGCATTAGAGAGGTTCGATTGCACCATACGACAAATAGCAGAACATTCTGCGAACACGACGTACAAAGTGTCTTAGCAATAACTTTCTAAGAAAACATTTCCAAAGGAACACACATGCAGGTCCGTTGTTTTCCAGGAACTAGTATTCTTCTTCGATTTTATAGACAACGTGTCGTAATAAAAATCGATTTATACTGGCTGCACGACAACAATAAATTATATCTACAAATTGTCGACTGATCGTAAGTATAACGCAGTCATAAGAATGGCGAGGGGTGAGTTATTTTTAAAATCAAGCATTCCGACGCAATATTAATGTTGGAAGTGTAAAATTTGTTTAGTAAATTAATTTGTAAACCATATAAATGCTTGTTATCACATCTGGCAGGTGACACTTCTTAAAATTCAGATCGTTTTATTATTATTAATATTGTGTGCGGACTAGGTGCGATTGACCTGAATGTTATTTCAGCTTAGCTTCATTAGAAATAGATATCAGTATGCAGCGGGCAATTTAATTGAAAGGGGAAAATAGAATTGAGTTAGTCACGTACATCGATTCAATTGATTGCTTTACCACGGAAGGTCCATTTAAATATAGCAGGTAATTCCCCTTTTTTCAAATAAGCTAACATCCCTTCTAATAAATTACTTTCATGTTGCGAAACATTACAGTTGAGAATTGTACGTCAGTTTATATTTTGTTCAATATCTTACATTATTAAACATTTTTCGAAGACCCAAATATTAATAGATCTATCACATGCAAAAATAATCAATGACCCTTTAATCTATACACTTTACGAATCCTTGATCTCTAGACGCTTGTAGTTTACCACGAAAAGAAATGAAGTGAAAATTAACTTCTTGAATTTATTCATTAACACATTATTCGCAATCAACAGTGAACTAACAAAGTAATACCAATTTATTTATTTCCACGCCCGACTCGAATACACACAGTAATTCCTGCCGTACTCAGACCCTCCGCGCCCTATCCTTTTCCACATCTCTGAATAAAAAAGTCAGTTTCCCTTCCGCTGCACACAATCTAACAGTGCACACAATCCTCGTTCCCCCCTTTACCATATCCAAACGCATTAATGTTGACGTTCCAGCGTCAAATCAGTGAACAATTTCGAGAACGCTATCATACACCCGATCCTGCACGATTGATCAAATCGTCGAGCGGATCGGTGTCTGACCGCCGCCCATTAACCGAGCCCCGACCATTGGGATATGATTATTCCATCGCGACCAGACGAGCATAACTCGGTGAGAAAGCGACGATTTATAATCGGTCGTAAAGGACATCGCGTCGTGCCCCGGCGATTAACGTTTTATACTGGCCGCTGACTCGGTTCAATGAAAAGAGACCTCGTGGCTATTACAATTCCGAACAAATAATGCGTGTGTCGCAACTGTATAATTACGAATACCATTCCCGGCCGGTACCGTTACGGAAGATAGCCGTTTATGCCTTTCATAAAGATTCCCGGATTCGAGCGACGTAGGCACACGCTAGAACGTGACGAGGCAGGAGGGAAGAACGCGAGATAACAGAGGAGAAGAGAAAACGGGCAAGCTCTCTCCAGGTTCAACGAAACTATTGTATTCGACGATCGTACAAGAGGACGAGTCGCTTTCAGGCTCTAAACTAAGGAGCAAACTTACTTACTCAACCGTTGGATACCTTGGTGTAGGTATGGACGCCGGTTGGAGAGAGCGAAAGGTCGCCACTATGCTAATAGAATATTAAGCTCGCCCTCTACGAAAGTACTATTTATATTCCCGAGACGTGGCCTAATACGTCCATTTGTCTGGCAATTAAAACGGATGATTGATAGCATGTGCACCGTGATGTACGGTGGTACGTTCACCGAGGAGCAGGAAGTCGGTTGAGAATAAACCGATACGTAGGTTCGCGCGACTGAAGTTGAATTAACCCTTTCGGCACCCCAAAGCCGAAATATCGGCACCGTGACGTTCGCTGCGAATACCTTGAGACGATATTTCGCCTTTTTGCGCGCAATAGAAAATATAATCATTATTTGTAAGCATCGATTTATAGATAATATGTATCTGTTCCTTTCTATTTTAAGGGAAAATACACTGGGCGATAAAATGAAAGATACGAAGTTACTTTTATGCGAAGAAAAAACGTGTTCAGCTAGATACACTCGAATCTGATATTTAGATTACCCCGGGGATTATCCGTGAAAATGTAACAATTAATACCCGCGGACAACTGCGCCGGGTCGAACGTTTTCGAAAATATCTCTACGCAGAAGGGCGTCGTTGCGGCGCGAAAGTTTGCAAGCCAAAATCGATTCCTCGAAGCGGCCAACCACGCGCGCGTCTTCCACCCTTCTCCCTCGATATTTCTTTTTTCGTCTGCTTCCAAAGCAAGCACAGCGAACAGGTGCGCCGGGCTAAATGCCGCTACCATTATTCTCCGCCGTGATCATTTTGCATAATGCACATTTCACGCGGGGCCTCTTTTAAACCTACCTCGACTCGCTCATTCAAAACGAATTTCCGAGAGACCCGGGCCGCCTGCGACTACGCGGCGATGATTCAATAAATAATGAGAGGGTTCAAGCCCTCCCCTCCAGCGGTCCGATCGAACGCTATAAGCCCGTGTCAAACCCATCAATATTATATTCACCCTGTCTCCGTTCGTGCTTACGCCGACAGAGACATTAGTTCCCGCTAATGGTGCAACTTTAACAATTTGCATGGGATCATCGAGAATCCTTTATCCTACCCTTCACGCGCACTCCCCCGCCCTCTCTGTCCCATGCAAATAAATGCCTCACGGTTATCAGCGTACTCAGTTCTCGCCCGAACGCGAGGTAATCTCGAATTTTCCACCGGCATCGGTTCCCTTGTCACTGCTCGAACTTATCGCTAACCTCAGGTATTAAGCGATGATCGACGAGATGCCCGTGTTTGGGAATCCCTGAATTCCGTCAACTGTTTCGTTCGGGCCGGGATTAAATTATAACGGAGCGCGAAGGTGCCCGGGAAACCTGATACTCACCTACGAACAATGAATACGATCGTTTAAAGTTATGGACAGTATCGCGGCGACGAATCTTCTTCTACGATCGATCTCACGATGCGCTCGTAACGGGAATTGGTTTCTCCGGGGGGAGGAAAGGGGTATTATGTTTCCGTCGTTCGGTTGATTGTATGGTCCAGCGGTACACGCGAAAGGGAGCCGAGAAGAGGCGACGGGCAAATGGACCGGAAGGTGTAGGTCCTTTGTGGCAAACGGACGCGAGCGTTGTCCAAGTAAAGGTCTTCGTGTCAACAAAGGCCACTTCGGGCATTACACTGCCGGGTCCGTCAATGTTTGCCAATTAGTCCTCTGCTGTGAGATTCGCTCGTTTCGGTGACATACTTGTGCCGCGACGCGTATTTCACGCGGTTCGCGTTTTCTAAGTGGTGTCCCCCGTTTTCGTATCGCCAGTGTCTGCATTCGTGCCTTGGAAATCGTCGGAGGACTTCGAACCGATGACGGGGAGCGAATTAATATCGGCACGGTTAACGATGGCGCACGTGTTGCATTTATTTTCGACGCAACATTGTATTTCCGTGCACGACAGCAGGATTCGCGATGCAAAAATTTCAAAATCGTCGCGACAAGCAATCAATTTCCTTGCCTGACGATGCAGTACGACACAAATATCCTATATGCATGGTCGAATAAGGTATTCAATAAAGTCGACGCAAATTGTGGAAGGGCGAATGACAATGAACGAACGTTCGTGCAATCTTTTCTCTCGCCAGCAACAGCACCACCATTTGCACTACCCTCGGGTGCGTGCAAAAATTCGCCCGTGTAAATAAGACGAACCCTTTTCAGACCGTTTCACTCGTCCAGACAATTTCGTTGCCAATCGAAGGCAATTTAATCGTTCCCTCCTGTCGGCCACCACGGTCGAAACAGCCAGCGTGAAACAGTCGCGCTTCTTCGCTGCAAATAATGCAGGTTCGTCGGCCAGCCGGCGACGTTTTCTCTTTTCTTCTGTCGCTCGTTCGTTACACCTTCTCTGTCCCCTGTTACCTCTCTTTCTGCCACGCTCAGCGACTTGGCTGGAGCGGAGAACAGCCGAGTTTTTGTCGCCCCATTGTGTTAGCCAGGGTTGCTGCCACTTGTGCTCTCCTATTGTACGCATTCATCAGCGTATTCATTCATTTCGTTCGCATTGTCTCGTCGCTGTCCTCGCCTAAGGTCCTCTCCTGGCGCTTTTCCACCTCATCCTCTTCGACTCATCGGGTCCGGTATTATGCCCCGCCGTTAACGACGCCCGGAGTCGCGAAGGAACAGGGGCAGAGCAGCGTCGAAACAAATTGCGGCGTGCGTGCAATTTGCACTTTGATATTCCGCGATGCCAGTTCACCGGGGAACGGTACGGGCGACGAGTTCGAAGGTTAGAGAGTTTTGTCAACTATCTTGGTTGCGATTCAAGTGGAGCATCTCCGCGTCGCGTGAATTCACGGGGGTTCACCTTTGATCTGGATTCTCGGAGGTGAACCATCGGATTGCGTCGACAATTTCCGATTCTTTCTTTCAGGCTTCTTTTTGGTACGCAGTCCTTTTGGTTGAGGGCGAGATTATAACAGATGTAACAACGACCGAGTTACACGACCAAACGTCGTTCATTCCCTTTATATTTCTTGTTATCCTGTCCCCTCTTTAATAATCATCGAAGCAATGAATGTAATTCAAATTCGTGCACGTACAAGTCTTCCAAGAAACATGAAATAAACATCCGAGTGCGAACTGCGTCATACATCATACAAATAGCTGTCTAATTGTATTCCTCTGAATAAAATTCCTGACCTGCCCTTACCAAAATACGATCCTCGCGTTCGAACAGCAGCGAAACTCGCACGGGAATCACAGTAAAAATATATGCGCCAATTCGTTCGCACCGTTCACACCGTTCACGCGAACTTCACCGCTCGTCGAACACATCCTCCTCGCGGGGGGGGGGGGGGGGCGCACACTCGCCCCGTCGACAGCCGCGTATTCGCGATATTGTCGCCGCCCGTTCGATAAACAGTTTACATCCCCCTCTTCCGGAATTCAGCCGGTTCCCGGTCGTAGGTGTGTAACAACGTCCGCCGGCAACTTCCTTGGGCGAACCTCGCTCCCCCGTCAGTCGTTTCGCGAGGGGTGAAGCAACAATCGCATTTCCCGCCCCGAGAATTATCGCGCCCATGCAATATCGTTGCGGATATTGTTTCGAGGCGGAGGAACACGGTTAGCGTCGACCTCGTATAGAAAACGACAATAGAGTGAATCCATTGTGGATTGGGGGCGCACGGAGTCGTAACGAGAACGGGTGGAAAAGAGAGATCCGCGCTGGTTCCAAGTGGATTAGGGAACGACGAGGAACGTGCGTGGGAGGACGTGCATTGTCGTGGCACCGTGAGCCATTTTCCCATCAGTGGCAGTCAATCAGGTCTCTCTCTCTCTCTCTCTGTCTCTCTCTATCTGTCTCTCTCGCGAGCTAAGTCAGTCAGTCAGTCAGCCAGCCAGCCGTGGCACAAGTAGTCTCTCGCTGCTTGCCGACCTACCGAGCATGGAAATACAATTACCAACGACGGGAACACTATGCCTCGCAGCTCTCCGCCGTCGCGAGGCACGGCAGCCGCCTCTCTCGCGCTCCTATTCAGCCCTGCCTTTCGTAATGACGTTTGATTGTGCCTCCACCGACGGATATTCGATTAAATAAACAATATTAGATTCGCAGCCGGAATTCGCGACATCGCAGCGTTCCCGTTGTCCCGTGCTCGGTCCTCGTTAGCCCGACGGGCTGTGCTGCTTGGCTTTTCAGAGGTGGATGCGAGCTGGCTGCGGTCCCGCCCGGAGCAGCTTCGACGAAGTAATGGCGCGAGAGGGGTGAATTGCTGGTGTTCGGTGATTGTCGGGTGCGAAGTTGTCTTTATGTTGATTCTTCAGGTGGACTCGGTTGGATTGATTAGGCATATTGGCGAAAGGAGGCTGTCGATTGTGGTTGGCAAGGGCTCGCGCGTTTCGTCATTCGTTGATTATTATGCAGTTTGGGTGTGTAACAAATTGTTGGAATAATTGAATGTTGGTGGTTAAGTTCGGTTATTCAAGCGGTGCTCGGATGGTGTTTGGTTGATTAATTCGCGGACGAAATGTCCTGGCAATACACGCGCTGAAGTATTTGATTGCAAAGTGCAGTAAATAATTGTATCCATTTTTATGAAAGGTCAGAACTCCGGTAAATCGTAACGGACCAACAGGTAGCAGTAAAGAAAATCTTTTACTTCCATCATTCCGCCCTTATTTCCTATATTGTCCAGGCATTACACAAATTGCATTATCATTACGATCGCGTAAGACAATAGTAACTGTAATGCATACCTAGCGGCGTCGTGCAAACAGCAAAATTAGAATCGATCGATCTTCGGGGTAGCAGGGTCGATGTGGCCAATCCTCAACCGACTGCAGGACTGGCCACAATTCCATAGCGCCGTTATACTCATTAAATCTAATATCCCCGCGTAAAAAATGCGATGAGTTAATAGCGATGCTAGTTGCTGCAGTCGGAGAAAGACTTACGCCCGCGTGGTAACGCGATGCTAAATATAATATCGATGCTATTCGAGGTTGCAACGTTCCATCGAGGGGCAATAACTTTGCCACCCGATTTATCTATCGTTCCAATGAAAATCGTTCATTGTGGCCGCCAGACTATTTCCCTTCTCTTTCCCATGTTCTCCGTCGTTCAATTTAACGCATATAGAGCTCGATTCAAACACTGTTCCGCAGCGCTACACTAATTAATCGATTAATAACTGGCCTATTGCAGCGACGAGTGGTCCAGCATTTTCATAAATGTGGACAACTGCATTTTATTTATCGCGACGCGGTTAAATTCCTATTAAACGTGCTCACAAATACCCTCCCCTGGAATCCGTTCAATTTGGATTCGCATTCGTTTCGAACGAGGAATTCGATGTGCGACCAGACGAAAAATTGTGGAGAGCAATGTACGATGGAACGCGTTTTGGAAAAAACTGCGGGACTAATTCGTTCTGAACCCAGTCGAACGATTCGCCGGTGGAAGTAACAATTTATATTTCGCGTGCGGCGATCACGGTATTGAAAATACGATTTTCAGGTAGAAACAGAAGAAGACTGGTAGGCAATCTGTAGTTGACTGAACTGAACTGAAAGGCGAGGTCTGGCGGCCGGGCAATCCTTGTGATTGAATGCACAACTCGATTTTAGTTTGAACGTCGTGCCCTGGCGTTCGCGGAAGTTGCTTCTTTGCTAGATTCGCGAGTGTCTGCACGCATCAGTGTTGAACTGGTAAGGACATAAGTGAGGCTAAATTCGTTCTCGAGCCATCAGACGGGCGGAAATCTGAAAAATTGCCTCACTCTCGGGCTACATTGCTTTTCCTTGGTCGCCAATTCGGGTTGACAAATACTCTTTGCCCGGAATAGTTTTCTTACCGGGGTCTGTGAAGTCTGTATCGAATTTGCACGTTCCGTTGCAACGCGATAGAAATTGATATGCAATAATTTTTGGATCCCGAGAAGATCTATTCTTAGATCTTCGCTTCTCTAACAAGTAGAACGAGTTTTTATTTTGAGCGAAAGATCGCATTAATGAATCGATTAATATATTGATCGTTTACCGTTGACATCGGTTAGGAGATCTTTGATAAAACTGCTGTGTATCGTATTTGCCTGTCAATGCGTTTCGAATTTTCGTTGAATCCCTATTCTGGGATGGCTATATCGACCAGGAATCGTTATTGCTACTCACTGTCGGTACTAACAATAAGATGGCTTTATTAATTCATTGATTTCAGTCGCGACAGTATTATTTGATAGGCTATTGGCGTATGATTGAATTAATCACTCAGGTAATAAGGAAGGGAAAACTAGGAAGCTTAATTTGCTGATTGCTCGCAAATTGAAAGGCAATGTTGAGAATACGATTGAAATGGAATTTCATTGGAAATACAATCCATATTTCTCTTTCTGGCAGTACGAAACATTTAAGAAAAATCGAACTGAAAGCGGTGTCTAGTCAAGAGAAATAAATGTATCTCAAGGTAAGATTTCTTTGCAGTTTCACGAAAATTAATTAGCTTAGTATGTTTGGCAAGAAATTGTCAATTTCGTTGTACATGCCCATTGATTATTTGCACCTTCTAGTGATGTTATGATTTCCTCATGCTCGAATTTATTAGTTGACTCGAATGTCGAGTCTATTTACGCGAAGGACCATTTGATAAATTCATGAAACACCGAAGTGACTGACCTGCAGTTTCCAAATTTGAATATCTGACAAGACGTCTGTACAATAATCCAATCAGACGATGGATGGAACACAAATAAATGGGAAATACAATTTAAGCAAAAGCATTTGGATAATCGAAAAGGTTCTTCTCGTTTATTCCTACAAGTCCAAATACAACACTAACAAAACAGTTTAAACATTAAACATACAATCGCCATTCAAAAATCACGAGGCAACCCAATTAATCACATACACTTACTTCATACCACATGCCTATAATTCTACAAACTGGTTAAAGAAACATTTCCGCGAAAGAAACAAAATGAATCACCCGTCGCGGCCAGCAATTTTACATTAAATACAATCAAGATCCTCCATATACGGTCCTCGGCAAGGCGCGCGCGCGCGCAGCGAAAATGGAAAGACGTCAGGCCGCCGCAGATTCGGGACAAGAGATCTAATTATTGTCGACATTATTAGCGCTCGCGGTAACAGAAATCGCTTAGAATGAAGGCAGGGTGAATAGGTGTGTCGGAGGGTGGAAAAGCGATAGATGGGTGACTCGCAGACGCTGCGCCGGCTCGAGGAACGCTCGACGAAGGAAAGCCAGAAGCTCTGCCGGCTATAGACGAGCATTATGTCTCCGTCTGCCTTGCAGCGCGCCGTGTGACGTGACGTGAGTGTTCCAGACAACCTAATTACATCACAACATAGCGCCACGCTATGGGCCACCCTCTCCTATATCCTCGCCGTCCCATACCTACGAGCTACCTTTCCTTCGAGACTCTCCGTCCTCTCTTGATTGAGATCTTCGAACGTTGCTACATTGCTACAGAGTCGACTGTCGAGAAAGTATTGCTGCAATATTCATTTTTTCCATTTAAACGCCGGTTAAGTCGCGAATCGAGGAGCGCAAATGAAAAGGAATATTTTAGCGTCGAACAGGACGCTGCTGGGATTCGAAGACGTTTTCAGTCTCTGAAAGCCTACACCTATACTTTGCCTACAATTTTGAAGCGATTCGGTAAATCCGCATGAAGAGCAATGGTCGTTCAATGATCGACGCAACAGTCATTCATGAAACGCGAAACGAAAGGTCCTCGGGAACAATAAACGTCACAGTTCAGCGGCTCTGATATTTCCATCCTTCGCTGCACACCAATTAAAACTGCACACATTTCAATCCTCGTACCGTCAGACAGCTATTATTATTAGATTTCTCTACCTGTATCGCTGTTAACCGATCTTACTCGGTCCCCGGTTAATTAACGCAAACGCAGTTGCACGCGCACTTTCCAAATACACACACGCCGGCATACGCGCGTTTGAACGCGAAGCTGGAAGCCAGCGGGGTGATTACGCGTGACTGAGAGATTAAGCCTCGAATGATATAAAGGTTAACGATTGAAAACTGCCCAGCCAAGGTGGGTATCAATCATTCGCGTCACGTGCACAAGGATCGAGGCTGGAGTAAAATTACGAGCCGTCGTTCCGCGTGATTTTCTGCTCATTTTTCAGATTGATCCGCGTTTTTCAGGAATCCCCCGCCGGTCGCGGCGTCCGAGTGTCTTCGATAGGCCTGGGCGATTTATCTCGGCGGCGTTTAACGTTATTTATGGACTATATGTAATGGCGAATCGGTCGCCGTGGAATTTTCTCGCCGGGATAAACAAGTTTTATACACGCGGGACCGACGACGCCTCGGTGTTGCGGCGGACAAACTCCTGTAAACGCGTGTCGTCGTCTTTTCTACCTGTCCGTTAATTCGAACGCTCGACCGGGGTTCGGATTGTTCAACTTATTTAGGCGGGCTTGGCGTGACAAATTGGCGCGGCTGTTGGATCATTCGTTTCCTTCTACGTATTACGTGTATCGTTATTAGATATCGATCGATCAGATTTACAGATCGATCTAATTGGTCGAGCAAGCAGAGGAAGAGCGTCAGGCGGTTGCGAGAGGGAAAGAAGTAATTGAAACGAAAAAGTGGAGACGAGTGTGTTAGAAGAGTTATGATTGGTTGGACTGTATACATACATCTGGTTATTTAGTATTCACCAGAGAAGAAAGTTTCAACATAGTAGCACGTACATATGGAGGAGGCTTTGCAATTGAAAATTTTATATCGAGGTAGAAAATGAAAATGGTGGGTCTGTAATAATTCAACTTCAAGATACTACAAATTATAGAATGATTTATAATAAACTAAGGTCAGATAACGAAATTGCAAAATGATACAGGAGTATATGTTGCTCTACTCTATCGGCATTCCATTTAATGCATCAAATATAGCTGGAAAATGCAAATACTTACGCGCCCTGGAGACATGTAGATAAGGTTGATCGATTGTGCGTGAAAAATCCTAAATACACGTTGCTACCAAATGCCTGATTGATTTCTTGTTCCACGAAGTAGATACCCGGTCGTGTAATAATACTTGTACACCTACTATTACTAATCAGATCCTAATGAACGTGCACACGTGCAACAAAATGCCAATTCGCGAAGAAAGCTTCTTTCCTGGCCATAAATTATATCATATTATATCGCGAACACATTCCTTTACCGCTGTACTTAAAGTGTAAATTAACATAGCCAATTCATGCTACATGATTCATGCATGTTTACGGGTCGCCGCGTGAAAAATATTTAAATATTTCCTATTTTCATTTATCGCGTTAAGAAAAATACACTGGCAAATAATCCACGTCGACCTAATAATCGGTTCACCGGAACAACAAGCCGCGATACTCCCGAGGACGATCGTTTCACGGATCGGCGATCAATTAAGAACAACTCACTTGCTTCCCGCCGGGTTCCATTAACCAATTAAATTTACGCGCAGCCTGCACGAGGTATCCGATATAATTAGGATGGAAATATTCCGCAGGGTTTAACTAAGCCCAATTACGTTTTCCTCGGGGCCCGTACTTTTCCCGAAACACCTTTGTCGGTGGCCATTATCGCGAAAGCTCTGCTGCGGGGAACCAGCGGCGAAGAAAAAGGGAAGCGTATAAGTAAGGAACTCTGGCAGATAACGAACGGTAGCAGCGTTACTCCCGTCTGTTAGCGGCTGCTCAACTGCTTATGCAATCTAAATAAACAGCAGCAGTTTATTGCGGGCGTGTGGTCGTTTAAAAGGGTATCCCCATTACGTGATTATGGCAGGATATTCGACATTTTTTTTTTTATTTCGCGCACGCACTATAAGCCGCAACAGTTCTGAAATTCTTCCTGACCACTTGGTTCGCATTCGGAGCGCGTACAAGCTTTTCTAGCGTCGACGTTACCACGCACGGTAATTGAGTTTCCGGTCTTTTCTTTTCGATAATTTAATCAAACGACTCGTTTTGTACCTCTGGCGATGTGTAGATTATCGGCGAACTTTAATCAGATCAATTAAGCACTCGTGGAATATCGTACAGTAAGATAATTTGGGAAACTGCAATTTTTTTTGCCTGACCTGATACAGAGAAGTCCGAATTAATATTTCAATGCTGGCGACGGGCGATTCGATGTTCATTGGGTACGCACACTTTCTCGTTCACTGAATTAATGCATACATTTTGCAACTTGTATATATTCCTTGTGCACGACATTGTATGCACGGCTTTAATTCAACAGAAGTTTCTCTAAGGCCGTTACCTGACCCCTTAAGATAAGTGCCTCGATCATTAAGAGGCGATCATTAATTGTTAGATAGGAAGACAATGTTAATTATGGCAGGGAGTCGGGCCGATGACGAGGAACGCCGTTGAAAAAGAAGCTGAATCGCCTCAGCTTAATTACGAAGTCGCATTATTAATTAACTCCGCCCATCGGCGAACGAACTCGCCAATTAATAAAGAAGAATTTACTGTCCGTGCTTCGAGTACCATCGCAGGACTCGTTATTATATAATAACGTAACGAACGACGTAATCCCCGCGTTATCGGTTTTAGTAAGGTTAAAACAGTGGTCAAACATTTGCAGCGTGGACGCATGGTCGCGGGTTCGTAGTGCACTTTTATTTCACTTCATTTTATTCTTGCAAATTCCATGCACCGTCTGCGCTAGAATAATCCGAGTCATAAAAAATGAAATGAATTTCAATGATTACAATAGAAGCATTAAATCAACCTTACAGTGCTTGAGTGTTATGTGTCGAACGGAATTAGTTGGCAATGAATACAAAATTGATATAAGAGAGAATTTACATCATTTTCCATACAATTTGAATTCTTTTCCCAGCTTTCTTGACAGTTATACAAAAGTCTATATAATTCGTTATACAATTTGTAACAGATTAATTGTATACCTATGTACAACAACAAAAATGTAATCGACGACGGTCTCGCGTAGAAACCTCGCACTAGCATTATTATTCATTTCTATCCGCGAAATAATCGGACCGCGTGCGCTGAGTCGCACGTTTTTAGTCATTAGCAGCCCGTTAAGCACCCTGAAAAGGATCGCGTGGGGGTGCAACGGAGTGCAAACTCGCCGTTTCGTCAACCACCCCGACCAGTTCTTGCGTCGGTTGGCCAGTGACCTTTGGGGTAAAACGTTCCACGTTCCACCAGTTCGTATGTACACCTCGACAATGAGGCTTGCCATTAGGCAAACGGAATGGTTCCCTTTTAGACGTGGTCAAGGTTCTGACGTGCCACGTGAGCGCGATTTCAGCCGATCTTCCGCGAGAAATTACATCTTTGTCTCGGTTCGAGGAACTGCATGGCTCGCGGCGAGGACCCGGCAATTTCGTTTTTCCACGTTCTCGGGGCGCAAATCGGTAGGCTGCTCGTTCCTCTACGCGCTCCGTTTTTTGTTTGGTTACACGATGGAAATCCTGGGAGGGTGCGCAGAGGGCGTAAAAATTGCTTTGAAGTATTCCGCGGTTATTTGAGATAATACGAGACGAATTAACGGAAATAATGGCAATCTCGTGAGATTCAGTCCGATGAGTGACTTCGATGACGCGTACGTGTGCGCAATAATTTTCAGGCGCGACGGAAAGGAACTGACGGGGCAGCATGGAAATTACAGGTTATTGAAATTAAGCGCCGCGGTGGAATATAGAATTAAATAAGGCTGGCAAAGTGATATTGGAAAAGGGAATAAGTACGGGACAAGAGTAGGAAAAATAGCAAGTGTCTTGCAAAAGTCGAGCAATAAATATCGATAAAGATATGAATTTCCTTCGTACAATTAATTCAATAATACAATAATTCACGAGCTAATTATTAAAAGTCGTCAAAGTTCTAAGCGAAGTGAAGCGTATCAACACACAAAGCCGCAAGAAATCAATCTAGCAATGACTCCTCCGCTTTTGAACCGCCCTGTACGCAGCAAACAAGCTCACACCGCGAGGTAACCGCGGAACGAAACAATCGCGACACCATAAGCACGTTCGACGAACGATCGCATAATAACCGCATAAATTTCGCCGCGACGCGCAACATACCTGGCCGCTCTCGTTCCTCCTCCTCGAGCGTAGTCACGCAACGTCGCCGGTTTGCCTATAGTCCTGGAAGACACGCGAGAGGGCGTCCTCCTTGGTCTCACGATTTTGCCACACAGCCACAGACACACGCACACATATATATATATAAGTACACACACGGTCCTTATGGGAAAATTTCAGGCGAATCAGAACAGACGGAACACGTATCGGGATCCTTTTATCGTTGGCGACTCCAAAAACGGCCGTGTTGACCGCGATTGATCGCGAGTACCGATCGATCGATCGATCGATCGCGGTCGCACGTCGCATTCCAGGAGATCCAGCGATCGGTGTGCACGGAATATAATATGTAGCGGCGCTTAGTTAGTCGATCGGGGCGAGCGGCCGCAAGAAACCGCTGCCATTCCTGAATCAGGCCGCACGGTAGCCGCACGTCCCGACAGCTTGATTAATAGCCTTAATTAAGATATTTAATTGCTTTTTATTTTTATTTTGCCGTCGCGGTTGCCCGTACGGAACGGCACGCCGCGACTTCGCGACAGAGAATGGGGTGGGACCGTGGGGACACGGAGGGGTAGAGAGTAAGGAGTTCGCCTCGCGGAGGACACCAGAAGGAAATCTGGTCAGAGTGAGGAGTAAGGTATAGGAGGAGTGAGGTGTGTTGCGTGTGTTTGCATTGTAATTCGATTGGACGAGTGGGCATGAGCGTCAGGGTGTTTCTCAAAGGATATCTGGTCGGATAATAATAACGGTGGCTCGGTATTATCGTTGTATTACGCGGATTAAGTGGACGGTACTGGTATGAGATTCGCGGGGAGGTTGTGATTAATGGAGAGGTGATAGATGGAGTAGCGTGGGAGGACTGTTTCGAAGAGACTGGAACGCTATGGCGGTGTCGAAAGTATAACTCAGATTATGTGATTAATCACTGGTAGTTTATGGTTGGTGAAGGTTTGGAATTCTCGTCGTGGATAGTTACGGGGACATGGCGATGGAGAGGTGGATGCGATCTGCTAATGATCTATGGTAAATTTGTTTACCATGAGAGATTACGCAGGTAATCGTTTATTGTTTGAATAATTCATGCGATTAGCGAGACCAGGTGTATACATGTACATTTATTCGACTGACCAAAGACGTGGATACGTAGGAACACTTCCTAAGTTTTGACCAGCCAACCAATTAACCAATTTTCTGCCTCGCATATTAGATAAGAAAAAGGTGTTTCACTTTTGGGTCCTCGTGTTTTTCTTGGATTTTCTTCTCTAATATTATTAACATCGGATAGATATTGCTATACAAATTGTGTATTGCTTTTAATCAATACAGGACAATAATTATATAATCCTATTTAATTTCCATTCATCCACCTTCACTTTCGTAATCTTATACCTAACTTATACATACCTAAATAAGCCAAAACTCATTGGTAGCTCCAAAGCTAACTTGAAATTATCCAATCTGTTCCGATCAAGTCCCTTAATCCACATCTACTAAATACGGTTCCATCGCTCATCAAATTCTCACCAATATTCCTAATACAACAAACCACCCCAAGGAGACCTCACCATTATCCATCCAAACCTATCCACCGAACAGAAACCCCTCCAATCTTTCAAAATACCTAAAGCATCCCCCCGCAACTTTTCCCCAAAATTGATCTTCACGACCTACAATCCCCGTCACTCGTATCACACGCGCACGCTGAACCACCCAACGTTCGGCTCCATACGTTCTATACGTCGGCCAACGGGGTGTCTTGCAAAGGGTACAGGCGACGCGACACGACGCCGTGGTAAACCGTCGGGCCATTGTCCGCCAGCGTCGCCAGACAATACGGGCAATCACGTATGAAGGAATCGGTGATTGTTTCGTTTTCGTCTCGCCCGCGCCGCAGAGAGGGTTGTTACGTTAGGCGGGCCGCAAACCGCCAGGAAGCCGGTCACAGCCTCGCCTCTTCGTGCATCTCCTATGTATACGTACGACGCCACCACGAGGGACACCAGACGGACACGGATGGACGTTGTTTTCTCGATGAAGCGCGACGCCAGGCGACGCGACGCAACCGCCGGCCGTAGATACGTGCGCGCCCTCGAGTGTGGAGCAGCAGAGGGAGGCCTCTCAGAATGGAACAATCAGCCGGGAATCAAGCGACCGCTTGTTCCATACGCGGGAACCGCTCGTCGCTCCTCCAAGTGGACGAACAATAGAGGACCGCGACAATTATTGCAATTATCGCCCGAAACTTCGACGAGAGCGCGCAAGGATTCCGCGCGGGCGGACGTTAAGTCGCGCCATTTCGATGCAAATGCCTGGCCGCGAGGAATGGATTCGTAGACGGAAGCGGACAGCGCTGCCGCCGTGCAGTGTTTTGGGACGGCCGTGGTTCGGGCAGGCTGTTGTCTTAGCCGAGAATATGCAAATTCTTGTAACGCGCGGCGAGTTCGGGACGATGAGGCGTTTGTGCGGAATGTGCGAGATGACGCGTGGTTGGTGAGTGCCCGGTGATTCAGGGTGGCGGCGCGCGTGAGGAGGGATGCTTGTGGCGGAAGGATTTTATGATGTAATTGAATTTGGTGGGCTGTGTGCATTGATTACATTGGCAGGTAGCGGGGTAGTGAGAATGACAAGAAATGTTGATTTCTGGTATCGCATGGCAGAAGGGAATCGGAGCGTGCATCGGTGTTTGGACAAGAAGCAGTGACAGGAATAGAGGAACAAGTGGGTTTCAAAAATACCTGTTTCCCGTGTTTCGTCGAAGCAGTACTACTGACGTTGGCTGATTCTTTATTTGTTTACACGTTTTTCGTGGCACGCCGGTTATTTATGAATAAATTAAGAAATAGAGTTAAAATTCAATTGAAAGTCCTGCGTAAATTAAAGATCTTGTACGCTAATTAATGAGGACAGCAACAAATATATGTATACAACAGTAGCGCAATAAAAACTTTACTGCCTGCGATAACATTCACCCTTGCATCCTTATTCCTCCCAAGGCCCCCAGAGAGCCAAAAGCACCAAGGAAACAAAAAGAAGCAAAAAGAAGATCGCGCTAAAAACCAAACACCACCAAAGTAAAATAACGATCCCCGGCTACGCGAGAACAGGAAAAGCCATGACCGACTTCGAGAAAGAAGCAACCCACGATCGGCTGCAAAATGAGCATCGGAAACGTTCCCTTCATTCCGTGGTCCCTCTAAGCCCACGTATTATACATCGCGCCGCGAATACACCTCTCATTGTCGATCCAACGTTCTGCCGCGACGATCCAATGGGACGAGGGTCACGGTGACAAGAAGGCGGATGTCTTTTTTTTTTTTTTTTTTTTCCACAGCGCCCGGATTACGCGCCACCCGGTGCACCGTCGTGACAAGAGACACGACGACGTAGACGACGAAAACGATGGCAATGACAACGGACAAAGGGAAGAAAAAGTGCGCGGCCAGACAAAGAAACAAATTTCTAAAGAGGACGCCTCCGACGTCGGCTGGCTCGTAGCTGGCGACGCCGTGGCAATGTTGTACGCACGCGATCGCGGCTAACGATGGTTAGGGATGGCCGTGGAAGAACCGAGAGAGGCAGGGTCGACGAGTGTGCGACGGAAACGTCACGGAGGAACAGCTACAAAGGGTGCACACGTATCGCGCATATAAATGACAATGCCGGCTGCCGCTGAAACTGATGAAGTGTCGTGTCTGTGTTTCACTCGTCCGTGCCACCCCCCCCCCCCCCCGACACCTACCCTCCCCTTGGCTGAGACTTTGCCGTCGTTGGAAGGGGTAGTGGCTTCTCATCCGTCGCCTCGCCCTCACACCTCGTACGGGGAAGGGTGGCGGCAACCCTCCGCGACGGTTATTGTTGCGGTTACCAGAAGCCCCCCCGACGACGAAGTTAATTGGGCGACGATTGTGCCACCGTCGGCTGCTTCCGCTGCTTCGGCCGCCGGTGGCGCTGTTTCTGCTGCTTTTCTTTCTCTTCGTCGCGGTACACGCGCCCGCGCGTGTTGACCTCTCACGCCGACGCGACCCTGACCGGAGGGGAACAAAGGTCGGATTGGTTTCCGCGCTTCCTTCGAGAAATCTCCGGCTCCTCGTGAGTTCAGGTCGGTGTACTGGGTAACGATGGGTTGTTAGGCGGTGTTGTTTGGGGGAGGCTGGAATTTTGAGGTTGGTTAGTGTTTAGTAATGAGGCTGGAGGGTTCTCTGTGCACGGGGCAGAATTATCGCGAGAGGGTTCTGGTTGGGTTTTCGGTATTGGTATTAAGTAGTTGTACAACGGTGGAGCTTGGAAATTTATTTCGGATTTGTATTCGTGCGCAAAATGTGGAATATTTCTTTCCCGAGCCTGCTACTACCGTGGTTTTAGTTCTGTAAGATGGTTTCTAATTATCAGACGTATCGTTTTCCTTATACGAATCGATTAATTGTGGACAATCGTGATTGCACACATTCTGCCGCTTATAACTGTAACTGATATAAACAATATAATTAATACAAATAAAATGTGCATCATCGTTATAACAAATCGGTGAATTGCAAAAGATGTTTCTAAATATCTCAGCGCATTAATATTTGTTTCATTTGCCACTGTACTATTTAAATTTCACATAGAAAAGAAGGGGAGCGGAATTTTTGTTGACCAGCACGAGAGTAGTCCTGTGATGGAACTCCTATTAAGGTCCATTCAATACTTCGATAACACGGGGCCAATAGTCACGTCACGCCGATCAATACTACGCGCCCTTTCATTGATTTCGCCGTAATTGCATTTACTTGGGCGTTTTCGCCCAGAAACCTAGTGACATTGACGTTCACCTTCGGGCTATTCATTTATCGCCCAACACGAGCTCCTGGCACCCTTGTAAGTGAAGTCAATGAAACTGACCTTTCTCATGTAAATGCACCGTGATTGGCAGCGCGCGTCCCGTCACTGGAGAATTAAAGCTTTAAAGATAAGCGAGACGTGAACCGAATGCATTATAGAGTATGTACTGCGCGGAAGAGAGGCATTTGGTGTCACTTCGATCGAACTTTTTCGTTGCATAAAAGTGTTTATTGAAAATGATAAAGGATGTAACTGTAGCGAATGGTATAGAAAGAGGAAATTATGTAAGGTTGAGTGTTCGATAACCTTTGTACTACATATAATTTATGGATTCAAGTTTACAGAATGTGGTAATTAGTTAGTGCACCGGAATGTAAGGTATTTCGCGTAAATTCATACTGCAGCTTTTTATTTTATCTTCATATTATTTTTAATGACTCGTTTAATTGTCGTTAATATGTCTGATCTTTTTGACGAAAAACCGCGTGTGAAAAGAGGTTTGCGCTTTCAACGCTGATCAGTTAGACCGATTGGTCGACTTTCACGTGTAACATTTCAGTCTTATTTTCATATTTTTCCACAGACACCGTGCACAGTTACTATGCCAATAATCTTACGCTGGAATATTGATCAATTATATTCCGTCACAATTGGGCATTTGCATAATACTTGCAAAGAAAAGTAACTACCTGTCGCATAGTAGTATTATTAAAACCTCAACACCCGTGGACATTAATATCACAGACTGCGAGCAACATTGCAGCCGGCTAATAAAACATTTCGTCCAATTATATCATCGACACAAAACCGCTACAAACTTACTTCTTACCTCGATACGATCTGAAGTACAAGTCAACAGTTGCCATAAACTTCTTCTGGACCTGCGAATGCCGTATCGCCAATACCATACAAGCGACACTTAACGTTCTCCCGTTGCCCTCAATGTACGTAATTACTAAAAAAAAAAAAGTTCTTCGTCGATCACGGCCCTAAAGCGTTACTACGTTGCGCGGAATAATTAATTTGAAATTAATTACCCTACGAATGGGAGGCCGGCGAGTGTGCGCGCGCGCGCACGTGTTCGCAGCGGTGAAAGCATCGCGGCCAGATTTTTCTGCGTATTTCGCCAAACGAGCAGGAAGCAATTTCAACGAGGAAATCGTTGATATAATTCCATTGGGAAAAATAATAACGCGAGACAGCCCTGAAACCGTCCGACCGGTAATCGTACAAAACGGCCTGGCCGGCCGTTTGCATTTCTGTAGATTCCTTAATTGCGTTTCGCATTATTCAGCTCAACGGCGAACTCAATTTGATCCGCGCCGTCCCCCTTTAATTATTTCAATTAGAAAACCAGCCGAAACAACCGGCCGAAAAAATTGCATAATTCCCGATGAAAACAGAAAATGCGTGTCCCTCTCTGCGGAACGATGCATCTTCATTAAACGGACGTCGCACTACACGTGTCCGCGCCGAATGTATAACGAATCGAACGGAAGGGCGACGTGGAGAAAAAAGGAATGTGGATAGGCAGATACGTATCGGCAGATATCGGATATCGATATCGCACGGTTCACGCTATTTTCGTTCCGCCACAATGCAATTAATCACAGTTATTCGCGCATTTACATACTGATAAGTATCGGCTGTTAGAGTTTGCCTAGCGGGTAACGAACGGGTTATTATTGGCGGACACCTGTCCCCAGCATGTAGCGTAATAAAAAGTTCGAGCATCGAGGGAAAAAGCTAGTACCTGCTGTGCGATGCCAAGTGGGTAAGCGTTTTTATTTTAGAAAATTGGATCTTCTAATTATTAGTGATCCGTCATTAACGTTTACAGTAGAGTCGAATCACACATATTTTTGTATAACTTTCCCCCCCGATTTTCCCTGATGCTAAAAGGTAAATTAGTTTCGTTGCGTCACTGGTAGCGCAGGTGACTATAAACTAGCTACCACTAAATTCACTTGCAGTTGTATTCATTCCAAATCGGAGCTCATAGAAATTTGTCAGGGTACCAAAATTTATCTGCCGAAATTTGAAGATACATATTCTGTTCTTTGAGATATTCCGCAAAATTCAGACGGTCCTCTAAAACATTAACCCAACAGATATCGTTGAACACGAGCTACCACAAAATGTTTTACCCTACCGGCAATATTTCCAACATTCAATGTCCCCCCCCTCCCCCCCCGAAATTACCATACAAAATAGTTTCCGTCAATAAGCATTACCTTCTCCAACCGCCACCCCCTCCGCAACCCCGCCGTTTTCAGTCGTTCGAATAATTATGAACAGTCGACGCACGTGTGTGCGAGCGTGTGTACACGTTGCACGGGGGAATGGCACGCTCTTGTGTGCACCGGAGGGCCATGATACCTGCGCGGCACGCAACCAGCACACGGACACCGTTCGCCGACTGCGCATTGTCCTCTGGGGAGGCGCTCCCGCTAATTGCGCATTGTATACCATTGTTGCTCTCAGCCGGTTAACTCCTATCGACCTGCTATCTTTATATAAAGTAACACAAAACAACGTAATTAATTACCAGTCTACCAAGCATTGTTAGACGATAAATAACGCGCTCCGGAGCCTACGTCCAATTAAAATATTCAGCAAGACAAACAACAATGGGGACGACCCTCGGCCGTGCGGTCTCCGCGGCCGCTTCCTCCTGCCGGCGACGATCCGCGTATAACCGTCTACGTTTCTTGTCCCCCTTTTTCTGCCAGCGATCGCGTACGATTCCGTCGCCGCTCGGATAGATAACACTCGCGAGCGTTGTACCTTCGGCGAACACGAAACGGTGGTCGTGATCGCGAAGGGAACGAGAAAAGCCTACGGAGAGTTGCAAATTCCGGAACATCTTTACCGGAACCGATGATCGTCGTTTTATGATAAAGACTCAGAAACTCTACCAAAAAAGAATCCGACGCAGGAAATCCATAATCAATTCTTCGCTCTGAAAAAATGAACCCAACGTAACTGAAAGCGCTAGGATCTGCTGCAACGCATAGACCCCGTCCGACGCTGTCCACATAACCATTTCCACTCGAGCATTTCGAACACCCAGTACAGCCGATCTTCTCGTACCCGTAAAAGCGGGCGTCGAGCCGTGGACGATCTTCTGGATCGGCCGCTTCTGGTCACTGACGATCGTCGGCCGCGTTCCGCGGGATACGCGCGCACAAAGGGCCCGGGGAACTCGACGAAACCGATCCGATAGAAGAGATCGTTACGCGTGACTCGTAGAAAGCAATCGAGCGGCCATTGTGTCCTGAATGGACACCAGTTGGAACGGTCGAACGTATCGTAATTTAGATTGCTGGGAACATCGAGAGGAGGCCCATTGAATTATAGGATACCCGCAACTGAAGGAATATACGTACACACATATGTATGTACCGTCACGAGGCGCAATAATCGAGCGGCGAGCGGAAACGCGCGAAGGAAGCGGCGTGCAACGACGGCATTGTCGGATCGTGGCGGCCATTTAATAATGATCGGCTGCCAGGCAGACCGGCCGATTTCAGCGAACTATCCCGGACACTTTTCCCGCGTCTCTCGATATTCTCGCGACGCCTAGACGTCTTGATTACAGGCTGTCCGCCGGTTCCCACTTTCTAATGCGGCGTATCGTTGCGGTTCTTTTTTTCCTCCTTACCCCCTCCCCCCGCCCTTTTCGTTTTCCTTTTATTTTTCAAGTGAAACTCGAATGGTCAAACCGCGATAAGCCCGCGCCGATCGTCGCGTTTGCGTAATAGCGTTGCCGCTCGCTGTTCCCTCTCGTTGATGCGTGGCGAGCACGACGATCGAAGTGGCCATTTTCATCGGTGATCCTGCGGTTTCCGAGGCAATTTATCGTATCGTTACACTCGATTTTTATTCGTATCCGTAGCAGAGCGTTTGTCGTTCAAACGCTCAACCGGGTACGAGGTAAGTCCCACTGATCGGAGTATTGAAATTTTTTAGGGAGGCGTTATTTATTATTATTCGTTGCTGGTTTACTCTTAATTGTCTTGGGAAATGGAAACAATTTTCCCGTATTCAACGTGGTTCTCCTTCGGTAGCACGCTTCACGCGGAAAATAATTGTTTGTTCGCACACGATTGGTGACCCGCGGCGCTAAAACACTCGCTGATCGTCGGCGTTGTACGATTCAATAAATCTGTTGCCACTGTGTTCTCCTGTTTTGACAGACCGCATGCCGCAACGACTAGTCGGTCCGGTCCATCCCGAGCACAAATATCTTCCGCGGCTTCCGGCGACTGGCGTGTGAGCGCACGTTCGAGTGGACGTGCCAGGTAGCACAGGTAGCCACGACCGTCTCTCAAGAGCGACAGCGATATTTCATAACGCCGCTGGTGACTGATGACCCGATGGAACGCGACGCAACCGAAATCACGATTTAACACATAGATAGGCAACCAGTGCCTGGATTTAACCCTTTTGTATTTTCCGGCGCTGGCCCCGTGACGGACTATGTACCGACAGTGGAGCATTCTTAATATCGAAATGAGTACGAAGAAATCGTATCGCAAGAACGAAGCGATTGAAATAAAATGCAGACATTCCTGTTTCCCTAGCAACTGTCTGTCAAATAAATTCTACGCTGTAGGTCGGAGAAATATTGAGCGCGAAATGTAAATTAATTGTTGTCGTTTCTATTGCGGAATATTTTCTAATTCTGAATCGACAATGGATGATAGAAGATAACGTTTATTTTGCTATTACTAAACTAGGACTGGAATAGACAGCTGTGAGATGAATTTATAAAGACATGCACGGACGATTAAAAGTGTGGAATTAACTAGTGATTTAATCGAACCAAATGGCGTGTTCCTTTAGCGAGGCATTTGTAACCAACGATGACGATGACAAATACCTTCGACTCATCAACCAGCTGCCACAATTTCCACGCGAGAAAGACATATGGAGATGGTCTTGGAACAGGTCTAATAAGAGCCTAATTTGCCTGGCAGACAGTGAGAAAGTAATTCGGAGCGAGCTATGAATTCCTCGGGTTTCAGTGACCGCGTATTAGCATACTGCGCGGGCATAGCCGCTCCGACAGGAACGATGAGCTCCCTTGATTTTCGCTTATCAGAGAAGGCCGCTCGAGAACATTTAGAGTAATTGCTAACAATCCTTCACGCGGTCGTACGGCGATTCGTTTTCCCCTTTTATAACTGGTTGCCGAGAGCTGGCAAACTGTTGCCTTCATTTCATAAACACCGCTACGTAACGCGTAATTATTTCAAGCTCCGAATTCGATTTTAAACGGGGACGCGACTAATCTTTTAAAGAGTAAAGCAATTATTTAGAATTCATTCGATTCTTGATTCGCGATATGTTAAATCTATGTCAAGAAACAATTGAAAATATAGAAAGTCGCGCCGTGGACTACGGACAGGAACATGTACGTAAAACACAGTAATTTACGATAGTGAGAAACTTACGGTAATATAGGATTCGGTATAGGATATTTCAAGATACGGTCTCTTAGGTACACGCTTCGTTCCGCGTATAACTGGAAAGTCCTTGTCCCAAGGGGTCAAAAGGTCCGCAGATTCGGCCCCAGGAGCAGGTGCATACGTTTGGGTTCTAGAATTCAGGGCGGAGAATTCGGAGTGCATGGACTAAAGCAGTTCTAATCGCATTAGTTCGTAAGTAGAACATATGCTCCTTTGTTTTGGTGAAACTGTTATTCGATTTACCTGACCAAGTACAGGTAAGGCGCCTATAACAAGCTATCAAGCAACACGTCTCACACAATACGGTTATTCGCAGCTCCGTTTTAGCATTAAAATTTGTTTCCAATTTTTCAACTTATCAAGGCATCGGCTTCTTTTTCTGCGTTTCGTGACGTCCATGGGGTCTCATATAGCACGCCGTTTTCTACGAACCTATCTACGTATTACAGGAGGTCCACCTGTACCTACGTACGAAGACTAATACGCGTCCAACGTGGCCAGACTATTTTTCGTACCTCCGTCCGTCCTCGCCGAAACTCACTCACACACACACACACACCCATACATACGCGCGCAACTAGCCACGGAGAAATTGCCCGAGAGGAAACAAGGGCCCGCATTCTCTCACGTTCTAACGACTATCTTCCAGAGACAGAAGGGAGCAAGCCAGAGGATCGTTTCTCTCGCTGCACCGCTAGCAGACGGACAAGGAGTGCCCGTCTGGAAGCGGGCATACACGTACGCCCATTATTACGCATTAGAAGAAGCTAGGACGGTTCGCGGTTAGCTGCGGATAATGTAAATCCGCTCCGACCATTGTAACACGGTATAACGCTCTTACGCTCGCGGAGGCGCTACTCTTCTTGCGGGACCCTCTCCGCTTCTTGCTCGCAGCGCACAGCCTCGCAAGCTCCACTCTCGCAGCCGAGCATAATACAAGCCTCTTCTTCATCCGGCGTTTTACCTCCCCTCGAAGTCCGGCTCCCTGTCCGCCCCTGTTTCTCAAGTCCATCGCGTTCCCTCCCTCTAGCGCCTCTTCTTCCCTCCGTCTTTTCTTCCGCCTGTTCTTCTTCTTACCCCGCCGCGTGTCCCTCGCGCCCCGCCTCGTTCTTCATTCGCGTTTCACTCGATTTCTCTACCCTACCCTCCCCCCTACCGAGCCCTCAACCCCGCGCTCCTACGTCGACCACCTTTTTCCCTCCGCTTCTGTTTCTCTCGTCCGTTCCACCGTTCGTCTTCCGCCGCGTTATTTATTGCCGGCAGCGACCGCCGCAAAACTTAAAGCCCGGTACACGCGTGTACGCTTTCTGCGTGCGGTTTTTACACCGTGCATTACAATGCGCGCGCATGTACGCATTATACTGTCCGCGTGATTCATTACCGGGCCGATCCTCCGGCTGCTTAAGAAAATACGGAAACTATAATTGCGCGAGACTTATGATGCCCGGCTGTGTGCCGTGTAGATCGAGCCGTTCCCCCCCTGTTCCATGGGATACAACCGGAGGAGAGCGGACGGCAAAGGGCGAGAGAGACAGGGAGGGAACGGTGTACGGGCAACGAACGTTTATGATCGCCGAGAAACTTGGCGAGATCATATCGCCGGATCTCTTCATCCGTGGAGCCCGGTTCCCTCCATTGAGTCGTCCATTGTCGTTGATCGTGACAGTGCGTAATCGTTGCCGTTTTATTGGGCGGCCGTAAAGTAATCAGTCGGACGGAATGTACAGTATTTAAGTCCCGTGCAACGACGGATGCGGATGGGTGTGCGCTGAAGGCGCGCGGGGTCGCGTGAACGTTCGCGGACGTTGGTTATGCGTTTCGTTGGTACCGCGATCGATGACCGTTTCGACGGGCGAACACCGATTACAGATAAATTGCGAGCTTAACGGCTGTCGTAATTGCGGTTAAGCGTAGCCTGTTATTAGTGGGAAGAAATGTGTTTCGGGGCGATAGAAAGATCGGACGAGTGTCTTTACTTCTTCACGGGAGAGGCCAGCGTCAAACCTCTACGGATGCAGCGTACTGGTGCAGCCGAGAGGAGGAGGGATCGAATGTGATATTTTACGTTGGAGAATGTTTCCTGATTTACCCTGTGTTGTATATACGCCTCCAGATATGTACGATAGTTTGCTTGCAATTCGATGATGAATGACCTTTGGTCCGGGGTTCTCCAGACACTTGTTGATTTTAATGAGTGGCAGATGTCCGATAAGTACACCCTATACTTTGTCCTTATTTCTTTGCCGCGAAGCGCTGATGGGAAGCGATCTAATTCTGTTTCAATAGTATCTACGACGATCGACCAGAAACCAGCGGACTGCGTGATCGTTAAACTGATACGGCATCCCGGGCTTCGATTGGTTCCTAATGAAGCAAATCTTGGCGATTGCGACACGTCCAACTGCGATCCCGGTTGGACGCAAAGCTATTCCTGCAGCCATCTTTGCTACTTAAGCTGCAATCTTTAGCTTACTCGGGAACACATGCAAATGCAAGAAGAAATATTTAGTGGCGGCACTAAACTTACGCAGCAATATCTTTTTCAATTTTAGTACGCCATCATTCTATTCTGTTCAACGAAATCGCATACTATAGAAGCTAAATCAATTCACGCACACCGTAATCGATTGTTTATTAATTAATATCCCAAAGGGGTTCTTCTCGCAAGCTGCAACCCACCCCGAACAATTTCGCCTCACAGTTTCATACATTCCTCGTACAAGCAAAAGTGTTCCCCTCATCTGTTGCACCCCAAAAGATCTTGCATAAAAGCATCAAGTTTAGAGAAATGGTATTTACTCGATACAGCAGCAGTGACCATGGTCCACAACGGCGACTTGGGCCTCGTCCAGGAACGATTCGAGCCGGCGGATAAATCGTGAGCAGAGATCTCTGCTCTGTTACGTATCCACGCACACGGGCTTATCCGACCCAGCTCTCTATCCAATCCATTCTTTCTTTCCCTTCGACACAACTCTCTCGTTTCATCGTATTCGTCTGGCCGAGTCATCAGCATTGCAGTCAGGTGCCGCTACTTGCACAACCTGGTGGATTCCATCTCTGGAGCCGGATGGAGGAGACCACGGGTCCCGGCCGAGCGGTTTCTATTTTCTGCCATCCCGGTTGTGCTCGACCGATTTCATCGGGTCGGCCTCTAGCCTATGTCGATTTATAGTATCGCGGCCCATTAGGGATAATTGTTGGGCCGGTGACTCGAGCGGGCATGGGCCACGCTTGTTTTTCTTTGATCTCTAAGCAGCGATCCGGGGTCGGTTTCGCGACAGGGAACGTCGATGTTGGTTCTTGCTACGCGGTGCATGCAGACGTTGGATCCAGGTTACTTTATCATGTGCGAAATTTTTCTTTATGTCGCTTTCAGCGCACGTTCCGCGGAGATCGTTTTGCGATGGCGCTAGGAGGCAAGTTGGCGCTCTTGGAATGTCGCCCCTGCGATTAAACTATTAAACGATACGTGAGCATGTAGGACGAGAATTTGTTTGATCATTGTGGCATTTAGAAGGTTGATCAATGATACGGGATTGTCTGGCTCTTAAATACTTGTTAAGAATTCTTGTTCTTACTGATCTTTATCGGTTGTCTGTTATTGGCGGGGACATTGAATATCGCGGGTAACGAATGGTAAAGTATTCGTTTGAAGCTTAAACGTTTGTAGTTGAACGATGCATTTCTATATTTATTTATGTTTTAAGAGATAAATGCTGCAAATTGCTGTGCAGGAATGACCCTTGCTCTTTTACGGCTCGTTTCCCATTTCTCTATTTTCGGAGTAGAACGATATGGAGAGTTTCGATGATTATTATTTTCAATTCGTAATTAAGCAAACTTAATGGGAAGTTCCTGCGAGCGCTAAATTGAACTGAGATTCGTTAGAAGCGAAATCGAATGCTGCCGATTGGATTAATCGATCAACTGTGTGGCACGTCCCTGCTTCCTCCTTTATTATATCTTCAGCATTTGTTAAACGTAATAGAACGTCAACGTAATAAAACGTCTTGATGACTAATTATCTGCTCCCTCCGATCCAACGTCAATTCGTTTTTGCCTATATAGTAATAGTAACTATATGCCTATATAGTAATAGTACGATTCTATCTTGTAGAATGTTATTATCCAAGGATCGAAGTCGAAGAAATTGTGAAAGATTTTAAATATTTCGTTTATGCCAAATATTATAACTGTGCCACACTGCAAAATCAATTGTCCAATTGTTACGATAAGCTATTAATTTTCAATACATTTTCAATTACAAAGTTTTTCACGAACTTCTACCTAACTTATTAATCGCAACTAATCGCTGCTATGATACCGGAGCTGTTAACAGCTCTGTTCCACTAATGACAAGTGCCCAATTCAGCAACAGCATTTATCAGTCGATCATGAACAGGATCACTTCTACAAACCTCTTTCCGCGCCTCCCTTCCACGAACATTTCTCCAACTGCTCAAGATAACGTCAAACAAGATTAGCAATCCGTGGTCCGGCTACAACTGATCTATTAATCGTGCGCAATTCATCTCGTCCGACCTGCCCGACATATTAATCCCAACGACGTCAAGACGCTTCACTTTTCCGTGATTTCGTTCGAATTTATAATTTCGGAGATGACCAACGAAACAAACGCGAGCTAGGCGTCTCTTGAGCCGTTTCTTTTTCTCCCTTCTCGCGGTTCACAGTGTTCGTACGAATCGTCACGGTGATTTGGATAATTCCCTCGACCGTTGATAAACTAATGCGAGGATGAAAAGCTTCGCGAGATAAACATTCTTCGGACATTGATAATGAAAAGCGCTGCAGCCTGGACGGAGGAACGAAAAGCCAGAGATTAATGGATGTCGGCCGGGATGAATAAAAATGATTGAAGAGAGGCAGGATCGAAAAAGTGGGCTACGTAGCGAAATAAGAAGAAACGGCAACGCGCGATTTCTTATTAGGTATTTTCTTAATAACCCTTGTATCGCGATCATCGGCGAATTCTCGCCGATTCCGGGAAAATTGTATCGAACAGGCGAGGCAATAAACATCGACGAAATAACACGCGTATTACGACTTCCCGTTATTCACATTCGGAACTGGGGCAGCCAACTGGTATCCCAGAGATCGCGACTCTTATGGGATTCCACGAAGCTGAGTTTCATCGCAAATATACAAGAGCGCGGCACACGCGGATGGAATTCTGTGTTGCGTGGCCCTCGCGGTTCGAAGTGCGTGACGTTCTCCAGAACAGAACTTGTCGAGGAGGAAGCAAAGAAAGGTGGAAATTGGTTTGGTCGCTTAATCCGGGGAATATTTACATCTGCCCGATGCAAGATAAACATGCCACTGGTGGCACAAAATAACACACAAATGCAAACAATGTCGGAAATATCTTAAACAGTATCTTAAACAGTTAGAGGAGGAAAAGTCGAGATTTCTTCGGAGTGGTGTTTTCACCCGTAGGACTGTTTTTTTTATGAGGACACATAAATCGTTCCGTTTTTAGCATTACACGAACTGCATTTGTGCAAAGCTGCAAATTTCGCCGAATTTTCGTGTCGCCGAACTTCCCTTGCAAGCCAAACGGTTATAAACGAACAAACCTGTACGCCTGTCTAGGGTAGAAATGAAAAATCAAGGGATTAATCGTTCTCAGCCCGTTGACAGTAATATTCGACTGACCGTGTGAGTTCCGGAACGACTTCCCAGTTTCCTCTACGCCGCTTCAAAAGCACCCAACGGATACGAGACGCACACACGGCCATGTGGCCCCACACAACCCACTGCTACAACAATTCTCTTAAACCGGGCGGGTTTACGTACCGCGATGCTCGCAACGGGGCGACGATTGATTCATATTCCCACCACTTCTGTCTTTACTCCTTGCATTCTCACGTAAGCTTTGTAACACGTTGCTCCTGAAACGGGGTCTGCCGTCGAACCGTAATGTGGCATCGTTCGCGCGACGATTGATGCACTTCACGTGTCCTCTTCCTTTCTCCGCCTCTCGTCCACGTCCGCATTACCGTTCGAACGTTTCCGTCTTCCTTGGCGGACGTACGACGCGAGATGATTCCCGTGCGCCCAGAGAATTCGTCAGCTGGTTACAATTGGGGAAAGCTCGGAACGAATTCCTCTAATCGTGCCAGGCATCGACCAGATGACGCCCCGCCTGTATCGCGGACAGATTTAAGATTAAACCGCCGCGTGGAACAGTCGGCGCTCGGGTGTTCCGTACGCGGCGATCTTGGGTAATACCGGGAGGCTTCTGATCTTGAAATATGTACACGCGCGTGTATTGTACGTAAGTCGACTAACAGGAACCGAATTCGGTGATCGATTGGGTTTGAGAATGGAATGAGATTCGAATCTGGGTCACTTGACCGGTACATCGTCGTTCTCATTGTAACTCGAGGATTAGAATCTACGATATATTCGAGGCAATATCTACGCGCTTCCACGTTGAGAATTTTCATTCGGGTCGAACGATAGGCGCAACGTTGGTTACATTATTTACAATGTTTCTGCGTATTTTTTAAATTCATTTTCTATCACCGCTGCATCCATGCAAGCGTATGTACATTTAAACGGAAACACGGATTCCAAGACAAGAACATTCGAAGAAATTCCAAAACTATACAAAACTTGCCACTTTCAATCCCCCGCGAAATCACACAGATCTTGTAAAATTCAAATACGATCGAGGAAACCATAATTTACCCCGTACACGAACAACCAAAGTGACCAACAATAAAACAACCACCGCCAAGAAGAATGTCCAGCCGACTAATGGCAATCCGCCCGTTCAACTTTCCCGCGGCCACGTTCTTTTTCTCCCGTTCGGCGACAGTTTAGCGCATTAATTACATGGAAATGATATATCGACTAGGAACGCAGGCGACAGCGCCACCAGAAGGGGTTCATTAAATCGGTTATGCATGGGGAAAAAGGCGTAATTGATTCGCTGGTTTCCCTGTGATTTATATGATTTACGTCGTTCATTAAGGAAGCGTCAAATAACTTCGCGCGACCAACTCCGACCGCAACGACGGCTACGATAGGGCCACGATAATCTCTGTGTCGAGTACACCATTCCATTAGAGCAAGAGAGAGAGATAGAGAGAGACAGACAGCAGTGCAAGCTGAGAAAAGTTTTGTTCGTTCTGAAACGTGTTCCGTCTGAACGCCGCTCGCCGGTACACCGGGATTCACATGCAACGAGGCGAACGTTGCATCACCGGACTCGCCGCGGCCTTATACGTTTCTTTGCTTCCACTTGGCTTCCTACATCTCGTGATAACGTGCTTATAAGGCTCGATCTTCGAGAAACCAGGCCCGGCTACTACGAGCTGGCCAGCGTGGCGAACAGAAACCAGCACAGAAACGTCGCTTTCCAGCCATCGCTACAATTGTAACTTCCGATTCCTTCGGCAGATAAATTATGGAAACCCGGCTCGTCGAGCGCAAACGAACCGGCCGACCCGTTCGGCCACGCTTTTGTAAAAGTAAACGCGCCACGCACCTGTACGGCCCGGAACGTACCTTAACCGTATACGCGTGCGCGATCGCGGTTTCGCAATGGGCAACGTGGATAGGTAAGGCAACGGGGATGGAGGTCTATTGAAAGTGTTGGACTTTTGGTGGGAGGTTTTTTCACCGTTGACTTTTATCGCCTGCATTATTTGCATTTATCCGGTTTCGATGGTGGACCGGATGGCTTGACGACGATGACAGTAATAAGCTTGTATTCGCGTGTATTTAACTCTTGGCATTAAAGTTTGGATGAACGTAAGGGATGGAGGGAATGAGACAGGTTAACGGGGGTTGAGCCGCGACGAATTTTTGTACGATATTAAGTCTGTCATTCGTCCGGCACTTATTCATTTTGAATAAGCTGATAATCATTTTTCTTTTAGAAATTCGTTTTCTATATCGTCCAGCGCGATGCAGTGTGTACCTCAATTTATCTTCACGCTAGTTTCCATGGCTTAAAGAGAATGAAACTAATCTTTCATTCAAAGCTATTATATACATACAATACGAATTAACTTGCATTCTTGAAAGCATTCTTTAATTGCAACGCACTCCGACAAATCTGCGAAGGAAACTACCTGTGCCGCGACCGCACTGAAAATCGAATATTATTCAAAGACCTGTCCCATCAGCCCCGAGGTATTATTGACCCAAACAATCCCCGTTGAAATTTTCTTGGTCGAAAGTGTTTGAACGCGACAACACGCGCGACGCGGCGTTCTTTCCGAAAGTATACATTGTACGACAGTAAAAGGGAAAGGTAACAGGAAGGACTCGCGGGCCCATGATCATGTGGAATCTGGCTTTCCGGCACGGAGTTATTCCACTGTCGAGGAGTCGTCAGAAACCGCGAAGGGTATCTGGCAGACACATTTCTACGGTTGAGCCGTAAAGCCGGCTAACAGTGGCGCAGGAAAGTAAATGTTATAACAAACACGGCGAGCAGAGGCCGCGACGCCCCGCTATTTAACATTATTTAGTTTGCTTTGTGGACGTTTAAACAGTGCCTGCCTACTTTTTGTATGGATATTTGATGAGCCTCGACCGGCCTCGAACCCCGAGTGTATGTATAAACGCGGACCGTCTGTTTGTTTTCTAGGAGTCGCTGCCGAAGCAAGGATAGCCAAATCGTTCCCTATGCAAGCGCTACTCTGTGTATGGATAAAGTGGCCGTAGGAATCGCGTCTTCGACAGCGCCGTCGCGGAACCGTGTTTAACACGTTCGACGCGAAGTGTACTTTACTTAGCCGTACATTCATGTCGAACGTGGTATGCCGTAATAAGTGCTTTTAAGGCTACAGTGATTGAGGAATATTGTGCCACGTTTGTGGGGGATATTCGGAATTGAATATCTTGTATTATCTGTGTAACTGTATTAATAGGAATAGGCGATCATACGGGATGATTATGAAAAGTATGTATTGACGTTTAAATTAAAGTTCTGCTGCTTTTGGCTGATTGCGGAAGCGACATTTAGAGTTCGTGTGTGGTGAACTTGTCTCTTTTCAAGGCGCGTTGTAATGGTATATTGGTAATATAAATTGGATTTAGGTAAATATAATGTTGCGTGAGGGAGAGAACGATTTTTTTTTTATAATAAAAGTAATACGCGGAATATTTTTGTGGTTAGCACTTGGAATAAATAAATTTAACAGTGGTTTTAAATCGTTCCCGGGATTTTTTGTATTATATTTTATTTTAATGATCAATGGACAAATGGTAAAGTGGTGTATCTATTTAAAAGCAACGCAACTAAAAAATTATTTCAATTCTTCCTGATAGTAAATTAACAGAATTTGAATGTCGTTGTGTCGTTGAAGAAAATCGTAGTTCTGCAAACAAAACTAATAACTACGTTACTCATGGTCAACACAGCCGATCACTGGCTGACACAACCACGTCTATGTTAAACCTCTGTTGACTGAAAGCGAAATATTTGTCGTCTGTGTAACAAGGCGTGGTCGGTACGACTTTTGATAAGATATAATATGTGAGCTATCAATGAATACAAACCTTGTAAGATAATATTGTTACGACGCGCACAATTCAGATAGGAATAAGCGAGGTAAAATGTATTGATTTTGCCTTTTTTGACATGTCCTCGGTTTGTTTGCATTTCTCCGAAGTCGATGCAGCAAGCATGTTAAAGCTCGAAAGATAAAACATATGATCTCACGAATTTCCTTTCGGACGAATGCTTCTTTTAATTTTTTATTTTAAGTTATACAGGTTCCTTTTAATTTAAAATGGATTAGAATATTATCCGCATTAAGATTTTAATTCTGAATGTAAATATTGGTATTATTTTTGAGTGCCGTATAAAAATATAATAATTTCACTGTGATATAAAGTAGCAGGCAAAATAGAATTTCCAAATACTTGGTCTCCGAATTTATTGTCACCGTTCATGCTATGTAAATAACAAGAGCCCGTTTCGAAAGTCCATGGCCGACACAAAGCTGCGCAAATCAGTTTTAATGCTTTCTCTGTCGAACGAAGTATCAGCCGCTTGATACCACCGAGCATTCCAAGCGTTTCTACTATTCCCTGTGAATTTCATCCACTGTGTCAACACCATTGATGGCAAAATATGCCAGTCACTCTTCAAAATCATTTATATACATTTAAATACATGATATACTACCTACGAACATTATTCTATGTTCCCCTACAGTTGAGAAATTTTCGCGTCCCTGGTATAGGATAAACGGATTAAGCAGTAAGACACGGGAAATTGAAAGAGAAGTATTAAAAAGAAGGATGGATGGCTTAGTAAAATAACTGGGATTATTCATTTCCTCCGGTGTAAAAATCAAACAATATACTGATCGATCGTATTTCGTTGCGTCCAAACTGAAACAAACCTAAACTACGTTAAATTACTAAAAGTACAATGCGAAAGGTATTAAAAAAAATAAATAGTTGGCAAGCACAGATTTCCACTACACTTCCAAATCTAATATCCCTATGAATATCTTGCCACCGTTACCCGTAAACTGAAGATGAGAACAAGACCACAATCAGATCAGCGTTCCGAACCGTTACTGATTACAAACCTCGCTCAATTCGATACACGTCGAAGCCACGGATTTATCGCCGTTTCATTTCCAAACCTCGATCGATTATACAAAATCGAAGCGTTCCCCCTAGAGTAGAATAGGCGAAGGCACAGTACAAAAAGGCCGCGTAAGCTGATGGCCTGGGAAAGCAGCGGCTCTCCCGATTCCGAACGATAGCGATATATTTTTCTCCCGATGTAAAGAACGTGGTTGGCCGTGGTTAGGGGAAGATTTACACGCGTATTAAATTACCCGCGACTTCGTGACACGCAAAGCGGCCTTTTCTGGGTGGAGCGGCACGACGAGGCGTGTTTCGTTGTAAGAGTGCCGCGGCTCGTTGTCCGGGATAGCATAGAAATCAAGATAGAAAGCTCGTGTATACCTGGAGACGCTGGAGACAAATGGTTGTGACGTACGGCACGGATCCTCTCTCTCTCTCTCTCTCTTTCTCTCTTTCTCTCTTTCTCCCTTCTTTTCCCTGCCTCTTCGCTTAAATCACACCGGGAATATTTACGATACGGTGTATCACGTTTCAATATATCTTATTGTAGTCGCGGCCCGCATCTCCCGGGACGAAAAAGCGTTTATGTAACGCGTCATATTCGCCATTTCCCGCGACGAATTAACGCTGCTGCATGCATTATACGTAGATACGGTCTTCGAGACCTGTCTGTTGAAGCGGTACTTATTTGCTTGACACGGTGCAGTGATTTTGTACGCGTCTTTCGGAAAGAAATAACGGGGCGAAGTTGGGCTTGGTTCGCGGACGGGCAGACTTTCCTGGACGGGAAATGCCGGCGTGTACAGTTTGATTTATTATTAGGTCGTCGAATGATTTGTGGTCCAACCGGAAAACACTTTGAGACAGTTCCTGAATCGGTACAGAAAGAGTTGGTTTTGTCCTTTTAATGTAGATAGTTTTTGCTATTGAAGAATATTGAAAGTACGAAGTAGGGACCTATAGCCCGTCGGTGTCAATTAGGAGGGTTGGGAAGAAATACGTACTTTACTTGTATTATGTAAAACCTATTTCCACTGGAATTCTTTTTCTTTAGTTCCTATTCTAAAATCTAATTTCCTTCGTTATTGCGTAGAGTTTCTCGCCTATTTCTTCATTCTTTGTTGCCATTCATGTAGATATTGGAAGAGCTCGAAATAGAGACCACACAGAATTACATAAGCAGCGATACTCGGACGAGCAGAATGTCTCCGCATAATTCTTGGTTCTTTTGAAAAACGCGTCGCTTCCCGCGCGTGAAAGTCCGCCTGGGTTGATTTGTTTCCTGCGTTTATTGAATTTTGATGGGTGTAGTGGGTGTTCCGTGTCTGGTACTTTGCGGCCAGCTGAATTTTCGCTTATCATCTTCTGTGTGTTGCTTTCCGAGGTTTCTGGTTGGAACGCCTGTTTCCCAGGAAATTGTTCGGTGCGTTTATTTATTGTTACTAGCAATTCAGCTGGAATCATTAGAAAGTTATTAGCCGTAAATATGATACTGACGTAAGTCTCGGGTTAAATGTGTCTTTGAAACTCGAAGCTTGTGCTATGAATCATTGCATATCGATCGCGAGATCCTTTATCTCTAATTGAATATCTGGGAAATGAAGGAGAAAATGTTCTCGCAATTTGCAAGTGTCGAGTGTGCTTGTATCGGTGAACTTTTAGCAGCTGCAACGTGCCTTGAAAAATTATACACTGGGAAGCCGAGTGGACACTGTACAAGGCGTGGCAATCTATTATAAATTTTAACAGGGGAGAAAGCCCAACGCAAAAAATAATAAACTCGCGAAGCAATGCTAAAATATTGGGAACAGAAATGTTGCTTCGCTTTGTTGCGTGAACGTAACAAATCATTCACTTTTGAAAGGACAGTCCATTTCAATTTATTTTCTCAAAGTACAAGGAAATGAAGGGTAAGCATTTTTCGCGGCCAATTAGTTAATTGAAATTGCCACATGGGCAACTAGAACGACTGTTTGCCCCAGTAGTAATAATTAATATCGAATCTAATCTCCCCGCTGAACGAATACGCGTCCAATGCAATTAGAACCAGGGCGATCGAAACGTTCGCAATACTATTGTATTCGGAGGGCGATCGGCTGTTCCGCTACGAATCGCTTGTTGCGAACAATCAAATTCATTTTTCGACCATCGCTTCTTTTCGAACCGCCGCAGCACGCTGCACCGAAAGGACAAACGCCTGATCTCGTTACACAGAAAGTGCCCCCTCCGGAAAGGAAAGGATACGGGGCCTTCCGAATCGGCAAAGGTGCAAGGCACCGACAAGAAAAGCAACTTCTCCGTTCGCGTTACACACCGCGTTACACGATGGCTACCGTAACAGGGTGCAGTCCAGTCCATTCTCACGTTACGCAAAGTCTCATTAGACATCCTATTCTTGGGTTCGCGTTTTAATCGAGCCGCGACCGCGTGCCTGTGCTCTCCTTTCGGCCTTTCCATCGAAAAGTCACCGTAGACAGGTACACACTGTCGGCGAAAACCGTGGGACCACCAGGAATTTCAAGCCATACAGAGATTTAACAACTGATCGATAATTCCAAGTTGAAAGCTTACGAACATATTCAGGATTGAAGACACCGAAACAATAAATTGCTCTACCCTAGAAACACATCAGTCCCTGTAACATTCATTTCGAATCGATAAATCCTTGACGAACCGTTTCATATTTTCCACGGCTAAGGAAAATGACGGTAACGCGCATTTCCCTGTTCCCTCCGCGACGATCATATTCGACGACGTTGAATTAGATATACCATATTATGGCGGAGAGACACGCTTCGATTCGAGCAAAACGCCGGCGATGTGGAACCTACTTTCTATCGTAGTTGGCAGGCTACCATCGTAGTTAGCCTACTGCAACTGTCTTACTGTATGCTCGAGTATCCGGCAGTGCCCTGGGCGATACGCCGACTCTCGCTGCGTGACGAGGTCCGGCGCGCTTGGATAAGAGCACGATGTTCCTTGAGCGGTTGTCTGCATCGTGTTCGGAAGCCGCGAGGCAGCCACCGTGCGAGAGATTGGCTACCTTGTCTCGGGGGTATCGCGATGGAAATGTAATAGATGTGGAGCAGTGATTAGTTTTGAAATCGGGGAGGGTGGTTCGCCGATCTTTTTAAACGCGTGAGTGTAGTTACCGTGGACGATGTAATTACTTTCACCGGTGGCCGCTGATAAAACGATTTGCGGTTTAACATGGTGTGCGTGTCTGTTGCCTTGTAATACAATGGAGGTCTGTAAAATTTTTCTTCGAATGAGAAATGAATTATACATGAATTATACATAAATTATACATGTATCATCGGTACACGATGCAGGGCAACGTATTGCAACTCGCACTAAGAGAACCAGAAAGTTTCTACAACTGATAGCTGCACTTTGAGTGCAAACGATCGTTATGGAAACCGAAAATGACTTGAAAGAGTGACTGAATGTTCTATCTGTTTCGTTTCTATGTCGCTTAAAGAAATATCGATACACTGTCTACTTCGTTGAAGTAAGTAAATAATAATGCTGGCAATGAGGCGAATATTCGAATAGAACGCAGTAGGGTACAATCACTAACGGATCACTCGCGAAGATTACAAACTGGTAGCCGGTGGCACGCGCTGCCATTCCCGATTCATGGTTTGCGCTTCGAGTTAACGGATGTCAGATGGTCGTGTCGACACTGTATGGCTGCATGAGACGTACAGTTGCGTAATAGCTGGCATCCACGTGCTGGAGATCACTGACGACGCCGGATACCCTTCGTGGAAACCTTGCAAAGGGTTATCGCGAGTACCCGCTGACTGAATGGTTAATTGTCGACGGATGGAGGCACACGATGCATGGTAGCGATGCTGTACAGAGATTCGACTCGGGCTACTGTCACAGGTTGCTCCCTTGATTGATGTGCTTTCGTTGTGGTAGGTTTTATTGATGCTGCGGAATGCTGCTGGAGTCGGATCTTTTGTATCGCCTTGGGTATAGCTTTATAAGCGAATATTACGTGTCTAAAATATGCTTGCGGAGAGGAATTGCAGATACAGGTGTTTGCAGGTGCAGGTGTAGGAAGATTGTTCGCAATTTCCGTGAATCGATGGCAATTCCGTGATAAAGGATCAAATAAGTAAATAAAGGAGCAAAAGGACAGCTTTTACCTCGTTTCGAATATGAACGTAATGCAGTGCAATTTATCTCCATGGTAAAGTTCATTGCTTGGTTTAATTGCAATGGAAAATCTACAACCTGCAATAAAAGCTTTATTTAACGAAAAACAGTATATCTCTGCTTCACAAGATATTTTCTATTTATTAAGACGATCTTATCTTAACCCCGACAATCTGCGCAAATCGGAATGTTACCACCTGCTCCGATTGACAGGGGAACATGTGATCGCCAAACAGAGTCAAGAGATCCAGAGGGAAGCAACGATGTTAGATTCACGATTCGCGATTCGCGATTCGCAGGCTCGATACCACTCGCCATTATAACCGGATCGGGCGTCGTTTCGCGGCTGAAGTTAATCCAGTTGACGAAACCCGATCCGCGGCGTTCCATTTACGTGCAACACCGACAATCGATTTCAGCAACACATCCACAAATTTCAGAATCGGTCGCGCGTCCGATCTACCTGTTTGTCTGGTTCGCCGTCGTTCACTTGTTCCCTTGATTCTGCGTACGTGTACCTACTTACGCGTCGTAAACACGCTACGTCCGCGTGGAATTTGTAAGCGAAGAAATATCATCGTGTACCCGGCCGCACGTTAACCAGGTTTAAGCGGAGGGACGAGGGGTTAATTTGTGGATATACAGCGAGTTTAATGGTGTAAATGGGCTTTTAATAGTAGATCGTTACTTGCACGACGGATTTGAAATATTGAAATTAGATAGTGGTAGAATAATAGTGGGGAGACAGTGTAGTGAACAGCTCATTAACTTATTAGATATACGCGAAGTCGAGGGCAACAGCTTCTCGATCGATGTAGTGATTCGTTTATAGTCAATCGGTCTATATGCTCGTAGATTACACACTTGAACGGTGCTGAATAGAGAATCACACTGCGTGTGTGCACCACATTAACCCTTTCACCCCTTGTGCGGCACATATGTTCCCTGACTGGGTTCTTTAAAATGCACTTGCAGGGCATATACACACACGTATAGAACTCTCGTTTAAAACATTCAGGTGTGTCTGTCGCTTCAAAATTAAAGCTTTGCCGAATAATTTTTGTTCGAAAATTCCAAAATTCAACGAACAACGAGAGCCAAATAAATATATGCACTATTCCTCGATGAAAATTCCATATGCCACCCTTTAGAAAAAGGTAGTTATTTTTTTACGTTTCGATCACTAAAATAGTGGATACTACTGTTTCTTTACTTTTGAAACACCAACATTTTCATTGCGCATATCAATCGTTAAACGGCCGAACTCGTCCGGCTATCACGTGTCTCGCATAACATTAGCCCGAAAATTCGAATCGAAGAATTTCAAGAAAGCACAGCACTCCCGCGAACCGCGCAAGCGTACAGAAGCAAAACGAGTCACGAGCATCAATGTTAACAGAGAGTTCAGTTGATGGAAAACCGTTGGTATGCCCGGCTGGCCACAAAAGCCATTTCAATGACCACAATGCTCGCTGAAAGAGCGTGCGCGCGCGCGCGCGCAAAGATACGCGTGCAGGCCCGCTCATCTCGTTTAGATGCGCGCAATATGCGCTCACCGCAAACGCGCGGAAAAATCCAAGGAAAGTAGCGGTGTAACCGCACTTATTAAGACGTCGTTGCTCGGCCGGAATCTAAAGTGGCTGCCGGTGGTCAAGCACGAGCTGATGGTCAGCTTGTTTCACCGTGCAAGATGTCTCCCTGTTTTCATTGCTTGAAACAACGATTTCAAAATCATGACGATTGTCCACCAGTTGAAGTAAATATTAATGTCGGGTTCGGAGTTCTGGTAATTGATTGAACGGTTTTTATTACAGAAAGCGTGAACAATATTTGTATTTATGCGTCAGGTGATTAGAAAGTGGTTGTGAGTATAAAGTGGCGCTGGTTGACTGGTTTAAAAATTCGAAGAGCAGTTCACAATGTTCTCTGTGTTTGCAGTTATATGTATCGAAATGATGTACGGTTATTATGCGATGAAACGTAGGCAAATTTTTGTACAATTATTATACTTGATTAAAACTCTGCACATATCCTTGCACTTCTTTCTATTGAAAATCAATCCGGCCGCCCGACAGACAATGTTCAACTCGGTCTCCCAAACGGCGGACCGTAACCTTAATCAAGTAATTAAAAAAAAAGCAACTTCTCTTATTAATTGCCCCAAAAACACAGCCGATCCCGTTCCCATCAAAGTGCCGCCAACCCTTCTTCGTCTGCGCACCAGTCTGCGCACACATATTCACCCCAGAAATAAACTAATAAAAAAGCAACCATATCAAAAAGGTAGAAGGTAAGCACAGGAAACATCAGAGGAAACAAGAGCCCGAAAAAAAGAGGAGAAACTTTAGGGCATTTATGTACATACACACATTCGCAGTCAAAGCGGCGGTGCGACGATCTGCTCGCAAAGGGACCAAGGGACCATACACCGGCAGCGAAAAGTTTCGAAACACTGTACATTCCAACAAATATAAACATTTGAAAGCACCCTTAACATACTCGACGCAATATTAGAATACACTTGCCAACACCAAAACGCACCCAAGTGAAATTCTGTCAAACCACCAATACAATCTTCCAATCGACAAAAGCGAACCACAAAAAAGTTCCACATTATTAAACAAAACCAACACAGGATTACAGGCTTTTATCCAGCCCTGTATACACATCGCCGCCCGGATGGTTCCCCAGTTTCCAAATTATCCAAAAACAAATCGCCTGAGCTCCACAGAACAGAAAGATTCCCTCGTGGACCAAGGTAACCAGCAAGCGAGAACACAACGAAAAGGACAAAACCGAGGAACCGTATACACCTGTACATATCTAGATTCGAGTAACATCGCCCTGTGGGGGTTTCGTTCGATCGAAAATGTGGGTGGTGGCCGGTAAGCACGACGGTTCTGTGCTTCGCGGGGTAGGGAGGATTGAAGAGCCGTATCGGAGCAGCAAGAGAGGTAACCTCGACAGACAGAGGACCACGAGGAAGGGGTGAAGGAGCAGGAGGGGCAGGGACCAAAGCTGCGTGCACGGTAGCTCACATCAAAGAGTCGTCTTAATAGAAAGCCTTAGAGGCGTTTGTTCGAGTCTCCTCATCTGACTAAATATTCCTCGCTGACTGAGGAGATATCGGCGGGCCAAGATACACAGTGCGCCGCGCAGATCTTACGTATAGAACAAACAGCAGCGCGCGCCCGGGCACCGGGATTACGCTTCCGTTCCCCGTGTGCCTCCTGGGTAACGATCGCTCCCGCATAAGTTTCTCCGAGTTTCTGCAATCTGCGTGTATACATATCGGGAAGTTGGGTGGGGCGGCGGGGGGTGGTGGGGCAGGGTTGGCTGCTTCGGCGAAATTCCCGATAGCCGTGTTTCACCGCGGATAGAGAGAAGCTGCGAGGAGGACGCGAGGAGGACGCGATCCGGCGAGAACGGGATGGATCTATATAAGGCGGCGGAGCGCGTCTTTGCTTGGGGGATGAGGATGGGGTTGGCTGTGCGGCGGCGTGTCCTCGATGGAGGATACCGAGAAGAATTTTCGGTACGGAAGTTTGGAGAATTGGCGAACCAGGATTCCTGGATTTCTGGTTAATCGGTGGTTCGATATTTTAATTTGGGAGTGGTGGTGAATGACGATGAATGATTCTGTGATGAAATGTGATGAAATGTGAGCGAAAAGCTTGATTACGGTATTAGGCGATGAAGCCAAATTGTATGGCAGGAGTTCGATTGACTGGCTTGCTGTCAGTCAGGAGATAGACGGGATTAATAAATTGAGACCCGAGAGGGATGATTGAAAGCAATTTATTTTTATTATTTTCTAACAGCGTTTATGATGCGTTTAAATGTTCAATCTACTAATTATGTATACGAGTTCGGTTAGGATTAAGGGTATGCACGCATTTGTATCGGATATTCGAGAAATAAGATTTGAAACGGTAGAACTATCTTTGTAACTAACTTTAGAGTGCGCAAGGATGGATTATAATTTATTAATTGGTGGGAGATGCTGGATAATCGAGGTCACGGATAATCACTATCCGGTTAATCGAGTTTCTACAGCAGTTATGTGTGGTTCGATGGTGAAAGTAGGGAGTGAATTTTATTGAGCGAAAATTTTGAAGTAACAATTATATTTACTTTATATATAAATTATCTTGTTTGGATTGGATGTGAATAATAATGTCTTTACAGCGAATTATCTGTTTAACGAATTCAATAGAATCATATTACAATCCTTGTGCTATGAAATTTACTACATTTTATTGTTTAATGTCCGCTGGAAGTGTAACATAAATGTAACTAGTAATTAATTTTCAAAGAAAGTAATATTTAAAATTACAGCAATGGGAAAGAGTATTATAGCAAGGGACTTCAGTTGAGAAAAGAATCAACTTGAAGCTTACTGAAAGATATATATAAAATCAACATGGAAGAGAATGACAGTAATAATAATGGTACTAATGGTAATGACATAATTTAAGGAAAATTGCTGTAACGAATGGAAATACAGGATAACAACTCCATGTTTTAACTTCATCAGTCTTTACATAGTTAAAAATGGAGTGTATTTACAGACAATAATATCAAATAAGTACAAATAAGTAAAGACAACTAATACTTCTAAATGAAACGTATCGGACCGAGATGAGTGTATGAATAAAATTGGAGAAGAAGTTGTGTTCTCCTGAATGCTAGCCAGTTCGAATCGACAGGCTTGACATTTCTAGCGACTTCGTTGGAAGAATTATTGCCCATTAATTTTAATTACAGACCGCCCAATCAACCTTTGATGGAAACGCCGTATAGAAGCGCTGCAAATCACATAGAATAGAATGTTTCAAAATGTTAATTAGTCACACGGAGCTTCTACGTTGCATTATTCATTATCAAAATTGTCACGCTTAATACGCGTGCACCATTGGAATTGCGCACGACGAAAGGATGAAATATATTTTCTAAGAGAAATGCTGTGCAGAAAATTTTAATACAGAAATGACCAAGGTAATCAGACAGATTGGTTGCTTTTTCAACGGATCATCGTAACGATCGCTCTTAATCGTCTATAGGTAAAAGTAGATACATTGTTATCTACTTTTCAAATGGAATTTTTTAATCTTCTATTCCAGGCTGACATAATTAATAATCGGTGCAGTTAATTATCGTGATTTTTACCTGACAATCGTTGCAACATTAATTTCACCATCAACAAATTAATTGAATCAGAAAAATGACAAAAGTTTACAGATTACACGCAGGTCATCCGCAGCCCTTCTTTGGAAATGTTATTTTCACTAAGAACACTACTTTAAAATGGCGACACTTTAAAGTTCAAGTTGGTTTCCCCAGACTTTTTTTGCTTTTAGCATAATAAAAAAAATAGAAAAAATTAAGATTGCTATAGCGACAGACTTCATCAAGTTTCAAGTCAATCAGACAAGTAGATCTCGAGATGTCATGTGAGTCAGGATTTTTCCAAAATTCGAAACACAAATATCCCCTTAATTAAATGCGCGCAAACCCGATGGACGTTTCGAATCGATTTTCTCGACAACCATGCCACGAGTGAACAAAACATTGCTCGACTCTGTTGATTAATTCTAAGACGAGGAACGATCTCCTTCTGACCCGCGCCGTGCGTATGCCACCTCATTCTCCTTGCGCATTGTCGATTAATACCTGCGGATGTGCGACCGCGTAGACGTACCGCGCCTCCGCGTTTCATTGATTTAAATAACCTCCCTTATCCTGTGACAGATATAAATGGATCGGATGCGTCCGTTACTAAGCGCCATACAGATGTAATCCTTTAAAGGGATATTCGGCCTGTGTTTCGCTTCGGTTAAGCTGTACAAATAGACGTGGGATGTTCGCAATCAGCGTTGGCCTCTCTCCGTCCCGCTGGGGTGGCTCGTCGGCTATTTATAAATGAATCGTCGCGCGGGACACACCCCTCGGCGAATCAGCATCCTTCCGTTTGTTATTCGAACCGTTCAAGGATTGCTCTCGATGATATTCCTCGCACTGTCTATCTTCGAGAATCACGGACCTCTATTTCGAACAGGTTAGCGCGGTTTAATTTTGATTTGTGCTGGAAGAAACATCCCTTTGATGAATACTATTGATAAAGGCGCACGGAAATCGTGCAGGGTTTACGCGAATGCCGCTGCGTAAATTGATTTCAATCAGAATCGAAACGAAATTCTTGGTGATCATGATTTGGAAAGTATATTTTCAGAAAGATATATACATCAAATCCTTCACGCGAAGCTTAAACCTTTGAAGCTTTAAATCCTTAACGAAATGTTTACGTCCTGAGTCGACAAAGAATAAGGGTGGCGCACTTATTTTTGAAACCGTCAACTTATGCGCACGAATCGGTAGGTCGCTGTCCAATGTCGATCCTCAAGAAAGATCACGTATGTAGGTCGTTCAATGCACGGACACGCGAGGTCATTTTTCTGCCCGGGGGACAACTAATTACTCGGGCGCGACAATTCAGAATCCTTTAGGTCTTTAACTCGAGCATCCCCGGAGGGGAGATGGCGTTACGGTTAACAATTATTCGAGCACGAGCCGAGAGAGGCGGGCTCGTGAATTTAACAAGATCTATCAGTGCCTTCCTCGCTCGTTTCCCCACCGCCATCGCGAAACCCGGGGCGCACTCCAGTTCTCGCAAAGATCTTACTGCGAATCATCGTGGCAAACGACCTCGCCGGTAACGACGAAGCCTCCGTCGCTTGTTTGTACGGTTACTTCGCCCCCTACGCCCACCCCTCCATTCCCTCCCCGTCTATCTTTCTGCTCCTCTCGTTCGCTCTCCCGCTTCGAATCTTCCGCCATTGTTTAAATACAATTTTGTCGTTTACTAATTAATGCGCTGTACATCAAAGAAGATGTTTATTGGTTCATGTGATACTAAAGAGACGGTAACGAAGAGGTAACTCGCTAAGGGAGCGGTTGAAGGAGTGACGAAGGGGCAGGGGGCGGATGGTTGAGGAGGGTAGAGGAACGGGGAACGTCGTACGCCAATGAAAATATCTATATAGAAGGCTGCAAGTGGTGTTTCCTTCTTCCACTGGCGCTCCCTTGTTCACAACCGTCCCTCTTTATCCCCTGCTCTGTTCCCAACCCCCTTTCCACCCTCCTCTCCTCCCATCCCCGTCTCGCGAGCCACCTCTCTGTTCCTCGCTGTTGCTCCGTCCTTTTATACCCGACAAACGACGCCAGCCACCCACAGACTCATCAGCTAACTCTGTTTCAGAGTTACAGGACTTCTCTCCCGCTTTCCGCCTCCCTTTCTCGTCCCGGCCGTTCCGTCTCGCGCTTCACGAACCGCTCGCCCTCCACCCCTCCCGGTATCGTTCCGCCGAATCAGCCGTAGTTACCTATGTATATACGTATATAGGTGGCACTCCCGTGCTCTCTTTCCCGTCGTTTCCCCGTCTCGTCCCGCCGTAGACGTCAAACGGAAAGCAGCGGGACACAAACAGCGTCGCAGACGTAGAAGCAAACGCCCGGGCAGGCGTCCGGGGGCGGACGACGCGGAAACCGACCAACTTGTTTGAGCGTGTAATTCGAGCGCGACCTTACGCTCCCTCTTCTGCTGTTCGATTGGGACGGCGACGGGATCCGTCGGTCGGCCCGGACCTTTGTCGCGCTTCGACAAGGAAGAATTTGCGGGTCGGGCGCATCCGGGCTCGGTCGAAATCTAGGAAGGTGTCGCGGAAGAAAGCGGTAGCAACGCCGCGGGGAAACGTCGGGAACGGGGGGCGAGGGCTATTGTACGGCTGACAAGCGAGGGGGAAAGATTGAACGCGGTTTGGACAGGGTGAATTGCTGGGCGGAACGGGGTGAGGATTGTAATTAACCGAGGAATAAGTTGAAGACACGGTTGTGGGAAATTCAATCGCGAAAAATTTCGTACAGCGTTTATGATACGCGCATTTAAGTGTCCGCCTCTGACATGGAACGGACCGCTACATTTCTCGAACGGTTTCTACAAATCATCTTATCCCGAAATGTACCAATTGAATAGAGTCATCGTTCGAACAACGCGGGGGTTGGGGACAGCGACTGACCGCGTAGAGTGAAATCCGCGTAGTTCTGGAGCGCACCCCCTAACCCTAACAAAAACTGAAGTACATACGCACATTTATATTTTTCCGATGCAGGTGCATATTGCACATTTCACGTACAATATATAGACAGTTCGCAGACACGCACTAATCGTTTGATTTTGCTCCCAAGTTTCAGAACAATTCGGTGCTGCTGCTTCATGTATGCTGCAATTTTTGAAGTATCAGCTCACGGTATCAGGCCACAAACTCGCAATTCGTTCTTCGTTACCTCCCTCATTCGCCACGATACAGAAGATTGCAAAGACACGCCGAACAAATTGCTTCGAGATAAAATGTTTCACAAAAAAAAAAAAAAAAAAACAAAACCGCGCCGGAAAGAAAATCCGCGTATTATCGAAAGCGCGTCGCTCGAGGGATTACTGCGCACGAACGTCCCCCTTCAAAATGCACCAAAGTATCTCGCCAAGCTATATCTGTCCGCCCGTCGATGTGCACGCAGATCAGCCCAACCTGTTCGAAAGCTTACTTACGCGGTTGTCATGAAACGTTCGGCCCGTCCGCAATCTCAAAGTCCGACATTTCTATACGAAATAGATACAACGTGTTCACCGCACGTCCATTCGAAAGGGTTATTAGGCTTATTGGCGTCGCTACCGATCGGCTCGCTTCACGACTCCGCTCGGGACACGCGTCCCGCGGCAAACCTTGGATCGCTCCACGTCCAGGATAAACTCGTTCATCGACGCGGCGACCGATCCCCCGTGTCGTCGTTTTCTTTCAGGGTACGCAACGGGGATCGCCGGTCGGCCGGCTTGACGCGGAGCGCATACTCGGAGCGTCATGTAAATTTCTCGCGTGACGGAGCAACCGGATCGTTACACCGGCGTGTAACGATACGTCTTTCGTTCCTCCCGTCCCCCCGGGTCGAGGAATTCCAAATGGACGAGCCGGGCCTCCTCCTCCTCCTCCTTCCCTCCCCCTGTCCCCTTCAATTGCACGCTGATCACTCTCTCTTTCTCCCTTGTCTCGTTTCGCTCATTAATTTCCCGTTGGAGACGGGGAACAGTGAACGGGGTCAACCGCACAATGCGCAACACCTTGCCGGGCATAATGCGAAGGGGTGGATTAGAAAATGCAATCTTTCCTAATGGATCAGAACGAAGGGCGGGGAGGGGTAGACAGCAGGAGGAGGAGGAAAAAAAACGGACGGGAACGTTGTTCAGGGAATAGGAAGGAGGCATAATGAATGCGGGGATCATAGCGGTGGTAACGTGACGATACAAAGAAGGCTTAGAAAGCACGATGGAACAAAAGGGGCCGGTGATTGATCAGCCCTCTAGATGCAGCCTGTTGATACTACCGTTCGAGAGCCGTGTCGATCCATAGAATCGTACGGGCGAACGGGAACGAGAGCCGTGGACGGGCGATAAAAGAGGCCCGAAAAGGAACGGGTAAGAGTACGGGGTAGGAAACGGAATGGAAATTAGGAGACGAATTTCAAGAGGTTTACAGGTGTCCTCGTGGCGATTATTTGATTGTGCTTCGGGTTCAATTTCTTTTAGAAATCTTTGGCAAAGTGTCGACTTCGTATTTAGTGGTATAATTTGCTTTTATTTTTTTTTTTCTATAGCGATGGCGATGATACCGTGCTACACGTTCTCGATTTCCAGTCAATAACCTGCACTAGATCGTGCATTATATTTGTATTTGGGTTTCGTTATTTACAAGCTTCGAGGTAAACGTGGCAGTATTTTCGTATCACGAGGAGAACCGTGTTTTACGGCTGCGGCATTGCTTGTCACCATTTTTACGTTAGAAAGTACACTTTGGCGGATTCTCATGTCCAGTACTTTTTCTTCTATCCGTATGGCCTCTGTGTAGAAAGTGGCGAAATGCAAAGGAGAGCAAAATTCCACTTACATCCTGTCCATTTATTCCCGCACCTTTATTCAAATTTGTTCAGCAATTGTACGAATCCTCGATGCGACGTCCGTTGCAAAACGGACGAATAAAACGCTGAAAATGGTACGATCTAAGATACGAAGAAAAAGGAAGAAACTTAAGGGGAATCGGTGCGCGCGTGGACAGACGTGTCCCATGATTTCGTGGATCCGCGCGGTAATGTTGTGCTCGGTGGACCGAACGAAAAATCAGGGTGCCAGGGGATCGTGGAACGGCGCGTATTATGCCCGATGGAAGAGGGGAGAGCGTCCCGTTGCCCGGTCCATCGTGCCCTTCCTGTGTCAATAGGCTCGATTTCCCTTTCAAGTTGTCAACTCTTTTTGTGTGCTCGGCAAATTGTCGCCGCCGGTACAGAAGCGGCGCAGAGGAGTGGATAAGAGAAACGTCGAATAGGGAAGGAGGGTGAGGGGAGGGGGGGTTAAATTAACATTATTGTTGTGACAAAGGGAGGGGGCGGCCCTGGGCCACCCAGGACGGTGCGCACCCCGCGGGACTCGTAGCTAGGTAAACAATTCCACTTGATGATCGGCTCGTTTGATGTCGCCTGATTACCCTCCGCAAACAATCGTTGATTCTCCGTGAAAAGGAGGATATCTTCTCGCTCGAGCCGGTTGGCCATCGTTTTCACTCTGGAGCATCTTCGCGAATTGACCGCTCGTTCTGCACCATTTCCGTCCCCCCTCGCCCTTCTGCCTCTTCTTTTTGTGCTTGCCCTCGATGTTTTTTTTTTCCTTCTTTCTCTGTAGTTGAAAGGGATATCGATTCGAAGGATAAAAGGGACGCGAGAATCGAAGGGACCTTTTGTAGGAGTTCACCTTTGACTGGTGCTGAGTGCGAGACTTGAGGATGGAGCAAGAAGGCAGAAGTGGTTTTATACGTGGCGCCATTGTTGGCCTCTTTTGGGGTTCGACGTGATTAACGCTGAATTTGAGTATGATGTATAGAGGGTGTCGAGGTAATCGTGACGCAACTTGGGACTGGGTGAATCCTTGGGACGGAATGGATGGAAACGATGGGACGTCATTTTTGTTTTCGCGAGTTCGTTTGTTTTTATTAGAGAAATGACTGTTTTGCACATACCTAAATATAACAGAATATTTATTCCATAGTTATTGTGCGTATGAGCACGGACGCAGCAAGACGGAACCTTCGCATTCGCCAAGGGCATAAATTGTACAATTTAAATCCTCCACGACCAAATTAAATAGCTACCTGTCCTTCGACAACATTTCCTACCGTTACACACTTACGCTTTCGAGTCGTGCGAACCAGTAACAGCGGATTTTATATTCATTCGCAAGGACGACATTTAACCACACTCCATCCGACATTTGTCACCCTACGATAAATCACCGGCATATCTACCAAGCTAGCCATCCGTCAGCGATCGAAAAGAAGAGGACAGCTCGAAACGAACGACCGTTCCGGTTTCGGTTTCGACTCGATCGAAAAAGGTATTCCTGCGTACTAAGGCCGGCACGACGCTGTTCCACACGCAACAACAGCCTCCAGGAAGATATATATGTGTGTGTGTGTGTGTACACCTTCGTACGTTTAAACAGCAACCCTATCCGCTGAGCTGTCGCCTACATATCGGAACCTGTTCTTACCTCGATACTTCGTTGATCAATCTTATTAATTAACACTCGGGACCGTTCACCATCGATCGAAAGGACGCCGCCGAGAATTTTCATCGCGTCCCATCTTTCATCCGTTTGACAGGTTTCATGTGAAAGCAAGAGCACACGCGACTTCGATTTTTCCGTTCACCCACTCATCTGTAAATATAAAAGGAAACTCGAACATCCTGGACCCCTTGGAAGTGTTTCGACGTCCGTCCGTTTCAACGCAAACGATCGCTCGCTGCGATTAGAAGTCGCGATTTAAGCTTAATCGGTAATCCATTTTTACACCGAGCAGTTCTTTGCAAACGAATTATTGTAAGTTTGTATTTCTTTATGTGGACACTTTTTCAACGCAATAATAGTTGATTCAATGGGGGATCACTCGTTGCTTCATTCTCCTGAAATGTAGTTGAAATGTTCGTCTATTGCAAGCAGCGGTGACAAGGTTCCACGGATACGCAACTAAAATATGAAAATGTCGTTGTAAAATTTTAATAAAACCACGATTAATAGGGAGTCATAACTATTCCGTTAGGAGTATTTTCGAAGGAGTGAATAATTTGCAATTGTAACAATTATAGATAGGCGAATACTGTAAATTTTCTACTCGAGGTATACAGATCGAATGACGTTTGAACAGTATAACGATCAATATCGATTTCGCACCATTCACCTTTTCTCATTGTACTATCGTATTTTCAAATAGCGAATACACTTTTGAACCACACGCACCACTCGTCACGAAAACTGATCCACAAATCTTAAACAAAACACCACTCGCATCTCTCGTTACCCCGTGCATCCACAAAACAAAAAAAGAAGCCCAAAAACGGGAACACTCGAATAACTCCCCCGCGGAAGTTCTTGCTCGATACTCGACCCTCTAAGGAGCTCAAAGTCGGAACTCGAACGCTGCCATATCTCGCCGGGGCTCGTTAATTAACCCTCCCCGAAATTTCACCGCCCTTACGTAAGACCTGTCAAACAGTGACAATGGTCGGCGATTGGCAATCATAAAGAGATTCGCCGTTTTGCGCGAGCGTCGCGCAATCTGAATAAAATATACGATCGAATCGATAGATAAAGGACAATGCTCTTTTCAACGACGGCTGGAAGGAGAGCAAACCGCGATCTGCCGGCACGGGTGGTGCAAGGGGGTCCACGCGAACGAAGAAACGCGGAAAAGAGACGGAACGACAGAGTGAGGAGCACTCCGACTCTCAGCCAGTCAACAAAGAGGCTCCTTCTATGCAAATTAAATGCTGTTTCCATAACCATTCGTCCGTTCCATTGAGTGAGGTTCGGTTCGCCCGTTCGCCCGGTTCTTTGTCATCAAGGTAAAGGGAACTTTCACAAGGGGCCGCTCGCCCGACCAGCCATCCAACCAACCGACCCGACCGGGCCACCCAACCACCCACACCACCACCCAACCGCCGACTACCCTCCCTCCATTTGCAATAACCGAAAGCTCAGCTCTCGCTCCTCTATATGCTATTAATCAAAAGAACTTCCCCCGACTTTTTCGCTTTGTCTCGCTACCCCTCGCGACCACCCTGTTCCGCTACTCCCACGCGTACGCGCGTGGCGCCGTGGATAAGTGATATAGTATTATTCTATGTATATCGCACAATTTATATACTTTGTTGCATATATTGTGTGGTACCGCTTATTTTTTAAGGCACTATCTTGGGCGAGTCTGAATAACGCTGCTAAATACTCGCTTAAAAACAGCCGGAACAATGTCGTATAAAATTTCTGCCACTACTTGCCGTATATCTTACACGTGGCGTCATTTTTACGTACGCTGCATCTATGTAGCGTCGTAGCTTCCTTCCCTCCGATGTATCTACCCCCCAAATTCATTCTTCCCTCAAATGTTCCAAAACACCGTATCCTTACCTATTCCAACGTTTCTATACTTCTCCGTATTTCAAGCTATTATTATGCGGAACAATCGCTGATGAATTCTTCTTCGTCGCCACGTTAAGCGATAATTGCAAAAGCTCCGAAGAAGAGGAACTCGTCGAACTGCCAAGCATCGTTTCGACTCGTATCCAACTTTATTTTTCCACAAGCTATTCGCGTACGCGTGCACGTTTGACATACCGATAACCAATACGTAAACATGCGCGTCAATAAATCCCAAGGGAAGGTAATTGCGTTTGCTAGCTGCCACCGGTAACAAGAACACTGACGAACAAACTGTCCAGGTGAAGCCGATTCCCGTACATTTTGCTGGTGACATTCATAGACTCCTGCCGCAGCGACGGAGGAGAAATCTACGAGTTTAACGACCCACTAAATTATAGTACGGCCTCGCTCGCCAACGTAGATCGCCCCAACACGTTGCCGTTAAACCCGATGCCCGGATTGTTAATGGTCATTAATGACGGGCGTCATAATGCCGGGTGCAATAGAGCGAAGGGGAAAAATGGAACAGCAGTCGATGCCTACTTAGTCGAACACGAATCTCCGCGCAATAAGCCCGATTAAATTCAATGTAGTGTGCTATTTGTTTCTCGTGTTTCACGTTTAGCGCGCTGTTCAATGCCGTGAACAGCGGAGCAGAATTATGGGTCGCTGAAAGTGTCACGTATAATCAGCAAGAAACGTTGCATAATACGTGACGTTTTTCTCCCGTATGCTTAATAAACATGAGGCAATGAAAAGATGCGAGTATGACGTTCTATATGATACCGCAAGAGGGAAGAACGTTGATTTGTTGCTTTCTTAATGGCGTGTCTTCTGGAAGTAAATTTCTTCATCAGATTGCACACTTCTGTTTAGAACACGGTTTTTAGCGCGTCATTTTGTATTCACTTCTGGTTACTGTTGAGGTTTATACATGCATACAATATATAATATTTTCCTTTGAACTTTTAGATCTTGAGGGGTGCAAGGAGAATTCTTCCAATAGAAAGACAGCGAATAGTGTTGATGAGTTTCTTTAATTACAATTTACAACCGAGCAATCAAATTTGATAGCTGGCATTGTTGTATCATCAAGACTCCTCTGTGTGTATCCTATTGTTTCAAATTGTTGTGACAGAAGGGAGCACAATGGGTTGAATTTTCTAGACACGTACAACGTGCACCATCTTTCTAACTTCATGGTGTACGCATGTATATTCAATTCAATGAGCCATTTCATTAAATCTTTATCTGAAAGGTCAATTCTCCAACAGTTCATATTATCTGATTAGAATCACGGTTTTATAATCCTCTTTAATTGACTGCTTGCACGCTCATGCTGAGCGTATGACACAGCGGTGCATACATAAAATAGTAGGGAAGAAAGTGTACATACGTTACGAATAACATTTGAATGCGATCATTAGAAAACGAAGTAGTTGACTTATGTAAAACTGAATTAAGAGTGGACACTAAGAAATGAATTAAAGAAGCATTTCATTACGTTGTCTGGTATCATTCTTCGTCTACGTAAATTCATTCTTTTACAAATGGAAACAATTATTAGAATTGTAATAAATGCCGCGCAACGTCTCGAAATATCTAAAAAATTAAAATAACCACTAGAATGTGTCGAAACAGCAATAGAAAATATAATCGTAAATTGAATTTCACGAATGTGTTTTATTCATAACGCCATTTTTTTTAGCCCATATCCAATTTTCCGAGCGAATGACACTCATTGCAGTTATTAGAAGGTGGAATACCATAATTTCTAACTGTTATTTCCTTTAAACTAATTGGTCGTCTGGGTAACTTCCCTTGTTAGTATCATTTGAAGGCTACTATGGAAATGTGCGAAACTCGAAAAGAGTTTATTAACTTTACGCGCAAATACGCGCATGTAATACCAATCGCGGTCTAGTAACTAAAATGCGGAAAGTCCGGTAAAATTTTGTTGAATAATAAGTACATTTTAAACTGCGAATGCTTATTAGTTGCCTGCGCCAGCATGCTCCACTCAAAGCAAATTTTCCGTCCAATCCTTTCGCGCGTTCAAACCCCGTATCATCGCCTCGCGAGTGTCCAAAAGACCTCCGGCGTTCCTTTTAAATACCACAAATTTCACCTTCCCGTCGTCACTTCGCCCATCGAAACGTATCCACGTCCGCCTTCGCCATTCCATAGTACCGTAATCACACCATCCACGTGTCGCAAGACTCGCCGATCCCGAAAACACGTCCCCTTGCACAACCGTGCGTCGCGTCGCCGCAAATATTCAATCCATACCGCGACACGCTAATCCGCTCCGCTGCGGCGCACGCTAATGGCGGTCGCGAGTCAACGAGAGGGCAAAGATTTTCCCTCGGTGGCGTATCGGATCGAGGCGAGCCGGGCTCTCCTGTCCGAGCGGATACACGCCGATAGCAATGAAATTACGCCCGGCACAAAGAGCGCCGCGGGCGCACCGTCCCATAATGATGCAGCGCGTTTATGTTAAGAGCACGCCAGTTGCCTCCGAACAGAAGCAGAACTCCTCTTGCAGCTAGTCGGCTCGTACAGGACTGGCCTGTGTTTCTAGCACGCGTGCACACACGGAACGAACCGGCGCTTTGCGTGCCAAGGCCTATTCTAATTTGCAAATGTCGTGCCGGCCTGCAGGAAGCTTAAGTTTGAGACTATTAGTCCGCCTGGGATGGGTCTGTGTCGTTTTGCTTTTGGCGCCACGTCGGTGGCGGGCCTGTGTATTCCGTTCGTTGAATTTGATGCACCGATTTTTGTGTCACGGTGGTTTGGTGTTTGGCACGCCGCTCGGGCTCGATTTGGGTATGCCGATTGCTTACTGACGAAATCCTTATAGGCGCTGATATTGTTACTCGGTCGGATTTTTATTCGAGGAATATTATATGAACGAGTGTAGGAAGTTGGATTATTTTGTACACGGCGGAAAGTATTATTTGATGAAGGAAAGAAGAACGTGTTGGGAAAAGCATTGACATTACTACTTAGACGGCAACTGTGTTAGAGGTGGCAAGGAGAAGTCAATGTAAGATTTTAATGTGTGTTGCACACAAACATATTTTGAAGTGTATTAACAAACTGCATGAAAATCGAGACGAAGTGTTTCAGATAAAAGTTGCAACAAACATCACTGATTTGTACGATGGATCTAGAAAGTGTGCAACTGTCATATTCGATAAGAACAACGTATAATTAAAACAATGTATGTGTTGTATTTTCTAGTCACTCTCTAGCTAGACATCAAGGCCAGTTGAAGCTGTTAAAAATGTGAAAGCTACTTTGCCGAGGATGAAGTTTGCCGAGTAACAAATGTTAGGAGTGTACGTTAGATGCTGTCATAGCGCCGGCCCACTCAATTTGTGTTTCTAAAAAAGTAATTACTTATTTGCTGCTTAAGGCTAAATCCACATTGTGGCATTGAATAATCGCATGATATTCTTACACGTCGGGCCTTAAGTACGCTTAGCAATTATTACGGCGGTAATAAGAAACCACGGAATGAACTCTTGACTAGATATCGGTGACTCGATTGCTCGCCAGATGAATCCTTAACTAGCACAGAACAAGTATAAGTATTCTAATCCTTATTGCGAACAATAAATCCACCAACAAACATTATTAACGAGACAAGAAGAAGCAATCTGTCCTAGATTTAACGAAATGAAAATTTTCGCGAACTTATTTATTATTAATTATATGTATAGCAATATAGCAATTCGCATTCAAAAAATTAATGGCGAATAGTATTATTTCGCGCGTCCCAATATTTCGGCCCCCTCCGCCGTTACCCTCGAACAGAAAGTTGCCATAGATTCGTCAATTCGCGGCTCCGCGTTCAATTAACGAAACCCCGTCCCTGCAACCTAGTACAACAATCCGAGAAACTCCCATTCCTCTCTATCGTTCACGCGTAGCCGTCGAGACAAGGATCGTTCGATCCTCATCCAGCACGTCGATCAGAAACAAGTGGTCGATAATTAATGGCCGATCGCCGAAAAAGGTCTGGGAGAGCGCGAACAAACGGGAAAATGAGTACAGAGGCGTAGGGCCGAGAGAACAGAAGGATGGCTCGTTAAGTTTCTATCAGCTGGCGGAGTGGAAGAAGAACAGGCGAGCGACGGAGAGGAAAATAAAGTAAGAGAAACGAACGTGAAGGGAACGAGGCGTTGCGGAAGGTCCACTGCGAGGCTGTACGACGGAGAAGCCTTTAACCTATCACCTGGCACGGCACCGATGACTATGTGATAGTATTTTCGAGGCAGTCGCCGAGTACCGTTCACCGGTGACGAAAGGTTAACCCGTAATTGGTACGTCCACGATGAATAATCCGTGTCGGGCCTCGTTTCGCGGGTTTTGCTGCCCGGCGCGATAAGATGGCTCCATTAAATCAGGAACGCCGTGACGTGGAACACGATCATATGGAAATTGATGAAAATTACAGAAGCCAGCCGGTCGCGTGTGTTTCACACGGGGTGCGGCAGGACGACCGGCGAAACATGCCGGAGTGTGATTCTGCGCGTGAACACGAGTGAAGGGAAAGAATACGATTTATTCGATTGGGCGCCACCTTTTCGAGAATATCGTGTTTGAAAATCCATCGCCGGCATTCGACAGGTTCAACGTGTTTAACTTGTATGCGTAATTCCGATTACTAAATACTCCATGAACCGAGAAAACAGTCGAGTATAATATTAGATCGTCCCAGAAGTTTCTTTCGCCTTCTTGCTAGTTGTAAATCGAAACAATTTTACGCAGAGTGCAATATTTTTAAATGATGCACGGTACGTTCTTTTTCATTATTCTCCTTGATCTTTTTTTAATTCTGTTGCAAAATATTGATCAACATGATTTTTACCCCATTTGAGGCGTTCAATTTTCTATAACGAATACAACTTTTGAAAGAAATAAACAAGTAATGACGAGAAAAGTACGATTTTAAGGGCATAGTCCAAATGAGATCCAAATGCCATCCCTGCTTCTCCAGCTTTCGATAGGCGCAGAATGGCACTGACACTATCCATTCAAACGACATTATACTACTGGAAAGCTAGAAAACAACTGAGTGCCCCAACATTAAGGGAAAATGGTAAACTCAGTGTGTTTCACTAAACGTTGCCCAACAACACCGACAAGTCAAACAGCGAGAGAAACTTTTGGGGACACCCCAATACAAACGAGACAGATGTTTGAAGAGACCTCGAACGAAATCGTTGCACTCTTTCTTTTCGACTCATTTTTAGACAAGTATAGAACCATCCCCTATCCAAATGCACATCACACGTCCTACTACACTCTGTATTTGCTCGGGTACGGTCAGGCACACGGCCTTCGTATGGCCCCAGTAATGTTTGCTGTCATTCTTCGATTAAATAGCTCTCTGCGAACTGCAACGATAACGCGTCTGAAAGCGTTATTAGACACGCGCCGTGTTATGCTCGTCGAATCGTTGCCGAAACGCCCGTAAACTTCCGCCGTGACGTTATGGCCACTCCACGGACAGTTTGTCGGTTAGTTGACTGGCTACCACCGATCTCTCTGCTGTCAAGCATTGTTATATGTACCTCTCTCTTCTTGCTGCCCGGTCGACCGCTAATTGGCGGGTGTACTATGGTTGATTTAACACGGGAACCAACCCAGAGCCGCTGAAGGCTGTTTTATTGCAGCGTGTAAATTGTTAAATCGATCGACTTATTTTCCGTTTTCATACCCTTTTTTTTTGGTTTGGATAATAGGAATATATTAATAGCTGTTAATGGGTAAGATCAGAATTTTTTTTTATACTGAGTGAACGAATTTTAATTTCATGTCCGGTGACTTTTTACTGCGAGGATAGAATTATCGCGTTGGTAATCGAATTTCTTACGAGAGCGTTACTTGATTACGATACCGGGACTTAATTACCGGGACGTAGAAGTTGATATATTTCTGCGGAAAATGAATTTTTTATACGACTTTCTAGTCGCAATTTAGGACAAACGATTGGAATTTTTCGTTTCGCGGCATGCGAAACATGTTTACGCTCGAACAGCATATTTTTAGCTTTCCAAAAATAGTCTTGTCATTGATTGACGGTAGTAATCCCAAGGTAAAACGAGTCACCTTAATTAAGACGTACCTCGTTGGATGACTCAATCTACTGCAGTCTTCTAGTCCCATTTTACTTTCGAACACGCGACTTACTAAATTCCGCTACGACAATAACAAAAATCTCTGCCGGCAAATCGCCGGATAAAATAAATCCGGTTTACTTTGCATCCCGTTGCTTCCACTATATTAACAATAGCCCGCATAACCATCGTTTCCCCTCCCTCCTTTAACCGCAATCGACTGGCCAGTAACGCGGCCGCAAACCGGGAACCGCTTTTAAACGGACGCCAAATCGCCCGGTCCCAACAATACACTCAGCCGTCTAAGCGTTAACCGCGTCTAATTTACCTTGACACAAGCCGGCACCCAGCCACGAGGCAACGCTTTCTCATGGCAGCAAACCGTGGACGAAACCCTTTTTCTATCCGCGAGTTAATCAACCGCGAATTTATCGTGATCGGCAAAAAATTGGTAAGTGCTGAAACGCGACGTTCGTTCGAGCGAACGGGTGAATTGTTTGTCCGGTCGGCAGAAGGAGAAGGACAGGCTGCGGGTGAAAATGAGAATCATACCTGCGGAAAGGTGGAGTGGGATGCTGCGTCCCTTGTTCTCTTCGCGCCGCTACAATCTTCACGTAGCGCGGCGCGCAGAGCCCTGCGAGCGCGGTTACGTTCAGCATCGTCGTTTTTATCATTGCGAAGAGCCGCTCGTCAGCGTGCCGCGTCATGTAAATCTGGCCGGAGTTAAAACCGACGGCGAACTGAAACCACGCCGGCAAAAACAGCCATAACAATATCTGCATAAGGCGTATGCACAGCGACGCGGCTAGTTAGCGAGGCGTTTCATTAGGCAGATAAGGCAATCAAGCGAACCGCGCCGCTTCGCTCGCTGCGTGTATTGTGCACGCGCGACCAGACACATCGAAGCGGCCGTATTTATTTCACGTCCTTAACCCTAGCTCCGTCTCGCGCGCGCCGATGCTACCCTAATAAGTGTGAGCTTATGTCCGCGCTGTTTTATGGAATCCACGATGGTTACAGGTATGAACGTTTCGGATGAAAATTTTCAGTGGACACCGAGCGGAACGGTTACTTTGCGTCCCGGGAATTACATTTCGAAATTGTTGGTCGTTTTAGTACCCTGCCTCGGTTGGAACGAAAATTGTCATGCTTTCAAGCGAAACAGCGAGCCACGGGCATTTAAATACCCTCGCGCTCCCCTGGTACAGATAGGCAGACGGAACTTGACGACACACCGATGTTATTTATAGCGGAAACCTGGCGCAACTGTATTGCATCCGAGATAAAATTTAATTATAGTCAGAGGAACGGCCCCGACTTGTACTCGCGGCTAATTCAGTTGTACTTAATTGCCAATTGCCAAAGATATTTCATACGAAAGTGCGCATCCGCACCCGCGGGCGTATATAATACACGCCCCGGTCTACAGTTTCTCGCTCCGGTTAGACAGATAAGTGCCTGCAGAACGCCGCGGCCCTCCTTCAACAGGAGCATCACCCTTGCACTTTAATGGGGAAAAATTCTCATCGCCGCGACGCGTCGCGCAGGCAGCGCCGCGTCGAATTTCGGTCGTTTATTTGTTCTGCAACGTCGTATAAGGTTGCGCGAGATAAACCTGTCTCGCGTTGGCAAATCGGTAGCCGACTCGGTTATCCTGCTACACGAAGGTACGCGGCGCGTCCTGGATTGTCCTGATATCTCGAGGCCGGCCCACGTGTAAGTCTCAGGTACCGCGGTAGCGTGTTACGCACTTCGAAACGAGCGTACTCGCGCGCCCGCTCAGGCGCGTTGGACCGGATATCTCGAACGTCCCACGTGAAAAGTTCGACGCGCTGTACCATTTACAGGTACTCGTCTGCTTTACACGCTTCCGCGACCGCCACGCGAACGTCCAGCTCGGTTCGACGTTGGGAAATAATTAGTCGGGCTGGTTTAAGTGGATACTTATGCTTTCGTTCAGAAACCGATATGTTATGTAAAATGGCGAATCGTAAGTAATCAATTTGAACAAGCTGCAAGTGAATTTAGTTTGACCGTTTTTATTCGTGTTCTATAGTCTTTTTTCTCGGTCGCTTACGCTGGTTCTCCTTAAGTGCGCCGGCCGGGCCGGTCGATGTCAAGGTGCGTCAAAAATCGGCATCGAAATTGTTGTCGGAAGCCATTCGACACAGGTCTACGATTAATAGAACTGTTCGACTATTTCACCGGTTCGCTGTGCAACGAGGTGTGATAGCACGTTGTATCCGCCTAGATTGCACGCGCTAATTAGAAAAGTTCGCGCATTTCTAAGCGCTGGACGACAGCGTCGTCTTGTAAATCTCTTGATTGATTACTACCTGCCATTCGCGGGTACGAGTGCGTACACCTGTTTCGTACAATATTCGATCGCGCTGGAATTGCTGAAACGTACTTGAGCGTGAAACGTGGCGAAAGACTGGTTCTAAAGGGAAAACGGACACTGGGTGAACGCTGCTCAAATGTCGGCGAACGATTTGCATCTTCTTCGTGTCGATATGTACGTATATCTTAGTATAGAGCCAAAGTCCAGTCATGCTATGTTACTTTTCTTCGCAGAATATGTTACGAAAGTGTAATACATTTTTCTGCGTCCGTTATCACATTCGCTGCAATCATTTTTGTCGAGGAACAATAACATTTCCGAAGCAGTGGGATACGGTTATAAGAAATAAAGAACTATGATTTGATAATTGAAATAAATATTCCTACTTTCGTTGGTTTTAGTACAAATTAAATCTCCACTTGCAAAATTAATCTTTCCGCCACTGCTTGAACAAATCATTCTACCGCGTTTCCAGTTCTCAATCTGAATACAAGTAGATAGGTTCGCCTAACACAAATCGTAGGCCTCGCCCCTGATGCCAGACGTGTGTTTCGAACCCCGCGCAAATAAGAAACACCGTTCAACAAAGAACTATTCTCTCTTACGCTAAACACCGTAACCTGTGCCGTCCATCAAAAACGCCACTCTTCAACGCAACGACTCCCCCTTCTTTCCACCATAACAGAGCTATTCTCGTACTTCGACACTTGTCCACGTTTGGACCCGCAAATAGACACGACCGAACCACCATGAATTTGAATGCAGGCGCGCACCGGTATCTCCGTAGTTCATTTACGCACTGTCAACCAATCACCTGCCCGATTCCACGAAACTCTGCCTCGCAGACTGCACGCACACGCGTATAATTAGACGTCACGAATAATATAAATTTTGCGGATATCTTTGTTCGATCGTTCAGCGAGTCGATCTCTCATAATTAAACTCGCGTTACCCTGTAGTTCGAAGGCAAATTAAGTTGTACGTCTCGTCGTTATAAATTCGACGAATTTACCGTCGCGAAACGTCGACACCGGTTTTCGAATTTTTCAGGCCGCTTCCACTGCGGCACGATCCACTTCGAGCGCGTGCGATAATTGGCGGAAATTTAATGGGTCGTGCGCGTCCCAGGTACATACGGTCTATTGTAGGGAATTTAATTAGGACGACTGATCGGTATCGCGAGGAAGTGAAAGTGTTCGTAGTGTTCGAGAGGAACGGCTGCATGCGATCGTAAACGTGGAAGATCCACCGTGAGAATAACACGTATCGACGATCGTGACATGGTACACATTATAATAAAATTGGAAACGATAATGGAAGGGTCCGTAGGCTGGCGTTGACAGGGGAACGACCCCGATGGACGTTATCGAATATTGTTTGGAGTGTACAGTCGAGTGTGTAATTTGTGGTGCCCGCAGTGAGTGGATGGAGTGTGTTAACACGTAGGGCGAGTGTTGGTTGGTTCGGGGAAAATGGTAACAGGTAAGTTGTCGATATAATTAAATGGTCGAAGAAAGATGGCAGCGTACTTCTGGTAATCGACGTGGATGCGTCACTGCGTGAATATGCAATAACGTAGAACATTGGGAGGGGTGATCGTTTTATTTTTTAAACAAAGGCTATAGTCGGATAAGGGGATAAAATGTATCCCTAAACCGAAGTGAAAAAAATTAAATTTCGATAGCTTGTACAGAAAAATAATATATGCGCGTATGAATTAGTATTTGAATAGAAACTAGATTGGAAAAATCGAATAGTATTGAACAATTAACAATTCTTAATCCACACCTGACACAACTCGTGTATTTTGCAAGTTGCCAGTTTCAAATTGTACAATCCTCTCCAATGTATGTACTCAACAGATTAAGTATCTGTCCCCGCGAAAATCACACACGTCCCCTTAACCTAAATCTGCTTCAAAAATACCTAAACTCTTCATCCACACAGATCGATACACAAATTGTACTTGCATACCTCTTCATCGAAAACGCGATCCCTTCCGATGCGAATATAAGACGGGCGTTCACCATGCGCACAGAGTAAAGAGTCTGCGAAACTATAATACAATAATCCCGCGTGGGTTGCGAAATTTCACAATTATTCCACTACGATCTGATTGCAGCGCGCTCGTGACTCGAGACAGAACGCTTGTAATCACGATTTCTTTTCACACCTGACTCCCGTCTCTTGGATCGGTAAATCACGCCTCGCACGACACACGTGGGCAATTAACGTGTATCCACGGACGATTAGGTGCGCTCAGAATTACAAACGCCTCCGGGAACGATCCATGGCGGAATCGAACGCGTGGGTGTGCAAACGAACGGCCGTGAAGCAACGGAAGAAACCTGTCGATCGGTGACATTTATCACCGTGTTATCGGGCCGGATTAAATCGTGCTCCTCTTTAGCATTCCGTACTTGTACCGTCCACAACGAACGGTATATTTAACTCGATTATTCTATTTTGCGAGATCGCCCTCGAATCGAAGATCGTGCGTGTAAGAAGACTGGGTAATCGTTTGCATTCGTAATGCGGCTGGGTAGTTGATTGGGAGCTGTTTGGCGGGAATTGTGTGTGCTCGAGTTTCGATACACGAAGTGCGTTAAGTGACTACGTTTTATTGCGAGAGCGATTCTAGCCCGGGGATGGTGAACGATCTCTGTTGAATTCTAAGTAGATCGTAGAGAATCCCGATAGATTTATCTTGCGGCAGAAAAATAGCTGGCAGTGAATTTCTTCGGTACCGCTGATAATTATTAGCAGGGCATTCCACCGCGAGGTTTTTGCGCCGCTGGACACTTGTATTCTGAACCGCGGTTGACTTTCCGGTTAACAGGTACGAACGGAAATCGACTTTATAGGAGTGTAATTTATGCTTTCGTACAGAATGTAATTATATTCTGTTTCGATGGCTCGGTTTTATTGCCCCTATTTATTGGAACTGGGCGTTCTCAACGCGTCAACTTTCATTTTTACTCGGGGCATAGTCAGATATTGTTTTAGTGCATTTACGTGACTGATGAAATTGTTTTAGTGCGTTTACGTAACTGATAGCCCCCATTTTATTGCTTCACTATAATTATTATCAAATTGACTGAAGTCTATTTGAATTTCGACTTTCGTTGATGATCGCTGAATAAGACCAGACATGACGCGAAGAAGATCTGATATAATCAAAGCCCAAGTACAGCCTCGGGTAATCTGCGTCGTTTGTCATAACGCCTCTTCTACCTGAATCTTCCTAGGTAAAAAATGAACAATGTCGTCAGTATCTTTTACAGCACTCAGGAGAAGAGCTCTTGGCGCATCACGTAATCTCGTAACTTCGCCCTACGCGTTCACCCTCTTCGGGCTATTGCATTAGCCTCTCTACAGCATACATCGGCTGCAACAAGTTTGCAATCACTGTTTATTTCGGAAAACACGGGAATATCCTCAAGTTCAAGGATTTTACATTGCTTTATCCTTTGGCCTTTCCGCCCCAATTTTTTGGCAATCTAATAGCAATTGCATAATACGTTTATTCGTTTTCTGAACTGAAGGCAGAAAAATATTATCGCTTTCAAGTGATTTACATAAGCGTATGGAATTAATCACGTTGGCTTCTGAAATCATTTCTCCATTACTTCGTGGCCAAACAAATTTTTCTTATTTCGTGATACTGAGCCCAATGACAAGGAAATTTACTGCAAATATAAAAAAGTTAACAATCCATCAAGAACATTGACGGTAACATTGGCGGATCAATTGAATATCACGGGATCAGCGTGCCGAATGAGTACGCACTGCAAGCTCGTATCTTCCTCAAAAATTACGACGCCAACTTCAAACTACTGAGAGTCCATTGTGGGATTCGATCGTTCCAAAGCTGTACACACCTCGCGAAAACAAAAAGATAAATAACAATATGCTTTCGCGGATCGATCGAACCACGGGCCTTCAAACAGAACGGTTCGCGATCTTCGACACCCCGTAATATCGTCACGCGAGGATTCGCAACACGCGGACGTTCCACGTCGTCGGATTACTTTGTCCGGACGCGCTTCGAACGTCTCTCGCCGTGCATTCCGCGGTGCCACGTTTCACCTAACTATCCGACACACACCGGTTTCGTATCCAAGAATCTCATTGCTCGGCCGCACGGGACAGCACAAAGTGAGCCCGCGCATAAAGGCGCGACCTTCCTCCCTTCCAGACTTCGTTCGTCCCCGACAGCGCACAGAGGTGTATATAGCGAGAACGCACATATATTTTCTCCTGATCTGGAAAACAATACGCTAAGCGTGGATTTATATGCACCGCGGCCCGAGGCAATAACTTACGCGCGAAACACTGCCTCTTCTTTGGCGTTTCCTTGCCCTCCCCTCTCCCTCGCCCGCCGCCCCGGACGTGTTCCTCCTCTAAATAAGGAGACGACGGAAATGGCTTCCCATTTCTTTTTCCTGCGCGTCTCCCGCGTCGCCTCGATTCGCCGGGGCCAACGATAATCCACCGATGCGTCGACCGTTCCACGGGAAATCGACTTACCCTCTTGGAGCGGAGGTTCGCTAGAAAATCGGCGGTCTCTGGAGTGGAAGTCGGACTCCGGTCATTCTGGACGCAATTTCCGAAATTCTTTTAAACGGGAAATTGTTCGGCGACGCGGTCTTTTGTACGGTTCAGGAGTGTTTTCGTGGGTAACGAGTTGGCGAACGTCTTATTCTTTTCAAGAGGTTTTCGGAGATAGGAGAAGAGGGTTGTCGGGGGAGGGATGTTTAGAGATTGTGTTTCAAGCAAGCTCTGTATTATAGTGTTAAAAGAGCGAGCCGCTGCGGGAGATTTCACTGTGAGGTTCTTTAGCGAACCTTTATCGATCCGAAGATGCGCATCTTTCGTTTTACAATGGGGGAGGCCACCCTTGCTAGCGAGGTGCAGCGTACAATGAAATTTCTTATTTTGCTTAAAAATATTCTTAACTAGTGCTCGTCTAAGTGGACTTAAATGTCATCGCCAATCTATAATAATTTACCACTAACGAATTTACCTCGCTTAGACAGCGCATATCTGATCAACCGTAAGAAACAACAAAACCAAAGAATTCCTTGTTCTTTATAAACCCGTCCCATTAACATTTCCATTGCCGTCGATCCATCAGTCCGTCGCCGCGTGTCCAGCAACGCGAGCAATAACGTGAAAAATGAATATCGACCCCCCTCGACTCCTCAAGAACAAGTCACCCTTGAACCCACGACCTCAGAAAACAGAACGATACCACAATACACCAAATCGAAGAGTCCCGCGATCAATTTTTCCCGCCGCTTCGCCGTGTATCATGCGTGTTTCCTGGACGGGGTCTCCTTTAAACATAAATTCAGATTATCGGCGATATTTGCAGGATAGATGGCCGGGCAAACGGCCACGCGATAAATCGAAGAGGCGCGTGTGTTCCGGCCTCCGAAGAATGGAGTTTCCCGACAAGCGTCGATTTGTCAAGAAGGGCTTCGAATGCCTCTCAATGGCAACAAGCGGAAAGCTCACCCTCCATTCCCTTGCCGCCACAATGCCTTGAATGCGCTCTTTATCCCGCCGACCGGGAGAAACGCTCGCAAGCCCGCTGGAGAAAGGCGACGAGCCAGAGGGAAGAATAAATTCGACCTCTCCTTTCGCCGATCGAACGAAGCCTACAAAATTTACTTACCTACGCGAGCCGCTCTTTTTTCCTTTGGCTTTGGATCCATTCAATCCGGATAACTGTATTACGTTTCATTGTGCGCCCGCGTCCCGTGGCCCATTGTCGGTTTTCCCTGGCCCTTCGATGGAAACGCAACTCGTTTGCATTTTTACCGGTGACCCAGTCAATCGCGGCTGAGGAAACAGCTTCCTCTAAGTACCGTTGAAACCTTCTGCGTCCGTTTGGGTGTTTCGGGAACGTGTCGAGGAGCAAAGTGTTTATTATGCGAGTGCGGGCAAGGAAATGTTGCGTGTACGTAGTGCACTGTGAATAGAAGACGATCAAAAAGAAGTTCGTTTCTAACAGGTTCGAGATTAGTGATTCCCGAAATTTCGCTGATAATTTTGACGAAATATTGTTTTTTGAGGGAAGTAATTCGAATTTCTGCGAGACACGTCGTGGTTTTTCCAGGATTCAATTAAACATTCCCTTGGGAACAATGCACGAAAGTGGCGACGTGCGAAGTGCCGAGCGATTACACTCGAAAGCATCAGTAAAACCCTTTCGTTGCACCGCTGCCGCCACACTGCTTTACCTCAATCCGTTCGCTCAAATCTCCATAAACATCGTTGGTATCCCTCTCATTCTACGCGTACCATACGCGCAACGCCGCGTTTATCTCCGTTAACCCTCAATAGGAGAGGTATTTCTTGATTACGCATGGAATCAAAGGGGAAACGGAGGTATGAAGGGTTAAATATACAACTAACAGCTTTGCGCTCATGAGTGTTACTTAACATGTACGTCTTCTACAACAACAATATATCTTATTGGTCCCGATGAAAGTACCGCTAACGACAAAGATAATTAGCCCGTAGAAAGGTGTCCGACAAACGGCCGTCGTCCAATAGGCGCCAAAACAGTCTAATATATAAGGGCCCCGAAGTAAACCCCTTCTTGGTATTCGAGGAACGAACAGCTATCTACGTGTCGCAGGACAATCGATAACCAAGCTCAGCCGAGCCGAGCAATTCCCATCTCCATGAGCCGGACGCTAAACGCGACCAGAAGGATGCATTTCCAGCCATTGTCCCTAGCTAACCCGTGGCCTGACATTTCCGCGTCGATCGTCGCGCCGATAGATCGATTTCGCGCGGCGACTGTTCCCCCTTTGGCCCCGCTAAGATTTATATCGTATGCGCCGGCGATCGCCTATAATAGGTTGAACGACCTCGACTTTATCTCGCCACTTGAACCTGCCTGGCCCGCGAACAATCGATCTCTCCCGCGATCTTCTACCGTGGCCGCAGAAGGACGAAGACTCCGCTTCGCACACGTTCGCGCGGCGTGCGTGCGAAAGGTCACGACTGCGCGCGCTCCTCGGATATTTTTTTCCACTTTCTAATGCCTCACCACTCGCTCGCCGTACGGGGTTAACGATAACCACGATTCACCGACGCCGACTATGCCAAGTTCCCTCTTATTGGCGGCGATTACGCGCACTGCCCGATCGAAGCTACCAGGTACGGAGACGGTGTGTTGAAGTTTTCTTTTTTCTCGTTTGGAACACCGGTAGCAACGTAACGGGAACGATAGTTTTCCACGAGTGCGTCGATCAGGGAAGCTACAATGTTGAATCGGTAACATCGGATGTTCGATAGGGGCTGGTCATTTCTGGATAATGTCTTAATCGACGAGTGAATAGTGTTCGGGAAGCGTTGGATTTATTGCATTGCGGTACAATTTGAGGTTGAATCATAGTATATAGTACGGTAACGACAGTTTCGAGTTGAGCCTTTCAATATTTGGGAAAGTTTAAATAAAGTTCGGCAGGGAACTAATCGTATTCAATTAATATCGTCGCGCTGCACAAACGCGCAACTACATTGTCGACCACATTTTGCTTATATCTACGGGAGTAAAGTTGAAAAGGTACAAAGATCACGGTCGCAACACAACGAAGCATCAATATCATACCTTTGCTACAAGAACAGATCAGGTCTATCTGTCTCTGAAAAAAAATGTGCAGAGAACATAAAATAAATAACGATACAGACAAGACAAGATCCACCTTTGTCAGCGCTAACAAGCGTCGACAATTTAATGGTATAACGTCGTTACACCAACAGGGAGGCGTTGCACCGCGATAGAGATATAATAGGACTGGCGCTAATTAATAATTAATAACCCGGATCCGAATTAAATGGCTGTAAGGGTCGAAGGGTGGCCGCTGACACGGAGCAATGAATGCCGCAGCGCGCGTGCTGTATCGGAAATGGCGTATAGGGTGGCCGTAGAAGGCATACACAGGGGTTGAGGGCTGTGGAACGAGACAGGCTGGCAGCTCTGTCGTTCCAAGGGTGGCCCGCCAGCTCAGAATCGCACCGAGGGGTGTTGCATTATTTATGGCCGCCATCGATCATCGTCCGGCTAGCAGGATCGCCACGAACACCCCACTAATCGCCATATGACAACCGTATTTATTTTAAAGTCGCCTACACCGACCTGCGATGCATTAATTCTAATTGTTTGATCCCGAGCGCTCGTGTACAGGCTTTCCCTGGTTTGGGGTGTATCGTGTTTAAATTCTCGTTACTGGGACGAGTCAAGTTGTAAGGGTGAGGCGGAGAAGGGTTGTAATTTTGTTTCTGGAAACGGATTGAGACATTCCGCGGGAACCGGAATACCTTCGATAGAATATTATTCGTTTTGGTTGGTGTATAATTTTATGCAAAGATAGTTTCCTCTACGCGACCCGGTTAGTTACACGTTTTATATTTTCCTTTTCTTGGTGATTTTGATTTTGCTGAGATAGTTGTCAATTGTGAGCGAATGTTTCGTTGTTTATGAGAAACAAGTGTTCTGATTAATTTTTATATTTATGCGTTTAAATAATTTGTTAAAGTATACTTTATCGATATAGTTTCGTTGCAGGAAAACTTTTATTCAACTGTACTGTTTTTTAAACGAATATCGTGAAACATCAGTTAGGTGTTGGATCGAGGCAGACAGACAGTAGGATTCACAGACGTACTGTAAATGCATATATTGTTCCTTCTGATGGTGCCACTACTTATGAAACTCGTATACCATAAGGAAGTGTTACCACGATAATTATTATGCTACATAATTGCTTAAGGAATGTTGGTCCCTACGACCTTTATCTGCACAGAGTGCTAATAGCGCTCTGCGAGAAGCTAACATTTCCACTTAAGATCACTTTAATTTACAATATTACGTAAGACCCTAGAGGCTGGGATCATGAGATTTTTGTACGACATGATGACTAAATTATTGAAATTATCATAACGCTACATTTAATTTTAAATTCAATTTCCATTTATCCGCTGCTATGTAATATTCCACCATTTCTTAATACCACTTGCTTACAAGTAATATTAGTTAATTGCACCGGTGCTATTCTTCCAACCGAACTTGCCGCTCTCATAATTAAATTCTCACACCCGTATTCGATCCTGCTAATCCTTCGCACGAAATCCGTCCACCGTTTACAGAAGTAAATTTCCTTCAGGCGATAAACGAATGATAACGCCGGCATTACATAAAACAGCTGCACCGTTCAAGGAACACCAAAATACCAATAGCGCGTGATACAATACAACATTCAAACACCATATGATTTACGAAATCCGGATATCGAGTACGCGACATCAGAGCTGTTCCACGTGGGTGTGTCTAAAGGGTTAACAATATTTCACCCGTCGAGGGTGACAGTGTCGCACAATCGGGGGAGGGGGGGTGCATGTTAATGAAACGTCAATACCGATATCTCGTCGGATGGTCCCGTGCTGGGCGTGCACTTTGACCCGCAGCCCGGGTTAGGAGGTAAGACGAAGAGCGAAGAAGGTCGATGATGCGACGTGTACGTGGGTGTGGAGAGAGGAGCAGCGCATCGCGAGTAGTGCGATGAAATATGCATAGAGAAAGGGCTGACAGGGGTGAGGTGGAGCGTGGAGAGAACTACGAAGAAGAAGAGACGTCGAGGGATGGCCGAGGAGATAGCGCACGATGGAACGGGGTGGTTGGAGGGGCGTAGGGGAATGTGCTGCATTCGAATCTCGGGTTGGCGGGTGGGAGAGACAAGGAGGCCGCTGCACCTCGACGAACATCGGCGGCTAGAATGCCTGCAACGAAAGGAGGGCGGCAAGGTGAGGGGGAGAGGGGAGAGGGTGGTTGCTTCGACGCGGAAAGGGAGTTGTCGTGGATGTCTGCGAAAGGAAGTGGAAGAGGGAGGACATTTCAGCCACCCCGTGTTGCACGTTCGCGTCTTGGGTCGTCCGTTGACCCCAGCCGCCTTGTGCGAGCCTGTGACGCGAACTATTATCTGTTGACCGGGCCTTTGGGGGCGATAGTAGTCTATCATGCTTTAATAACCTCCTTCTCGCAGCCTCTTTGCCCGTTGTTGTAACAATTGTGCGGAGGAGGGTTTGAAATTCTCGTGCCAATATTGCCCGCCATGCTCGGGCATTCTCGAAACGGAAAATATCCTGGGTATACGAGGCAGTGCAATTTATTGAACTCGCGATAGTTGAAAAATCGTACGAACACATCGACACGTTATACAATTAACTGTGACGTGATTTCTGTAGCAAACGATGCATGGTTGCAAGGAACAGTTGCACATACGTATACATTACTAGCGAATGATAGTTGAATGTCTACGATTACACACAAATACGCGGCATCGATAGTGAAAGGGTTAATCGAACAGTCCTTACTATCGCGTTCAGCTGGTATTCGAACCGTTGAATAATTGCAACCGCGGGAAGGCTACAGAATCGTATATAATATTCGAAATAGAACAATCCGTAACAATTAACAGCCATCGCCCGAAACTCATTTACCCTCAAACCATAATTAAACGTCAAGACCCCCCCCCATGCACCCCGAACCCCGTCAATCTGAAACAGACTAATTAAATTTACAAACCTTAATATTTCCACAACCGATAATCTAATTCTCCCGAGAAACACACAGCCTCTTCTATCACCCCTCCCACTTGCAATCTCCATTCCTTCCAACCTGTTTATTCACGGTGGCGATAACGTTGCCGTAGGACATCGGTCGCTACCAGAATGAAATCGATTTCCGTCTCCGTCGTTCGGCGTTTCACGGTCTATCGAGCTCGGTCCGTGCGCGTTCCTTGACGCAACAAGAAGAAGAGGACGAAGGCGGAGAAGAGGAGGACGACGAGGAGGGAGAAGAAGGAGACGAGCGACAGAAGGGGACGGGAGGACGAAATGTATCCGCGATACAGCTGGGGGAAACAGAGACAAGCCAGAAGCGACTGTAATATGCGAGGCGAGCCGAAGACATCCGCGTCTCCAAAGGTTGCTGGCTCGCTGAAGCACAGGTTCGCCGACTGGCATAACTTGTTCAACACGTTCCTCGCGCGATGGGGTCATCGGCGAACGAAAGATGCATTGACCAGCGGGGTCACTGCAGGGTTGCGCTGCACACGTGGCAGCATGCCGCCGGCAATTCGGTTGCCGCCAATAGTATCGCGGCGGTGGTAATTTTGAACGATACAGCGTTAAGCAACGCCGCTTATAAATCACCGGAGATAATCGCGATCGATGCCCGCTTAATCGTGGGATGTATCACCGGGTCGCGGGCCATCCGTATGCCCCGCTCGCTATGGGTTTTATGGGAGTCGTTTGTGAACAGAGAATAGAGAGCCTGGTGAGGAGCGTTTGGAGTGGGAGCAGTTGAACCGTGATATAAGGGATTTATGGTGTACGTGTGTAAAAGTGTAAAAAGGGTCGTAGGAGCTCGCATAGGTGATCACTGTGATGATCCAAGGCGATTAGAACCCCTTGGCGATCCGGAGCGAATTCTTGGGACCCTTCAGTGACGTAAGGTGAGTTTCCAGGGCCCCTTGACGGGCAAGGGAGGATATGTTTCACGCGTTGACAGACAGAACACTCCGAACAAATATGCGCATACACTAGTATAAATGTTGAACTAATGATTGTATTTTCTAAATTGAAATTTGTTATTCTATCGTCGTTTCTCTTACTTTATTGCATTAAGTAATTTCGCGACCGTTAGCGGCTCACAATGGAAAGTTTAATCAATTATTACTGCGACGGGATACTATTAAAATGGTATTCAATATTGTTGTAATAGCCAGGTTGCTCCGGCAAGCGTTGCGCTATGCGACATCCATCACCTTTGACCCAGCGCTAATAGGCTGGGCACAAAGACTGAATTAGAGGTTTTCGTCGATAATAACTCAACCAATTACTAACGAAGAATTATATGGTGTGCCGTTTAAGTCGCGTGGAAAAGTTCGTGGGAGTGCTAGACCGAGAGCGCGGATACGGTGACCCCTATCAAGCGGCAGGTGCTCGAGCTTGTAATCGGTTATCTTATCCGAGCGAAATCTCGTTAGTTAAAGGGTAAACGATTGTGTTAAGTTGATGGCTGCGAGCGGTTTTCCTCGTGGAATCGCTGAGAAGCGTGGATGAAGATCGTACGGAATGGTGATTTATTGGTTGACGTGGTAGGTAAACATCGAGCACCGACCACCGTGGAATTGATTTGACTCTTCAAATGGAATTGTCGTCTACTAATGAAAATAGCTAGTTCAGTGACACCGTTCGCTGAATATTTGTTTATTACTCTGTGGAGTTGAAAAGAAGATTGGCAGCATGAAATGTTGAAAGTATGTATTTGTTTCCTCATATAAAATATGAAGCGACATCTATGTATTTTCACCTATGCATTTAATGACATTTTACATAGATATCTCACGCAGTCATCGAATAGGTAGCAAATATATATCAATTACAATTGAGAATTACAGCTTGATTAGACTTGCAATGAAAATGCACACGATTTGTCTCAACAAAATAAGTGTACTACAAGATTGGAATGTAACTTAATATAATCATTCTTGCAACGTTCTCTTAACACTGTATTAGTGGTTGAACAGTACAATATTACTGATAACAGAATCTTTAAATCAGCCGAACAAGAATATTCTTAAAAAATGTATCCTCGCGACCGTCTACTGAAAAGAAATCTAATCGTTCAACACAACAAAACTGACTGCTAACACATATGTTCCCACATAACCGTGGTTGAAAAACCGAATCTTCAGACTGCTACGTCCCCCGTCAGTCAAGACGTAATATCATTGCCAAGAATACAACTTCATCACCGAACAACTGCTCGTCCGATATCGAATCTTCACCTTTCGCTTGCGCCTCGCAATTAACTTCACAATGGCCAACAAGGGCAAACACGTGCAACAAGGGAGAACGAAGGAAAAAGAGAGCGAAGGTGTCGGTGTAATCGAGTTTTCGGAGTTACTACTTCGCGGAGATTCTTTCTAATTTCGTGCCGCTCTCTGTCTCCTACCCTCTGCCTCCGCGCCCTCTGCATTGCCCCGTCGAGCCAGGATAATATGAGAGCGGCGAGGCCGTGGGGCGGCCGCCTCCGTTACTTTTCTAATGACAACGGCGCCAATCGGGGCGACCCGCGACAAAAGCAGGGTAATGAGAGTAGAAGTAAATCATGGGCCATTGTGAAGTAATCTCCGGGTATTGTCTGCCGGTACGCGAGTAATGTATTATGTTATTGGGGCTAGCGAGGCCGTGCCCGTCACAGAGACGCCGCAGACATCTCTCGGCCCACCCTCTGTTCTTTTGCTTCCTCCGATATCGGGGCATTTATACGCCTCGTCGTTTCCAAATTCATCTCGGCACGGGGTACGGCTCGCTACGTGGCTATTGTGATCGTTACACCGTTTGTGTTGGCGGATGGAACGACGCCGGCCCGGACAAATGATGACGGATGATCGATCAAGACAATCGTGATGGGAGGTATTGTTTTGGTTTCTGAATTATTTGTTGCGCTACTTCGAGCCGTGAACGGGAACGTCGGACGTTGTTACATTGTAATAGGTGTTGCGAGATTTTTGTTACGGAATGATGACCCGATTCACGATAAACGATAAATTGAAATGCTTCGGGATTTATGGGAGGAATGAGTTATTTAAGTAGCTACTGGCCGTGGCTGTAATAATTGTCAACGTGATTGTCGCAGCAGTAAACGAGTGCAAAGCTAATCGTCCAACTAATTGTAAGTGTCAGATCGGTCCAACGTTTTTGGTACTCATTCTTTTAACGAATTTCTAACCATGTGAATGAAAAACTGCGTTAACGAGAATAAAGCGCCGCGTTAAATTCAACCTTCAGTTTAAACTAATTTGTACAATGTTCAATTGCTGTTTCCTCAACAATTTTCAACGGTTCCATTTTTTCTTCAAATTTCACAAAGAGCAGCACGCAGCACGATTCATTTTCCATTCATGATAGCTACATCTCCGCATTCCATGCCTATATTACGACCACCTGAGAAACACCCCCCGTCTCGTTTTTCTTCCCCCGTCAATCATCCCAGCGGTTGCACAGATCCTCCATCCACTTGGTCCATTTTAATCCCACAATATCAACAGTCTATTCATATAAATAACGAACAAATTATTACGCGAACGACGTTCTAGCTCCCTCAAACGTTCATTCAGATCGGCAAGAAAGAGACACGTGTACCAAATATATCATTCATTCAAGAACTTCACCGTATTTCACTAAAGGTGCCAAGTATATTAGCATATTCTTACCTGAACGGAACACGCTAAAAATGATCGAAATTATAAACGACTCGAGCCCACTAATCGCAGGAACTGCAACTGTATCTATATCTCGTAACATTTCTGTAAACACCAACACCGTTATACGAACATTTAGTTTCAACATTTTTGTCCAAAGATCGCCGCACCAATTGCAACGACGGCCACATGCAGGCATTACCAGGCGCGCAGTACGAAATCACGCACACGTCTTTAGCCCGTCTTTAGTCTTTAGTTTCCCTTTTCGTCGTTCACCGGTCGAAGATTCGAACCGTCTCAATAGCATGTCCATCGATCAGCCGCGGAAACTTGACCTCGCAGAAGCTGTATCCACTCGTCGGACACCTACGCGAGCTGCGTTCCTTAAACGAAACGCGCGCATTTGCACCACGATACCAGATCCACTTCCGTATCGGACCGTGTCACGTGGTAAATCGAAAAGACAACGGCCCGTACGCGCCATTACCGTATAATCCTATGCACACGCCTAGCTTAAGATCCCCGAGATAAGGGTCCACGGCGACGTGGATTTCGCCGATTGAAAAACCTCGAATCGCACCGGGGAATTTATAAGACGACGGTTGGCGAGCTTTAATCGCGGGATCTTTTCCAGGATCCGCGCTCTCTTGCCGGGGGATTGACTGTTACATGTTCGCGTTTAAGATGAACGGTCGTGTGCTCATGGGAACGGTCATAACGGGTTTCGGGATTAGCGGGCTCGATTTTCTGTAATCGGGATGACTTGCTGGGAGGGTGTGCGAGGTATTTCGCGTTGATGGCGTTCCTGTCTGACGCGTGGAGTTGCTCAGTTGCGTGGATGAAAGTGTTTAGACGCTTGGAAGTGCAATGTGGGTGAAATATTTCAGAATCTATTCAGTGCACTGTATTGTTGAGTAATATTGTAGTAATTTGTAATTCGAGAGATCGTAATGTATTACGGTATTGTTGGTTTCATTTCGTTTAGTTTGAGTTTAGTTTAACTCTGTTTGCTCTCGAGAAGCGCTTTTGTATTTAAAATTTTTAAATACATGTCTCGTAGAGCCTCTATTAATCGGCTTAATCAAATTATTCAGCCGAATGCATGAAAACGATTAAATATAAATGTTTCGGTAAACAGTGAAAGACTCTTTCGTGACAAATGGAAGAACCTTAGATGATACGATCGCAAATGAAAATATCGAAATTGCGAAATAATCCAGATTCTGCTGTATGCCCACAGCTAAGTACATTGATCATCTTCCGCGATTCATTCTATGTTCCCAAGCAAATAAAAATACAATACCCATTGTCCGTTACACTCATCCCGTACAATGTACGGTGCACATTGTCACAGAAACAGAAAACATTACATATCTCCGTTTACTCTCTCGATCTTCCGACATTTATTATTAACAAAGACGATCTCCCCGATTCCTTATCTCCCCGAATCGCATTCATCTCCCAAGATTCCTAATCAGATCCCTTCAACATTCTTCACGGAACGAGCCGACCTATTTATAAGGACCGAGGAGAAAAACGTTGGAGCCCGAAGCTCAGCTTGACTATTATTCACATGATCACACATGATCGTCCCGGCCATTCCCGATAATCGTATCTGAATGCACACTTTCGTTGCTCACGTTTCCCAGGGACCGTTGACCGGCGGAGACACGGTAGTCGATCCGACAGAAAACAGCGGCGAGCAAATCTATTACCCTGGGACGCGTATCCCGTTTCGGTCGACGGTCTCTCGAACAATTGACAAGCCTGCCGTGCGTTCCCGTTAGATCGAATTCAGCAGCCTCGCAAGCATTATGCTTGCGATCTTTAACGACCGCGAGATAACGATGCGCGATATAACGATCTACGTTCGAGAGATCGAACCGCGATACCGTTAGAGCGCCGGCAGAATGAACTTTCCTCGAATGATCCCATGGCAAACGGAATGGTGACCGTTTCTATATTCTTCATTTTTTCCATTCTATTTGTTCGCCGGTCGAGGCATTTTGTTTCTCGCTGATCGAACGGACTGTACATATTCATGGAGTTGCCTCGTGCTTCGTATGGGGTGTATTATGTTTTATTGTTACCGGGTGCGATAGACGGGTTAGATTCATATTTTGGAAGCGAGAAAAGGTTTAAACGCGAAACGAATATTAATTATAATAAGGAAAGATTGAATACCGCATCTATGTTTTTCTTTCTAGGTAGGCATACTAGTCATTGCTCTTATCAGCCGGTTCCAAAACTATTCCAAATTCCACAGAGACCGCCGAGACCGAGTCGCGCTCCCTCCGTCGACGCGTTCAACGAAATCCGGATCCATTTCGACGAAATCGCAAAATTGAATAGAAAAAATCGCTCACACAAGTACTCCCGCAATTCGCATCACAAGGGTCCATCACACCGTTCTAGCGACCCAGCAGCATCTCGAAACCTACTGCGCCAAGCGTATGCCGAACAATCGCGACAACCGATCGACCGACTCCCGGCGTTCGCCGGCAAGACCCCGATATAATCGTCCCGTTTATCTGTCTCTTATCTGCGCCGTTTCAACGTGGAATTTCACCGTGGAATTTTTCCTACCGGCCAACGGAGAAGACGGACCGAAGGCGAGGCTCGCGATTCCATGCAAATGGATCGATTCTTCACGCGGCACTCCGCTTTCCACCTGCGGGGCCACTCGCCGGACGAGGTCTAACGAGCCACGGGGACGTCTCGCGTCCGGCGAAATGAGATTCGAATCTTGGCCGGTGATCGCGAGGAAGCGGAACGCGAAAAAGGGGAAGAAGAAACAGAGTAGGCTGACCGAGGGAGCACAAAGTGCAGGACGCGTCGTTAAAGGCGGAGGCAGGAGTATCTCATCTCTCATCTCGGTGCACCCGTTCCGGCTATCTCCCGTTTCTTTATCGCGCACTGCCCCTCTGTGCGGCGCGCTCGTGTGTGCTAATCTGAAAAGTCGTACGGGAAATGCAAATTCCAGACGTGGCTGTCTTTCAACCCTTTCACCGAACTATCGTCCGCCTTTTCCCTAGCCGCCTTTGCTCCCCGCTGATTTCCACGCGCGCGGTTGGAAAATGTTCGCCGCCGTCGCGGGGATAGTCTGTCGTCGTTTGACGTTTGTAGAGTGTGATAGATACTTTGGAAGGGTCGCAAGCTTTCAATTGATTTATACTTGGCACGTTGAATACGATTTTCTAAGGGCGGGTTGCTTAGATGCTTGTTTGGTCTCAATTTTCGCGAGAAGTTCTCGTGTTCTTTATTATGTTACAATTGCGATGCATCGGTAAGAAAGAGGAAGTGTATGTGAAATATATCTAACTTTAATTTTACCATTGCGCGTACTGTACTCGTCTGATTTTCCTGTATCCTCTCGAATTGGAGCAGGTGATCACAAGGAACCCCCGAAGGACCATTCAGTCGAAGGGCAATTTATTACACAGCAACGATGAGACAATGCTCTCGAGGGTTTGTCGGGGTCTGAGACAGGCCCATTAACACATTATTTACCACGCGGTGGACCGCACGAAACGGGCGTCTCATTTTCAACGGGAAAAATCCAGCTGCGTTTTACCGTTCGTGTAAAACGTGACAAAGAATGCGTGCATCTATGGGAATCGTTTTTCGAAGGAGACGGCGATGATGATTGATAAGTTAGCGAGGGAAATATTTATGGTGCATACCGTTACGGAGTTCTTAATTGGATTTTATTTCGTGGTGAACGGTGCATAGGGTTTAGGAATTCTTGGGAAAAAGCGGTTTCTTCAGAATTTACGAGAAAGGTTGGACAGACGAAATTGTCGTTATTATGCGGACGTTGTTTACGTCCCTCGATAAATTCTACAATGGAAGGTATCCAATTAGGGCGCAGAGTAAATATTGTAATCTAATAAGAGCATCCGTTATTTATAACATATCTCGGTTCCTCTATAATCATGGAGTGTGTCAACATCATCGAAATCACGATACCGACTACACTATTATATTATACTGTGCTATAATTGGACATGATTTGTAGTAACAATTAACACAGTAGGTAACATGTACCGTCCATTAATCAAACGCACGTCCCATAGACAAGATAATTAAGGCAGCATAACTAAACTTGTATCTAAAATTTACATTCTACCTCATTCACAAATTATTCAAACCATTTTTCCTGGAACGTATGCCTACGTATGTACCTGACCCTTAAGTTTTTAGAAAGCTTAGCAACATCACAATCACGAACTCGATTGACAATATGAACCCACCCTCTTATATTCCAAGTCCATTTTGCGGTACCACGAAACCCCAGCATCCAAACGATTACGAACCACGTATCGGTTTCTCGCCCGTTCTCGATCGTCTCCGCTAGCAACGCGAAATTTCCACGTTAAAAACAAAGAACCCCGTGCAAGAAAAAACAAAAAGAACTACCAAAGAACCATCGGTCTACGAATGCGCCAAAGGATCACATTCAGAACGCAAGCAGCCGTTTCTTAAACCAAACGAAATCCCGCATCACATAAAATCCCCTCGCGAATGTAACCCCTCCCCGGCGTGATCGTCCCACGCGCGGGCGTACATTTTTCCCCAGCGTCGATAATGCGTGTACCCAAGTTGTACAGGAGATATCCACGGTCGTCTCGATTTTCACGAGCCCCGGACGAGTTCGTGCCCCGCGTCCGTGTGCACACAGCCGTCCCTCGCCGGCGATCGGGTAAATTTAAACCGATGCACGGATACCGTTACCGCTACTGCACAGGCGATATAGCCGTTGCTACTGAAACCGCACTCTGTCCCACCGTGCCCCCACGTATGCAGCGTGTGGATCGCGCTCACGCGGCTTTTCTCCTCTTTTTTTTTCCTCTCTTTCCTTTTTTTTTCTTCTCGTTTCTTCAACGGCGCGAATACGGTGCTCCGTTATCGCGGCGAGACACCTCCGCCGCTTGTAATGTTACAATTTGTCTTCGCGACTCGCACTCCCACTCGCGACCGACCGCCCCATGGGATAATTGAGTATCGACGCGAGTTAATAAATCGTGCGGACGCGGTCTTTCCACGCTGCAGGGCAACGCGACAGGGCCGAGGCCGAACCGAAGGTGGATTTTAATGGCGCGGCGGATACGTGCGCAAGGTCCGTTTTGTGCGGGACAGCTTGCTCGGATGCGTTCCGTGGCTACGGTTTTGGGAAAGTTTGTTGCGCCTGGAATACATCGGTCGCGCAAAATCGTTAAGCATTGTCTATGGAGTATATGAAGCTTTAAAATAGTTTGCTATTTTGTGCTGAAATTTGGGGAGCCGGCGCAAGTCGATACACATTTCAACGGATCACCGTGTCAGCCGTAGACTATTGATCGCGTATTAATTGGAAATTGACAGAATGTTATGCATTCTTAAAAACGGCATCTTGTCTCCGACCCTCGAGGATCAGTGTAGTCTCAATAGGTATCTAATGGGGGATAATGAGAGTAAATTGAATAATAGTTAGCCTTTCAAGCCTATAATTAAATTCCCCGCGCGCGCTATTCGGCAGGAGTCCAACCAAACCGAAAGAACCATTTTTCATACGCCCGCTGCCGACTTACGTGATGGAACATGATTTTTGATTGACGATTTGTGTAACAATATTTTTCAAACTGTCAACCATTGACGTCCAAAACCATTCGTCATCGTTTCCTATTCCCCCGCTAAGTTCACCCGCGGACGTTTCACTGCAACATGTGACGTCCGATGTACGTAACAAGATGTAACTAAAGCAATAAATAAAATTAACTGAAACACAAGCACCAAAGGAAACAGCAGCCTCGACAAAATCAGACGCGGAACCCCTCTACCCCGAGCGTCGCCAGGATTAATACAGGGCCGGTAGCAGGAACAAGTGAACGATACCGATAGTCGAAAGATGAAAGCGGGAACGAACAGAAAGATGGGGTGTAGGTGTAAGAATGATAAGGAAGAGGGCTATCGTTGCCGAGGTGCACGGGCAAGCAAACGGCCAGGGATAGGAAACGTTAGAGAGGGGTGGGGCGGATCGGCAGTCAGGCAGAGGCAGAGAGGCAGGGCAGAGGCACGGCAGACTCGTAACGTGGGCTAAACTACACAGCCTCGGTGGGTATAAGTCGGGCTATTATCGGGCTATGCGCTGAGAGCCCTCCGCTTTCATCCGCTAATGGGCAGCTCTCCGCCCGTCTGCTCCTTTACTGCGTCATTAATACAAGTTGCACATGTCGAGAGTCGGTGCGCTACAATAATTTACATGAATGGAATTGAAAATTTTCTACTCCGCGGAGGAGAAAAAGACACGAGAGAGCGAGAGCCGACGCGGCGAGTGAGACAGAGGTTTCTGACGACGACGCGGCGAAGGAAGGAGGAGGACACGCAAGGAAAACGGACAGAGAGGGAAAATGGTGGGGACGGGACAGAGCGTGCCGGGGCAGAGAGAAATTTCCGAAGGGAAAGAGAGAAGGTGATCGAGAGACCGGGGGGGTTGTAGGTGGGGAACGGAGGCGAGGAGAGGGCGAAAATCTTCAGGCATTTTATGTCAGTAATTACATGAAAGATGGTATAACCCATCCGACCGACCGACCGGCCGATCCCTTCCTCCCTTCGTTCCGTTCGGAATCAACCAACCAACCAACACGCGACCTCCTCTTTCAGTCGTCGGCCTGAACCCCCTTTAACCCCCGTTACTCATCTATCTAACTCTGTCCTTCCCTATCCCCCGCCGTACCTTTTTCTCCCCCTCCCGCCCCTTCGAAACCCTCTATCCCCATCGCCACCCCCGCAGCCAGATGGCAAGGGGCCTTTTTATGCTTTAATTTGTGCATGAAGTGTGTCCGGCTGAGTGGAGGATTTACCTACGCGGTGTACGTCTGAATACCGCTTTTCCTCCCCTTTCAAGACGTCGCTCGTTTCTACGCGGTGTCCACTCGGCGCGGCCCGATTTAACTGAACTGAACGCTCGAGTGCACACGGTAGTCTTCATCCTCGGCTATCGTTGACCCCGTGCACTTTATTACGCGCATTCCCGCGACTCCGCGCGAATAATGTCGCCGTAAAGCAATCGGCTAGCCAATCCTCACACCTACGCGCCAGGTATATCCAACGTGGTCCCCGCGGTACCTTCCTCGCAGATAACGCCGCGCTGCCTGTACGCCCGTAAATGATCGCCGGCGCATCCGAGACGCGGGTCGCATATATTATTGCGCGTATGCGTAACGAGGGGTTCGTTCTCCGAATAAATCCAGGATGGATAAGCGGCGGTCTTATTCGCCTAACGCACTGAACCACGGACACCCCTATCGGGACCACCTTAAGTTAAATGGCTCCGAATGATAGCGACCTGGCCATCAACCTGTAGCTTCGAATTAAATTACGATCCATCACGACCGTCGGGTGTAGCCCAATGAAAGAAGCGCGTAACTACCTTTAAACCGGCTCCCCCACCATTCTACACTGACGAAAGCCATCTTGAACGTCTCGGGCTTAGCCGGCTACAATGTAAGCCGGACAACAGCGAGATTGCACAGTCGAATCGCGTTCGACGCCCTCGAAATTACACGGCCAGCTTTGATACACCGTCGCGTCCGAATAATAATCGGCGTCCGGCCGCAGGCTGACGCGCGATTAACGATCGACACCGCGCCGGCTGGATCTTGGTTGCACGGAAGCCCGAGACCCGTACTTCTCGTACCCCCTGTATATGGAAGGTCGTTCCCCAAGTACTTCTCCGGCATCAGTGGCGGACCTCTCGGTAGCTATACCGAGCCATACGTCAACGTCCATTACACTTCCACCCCGCTGCTGGCTTTAATGTTTTCGACTCGGCCACTCTTTATCCCACCTTGCAGCTAATTAGCGAGCCGGATACTGGACACGCGCTCTCCCTCAGTCCCTCTTGTGTACGTACGCTGGCTGGCCGGTGTGCACGGCCGCAAAGTCGTCCCGTACACTTGGTCCTCTTGCTTTTCTCTCTCTGCCCCCTTTTTCTCCCTCCTTTCGCCGCCTCTATCTCCGGCCTTTTCCTTCTTCACCGAGCGGTCACATCTCTGCCCGGCGTCGGTCATTGCGAGAGGCGAGCCAGACTCCGCGATTATTCCAAACTCATTTTAACTCATTACACGGGTCCACCGGCACAGAATGGCGGCCGACAAGTGTGCGAGCGCACTGGACCCTCTTCGTGCCTTGTCGATCCTCGAAACGCTAAGCTGGAAACTCGAATCGCCGTGGAACGGCCCGGGGTTTTCGCTTTAAATAAACCCGCTCGGCGATTAATCGTTGCGTGGAAATTGGCGGAGAACTATTCGCGTTCGAGCTCGACTGTAGTGGAGGCGAGTGTTTGTCTAATGTTTTCTATGCGTCGAATAGGCGCACGCGTAATCGGAGCTGGATGCAGAGTTTGAATTTATTTTTAATACTGTGCGATTGAAGCTGGCGATTAAAATAGGGGTTGCGCTATAATATTTGTTCTCGAAGAGTTGTACTGTTTCCTTGTCTCGTGCATGCTGCGATGCCAGGCAATATCGATTCAACTTTACTTCCTCGCTGTTACTAGGATAATGTAATTGTCGTATAAGCTTGCCCTTGGAAATATATGTTTTGAATAGAAAATCGAAATTGGCTAGAAGTTTTGACCACGACTTTTGAAAGTATAATGTATTATACTTAATTGACTTCTAATAATAAATGTTGTCTCATTTCTTCTTTCTCATCGATTCCTATTCTATTGGTACTACGTCAGTATTTATCGGCTTGTCCAGTCATGTAATATAACAACAGCAATGATAAAGTTCTTCCATTCACTATTGTAATACCGTAACGAAGTTCCTCGCATTCTCGTTATCGTTATTCGTCCAGCAAAGGTCTCGTGCTGTGCAATGAAATAACGCATTCCCAGCACACTAACAGAGACTACGTTTTTCTTGATATATCATGAATTCTTGATACCTGGGCGGAATGTGTCTCGCAGTTTCCACCCAATCGCGCTAAATAATCTCACCTGGGGTTTGCGAGAAATCGAAAATTCACAATGTCCCGCACATATCGCATCAGTGGGAGGAGACCGTTTATCAAAAGCAAAAATCGAACGTCCCAGACTGCCATTCTGTTCCTCCTCCTTGGTTCCGTTAACTACTTTCGCAGCGGATGCCGCAGAAACGATACCCGCTTCGGGGTAAGAAAGATGAGAATGAAAGAAATGGAGAAATTCCTCCGGACCAGGAGAGGCGTAGTCCCGGGGAGGGTGTGTACGTGGTAGCGGGATAAGTTTCGTGCCGATCATTAGGTAAGTTTAGAAAAAGGGCCAATCCGAGGAGGTTTCATTAGGAAATGGATGAAACAGTGGATATAGGAGGATTGGAAAGGAGGCGGTTCTGCGTGGAAAGGGAACGAGCAGAGCTTTGAAGCTCTCGCGATGACTCGAACTGATAATCCATTAGGATCCGTCTACTTAGAGTATAACATCTATTTGAATGCAAATCAATAGGGAATGGGAAAGGACGGTAGCCAGTAATTGGTCCGGCTTTATTGGAGCTCTCAGTGTCTCAAAGAGCATCTCGTTCGGTCATCTCCTCTGGCTCCGCTTCAGCCTCTCCTGCTCCCCTTTTCCCCTTTCTCTCTGCACAGAGTCCAGCTCTCATTCTCTCTTTCCCACTTTATCATCGCGCCGCCTCGTTGCTCGCTTCCTCTTCCTTTAACTTTGCAAACCTCTGTATCCTTTCCTTGGTGTACGGCCTCCTTCGGCAAAATGTATGTAGATGTGTATATATATATGTGTGTGTGTGTGCATAAGACTCGACAGTAATTAACCAAGAACTTGTCCCGTCTGGCCACTTCACTGAAGTGCTGGATGCGTACGAACGACTCAAGAATATTGCGTCTACCGCGATGTACGCCAACTGTGTTGCGCCTTCGCATCGAATCGAAAAGAACAAACAGGATGGCTCGGTCTGACAACTGCGGAGCGGCGCCGTGGGACACTTCTAGAAATTTCCAGCATCCAGGTGCATGCGTGTATTGTGCGTGCAATTTGCACTATCCGCAGGTCTAGATGTGAAAAATAACCATCTCATTGTATCACAACGAAACCTGTTCCACTCGTTGCCAACACTGAAAGAAGCGGTCGAGTTTTTCCACGAAATCCGAACCAATTTCCTCGCGTGTCAAACACGCCGCGATAAATAACATTAATCGCGATGAATAACAGGGTTGAACAGTGCGCGAATAGCGACGCCAAACGAAATCACCACAAAATCACCGTTTAATTACCGATCTAATGGTAATCCACTATCATGGATCGCCAAGCCTGAAACGAAACACGGCGGCACGATTCACGTTGATCGTGAATTGGCTTCAGGTGTGCACGGTGGACGGTTGACGGATCGCAACGTACACAGAGGCCTCATCCCGAGGGGATACTAATTTTAACGAGGCATCGAAATCGCCACGACTATTAATAAATCATAACTAATACGCTACACGTCGCAAAACTCTGGGAACGTGCCCGTCACGCCAGGAATAAAGACGTTAGTCCCCTTCCCGAACGCCGCTTTTAATAGCGATCTCATTCTTCTTCCGTTAATATCGCTTACGCAACACTCTCAACAGGATGTTAAGCTCATTACCAGCCGCTTCTGGCCCATACAGACCCGCCCTTTGAACACGATCGTCACAAAGAAAACGCGTACACGTTCCTTTGATAAATCGTACTTTAATTCGCGACTAAATCAAGAAGAACCCCTCGAGAAATTCCTTCCCCGTATATCCCGGGGATCCGAGGTTCACCGCACTCTCCTCGCGTCCGTCGCGCTTTCAGCTTAACCGATCTTTCTTCTTCTGCCGTTCGCGAAATTCAATCGCACGTACGGCGCGGCCAGAAGTGTCGGCCGTTTCGTAGATCTCGCGGCGGCCTCGAATCCCACCGGCGACAATAAATCAAGAAACTGGAAGGCGCGAAACGGACAAAGCTCTGGCGAAGAAAAGCGGCGGCCGGGGAGGATCGGGGATAGAAAAATCGAGCACGATCGAGGACGCGGCCGGGAGTTCCTTAACGTGCAGGGCCGTGTCGAAACGGCACAGATCGGAAGTCGAGTGCGTTCAATCGTTAATCATGCGGCCGCGCAAAAAGAAACTCCATTGGAAATTGGCGCCGTGCGATTGTGTGCACGCGTTTTTGTTATCGTTGTGTGTATCCCCGTTACACTTAGATCCCCTCGCCCCCAATATTGTATCGAGGTATTGTTGACGCGCGTACATTTTCGTTCTGGCGACCGATAAATCTTCGCCGGTCCCTCTTGCCAGCCATTACCGAACGAGAGGTCGTACACGGGCGATGCTGGATCGCGAGCCGTCGACGGCGACGACGACGACGACGATCGGAAGCGTGTAGACGGAAAAGAGATGAAGGTATTGAGCGGCTTCGACGTGGTCGGAATTAATTTCATCTCTTCCAGCGCTGCTAGAAGTCACGCGAGCACGGGAATGGAATGGTTCCTGCTACCTGCTTAGAAGGGAGTCATTACTGAACATTCTGTGAGATTTGAGCTGACTTCTTGTTCTTGTGGGCGAGCACTGGAAATGGGCGTTTGTTCGGGAGCTGTGACGACGGCGACCTGTTTAGAACAGTGCACGTTCCTTTCCGCGTTGTGAGAGTGACTGAGAATTGTGTAATAATATTTTATCTACTATTTTTTACCTACTTGATACAGAATTCAGGGTATCGTGTATAATAATTGGTGGTACGGACGAAGATATGATGGTTCTTTATACTGGACAGTGAAAATTAAGTAAACGTATAAAAGACAAAGTAAAGAACGTAGAGGAATAAAAATTCGTGCATCTCATAAACCCCCTTCGAGCGCAACAGATTTCATTTCGAACGTGCTCGGACAAAGGGCAAATGATAACTAAATAATTTTAGGTGTCAACTCTTATGGACTCGCACTGCACGCCTCGCCTTATGACTATCGCATACAAGACCTCGTCGCGTGCGTTTCACAAGAATCGATCGATCGGCATGCATATATTGATCGCGACAAGTTCCCCCCCATTAGAATGTTAAATATTATAATCAGGCGCGCGCCTTATATGTTTATTCAAACGAGTAATAATATATTAATTGCGTCCCCATTTTGGTTATCTTAATAAACGCGATTAGCATAAGTAACAGATTTGCAAGAATATCGATACCGCCGAGTTGATTTGCACTCCCGGCGGCGACGCTAATAGATTGCCGGACGAATACCGTTCAGCCGGCGATCATGTTAAGTTACAGCACCGAAATTCGAATGTATCAATGGCTATTCAACGCTCGTTCTCGTACGATAGAGCGGTATTTTCGCCGCGGGCTGATACGCGCCACTTCGATGTACAATTTAATCTAACGGTGAAACGGTTCTTTCGCTGTTATGAAATGCTTAAAACCTGCACGCGAATCAGCCCGATTCGGATGTCCAGCCGGACGGCCGTTTTCAAAAGGAAAACCGAATCGATTTGCAAACTAATGGGTTCGTTGGACGAAACGGGGGACGAAGTAACGTGGAACGGTAACCTGTTGAAGTAGACACGGTAATTAATTGGACGATAGTTTCGGAACGGAACGAACGAGATTCTTTTTCAATTTTTATTTGAAGGAGTTGCAGTCGCAGGGTCAGAAATATCTTTTCCGGTTAAATATAGAATTTTCTTACAAATTTTAGTTTAGGTAATCTAACAAACACTTCTACCTAATATACGCCATTAGCCACCAGCTAATTGCGGGTGAACTAGGGGGTGAAATTAAAATTAGCCAATGAACACGGTGAAAATAGTGTACGACTTTTATTAATTTTATTTTTTTATCAACAACAATGAAACAGCTCTGGTGTTGTTAACTGAAGATTTATTCATTGCACAGCGTTTATGTGTAAACGTTGTGATTGAACTGAAATAATAAATACCTTCGCTTTCTCAATGAATATTGCTTGAATAAAGTGCCTTTATATATTTGGTTATCATACAACAGTTCGGGGTCCAGTTCTTTTACGACAGTGATTCAATAAAAACCTATTATTGATACTATTATTATCGTACCAGTAGATATCTGTAGACAGCAAATTTTCACACGATTCGTGTCATTACAATCAGCCTCGAGAATTTTCATCCTGAAAAACCTAATCGAATTAAGTAACCGGAACGGTCGACTTGCTTGCACAATAAATGTTAATACGATCTCGACTAAATCGGCTTGATATACCGTAGGATAAGTTACTTTCATAACGACCGTGCCATTTTTAATGAAATTAACTGCGTTTCAGCGATCGCCGGTCGCCGGTCGCCGATACAATTAAGACATAAACCGTGGAAATATAAACGTGAGTTCATAATCTTCGAAAGGTATCGCTTAATCGGCGCTCTTCGCGAATAATTAACCGCAAATGCAATCGGCGAAGAAACCACCGACTGTTCGACCGAGAAGTCGGTAAAATCGTCGATGTTATTCGTCCAGTAAAGTAGTGTAACTGTACAGGCGTGCAATATTTCGCGCAACTAAGTGAAACAACATTCAAATTGCACGTCGAACGACAACGGGCACAGCGAGTGTCTTTAAGGAGAGTGCAAAGACATCGTTACTCCTACCGTGTAATTTTCCGGTTACGTAAGTGAACGTAACCGCTTGGAAATCTTGTCATCGCCGTGTGTATAAATCATTGCGATTGCGTGCCTCGCGTATTTACCTGTCTGTCGAAAAATATACCGATTCGTTTCAAAAAGGAGAAAGAAGAAAGGTATGCACGCGTAATCTTAGATACATGATCGTTAACCTTTGCCAATCAGTGAGTTATGTTCGACGTTTTATTGCAATTAATACAGATTTGGGACGATCAAATAGCTTCGTCAAGTATCTCTTCTGTACATACACATATACGTTTGCGATTAGTAATGTTTTTATATCGATAGGTACGATGAGATATTTAATAATTTCGACATGATATTTGTTCATAAATTATATTACAGTTGGGGAAAAGAAAATCTATTGAGCTCTTTATGCTTAGAAATTTGTCGCACTGAATAATCAGAATACCGTTTCTTAAATTTTCCGATGTTAAAGTGTTCGATGATGTACAGAAAATTGCGGCAAAATTTTCAATTCAAGAATTTGAGAGAATGTCGCGCCACCCGTGTATCATAGTCAACTGTGGTCGAATTTTAAAGCAAGACTTCCGGTTAGCGTGAACGCGGCCAACATTTTTTAATTTCCCCCCGGAATGCAACTATTCCGTGGTTTGCTCCATATTCGCAATTACATATTTACGGTGTACACGTAAAGAGCTGTCCAAATATATGAAAGCATTATTTGAAATAGTTGAAAGGTTAAGTCAATACACAGGTAGGAATAACGTCGCGTGAGCGTTCATACAGGAGGAAATAACAGGTGAATAGACAGGTTTAAGACATTTATTTCTGAAGTGATGGAGTTGATTGGAGTTACATGTTCAGGCTCACATTTGCTGGGCAATTTTCGTGTACAAAATATCAAATAGAGAATTTCCATTCACGAAATTGATAGAACTGCGAGGCTGTCACGCGAGTGTAGGAGCGAATGTTGACGGCTTTCAGCGAACTATAAAATTTCGCGAACTAACACCCCGTTCGAAATTAACAAATTAAAGTTGGACCGTGCTGTGCCACCCGTGCCCAACAAATCGAGCCCCCGATAATCACACCGGCAATTTATCCCCCCGGAATGTTCCGCGCCGCGCAAGCATATCCTTTGCGCAACTAACAAACACCCGAGGCATAAAATATCTATTTTACTCCGAGACAAAGAAGAAATAAAGAACATAACGCTGTCATTCGTGCTCCGCGCGGAATTAGAAGTACACGCTTAGATAAGCCGCAGGTGCTTTCCTTTCCACGGAAACAAATCGGCGACGTAAAAGTGAACGTAAACAGTTGGTCAATAAAGAATCGCGCGTTATGCCCCGGCGAGGTTATCTGCTCGTCTGCACTTTGCTGTCTGTCGTAGATTTCCTCGAGGTGTACGCGTGTTCGCGTGCTTGTTCACAATCGATGCCGGTGCGCGAAGTGAAAGTTCGCCGGTCTATCGCGGCGAGCTATTCTTTCTTTCCTTTTTTTTTTTTCTTTTCTATCCCCCGATTGTCTCGTCAACCGGGCGCAGTCGCGGCATTATCGCCGCTGACGCGAAGAGGGAAACGCCGAGAGAATGGATGCTGAAACGGCGTCGTTGATCCCGAACGATCTCTGATCCAGTCTCCGGCGGGACAAATTCTCACGCTTCGCGCACCCCGGCGCACACACCGGCCGCCATCATGCAGGCTAATAACGCACGGCTCCGGTTCGTTCGCGATATAAATTAACGCCTGACCCGAACTAAACGATCCAATGCACTTCTCTGCTACGCGCCGCGCAACCGTGTCCTCTTTTTCGCTCAAGTTTTATGCCCCTCGTGATCGTTTTACATATATGCGGCAGCGGGATAAGAGCTGGACGATTGGATCGTCTCGCTGAAATTTCATTCGCATGACTCCGCGGCGCGGCACGGCCGCGGCAATGGAATATCGACGAAAGTCGTTCGGTGCGTACTAAATCTATTATTATTCGATTTGAACGACGTTGAGTTAGAGACTACGTCGCTTGAGAAATCGCTGTTCGCGTTACAGTTGGCGAGTACATAGTTTCTGACCCAATTTGGTCGAAGGATCTTTAAGAAACATAAAATACCGACATAGTTGAGCTCGTCTAAATAAGACTGTAGAATTATCGCAATGCGACAAGTGTATCTTGAACCTTCAGACTTCGAGGGTGAACGTAAACGATGTTCGCGGGTCAACACCGAATTCCTTGGCCCGCGTACACGTTCTCACATCTTCTATACTAAATGGTCGGACCATCCGCAAGGACTCCGGATTCACCAAATTCGTTCTACCCCCGTCAAACCACCGGGCCATTCGACGAAACGAATTCAACGGATCTGTCGAATCTCCCTACGTAAAAACAATTATCCGGTTCGCGCGAAGACGACTCGACGGACTAGAATAGAACGAACGAGACGAGTCGACCGTCGATTCCAAATGTACCCAACGAACCCGACGACGCTCCACTAATGCCGGGTTACCTCGGTGCGCATAATCGAAAGTCGGGGAAAAAAAGAAATCGCACGAGGACGAAGCCGCCGCGGTCAGGCCTGGGTCACGGCGAGGCTGGTCGAACGCGGTCCGCTAACGATCCACGGACACGCCGATAGATTTTCGTCGAGCGATTTTTCGCCCGGCCCCGTGCGCCGTGGAAACGAGAATTCCGCAAAACAAGGTTTCGCGAGAGAACAGGTCTCCTCGTTGTGCTCACGGTTCTTACGTGCTTTCTAATGTAAAGTATGCGCCCGGCTAATGGCTCGGAGGAGAACAGATATTGCATCGGGACGCCGGAGCCGTGGTAAGGTGCCACGGCAGGCAATTAATTCCTCCGGCAGACTTCCGTATCGGAAAGAGATAAACGTTGGACGCTCTCGGTCGGGACCCGAGGATCGTATATTATGCCGCTGGTTTTGCGGGGAACTTTTTCCAACTGATCACCGTGTGTTCCGCTGGCGAGTGCTGCAACTTCGAACCGGAGGAAGCTAAACGTTCCCCTCGTCGTCCTCGTGCCCTCTGGTTCCACCGTGTTCTGTCATTTCCTTCTTGGACAACGCGTAGAACGTGTCGGGATGGTACGGTTTGCAGAACGGGTAGACTGGCGCCAAGTAGATGTCGCCACTACCTATTTGGCCACACAAGGACGCGATTTACACGCGCGCGAGCACAGAAACCCGGCCGTATCCTGCGTTCCCTATTCCGACCCCCGCCCCCTAGACCCCCTTAATCGGATACCTTAGATTCCATTCGACTAATTAACCGAGCGTTATGCTAAATCCAGCTAAATTTAACTCGCGCGCCGGTCCATTAATTACACGGCCATACGGAACGGACACGTCGCCGTGGAAAAATCCGTGGAACTCTTCAGAACTCCTACCGACGGCGTAATTACTCCGGCCGGGTAATGTCTTACTTCGCGGTGATCTGAATCGCTAATCGAACACGCGCCTCGAACGAATCGCTGCGCGGTTCGTGACGGACGCGAATACGTGAAGTGATTGGCAACGCGCGATCCACAGAGAAACAGTGGATACGTTAAGGGGATGATATTTGTGACTGGATCGAATTATTTGAACGAATGGCTGGACAACCTACTTACGCGTAAGGATCGATCCGTCGCGATCATAGAAAGCCTCGTTGTGTCTTTAATTGATTGACGAAGATGCAAGAACTTCGTGGAAAATCTAAAGTGAGATTTCGCACCGGATAAATGATCACGGACAGGCAGATTCGCGATCGCTTAACCGGCGGGTATTTAAATTTATCACGGCTGCTTCTTATTTCTACCCGGGACCATGTGTTCCAAGCGGTGATTACGTGATATTCACAGTTACGAACTTATGCTAAATAAAATTAATTGCTAATAACTGAAATTGAAGCCGGTCGGTCAGAGGTCCGCGGAGAAAGGTTACGTCTACCTGACGGGCATAGGTAATTTCGAAATGTAAAACATAGCGCAATAAAAAGTTAATGGTGATCAATGGAAGGCGCATAGTGTGAAAAGACGACGGGGCCAAGGACATACCAATGCGTATACCCTTATTGGAACATCGTAATTATAATTCGCAATGCCAATGGCGATGATTCATGCACCCTCGCGGCCCAGGATACTTTTAACCACATCAACGTTACACATAATTTAGAAGTCTGCCGCTGGAGGGATACAGTCTCGTCACTTCTCGCAGAATACACCGATATGGCCACCTTCGAACAGCTGACGTGCGCACTGCCGTTTGGAAAAGGTTTCTTTCATATAAATCGATCAAGCTACGTCGAAAGTTACGCGCACGTAAAAAGTACAAACTATACGAAGCATTCGAAATCAGAGTAATCGCGCTCCGAGTTAAACTCTCGCTCCATGGTATTCGTTTGCAATCAGTTTCGCAGCCGCTGATGTTTGACGTTGTTTGCGTGCGTCTGTCCGTTGCGGCGAGAATCGAGCCGAGATTTTCATCCGGCTGATCGCGGCCGTTCGTCGAACACCGTTCCGAAGCCGGCAACTACCCGTATTCTTTTCGGCTCGAATGAACGATGGTCTCGGACGTCCAATCAGATAATAGACCCGCGGGGCTGATTCGCGAAACGTGTAACAACCGCTAACACAGAAATCAATGGCGATGGGGCATCGCGTCGTCGCTATTGACGAGCTGACACGTACGACAGTAGAATGCAACGATTGTCCCGAGGCGAGTCGCCGGCTCTCTAAGATCGCGGCGAGCTTCAACATAATTCAAGTGTTCCGGACAAAAGTCAAGGCGAATCGCGGAACGCTGGCATTCAGGGACGACACGGCATTAGCCACGAGGGGAGGGGAAACGTTTTCGCGCGGCTTCGCGGATACTCCGTCCGCACTATCTGTTCGAGATCGCGCGATAAATCGACGCGAGACACATACCCGGCCGGCGTCGATGAATTAGAGGAACGGCGCGGATGCGAAACGTTGTCGAACCGCGAGCGGATCGCTGCGCCGACCGCTCATACGACGCGAGCTTTCAGAACTCGCGTCGTTGCCTGGCCCTGGTTAACGAGTCGGCCACGACGGCCGCCTTTCAGCGGCGGTCCGGTCCGTTTCGTCCCCGAGCGTTGCGCAACGGGAACCCGGAGCGGTGGCAGCCGACCGGGGGAAAAAAGGCGCGAACCAACGCGCGCGTTCGAATTATAGCGGACTCGCTGTTCGTTGTATATTAACAGATGCGGAGATAAGGGAACGCGCGTGAAACGTTTCGTTGTCGGGCCGGCTCGCGCAACGCGCTCGTATACGACCGGGATTGAATGTCCGGGACGTTGATGCAACTTACGGCCGTGGTCTTCAAGCAAGGTGCGCGCGAGCAAGAGCGGACGGGTTGCACCGGTGCCGCGACGGTGTCCCGCGTGCCTGCCTTCTTAATAGGCGTGAAAGTTTTAGCGTAACCCTTAGCTGACGAGGCGCATTCAACGGGAGACTTGCGATTTTCGATTCTGACAAGCGCTGCGCGGGGGTCATGCGGAATACGGGTCGCGGCGTACGGGGCTCGTCGCTTGCTTATTAAAGCGCGCGTCAGCGTGAAAAATGACGGCCAGTAAGTCGACGAGTCATTTGTTGCGCGTTAAGCGCGCGTAGATGTGTACAGTGTGGTTGTTTAAACGGTTGGGGGGAGATTGAGATCGAGTTACTTTTGTACTTATGGTTTCTAGATTAGATGTATACGGATTGTTCTACGAATTGGTAACGAGCGAGTAAGTAAATAAATGAATAAGTTTTGTGAAATGTGAGATAAGTAAGAATGGATTGTTTTCATTGTTTAGGAAACGCAGCTTTGCTTCGTGCGTGAAGTAAATAAATCAGGAAACAGTGGAGTCAGAAATTATTCCAGGCAACTGAGACATTAATGAAATCACTTTATTCCATAAGGAAATGGAGAAACAGGTTTATCGAAAATGGCAAGCTCGCCCGAATAAATTATCTATGCACTGCAAAGTAACTTTTAAGCAACTGAGAAAGTATGAGGTGATTATTTTGTAGATTGTCTATCTCTGATATCATATAATACTCCATTTCACGTTTCCTAACAAAGTTACGCGTCTTGCCTGAATCAAGATGCGCGCAATGCTTCGCAACGCATCTACCAATTGTGAAAAAAAGAACTCCGACACGAATTCTAATATACGGAAAGTGTAAAACAATTACACAAAGAAACGCAACACTCCGTTGCACATTCAGCAGGCATCACATCAATCGAAAACTTCATCAGATATTTTCGCACTCGTACCATATCATCCACACCGACGAAACGTAAAGAAGCTTCCATTAATTCGTTTCCTTCACTCATCCCTTAATCCCCCCTTATCTACACCGATGCTAGGAATCGAACCTCGTCCCATAACTCCCCGTGGCTAACAATCCGGCATTGCATAAGTACAATAATAAACTCCTGTAATCGGCGCGAGAACCGGTTCTTTAAAAACAGTTCAACGTTGCAGCACCGTAAAAAGCGTACGAACGGTCGTTTCACGCGTTGCAGAGAGGAGCGGCCGGAGATGGTACACTTCGCTTTGTTTCATCCCGGTCGGGGTGTAGGGTGTAAAATGCGTGCGGAATACGTGCCAAGACAAGGGTCACCGATACACCTGCCCCGGAGCTTCTAGAGCGCGATAATATAGGATTCCGATCCGACAACTGCGACCGGTATCTTCTTCTCCCTTTCGCGGCCGTCCCGTGGCCCCCGTCCAGGGAACATAATGCCGTGTAGAGCAGGCGCTCATAACGCCCGGCGAACCTGTTGAGATATAGCCCGGGTAGTGTTTCAATCGCTAGGCCACGAACGTCGACAATGATACGTACGCGCGCGTACCACGTATGCAAAACGTATTACAATATTGGATAGCCGACCCATGCATCACGATAGTCGAAATAAATCAACCGCGAACAAGCACCGACGTGGCCGGCGGAGTCTTAAATAATTTACTAATTTTTCAATGGCCCGACCCTAGAGGTCGGGCCCGAGCCGAGTTACCGCGTAAATCCCTTTGGCTATGCCTCTCCTGGCACCGGCCCTTCCTCGTGAGTTCAATTCCAACGCGTGGAGGCTACGATGCTCGCCGGGCGCACACGTATCCGCGCGTACTATGCATGCACACGTAGCGCGCGATGGCGCGGCTAGGAAACCGAGGGAAATCGCGCATTCGTCGCGGTGAAAAATTTTCACTCGAACGTCGCGTACACACCGACGTGCCTACGTACGTACGACCGGGCGATAAAGAGTCATGGCTCACCCTCTGGGTCCCGCGAAATGCTTCCGCAAAGGGACCAACAAAACGTTCAGCCTGTGGTTCGCATCGTGGCCGTGGCTGAACATAATGTAAACATCCGTACGAGCAAAAATCCTTACTTATTACCTTCCACGCGTTTCCCTCCTGACCAGGGTCAAGCGTCCCCATCCCCGCCCCCACACACACCTGCCCCCGTACCGTGGACAGACGTACGCGATATTAAGGAAATTCGTTCTTTCCTTTGGGATGGGTTATCGTTGCCGGTTCGACCAGGCGTTCGAATCGCTGCGCCGGTCGGCAGCGATGCGCGAGATCTTACAAAAGCGAGGCATCGTCGGAGCAGGACAATGCCACTTGATCCCTCAGCCAATGGCTCCGCGTCTATTCCCTCCGCGTGTCTTTTTTACTTCAACCCTTCTCGTTCGTCTCCGTTGCTCCCCTTTTCGCCGCGCCGCTGCCCTCTCGCTCTTGTTATAATGGGCGAACACATAATAAAGAGGGTAAGCGCGTACGCGATATGTGGGGCGTTTAACAATGGAGCACACCTGAGCACGGGCCGGTGCGTTTGAGGTGGCTTTAGGGGGCAGAGAGGGAGAGATAGAGAGAGAGAGGAAAAGAAAGAGGGAGCAGTGGTGCCGCATGGTGCATCGGTATGAAATGTGGTGGGACGAAAAACGAGTGGTCCGAGGTGTACGGAGCGAGGGACGTGGAACAATGCTTTCAACCTCTTCTTCTTCTTCTTCCTCTTCTGCCTGTGCTGCTGCTGTTGCTTCTTCTTCTTCTTTCTTCTCCTTCTTCTTCTTGTTCTTGTTCTTGTTCTTCTTCTTCATCGTCGTCGTCGTCGCCGTAGTCCTCGTCGTGGCGTTGCCCCTTTTCCTCTGGCCTCCTCGCCACCGAGCCAGGGTGCCGGCACGATGCTCTCCCATTTGTTCGCGAAACACCGAACACAGGCAGTCACCTCGTACGCACGTCGTCGTAGCGCAGCTTGGCATTGTCCGTAACGCTCCCCCTGAAACGATTGCGCGTGTGTGCGTCACGTGTCTCTTTCAGCTGCACCGGCTAGGCCGCCGAGCTGGAAAACTACCACCTTCGAGTGTCCAGCTTGGGCTTTCTCTCGGTTCTTTCGTTTTTCTTGCTGTTTGTTCTTTTGGCGAAGATCTTGAGGACGATTTCAATGGTGTCCGTTTCTTTTTTGTTATTTTTTTTGTTGTTTTCTCTTTTGTTGGAGATGTTGAGAGAGATCTCTGTGATGTTTATGCTTGTTGGAAGGGCTACTATCTTTGGACGTCGTGTTCTGAACGTTTCCTTTCTTTTTACTGGTCGCAATTTACCTCGGGATAGTGCGGTGTAGTATAAATTGATAGATTTAACGAGATGGAAGAATTTAGCGGATTAATTATTACAGTCTTTGTTAAAGTTCCCATTAATAATTATTATAGCTCGACGCGAGTACCAACGACGATACCGATCGGTTATAAGTGTTTCCATAATTGTCGAAATAAAATGCTCGGGAAATTATATGAAAGAAAACCCGGAAACTTCGTGCCATATGTCTTTCTTATCCCAACAGTACCATTGCCTACCAACGCTGCAAAGTCCGCAGGGACCACGTCGAGAAATATATCCAGCACGCTTAGATCGTTCATGTTAGCGAATCGTTAAGTACATTCGTCTACGCGACAACGGCTTATTAGTCGCGTTTAGTTGTGACGTAAGAATGATCCAAATCGTTGATCGCGTTCATGTATTAATGGTACGAAGCACATTGCTCCGTCGCTCAAAGGGGCAGGATAATAAACGGTTTTGGTTTCGTGAGTGAGTATATTTTTTCTCGACGTTACGCGACTGCCCCGCCTTTTATTTGCCTTTTCCACGCGAGGAATTGCCGATCGGCCCGAGGAACGCCTCTGTTGCGTAAACGCGTGACCATTTTCACGAAAAGGAACGCAGAGGCAATATTACTCGTCATAAATAACGATAGAGTAGGCTGTAAATTCTGCGCTCAAAGAAAGATTATACCGGTGTCTGCACGGTATTATAGGTGGTAACACTGTAAACACAGAGCGAGGCACAGTAACTTCTTTAATATTTATGCGACAAAAAGTCGTAAGTCAATTGTTTATGAGTGCCGCCTCGAATATCCGAGTATTATTCTGATTTATGTAAACGGCGTAACAAATAAGCGAGAATGAAGAACGTAAGGTGACATTGAGAGTTTTTTTTAACCATCATCCCCCACAGAATTGATTACCCACTAGTACGCGTACACCATTGAAGAAAACGTCCTGCCTCGAGGACATTACCCTACCGACCAGAACGATTGAAACATTAAGTGCAAGACAATTTCTAATAACTTTGCCCGACGCCACATCGAACACCTCATTTGACGTTAAATATTAACGAACGTGACGTGCCTGCTTCCGTTCCCGTCCACCCTGACTAACCAAACGTTAGTCCAACCAGCTTAAAGAAACGCGGCTCGAAAGCCCAACCCCTTTACCGAGCAACGCACGTAACGAGCTCGTTTTCCGTGCCATTCCTCCCCCGAACAACAAATTTTCCCGTTGTTCCGTCTGAATGACGACCGCCGACCACGAGCTTCTCTACCTGTACCGTACGCATCTTTAATGACGAATATCGTCGGCCACGTCGTTTCACGTTCGACAAAACCGACGACGACATAAACCTCGTTTCGCTTTGATCTGCTCCACAGGCACTTTCAGCGTTAATTTTTTCTCCGTCAGTCTCTGTAGCGCTCTCCGCGTCGCGTCGCGTCGTGACGAGAGATCATTAACCGCTACGGGGACCCGCGGCGCTCGGGCATTAGAATTTAAATCGTCGCTGATATAATTACGAGCAAAAGCTGAATATCCCGGCCGCGGAAGGAATTACGACAGCGATCCGCGGCGCGAAAAATTAATAAGGAGATCCCACGGGGCATTTACGCCGCCCGATGTCAGCTGAAACGACGTCGTCATCTTGATCGACGTGCTCCTATTAACGCGGCCCGATCCACAATTCCCTCCGCAACATCTGCCCCTTTCGTTTTACCCGATACACGCCCTGGAGTTTCGCCAGATTAATAATAATAATAATAGTAATAATGATAATAATAATAATAGTAATAGTAAACCAGGACCTATCCGCGCAACTTCGAGAATGATCAATCGGGGGTTCGATTGGCGGCATTATAAATTCATGGCTAATTAAGGGGAATCGAGACGCGGCTCGGCGAGCCAGTAACCCGTTCCACGGAATGTTAATGGCCCCGTAGATTCGTATTATCTCCCGCGGGCTGGATTTTCCATGACTGACATTGTATCTGGCGCGTTTAACTGTCGCGTATGCCGCGTACGCGAATCCCTTTGGCCGTCCCGCTCGAATTACGATAAACGAGCGGCCGCATAAACGCCCGGAATGTTATGCCGAATGCTTCTTCCACGGACCGGGAGGGTATCGGCCGGAATGCGTGTAATCTAACGTCGACGCGGCGGAGGCTGCTCGAGTTAGCCCATTATCGAGCTAATGAACGCGATCGACCGGAGACGCAATGTTTCAGTACCGGCTCGAAGGCAGCGAGTTCGATATCGGCGGGGCAAGATATTTCCGCGGACGTAACATCAGAAGGGATCGTCCGGTCATCCTTCGGAATGATTCCATTGCTCCTTCGTCCCCTTCTTTTCTCGTTTCTCGTCTTTCCCCGGCCGCGGTTATTCTGCATGTACGAGCGAAGCCAACAGCGAAAGCATTTTTTTTACGGAAGGCCGCCGGGAACAGAGCGGACCCTTAAGTACCGTTCCATCGTTCCCCGTCGACGTACCGGGCGAGGATCGTGCACGTATATACATGCGCGCTTTCATTGCCGCTGGAATGCGACGGTTACTTCTCTCGCCCGTATGCGCTCCGTAGGATCGCTCAAGGCCGTCGCGGCTGAAGGTGAACGGATGAATGGATTTGTCAGATGAATGCTCGGCATAGGGGCGCATCTTCTTCAATTACTGCTCGCGTGTGTCCGAATTGACGCGCTCTCTTTTCGTTGCTACCTACGATCACCGGCTGCCTGCGGCGCAGTTCGATGGGGATGACGCGCGTGGGTGAGCTTTTCGGGGCCGGCATGTACCGATCGACTGGGTTGATTCGTTCTCCTCTTCGATGAGAATAAGGAATCAGTTGCACAGCTATTTTCGAGTGAAAGTTACGCTTCGCGCTGGATAGTTTTTATACTTTCCGCGCTACCCTTGCGGCGCTAACATCGATAATTATTTTAAAGGTTCCGGGACAAACTGACTTACTGATATTTAACAGACGGATAGTAAAAACCGGGTTCTGGTCACTAAAACGATAAACATCTTCGATTCTGTGGAATTACTTTGTCTGCCCTCTGATTGAGACGTATCCATGAATTCGAGCCTCGATACTTCCACGTACCATGCGTTCGAAAAAAAATATTTCCAATTACAGCCCCAAGATGTCTTACGGCGATATGATCGAATGATCTTATCGGACACAGAGGAAGACATTTAAGAAGGTGATTATGCTTGCTCAGAAAACTCTGAATTATGTTCGCGATGCCGTGGTAAATCGATCCAATAATCGGTTCATTGTAACTGCGAAACTATACTTATAGTGCTTTTAGCCATTTTCCGCGCTGACGTCGTTAGAAACGGGTTCGAACAATCGATGAAGTACGAGAGATCGAGCGCGGACGAGATTCGAGAACTAGGGTCAAGAATCGAGCGCCCGGCATGAGCAGGCCGCATTTGGACGTGTAACGGTGCCGGGTAAATGGCTTTTCAAACCGAGTGGCGTTTGCGAAGATCGTGGGCTGTTTCTGCGGCCCCACGTGCCGTGACTGCGCTGAAAGGGACTGCTAATCGTCCGGCTAGATGAATCGATTCAACGTTTTTGCACGCGTGCCTGGAAACCTGGTTGCGTGTCGGGATTTTTTCGAGGGAGTCGCCGTGGACGTCGCGAGGTCGCGTTCCGCGGATGGTTAATGCGCAGGATTAATTCCATGTAGATTGGTAGCCGGGAATTTATTCCGTTCGTGTGCTTGATCATTGGCTACCTTATCAGTAGTAAATTAAATTCGTTGCTGTAAAAGGCGGTACGACACGGGGAGTGTAATTCGAACTGTTGAACGACGAAAGAAATCGGGAATGATGTACACCTTCGAATGATGTAGAAGATAAATCGAGGATACATACGTCAGAAATAATATGACTATAAGTTTGTTAGATTTACTGAAGGAGTGCTTATTCGATGAAGGTTCCGGGGTAAGTGCTATGGGGTTCGTCACAGCCCCCTTACCAAAAGGCATAGCCTTCCCCATTCCGTGGCCAGATCCACCAGGAAGTCCCTATTCTTTAGCAATGCGACGTCAGGCCGCTTGCCATATTTAAACTCTCTCTCTCTCTCTCTCTTCTATATAATAAAAAATCCCTCCACACTCAATAGTTGGATGCTGGTCGCCAGCCACCGCTCGCCGGCAAGGTGTTTGATTCCATTCATTCACTTCCAAGACGTGCAATAACTTAGTCAATCCTGGGCCATTCCCAAAACACTGTTCGACCACGCATACGACTGCGTCCCCATCATAAATTAATTTTGCAACGATCGATAGACATAGACTCGTTACAGATTAGACGGATCAGGTAGACTCGAAATTCAAATGAACAAAATTATTCGTGACGAGCAAACGATTTAACGCTCCTTCCCTTTTCCTTCAGGTGCAGCAAGCAACCGCGTCTAATATTCTAATATTCATATATCAAGTGCTCGAGCGGTGCCCCCCAAACTACCCTGTGTCCCGATAGCGAAAATCCGGGCAACCTGATCCGAGGGTCCGTCCGACCTAGGGCTGCATAATGGAGGCGGGCGGTTTAACAATCGCGTAGAAAGACGCCGGCCCGTTTTAGATTGAGGAATATTGGGGCATTGTAGAAAGAGCGGCACCTAGGCCCGTGTGTGCGTGCGTTGACAATGGGAAGCCCAATGGGTGCGTTAATCCGGCATGTAAGCTCGCTCTGTGGGAATATTTCGTCAGGGGGCTGGGGGTGGTTGTGCGCGAGGGGTGTGCAGGAACGAAGGAGACAGAGGCCGAGGAAGAGCCTTCGAAAGACAGGGACGGGAAAGAGAGACTCAGCTCTATTGTTGCATCCCGGCGATATTATCTGCGGTACACGCGATGCCTCTGTCGGCGAATCGAGACAGACGGAGTTGACTCGCGCGGTGCGTTCTTCCAGGCTCCTTCGTAATTGCCGCGAAAGAACGAACGTACGAACGAACGAATCGCTGGACAGATCTCTAAGGCTCGCGAGCTTATCGGGCCCCGCGGCTCGCCTTTGTTCGAAATCGATAAACACGTTGCCCGGCGGAATCATTTTCCATTTTCACCTGGCGATCTATCTGTGAGCAGGAGTCGGGTACTCGCGAGATAACCCGTGGAACGATAAGGGTCGCGGGAGTCGACGGGGTTATACACGCTTCGAGGCGTTTCTCACGCGTCTTTCCTTGGCGGTGATGCTGGGCGAGGAAGAATGGAGTCCTGTTAGGTTCGATGGAACCGTTGTTTCTTGCGAGTGATTCTGTGATCCGGCCGGGGCCGGCCTGTGGAATTCGGGAACTTCTCCACGCTTTGTTTCCCCTATTGTACCGCGGAGATGGAAATGCTGATTGATGTAGGTATCTTTGGTGTCACGTGTCGGGAGAATGTTAATTGCGATGGTTCCTCGAAAGGAGGTGGACGAACTCCTTTACTTTCACCTGTCACGATTGCTCCGGCGCGGGGGGGAAGAACGCACGGTCGAGATCGATGGAATAATTGTTAAATTATTGCGGACAAGGCAAGTGGAGATTAAATACGGGAAATCGATTTGGGCCTTCCCGACTAACACGCGTTAAATACTGGGCATAGTTAATAGAATAATGCAAGTCAGTAACAGGATTACTTCCAACCAATGTGTACCCCCGATCAATCAATTTCATTTCTCATTAACGAGACACGTTAAAGCGATCCTCACCGTTTCTCGTTTCCTCAGTTTCATCGTTCTATTGTCGAATATACGACCAGCAGCCCAAATATTTAAAACATCTCACCCTCCGCAATATTCGCCCCCCAAAAACAAACTACACCGTGCGTGATCTGTCCCGGAACGATTCCTCGGTACCAAGTACGCCTAGGCAAACCTGTGGATCGTGCGCAGGAATCGAAACGGGCCAAAACGACGGGTTAAAAACGTATTCCGTGTTCCCGCTGCTGGGAAGGTACGACGCAAGCAAGGAAGAAAGAAGAAGAGGAAGGATCACGCGTCCGTTCTCGTAGCAATTTCTGCCTTCCTTCCCGTTCTCGAACTCGAAGGTGCCCCGGTCGCCGTATCTCGCCCGCAATTTCATCCTTTCGGTCGAGTGGTTTCGAAATTCCAGCTGTGACGGGCGACGCCAACGACGCCGTTCCGCCCGTTAAGAGTCCCGGCTCTAATCTCGTGAACGGATATCGAGCCGGTGTACGGTGTCGTCGGTGATCGGTCAGGGGATCGGTCTCTCGGAAAAGTGGCCGGCCACTTTTGTAGGCGCTCACTGGCGAACGTGGGAATGATTTTGAGAGAAGGGCAAGCCGCGGCGAGATCGGGATAAAGACGGACAAAGAGGTAGCAACGTATACAGGGGGGCTAGACGGAGACAACAGCTGGACGCCTCTTCGAGCCAGTTCTGTGGCGTCTTGGTGCTATGGATCCTCTGTGTTGCACGCTCACCTATACGGCGGGCACAGTCCAAAGGGAGAAAGAGAGATCGAGGAGACGCGGAGGCAACACACGTGTCGTCCCGTGTATGCGCGTTCATGCAGTTTGTAACGCGCGGAACAGGTATTCCCCCATTGAAATAAGGTAACGTCGCGAATATGAAATATACCCCCTTGTACAACTTGATAATCCGTGGTTACCATAAATCCTGAGTGATTATCCGCGTGTCTATTTATAAGCCTCGTGGCGTCGCCCTCGCCTCTCTGCCCGTCCCTCGTCTTCGCGCCGTTCGTGTATGCCTCCCTCCTTGTCCCTCTTTCGTCTTTGTTCGGATACTCGGTGCTACCCTCCGCCGCCCCTACCTTTATCCACTCCTTCGTTGGTTACGAGACCTGCGAGGATGAACGCGCCCAAAGGACCTCGCGCGCCTCTACCTATATGCGTGTCACGGCCTTCCATCCACCGATGGTGCAGCGAAAGAGAGCCCTTTGGAGATACGCTCGATAGGATTAATCGGCTTACGAGGACACGCTCTCGCTGCCTGCCGGCCGCCGAGTGGAGGATATGATTTGTTGCTGAACATTCGTCCGCACCTGCGACAAAAATGGCGCGCGGCCGACGATGGAGCCCCGAGAAGCTTTCTCCTTTCTGTCGAGACGCCTCTGCGGAAGGGGAGGTCGAAAATGGGCTACGGGAGATTTCAAATTTCGAGCCCAGCGATGCTGTTGCATCAGTGGGAAATAAATCAATCGGGGAAACGGGAAATGAATATCGTTTTTAAAACCATTTCCTTCGGTTCCTTCGTCGTTTATTGTTGCGTGTTGGGAGTTCTGTTACAACCGTTTCTGTATCCAACGAGAAACCTGTTACGGCGATGGAACAGAACCCGTATTTCTCTATCAACGTAATTAAACAATCAACTGTCCCTCTCAGGTAGAACGATCGTGCCAGCCGGGGAGGACTAAAATCATAATTCCTAACTGCTCCCAACGCCAATAAAGATACATCCGATGACTTTATTCGATCGGCTTGGAAATAAAAAGGACCCGACGCTTTCCCTCGTATCTCAGCCTCCTTCGTTACTTTTCATTACTTCCCCCCCCCCCACCGACGAGTGCGCCCACAAAATTCGATTCCTCATTCGTAACCACGGTGGACGCGATGCTATCGACGCGTAATCGCCCGAAATTACGCCCGTCCCGGCGAATCACTGGCAAATGATAAACGTCCGCAATAACAATCGCGCCAAGCCGGTGTCGTTCTCCGTTTCGCTCGAGCGTAAGCGCGAATGTGACGGCGCGGTGTACACGCGTGTGATAGGTTGCGCAACATCTGAAACGGTCCGAGAGAGCCGGAAACGCGAAATACGTCTGTGGCCTGTCAGATTAATTGCACCCGTTTCGTTCGGCGCGGCATGTGCCCCGTTCAGGGGACGATCGTTCGAAACATTAACGCACGGAACGAATTAACAGTTTGCCCCATAAAGAAGGGAAAGGGGGGGGGGGTGATGGAAAGGAAAAAGAAAGAGAGAAGAACGAGAACCGAGATAGGGATCTGATTCGAGCGAGATCCATTGCAATGGTCCGATGTCAAACGGAATTCCACGGGCTCGTGTTACGGTTGCGCGAGCAGATGTAAGCTTTCGACGACGGCAAGTGGCGCTTCCGGTTTCGCGTCGATCGCCCGGAAACCGCATCGATCTCGTCGATCCCGCGTCTCGGCCGCGAGCGTTCCGCGGGAGAAAGATTGGCGCCCGTTTCTCTTTTGTCAAACAGGAAACGCGAGCGTACAACATTATACCTCCGAGCAGACATCTAATCTTCGTATCGCATCTATAATATATCATTCCCGACTGCCTCGTACCGCGTTGCGTAATTCCGGGTTTCTTGCGAATGAAATTGCTCGCGATCTTAGCAAACCAGCCCGTTTTCCTGCCACGTAGGCACCCGGCTGATTTCTTCATTAACTGCCTTCCTCAAATTCCAGCCGCGCGCTGGCTCAAGTTTGCTGCCAATTGATTCTGCGCGAGGTGATTGGACCTTTCTCGCTCTCCGGTTAACCGGACACGAGGATCGTTATTATTGTTGTTGTTATTTTGGTGTCGTCGCGCGAATCGAGAAGGCGAAATGTACGACGGGACGAGAAGAGTGAAAGCGAACATCGGTTGCGGTCAGAAGTACATTTTGTAGCGTGCACATTCGGCCGGGCGATTATTTCTGTTGACTTAAAAGATTGGCAGTAAGGGAAGACATTTTTAGGACTTACGGACACTTCGCATGCCGTTGTAAAGTTGATTTTTATTTGTGTTACCTTTATCGCAGATTAACGAGACGGTTTCGAGAGTTTACGGTGTCGCGACGATCGTGATCAATTTTGAAATTAGTAATGGTCACAATTTCGCCGTTGCACCTGGTCCAATATGGGGCGAGCGCAAAAATAACACGTTCCTGCCCGTCTGGTAATGAGTTATACGCATCGCGATAAGAATCGCACTTCAACTTCCTTCGGGAGTGGATTTAATAAAATTGTGCTCGCTTCGAAAGCACCTTTCGCATTAACTCACGATGGGTTAATAAATTTATTCACCGGACTGAAAGATTCCGCTCTGCACCACAGAGAGAGAGAGAGAGAGGGGGGGAGAGAGAAAGATTTACGCGGGCACGAGACTTACTCTAATTGAAATTGTCATTTTAAGCTTAAGCTTAAGCCCAAAAAAGATTCGACAAAAGTTCAGTCACGCGAGGAAGTCCGGGGCGCGAGCCGAAGCTTCGATTAAAAAATTTGGTCAGGAATGGGGGATCGGGTCGCGCATTTTCGCAATTATGTCGTGCAAATCAATGTTTGGAGGCGCGTCTGGTCGGTGTCAACGTCGAGGATACGAAGAAATTGGGGCTATCCTCGGATGTCGCCGGAGGCGCTGCGCGTTGCGCTGCGGCAAGCTATTAAAAACCCAAGTTATGAATGAAAGCCGAGCTGAAATAGAATGGGACGGCGTGCTCCGCCCACAAGAACAGGTACAAACACCACGACGATAAGCTTAGCTCAAGTCCAATGTCAGAAGATTCCCCAGAGGCCAGAAACGAATCCTCGCGCGCTGTTCTGCCTGATATTTCACGGGGGAACCGAAAATTATCGGTTTCATGGCGTTCGATTAGCGTGACGCGGGCCTTCTAATGCTTTCTAATTTATGACGTCGTTCTGCGTGCAGAATAGAGCCCCAGCCGATTTCGAGAACGGGGAAAACTGATTCTGACGTCCGTCGATTCGAAGCGTCAATGGAGAGACTCCGTGTTTCTGCTTTGTACATTTTTCCGACGGATGCGTGTTATCATCGTAATCATTTAAATATTTTCAGGAATGGCGCGGTCAATGCTATAATCGCATAATTGCAAAAGAAGAGCCGATAGTTCGAGCTCGCTGCATAAAACACAGAAAGGACTGTAACGATTTGGATTGGTGTAACGGCGCACGTTCTCCGCACCCACCGTGTACTCTACCATGCAATTCTAATTTATTGTTCATTTTGCAACAGACTTATCTTCTTTCTCCGAGCTAAAACAGTTACTCACACCTTATTGCGACAATAAGAGACACAAAATAAATACGAAAAAGAAAGACATAAGACGCAATTCACTCTTGAACCCTCTCAACATTGGCTCGCTTAATTAACACGCGTGGCCTGCATACACAAGAATGCCTCGATGCAGCCACGGGAACACAAGGAAACACCGTTCAGCCCGATGAAGTGGCGACGCAGCGCTGATTTACTCTTGGCTGCCGGTGCAGGGGTTCGCGCGTCGTAAACCCAAATCACGGCGGAGCAAATTATGCGTAAACGAGCTGGATGGAACGACGGGCAATACATCCGAATCGTACGGCGGGTCGCCGGTGGTTCGACGCGAAGGGATCGTGAAAAGGGCACGATGCCCGACTGTCTGTCACATTCTTGATGTCAGTGGGCCAGAGAAGGGCCGGTAGTCGAGCATCCTGACGATTCAATTAGGATTCAGGCATGCAGCCGAGGCCCGGATCTGCCCTCTCTCTTGTACACCTGGTCCCTCGCGTTACCTTCCTACTCCAGCTTTCCATGCGGACCCTCCTCGGCTATAATCGATCGTCGATTTCACGAGAGATCGATCCATTCGTTCGTTCGCGTGGCCCCCGATATACGCGCTACTTTATTTAACAGATTCGTTTCATTTCGCTTTATGCCCCTTTCATTCCACCTTTTCGTCTTGATACCGTCGGACATTAATATTTTCGTCGCTCGGACGAACTTTGCTAATTATGCGCGATATTTACGATTAATTACCCCCGAATGAAAAGTCAACCACCGTTCGATCGGGACGATTCGTCGAGTTATTGCTTATTTCTTTTCATCGGTACGCATCCACAGCGTGCACAGCAACATCATTTCACGACACTTTGCAAGCATACGCGCAACCCTCGCGTCAATTACCCCGGGCACTCAAGTCCAAGCCGCGGATACACAGATGTCCGCGCGCAATACATACACAGAAATCTTCGGACAACAGCCGCCCGGAAGTTGCACGGTCGTCGCGAGTTCAGCCGGCCTCGTCGAAATTCAATAGCCCGCGTCGTCGTCGCTATGATTAACGAACCCACGGCCGGTCGATCGATACAGAACTATCCCTTTACGTATGGAAATATCGTTATAATCGTGTACACAAACGAGTCCGCCGCGGTGAGACTAAGGAAGAGGAAGCAAAGCGTTGAACCAAGGGGTTGAAAGCTTCGACGAGGCCCATCGGCGAGAAGCGTCGCGGGACAATGGAGCAATCAATAGGGTAATGTGAGGACACTTTATCGAATTATCGATGCGGTCGACACTGGCGTACCTACGGTCAATGGACACGGGGTGTACCCCGCTTTTCGAACGAACCCTTCCCCACCCTTTCAACCCCGCCGTCCACCCTGCGCCGTCTTTCTCTGCTACTTCTGGCCGACGTTCTCTCGCCCATGTTAACGTTCTCCGGCGTGCTTTCTATCTGCCCCATCCATCTCTCTTTCTCACGGTTTCCCGTCAATGTTCGTCCGCTGATAAAGTGAAGCATCCGCGCCGTAACAAGCTCAGTCGCCCTTGACACTTTGGCCAGTTAATGTCCGACGGGCACGCGATAAATCCGCCCCCGAGCGATTTAATAACCGCGACGTTCGACGACGCGCGGGTGGTGGCTCGCGGTCGCGTCCGAATTACCGTTCGACGTTTTTCTTCCGGCCGACGGTCTTCCGGTGACCTTCCCCGTTGATACCTCTGAAGCCACCTGTGCGTTCCTGCAACCGCTGCCGAGAAGTGTCCGTGATTGTGGAAATCGTGAAAGGTACACCGTACAATGGTTGCCGTACGGAGAAAGTAGGTTTTCATCGGGCCGATCGACAGAGGATCGGTAAGAGCCGATGTTCTCCACTCGTCCTTCCCAGACACACGTGACGGTCACACGCACAGGTGCGCAGGGTTCTCCCTCGCGTGGAGCACGGTTCTCGTTTCACGGATTCTCGATCCGGGGATCATTAATCACGTCGGTTCCCCCGGACGGGCTGGATTCTCTTGGCTCGCGACGCAAAAGACTGCGAAACGCAACTAGAGGAAACCCGGTCGCGAGTGGGTTTCGCGGACATCTAACAGGGACGATGGTGGGCCGATACTTTTTTACGCGGACGAGATCGCATATTTCATGTCACTTCCATTCGACCGTTTCTTTTTCTCTCGCTTTTTTTTTTTTTTTATTTCATCCTGTCCAATACGTTTGTATAACGTGTGCCCGGTTTAATTGGAAACGCTTGGAAATACCTGGGGAAGCGTTGAAAGTATTGAAGATTGTTCTTGGAAGCGTTGTGCGTCAAGGAGTTGGACGTTATGTAGGGGTGATAATGTGGGAGGACTGCGAGGTCGTCTTCATTTATTGACCGATATGTTCCATGTTTTTTTTCGTCGTTATTAGATAAGACTGTTTTATGGATCCTCGTTGAATCGACAACTTACGGTTTTTTTTCTTCCGAAGCACAGAAATAAATCACACGTCCTCTCACTTTGCGTTTGCGTTCTACTATGCAAATGTAATGAAATTGGTTCAGTTTGTTGTCCGGTATTGAACTCAGTTTCATACGTATCGTTTCTTTCCAGCTTAACAGCCGTATAAATTCAACCGATAAACACTGAAACGAGATCGAAGCAGTAGACAAAAGAATCCAAGAGAACGCAAACTTAACAACGAACTGCATTTCACGTTGCTGTTCCCAGAACCAATCGATTGAGAACGTCCTTTTGACGTTTCCATTACGGTCCCCGTGTTTTCCAGCGTTACCGGGTAACGAACGGGACACGCGGTACATCGGGCATACGCATACGTATCCGTCGAAGTACACACGGAATGCGCAGGCCCTAGTAATTGCCGCGTTCGGTGCTCGATAGCCCCTTATCTGGTCCACGTCCCGGCCGTGTCGCCTCGCGGCGCCGATGTCTCGGGTCGGGCAGGCATGTCCGATTGACCGCTCGTGAGAACACGATATCGCACGAATGAGTTATGATCCGTATTCGAGGATTTGCATACCGATTCATTATGCCCCGGTGGAAGTCAAAATTGGAACGCGCAATGGCGCAACGGCCGTGCCACCTCGGTCTTTACGGATCTCGGCCGGACGATAAATCAAACACCCTCTTCCCGTGCGCTGAATTCTTTTATCCCCCCGCGGAACATGTCGCACAGTTCGCTCTTCGCCCCTGCGCTTCTTGTCCTGCGCGCAACAAGCTAGACGAGGCGCATGGCTGGATTAGCACGGTGAAAAGAGCGAGAGGCTTTTTCCGTGAACGTCCTTCGGCCCGTTCGCCGAGCGTTAGGTTATTATCACGAGCGTGCCTACGAACCGACGCACGAAGGCCGCGCGCACAGATGTTCTAAATTGCGCGCAAACAAATCACTTTGGTACCATCGACGCGCGCAAATACAGTTGTGCAATGACTCGGCCTGTTAGGTAATTCGATTTATGTAACGGTGCCGCTGCTATTGTTCACGCGTGTCGATGCTCCGCGCGGATTCTGCTCGGTAGCCGCGTCGGGCAGGAAAGGGTCGCGTAGGTTGTTTTGCTTCTGGTCGCCGCAATAAGCCGGTAAATTAATCTTGTGTGACCGGTGCCTCCTTCGGGGGAAGCCTCTTTGCGGTATTACGATGACTTTGATAAGTATAGCAGATTGACTTGAGGCAGGTAGCCGTGAGGTGGTTTTGGTAGCAGCTGTTTATGGTTCGAAGGTTGATTGGGCTTTGTGCTGGCGGTTAAATGGTTACGTCGGGCCTCAGTGATTCGGGGCTTTTGTTTTATAATAAGTCGAGGGTTTCCTAAGTCATGCAGCCGCGCGATTAATTCATGCAGAGGCCCGACAATTTAATGGAAACGCGATATTTTTAGAATTGTGCACCGTCGGAGGTTGAGAGTGAAAGAATGTTCGTAAATTAAAAAATTGAGAAAGCTAGACCCTGGAAGCAGGTGTTTCATGAAAGTGGAGTGTCTATTGCTTTTTCTGATTCTTATGAGACTGTGTTAGAATTGTATATCCGCAAACATAGATATCGTAGGCAGATTAACTAGGTCCCTTGACAATGACGTCGCCCAGCAATAATTCCATGCGTATCTCCTTGGTCGTTGTTCCTCCAGTGTCAACTGATTTTCTGATAAATGCGTGCCTGGTCGAACAGTATCGAAACCATTATACTTCTATCACGGCGTTCAATATCAGTGCTCGTAATGGTTTCGTCATGCACAGCGCTCCAAGAAATGTAGAACGATATCGCATCTATGTTTCCGAATAAATTAATCAAAACAGTACCAAGATCTTTCCAAATTGCTTTTCAATTTCGACCGAGCTACTTTCGAAACTACGGTACACAAAGCCAATCATCACGCACGACACGCGCAAATAATGCTCGCGCAACACCGCAAATATATTAAACGAATGTTAGATCCAACCAGAAATTGCGTAAACTTCCAGGATGACCCAATACTTTCCCCCGTACATTGTACGGGGTATCGATTCAATTAATTTCACGATCCTTCGCTCGAAGCAGCGGCACGGCAACATAAAACGAACAAAACAGCCGGGGGGAATGAAACGAGAGCATCAAGGCACCTCCCGGGAACGAGAGCCAGAGAAACGGATGAACGGATTGTCCGAGATAAGAAGAGATGACAGGTAATTCGGCCGATGGAAACGAGACAGCCGGCTGGTGCTCCAAAACGCACCGATCCTCTCCACGCATCTTAATCCCTCTTACACTCCGTTTGTGCTGCTTTTATCGATCCCTGTCTAGGATAAGGCATACCGATCCTCCGAAGTTCTTCGATTTCTCTCCCGGACTAATTGGTGCCTGCAGGTGTATCCAAAATATCATTCGAATAGCCAGCAGGAGTTGCAGATCAATTTTAATTAATAGGGCATTTAGTTTTTAATTAATCTTGCGGGAATATGGCACGGCTAGGATAGCCGGATTCCGATTATTTCAATAATCATTTCCAATCGACGATACGTGGTTGGAATCGCGGTAAACATTTCCAAATTCTGCGGTCTTTCCATCGATGGCCCAACGACGATTATTATTACTATCCGTCAATTCGTAGTTGATCGTATCCAAATTATTTGAAAACCAGCTCGCGCTCGTCTCGTCACGTCATCGATCGGGCCAAAGGGACGCCCAAACCGTCCATTTTCGTGCTTACTCCACTTTCCATCCCCAGAACGGAAGTTCCAGAAGGTTGGTTGTCCCGGGCAGCTCGGATGGTAGGCGGGAGAGATAATACTCGCGCGACTGCCTTAAAGCGTGCGTACTCGCGGCTTAAACAGCAACAGCAGCATCCGCGGCAGCCAGCACCAGCAGCAGCAGCAACGGAGCACACCCCTCCATCGAGGCCACAGGCGCGTTTCTTCTCCTCTCGTCTCTTCTCTCTGGTCACTTCTCGTCTCTTACCTCGCTAGTGGCTAGTCTTGACTCCCTCTTTTCTCCCCCGATCCTTCGTCCTTCTCTCACTCTCCCTCTCTCTCTCCCTCCTGTCGATACACCTTGTCCCCAACGCTCTCTCCTTTTCCCTCACCCATCCCCCTCGTTCAACTCTCATCTCTTTCTCCCTTTCCGACCTTTCCGCTATCTCGCTCTCCGCAGCTTCTCTCCACGAGTCTCTTTAGTTTTGTGCGCTACCTGCCTGCCTTGTGGCTCGTTCGTATCGTATCGTATGTAAGTGAGGCGAGGTGCCCCGGCGCGGCGGGACGAGGCGAAACTGGTACCTGTGTGCCGCGCGGCATGGCGTTGTCTCCTCGCGTGTAGCCTCACGCACACGCGGCCTCTGAAAGGCAGGTACGCAGGGTACGCAGGGTACGCAGGGTACAGGACAGACAGCTCCACTCGCACCGCTACCAACTGGCGTGCGTTGAAACGGGACAAGAGACATTACAGAAAAGACACGCACGCGTACGTCTGCATAGGCAGAGAGATACGTGCATGCACACGCGCAAAACACAGGCTTGCTCCAAAGCGGAGGCACGATTCCACACACTGCGGGAACGTATGCACGCGTGTGTACGAGGCACCGCGATTGTGTGTGGCCGGTGCACAAGAGCGTGCTGGCTCCCCTCCCTCCGGAGCCACACTCCACCTCCTCCTACCTCTCCAGCCACTACCTCCTTCTTCTACCTGCCGGCCCGGCCGACACACATGTGTATGTGTACCTTGGTCTTCAGTGTAAGATCTGAACCAGCGGAGAACGCACGCTATTGTTATATCATTATCATTGTCATCGTTCGCGGCGATTCGCGCCCGTCCCCGCCGTGTGCTTCGTCGAGTGCCGCGTCGAAATTTCGTTTGCCGCCCGTGTAAAGGTCGTATGCAACCCCTGGTACCTGTTCACCAGGGCGACGGGGCGATCGACAGCCGTAAAACGGAGGAGGAATCGTGCACGCGACAGCCGGTGCATCTCGCGCGCGACAGCCACGCTGCGATCTCTGCACCGCCACCGGGTCAAAGGATGACGGGACACATGCCACCGTCGCCGCGCCCTCTGACAGCAAGCGCACGGGGCGGTCCCCCCGTGTGAACACGTGGGAAATCGGTGCCACCTACGTCGAAGCGCTCCGTTTCGTATTTTGCCGCCCTTTTTTCGCGTGTCGATAATCGACCTGGTGTTTTTCCTCGTGGTCGTCGACAGCGCACCTGTTCAACGGTTCTCCGACTCGTATATATATATATATATATATACACATATTGTGCGGTACAGTTGTAAATATTCGTACGTTGTTGAATTGTGCGAGAGAAACGTGGTTGCGAATCGCGTTGCACTACGTCCCCGTTGCCAATCGATTTCGCCGTCCCGTTGCACAGAAGGAAGACGTCGACCGGTCGATTAGAATCGGCGGGGCCGATGACGGGGAGGAAGAGAAGGTGGTCCCCGGACACGACGGACGAGATGGCCAGGATTGATCGGGAAGAGGCTGTGCTTGACGCCTAATTAAATCGATTAGACTTTGGGGTTAATTGTTCTGGAACGTCAGTTTTCCCTTGCTACGCTGCCGTCGTCGTCGTTCTTACGTGCTCTCGTTTGGTGTATCGTGAACCCGACTAGAATCGAGAAAACTATTAACGATCATGCGGTATCGTGCACGGGTTGGCCAGTGAGGTTGCCGTGGAATTTCGGTGCAAAGTGACGTATCGTGTTCCGATCCGCGTCGGCTGGACCAGCAGTGTCACCTACTACCTCGCCACCTTTTTCTTCTCTCTTCCATTCGGCTTCTCTTCTTTTTCTTCTTCTTCATTCTTCGTTGATTCTCTCGACGCCCGTTCCCGGTCCCAGTTCCCTCCGCTTTTGTTTCCACCAGTCGCCGTCTCTAATCGTTCCTTTTTCGACCACCAGCCCGAACGGATTGAACCGTCCGCGGTCACGGTTGTCATCGGTATGTGAATCAAAGTGAAGAGCAGCGTGAAAACTGGTGTCCTTTGTTGCGTTCCGTGACCAGTGTCTCTTTGTCCGCCTCGCTGTCTTCGTAGTACTTGGAATCGTGATTGTGACAGGCCTCGAACCGGCTTCCCTAGGGCTGATGATTGCTCAATTAGTTCGAAACTCGTGGCTGTACAGTGGTGACGATCCGACTGGTGCGACGGTGACTCGTTTTCTGTGCTATATCCTGTGAAATCCTCGTCGAGCAAAGTTTCCTGTGCCGTGGACTACTGTCTGCGTTCGACGTACCAGCTAGGAGAGACCGATTATGCGGACGAAGCAGTCGTGGTGATCGATGAATCGCGCGATCTCGCAGCCAGCTGAAACTGACGGTGAGTCCTGCACCTTTTTTTCGAAACGGCTCGAATCGATGTACGTTAGGCAAGCACCGGTGGACTTCTCCGCGGGGCCCGCTTTAGAATGGCAAAAACGTGGCCTGGCCGGTGGAGTGTCTGTCGAAAGGTATCTCCTAATAAAGCAACGCGATAAGTGAAGAGGAATCGACCTGGTTGGCGAGGGGCAACGTTCCTCTATGCGCAAGAACGACGTGTAAGGAGTTCCCTCGGTTCTGGCTCCGTTTCGCCAAGCACGATCCGCGAATTCGAACGCGACCGGCAAATGGAACGATAAATCCTTCGATTGTCGAACGTCGATAATCGTTTCGCGGCGGCGCGGCGCTCTGGTGTAGACACGCCGAGCGAACAAACATCGTCGGACCCGACCTGTTATCGTGCGCACGTGATCGGCCACGGCCGATTTCTGCCGGCTGAAAATATTGCCAGGCCGTGTTCGGTCACGTTTACAACGTAACACGTCGATCGGTGCTTTCGCTGGAAGTTTTTGAGGCATCGCCGGGGAGGAATTCGGTGACGGGACACTTCGACGGGGACCCGACGTTACGGACGAAGCGTCACGCCGGGCTCGATTTGGAAGCTTGCTCGCTGGTAATGGCTGTCGATGTAATTCAATTTGATGTTGGGTAATTTTAATTGGAACGACGGAGAGGATTTTCAGCGAACAATCGCCGGCGAGACCCTGGGGAATGGAGTTCGGTAGACGTGCCTGACTTTCTTGGGAAACGTGGTTTTTATGCGGACGGTAGCAGCGGCTGAGTCAGCCGCGTCACCATGCCAGATGACGAGCAGGAAATTACACTGAAATTTGCCGCCGGGGGGATTCACGAATATGCAAATCTCGCTGGAGCATTTCGCAGACGCTTTCTTGGTGCTTTTCTTGCCATTTTTTCCGTCCGTTAGCGGTTGTTGGCTTTTTACAAATCGGGTCCAACCCCTGCGTCTGGGAAAGAGCTCTTCCTTCTCTTCGTAAAGAAATGCAGTTGAAATGAAAGTTACTCGAACGATAACAAGTGGAATGAATTAATCGCTTGTTCTTTCAACAATGACGCGTGTTTCTTCAATTTTCCATCGATTTTCCCGTATCATCGAACAGGTCTCTCGTGGAAATTTGATGAAGCAAAACGGCGATGAAGTGTTTCCGAGAGAAAGCATTCGTTATGCTGGGGCGACGCGCGTCCCGGCGCGCACAGGCAGTAAATTATTAATCAGTGCTGCTAATTACACGTTTCCATAGCGGCTAGAGATTTATCGGCACTCTCGCGAATCGTTATTAATCCCGCGAGACACCGGTCATTTCTAATACATTTAATTAATCCGGTTGCGCAAAGCATTCGGGTCGATGCGTTTTCGAAACAGGTGCCCGCCAAGTGTAATGATCCGACCTTCTCGCGGCAGAAATTGTGCTACCTGCGGTTCCAACAAGAATCAACCATTTATGTAACCGCTTGGCAATTCGTTCGGACAGGTTTCGATGATTACATCAATTCCGACTGATCTGTACAAAAATCTGTAGATCGATCTCCGGTAAATCGGGGCGGTGAATGTGCGTCGAGACGATACACAGTAGAAAGACTTGTTTCAGTGTAGTGTCCCATTGATTTAATCGATTTCATCATTGATGAATAGATAAGGTGTTCTGTAGACAGCAAGGTGACGGAAATTGTGATGACGCAATAATAATAATCATAATTCAGATTGTTCAGTAACAGCAGTAACAGCCGAGGCTGCCAAAAATCTGTAAAATGTTCAACAACTGTGTCAAGCACGTCAACCCCAGGCCTTAGAAATTCACCGATTACACTCACCCCCGGAATGACGAATACTTTCCTTCGCAAATTGATCACCGATCGAAGATCGCAATTTTCATCGGCGAGTCCGTTCGCAACCCCGGCCACCCCATAAAAATATAATGTCAAACTGCTGTCAGAGTTCAATCTGTAATGCCGACTGAGCAAGCCGTCGTGTAAATCAAGCGTCCCATTTAAATCAAGCGGTTGATTATTCAACGATCTTGCTCGAACCGTGCAGCATTAATTCGCGGCAGAAATACCGTGCACACACGTATCATCATAATCTCCGCTACACGATATTCCGCGAGGTGTCGGACGTGTTTCAGCCTCGCCGCCAGTGACACCGACAGAATCCATTGTCCCGAAAATCCCGCGGCGGAATCCTCGTTTCCCGTGACAATCGCCACCCTTGGCCCGCGGGTGAAATGATTCTTTTCCCGCCGGCGCAATGGCGAACGGTGGCCACCTTTAGTGGCCATATTTCCAACTTAAAAGGAGCTGCTGTCAGCGCTGATTTGGGTGGCGAGTGAAGTGCCGCTTTTATAGTACGCACGGGAGGAGACAGTCCAATTAAGGGCACATTTGTATACTTAAGTGCACCGATATCGATGTATAAATCGGTCCGCGTTGCACGATTTATGGCCGCGCGGCGAGCGTCGTAAAACGTCCGGCAGCCAGATACCAAAGACGAGAGGCCAGGAAAGTTCTTGGGCCTCCGCGTTCCTGGAAGCTGAACCCACGTCTCGCGAATGTTTGAACGAACGCCACCAGAACGAACCAGCCACTCCTCTCTGGCCCCTCACTCACTCTCTCTCTCTCTTTCTCTCCCTCTCATTCCTCTTTTTCCTCCTTTTAATTGCTGAAAAAGTCCATTCTCGGCGGCCGGTCGGCCGTCACACTCGAATCATTCCGGTTGGTCTCGCGTCGTGAATGAAATATCGAGATGAATCGGAAACGCCGGGACACGCGCGACGCTGGAGGTCGTTCAACGTCGTTTCTTGATCCTGCGCCGAGCGCCGTTGATGACGGGACGGAAGTTCGTGCAAGTGTGGCGCACAGTGAGATATTGCCGGTGGATTCGCTATGGGCGAATTGCGACGAACTTTTGGACGTTACTTTTCAGTCATCGCTGTGCGGCGCGCAACGAGCGAACGAATTCATTTGGATAGACGAGAATGCAGATGGAAAATAATTTGTTCAATTGGGGACGCAACGAAATGTTGTGCTCAAGATTATTGTATATTGTGATGCGTCTTTCTTGCAAGAATAATGAGGAGGATCATTTAAGTGTAGGCCAACGGGAATCAAATTCTTTAGCGATAAGATATAACGTGCTTGCTATTGGAGTCGCAGACAATTTTTTTAATAGACTGCGTCTTGAAGGATCTATATTCGCAATTAGTATTCCGTTTTAGTAAATGTTATTGAACGTGCAAGGAGGCAGGCATTAACCGATGAACAGTATTTCGAACTCTTTAAAGATGATTTTCTAGAGTTACACAAAATTTATCGTTTTCATGAATCACTACATGAAGCCTTTCGCGATAGATATCGTTAAACGCATAATGAACAATTCAACATTTATCGGGAACCCTATATCTAGCATAAATATTGAAAACACGTGGAAGCTACACAAAACGGTTCATTTGAAGACGTCTGACGAAACCTTAGAAGGGCACGAACTACTTGTAACGTTACAATTAAACAGGTTCGTTCCTCGTTCTTTCGTCGGGTCGCGAGTAAAATCCCTCACTTTGTCGCACTTTCTCCGTTAGTAGTAATATTTTAATTATAAAGAGTGACTGCGTGATGTTGAGCCGCCTAGTGGCACGCTCTTCGGTCGAATAACGCGATACCGTTTCGTGGATATTATTTTTCATCCCCTCCGCCTCCTCCTTCTCCTCCTTCCTCGCCTTCTTCTTCTTCCTCTTCTTCCATTTCTTCGTCCGCTTCTATTCGACGTTCGTCCTTCCATGGCCACGTTTCCCTCGCATACGGTCTCCTGCGTGCGTACGCGTTTCATGCACCTGCGAGCGTTCTAGAGGAGCCAGTCCCAGCGTTACCGTAAGGTGTACGCAACACGGTAATGAGTTTCGAGTCATTCCGGTCTCGAAATGGCTTGAAAACACCTCGCGGAGGCCGCCGTTAGAAACTCGACGGCAATTTGTTGAGCTTTTCAACGCGCGATACGTCAGCGAACGGTCGCACGGATTTTCTAATCCGTTCGCTCGTTGTCAGGCATAGAGAAACGCATACGGCAGTGACGGTGAAATCATATGAACGGAGGCATTGTCAATATGTGTAATACTTTCTATCTGTCTGTCGAACCCTCAAGATGTGGATGAACAATGGCGATCCTGAATGCAGGCATTGAGTTTAGGTGTGTGAACTCTCTCGAGGGGATTTTGGGAATCTTCAGTGGCGAACTGAGGCGGAGTCTGTTGATTTCCGTCGCGATTCTGTTCAGTTTATCCCTTTGATTTATAATTTAGGACGACGAGATGGTGTTTCGGATTGGCCTACTGGTAATTCGAAGATTGAAATGTAGAACAGTTGATGTAATATATCACGCTAATGGATATATAATTACTAAATTAGATAATAAAATAGTGGTAAACAATATTATACGCTTCCCGATCATTTTCAGCAATTAGTGTTAGAAGTTTTATAACCACCGATACCCGAAACAGACAGCATACACATGGCCTATTAATCATCATTGATTTGACAGGCAAAACCAGGTTTACATATCACTAATTAACATATTACATTCAAATGGAGTTTTAAGTATGCTCCTTATTAATCCCCAATCCCTTTGATCGATTACGACCAAATTTTCCGTAGTTACTCCGAAGGGCGCTACCAAGAAATACAAGCCGCCGAAAATGTCATCCCCCCCACATACTTTTGACAATTCGTAAATTATGCATCGGCATAAATCACATTCAATGCATGCATTATTGTTATCCACGCTGCCACGAATACCGATACCCGTGTCCATCATTGTCGACCAAATTATAAAAACGCACCCCCGTCCATTTATCCGTCCACCCTGGTAATTAGCGTAACGGTCACGGTCAATTTCGATAACAAAAAAAGCCCCCCCCAAAAAAAAACCCTCTCAATAAATTCCACGTTTCCCGTATCACACGGTTACAAGATTCCCGAATAAAAGGGGAAGCCTGGCCCCAGTATCCATTAGTCCGTTTGCGGTGAAAAGTCGGCGAGGAAGCGTCGCGTCGCGTCGTCTGGCAGATTTCGCCGGGCAGAATCGGAGGGTTAAACCCTTTACGCGCTACGTCACAAAGGAGAGCGAGTTTGCAGCCCCTGCGAGGCACGGTCGGCCTCTACAACCCCCCCCCCCCTACTCATTCTTCTGCGACGGAATTCTGTGTGTAACCGGCAGACAGGCTGCGAGGTATATATATTTCCCTTGTCGTAAATCTTCTTCGCTTGTTTCTCGCGTGCTCTTCAACGATCGCCGTTGAGTTACGCTCGTCTCGGTGGTTGCGCGCGACCCGTTGCCGCTGTCGCTCTCCTCCGTGTGTTAGCGACTCGTAAACGCTCAAAATGAAATCCTTTAAAGCGCGGTATATTCATTCCGCGTCTAGCAATTTGCATACAAATTTGACACGTTCACGTCCGCGCGGGCACGGTTATTGACGTTTCGCGGTAACCCCGCCATCGATGCTCGCGTTAATTGATCCTTTTTCACAGTCGCTGCCTTCTTGTCGTTTTTTTTTCTTTTTCTTTCCGTTGGTGTCCGCGTATAGGTTATTCGCTAGGACGGCTAGGTTCGTTGTTTTTTGCTTTTCCGCGACGGGATTGTCGACGAGGCTGTATGATTCATTGTATGTAAATCGTATGCTCGCAGTCTGGTGCAATTAAAAATGACAAGCCGCGTCGCGAGTTAGGCGGGGATAAATAATGTCGATTTCGGGAAAATCTCCCCCGCAGGTGAATCAATATTTATATAAATCCGTATTGCAGTCGCTGCGAAACTTATTGTTTCAATGAGGGCGTTTTATTTATTAACTCATTAAAACATCGTGACTTCGGTTCTGTATGATATTGATATTCGCGGGGAGTTAATAACATGTAAAACAAATTCTCTCAATTTTACAAATTTCTATGATTAATTTGAATGATTCAAGTCGCTTAAAAAGGACGAATTGCAATACTCTATTACACATTCGACGCGTCAACATTCATTCCCCGACACCCGTAACAAAAATTCCCGTCCAACGTAGCGCGCGAAAGTCGGCGGACCAACGACGGGGCTCGTACCTTTCCCCTCTGCTTGCAAACGTCAAATATTAATTACCTTTGCGCGATCTTGAGAAACGAGCGTGTTAACGCTCGGCCGTTTCGTCGCGCTCCTATAACTCGCCTCGATAATCACCTCGATCGTCGGCGTGCAGAAAGAGAAGCATGCGTTTCTCAATAAAACAGCGTGTACACATCGTGTACGTTGCTCTGTACCGATAGAGTACGCGCGTGAATTTGAATACGTTTACATTCTTGTTTTGTTTATCGGAGCGTGATCACCAGGAGAACGAGGCGAAACGCATATCGAGGATCGCCGATGGCGTACGACTTTTGCGAAACAGGTGGTTTTCACCATATAGGCGGATCGAACACAATGAGACGTGTCCCCACGTGGACCATAATCCATCTTCGAAGTCAATCCAGTTCGCCTTGGCATGGAAAATGCCGTGTCTTCGACGAAACTCTCTATTGTTGTTGGCGGCTGTTCGATGTAGAACAACGTACCGACAAGAGCGCTGCTCGGGCCGAACCCGGTTGCATTTCGAATCGATCGATCAATCCTTGAGTCGAGGGCGATTGCAATTTCACCGATTTGCATTCGCCCGACGAGCGAGGGACACGGGAGATCTTGTTGGGAATCGAGAGCCTCGTTGATGTGTTGCTCTTCGCTTGTGCGAGAAGTTTGGGGGAATATTTGGTATTTGTTTTAATATACGCATGCGTCGATGTATGTACGTAATCGTGTAATTCTGTAATGGATAATTGGTACTTGCGGTGAACAGCGGAAATCGTTTTGTCCCTGATAGCGAAATCTCGCGGATTTTTCTGGTTTGATTGGTTGGAAGAGTGGACGGTGATGTTGAACTCGAATTTGCGGCCGTTTTTTTGTTTAGATTTTTTTAAGGCTTTTTCTTCTTACCTAATCAGGTAGCAGTGTCTGATTTACGAACACCTTCCGGCTGATCGCATTTTTTCCACGAAATGTTATGACTGCCATGTTGCTCGGATTGAGTCGTAAAATCGAGTCGAGGATAAGCGTGGACAACTCGATTATAGTTCTGCACGCATAAATCTAACTAATGGATTGAGATTTCATTTTAATTGGACTGGACCGTTCGCCTTGTTTAGCGTTATTAAAACGTCCAATTTGACTCCTGGATTTACGTAGACGTCTCTTGGCGGCGCAACAAGCATTTCATTGTCACCTTTGTTTAACTAACTTGTAACATTGTCTGTGGGAAATGTTTCCAAGAATAAAGTAACGCCATAACGTCCCTTGCCGTTCAATTTCACTTCAGAACACGAGAATCGGAAAGTGTCATCGCGTATGGGTCATATAATCCAGTTAATAATCCAAGGAAATTTTTCTTCTGATCTAGGATCGATTTTTCGACGCGAGAAAAATCATTGTTCATTTTTAGACGAATGTCAGATTCGTCGACAGATCGGAAGACTCGACAATAGATGCGAGTATAGATTCGGTCCGTCTACGAGGGTCTCATATTTGACGGATATACAAAGGGAAAAATGTCAGTGCCGACTCGAATGACATAGGAAATATTTAACAAAGAGTCTAACGCAAATATTCGATTACATTTTTTTCTTAATGATTTTCCTTCGTCGATCATGCGTCATAATCTGGCTTACGTTCGCTGGGGATAGGTCATGGTCGCGAAAGAAACTTCGACTTCAAAACGTTTGGTGCAGTTCAATTGGAGTTACAATGGCACGTAGAAAAAGTCTGTCGCGCTGGACAATTGCCAGTACGAAAGATAATTTCCACCGTAGAAGAAACCGGATTAATAGCTCTTCCGCGATTCTTCTTAAAGATCGCGACGCGCGCCCGCGTTTCCTCCGCCCCGGCGAAATACTCAATTTTATCATAGTCGAACGCGGAGAGCACGTTTATCATTCACGCCATATGAAACAACACGCGTGTTCCCGGTGTATGCAGTCATCTGACCCGTTCGCCCACTTAAAGCTCATCGAATCACGGTTCTACGAAGCAAGTATAAAAGATCAAAGCGTTTCGGGTTTAATGCTCGCGGAGAAGAGGATCCGAGCCGTAAAACGGCCAACAACTGAGAAATAAAGTAAGGCAGGGACCGTCTGGCTTCCAGGCGATCTCCGTTTTTAATTTCGAAGACAACACGCCCACTGAACTATTTACGAGTAGAATCGGATAGAATCTTACTCGTTGCTTCCATCCCCGGATTAAATTAAGCTTCCAATAAATTGTTGCATCTGCATGCCCCATCGATTCGTCCCCCTCCGCCGCATCGCCCCGACGTTCTTAATTAATTCGATCGTTGAGCGTGCGAAAGAAATTCGCAAGAAATCGAGCAACTTTATTGTGAAGCCTGGAACAGGGGGCCAGAGTAACGATAATAACCCCCAAATTACACCGGCCGCGGTTTAACACTGCTCTCGGTCCCAAGGGACCACAGCCACCTATGCTCCCCGGCTTCGAATTCCTTCGAATTTCCATGTAAAAGCGGAACATCTACCTGCGATGCTGAATCGTTACCTGCAACTGCTTTTCTCCGATGAAGCGGTCATCGACCCAGGGCCAAGCACTTTCGACCTAACAAGTTTACCTTTTAAGGTCTACGGCACGTCTACGAGGCTGCCCCGGCATCAGCCGGACCACCGTATCTCCCATCGCTCCCTAGGATCTTTTTATTGGATCCCTTTACCCGGGTTCCATTCTTAACGTCGCGTCGTCAATGACTCCGAAAAATGTTGCTCCTCTATAGTCGCGCCTTCGCGATCCACGATTCGTTCTGCGGGAATATTTTCTTAACTCGCAATTGGTCGCAGAGGACTGGACATAATAGCGATCACTGATAACGCGTTTCACTAATTCGGAAATGCTGGACACTATACGCGTCCCGGTGATTGTTACGTTTCGTTAATTTTTTTACTCAGACCACTCTCGTAATCGCCAGACAGAAAATTCAGTCCCGTGTTCGATAACATCCAAGTCGCCGCATAAAATTCAAAGGGATGATCTAATAATTTACTGAGGTGATATAACGAAGATACAGAATTCCTTTCGCCGGGACACTAATCTAATAAAAAGCCGGTGGATCGTTCTCGTAAAAGAAGTTTCGTTAGCTCATTCGGTCCGTCGAAACGCACAACGACGAACACGAGGGACAATTTCTTCAGGAAGAGGCGAATTCCAGCTGGTGGGAGGTCGATATCATCGAAGAGGGGGGCGAAGGGGCGCGGTAGGGGGAGGGTGGCACGACAACGCGAGAACCTGCGCCGGGGGACAAGGCAGGGCGGCGGTGGGCCTAATTAGTCAGGGATATATCTGGAATCTCATGGAGGCTGAGTTTTGTAGGCCTCCTTCAGTTTTATGTACGCAGGCGGATTTCTCCGGTGGATTAGCATACAAATCGATTTAAACTCGAGATAAATAGCCACTCAAAGGCTCCTCACACGGAGCCGACTCCGGGCATTATCTTGTCCACCGGTGAGATTAACGCTTAATGCTTTATACTTTACAGCCACGAAAGTCCTCCCCGCGCGTTGCCTCCCGCCGTTACCGCTATATGTATGCTTAAGTGTATACACATGCATACGTACCCGACGTTTTGTCGTCATGGCCGTGAAAGAGAAAACCTTTTATCCTCTTCCCCCCCACGCCATCCCCCCAACCACCCCCTGTCTCTCTTTAACGCTCGTTAGCCGTCCCGTTTCCTTTACCTTTCTTCCTCTTTCGTTGAACGGCCGGTGATCGCGGTCGGCTGCAGAACGAACTCCACCTTCGATTAATCGAAACGGCGGGTTATCGTTCGCGCAATACCGAGCCGTCGATGCCCGGATCGTTTACACTTTACACCCCCGATGGATTTCACGGGAGTAGCCGGTGTGCAGCCGGTGGCGAAAGAGTGGCGGCCGACGACGATAAAATCGCCACTCTCCTCGGGGAAGGAAGCTCCCTCGTTTCTTCGGGCCGCGCGATGATCCCCGAAGCGTATCTCTGTTCGGGATGCCCGTGAACGTGTCACGATTAACCGGAGGATCGACTGCGTCCCGAGCTCGCGACGTACGTCGGTGGGACGGACGGTTATTAAATGGGCGACAGTCGATGGAATCTGTCGGGGGTTTTTCTTTCTTCTCTCTTTCTTCGGATACGCTTAACGGGGTACCCGCGGACGTGCTATTTCTGTTTTCGTGACTCGCGTTCGCGTTTCCAAACGAATTATTGGCGCGGTCGCTGGCGTTTTGAGGTAAGTCAAGCGGCGTCTTGGTTGCGGTTCTGCAGGATTCTAAATTTAGCGGCGATTTGTCGATTATACGAATTGATATGATGTTCGACGTTATTGCAGCGTTGAATAATTTTCGGATATGCATAGTGACGAGTATAATGAGTGAGGAGAAACCTAAAAGCCAGAAGTCTCTTTCACATACCTTTCCTTACCGATCGCTGGTAGGTGAAAGAAGCCGCGTTAATCGGGTACGATCAACCGCAAATGCTCATTACAACCGCGTCGATATCTTTATCGGAACAATGGCGTCCTTCGAAAAGGAAGTACTATGTTGCTACAGGGCTACTCCTTAGGCAATTATGTATGCAACAGTGTCGCTCTCATCTTACGTAGAATCATATTTACGGAAAATTAGGACTTTTTGTCCGATAAATAAATAAACGAACGAACAATAGGAATAATTGTGTTTCACGGGGGATCGGGAAGAGTCCAACATTTTTTAAATCCGCGCTGCTCTCGCGGCGTTTATAAAACCGTCGAGGTTGCGAAAAGCACTTCTCTCTTTGAAGTCTCGAAGTCCAACGAGCGAACAATTATGACGGGCCGTAAAGCAAAATTTATAGCTCGCCTATTGTGTTTCCCTCCTCGAATCGCCGAAACCACGTCAAAGGTTTACGATTCCGTCGTGGCCGCTAATTTATTCTTTCTCTCTGGATCTTACGATCTATTGCCGGACAGAGGATGTCGCCTACCGAATCACCTAGAGAAAACGAGTTTCTCGGCCGTGCCTCGTAAACGCACTGGTCTCCTCTCTCTGTTTTATCGGGTTATTTCGATTATTCATGATCGCTCAAGGTTCCTTGTGGAGAGACGAATAGGTGAGTCCAGTCATTAAGTTGCGCGTGGAACACGTGGGCACCATGGCGCGAGTGAAAATCGAAGTCCCATTCGAGATTTGTCGTATCGTCCCCTGACGCTCGTTATTTCTCCCAGTTCTATCCTAATTTATACCGTTACTCGTTGCCTGTCGCGTTTAATTGGCTCTTACGCAAACATATAAATTAAACGTATTGGGCTTACAGTTATCTTTCTTTTCTTTTCTTTTCTTCCCATCCTTTCTTTGTTCGTTTAACGCAGCCGCATTTTCGATCATAGAAGAGTTAGAAGACCGGCAAGTTGTCGCGTCCTTTGTATGCAGTCACTTGGAAACGAGCGTGAAAAGTGTTTCCCCTAATTTGCGCAGAAAACTGCAAGCTGGGAAGGAAACGTTACAATTTGTTTTTAGGTGGATTAAGCATCGTTCGATTCGAAGTAATAATATACTTTGAGTTGTCGAGATGTTTCCGCAGAAACTGCATTCGGGAATTATATTGAGGCAAACATTACCGCAGAATGTTATGATATCGAAACATTAAAAATGACATACATAACTCCAATCGTGCGAATCGATTTGATTTCGTACAGAAACAAGCATATCCAACGGCGTTGCACGTATTATAAATTTATCCGTCACAGATAATTAATCTCCGGGGACAATTGAACTATACATCTTTAATCGCGAACCGCAGAGACACCTAGAAGGCCATTACCAACATCTCCATCGGAACGAACCTTAACGATCGACATTGTGATGCCAGTCCCGTGGAGGTTTCACAGTCGAGCGAAAAAGCCTGTTACAGCCATCGTCGAACGAGGCCCTAAATAATTACTATTACGCGGGCCGTGGGCAGCTCGTTACCTTGATCGTTCTATTAAGCGGCGGATTACGTGTACGTGATAAATCGGTAGAAGTCAGGCGATTCGAGGAGAAACATCGGTTGGATAAGAACGGACAGGCTGCTCTTTTTCGGTCGTTAAGGCTCGAAAACGTAATAAGAGTACAATGGAGCGTTCGCTCTACGGTCGTTCATAATTATATCCGACCGAAAATTCGTGTGCAAACTTTTTACGATCGTCCCCTAAAATGTACCGGTCCACGGGAAAATAATATTGAGACCGGATAAGGTCAGACGGATGCGAGTGTAGATAAATTTTAATGGATATTGTAACTGCACATTCTCATCCAATGTTCGATTTCGTCATCGACAGAGGACGACGAATATGTAATCAATTTAATAACGAAAACACTTTAACGGAAAACTTCTCCCTTTTACAATCCTCTGTTCGCGTACGATACGTCTGTGTATGGAACAAAAGAAACTTGAACAGTTCCTATAAAATTATTCATTTTATTAAATTGGTCCCCAAAAGGCTTTGTCGAGCTGACCCTAACAGGTGAAACGAACGATCGTAATATCGAATCTGATCGCAATCGACCTTCGCCAATAGATTTCGTCCAAGCCAACACGTTTAACAAGACTAACAGAAAGCAGATTTCGATATTCCGTCCCGGTGTAATGCAAGTCTCCGGACCCGTTGCAATTCCCATTTCGATTTTATTTACCCCGGAGCGCGATTCTACCGTTAACCTATCGATCGCGTGCTCGCGCTAAACATTACACTCCAATGAACTGTAACGCCGTAAAAGGAAAAGCAAGGGGAAAAAACGAGGATCGTACACCAAAGAATAATAACCAGCCTTGTGCACGCGCAACGAGCAACCGATTCGAACGACCGCGCTTATTTAATAGTTAGCGTTAAAATTGGCGTCTCGTGTAATAGTGGCGTCTGCAACAAACAAACAAAAAATGAAAAAAAAGAAGATGTAAGTAAGTTAACATTATACGGGGCGCGCAATAATTGCGCGTTTGTATAATGCTTCATTTACATTAAGTAAGACATGCACTCTGCTCGTGGCTGACCCTACCGTTCCTGCCTGTTTTAGCGATTACCATAATTTAGTTAATTAAGAGGCATTATCGGAAACTGAGAGCAGCCTAAATGGTATCCACGGATCCCGATGGTATCGTATCGCTATGCTTATCCGCCGTAACGATGCCGCACTCGTTATTAAGCAGTTATCACTCCAATTACGTACATGTTTAGCGAAACAGAAATTTCATTAGACGGTGCCTACGCACGCCAGCCACGCAGACTATGACGAACGGCATTGTCCATTCATTTTTATCGCGTTTAATGGGACACGGCGCGTCGATCGTCGGCCAATTCGCACATGAGAAATGTATTCCGGCCATTCGGGTCGTGACATCGCTCTCATTAACGTGGCTCATTAAGAATCTGCGGCTGGTAGATGAATTTTTATCTTTTCTATCAATTTCGTGCACCGCGGGGAAGGTGGTTGGGACAAGGTGCACGCGAATTTCTTTTCGAATATCGTGATATTATTATTTTTTATTATTGTTTTCAATGGCGATTTTATGGCGATATTTAATATAAGGAGGCAGAGGGTACATAAATAAGGAGCAATAAGGGAGGATTGAAATGAAATGGATGAATTATGGAGTTATGTGAAAGGAGGTATATTAGTAGAATAAGGATATGAATATTATTATTATTATTATTATTGGTGGGCAGGATTCGATGTTCGGTGAGCGCAGGTTGCGTGATTTGTGTAACATAGGACGACGAAGGTTTTGGGCGTCGATACGAAATGAAAATGAACGATAATTATTCGGGAATGCTTGTATTACATGCACATTAACAAGAATGTAGAAAATCTTTTGGATAGCGCTCCGTGAAATTTGTTTAATTCTCGCGTTCTATAATAATTTTCCCTTAAATCTGTCTTTACATGCGTATTAATGACTGTGTAATTGGATTTAGTTATTTATCGATTAGATAAGTAACGGAATGAAATCTGAGGAATAGCAGTAAGAATTATTAACGGAACGATGCTTCAAGTGGAAAACCGTAAGGAAATACCGTTTGCAACGGACGTGAAATCACGAACTTTCATTTAAGAGCCAAATATAACATCCACTATATTAATTTTATATGCAGCATCGAGTTTCGCACGGGACATAGACGGTAATCAGCGCGTACTTTCATTTGTCAAAACCGTGATATTTAACGACTCACTGTACTCTGCATAGTCATGCATGCTACAATACAAATCTATATTCATTTTCACCGTAACTTTAACAAAAAGACCGGATCACCTTCGAGAACCAATTACAATTCATGTTGCTTAAATATTTCATTGAACGCGATTTATGTAAGACTCGTGGAAGCAATATAGATTTACATTCGACGTTACGTAAAAATAGATCGCTAATTACGGATTACAATGGTTAGGAAATTTCTATAATTAACAACAGAGGAGCCCTGATGTATAACACTGACCTCCTTTCAGAAGAGAACTCGTAATCAATTTTTTAATTGCCAACAAAAAGATAAGATTATTATTTCATTTCTGTAGCGCTGCGTTGAAGGGTTCAGTCACGGGTTTTGCAAATCAGCGTAAGTTTTAGAATTTTCCAACTTTCGTTGGAGGGGAAAAGTATTCCGATTCATTGAGTTCATTGAACCGGCCAGTTTGCTTAATAAATCTGTTGTTTAAACAAATAAGAAAGATGCATTTGTCAGGTAGTTAATTCACACAATCCAGACAGCAACGTTGCTAAAACGAAGTTTTCTAGCTTCCAGAATTAGGAATTTCTTCGTAATGTCACCCTGGCAAATTGTCGAAACTACGTAATAATAAATATTCCAAGAACTGAGAGATAATTATCCTCTGCTTGAGCCTCTGCCGAGTTTTGTCCAATTTTATCCAATTACTTCTGAACATAATTGCACGCAATTTCAACCCCGCGATGCCTTATACGTCTGTATAATTCAATTAAAGCATAAGTAGCATTATCACACCTGATAGTAAGGTTCAACCGTGAGGATCAACAATCCTGCTCTTCGTTCCGGTTTCTCAGCCACTCCTTGCCTTATCTATCTTCCCGGATTCGTTGAAAGTGTCATGTCCGACTAATGAGCGCACGTACGGAACCACCAGTGTCCCGATAGTATAGTAAAACGAAGGGTGGGATAATAAAGTCACCGCGGTACGAAGTTTCCGAGCGACTGTAGATACGTAAGGCACGCGAGCCGACCGGAAGTACTGCTCTGGGCCACTCGTGAAACGGATGAACAGGTGAACGACCATAAATCACGGTGGGCTTAGTTCGTAAGACGCAAGAGAGGCAGATACGTACGTGTACGTTTCTTCGAATCCTACGTAGCCATTCGAGGATTGATCTTGGATATTAAATCACCGTTAACAATGAACGGTAATATTAAAAGCATGCATACTCGTTTTCTAGAAAAATAGTTTCTAACGCTTTAACAGTTTGGCGCGTCCGCTTAGAATTTCTTTTCGCTGGTCGAGGAGAGAAAGTTTAAAATAAGGATTTCTATATTTCTATATATTCTATATTCGTTTCGTTATATGTTCGCGGGTTCATTTCTTTTACATTTTTTAATAAGTAAAAGATATTCCCCGAATAATTGAAACTTCTAATTAAAGAACCACGGCGAACGAGGCATCTATCGGTAGCAAAAATGTATGACGAAGATTAATACGTAGAATATTGTGGTGCAATGAGAAACTGGTCCAGCTGCTGTCAACGAGCTGCCTAGCACGGCGCCAGATTGCCTCTTCCGTGGTCCATGAACACGATCTTACGAGTAGCCTATTCGTTAATGTCCCTGTTGAGAAAACTGATGTTTCTCCGAGAATCGGAAATTTGCTAAAGCTGACTTATGAGCGTGTTATTGTTACTTGACAGACTAGCCTGGTGATAGCTTATTGAATTATCACAGCGTACGATCCAGGCCTCCGATTCGTTATTCCGAAGAATTGTAATATATTAGGTCGTTGCATAATTTCTCTCGCGTTCCTTTTTACTATTACTCAACATTTCGCAATAATCGATGACCTAATTCCAGCGAAATTTCGAAGTAATGTAAAATTACGAACACAATAACCAATAATGAATTTCTGCTTGAATTACTTCAGCGGCTATTCCGAAACGTTGAAAGTATTCATAAGAATATTAATAATTCATAATAATAGTTACAACTATATTTGTGCATATGAAAAATATTATATTAACAACCGAGCGATATATAATTATTATAAAGTAATATTTCAATACATATATACCTGAGGGAGAAAAATTCTCCGTTAAAAAAAACAAAAAAAAAACGGGAATCAAACCGAGACGAGGTTTCAACACCAGCAAGCTAAATAACTTCGCCGGAGGAGTCGAGTGAAGGAACGACAACGATACACCTGTCCGATGAATAATTTCGACTGGTTCCGGAGACTGGTTCGTACCATCGATTTCTGGCGTCGACTCGGTCCGCAAAGTATCGTTTTACTCCCGTGTCGGTCGCGAATCGCGTGCACCTACGATCGAATCGTCGACACCGGCACCGATGACCCCGGTTCTACCAGCGTCTTTCTGTGTCCCCAAGGAAGAAGACTTCTCGTGCCGGTCGGACCGGCTACTTTCATACGCTCACCAGCTACCGGCGAATGAATGATCGGGCGGCTCGATGTTAAATCGGTAGAAACCGTCCTGGCTAATAAATCTCCGCGGATACATTCCCGGCTGTAATGCGCTCGCGGACGAGAGTTATGTGCTATTGATAAGGCATCGTGCAAAAGTATAATTTACGGCATCGTTTACGCGACGCGTAATTGACTATAAATGAAATTGCGGACGGGACGCGCCGCGGACAGTTGACGCTCGATTTGAGGAATTCGGAAGCTCTGGCGGGGACTTGGTTTGTTCGAGAAGGTGGAAATAGATTTTCCGTATTGTACAAAAGGAAAGCGTTCGATTAACAAGGAATACGTTAGTTTCGGGTAATTGGGTGTGTACTTCAGAATGATTTGGGAAAATTTAATTCAGCCGTGGACAGGGGCGACGTTGGTACGTGTATTGAACATTAACGGAGTATAATATATTTTTGGGGAGATAGCGGTCTTTTAATTCGGGGGAAACGAACATAATGGATTGTCGTCGTAGAAATTTAATTGGATGGCGAATTTATGACAGAAAGTTTCCTCCGTTGAAATTATATTTGTTTAATAATCAGTGACGAAGGAACGGGGAAATATTTATCGCACATTTAGGGAATTACCTACATATTTCTGTGCGACGCACGTGACGTATGACAGTAACGCAACCATTACTTAAATGTAACTCTGTCTCCGTGCTCGAACGATGACGCAGGTGATGCAAAAGTTATACTTTATGGAAAGTAATATTTACTATGCTAGTTTCTGCCGCGAGGCAAAATGTGTGAGAATACACGCGTGAATATCTTCTTTTCGCGGGCAACGTCTGGTCTCGTGAAACTGACGTTAACTCAGTAACATAATACCTAATTCAGAGGTAGTGCAGTCTCGCCACGGATTTATGTTAAATTAAGCAGCTGATGATGCACGGGCAAGTATCACGACAGAGGAAATGTAACTCGAATAAAACATTTAATTGTGGAAATAATTCAAAGCTAACGCGGCGTTAACTACAGTTGAAGTGCAAATGTTACTTAAAGTACGTCGCGTTGAAAAATAATGCCGTACTTTATGGACAGGAGAAATCGACGCTTAACTGGCGTAATGTAATACTTGATCCAGACCCACCTCAAACCGAGCAACTGATAGCGCGAGCACGGGAATGATATAGTGCTGAAAATCTAATTTCGTTCATTCGTCTGACAGAGAGATCGCAAGTCCGATAGATTCGCTTCAAGAGGAAATTTCCAAATTTATCTCGATGCCTAATCGTTGTCTCGGAAGACATAATTATGATTACTTAGAACTTGCTTCAGTATTCGTGTATGTAAAATAAATATTTCGAATTTGATTAACATGCAAAATGTTTGAAATGCTCTAAAATTCTTGACCTACGACATTTTTTCTGTTTCGAACCCAACAAAAAAAATTGCACAAGCAGAGAGGAATTTGCAATGGTCATGATTCGCACTATTCTTGTATACAATTCTCTTTCTTATTTCAAGCGAGATATAATAATCAAAGCTATTTCCTTAAACAATGCGGAAATTTACCTTCATACCTTTATTTTTCTCTTCCATCTCCCTCTCACCACAATTACGAGATATGCACTTGCAATCACTATAAAGTCATCATTTCTATCGCAAATTTGTTTACATGATAGAGGTACTGTGCCATACAATGCCTCTTCTTCTTATTACTTTCAATACCATATTTCGCATAACAGTATCAATAATAATAATAATAATAATAATAAATTTTCCTTAAAACTGCTCTTACTCAGCAAAAGCAACAAATCGCGTTGCTCCAAAAAAAACCACCATACTTAAATTCACCGAGTGCAGTACAAAGAAAATGCACCCCCCTCAAGAAGTAAGCCCGAGCTATTTTATATCGGATGGCAGGCCGCACTCCGGACGCTTCTTTCGCGTGATGGAACTTAATTTTAGAACGACCGTGTCCGGTCTGGTCCACCGCGTATGGGTAATGCGTGACACCGTTGAATCGCTGCTAGGCGGCAAGGTGTTGAAGCTAAAGGCTCGTATTTTTGTCGCGGCCAGCTCGTCGGCCCAGCTAAACCCTTTCGGCCAGCCTGGCGATAAATCCGTATCTTTATGAAACGACGTCGAGCTTTCCTGCCTATAGGGGCTGGCTCCTTTTGTTCGGCTAAAACGTTCCACCGGACCGTCTGCCCCCTTTCTCTTTCTCTTCCACACATTGTACTGTCAATGGGATCACCGATAGCGAGCCGAAAGAACGAGTCGCGTATAACCGGTAAAATCGAATTACCACTACGCCCTCGGGATATTTTTCGTCTTTATTACGCGCTATATAACGCCGGTCCAGCGTGCAGAAATAAAATAATGGCGGGCGAGAAGTGTATGTAATAGCATGGCAGGCCTAAGACTGTCGTTGCCACTAACCGCGGATTCCAATAAATTTCGAAACGATATTTTCGTAGTAGCTGGTATACCGAAGGATTGTTATTGGACGCAGTTATCTATCGCGGGGGTTGAAGGATTCGAAGATCTCTTGGATTTGTTTTTCTCGCGGCTTAATTAAAATAGATGCGGACGTAGGTTTGACTAGTTTAATACTTTATAGAGAAATTTAATACTTACTTTTTTATTCGGGTTTCCCTGTTGTACGCGTTGCTACGTTTCAATCGGTATCGAAGGCGTTTGAAATTGAATGCTATCAAAGGAATTCTATTTCTGCGTAATTTCAACTGGAAAATTTAGAAGATCATTTCCTGGACAGTTCCGATTTCTCCGAGTTCTTTTCAGAAATAATTAACGACGCTTCTGCCCAGATCCAACCTATCCCACTTTGAAAGAAAAACTTTCGTTCTTATCGCCTTCAGTCGTCGCCGGTAACAATAATGCCTTTACGAAACACCGTCTCCTTCAACCTAACAACGGCATCCCGGCCGCTGCTCCTGGACCAAACAACACCTCCTGGAATCCCGGCGCAACGACATCCAAGTCGAAATTGGAATGGGTTGCCATTAGCGCCAGCTTTGGGAGCGTCCGATACGGAGCATTCACCTTTGTACGCGCCTCTAACCACTCTAAAAACTACACGCACACGCATCCACGCCTATCATCAGTATCGTCCACGGATTACTTTTGCTTTAATAGATTGGGACCGATCGTAAATCGAATTTCAAGATACAAGGAAACGTCGATCCCCGCCAGCGAAATAAGTACCTACTATTCCTTTGTGAGTCCCTGTTATCCGGTACTTAGGTATCCGGTGTATCCGTGTAAAGGCCCCTGACGATCCAATCTTATCGTGACGAAGGGCCCCGGGGACCGCTGGTGCGCCCTGCTCCCCCCTCACCCCATATAAATTATCGCCACGAATTTCGAAACGCTCCTCCCCCTCCCATTCTTTCTCCTCGTTTTGCGGCTCATTCTACGGCCGTCCTCTTAAACGTGCCATGGAATTCGACGCATTGTGACCAAGCTCGTCGCGTCCTTGCTTAAACTGTCTCCCCGATGGAATAGGAGAGTGGGGAACAACGGTGACGACTGTGAAACGCGTTGGTTGGGAGGAGATTGAGAAGGGCTCCTAATCGAAGAATGACGGTAATCACCGAAAGTAATGACCAGACGTTTCGTATACCTTTAAAGCCTACGTACCCATCGTCTTGTGCAACTACGACGGCCGATGGGCAATAAATTGTTGGCTCCTACGCGCGAAACTCACGCTCCGTCCTTCTTAGAAGCGTGCACGACAGGGTGATGCGTCCTCGTCGCGTGGCCCCGACTCGTTCCGCTCGTTCCCTTCCGACCGATCACGTTCAAGACACCTTAAGACAATAATAAGGGGGATAGCTTCGTTGTTAATGCGTTTCCTTTCTGTGCGAGACGTTCTGGACCGTGACCAATGAGAATAAATTTATGGCGGCTGGACGGGCCACCATAGCAATCGAGCGCCGACTCGTTCGCGCCAACTGATTACGGTAATATTTTGTTTATAAACGCGCGGTCGCCACGTGATCGTCCATTGTATTCGACTGCGTATTCGTTTCTCTGGCTGTTTCTCGTAGATTTTTCTTCGCGAATTTTTACGCTTTTTTGTCTTCTTGGGTAATGGGGAAGTTGTGCCTGTTCAATGAGAAATTCTACTGCAACGGACGGCGGTGCTGGCTCGTGCACGATATTTCCCTTCGGTGGTGAATTAACTTTAGAAACGCTGTTTCGCCGGAATTTCGTAATCGCGACGCGGAGCTTAGCTTGCCATTTTATTTGGCGAAAGATTGATATTAAATGGATATATTTACACTTCGTGTGATTTAACTGTGCTAATTACAAATTTTTCCGAGCATTTTAAACAGCCCGAACGTTATTCCCACCTAATCTTTCGAATTGCCATAATGGTAAATAACACGCGAAACGTTCATAGAGTTATAACCTGTCTGCTATAATTGTATAGCTGGAAAATATGCACGTACGTACTTATCACTTTATCGTGCCGTTTATTTATTTGATATGCTGACGCGGGAAACAGCCACGAAAACGGGACATGTTTTCAAATACCAACAATCCTATAAGTTCGAACAAATGTGCGCGCATAATATTAAAATGGCCAATAATTAATCTGACTGACGTGGAATAACTTGTTCCGGCTAAACGAAGCGTTCCATAGTTACCGGGGAAAAGTCGAATGGCTTCGAATGCGAAAACTGTATCTGGTACGACGTGCTGTCAAGATTTATCTGAAAGTATTCCAATATTTTTCACGCGGTACTGCGCCTCTGGTGTAACAGATTTTAGAAAGTATCCATCGGAATTCATAGGGAACAACTTTTAAATGCAATTAAACGGAAACTGTATTCGATTTCTGTGATTCTATCATTTCTTTTTTTTTTTACCTGTCGTTGCCTTTTGAATAATATATTTAATCAATGCTTGAGTTCCTATCTGTGCCAATTCTTTCGCGCCGATTGCCAATTGCCCGGGTATTTATTATTTTGCAATCTATTTTTATCCCAACGCACGCTAACGTCACTTCTCGTTATTAATCGCTTCTTCTCGAAGATGCTCACTATACCAATAAATTCGAGCAAGCGTAACCTCGTTGCGCCGAACGCGTGAGTTATTGTCACGTCCAAGCGACTTAGACAATGAGGCTAAAACAGTGTAAGGCTAGAATTTGAATTTCAATCGGAGCGTCCACGTAGAAGTTATTTGTAACTGTCAGGACGTCGCTTTCAAGGCGCTTGTTCCTCTCAGGTGGAATTGAGAGCTTTTGCAAATGTCAGCGATTATTCTCGCTTGAGTTTCCGTATTTTCTAGCCGCCCCGTATTGCCCAATCGACCACGAACAAAAGAATCAAAGAGGATGAAACACGATCTTCCATTGATCCATTGTCGTAAATGAAAGAAGGAGGTTTCTTTTTTCCCTTCTTTTTCTTTCGGCAAAGACGTCGTTTAGGCGATACATCTTTCTGTAAATGAGAATTATTAAAACGACCGTGCACCATTATGCGATATTTGGAATAATTATTCTAAGGAACTTGAAGGTGTTGTATCGCAGGCTGTCATTTGTAACCACCTTATTGTTAGTTTGTTTTCCTTGGTTCATATAAATTTTAAAATTTAAATTCTTGCACTACAAAGCATTGCACCATATTCTGCTGTATTATACTGTTTTCTCATAAATTAATTCCTTATACGTTCGAATACATTTCGATTCTTAAACGACCCGCGCCATTGGAGCAGGATAAATGGCAATAATAATTTTGTTCCGATAGTTCGTGAAAGCGCCACTGCATTACAGAGCACAACAAAATTTTTAAACATTCAGCCTTTAACAAGTGCGCCGAATAATTATACAATTATAATAAATACATCTCGGTAACTGAATTCCATCGTCCAGCGATACACCGAATATATAGCGAACCTTTTTATCCCCCAATCGTTACCTGTCTCGCGGCCCGTCGCAGACCGCTCGTTCATAATTGTGCATCTTGTGCATGCCGATTTCCAAGCAATTATACTACACGCACGACACACCACGCATCGTCCAGCATGCATCAGCGGAGTCCCCTGTTACAATTCCGTGTATATTAATATTTATCTAATACGATCAAGGATCGTTCAATGATGGAGAGCCGGGCAGCCCTTCTCTCTTTCTCCCCCTACCCCTCCACCATCCTTTAACCACTTTGCGATCGCGACCACTTAAGACGCACAATTATCGAACTCGTTCCCGGCCGCGCTCGCCGCAGCGAAATCGATAGAAGAATTCGCCAAAAGGAACGCGACGGCACGGCAGAGAGAGAAAAGGGGCGATGCAGATGCGACCGATACCGTTAGCGGGGCCTGTAATAAAGTAAATAAAGAGGCCGTTCGACAAGTTGACTCCGCCGTTCGGTCCAGCAGCACTTTTATTTCCTTCCGCCGGGGCCTCGTGGCGAGCTACGGCGACGAAGGAGAAAAAGGAAAATAGAGGAGAGAACGGGGAGCGCCATGGGACCAGTTTCGATGGGGCACGCCGTGCCCCATGCCTCGTTATGCGCTATCATCCTCGATATCGTTCGTTGATTATGTAATTGACGTGCGCCGAGGACCTTGATCTATACTAATTCAATGGCACCTGCTGATCCCACGACGAGGCTCGCGTGGCCGACTGGATTTCCACTGGCCCCTTATCTCGTCCACCCTTTTATTTTTGTTAATTCGTTGCTTTTAGCCGACGACGTAATATAAAGGTGGATACGAGTACTTTGTAGATACGTCCTACCGATACGCGCATGTGGATCGACCGAGACGATCCAACCGGTCTGATAAGTGTAAAACACGTCTGTCGGAGGGGTCGACGTTGCTCGAAATTAAGATCGACCCCTGAAGCAACTGGACGTCTTGTTCCTCGGCGTGGCGATCGTGCCCGCGGTATTATGGAAACTCGGAGGTGACAGTGTTCGATATTTCTCTCCTCTTTTTTCCCCCCCGCCCCTTTTTCGGCGGGCCTGGTTTTCACGGCTGAGCCGAGTGAATATGTGTCGGCCGATTGCATCACGAACGTAACCGGCTGGACTTATTTTGACGGGGGTAATTATATAAATAAATACGATCCTGCGGCGATAAGAGTAATACGTATTTCCACAATGCTGCGGTAAGCTGCCGCTACCGATACTGCAATTTATTAATTAAGAAACTGGCGTGTCGGTTGGCGCAATAAATTTCACGGAACGTGATCGTTTCCCGTGGAATCGAGACACTTCTTTTTTTTTTCTCTCTCTCTGTTTTCTCTCGTTTCGTTTGAAGTATACTGGGTGTACCGGGAAATGATTGATCATACGCTCGGGTAATTATTCCGGTTGTTGAAGCGGGGAAACAATATTTACCCGACGCAGGACGTCAAATCGCTATTCAAAGGGGTGTGTTTCCCGATAAAAGTTACTAATTATTATAAAACGACAATATCGTCATAACCGATCAAATTCATTGAACGGTGCAGATAACGCAACAATCTATTTCGATTGTCTAATAGGCAGTCAAAAGGCACGTCAATGAAAATTAATCGACTCCTGACCAATTCGATATCACCTGCCAAGCCTGTTCACAATTTATGGGAAAGACGTTTGATCGTAAACATTGATTTCGTATATACAGTGGGGAAAATAAGTATTCGCACGGTGCACAGTCTCGCTTGAAACTTCATCGTTTTGGCGTTAAGACGATTATTCCTGCAACAGCATACATGGATACGAAGCACGTCAATTACACTTTTGCTGATGCGTCTCGTGACCATGTACACAATTGTTTCAGGAGTAACTAAGTTAATTGTCTTAACGCCAAAATGCTGAAGCTGCAAGTGAAACTATGCACCGTATGAATACTTTTTCGGCCCGCCAGCGTAACCACGTTTTTCCTCTTCGAACGCAACACGTCATCGTTTCCTCCCCACGACCTATATCACAGAATTCGTATTCGAACAGTCGCCCATCTCTCTCAATCCCTCCCTGTACACGCGCGCGTGCATGCGTTCTTTCTGGCATTCGAACGTCAACGATGCCAAAGTGGACGCGACACTTATTATCGTTTCTGCATTACTGTCATTACGAGGCCCGGTCCCATATCTTGCCAGGCCCTGCGTGTACCCGCGGCGCGCAATTTACAGCCGCGCAGCGAGTAGACGCGACAATTTCCGGGCGAATAAGTCACTCGGATAAATGTCGTTGCACGAAATTACAGTCGTTGCTACCAGCTCTATTCCGTCGCGTAATTCTACTCGTTAATGGGCCAACCTGGACGATCGGCATTGTATCGCCGCGATAATTTCCCTCTCCGCTCGAAGTCGGTGCCGCGCGATTTTCCGCCGTTAATTAGCGCCGTTTCTTTCACCGATCTATCAACCACCCACCGCCCCACCCGGCCGGCCAGTTAAATTTATTTCTTTCTCATTTTTTTTTCACCCACCAGAGCACTCTAATTGGCAGATCGTGTTCAGGAAACCGCGTTGAACGCGCGGAAAACACGCGCAGGAAGCCGATTGTCCCGTAAACGTTGGAGTACCAAGAGATATTAACAATTTCAGCGGGGCAGTTGGAATGTTTCAAACGGCCGACACGGGCATATCTCTGGTCGATCTGATAACTGTCGGACACGGCGTGTCTGTGCGTTGCGAGCAACGCTACCGTTCGACGTTTCCGGTGAAAATGCCATCGTACACGGGGAAACAAGATTAACAAATAGAACGAGAAGAAACGTTTTATTATAGGGAACGCGAAATTCCTGCGGCCTCCGGACGGGCAACTTTTCACTCGATTATCGCGGCACGTGTGATACGTTTCAGCCGGCGCTCGCTAGGTGAAGCGGATTAAACGCCGAATTGTGTTTCCTTTTTAATGGTGGAAGCAGCGACGGGTGTGTACGAGCCGGGTTAAGGAACGGGTTTTGGGTTTTCTATCGGTTGACATTTCCGGTGCGCGGTGTTAGTTACCTGCAGCGTTAATGTCGCAGGTTTCGTTCAATTTACGAAACATTCAATATTCCGTCGAAGGCATTTAATGCGCGAGTTTTGCAACAAGAACGCAAGCCTGGACGGTGCATACTCGTTTAACGTACGACAGAAAACGCGGAGAATCGAATAAAAATTCTAATTATATCGGCAGTCGCGCCTATTATAATACCTTCGTGTAAATAATCAATCGTGCATCGACAAGCATTCGAAAACAGTGTCACAATTAAACCCGCTTGAAACAGTTAAAAATACTCTCGCAAAATCCTGTCCATCGGTCAGCCACGCCTCGATCGCCGCCGTGACCGCATCCCCGCAACGTTCCACGGTCATTCCCAGCCTCTCGCAGTAGCACCTGTACGCCACGCGACTGCAGGAACGCGTCCTCGAACCCCATTGTCCCGTTTTGAAATAGGACACAGAACAAGTGCACAGCGGCCGCGATAATCAGCAGGCCGACTGGCCGGCCGGCGCATCTGCATACAAGCAGAGGAGACCGCCGCGCCCCGCTCCGCTCCGCCCCGCGTTCCCAGTGACAACGGCCAGGGGAATCAGTCCGTAAATGTAAAGTTGAACGAGCCGTGCAAAAACTTCGCGGCTCGTGCATCGGCGAAGGGGCCGTTTGTTTGGCCAGAGGCCCGACCGAGAGAGCCAGGCAGCGTCTACTGTTCGACGTCCGTGTATACCCCCTGTGTGCTCGTCTGTACCCGGTGCGCTTTCCGTCGGTTCTGCGGTGTCCCTTCCTTCTTCTCCTTCGGCATTCTCACCCTTCCCGTCCGGGGCAAGCTGTTCTTGCCCCGTGTGCATGTACTCTCATCTCCATTCCGTCCACGATCCCTCGGTCTCTTTTTCCTTTGGCCGCGTCCACGATCCCGGAAAACACGCTCGGGATCGGCTCTCGCTCGCGAGTTCGCTCATCCGCGCCGTATTATACTCGCTCGCGTCTGCCGAGACTTTTCCGTGTTGAAGCTGGTTTTTCGTTTTGTTTCTTTCTTTCGTTCTTTTCTGCGCGCCCGTTTCTTCTTGGCGTCTCTTGTTCGAGGCTCCGTTTCTTATTTTACGGAGAGCACAGCGGATGACTGCGGGAAAATTGAGCGAGGAAGCGGAGAGTTTCGGGCAGGGCGCGGCGCAGACGAATGGAGGGCGGAGGAAAGCCGAAGGGATGGTTTCTTGTCGGCGTCCGTGGATTATTTGTTCACGGTTCCACGATTCAGGGATTTTTGTCGTGAATACATAGGCAGTAACTTGGTTATTGGTACTTTTGTTACTGTAACATTGCGCACGATACGAATGGACACCGCAAGCATTTAAATCGACATAAAGGGTCCAGCTGTAGTTCGACCATGAGATAGAAACTTAATTCTTTCCTTTTTCATTGCCCTGTCCTATTAGAGCCTAAATTATTCGCAGTGTTCAACACATCGAACCACAGTTATTTCGAGCCGTATGATCGCTCCGATACTGCAGTCCTATGGCGTCCGATCGCCAGAAAAATGATCGATCGCATAATGATTTGCATTTCCAACAGAAAGTTTCTCTGTGCTCGCGCGTTATGTCAGAATCGAACGTTTTCACGCTCCCCTTAAGCACGCGTGAATAATTACTCCGGATAACGAGCTGCCCTGCTGCCAGCCTTTTCTCTTTACACACTTTATTAACTCTCTAGTCTGGATGTCCGAAGGATCCGAACAGAAGAGTGATTGTCCGTCGTAACGCCCAGAGGCTTGCGTCGCTTTTTCTTCTTCAGCTTCCGGTTGCTGGACATGCGGTGGAACCACGATCGATTTGATATGTGCCGCGGCTCCGTGTTTTGCGGCAACGCTCCTCAGATTTTAATTAATGGCAATAATTATAGGATCCCGCGATGGGAATATTTATGGCGGGGTTAACGGTAGGAAAATGACAGGAATACGCATGCACATTTGGGCGTACAAAAGTTTCTGCGCGCACCTCTTGCGGTTAACCATTTGCAATTTCGATAAATTGGTAATTCGTTGTTCAATTATTATTGAAGTACGGGCAGATTTTTTTATCTCAATATTGTAACTGTATTTAGTCGAATTTCTACACTTGGCAATCTTTCGTCTCGGAGGCAGTTCGATTTTCTGTTGCGTATTTCTATTACGAAATTACACCTGACTTCCGTGCATATTTTTCACGCCAGTGACGCGATTGTAATTCCGCCGAGCAGGTTCGAAAAGTGCAGACTCTTTTTTGTTTTATAGAACCAGTCTCGGTTAATCCATGCATGATCTAACACACTCCAGGCCGATGATTTCTTTTACGAGATTCAAAATTATACCGTTCATTCATCTTTCATGCTGAATCGTAATCGAATTTAAATGAATTCCGTTATGCCATATTATTTCAAATTACCTTTGTTCTGCCTCCTAGTTAATAACAACCTGATACATTGCAGCATATTTATGCGCCGCTTGATTCACAGCTTTTTCTCTATAATTGCATTCAAGAAAATACCGTAAGGAAATTCAAATCTACGATTACGTCTAATCTACCTTCGATATAGAGCGATTTTTCCGTTGCGAGCAAAAATCCTTCGATAGAAATGTAAAATTTAACTAATATTATTACCTACGCCGGAAAAGTGTCTTTACCATGCGAGGCTATTTATATTAGAAAGTTATTTTTATCAAATACCTTCTACCTGACCAAACCTCGCGGTATCAATCACATATACATAACACCTTGCTTGCTTTACAATTTCGCGAACCTTAACCGAACGAATCCAAGAAAGCAGAAGCACATCCGAGCTTCACAAAAGAAAGAACCCGGATGCGAATTTCGAGACCGCCGCACCATTCTAGAAATTCCGAAATCGCACAACCAATCACCATAAACTACGGTCGTTTCGCCGTCGCGTCGGCTCAATATCCGCGCGATATCAATGGCGATCGGCTCACGGGACGAAAGAAATGAGGGTTAATCGGCTAATCACCATAAATTAAATTCTCTCGCCTCCCCTCCTGTCGTCCTAGACAAATCGTCGAATCCCCGATCGATCGTGCGCCAAGCAGCGCGCCCAGCAGAAGATAATGAACCGTGCACAGCAATAAATGGCCGAACAAAAAGGACGAAAAAGAAGCGGCGGGCAAAGAGAAAAGGAGAGAGGACAGGGGGTTACCTACACGTTCGCCGCGCGAATTCCTTCGCTTTATCGTCCGTTGATCCTCCGTCGGTGGATCATCCTCCCGTCGCGTCGCGATGCGAGCAAAAGGCGGTGCCGCGTCGGAGGAGGAAGCATTCGGTGAATTGAATTATTTAAAGGCCGCGCAAGAACAGGCGCCTTTTATGAGTGTCCCTCACAATGCCGGCTTTGTGGGCCGCGTGTTGCGCACTTACTTACACGTGTTGCCCGCGCGTACGCCACGTGAATGTGCTAATAATGAAGGTAAATTTGTTCCGAGGAGTCATTAATTAAAGTATTTTATAACAAGGCGGCAATAGCGACGCCGTCCTCCCTGTCTGCGCGAATTTTCCGCATCCAGCAGCGTGTCGCGTCGCGTAATAAACAGCCTCCGCGGCCACTCTCTTTTCTATAAACCTCAACGCCATACACGTGCCCGTATATATACATCGGTGTACTGAAGACGGAGCGAATAGAGGAGAGACCTGGAAGGCAAGCCGGCGAGGAGGCAACGAGCCACGCCACGGCAGTCCGTATAAATAAAGGTGGCGATCATAGAATTGCTAATGTTTCAAAGAGAGATATTATTCTTTTCAGAAGATGACAGGGCATACGACTCGGCGAGAGACCTTTCAGAGGGTCGAACAGAAGGTAAGGGAAAAGGGGGAGGTGCGACAAGAAGAGGGACGGTGAGAGAGAGAGAGAGAGTGAGGAGACAGAGGGAAGGTTATACTGCAGGAGGGACACAGAAGTCACACTGGTAGCGATGGTGGATGATGGTTGTCGAGCTCTGACGGTGGTGGCCTTTTCTCTATCTCTCTTTCTGTGTACGTAGCGACTTTGCCGGATTCGCGTCCGTGTACAAGCTCATACAGGCGGGCCCGACCGCTCGCCATACTTATATATTACTCGCTGAGACGCAAATCTCGCCCCGATGTATGTACGAGCCGTCCTACAACGTGATGTCCAGGTATGCGTGAATACGTATACATTATGTGTCTATACAAAACAAGCAGCCACCAGTAATTCAAAGGCCTCCATTCAAGACCACCGTCTCTATTCTTGCGCTCTCCTACGGTTTTGTAAACCGTTCCGTTCGCCGTTCTCCCCCTGTTTCCTTCTGGCCCGGCCTCGCCCGACCGAGTATACTAATAACTAATAAGGAACGGCTCGGACCTTTGGAACCGTTTTCCGAGCGAGACTGGCCTCATTACGGCCGCGCGCCACGGGGGAGAGACCGCGAATGCGGAAAATAACGGCTTTTGATATTGTCTCTACGACTCGCTGCCGGAGTAATGGACAATGAAGATCGCATCAAGTGATTCAAAGAACGATCCGGGGGCATACCGCGAGAGATATCAGACGGTGGGGCACGGCCGCGCGGACAATGAGGGCAGAATGAAAGCGGAATAATCCGCGGCGGGCTGAATTAATCTTCATTGCGCGCCGCGCGACCGTGTAACGCCGCCGAGCGGTATTGGTCACAACCGGTGCACAATCGTCGCCCGTCCGTCTTCCTACGGTTGGGCTGTCGCGTCAAGCTTGGCTCCTTTCAGTGTTTCTGTGCGGGTTTCGCTCGGTGGAAAAGTCGAGCGGGGCTGGTACGGAACAGGGGGTTTGTAATTTGCTCGATTTTCCACGGAGAACGTAACTGGCCTTCGTGGGAAGGTAATTTCGCGCGCTGAATGAACTTCTGGATTTCCTTTGGGTCCTCCTCGCATTTGTCTGCCGGGCTCGAATTTCGCAAATTCGTGTCGAACGAGACGGCTTAACGGTTCGAATAAATTAGACGGACGCTACGTGTATATTAAAGTGAGTGAAACTTGCTAAAAGAATATACACGGTACACAGAAGAAAGCTTGCGTTGCATTGACGTTAACGTTGTTCGTTGTGTTCGTATAAATTTCACAGTGCTTGAAATGCGTAGTTTATTTCGCCTCTGCTTTTACCATTTTTCTTCAACGTCGATTATACTAGAGTGCCGTCGACTTTACTGTCCTCCGTAGTTATCGCGGACTGCTCCTCTTCGTACATTTTTCAATTTTCTCAGATTCAAAGATATTGTTTGCCGAAAAGTAATAACGATACCGAAGATTTGTTACGGAATTCCCAATCGAATTCGTGGTACTTTTTCCATATTTTGCAGCCCGCTTTTCTCAGTGTATTGCGTCCGCCAATGGAACCGACCATAATCCTCCGTCTATTTTGCAACGATTCTCTTAACTGCCTCTTTCATACGCACTCGGCAACGTTTTGCGGCGACTCCGCGCGATAGTACAGTTATCTGTTAAAAGTCATCGAAGTCTTGGGAGAGGTATAATCAACCGCCGATAATCATCGACTAATGAATCCATTAGCAGATAGCAGCGCTGCGAAAGGTCTATTTTAATGCTCCCTGTAATTTGTCTCGGGGATACGTACGAAGCAAGTCTGTGAATATTTAATGGTACGCGGCGACGTGATTATAGTTTATATAATTTCTGACATTTTTGCCCCGTGTAGTTCACAATCTGAAGATAGCTAAACGATTCGCACGTTTAAGTGCATCTCGCGTACATTAATGAGGTGTATCGCCACGCGTATAGCTGGCTGGAATTTGTTATTTGTATCGCAATAAACAAGAATAAATCATAGAAACTTGAATGCAAGGAAACCATTTATCGTACGATTAAGTTCAAGTAATACATCGTCGCGCGAAAGTTACATTTCAATGTACTGAATATGGAAACACGAATATGATAACTCGTTCCCGTTTCGGAACATTACAAATTATCTTCATCTTCCTACCTAAGATTACGGAGATTCGTCCGCCCAAGGATTTTCCCAGGCCCCCGTCCTCGCCGAACCGCATTACCGCAGAATTATGTATTACATCAGCGATAGTCTTAATTAGCGACTCAATCAAACGTCGTTACAGAATCACTCAACTCCCGGCTCGCTAAATACCCGTCATTCTCGCGAAAGCGAGAGGAGACTGATTGCCGATACTTACGTTATCGTCGCGCCTAAGGAGGAATCCGCCCTATCACCCGATCCGATACCAGTTTCCCAAGCAGTTTGCAACGCCAAGTTTCGCCGTGATTCGCGTACGAACACGAGGGAAACCCGTCTATATATAATGCATCAACAATCCCATCGGGAGTGTGAAACGAACTCTGAACAAAAAGCACGCGACCAAGAGTAGTCCTCGAGGCGAAACAACCCTCATCAAGTTTTACGAGCGGCGCTTCCACGCGAGGAACGTCCATATACCTTCGGAAATAAATTTCTTTATTACTTTGTAGCGAGGCCCTAATGAAATGCTTAATAACAGTATTAAACCGGGTCGTTAAGGCAGCTGGAAACGGCCGTAGTTTGTTAGTAAAAAGTTACATACGCGACCTGGTTTCGCCGAGGAGAAGCGGCCTCGAGAAGGGGGGTGAAAACGATCGGTCTCAGCTGAGTAGAAAGAAATTAACGAGTAATTAGAGCCGTATGTTCTGTCGCCGATAGAAGAGGGATTACTATAGGCCACCCTGTAGATACTATCGGACGGAGGATTAATGAGAATCGGTCGCGCAGCGTTCGACCGTGGTACACGATGCGATTATCGTCGATGATCGTCGTCGTTTCCACGCGTTCGGTATTCGAATGCGTGCGCAACCGATCCGGATCATTATGAGACAGGAATGTGGAACATGGAACCTGTTTGATATCAGTTAAACAATGATACAAAAAAATTGAATGGTTGAAAATCTTCAACTAATATATTGTACCCTGCTGCGTAAAAAAATACTGGATTGGACATTTGAATTCGTCGATCTTTTAATTTCTGTACGATTTTGTGCACGAGGCTGCTAAACGTACTCTTATATTTTTATCGCAAACATTCAGAATGGAATTGGTCGTATAATTAATAAAAACAAATTCGGATTAAGGTCATAAAGAAGCAGTCATTCAAGTTCGTGAATTCATATTTTTAGTTATGGATATTGACTGAAGTCTGACATTCGTATGATGATGTGATTTACAGAACAGGATCCATTATATTATTCCACAGATCAAGTATATATTACATTTCTACTCGCACATTTTCCACATTGATCGGGGCGACTCTGTTCCCCACACCTTGAATTTCTAGTAACGCATTTCTAATGAAAAACGCATTTTCCTAGCACACAAAATACTACCAATAACTTGTGGGCTTAACTATTAGAAAATGTTTGAGTATCTCAGTGATAGCACTGCAATAAACTAATTCCATCAGCATGATCCGTACCATGACTATTGTTACTGCCGCTACCATTAATTTCACCCAATCTCAGCTTCCCCCGACGAAAAGAAAAAAACAAACCAAAAAAAAAAGTGTATCCAATCATCGCGATAACAGGGTTACGTCAACCTACCGAGAGATCGTCGTCCGTAGACGATCTCAGGTTAAACGAGGTGTCCTTGGTGGACACCTGTCAACCAGCCCCGTCGACAGAGCGATTATCGAGTGACGAACGAGTCGACGTTACAGCACGCTCTTCTACAGGAAGATGGGATCGAGGATATCGCGGAGGAAGGGGAGGGCCGGTCACCCTCCTTACACTCCCGAAGGTCGATGGAATTTCAGAGCGTCGCGTCGCGTCGGTCGAGTGGAGAAGATCGGCCACTAAATTGGAGAAGGGCGAGCTAGCCGGAGGCTTCCTCTCTTCTTCCCCCCCTTGACAACATCGCAGCCATACCAACCCCTTCATCGCAGCCAACCCAGTCGACACTCTCCCGATCGGGCTTGACGTCAGACAGAGGAAACGGTCCGGCGCGGTATAGTGATTGTCATTTTCCGGCCTGCATCCGGACCGTGTGCTTTTTCGCCGGTCTCTTCTACTTTCAATTATTTTTTACGACCGAGCGTCCTATCGCTGACGCCTGTCCCCCGCGCATGTATGTTCCCGCGCCAACTCTGATTGCAAGCTGACGAACAAACGGACGAACCCGCGGGGACTTAATCGACTTCTGCGTCGGAGTTCGTTCCTTTCCTTCTGTGGACTGGTGACGGGCCGGATTAGGTGGTCGATTTTCCTCTGGTTTTTTTTATTGGATCGAGATGCAGCTGGGCATCCATTTTAAATCCCCTCGGCGAGGTTACCCCGTATTCACAATGGTTATCTAATGATTGAAATACCGGAGGCACAGCGACGATAGCCTCGAACGAAGGAAGAGCGAAAGCTCCTTCACCTTATCGAGGAGAGTTAATTATGATCGAGAGGACCGATTAGTTGTTTGGTTTCGTTGAAAGCAACCGAAGACTACAAGGAACCCTCTGAACAAGGGCTAGCATCCCCTTCGTCCGGTTCATTGTAAATTAATTACCTGGAAATGAGAAATCTCCGGTATACGTTCGCTTCCGCAACCGAACGAGCTCAATGGGAGGTAAAAAGTGTTCTTTAAGCCGCTCTTCGTTGCGACTGATTGTCTTCCTCGCTTGTTCGAGCCTTTTCATCGGGATGTTCGTTGGATGTGTTCGTGCTCCATAAATGGGGTTGGAGTCTTACTGGGGTAATGGTATGCTACCGATGAAAGTGAATTATTGCTGTCAGTGATTTAGCAATCACGAACGAGAAAGATCGTAATTGAACCATCGAGTGTCCCGTACTTTAGCAGAACGTATTCTTCGTTTCGTCTATTATTTACGATTAGAATGCGAGTTTGGCCGTATCAAACGAGGATTCGGTAATTAAGGATTTTTCATCGTGGGAAGAATTTGCGATGGCGACACGAATTAGATTTAGGAATGAATCAAACGAAATTGTCAACGAATCCATTCCGAGGAGAACGAAAATATCTTGCAAAAATTTCAGAAATTTCTTTCATAAAAATAGGAAAGAAACATTCTTCCGCCAAGTTCCTGCATCTGCCATAAAGCTTACAGTGGTGCCAAAAATAAAAAGGCAAAAAATTAATATCCATTCTTCCGACTGCGTAACGTCCGAGCGGAAGGGTTAAACGCAAAACCCATCTCACAAAGAACAAAACAAACGCCTACGATCTTCGGCCAGCGTCCTTTTCAACTCAGTCATAAAAGAAGGCAAGCAAAGGAGTCAGGGAAACCGTCTAGCCATAAAAAATAGCAGCCGCGAAGTGGAAAGAAAGCGCGAGGACGCTGGCGAAGTCGTCGTGGACTATGGCAAAAGGTACCGAAAATTCGCGAGGCTCCTCTAATTGAATTAGAAAACAATTGTCACGCGTTACTGCAAAACCGACATTGGTACACGATCGCGCGCGCGCGCGTTATTCACTGGGCGCCTACGCAACACGCCGTAGACCAGGCTGGAATTTTCACCTGCACAAATAGAGTCCCCGTCCCCGTCGAGTATGTCGTGTCATTGTGTTTGCATTATTATGTTAATCACTGCGAAGGCGGTAACAATGCGTCAACCTCGATTTAGGAAGCGACTCGAAAAGGAGCATATATAGCTGGGCAAATATTAGCTAAGCAAATCATTAGCTCGCCCCTCCGTGGCCGTCGCTATTCGCATCGCAGGTGAATAGAAGAGGGCGGAGGAGGAGAACTGGACTTTTGTGCTTGTGCGACGAGCGCGAGTCGACAATCTCCTCGCGGTTTTCCTGAGATACGGGGCCGCGACTTGCAAATTGAGCCTGCCTATTTACGGTGTCACAAGTGTTCTAGCAAACGGCCTCGTGATAGCTGATTCGCGGATTACGTCACGCGATTTTCGACCCTGCCCGACGTGCGAATCTTTGTTCCGCGCGGGACGTGCCACTTCGACGATAAATATTTGAGGAGAAGTGTAGTCGGCCGCGTGTATCGGAATTAATTATGTTGGCCGATGGCTTAGTTTCGAGAGTTCGTAATTTCATGCCACTTGGGTTGAAGCTAGGCTTCGGCGGAACGTTGATTAAGACGTGGTTTTTTAAATAGTTGATATCGAGACAGTTTATTGTCGCCGCTCTTTCGCGCGCTGAAAAGTACAGAAACGGCTGCAAATATTTCACTCGATGTCACTGCATATCATCCCGTAGCGGTTTCTCTGTCGCATCATATCTGCGACGATCTATTATCCAAGAATCTAAATCGTACCAAAGCATTGTTCTAACCGAAGCAATAAAGATATCGCAAGTCCCTACAGGCTCGTCCAGTGAAAGTTGCGTCACAGACATCCATGCAGAAATTCTCTTCCCTAAAATTCTCCCGATCGTTCAACTATACCGAAGCAATAATACCCAATCCCACGTACCGAGCTCCAGTTCAGTATCCTTCCGCTACGCCCACCGCTCGCGCAAAACAGAAGCGCAAATGCCGTCCGCATCGAACGAGAATCAAATGAATAATAAAACATCGCGCTAATAGTCCCCTCCCCCTACAACGAACCCCATCCATCCCATAAAGTGCAATACACGCGCGATACAGCAACCCCCAAGTATATCTCTTGCCAGGAACAACAGACTCTCCGGCAGGAGTCACTGTGAGAACCCAATCGACTCCCAAGTCGCGAACAAAGCGCGAATCCGAACATATTCGACCAGCGTATTCGGCGGGAGGCACCGGCGTACACGCGATAAGCACGATTCGCTCGAAAGGCGAGAGCGTGCTCGATTCTAGGACGCTCGTGGCACTAATAACGTTAGCGTGGCGCCGTTGCTCGAGTGGAGGCATCGAGGAGCTTGGCAAGTGTTCCCGCTAAGGCCACTCGTCCGGGCCACCCCCAATGTTCACTGCGACGCTTTCTACGCGACGAAGGTCCTGCCCGGTTCCCATCGGTCGCAGTGCAGTCATCCCACCCCGCCGCCGCCCTTAATCCCTTCCACTTATCCGTCCCCTTTGCCCCCCTCTGCCACGACCTGTAACGCAATTACGATTGTTGTTTGAATGAACAATCAAGCGCCCTCGAGGCGCGCGCTCCCAATCATTCAATTTCTGTTCAATCGACTTGGAGCGTCGAACCGGCCACCCCTTGCGTCGCGACGCCGCCCTTGAATGGGAACGGTAGGCCCGGAGGAAAGGAAAGGATGGAACTGTGACTTCGCGTTTAACGCTGGTCGACTGGACGCGGGCGCGTGAGAGCGTCGCATCTTTTGTTCGGAAAACGGTTTTTGTGGAATCATTAGTTTAGGGGCGCGGTGGTATATTTCTATTTCTTTCGCGAGGAACGGTACGACGGTTGCGTTTGTTGATTGTTCGCGAGCGCGGAGGATTGATTGATGCTTCGCGAAATTGAGATCGTTTTATTGAATCGGGATTGTCCCGCAACTTTTCCCATTTCAGAAAGGATGATTATCAAACATTGATAGATAACCTTTCACATTTTTCCTACGAGTTTGGAGAAGCTTCCTGGCTTGCATGGCCGCAAAATTACGTAGCGAGAACTGTTCGACCTTCCCCCGAAATTATCGCACCCTGCCTTCAATTACTTCCTCGAATCTCACATTAATATTCCAGCATAAAGCGTCAACAAAACAGGAAAGCAGAATCATCTGACCACCGAATGATCTTCGCTCAGCCGATTAAACAATTGAACCCGAATCGTCGGGCGATATCGAAACATTTCCAACAAATTACCCCTTGGAAAGCATTTCGACTCGCATGCTCGATCGGGCCCTTGATATTCTCGGTGCTCGAGGGTGGGACGGGAAGAAACGGAACGCAGAGATGGGGAGAGCGAGCGAGAGAAAGACTGCTGTCGTCACAGTTATTGTTGCAGCGGCAGCTGACAAAGAGTGAAAGTTTGAACGGTTCCTTGTATCCTGCCGCTGACAGGGCAAGCATTACCGGAGAAAAGAAGCTAATAACAGCCGCTTTGCCTCCTCTATTTATCGGCTACCTGCTTTGACGTGCGCCCCGCAAAATCCGAGCCGGGAGGACAGCCGCGTTTCGGCGCGTGGAATCCGCCTGGCGCGCTTTCTTCGCGCGTGTACCGGGACTCGCCTTGTGAAACCCGGTTATTAGTTCCCCGCGGGAGGGCTGTCCCCCTTCTCTGATTCTTTCCACCTCTCGTGAACGGGTGCCATCGCGTGGACGAGGGGTCGTTCACGTGGACGACGGACCTCCTGTTACTTCACCAGTGACGTCACCGCGCGCCAGTGAATTTCACTGTATCGTGGAATCCGATCGGTGGCCGGTTTGGTGAACGAACGATACTACACGGAAAACGCTTTCTAATTGGAAAGTTGAGTTTCTTTGGGGAATTTCGTCGGTATTGTGCCGTGAAATGAATGATAACGGATTAAAGTTTTGGACGCTTCGAATGGGGGGGTGGGGGGAAGGTCCGTTTTAATATACGGGGCGGTGCGTTTGACTTGCACGCACGGAGGATTATTTTCGAACGCTGGGTTCGATGGAAGGTCGGTGTGTGCACAATGGTTGAGCGGTCTCGAGAGGTACGATATGGGGCGGGTAGGTTTTTGTACGCGGAGTCCTGTTACAGGTTCGAAGGTGAAACGCATAAGAGCTTCGTTAAATCGGATGCGGCAGGTTTTAGGTGTCTAGATTTGGAAGAATGTACACGTCCGCGTGAATGTATTATATTTATGGATGTTCAGTGTAATGACTAGTGGGGAGTAACTAACGAGATATGTTGATATCGTTGCTTTTTTTATCTGGAAAAAGATTCGAGCAGTTTCTGCGATTCGAGGCAGTGATTTTGGTATCGTGTGAACAGGATAACAGTTGCAATGTGTATCTGATGATAATAATAACAGATGGTCCATCAATCGCTAAATTGATTCCATCGATTTAAATGGAAGCTGACAATTCGCGGTGTCGAACTTTGCATTCTTCGCTGTTTTAATAATTCAGTCTATAACACTTGTGCAATTGTGCTGTCTTATAGTGAAAATGAGCGTTCGTAATGATAGAATTAAAGTGTAGTACGAGAATCTGTCAATACGATCGAATACTTGGTGGTCCGACAGAAAATGAATGAATGTCACTTTTAACTTTCCTTAACGGTGAATATGAATGTTACAATCCCCGCAGGCATTATGTTGTGATGTCGAAACGTCTCTATGTTTCTGTCGTAGACTGGAATTTCTCTCGGTTTATACATAAGGTGCTTCATCATTCACAAACAAAAATTGATCGGTGATACAGCTATGATACTGATCTCACAATGCTTACAACGATAGCCATAAAATACAGTCGGAATGTTAATTTCGACCTACTAGCACAACCAAATTTTTTCTCGCTGGACTTGAAGGGTCAACCTCGGCCTGTTGCTCGAAACAAATGAGTTAATTCGTCATTCGGACTATCAATAATTTAATTGATACACCTTCTACACTACAATATTTCTTCCATACAATACTCTGCCCCACGAAGGATACAAGTGTCTTCCGACCTGTTAATACATTCAACCAACATCTTCTCATCGCGAATCTTCCATCGGGTGACCCCCGCCGACCACTCGTATTTGTCAGACTGCCATGGAAATTCATTTTAACCTCGAGTCCTCTAAAATACCGCACACCGTGTAACGGTGTACAGCCTCTAATAACATCAATCGACTGTGCCATCGATACCACCAACCTACACCAGCGTTGACAATAAACTAGTGCCACGTAAAAATCCACCGACTAATTTCCACCGCAACAACGGTTAATCGAACGAGTACCGTACCTTCGACAATATTCATCAGGGGCCGTAATGTACAGGTCAGATAAAAATCCGTCGAGCAACCTCTCTAGCGGGCCTGAAATATGAACCGTGCGAGGATTGCCTGCGAATTACGGTGATCGTCTAGCCGCGATATATTGCTGGTAGGTCAGCCCGAAGGCGAGGAAGCGTTAATGCAAACGAACCGTCGTGAATCGTGCGTCGTTATGCCTCTCGTGTTCAGGGATTAATGTGGATTTCGGTTAACGTTCCCGACGTATATACATACACAGAAAACTGGCTAGAACCGTGAAACCAGTTCCGATCGAAAATAATCGAATCCTGTCGCGGGACACTCTGGCGGCGAGTATTTATTAGCGACAGGTGAGGCATTCGTTGCTGGGAGGGGCTGTTTCATCAACGCTAGTCACAGCGTGAATTGTCCAACGGAGAAAGGGTGCCCAGCGTTCCCCTTAGATTTCGATACACTTTCCCGGAACGCCGTCTTGTCGGTTTCTGTTTGAATGGACACGAACGCTCACCGCGGAGGAAAAATGCCACGGGTAGTGGCATTTTTCTCAACGGGTGTATCGAGGAATTTCGAAATTCTTCGTCGAAACAGGAAAGTTTATGTTGCTACCATCGACAGGTCGCTTCTGTTGATTACAACGTCATCGTTACACTCCAGCGACAATTGCTCAGATCCGCGGGTCTCCCACGGAAATAGTAAACCGAAATACTGTTGCCCGTAGAAAGCGTCAGCACGAATGCGTTGATCGCGATCGCGACGCAGGTACAAATTAACGGAAAGCGGTAAATAAACCCCGAGGTACCCGCAAAAAAATCCCCAGGACAATTATCCTATTTGCTCGAACCAGAGCACCGTCTGCGATTCCAGCTGAAGTACAAATCCCACTGCAACTTATTGTTCGTCCGTGCCTCCGTGCGTTCGTATCTGGAGGACGCCAATGAACCACGTTGCGGAGAGGGATCGCAGCGAGCGAAAACCGTCGTAGAACGAGAGAAGAGAAACCTGCGAGGAAACAGGTGGAGGAGGAACGGCGGGGCGAGAGCAGGAGGTTGAAGCTGCTTGGAAGAGGAGAGGGCTGCGTGATTTGGCCGCGTGGAAGTGAGATCCGAGAAAAAGAGCGGACAGAGAAGAGACTGTGGGGGGGAGTGGGCAGGGTGAGAGGAACGGGTGAACAGGTGAATGGCCTGCCGCGTCCTTGCGAACCACCTGACCACACCGGCCGTGCCGCCACCACTCGGTCTCTTCAGCATCCTTCCAGCGGCTCGGACTCGCCTTCCAACCGGCAAACTGCTCGCCTACCGGACTCCTACCTGACCGATCGCTTGACTCGTTCTGGACCGATTATTCTACTCGACGATTGTTCCTACGTATACCAGAACAACCTCAAGACCAGTTCCGGGTTCTGACTGGGATCTCTTTGAGCTCTTCGATCAGCTGTTCGTCTGTTTCTGCTGACGCTGGGTCGAATCGTGGGTAGTCGTATAGGTGTTTCTTTCCTCCCATGAAGGAGTAGACGAGCTGCTACTTGTACGTTACAATTTTGTTGGTATCCGCTTTCCACGGGAGATGTGACGTATGCATCTTCGTTTGAAATGTCCTTGTACGGGAGTTGTAGAAAGCTTAGAATTGTTCTTCGTTCTCTGGATTATATGATCGCGTGTTAGTACAGCTGGACCAACTGTGGCTATCATTACGGTAGCCTAAGTTCGTCTTGTCTTCTTTAAAGCAATCGGGGTAGATGCTCCTGATAAATGTGTATTTGGTGTTTAGTGGATGGTCGACTGCTCGGAACGGTACTGTCTTGCCTTGGAAACCTTTCTCGTATCTAAGTCTTTAACTAAGGTTCGTCCTTAAACGTTCAACCGCCCATTACTACATAGGCAGCAAAAATATCGTCCCACGATGCTGCACGAAGGAGAACGCCCGAGTCTCGCCTATCCCCATAAAAAAGCCACGTATCATTCAACACAGTCCAACGCAACGCAGTCCAACGCAACGCAGTCCTCGCCCGCGAACCATTTAAGAATCGTTGCTACGCGTCTCCGTTGCCCCTTCGAGAGCAGAGAACGGGGTTGTCGCGTCGGTACCGACCCGTGATGCATGGTGCTCGAACAGAAGGTTCCTTTCACGGGGAACATCGAGTTTTCGCGAAGCGTAATGTCGCCGGCGAGCTACGCCCACGCAACCCGAACTACAATAGGAGTAACAATGCCGCTATAAATTGCCCGGTGTGTTCTTCGCGCGGTCTAGAAATCGGAGCACACCTAAATTCCCGGTGCCCCGCGAGCCAATCTGTTCGCCCGTAAATAATGGCGCTTTGTCCGCGGCTCGCCATTCGCGTTATCCCGGCCATCTGGACACCGGTAACGACCATTTCCACTGATAACGCTCGCCCCTGGCAAAAACGAAAACACTCGGCGGGATACCAGTTAGAAATTTCCGCTGTCCCGCGCGCGGAGAACGAGCGGGTCCGAGGGAGACTGGTCCGTTACGTTCGACCGGATCCAAAAATGGCTGGTCGCCAGGCCGCTGGTGCACGCGTGCTTCCTTATTTCTTGAGAACGCCCACGCGTTATTAGCATATTAATGCAGCGGCGTGAACCCGACGCGGCCAGAGCTTTCAGGAGCATCCGCACGGCGAGGTAGCGCATATCTGACCGGGCAGAAAGGAGGTACGCCTCTTTGAATTCCGTCGCGGCGTCGCGCCGCTCGTCATCCGGGAATTACGACTTCCCTCTCGTTACACGGGCCCGATTGACGCCAATAAATTGCCGCGCGTCGGGGTAAAAAAAAACGCGGACCACCGTGAAATATGGTCGGAAAATGTGATTCTTCCTGCTGGTAATGGCGAGATCGTTGCATTTATCAGGAAACGAGATTCAACGTTGCTGGTTCGTTCCTTGTGCACGGGAGGGTCGAAGGGGGGGTGATGAAGGGATAAAGAAACTAGATGGAAGGCGCATTATCGTCGACCATTCGGAATCGTGCCTCGAACTTACCATTACCGCGGACGCCTCTGTCGGCGGCCCTAGACAGGCGACTCCCTTATAAGACGATTTGCGCGTAATACAAGCTGAGTTTGTGCATTTTTACGGGGGGCACGGTATGCGGATAGCGAATCCCATCCCGTATATTCCACGGGGGTAATGTTCCAGCATCACTTTCTTCTGCAGTCGAGAGTGGCTGTTTAACGCCTGTACGACCGTTCTGCTACCGTGAAAGCTTTGCCGCGGGCGTCGCGATCGCGCGATCACGAATTTATAGGATGCTCTATTAATGTAACCACGGTGGCTGCATTCTCCGAACGTAACGAGAATTTCTCGCGATCCGACACGATGTTTCCGTTTGCCCGGTATGCGTGATTCCGCTGTGCGCTTCGTTCGGATGTCTTATTGTTAGCCATGCGAGCCGGTGCTGTTTCGATCTTTATTGAGCGTAGACGCTGAATTTCTATAGTGGTTCGATTAATATCAAGTTGATGCTGTTCGTCGTTGTTGATAAAAGGGGACGAGATATCGCGGTATCGACCGTTGAATCTTTCATTCTACGCCAGGAAATATCGGGAATATACATTTGGAACAGTATTCGAACTTTCAAGAACTCGAGACGAATAATAAGAGTTACCCAGTTCGATGTGTCGAACGAACGCGCAGTCGCGAATTTTAAATTGCGCCATTTGTGCAGCATCTAGGCGAACCTGAACACGAGCCTGGAACAATGGTTCGCCTTCCGATTCCGTGCTTTTTAACGCACGGGGGAAGTGAATGCTCGTTCCTCCTCCTGTTTGTTGTTTCCGCGAATCGCAGCTACGCGTTGCTCACCGACTAGACAGAAGTTACGCGAGGTTCCCCAGGGCTAATGATCCATCATCTCCTTATTCCGAAGTCCGAAGTGGCTACTTAACGACTTTACGGCTCCCTGGTTGCCGGGAACGCCCACGTGCCACAGGTACCCCGGACGCTTGCCTGCGAATTGATCAGCAGCTCTTTTAATAGAGCAAACTACCGTCCCCGTCAGCCGGGCTGAACGGGTGGAAGGATGGGACGGTCAGCCAGAGATGTCTTCGTCGGAACGTCGCTAATGTGCCTCGTATCTCATCTTAAAGTTTGCGTGAAATTTGCCGTTTCGCGAAGCAAACTTCACTCCGCGATCGAGCGAAGTTACGAATACATTCTCTTGCCCGCCGCTGGTACGTTTCCTCGCACCATGGGGAGAGATTTCATGGGATACGAATAAACGGAACCTGATCGTACTTTTTATGATGACTGCAATTAATGAAACGTATTATTAACCGGTGATTTTGTACACTGTTTCGTGACTATTATAGACTGTGGCCATTTGTTTATGCAACAGCAAGTTTTTTTTTCTTAGTGTTCAGTTATACTACAGGTTGGAGCGGTTTGTTTAGCGCGCGTCATTTCGAAACTGGAGGAATATACGCGAGCAGGGAACTACGTGGGTGGCTTTTAATTTAAGTACACTCGAAACGATACGCTAGGATGTTTGCCAACATGGAACTACGGTGTTTACAGAAGTAATATACTTTGTTTATAAATAATTTATGAAGAATGTTATAAAAAGCATTGCATTGAGATTAATATCTAAATAAATAAAGATTAAATTAGCGCATACATTTAGGCTTGTTTTGATTGCTTTCAATCGGATATTACATTCAATAAATGTCTCATATATTTAAGAATATTCAATTTGCATTGATTCCTGGTAATACTACTTTAACTAAAATTGAAAATTCACATTTCTCTTGCATACTGTATCTATTCAAACCCACCAACAGCTGTCCCTTAATTAAACAAATTTTGTCTGTCCAACTCACATAATCATTACTTTCCCTGTCAATTAAATTACTTCCGCATGCACGCAAATCCCGAGTAAAATTAAAGCACAGGCCTCAAATCTCTTTATACCATTGCGCATGAATACAACGATCCGGCGTTTCTCGAAATTCCACATCGATCCACAAAAAACAACTTTATCCACATTTGGAACCCGCCTTTCCACGACGGCTCACCTTCCACCAATTACCATCCATCTCACACCACCCCTAGCGTCTCACGACAAAAGGACAAAAAGAACCCGCAACAATATCACGGGGCCCAGGGAGGCACCTGCCCGGAATCGGGTTCCCATTCTCGTCAGCGGCTTCTCGCCGGGACGATCAGTCTCGCCGGGCGATTCAGGAGATTTCGGTCGGCCGTAAATTACGAAAACGGGGAAGAATGCTTAGCGGACATTATATTTTCTCGGGACGGTTCATTTAACATCGTCGGATTCCATGCGGCGCGGCGGGTGGAATGCCGGCGTTTCGAGTCGAAAACCGCTCGTGGCGGCCGATAGGCTCTCGCGAGACGCGCACAGAACGCGGTGAAAGAAAAAGACAGTGACGTAGTGCCCACCTTCGAAGGAATCTCGTGTCATCTACCAGGTACTTCTCTCCTACTAACTCTGAATCATCGCCCTTTGTCTTCGTGAAGAATCCTTCGTATCTGTCGGCCGTGGGCCACGACTTCTCCGACCTCCGTGCAAAAATCCTCCGCGGGTTCGTGCCTGCGTACCTGCGTTATCAATTATCTGAGGTCCGGCTATTGGTAGTTTACGCGAGCCCTGTTCGGAACAGGTTTAGCTATTAGGTTGGCCGTATCGGTTATATCATATTGTACGCGGTTCCAAATTGTCTCTGGTTTGTCCCCTCTTCCGTGGATAATTTTTCTAGATTATTTGAAAGAACGGCCTGCTTCGTCGGTAGGAGTTGAATCTGCGTCGGGTTTGGGGCGAGACGTTCGGGATTCTCGTGTGCTATGATTCTTTTGCGGTTTCGGTGCTGCTGAACTTTTTTATCGTATTCTGTGGAATAGGAGAGTGCACCTGTGAAACCAATCGAAGTGTTTCACTTTCTTTTCTTCAAAAATATTCGAATAACTGAAATGATTACAACAAGACAACCGCGACAAACCTGAACCACTCGCGTCGCCCGTTAATTACAATTAAAGATGATAAATGAACGTGCCACTTGAACTAAGCACCGTTATTACTACCGAAACAAGGTGAATCTACAACTATGTACGCTACAATCTACGAGAGATACTCGTCCCGATATCTCTTATCGCTCTTCCAGATATCGAGCCGCGCTTAAAAATCGTCTAATCGCGCAAGACACCTCGGCGACCCCTTAAGGCGCCCTGTACAATTAAATCGATGGAGTGCTTAAATGCTGTTCGATAGATACCGCGAATGGACGCATACAGCCATAACAGCAACCCTTCTGTTACAAGCTACTAATAAAACGATTCTCTTCTGCCCGCAGAACGGTGTGCTTCCTGATGTTCGCCGTAATTGTTCGACGGTGGATGGGGTCGTCACGGCCATAAAGCCGATCAGCTGGAAGGAGATTCGAACCCGGTGAGTCGAACAGCACCTGCTTATTGCGCTTGTTCATTCAGGATGGACCTGCGTCGGGGCGCCCGTCCCCATTCATCTCGAATGGGCAGGAAACGCGACCCTCGATCTCTGCGAACTGGCCCTGTATTTCCAATAGCGTATCGAAATTTTCGTATTAATTAGTAGCAGCGAAAGAAAAAGTTGTAATTCACTGGGACCATTCGGGGAAAAGATTCTCGTGACCCAGAAACTCCTGAACGTTTATGGTGAAATTGTAATTATGTTTGGCAACACCCAGATACCTCTTTCCACAACGTTCTCACTGCCAACAAAATATATCCAATTCCACCATCGAAGAAACGCATCAAGGCATCGTAATCTTTCGAGTTTCGTGCGAAGTAAACCGTCACGCTGCGCTAACGGGACGAAAGTTCATTATCATTCAACGGATTAATTAAGCGAAACAGACGGTGAACTCTGTCGAACAATTCGATCATTCCTACCTCCGCGCAAATGAAACAAAGGGAACGTAGCGAGTAGAATCTAATCGAACTTGATTTCCCCCGCGGACAACTCCACGGCCCATTCACATTCAAGGTGTTTCACATTTGTCTCCAATTTTTCTTCCACGTACACGACACGTTTCCCCGGTCGAGGTCACGTTTCCGCGACAACCCGAGACGGCGCAGCTCGTTTGATCTCCCCGTAACTTCGATTGTCCTTAACAACGCGGACGACAAATCTATTACGTGGCCGCCGCGAGACTCGTACACACCGTGGCCGTGTGCGCCCCACGTGTATCCGTGAACACCGTGCAGCGTCAAAGGTGGCCCGCACGAAAAATCGTCGTGTAGCCCGCCCTCGGTCTACGGAGCACGCGCGCGCGCGCAATTACAACCGACCGGCCACGATTTTACAATAACTCAATTCATTTCCGACGCACGTAAGAACGTAGTGACAAAAACGCGCGGCTGGATATAGTTATTGCGGCTGTGGTGCACACGTGAACAGGTCAGTCCGGTCGAGTGGCAGAGAGCAGCGGGGTGGAGGGATCGCTGCGAGGGGGCACAAGGAAAGGTAAAAACGGTACAGAGAGGGACGAACGGAGTCAGGTGGGAATGAACGGAACAGAGACGAGGACACGAGGAATGCGCTCGCGAGTGCACGCCGGCGATCAAACCAAGCAACGGAGACACTGTGATAGCGAGTGGAAAGGAGAGGAGACCGTTGCGGGAGGAAAAGGAGCGAAGGAGACATCGGTTACAATAATCGAACGGTCCCGCAGTGCAGTACGGTGTTTGCAAAAGAGTCGATATCTAATCGGCGAAATGCTCGTCGAAAAGTAAACCCGAGAAACAGGGTGGAGCTGAGATCAGCGTTGCACCGTCTTGTCCCCATCGTCTCGTTTCCTTTCGTTTCGTTCCGTTCCGTTCCGTTCCGTTTCGTTTCGTTTCGTTTCGTTTCGTCTCGTCGTCTCGCGGGGAGCAGACGCTTTTAAACACGGGGCAGATCGTCTGGAATACCTGCGAGGGTATACACGGCCGATTCTTTTCGTTTGGTACCTGTTTGGTTACATGCAGTCCGTTCGGCGGGCCCGGTTTTGGTCCACGGTAACCGCCTATCGTTCGTCACGTACGTACAGAGAGCACACGCGTGCGTAACTGTACGCGTGTACACCGGCTTGACGGTATTGTATAATGCAGCCATTGATAGCCGGCCTTTCTTTCACGCACGCGATCTGTTGCAGTCGCTGCAATCCGTGTCCGGTGACAGCGTCCAGTGTCCAGTCTCCCTCCCGGTGAGTGTCCACAAGATTTATTTTCCCATGCGATATACGGGGTGGTGTCGTGAAAACTGGACTGGAGGATCGCGTGAAATATCGGTGAATCCGTTGTACCGATTCCCAGCACTATACCCGATTGTTAATTGGTGGATCGACGATTCGGCGTGATGGACATACCGGTGCACGCAGGTACACGCGTGTCTGGTGTGTAAATCGGAGGCAAGTAACGAGTGTGCGGTATTGTTCGTGCGCGCGGATCACAAGGGACGTACGGAAGTTGATTGAACGGTACACTGGCCACCTTTCGCCGATCGGCGAACGCATCGGCTGTATGGATCTCATTGGGTACGTAGGCTGGTCGATTGGCGGAATCGGTGTTGGAACGCGTTACGTTGCAGAGGTGGCGGAAAAGTTGCCGGCGGTGTTCGATAGCGTAGGCGTGAGAACGGGGAAAAATGGTTTTTCACGGAAGAAAATGATTTGTTAGGGTGTATTTGATGGTGATTTTTAATACGAGGTTCTTTATGTAAGTACTTCCTTGCTCGTCGGTGCTATAGGATACGATGTTCGTTGCGTACCGTTACGTCGTAGACGAGTTATTAGGGTTATTCAGGTATCGCTTCATAATTATAAATATATGAATCAATCAAATCAACAGCTAGTGAAATTATTCGTCTCTGCGATATTAAAATAACTTCGTTGTTTTTTAGAAAGTTTAGATGTCTGAATGGTACAGGTTTGACCATGTCTCAATACAATTGTCCTGCATTTGTAATCTTTCAATTCGAATAGGTAAGTTGAATTGTTTCGTCCTGTTTGATTGACTTCGAGGCGGTTGAAAGTTTAATTTAATAGTGACGATCGTCACCTGGAGTCATGTTGTGCAAATATCGATCGTACCTACCGATGCTAATATTGATCAAATCATTATTTATTTAATTTCCGTCGCTGTTGTTCTCTTTCATTGCTGTAAAGCATTTAAATTATTGTTTTACTACTTCAACAAAGAAAGCACCGCATCGTAACCGGGGCCAAGGTGTCCTACACTTCCCCGATTAATTGCGTCACGATCCCTCGTTTTCATTTTCTCGATCTCGATCTCGATCGCGATCTCGATCCTCGTCGTATCATCTTCCAACGCCGCGGCGACGCTGTGGTACTTAACGAGCAACGGGTACGATCGATTTGCAAGTGGAGATCTTTGGAAACGTACGAATTTATGAATCGCGATCCTCGATTCGATGGACAGTCCTTGCCTAATAATATGTAACTAATATGAAAGAATTTGGAATGATATTGGTATTAATCTCGTAATTGAAAATAAACCGATTGTCCTCGTAAGGAACACCCGTTGCGTCGCGTGTTTCGCGAATGGAAAACCGCGATTCGACGAAATTGCGTAAAGGGAATCGAATTACGATCGTTCGTGGAGTCTGCAAGATTCTCTGGTTAAGGGAAAATTATCTCAGCTACGGCCACGATTTACATGTTCGCCACGCGTTGACTCGTGCCTACTAGTCGTGAATTGGAGTAATGAGATTTCATTCCCCCTGAGCGTTGCATTTAGTGAGATTCTCTAATTCACTGTGAGCTATGGAAAATATTTCCCTAAATAATTTTGATTTTTTTTAAATTTTCGTTTGCGCTTCAATCCTTGTTTCCCTTTCTTTCCCACTTTACTGCTGTATTTCGTATCGTTCACTGTGTTTTTCTTGTTTCTTTAATGAAATAATGAAGATTAATTGTACTATGGTTGTAATATTACGGAGAACATTGCAACACCAATAAAAGGGAGCAATATTGGTTAATCCAAAGGAATGGCACACTTGTGTAAATATCGTTATTAAATGTTTGTTCGATCCGTATTAGCGATTCCTAAAACACAAGAAATCGAATAATGGACTAATTAAATTCTATGCCTGTTTCCGCTGGTTGCCGTTCTACTGGCATATGTTCATTGCTCAATTAGTATTCGGTTTCTTCTAACGAAACAAGATCATACGCTGCAAGCAAAATCAATTTGCACATCTGTTACACTTGTAGTTTCATTAGCATTGAAAACTGTCACAGTTCTCGCTTACTAAGTTGCTGGGCAGCGAGACATTTATGTTACGAATAGCACTATTTCAAACGAAACTGACTTTCAGTAAATAATTCTAGAAGCTCAATAAAGATCTAAATCATAATGTAAATCAAGTTCGCGCCCAGAATTGACTACACTGTGAACAGTTCGATCGACGTTACAACTTATTCGCCGAACGAAATGTCCTTCGACCATTCGATTCCAAGACAACCAGTACTCCAATATTGATCGACAGTTCTAATCTTCGCGAACTTTCCGGCGGATTATGGGTCCGCGGAATGAAAGCAAACATCCACAAGATAATTGCACATCAGACGTCAAACTCGATAATTCAACCGATCCGTTCCACCGAATATAATACGTAACATATATAACACACAATATCGGTATCTGTGTTCTCCAAGAACGTCCATCGTGCCAAGCGGAACGAAACTTAAACATTGCATCACGACACCCCGGTAGAAGAGGCGTTCCCATTGAAATCAAAGGACTCCCCTTTGTCGCGATTCAAACTTCAAGAACCACCACTATCTCAACCAGATAGCACGACCGTGACGAAATCCGCGTGCCAACATTGGCAATTCACGTAATCGTTTATACAGTTTCACCAAAAGAAAAAGACAAAAAAAAAAAACGAATCGTTCTTCAAACACGCCTATTAGCATCTACCACTTTATATTTACCCCGGCGAATCTTCAGCCGTCTCCCGTCAGAAGACAAAAACCATTCTCCTAGTCGGTTTGTCTTTTCAGTTCGAGTATACTTCGCCCCACCTAACCGGAAGTGGTGGGACGATGATGTAACACGGACGAACAGTTTGCACGGGGCTATCGTTTCGTATCGGGCGTTTGTTGTATTCGTAAGAATATTGACACGTTACGCTACCAACGGGACATTGCGTGCAAATAGCGTGGCTACGCTCGTCGCCTGTCAATAAAGCGCGTATCGAAGCTGATAAAGAGATCCGCGAGAGCGTGGCTCGCGATTTTCGACTACCCTTAATCTTATCTTCGCGCAAACAATCGAGCGATGTTCCGCGACCGGTTACCGGTTCCCGTTCCTCCGTCGACGTTTTCGCGTGGAACGAAACGACGGAGAACGAACGAGGGATAAAGACCGGGGAGGGGATCATGTAGAGTTCGATGCAAATGGCGAAGAATCGGCGTGGAGGGTACGGTTTTGGCTGGTTTTGAAAATCGTGACAAGGAGTTATTATTTACTGCGTTTTATTCGTTGCCATTTTGGAATTCGGCTGAGCGTTGCGGGACTGGCGTGTCGACTGTTGTTTTACGGGCATCGAGATACTTTGATTCAGCGTGGCAATATTTCAGTCGCTGTGTGACACGTGTGGTAGAGCTGCTGGTATTCGGAATGATATTATTTGGGACATCTGTAGAATATAATTTGGAGAAATTGAAAACGTATTTGAAACGCAGCAAGTAAGATAAATTAAAGATAAATTATCTTATCTTAAATTATAGATTATCTTAAAGATAAATTTTAAGGCGATGGTTACCCCTGATATTACCATTTTCAAAACATTTTACTCAAGTTTCGCGATCACGTTTGTAATTTTAATTCCGATTAACTAGATTTGCTCGAATTGTACAGGTATCCAGGTCCCGCGAAATTTTATTGAAACGCTGTAATTGGGGCTGCATATCAAAACCGCAATAGAAATCAGTCCGATAATTTATTTGATCGCTATTGTTTACCACAATTTCCTGTTCGTAACACTGGAACTTGAGCGAATATCGAATTGCAGGTGAACGATCCTGCATTTCGCTGCCACAGTAACACTGAAACTTCAATTTTACAATGTTTTGTAAAACAACCCCTTGCTTGGATCGACTCTCCATCAGTAACTTCTTTCGAGCGAAGAATTCCCTACTGACAAACTTTAAACTATTTAATTTCAGCGCGGTATTCCAAAATGAATAAAATTGTAAGCGTGCATTGAAAGAAATCCTAATCACTGAATAAACTCACAATTACTAGCTATTCACGGTATATACCAAGAACATGGTTATTATTTCCTCACTTTTCCGGAAATTAAATCCTCCGCCGTCCGTCTTCAATTCAAAATACTTGATTAACCAAAAATATCCACACCCCGGTGTCCACCGTATCGAGAATTCGGCACGCGCGGCACAATTGAACTCGTTTCGCAACAACCTGCACAATAATACCGCCTGAAACCCGAAACTCCCCGGCATCTCGCGCAAACCGAACACTTTCTACGCAAAATATAACCGGCCGCGGTCGAATCCGGCCCATAACGCACGGCCCAAGTGCCATCCCCTGTATTATAAGACCGAGAGTTAATAATAAAAACTTCTTTGAAGATGCCCGCGTACGTGTCGGGTGAGCATAAAGTCCGCTCGGCCGAGCGGCGATATAATAAAACCGGGACGGATGACGAACGGGTTCGATCAGTGTCGTTATTGTCGCGACACGTTTTCCAGAATAAACCGCGGCGGTGATCATAAACCGATCGTAAATTGTCGCGGATGCCGGGCAGCTCGTCTATCGGAGCCGCGACAGATTTCCGTTCGTGAAAGCGTATACGGGGGGACCCCCATAACGGAATACGCTCGCGGAATGCAGTCGTAAATAAATCGCGAGCGACGAACTCCCGATGCGCTCGGATCGAGGAAATTGAGGATCGGGAGAAAGAAACGCGGACGACGAAAGAAGGGAATGGCAAGAGAAAGGTGGGGGGGGGGGCCGAGCTTTTGTCGGTACGTCATTACGACATCCGGTCACCGCGTACGCCCGTCTCGCGAGCGGTATCTCAAAAATATCGAGTAAAATACGAGAATCCGGAGAGAAAGGGAACAGAGGCTGGGCGAAGCTATTATGCCCGTCCGATGTAGCAGCGTATTTCATCTTTCGTTCGAAATATCGTTCGGAAAGGGTTATTTTTGGCTGGTTCTATTTTTCTTGACACTTTTGACGGAGAGGGAACGCCGTTGCCAGCGGCCCCGCGTTCCCCGATGGAATTCCTTCGATCCCTTCTGGTCCATTGTGCTCTACCTCTTGTCATCGTTGCGAAACAAATTTTTTCTCGCTCGTGTGGGATTGCGATTGAAGTATCGCGGTAATGGTGTACGGGGAGATGCGAGTTTCGGTATTGTTGCTTGCATTGCGAATCGTGAGATTTCATTATGAATGTTTGTAATCCCAAGGGATGAAGTATTTGAAAGAATTGTTCGATCGGAATTGATTGTTTGGATATTAATGCGTTTAGGAAAATTTGATAACAAAAGAACTGCGAGAAACATGAACAATAATTGCAATTCGTTTGTATCATTCCGAGATTGGCTTCTGAGGAATTTTGTACGATCATACATAATTTCCGATTCTCGAAATTATGAAACTTGCGAATTCTGAATGCGCATAGTAAAACTGCTGATTACATTTCTAGAAACGGACTGGATAATCACGGTCAAACATAATCATCATTTTACAGTAACTGAGAAACAGCACAAGGGAAGCGATAATGCTATAATAAAACAGTAAACGAACGAAAGTACGTGTGCGTCTATTCCGAAACACTTACAAGAAATTCACTGAAAGCTTGCAATTATTTCATCCTTATTTCTCAATAATTCTTTCATCGGTTGACGGTTTGTGGCCAACTTTTGCTAATTACCCTCGTCCAACAGATTTCGAAAGCTTTTTATTACTTGCGTTTACGTTCCATAAAAATCAGGCAAGAAACGCAATAATCGTGATTATCGCAAAGTGTGTAAAAACGAAACTTCTTGTTCAATTGACATTTAAAACACTGCTGCAAACATTTGCTTCGGAGTAGAAAGCGGCAATTATAAGCTAGTTCATCAATTCCCTTCAAGCATTCCCGCAAACAGGGATAATTCATTGTTACTGTAATTTGCACAATATTCCTAACCAGATTCTCCAATAATACGTGACACACAAGTATGTACATTTGATTACGAATTGACATCAGCTCACGTCAGTCCGAACCCTCTAATATGAAAATCACCAAAGAATATTACCTTGAAGAACCTGAATCGACGCCCGGTTCAGTTTCTCCGTAAAATAAATCTTAATTAACCCTGATCCCACCAGCTATAATTAATCATCTAACACAACAGTTCGCAAAAGCAGCTCCGAGAATTGCAAAATCCGGCTAGCGTGGTCCCACAATTTGTGCGCAGCTAGGAAGCCGAGCGAGTCCACAGGGAAGGTATCAATCCCGTACTTTATTCATTCAAACCTGCACACACTCATACGCACATTGTCGCCAACCGGCGAACGACTGCCGTGTATCGTTTAAAATCGACGAATCGCCTAGACAGTCCCAGTTTCGAGGATTAAAACGACGGGATTCTACGGATGCTAAAAGCTTGCCTATTTAATTCAAGGATCTCGATTTATGTGGATCTCGTCGGTCGTTGAATGCTGCCCCCCCGGTAGATTCGCGTGTGTGCGAGTCGAGAGCCGATCGTGAATCTGTCGTTGACACCGAGCAGCCAGGCTGCTTGACAAAAAAAGTAGGCAGGCATAATCGTAAAGTGCGAATGTTATTCTCTGGACGATGAGCGAACCCGCGGAGAGAAAGAACGAGAAAACGCTATGGGCAGATACACTGCTGCTCAAAAGTTTGGAGCACTTTACCGCTTTGACGAAAGCCGCATTATTTTCCACGAGGATCAATCGTTAGACCGTAACACGATCAGTATTTCCTTTCTTACTTATTTTATTTTTTCGAGAGAAAAGTGTATAGCAACGTCCACCGCCGAAGAATAATTTTGATATTGTCGCAGCGAATGTTCGCAATACCCTTTACCATCAACATTGTTCTATTCTTCTTCCAATTTTACCCCAGAATTCGCAATTCAATGTAAAACTACCTCGGCGAATGTCCCCAAAATATTCTGATCGGCACAAAAATCTCCGAGTAAGAATCAAATTGGGACGAGCGTACAAGTGCACACGAGATGAAAAAAAAAAATAATACACAGATCCGCGTTCAGACTTACAAACTTTTGCGCGACAGTGTACGTGTACATGTGACATTGGTACTATAAGCGTTTCTTTTTCTCCCCTACCATTTTTTGCTGGAAGCGTATAATGGGAGGACGTAAAATAAGAATTCGTAGCGGAGACAAAATTCTCGAACGGTTCCGCGCGGCGAATTAGGACGGTTCAATGTTCCCGCGAAAGCGCTATAATTGCGTCATTAGCGAATTTCGCCGGATATCAAACCGGTCTTCCTCGCGTGTACCCGAAAGGAAAGGAAGGTGGATCCTCTTAAAGATCACGAGAGCATTCTGTCCGCGCTTGTGCGTCAAACGATTCCCTTTTTCATCGTATCGCGGGACACGCGTTTCACCGCCCTTTTGTTTCGCGGATATTGCTCGAATGGAATTTCGATGGCGGGCAACCAGGGGGTCGGCGGAGGGGGGGGGGGCAGCGAGGGATATCGCCACCCTTCGATTTCCATTCAGACGCGACAGTGGAGGACACGGCAATTCGTCGTCGTCGCCCGTTCATGCCGAGAAACACAGACAGGCAGACGAGCAAATTCGACCGCTCGAAATTGTACAAGCGGATTATACGTTTTCCTTCGTATTAAAATACGGCGGGTCTCAAAGGGAAAATAATGTCTCCCTGATTACTCGCTTCGGTTCAACTCGAGCCAACCCCTCCCCCCCCCTGCTCCATGCCCCAACGGCGTCGATCTCCGTTGGCCCGCACTACCCTTCTCTGCTTATCGTTTCTTTCTTTCTACCTCGGTTTGTCCATCTCGTTCTCTTTCCATTTCTTTCTCACCCCTGTTTCCCTGCGCCGCCATCCCTGTCCGACCGTGTAGCTGTCGACGTCGCGTCGCTCCGTTCACAACCACTCCCGCCCAACCCCGGCTCTCCTACCGAAACGGGGATTAAAATGATGTTTGCGTGAAAGCCAAAAGCATTACCGACTTTATCTTCTGAAGTGCGTCGTATTACTCTCCCTTTTATCCGTCCTCGCTTCCACAATATTTGTTTTCTTAATTTCCAAGAACGGCTCGACGATTTCCTTTCCGCCACCTCGTCGTTCCTCGTCCCCCGTTCCCCCCTTTTTTTCTTTACGGTTTTCCTTTCCGTTTCAGCGTAATGGAATTTTTCTTCCTCTCGTTTTGCTTCTCCTAGCTCGGCCCTATTATTTCTCCCGGTGTGTGTCGGGCCGCGGACAATTTGTTACCTCGATCGTCGCTACTGTTCGCCACGGTGTCAAACGAGCTGCCAGTCGGATCGTTGGAAAAATGCGCGGTGTATAATGACTCGGGCGTATCGGTCCGCCGGGCCAATTATGATAAACCGGTTCATCGGTGAATGCGAAATGCCACTTTCTAAAGTCGTTGCACCGCTGAAAGGAAGAAACTCTTGTTCGCCGGGCCTCTTTTTGTTCTTTCCTTTTTTTTACTTTTCGCCGCAACAATCTCGTCCCGCTCGCCGGTTACGTCGATTTCGATTCCTTACGACTTCATTATTCGCGGCGGGGGGAAAATTGACGGGGTTCGCAGTTTCGGACCAGTGGAATAATAACCCGTTAACCGGGCAGGGCGAATTCGGCCCGTCACTCGAGTCACCAATACACTTGGTCTTGATTCATTCGCTGAGGAATCCTTCGATTTAGTATTCCTCCTCCTTAATAGACCGTATTATCGAATATGAATGTTCTCCGTCATGCCATTTCAAACTACGACGATTCGGCGTTATCTCTAGTTTCTCCCGACGATCCGCTCGATTGTTAAAATGATTAAAAAGCGCCCGATTCCAAACCGACCCCGCGAACGAATGGACCTCGCCAGCATAAATTCCGACCTCATTGAATCAGCGAATTAATCGCTTTCGAGTTCCAAGGAAAAGGAACCACCCGGAACGAGTCGCGTTCGCGAAACCGTCGATCCGAAGGACCGTCGTAAATGACTCGTCGACAAATGCACACGCACGTACGCGTACACGCGTGACCGTCATATTCGAATCGAGCATCGAAAGGACCGGTGGCTCGTCCTCCATAATATATAGCATCCGCGCGAACATAAAATTCTCCAATTGCAAAATTGATGCGGCTTGTGTTACTTTCTCTTCCTTTATCCCCGTGCCGTGCGTTCTCTCCGTTCTTCCATCGGCGACACCTTTCTCCGTCCTCCCTTTTTCCACGTCCTCTCTGGTACACGTCGTGAGGCACGGGTCTCGCGGGTCCCCTGCTCGTTTTACTGTAAAGCAACTCCTCATATTGTACAGGGACGCGTAATTCATTTTTTACCGGACTCGGCTCAATTATTTATAAATTGCTGCTCCCTCGGGGAGGACACGGCGAACCTGTCATCCGCCTCCCCACTGCCACCCCTCGACAAACCACCCCCCGTCCACCCTCAGCCCGGCGCTGTTTCCCACTCGATAGAGCGCTCGCAGTTCTCTCCGACGGCGTTGCTTCCACGGCGTGGGATGAAGCGAGCGGGCGGAACGACGGCGAAGAAACGAAGAAACGACGAAACGGAGGCGGATGGAGAACGAGAAAAAGGAACGGCGAAAAGGGCGAACGAAGGAGGGCGGGGGGAGGAGGAGGAGGAGGAGGAGTACTTGACGAGAACGAAACGTGCACTCCGAGTACGAAGCAGAGGTACAATTTACCGGTTTGCCTCGCTCTGTTTATTTTGTTAGCGTGCTAATGGAATGGTTACGATTCCGAGCGGGGCGGCGCTCCCTTCTTCCCGCCGATAAGGCGAATTATAAAGATTGTCCTGGAATAAAGTTTGACGGCCGCTGATGGTGATTTCTCGGGGACGCGTGCGTCAATTAGGACGTGGACCAGAAGGTGCTCGGAAAACCGTGCAGTATTTAGCGGCTTTTTGGTTTTCCGGTTTGTTCCCGTAGACGGAACGTTTCGGCGTATCGGGACGACGCGACAGGGCGTGTCCCGAGGGTTGATGATTACTATTGCGGCGGGATGATTTGTGCGGAGTACGAAGCGTTTCAGGAATGCGGTTAAGAAAGTTGTGAACGGTGACGTTTATTGGGCAGGTTTTGATTGCGGTGTAGGTGATAATGATGATGGAAGTGTTAAGTGGAGGTTGTTGGTAGCCCGATACGGGGACGGCGTGGCGAAGCAATTATTGCGTCGTAAATTTTTTCGTTGCGACACGAGGTATAAATTTCACGTACTTGACTCCATTTTGGAAAGATACGGATTTAGGAAGATAGAATTGCTTTCGAGGTTTCGACTTTGAATTAGTTGAAACTTGCGTAGCTACGTCACCTACGTACGTTTAGTGTTACATGAAACTGTATACGTTAGTCTTCAAATTAGTACAAACTTCGTATCTCAATTCGAAGTTTGTACAAAATATCGTGTCTGTTTGTCTTGATACCAGATATTTCCTACGAAGCAATTGTCAAAGGAGGAGCCGCACAATTGAAAACTAAAAATCAAATTTAAATGGTACCCAAGATAATAAATCAAAAGGACGAATTAATAATACTTACGGGAACAAAAATATTTAACATGTACGAACTTCATTTTTTTAATTTCTTCGATGACTTATCAAAAAGACCCAGCCAATAAATTACAACAGACCAGTCCGGAAGAAAAGGCGAATATGGTAGCAATTTTAAAGTGTAACTAATACTTATATAATTCCATTGCAATAAATAACTACCCAACTATTATCGCCACGGTAGCATCATTCGTCCCCTCCAGCCAGTACCTCCCACAAATCCACCCATCCAAAATCGCGAACCCTCCTTCGCTCCCATTCACGCGATAATCCTCAATTCGTCTCAATCCATCGATTAATGACGCGTGTCCAATTAAACTCGTCATGCCGGCCAGCAGGAAAGATTTCACCGTTCGTTTCGCTCGCGTCTTTGAGGAATTAAGAATCTCGAAATACAGGGAATTTCACCGCCTCGACGGCGATAACCGGCCATCCGAATTCACCTGACGCGTTAACGCGCCGCTCGTTTTATGCGAGCGCGAATGTGGTTTAATTGAAAGGGGCGGGAGGGATGATATAAGGCTGGCTACCCCTCGTGACTATGTGCTCGGCGCCTGAGTTTGCGTAACCGGGTGGCTGCGATCGGGGTGCGGGTTAATCTGACTGGGTATCGGGTCTTAATGAGGTCTTTAATGCGTCCTTGGCTCGCGTCGTTTTAATCTGTCCGTTGTGGTTTAAATCGGGACGAACCGTTTGAGGGTATGGCGATTAAATTGTGGAATTTCATGGTCCTCCGGTTGACAAGTGCGAGCGGAGCTTTTTATCCGATTGTCTCAATTGCCTTTTCAGTTTTTATTTGGAGGTGACAACCCTATGATGCGTAAATGTTATCGTTCTATTTGGGTTTCGTTTCGATTTAAGTAACATTCGTTGATCGGATAAAAGTTTGCAATTCTGACGAGTTTGTTTGAGAATGGAAAGGACGACTACAAAAGTACGTCTCGTTTTATTACAGTACTTCCACCTAACAAGAAAAGCATTATGTGTTATACAAGGCTCGTCACGTCGGTGTCGTCACGTCCTACATATTCGATCTATTTTCTCATAATTAACCATATCCCGAGAAGTCTGCGTACGTGTAAATAAGTTCCATGGATCGCTAATGTATTCGCCATCGCGTAAAATACACTTCAATCACGCGGTCGCAATACGAACCTGAATGTCAAGGATTAATAGGAACAGCCTCCACCTAGACACCCTGTATCCAAGATCAATCGAACGTCTCCTCTTTGTTTTTCCTTATCTAAGATCGCAATCGACGATGCTCCGTACAGTATAATACGTCGCGGGCCACGTCGGAGAGCATCAGTTTGTTTGATGCCCCAGGATCGTCGTGACAAGGGTGGCGTTACTTTGACTACTCCCCTGAGAACAAAATCTCCCTTTCCGCTTGCATGGCTGTCCCTCCCTTTCACCGGTTTCTCTCTTCTCCGCCGTCCGTCCCTGTTTCCTCCGCGCCCTTTGAGTTATTCCACTTGATACGCACCGAGTCCTGTTTGCAAATCGCCCAGACCGCCTTACCTTTTGCAGAAGGACCGTATGATTTTTGGTACACCCCGTTTGACGAAGACAAATCAAGAGGCTCGATGAAACATGCTAACCGAACGAAAATTGGAAAGTGTTTGGGGGCCGTTTTGGTCTGTCCTGTACAGCGATAGAATACTATGATGACACAAGTTTTACTCGTTAAGGTATATCCGAGAGTTTTTCATCTATGCTACGTAAATTCGATTTAACGTGTGTAGGTGATACAGCGTTGTGCTGGTTGTTAATTGTTCTTTGGCGTGAAACATATTTATTATAAAATAACGGCAACAGAGATGCTGTTTTGTAACTCCCAATATCGTACACATAGTCTCCAAGGAAGAACCTCCTTTGATCAACGCTGCTACAGTAATTTGAATTCGAGACAACCTATTTGTTGCAACGGGTTTGACATAAATCCTACGTTCACGACTGTACTCCCTCTTTCGATTGACGCACCTTCGCACCCCCTGTCGAACCTTTCTTGGCACTGAAACTTTATTTCCTGATACGTAGTTACGCCCACGTGGATCGACCCAATTCTGACAGAACGCTAAAAAAAACCTTATCCCGAATACGTTTTCGAAATGTCCACAGACAACCTGCAACTCGATCCTTTAACGAAACTTTTGCTTCCACCTCCGTCCGGCTAGCCACTTCCGGTTCATCGAAACGAGTGCATTCGCCGCTGCAACGCCATCACTTCGCCGCCCCTCGAACAACCCTGCTATTAACCAGTCGCCGAGGAGCACCATAGACATTATCGCTCTCCGAGTACGATTGCACAAACAGGCGCACACATCGCGCGCTCGACATGCCCGCGGCATTCAACAATCCACAGCTATCCGTGTCCGGTTCTATTCCACACGCACGCGCACAAGCGCAGCATCATTAAACTGCCTGCTGACACAAAAAGCCCCGCGACCATTGTACCCTCGTCACCTCGCGCGAGGAACGTATCTGCCTAGGAGTCGTTCGAGATATTCGCCAACGGAGGCCGTCCGGCGAGCGAAACTTTTCTAACAACCCATTTAGAGGCCCGCGTCTAGAAATCAGAATACACTACGAACGGTCATTTTTCAGGCTCTCCGCTCGCCCACGCGTCCGAGAGGAGCGAGACGCGACAATGGGCGCGAGGAGTTTCCTGGCGGCGGAGATTAATTGGCCGCGAGGATTTCGAGCCGCTCTGAATTCGAAAGGCGGCTCCGTATCGTGATGCGTCGACGTTTCACGGACAGAATGGTATATAACTTGAGAGAATAGAACGGTGAGGGTTAGGGGGTGTGAGGGGGAGGGTATCGCGACGTTCGCACGAAGCTCACCCTAATGCCTTAAGCTCCTTGACCGGCGAACGCGAGCGCGCATGCGTGCAAGAGACTAATGCACCGCCGGTAGCACAATGCCGTCGTCGTGGCCGCGATGAATGTGAGCATTAAATGATTATAGCCAGGGATTTGTACGAACAAATGGATGACAATGGGCAGCGGGGCCGTCAGCTCGTTTGGCGTCGTCGCGGCCTTGGCTGCTTCTTCGCCTTTCCGTTCGCCTTTCCGCTCGATCACTCCGCTCGATTAAGGGTTCGAGTTGTTTGCCGGCCCTAATGACACCGGGGGAATTCGTTGTGGACGGAATGCGGCGAATATAGAGAGCGGAAGAGTTGTTGTACTATCGGTGAATTGGCGTGAAATAGATTTCGGCAAGGAGTTTCTGGGTGAAGAAAGAGTGGACGGTTAGGTGGATATCGCAGGTTGGCCGGAGTTACTGGCTTTATCGAGGAGGAGAATACGGGAAGAGGGGGATGCGAATTTTGTGGGCATGTCTTTGAGGTAATTCGGTTGGCAATGTTGTCGTCGCGTTATGGATTGTACGAAACGTTTGGCGTATGGCGAGATTGATTCTGCATTCATTTGCAGATTTTGTTCGCATCGGTAACAATTCTGTCGACGTTTTAATAAAGGTTCTATTTCGATGATAGACGGAGGGTCAGTCTCAGTAGATCGTTGCGTGGTGATCTAAATGGCTGTACCTATTTGTTTGGTGTGCACGTGAAAACAATAAATCCATCCGTACCCTACGCACACATGTTACAATTCACCCGAACACGGAAACCCAGCTATACAACCAAAATTCGAATTACCCAAATTACGCCCCTGGCACTATCCCCAATTACCTTACCGCCTCCATATATATCGAACCGCCCCAATACAATTCCGCTGCGCACACAACCCACGGACATCCCGAACCAAAAACAGCAAAAGAAAACCGACGGGCATCGAACGGTCTCTCCACGCGTGCAGCCCCGTTTTTCACCCCTGAACAAACGTACCGTCGTTGGAACGGCGATCGCTCGCTGAAAATTCCATTCCACGGGGCCCCCCTCTGCTCGTTGCTTCCGCGAATAAACGCGACGATAACGACCGGTCCGCAGGAGCAAAAGAAGTCGGCTCCGTTCGAAGAAAGAGCGGACGCTGGATGGAATCGGCCGGTCGGGACCATCTATCATGCAGCTGTTGCCTCCATTGTGTTGTTAGTCTTACGTTACGAGTCGCAAAGAGAGAAACATGTGCCCCGAGCGACAAGGAACGTGAAACACGGTGACAGAGGGAGAGGTGTATATAAGGGGAGGAACAGGGATAGGGCGGCGGAGATTGTAGAACGAAAGAAGCGAGCAGCTTCCCCAACGACGACCGTGTGTGCAACATGTGTTTGTCTCCTACGGATCTCCCTTTTCTTTCTTTCCATTCGTCCCTCTGCGCACCTCTTTCCTTTCCTCCCTCGCTGCGTACGCCCGTTGTAATGTTATTCTTCGGACCGAGCGGCTAAGAATACGCCGCGATGGACGCGGGAACGCCGAGTCGATACAATGGGCTCTCGTCCGCGATTCGCCGGGGCGCGAGAAACTCCAAGCGGAATTATTGTCTATTCGATGAGTCTCGAGTTCCTGCGGCGACGGCTTGAAGTTGATGAGCATTGGTCGTACGCAGAGCGAATCGTGACGCATATACTGTTTCGTATGTACAGGATAACAAAATTGTCTAGGAAACGCTGCGAACTATTGGACACTGCTTACTGGAGATCAATATAGAACGGAGTTTCCTCATTCCTCGGACTCAAGGAAAGCGGTTTTCAATATTCGACGAATTACGCCGAACAGGCAGCGCCATATCCGTTCGCGTTTATAAATAACCACGGAGCACGGGCTCCATAATTTCAACAAATATATCGATCCTCCTAATCCCCGTATGATTAAAAACGTCCCAGTCTCCGTCGACGTCGAATCACTATTCAACCCGCGGAAATATGAACTAACAGCGGCGCGTTTTCTCGGCTCGTTTAAATCAAACGTTCCCTCGAAACGCAATCTTATTTTCCCCATTCCACGGCATACCCCCTTGCACGTGCACGTATTTCTCTGCAACGAGCCGTCTTCTTTCTGCTCGGATCGCACGATTTCGGATACAGCAGACCATTTTCCAAGCCCGCGGCTTCCGGCGGCGTTTTCCATCGTCACCGCGGCCACCGTGGTCAAAGAAAGGCCGCGCGGAGTAATTTACAAATGGTCATTTCTCGGAAGCCCAAAGCCGCGCGCGGAACGGGAGCTCGTTGAAGTCAGAGGAGCAAGACGGGAGGAGGGAGGAGGCGGTGGTTCAACGGAAGGGAGACGCGGATAGCCGCTAAAAGACAAGGGAGAGGGATGCACGATTCGCTAAAGGCCGCGCCAAGGGAAGAAGGAGAGAAAGAGAGGCGAACAGGGAGAAAGATAAGTCTTTGATGTCTAGCGGAGATATGATGATAATCACGATGTAGGCTTCCGCTTGCATGGTACAGCGGAATCCGCGCCTCCTGCTGCCTACCTCCATCGCACCGGCGCGAGCGCGCGCGCGCACGTGCTCTCGTGCCAGGTATCTTCTGTTCTCGCAATCAATATAGCGGATGCACGGAGACGTTGATGTACTCGAGGCTGACTTCGTGTCCGAACACGGGGCCGGGATCGATGAGTCGATTCCGCGGAGGTGGGAAGTCACCTTCCCCGGCACGAACTTTTGGCTCGTAGGGCGATACGCAATCGGCAGGGGGGCATTTGTGGTTGGTTGTGTAACGAGTTCGAAAAATCGAGACGGGATGCATTTGGAGTGAATGCTCAATGCAAATAATAGGATAATTCGATGACGGAAGTGGTGGGAATTGTTCGAGATTGGTTGGAAATGTATGATCGATAAGTTTGAACCTTGGGTATTTAAAATATTTTGCATTTTGTTTAGGAAGTCATCGAGTTGTCGTAAAAGCGAGTAAAGAATGGAGATCTGGAGCAGTTTCGCGATATTTTATCAAGAGCAGAGAAAAATTATTAAAGGAAATGTGGAAGTGTGTACCCAGGTACCCGATTGTTAACGTATGGGCAGAGCCGTTCCTGACGGGGGTGCAAAAGGTGCCCGTGCACCTGGACCGTCAAACCCAGAGGAGGCCGCAGACTCTTTAGTCGTTTAGTATATGTAAAATTCTGACTAATATTAAATCTAATATTAAGGTGGTTGAAGAATGAATTTATTATGTCGCTTATTCTGTCAGCAATTATGCTACGATAGGAGTCAGGTGCGACTGTGTATGTAATACGGTAGTGTAGTGGAGAGAAATGTCACAACAGTCAGTGTATATTATTAGGACCTATTTTTGTATGGACTCTAGAAATATTCGGCGAACAGGTTTGCATGTCTCTGCCGTACATAATTAGTATGCGTGATAAAAATAGTGTTCAATTTATGCAGTTTAGTAGGAATATTAAATTTAGACACCTCGAACACCCAGGATAATCTATGCAGCATTCAACATTCGTTACTACCACGCCCTTGCGATATTTAATATTAATTACCATCACCGCAATGCAACATTTAACATAGTTAAGTGATATCAATTTATTTCGCGCAGTCCTATTAGAACTTTGTTCGCCACAAACAATGTCAATCAACCGACCGCTTGGAAGCAACGAAAAATCGAGAGGGCTGCACGCGCCCCTTACTATTAGCTTACTATTAACTATTAGCCACCCACAGTGCCGGACCTCCGAAATAGTTATCCCGTTAATAAAACCAGAAATACTCTCTTCGAACCCGGGGATCACGGACAATCCAAGGACGATAAAAGCACTGCCGTCCAATCGGGACCGTGCAAACACGGCGTCTAAACAAAATGTCCAAGACGGAGGACCCCAAACACGAAGCGGTCCCCGAATTTCTTGTCCCGTTGCCGTCTTTCGTTTCCGGCTGTTCGCCGGGATCCCGTCGACCGGGAGCGCCTCGTCGTTCTCCGAGCGTGCATACGCGCACGATCCCAGCGGATAAAGAAAGACGAATCGAGAGCCGACGAGTTGGCAGCATTATACGGAAAGAGATACTACCGGGAGTCCGCTATCGTGTGCAATAAATTGCTCTGTTCTTTTTCCCCATCCCTCGGGCTACTTTTTGCCCCCGTTGTCGTAACGTGGTGATCACGCACACGCGTTCGCCAATGGACCCAGGGCCCCGGCGGCGCACTGTTCCCGTCCGGCCTAAGAAAATACAACGGTAAGCACAATAAACACCGACAGGACGACGACCGGCGTACGCGTGTACGTGTACGCAAGAAGAAGTGCGTCCTGCTTTCACGACAATCCAATGCGGGCACGAGAAAGTAGTCGGTCCATCCGCTTTTATACATACCAATAGAATAGAAAGCCAGATAAGTTTTATAGTCGATCGAAATCGTAAAACGGACCGTACGGCGAACGGTTTTAACGAGAGATGCGTCGACGTGTCGCGGGCGCGCGTTCCCACACGCCTAAGCTGGCATACCTTCAATGGGGTGAAGCCGCGGCACACTATGGGAAGGTGTATCCGTTGTTCGACTGGCGTGAACGACAATTTATGGGCCGAAGTTCGTGAACAGTGGCACGGAGGAATGGAATAGGTTTCGTTCGATAAAGCGGGATCGAGTTGACGGCCGCTTCGATGCGGCGGTGTTGGATTGATTTGCGATGGCGGGGAAGGTGTTCGAGATCGTGCGAGTTAATTTTCACGCGGTCCGGTCGGTTCAACCCTTTTGTATTGGGCTGTGATTGCGTCGAATGTACGGGGTGGTCGACGCGAACGAAACGATTATTATCTGGAAAGGTTGAGTTGGAATTTTTATAGGGATCCGGTTCCAGCGACCGTCGGTTGAGCGGAGAAAAATATTCCAACGTTTTCAAATAAAAAGAAACCGATATAATGTGCGCCGTTTAATAAACGGTACTTTCTGTGTAAAAAAAAAATGGTTCATATCGCCTTTTATCTCTTTTACCTGTTATAGGTTTGGGAAGAATTGATGGTAATAGTTGACGATTCTGCGTTAATGTACCGTAATTTGTACCCGTCGAAACCAGCTTGGAGCAGGTGTCCAAGGCGGACAGTTAATAAATCGAAGATCGAGAAAACCAATTTTGTTCGCATAAATACGCCTTTTTCTTTATTCATGTTTATTCGCGACATGCATTATTAATATTGTTGCCGCTTCCGTGGGACATCCGCCAAGTGGTTCATCGACCCAATATTATTCTCGTTAATGATTCCCTGCGACTATTATCATTGAGCATGCTCCAACGAATAGATACCAGAGAAATGTAAAACGAGTCACATCACGTGAAAAGAAAAAGATTCTTAAAAAATACAATTTAAACCTTGAACAATAATCGTTCTTCCAAATATCTGCAACAATGAACGCCACCGAAATTTCCACTAAGCTCTAGCCACGCTACAATAATATATAATTTATTAAACTAAAAAACATCAAGCTCAAGCCCCGAATCTCGATCAACCCAACCCCCCCTCTTTCCGACGTTGTACAACACCTTAAAGTACCTGCCGCTTATAAATCAATGCCCCTCGATGAAGACGTCTCCGCACGAAATCGCCACCAGAACAGCTAACGCGAAGCGCACAAGTAACGAGCGTTCCGGAATGTCGAAGGACTGCGAATAAACATACAGCGAACCCCGTCGTACGGTCGGCGAGTCGCACGCTTTCATCGTACGCGATGCCACGGGTACCAGCTCGTTTGCATATCTACAGATAATGCATATTTTTTCACGGACGAACCTGCCGAACGCATTCGCGCACGGAATTATTTTATCGGTTTCCGGTGATTTCTCCGCCGCACTGTACGCGCTCTCGGCCCGTCGACGTCTCGATTTTTACAATCGCGAACGTCCCGCTTGTTTTCTGGTACGCGCAGATCCGCGAACGAATCATAGAAAGTTGCACTTTCCTGCCGGGGCCACGCTAGGAAAATCACACTTGGCCGTTTCCACGCGGGGAAAATCTCTCCTCGTGGCGCAGACGTGTCTATTCGGCGCGGATGATGAGATCCGTGCCGCGATCGCGGAAGAAAGGACTCGGACTACGAGAGCTATAAACCATGTGTTGGGCACGAACTATGATATTACCTGGCGATTTCACGGCGCAGACAGTCGTGCGGCTCGCGGCACCGTGAGAAATTTCGTTTTTGCCCGAGAACCTACGAAATTCCGTCTTTTCGCGAAATCGATCTTCAAGATTGGATCGATAGGGCAATACTGTGACTGATTTATATAATTTAACTGAAGAGTTAGTTGCAAGTTATTGGCTGATCATATATGGGATAGGAGCTTTCGTACAATTTAAGTAACTTTTCAAGATATTAGCATTTCTGAACATTTTTACTTTTTAGAGATGGAATAAAAAATATTGCGTTTCTTGTTGTTCGAAGACAATTTGTAAGATGACAAGAATTTAATGAGTAAAACAAGCACGGTGCTTCGTTCGCCTTTAGAGCGCAGCGTATGACGTACGATAGTACCTTTCACGTAAAAGTGATTGATTACTTTAGAGGTTGACTATACATTTTTATTCCAATGTAACATACTGTAGCAAATATTACTTGCAATGTAATAGTCGGATGCTAATTGATCTTCGCTCCTAGTTGCAATATAGCATTGACAACGTGATGCATCAAGCATAGTTGTCTGTAGCGCGGCATTCAATACATTCTAGAAAGTATGCTTTCAAAAATAATACTCATTCCCAGGAATTCGATAAATAGGTTTCATTGCTAAAGCGCAAAATCTATTCATTATTTATGCGTCTTAAATCGTAGAAACGATATTAAAATTGCCGATTCTTTATCAGATTTATGGTAGTTGGAAAATTTAATCCTGATCCTGAACGAAATTAATTCGACTAGTCTGATACGTTAGCTTTACACGTAAATATTTTATTACGAACGAACAACAGCGTTCGATAAATTTCGCAAACCTGTCAAATGTGCAAACAAATAAACCGCCACCTCAGTTATTCAATTGAAATAAAACAAGCCTTATTCCAAACGTATATAAACAGCCAGAAAAGCATGGCAACCGCTGCTTTAATTAATTGAACATCCCAAAATATGTACCCGACAAACACCGAAATACCCACAAATACATTTCCATTCGCCGTTCAATATATTTCTGCAATTCGTGCTCTCCAAAAATCCGAACGTATCACAATTTCTTAGGAAGCCGCAATTTGTGTGCCCGTTTCAAAGCCGTAAAAATGTCTCGCACGCGAAAAAAAGAAGGAGAGAAAAAAGAAAACTTTAATCCAGAAGGGAACGCGCACGTGTGCCCGGCATCGTTATTAAAACATTAGACAGGCCGGATAAATGGCTGCAATAATCCTGCGTCAGGAGCCAGCGGTTCGATTGTAGAGTAAAAATCGACAGAAAAACGTGGCACAGCTCCCCGCCGCCATAAATGATCGCTCTTCTTTCTTGGCCGCGTTTATACTCCACGGGCCGATAAATACAGGCCCGCTATAGGGCGGAGGCGAGACTCGGCCACGAATTATAGGCGTTTTAAAAATATTGTTCCATTACTTATTCAGCAGGCTGGCTAAGGTATCGCTTTCCAATAGTATCCTTCGATCACAATTTCCCAGCGTCTGTATTATTGAAGCCTGCCCCCGAAACTCGAATGGGAATGGATACCAAAGGGGGGGTGGGATCGTCTGTTTAGCTGGGGTTGAGCTCGACCGGATAAACGGATGAAATATGACTATTGAGAGGCAGCAAGTCGGTGTTACCTTTGATTGTGTCCCGTTTGGATAGTGCACCTATCGAGAACGCCGTTAGAGTGGATCCCTACTTTTTTTTCTTTTTTCATTTCGTTATTTTCCGGGAATTCGGGGTTGGTGTAATATTGATGAGAAAAAGAAATCGTTCGGTTGGATAGATTTACGTAATGGAAGCGGACGCTGGGGATCGTGAATTTATAACGGTGGACGATTGCATCAGAGACGTACCTTAGACGCGGGACTGGTGCTGGAAAAGTATATAATTGACGGGAAGAACGAAAGTTACGGAATAATTAAGTGGGATGATCGGCAAGAGATACGCAGGGAATTAAACTGTTCGATGCAATCGAATCGGATTTATGTTTTCATAGGGTATTGCCCCGTGGCGATTTATGCATTTTCAAGTAATAACGCGTCTATTTAAATTTTCCCCGACTGGATTAGCTTTATTTTATGCATACAATACGAGGCGCGCATGCTTAAGTGTGCCTAGTTCCTATATGCATATCGTCTTCGAGTGTACTTGTCTCACGGTGTACGAATATTCATGGCTCTTTTTTCAGCAAATGTATTCAATGGAAACAATTCTTTGCATAACGTTATTGGTTCTGGTGCAAGTAGGTACATTATTCATTCAGTCGTGTTCATCGTGGAACAAAGTTGAAAGGTTCACGATCAATTTAGATATCCGCCAAGATACTATGGCCAACCCTTCTAACTCTATATGGATTACACTGTTTAATTAAATTTGCAACTTCGATCTTAGAAGCTTTCATTTAGTTAAACTTTCGTTTTTATTTTCGACACAAACCATCTACTTTCTCGAAAACCCTGTAATCTGTTACGGCGCCACGATTCATCGGCTTCATTCTATTCTTGTTGAAGTCTACCGCGAATTCCTAGCCGAAAATTCTGATGATATCGCCTAAAATTTCGATGGATTTCTATGTAAGGAGTCCGCGATCGTCTTGATAATTTTCTTGTATAAATCGTCGAGAGAAAGAACGCTACAATAAACAGGTATTACACGAGCATTATACATATCACAGATGGACAGTCGTTACCTGTTTTTTCACGATAATAACTCATTAAGTTGACACGATCCTTGAGGTCTATCGGGCAAAAAATGACCAAGCAAAACAGAAGACAATGGTGCGGTGTATAATCATTCATCGAAACGACACTGTCGTGTAGCCTTGATTGTTAACCTATTTTCATAGCGAATAACTGAATTGTCACTAATAATTAGATCCCATCTCTACATATTTTCACAGCGATTTCCCCACATTAACGAACGTTTTCCAGCAAAACAATGATCAAACAGCGATCATTAAACTATCTCCTAACCCAAAACCATTACAAAACTGATGCAGTCAGTGCTGCTAAAACACCTTTAATTATAACCGATCGGCGTGGAGAACATTTCCGCATTAAATCCAACAAATAAAGCAACCGTTACACCCAAATCAACCTAAAACGCCCACTCCCTCGGATAATATTAATAAACCAACCGTTCTATCCAAACCGTTCCAAAAGATCCACCCCTGCCATCCCGTTCCACCAAAAAAAAACCCATCCACCCCCAACCTCCAGCCTCCTCCGTCTCAGTCGATCCCCCAAAGCCCATCCTCCACTCCCGCATTATCAGACATCGCTGTCCCTCAGCCGACCATTTTATCCCTCCACTTAAAGCGCGCCGATCCAACCTCAGCCTTACATCAGCCTTCAGCCCAAGCCATGAGGTCTATATCGTAGGTTCCCATTCGCGACAGGATCAGCCACCAGGGGAACCAGTCCCTCGATGCATCCATAGAGAACTCACACCGACTCGCCCGCAATCGTTCTCCACCGAACGTATATGTATCCCCGCAACGCCACACGCTGCGTACCCTCCTCTCTCTTTCTCTCTTCCTCTCCTGGCCCGGGCGTTAATGAGCAAAAGCCGTCCGCGGCGGCATCGCGCATACATTAGCAGCCCCGCGATCACGGTAGCTCGATCGGATCGAGTCAACGCCAACCGCCCGAGGGTAGGTAGAGATCGGCTTCCGTTCGGTGATCCCAGCGCCGCCACTGTCGTACGCGGCGGACGTTCCGATCGGAGACCTCTCGCAGGCTATATAGAGAGAAGGCTACAGCCGGATGAGAGCGGCTACCGCCGGCATCCGCTGGCATCCGCGAGCGGCAGAAGCAGCGGGAGCAGCAATAGCGGCGGCACCAGCCAGCCACCGGGAATGGGAATGAGAAGCTCAAGCGGCGCTTTCAATTATTCCCTTCGAACAATCCCGCTGCTTGTTTCCTTCGGCGATTACATCTCCGAGTATTTATTCGCTGCCTCTCCTTCCCGCCGCCCCACACCTCTTTTCCTCCTCCGTCCTTCCCTCGCTATCTATCCGCTCGCCGTTTCACCCCCTGTTACCGAGCCGGCTGCCTGCCTGCCTGCCTGCCTGACTGCCTGACTGCCTGACTGCCTGCCTGCCTGACCGCCTGACTGCCTCCTGCCTTCTGGCCGCTGCTACTGATTCTTCTTCCGCGGATGCCCGAGGAGGCTCGCCGCTGATACTGCCTACTCGTTCAGGAGTCACTGATCCTGACCACGGCCCACGGAATGGTGGCTCCGCTCGCCATCTATCTAATCGGCAAGCGTGCTGCTCCTAGGGGAAACTGTGGCCCGACCTGTCGAGAAAGCGCGACGGCTTTCTTGCGAGGTACCGAAACGGCGAATCGATTGTGCGATGGGCGGCTGTGTTTTATGGCCGCGCGCGGAGGATCAGCGTTTCATATTGTTTACGCAAAATAGACTCGATGGATGGATAAGTATCTCGCGGACGATTGAGAACTGTATTGCCCCACGCCCCTGACGTTTGGATTAAATGCTTCTAGTTTTATGTGCGAAACCCGATTTTCGCAAGTTGTTCGTTGATTTTTATTGCGACACTGTGCGCAGAAACGATATCACGCTCATTGTTTAGCGTTGTGATGGAAAGACCGGACTGTACATATAGCTTTCCGCGGCCGTTGTTTCTAATTAGAAATAAGCAATCCGTGCTTTTATACCAAGCGATTAGAAGCAGCTTCTATTTCCCTCCCCAAAATCGATATTCATTTAATCAATCCGGAACATCAATTGAATAATCCTGCACAGTACTGTCCGGGTCAATCGTTTCCCGAAACGTGCACGTGCGTATCCGTTCCGTAATTTCCCGTTCAAAGCAAACAGGGTTGTTTTCCGCCGCGCTACCAAATTGCCGTGTATTTTAATACCGCGGCGATTTATCCCGCGCGTCGATGATTTACTTTTGTTGCTGTTGGACAGGACGGGAGGGGCGAAGGAGTTCGACGGCTCGATTCGCGGCCGGTAATCTCGCTAGCAAATAATCAGTCTTATTTATGTAGTCGGACGGACAATTTATGGGGTCGTTACGCGAGATTTACGAGATTCGGTAACAATATGCAGCGAGTATTAATTGCTCCACCTCCTGGTGGCTAACGCGGCGCAGAAACGGCTTAACGAAGTATCCACGCGGTTTGATATTGCGCGTGCAACGAACGAATTGATGTTCCATTAAACGGCCGGCAATAAAGCAGACCGAAAGAAGAATACCCCCGCGTCCCGTTCACTTTCAATGCAATCGTTATTCTTTACGCGATTCATTAACGAATTGCCCCGCGTGTTCTGCACCCTCTCTTCCTCCTCGTCGGATACACGTTTCTTCTCCTGATCGTTCTGTTCCCCGATCGTTCGCCGGCCACGGCCACAGTGGGGATCTCGTGATCCGAACGATCGATAAGACGCACGCGAATTATTAAGAGTTAATTGCGAACTTAATTAAGGGTTGGGGGGAGGGCTAGATTGACGAATTCCTTGGAACGGGGTGCATTGTTTTTGGCGAAAGGGATAGGTTTTTTTTTGAGCGTGTAGGGTGCTGGAGGAAGCAGAGGGTAGGTGGTTTTGCTGAGATTGCATATTGTTCTGCTTGCGTACTGTTATGGGATATCGGTTTCGTGTGTGTACCATAATAAGAAGTTTAACTGTATCTTCGTTTTGAAAGTATTACATATTTGACCGTTTTCACGGTTTTAAATATGTATTATTTAGTGATACTAAAAATCGTTATATTAAAAAATTAAGGATTAATAGAGACGAACATTAATAATTCCTTACTTCCTTCTTCGTGCAAATACGACCACGACTACTCGCTTCTAAAATAAATACAAAATTAAATATAAATTATCTCGTCCTGTCTAAGCCAATAACCTAGTCACAGCTCCAAATGTATACGGCAAATGCGCAACTACCGTAATTGTATGTACGAGAATTCATCGAGGAATGCAATACGAAATAGCGACAAATTCCGTGCTCCTCGCCGTTCTGCCACGAATTCCAGCTTCACGCGGTCCAAAAATCGGAAAAGCGAACGAAAAAACGAAAAAACGAAAAGACGAAATTCGTGGCAGAGCAACAGGCGGAAGTGACTCTGTGTAGCAGGGCTTGTCTCGGTGCGCGATCGCTTGTGTTGATCGAAAACTGGCCGTCGTTTATGCGGTGTTCGTAAGTCGAGCATTAAGGCCGCAGCATAACCGAACGGTAGCCTCAGAGTTGAATCCCCGTCGCGTCTATCTATCTGCCGGGTCGACCACGTATGGTCCACACGTGTCTAAATTATTATTGTCTGAAATACACTGGTGCACGTACAGAAGTGGGCGACGCGTGTTGGTGTCGAACGCCGTTTAGAACTGGTTACCTTGCCTCGCGGTAGCCATCCATCACGCGGTCCTACAACGATGTTCCATTAAATTATGACGTCGCCGATTTATATTTCGCGCGAGGAACAGTGGAACGCATCACGGGGAAGACAGTCGAGCGATTCCGCGCTGAACCGGCATCAACCCTCTTGACCATCAGCGATTGAATTTTATGGGAACGGGAAAGAGCTTATTGTTGATGGTGGTCGTGAGCATGCCGGTTCTTGCGTCGCGTACTGTTGCGGTATTGTTTTTTTTTTTTATAATTATCCAGAATTATGGTTACTGTACGAGGGTGATTATCGACGAGAGAATTGTATATCCAATAGTTTAGACTTGGTAGTTTCTCGTTGTCGTGTTCTTTATATGTACTTGGAGTAGGATTGTGTAGAATTTAAAACACTGAAGAGTGCAAAACAAATGTCAGAAGTGTTGATATTTGTCTTAATAAAAATTTTAAGGCACGGTGTTAGGTTTAGTAAGTACTGTAAAAATGAATGGCATACAATTCTAACGAATTGCTAGAAAATATTGCTATTCCGTAAAATCGAGCCGTTCATTGAATTGAACTTTCTCCTACAATGTACGGTGGTACGCAAGAAACATATGAGTTGTTCCAGTTTAACTGAAACAGCCCTTAACAAACACAGCTACTTGAATTAACTAAAACTCCGTGTGCAAAATGTTCCCATGGTATGACACATCGTGTGAAAATTGAATTTACTTTCCATGATATAGTTTCGACCCCCCTACACCTATACCAAAGAAAGATTTACTTCTCCATGGTACAAAGACCCTGACCTATCTCCAGTCATCGTTTTCCCTAGCGTCCACTTTCAATCGGGTTATCTTTAAGCCAGGAATAATGTAGTAAAGTCTCTGGAACGAGTTTCCGACTGCCGTACCGTCAAGCTACAATAATTAGAGGCACGTGCTTGTCGTCGACTCGAAAAAGTTTCCGTCTTTTGGCACGCAGCGTCGCCGACGATGCACCGGATGTCAAGCGTTCAACGAAAGGGTCCACGTTTTATTTATTGTGTCAGCGGCATCACGCCAGTGTCGGACACGCGTGCAATGTACATATATAACGAACATCGATGCGTCGCATCGTTGCCCCTCTAAATTTACACGCAACATTGTGTCGTTAATGCCTTCTGCGACGCATAGGTTACACCGTACATTTTGCACACTTTGTACCAGTGTCACGCGAGTGCCGTCTGAAATTAGGATACCAAAGTTATGTACAGTCGAAGTTCGAATTGAATGGACGAATGGTAACCGGGCTTGTTATTAAACGTTTACTAAGAGATTATTGCTAATGTTAATTTTGTATAGAAACATTGAAGAATTAAGTTTAAGCTACGTTAATGGTGCTGGATTTGATTAAATGGATAATAATCATGTAGGTACTATGCTTTCCCGTTTAGTTTTGAACCTTACTGTATTTGTCACTGTATGGGTCCCGCTAGACCGTGAAGTAGAATTGTTCACAGGTTGCGAGTCGCGAGAACTTACATAGTTGATCACGTCCCTTTGTCAGTGGACTTGCTCGAAATAGCATTGAACAGACACCGTAACTGTTACAACCAAACCCTAAAATGTTATATATAACAGTCAATATCTTAGTTGAACTCGTTTTGATTGCGTATAATCGTTATTGGGCGACAGAAATCTTTTTGGTTACGAATTACTACTGAGGACAAAGATTTTTTTTTTGTTACCTCAGATCTAAAATTTTACTTTCGCGTATCTATTAGTATCTGAGACGTGGGTAGAAAGACTTTCGGCGCTATACATTGAAAGGTGGGTATACAATTATACGCATAAAAAAAATATAGTATCTGTACGTCACCTACCTTTTCATACGGTCCGTATGATAATACATATACATATATGAATTATAGCATGAAATATATATGTGATAAAAGACAATGTATGCATATAAAAGTTCAAAATATCGCTGACATTGGTAGCGTACCGAGTCTGAGCACCAGTTTTCAATGCGCTCGACGAGCATTCAAATATTTAACAGAGCCTTTCTCTACTTCGGCGATTCCGTTTCCAGTGCGTTTCATTTGGTAAGGTGTTACGCGCCATTCCATCCATAGCTATTTTTGGTGTCTTAATTTTATTTTTTTTATTTTTCAAACAAGGAACTTGACACCCTGCGTATATACGCTTTATAAGATACTTTAGCTTTCTGAATGAAAAACAGATAACAGCTGTGAAATAGCATTCGATCGTTGTACATGCAATTTCAATAGTACACGCGATAAGCTGTACGATGACTGCGTGCATCAAGACCAATGACCAATACGATGGAAAATATACATACCTGCCGTGTCAACTAATGGAATATGGTTCGTATAATAAGAAGCATTAGTAACGAAGCGAACTGATTACTACGAATATCGAGATTTCCTTTGAAAGCGACCACATTTCAAACAGTAGAGCGATTGGTTCTATTACAAAATAAGAGAAGAAATTCGAGAGGTTGTGGTCATGCAAATTTGTATTAATTAAAAATGGAATCTGACTCTATCGCATGAGTAAATATAAGCCTTAGGTGGAAAAGGTACCTGCTAGTTTACCTGCTATTTTGAATCGAATTATTTGATGAGCTTTTGCCGAGGTCTTCACTAAAACTGATATAGATAGTGGGTGTCTATGATTGTTACAAATTTACACATTTTGTACTAAAATAATTTATAGTTCTAAACTTTCGTCGTGCTGATGAACGATTTATTAACTCTCATGCTAGAAAATAGTTGCCAATGGGGGATTGCAAACAATGATTATCATGAGCATAGCGCTTGTGCGCAAGCGGGCTGTACATATGTATTGCGGTCAAGTATGCTTTATAACGTGTCAATTTTTTGTCATTCACACCAAAATACAAGAACTTGCCATTATTGTCATTACCGCCTGCAATCGTCAATTTTCTTTGCGCAAACCTTTCTTCGCGAGCGAGCCTAATTTATGGAAAGAAAACTCTGCGCAATTACAATAGGTTTGACAATTGCATGTTTTATTATTGCATATTTATTATGTAGAAGTCCTCGTATCAATAAAAAAAATTGGCATGTTATGGCTGGTAAGAAGCAAACCTGGGCACAAAATGTATAGCTCGCTTTATGAAGCAACTATTTTACTCGTTAAACAGCAGTTCCTGTTCCCAAATTATAGCACAAGAGTTAATGCCATCTCTAATTTTTAATGCAAACTAATTTAATGTAAAAGTCCTATTACCTCAATAATTTAATTCAAATTTATAGTCATAGGCAACCAATATAAATATGTTTCCCTCGTACCAATAGCCCGTACTGCCTAATGAACTAACAATAAGTGACGTACAATAAGAAACATTAGCAACGAAATTTGCTGTTGAATGAAAATACCGAAATTTTCTTTTAAATGGACAACATTCCAAATAGTAGAACAACCGGTTCTATGACAAAATAATAATAAAACGTCGTAAGAATATAAAAACGTAGAACTGAGCGATTCGACAACAGAGTTTGACTCTATCGCATGATGCAATAAAACCACTAGGAAGAAGAGATTCCTACTAATTTCTCCCTCCGTGTAATGAGTTTTTGCAGAGTGGTAAATACTGTCGTACTAAATTTACTGACATATGTTTCAGGTGTCTATGATTATTGGAAATTTGCATGATATTTTTTAATAAAATATGTGGCAGACCTAAACTGCCGTCGTCCTAATGAACGGTTCATTAATTTCCATATTATAAAATAGTTGCCAATAGGGGACTGCAGGAAAAGATTGAAACAAGCAGATAAAGATTGAAACATGCAGGAAAAGATAGAAACATGTAGAAGCATGAGCATAGTGCTTGTTTTCCACCGCGCTATACATATGTATTATTGTTCAAATACGCGTTTTAGAATATCAATTTCTTTTTAGTTGGCACGCAAATACCCGAACTTGCCATTATTATGATTACCATGTGCAATCGTCAGTTTCCTCTGCGCAAACCTTTCTTCGCGTGCGAGCGTAATGTATTGAAAAAAGCTTTGCGCAATTACAATAGGATTGACGGTAGTATGAAGCGAACCTGGCCACCACATATATATCTCGTTTTAAAAAGCAAGCACTGTACTCGTGAAAGAGCAGATCCTATTCGCAAATTTTTTTTATCGTACAGGAATTAATGCATGGCTCTGATTTTTGGTGTAAACTAATTTAGTGTAAACCGTGTACTAAGTAAATAATTTAATTTAAACAATAATTATAGGCACCCAATATAATGAACTTCAGTAGGGTAGTATTTGTCATCCGATGAAAGCTCATTACCCAGATGGAGTGAACAGTAGGAACCTTTCCATGTACATTCAGTAAACAAGTTCTGAAACGATCCTAACAGCCTAGAAAAAAGATCGTCTTATTGAAAAATGCATTGTAGAATATAATGGTGGATAGAAATTATTTGTTTTTTATTATAAGAGAAAATTGCAATCTTTGCATGACAACAACCTTTTCGACTTGGCAAAACCCGCTTTGTAGTAAGAGGAATTTGTAATATTAAGAGAGGATTAATATTAAACCTCGCGATGGTCAACCGAAATTTACTATTTTTTAGCTAAATTCTTTTGATGCTACTAATATCGCTTGCGTCGTTGTTAAACAATACTATTGAAACTGGGAACCGAAATTATTAGAAAATTTTGTCTAATTTTAGCCTTCTCTTTAACCCTTTTTTTCTCTTTCTCTCTTCAGTTTCTTAGCAAGAGATAAATCGTATAGATCACGTATTATGAATTTTTTCCGCAAAACTGCATAATTATTCGGCAAGCCGCCACGTAGGAAATCAATTGTCGTTTGAGCAATCTATCTACAAGTCCTGACAATGCCACACGAAGAGAAAGGCTCTTTCCGCATATAGTTCGCAGTTTACCTCTTATCTATCTGCGTGCTCCTTCTTTGTTCGCCTCTGTTCTCCAACAAGTGGGGGAAGAGAGCAACAGAGCCATAAATATCCTGCAGAATAATTAATCCGTTGAAGACTTCGAAATTTTGACGATTTCAATAATCTTATCGTATATTCTAAAATATAAAAGATACGATATAAAAATCGTGTATTCCGTTGATGCTCAGTTCGGTACGCGTGCACATCACAAGGTTTCAGACATTGTATACATTGCAATGAGAGGGGGGGGTACGCATACCGAATAAAAAATTAAACGAGAACGCGGAGAATGTAATTTTCTTTACGATACCGTGCGTTTTTTAATCCAGCAATCCCGATTGCGAGAAAGGAATTGCGAAGTATATAAATATTTCGAAAATTTCATTAACTCAATGTTCGTATTAATGATATGTATCAATAAAAATGTATGAAAAGCGCGACAGCAAATTGTTCCGAACGTTAATGCTCAATACTACTGGATTTCGAATATCACTTAATTATTTCGCGTGTCGAAATTGTATTTTTGGACGATGTTTCCTTGTGTGTGCGATCATATTGTAAGAATGTTTTAAATAGCTGGTACATTATAAGGACTCACCGTTCGCCAGCGAAGACGCCATGCAATGACCACCAAGAAGACGCACGAACAAGATGGAGATCCGATTGCAAATACACGTGGCTTTTGTAACTGAATTGTATCCGTGGCTGCGTGTATGGCACTTTGAACTATTAGCATGAAAACGATCCATCGCGGCACTGAAACAATGAGTGATGAACATGAAACAACCATTGCCAGCCAATAACACGCCTGGATTATGTCAAAAAGCTGATTTTTCTCTGCGAACGAAAATAACGTCAAAGGGCTACCAAGTACATAATGGCGTCCCGTTTCTGCTTTCTAGAAATCGGAAAGCCGGATGCACTTTCAGTCGTGTACCATTATATATCTGCCATCTGTGCTCGCGAATACAAGAATACCGTAGCGACAATACTGAATTGAAATCCGACATGTTTAGACACGATCGAATTGCGATAAATAGTTATTAAAATCATTACCTTCGTTGTCTCGTTAGATGAACATCCATCAGCGCCACTTGTCACTACACTTCTGCTTCATCAACGGCGCCCCACCACCTTAATTTTAAGAACGTTCGCTCATTGGTCCACATGACCAACAATGAACAATCAAACATTTTCTTATTCTGGCATCTTTTTAATGTCGTTAGCGTTCTTGAGACGTCTACTTTAACATTTATTAATTTTGTTATACATATTTTGTTTACTTTACAACGAAAAAACTTTTTTATTCCTAGATTCTTTTCTGCGCGAACTAGACGGTGCATCGAGTCAGTGCGTACTAATGACGCGCAGCACAGTTCCTATATCCTGATTTCTGATACATTGTTGCGTTGATTACCCTACTCGTCAGAGTGCGTCTTCAAACGTCCTATAGCAGACGGAAAAGATGGATTGTAAATCATACTTCGACAAAGGCTGCGTTTCGTTCAGCTTTCTTCATTATGCACATTCATGATTAAAAATTGTTTACGAAGCGTGGCAGCATTATAAATCGGGTGGATAGAGTTCGTACAACAAGAGTCTGTGTCGTTCATACTCGTAATCGTTGTTTACAAACAAAATTTCTGGACGTTCGACGTTGCCGCTTACCGCGACGAACACGGTTGTTCTCGTACATAACATATGCATGTACGATATGTTAGCTACGCAACTTTCAATCTATAGCACACAAAGCCTATTTATCAATATTTAGGAAACTAATAAATACGAGAAGCTAAAATTTTATATTTGATGTAACCAAAACGACACTCCGAATCTGTAATAACAAAGATGTTATAAGCAACAAGCTTTTAGTCACGCATAATCGTTATTCATAACCAGAAAAGTTAAAAATGAAAATTTTTTAGTCGCGGCATTTTTTTTTTAATTTCTTTATGGTTGAATGAAAAGTCTCTTCTATTGGAATAAAGCTCAACTTTCCATCAATTACTTCTACTTAAAAATTTTTAAAATAATTGTTACCTTTTATCTCTGGCTTTGAAAGCAATTCTCTTTTTCTGGGGGATGTCTACTTGCTGGGCATACCGTATCAACTATGTTACTATGTTAAAAGAATGTATAATTCTAAAATTATATACATTATAATGTATAATGTAAAATTGCAGTTTATGAAATAGTTAATATGGTTTTCGTCTGAATTTGTCCAGGTAATAAATTAAGTTTGCAAAACGTACAAAATTAAGTTTGAATATTGTTCTTTTGACACAATTCAATTTATTACTCGCGGGGAATTTTAATTCCCCGATCAGTAATCACCGCTGGCAATTTGTGACGATAATCTAATAGAAAACTGACACGTTTTTCTATAACTTTTCACCGCGGAATATCCAGTAAATAATCTTGGGCCAACTGTGCACACATATAAAACCATAAATCATCACTTTCAACGGCCCCAACTCTACCCTCCATAATCTCTCCTTTAAAAAGTCACATCCACATCCGGAAACCCCCTTTATTACTTCGAATAACACCATCCAAACCCCGTAAACTGCAGGATTAACAACTGCCCCAGATTCATATTATTCTCGGTTCGTAACGTCACGCTAATTGCGCCAAGATCATTATTAACTGCAAAAGTTCCAGCACCTCGAACAAACGCTTTATCGATGAAGAATAATGAGAGAACAAATCGGCACGACACGATCTTACCTCATTTTACTCGATCTAATTAAAAAAGTATATGTACCCGTGCATAGTCACGCGAGGTAGCGTCACTAGTGCGATATCATTGACTTGTAAATTTTAATTAAGCCAGGCTTGATCGATGCCAGGTGTCGAGGAAAAACTGCGAGAGTTCATCCGGAGACGGTGTGCCATATCGAAGGTGCGATTTATATCGAGGCGAGCGCATCGCTGCTCGTTTTCACGCATCGTGCGCCGCGTGCCTTAAAACACCGCGACCGAAGTCATTAATAACGAAAGCATATTTGTATACATAGTTAATAACTCAGGCCACGATGATCATACATCATCCTCGTTGCGTCTCGGCCGCTTTATTTGCTCGATCCACGATACCGCGCTTTACCCGTCGCGAGCATGCATGCTTCCTTAAGTCGACGAGTGGTACACGCATCGATTTGGCAAAACATTTTTGCCGATGATGAATGCAGCAAATTTGTTTCGTGCTTCGGTGTTAACGTCCCGTTGGTAGCCGGCGTTTGATTCGCTTGCCAAATTACTACCGATTGCGCGTACCATCGATGATCCAAATCTTCCCCACGATTTTCAAGCGGCTCGATAACAATCGAATACTTGTTTAGCTTCGAGGAAAGTAGCTTCGAGACGTATTGAAAGGCGAGGAACTTCCGGGGAACGAACGCAAAATTGATTTCGTCGACGGGCCGTTCACAACAATTACAAATACGTATATCTTGTTTAACTAACTTGATACAATTCAGCCACGTTAAAAGTCAAACGACACGACGGCCGCGCGCTTAAAATGTACAACAACTCGTGCAAGCCATGCGTCCACTCTGCGAATCCAAGAGTCAAGTAACACGGAGTCGGGTACGCTCGTCAACCGACCTCGGATTAAAAACTTACGGGCCACGAGGCACTCGATATCCGTATCAGATAAATAATATCGAACCCATTCGTAACGTCCGCCGACCACCCGTGCCGGGCCAAAAAAATCCCGTGTCCATCACCAATATCCGTCGCGGGGCCGGCCGTGTTAACAAATCTCCAGGTCCCTCCCCTTGGCCCCTTGCAACCGGCGCTTCCCCCCCAATGGAGCTCATTTAGCGCACGTCGACGAAACCGTATCGTTCGCTATACCGTTATCGATCACGATGCACTCGTGGACGACGCGTAAACACCGTTAAGCGTTTCGATCCCGCGTCAATTTTCCAATTACGCACGCACGCGTTCCACATCGCGCTTATCGAACAACGGTATACCAGGCAGCAATGAGGAAACGTGCGCGCACGTCTCGCCAGCGCCGACTATTAACGCCGGCCACGCATCTCCGGCTAATGATTTCCGTCAGCGAAGATATCCCCGGTGGACGATTGGATGAAAGTCCGAGCTTGCCGGTCGGTGTCCGAGCCGGCCGCGGGGAAAAACGTCGAAACGACGCGGTATCGCGGTGCAACGTCGGGGCCGGGTAGGAAAAGGCCGATTAGCATCGCTGCCTCGATGGGATATTCGATCGTGCTACCTTTCCACCGCTGGATGATTGCAGTTTAATCAATTAAGGTGGCTGCCAGGGGTGATTGCTACTTTCACTGGAAGGTTAATTGCGAATGGGAAGGGGGATGATGGGTGGTATCGGCGGTAAGGTGAATCGCACGCGATGCGTGATTCAGCGGCGCGAGGTTTTGTAAAAGTTTCGAAGGGGGATGGATAGGTTGTCTTGTCGCGCGTTGACGATTTGTGAATTCGTTTCGATGGTGGCCTCGCGCGTGGTGTACCGCGTGGGGCTTTAGCGAAAGGAAAGTCACGCAGAATTTTCTTAAATTTTATTACAGCGGAGCTTCGTCCTTTACAATGGAACTGACGTTTAGTAACTTTAGATGGGTCCACCCATTTCTTTTGCGTGAGCGCAACGAAGTCGAATTGTATACGAGTCACTTATTGCAACGATAATTAAGGATGAAAGGAAATTAATTAGTTAACCAACGAGGGAGAGTAATAATAAGTGTGGCGTTTTGAGTTAAGTTTTCTTTGAGCGGCAGAGGCACTTTTGAATGGAGTGGCTGTTCAGAAAATTCCTGTACAGTTCGATTATGACGAATATATTGGATGCAAATGTACATGGAAGGGAAATTTCGGTCCGGCTCTATCACGATGCATGAATAATCTTTCCTGGTAAAAAATCTACATAGTATTCTGATATGTGCAAGGCTCTATTACCTGGAGGCGCCACCGCCAATAACGTACAAATCAATTCTGAATGCAGCTGGCGATTCGCATAATCGCACAATTCCATTATTTTGTCATTCAGCGCGACCGGTAATGGAGTTCTTTTATTAACAGCTGAATACGTATAAGAGAATCCATAAGAATCGACCGATTATCTAAAGAACGTAGTAAATATTCGTTAACGCTACATCTATTTTCCCAATTACAGCATCCAATTACTCATAACTTTGAACGCGATTTCGCCAAAACGAAACCACCGCGTAACATAAATAATTTTCATAGTCCCCGCGAAATACTTCAACCGTTTTAAGCGCAAAGTGAAACGTTAATCTTCCTCATATAGAACTTCTTCTTCATACCACGCACATGCGTTACTAAAAGAACAAAATACCCCTAAAGGTTCTCCTGTCTCTCATAAAAGTGTCTCAAGCAATGTTCGTTAATCGATACGAAACTGCGGTCGAACAAATTCGATCGCCGTCGAAGCAAATATCTGGCCCACCGTCCGATCGACGAGAACAAAGTGCGAACGGGCGATTTTAACGTCCATTCCGCGGTGTCAATTCGTTCCAACGGGCAATCGTGGAATCGAGTGAAACGACACGCGAATCGTTAAACTCACCGCCGCGCCGGATGGGCCCCGTTAGCTCGCGCGCCAGCGAGCAGAATCGACGTTTCCGCGCTTCTAATGCCGTTCCCGCTGTCGCTCAATTAGCAATGTTCCGCGGGTTAGGGGCAACAAATCACGCCGATTCGACACGATCCTTCGGTTCTATTAATTCAACCCTGTCCAAGGAAACGTGTAACAGCCTCCCAGTGATATTTATACTCGGCGACGTTGCGCGTCCGACGGCTCGGGAACGCCGCGAAACACGCCACGGCACTGCGCCTCGGATAATGAAGACGGCGAGCCGAATTTATAGCGGAAGATCGTCGATTGAACGTGTGCAAGGTATTTCTAAAATACGGTGCTTGCTGGTACAGCACGCGAAACGGTTTACTTCGAGGACAGAGGAACGCAATGCTCCGCTGCAAGTGAAACGTTGGACGTATTTCAGATAACGCGTCTCGCTGGTTCGAATGACCGAATGCTTATGCGGTGTTTCTAATATTTTTGCATTCGTATCCGATCTCGAATAACTCGTGGAAAGTCACGATGCATCGATAAGCGTGCATCGAAAATCTGGGAACGCTGGAACGCTCCGATCTGTATGCATAATTGGAATGATCGCGAGTTTCACTTTGCAAGCGAAATTTGATTAATGCAATGAAAACTTTGTTCCCGTCGAGCCACGATTTTCTAAATTACTTTAGACGCCAGCCCCGCTGCCGACCGCCCGAGACTAAATCGTTCGATTCCGTCGTTTCTGCGCTCGAATACAACCGTTCCAGTACCGTTCGAACCATCGTGCATATTATGTATATCGCTCATGTACGAATGCATTCGATGACAAACCGTTCAACGGGGCCGTGTCCCCCCGGGGTTCCCTTTGTGGCAGCAATTAATAGTAGATTACCGGCTCGTAGGTGGCGCGAGAAGGGCGAACGATATGCGTCCGAGCGAAATCGCGATCTGATCTACTACGAGGAGGAACGGAGAACCACGGTCGTGCGCTCGGGAGGCGCAGAGCGTGACGGAGAGTCGAGGGAAAGGTCGAAAAAGGGAAGCTGGTGAAGGGGGGCATGGGAGCTGGCATGCAGGGGTAAAACGGTGGCGAAAGAGGGGGTGAGATTACACACGCCGCCTCGGGGATTACCGCACTCTGATTCTCCGATAAGAATGTCAAAATAAGCTGGCTCTCGCTACGCCACGTGTAATCCCTCGTGTTCCAACCCTCCCGCCTCGCCATCCCCTCTGCTCGTAGCTCACGAGCCGCGTAATTACATTGTGCGACGATTCCGACGATCGCGGCCGTCCGATCCGTCGAAACGATCATCCGGTCGTCGCGTCGTGACGACGTCGTGACGACTCTTCCCGACGACCACGATCAACCCCGAACGCCTTTTTTTCCTCGGCTGGAAGCGGAGGCGCCTCGTGTTGTACAAGGGGTGGGATTAAAGCGTTCGTACCGGCGCGTAAATTACGTTTAACGCCGCTTCTGTCGTGCAAATAAGTCGGGACTTTGACCTTGCCGTACGCGGGAGGAATCTGTAATGAGGACGCGAGTGGATTTCAGTCGACGTTGGGACGATCGTGAAAGGGGAAGGAAGAGCTGCCTTGCGTCCATGGGACGACGGGGACATTGTCCATCGGCGAATGGACCGTCTGTCGAGAGCTTTTCGTGCATATCTTGGACGGGCAACTTTTCGAAGGGGTGCACGCGTTGTTACGAAGGTGGCATTGTATTGGAAAGGGATTACTTTTCGTCGATTTGTCCGTCGAGCAGGATTCCTTTCGCGCGTAATTGATATGCGCGTGAGTAGATCGAATATTTCTTTCGAGTTGGGAACGTACATATTATTATATCGGGGTGGAATTCATTATTTATCACGTTCGCGCGTGAATGTATTTCTTCGCTTTTTCACGGCGGTATTTAATGCACACGTGAATATTTTCATCTTTCTTTCAACATACTTTACTGTTCCATTATTTTAACGCGACGGTATTTAACGCACAACGATTTGCAACTATTTTACAAACATTTGCCTGCACGAGTTAAAGAAAATACGCTCCCACAATAGAGACCTCCGTTCGTCCTAATTGCTTCCATTCCGCCGTTCCGCATAATCGAACAACTTTCAACCCGCTCCTGTTTTCCGAAACAAATTAGCGAACCAATTTGTCCTCACCTCGCTCGCAAAGCGACGCGTTCCAACATCTGTCCCAAGACCCATTTACAACCGATTGTCTATCCGGGGCACGATTTTTCGAAGACCAATAACTTCTGTGCCAATTGCACTTCTCGACCAGTCTCATCTGCCTTGATCATCGTCGTCCCCCACGGTGCACACTCATCCCGCAGAAGTTGTTGTATCGGTTCGTCCCAAAGTCGCCGGCTCAGACTAACCGCAATGAATACTTATAATAAGAGGACATGTGCATACAATGCCCCAAACGCGTGTACGCCGATCTTCACCCCCGAATCGCTCGGGGGGTTTCACGAGGAAACGATACAATACGGAGAGAATGGCGATTATTCAGCTTGGGGTGGATTATGGGACGCTTATTGGGGCTGGCTGCTGTCCCCAGTGGATCGGGGACACGCTCGCGCTTGTGACAGTGCCGATACGTAGCAGGCGGAGTGGCATGGACGATGTTGACATTAGCAGATCTGCCCGCGGATTAAAGCTTTGTGCCGTACAAAGCGTCGTCACAATGGCCAGGCCGTTGTAAGCGCGACCTTATGTAGCCCGAACACCCCACCGCGGCCACGTAATAACTCTGTCGATTTCCTATTAAGGATTCAGGCCCACTCGACGGCCAGATAACTATCAATCCCGGCTCTATCAGCCTCGAAGCTGGAGCGAGTTCCCGTCCTGTCCGACACTCGGAGGAATCTGTGTAAACTGTCCGAAGCGTTTGGTGAAAATTCGAGTTTGCGGAAGCTCTGGATGACGCTGACGGTGATTATTGAGCTGCGCGGGATGATTCGTTTGGCTAGGTTTGGGAAAGTTGATCTCGGTTTGGTGGTTCGATTCGCCGCGTCACGGGCACGTTTGACATGGTGAGCTTCCGTGACAATGGCGGTGACTTTAACATCAAGGTGTTTCGGTTGCGCAATTTTATTATATCGGAGTGCGTTAAAATATATCCAATGTGTGCATACGCATCTGTGCAGGATGTGTATAGAAAAGTTTGCGCGTATGGTTTCTTATTATTTTATTTATTATGGCCTAAAAAATGTATCGATTAAACTGATTAACTGTCATGCACGTATGGAATATAAATAAAGAGGAATCTATAATGATAATCTGGTGAAAAAAGGTGTACGCGGGATGCAGAGCGCGTACGTGATTGAACGTAGCGTTTGAAATACGCGTGGGTGCCAACCATTCGACTTCCAAGCGTTAGCGAAAGAGTTCATTAGTATGGACAGTTTGATTAGTGTAGTAGCTTTCTCGTAAGTGCAAGTTTTAGATACCGGTCCTGATTTGGCAACTTGATTTACCTCTTTACCTCGCATTATTGATATACTAAATGCACTAATAACACGATTTACAATAAACACCAAATTATCGTACAAATTTAAACTATCCATATATTTATCTCGCGATACATACATTAAATATTACGATATATCCACCTTGCGCATTTATCTTCGAATATATAGTCGGTCCTGATACGAGAAGCTTCACCAGATTACATATTTAAAGTCTCATTGAATTAAAAAATGCCATTAATCACAAACCTCGCATTCATAACATACTTTGATAACAGCAGCGGCGCACGGTTTTAATATATCAGAATGAAATCTCGCGACGCTCATTTCGTATTCATTTTAAAATTGAATTGAAGGGAAAATTACAGTTCACATCTCTCATTTTCATTTATTACCCCGCATCAACGCCGCAAATACTGTTATTAATACGCATTTATCGTCGCCTATTATACTACGAATAACCTGGACAAACTAATGCCCCCTATCAAAGGAACCACGACTATCCCATCAAGCCGGGCCTCTCATGAATACATATGTACCTATACATATACGGCTGCCCAGAATCCAAGTCGCGTAGGAGTCCAAACATCAAACACTCTTTCCCTAAACTACATTGTGCCCGCGCTAAGACAAATTGCCCCAAGATCAGTGTCCCGTCGATCCCTCGAACTAATTGCCTCTCTCCCGTCGACCGTCGCCGAAAGCCGGACCGCACCGGTCATCGTCATTACCGCGTAACACCCCCCAAGGCTCGTCGGGTCGTAACGTTGTACTCTGTCGTTTCCACGTGTACAAGCTGCATGCCAGTCTTTCACAGCACTCCCGCGTCGTATCACGGCGAAACCACCCTTCCGTTTCCTCTCTTTCGCCGTGCGACGGTACTAATACCACCTCGCGACGCTCGTTTCCTCTGTATTTTTAGTGTTCTCCGAAATGAAGTTGCGAAAAGTGAGGTGGTCTAACGTCGACGTTGCCAACGGACCAGCTACGTAATATCCCCGTAAGCTCCGTCTTTTATGACAGGGCTGCGGAGCGCCTCTCAAGGATATTGGTAATCTTCGAGCCGGCTGTAATATTGGCGGCGCAGTGATCTCTCGCCCCGAACACCTCCTTCCCCGTCTATCCGCGACAACGTCGACATCGTCGTCGACGTAGCTCGCCGCCCCGTCTGCTCACGAACCCAAGTCCGTTACCCTCTCTCCCCCTCCCCCGTCGCCGCCCAAGGACCACCCTCCTCCTGACGCTCCTACGCTCGCTCCTCAGCCACCCTCTCGCATCGCCACCCTGTTCCTCGCACAGGCGAGCGTATTGACGCGGCTTTGCAGCCGCATTCCGGGCCGAGGACGTGGAACGCGGATGTATTAGGTTGTTCTGGAAGCCTTTACGCGCTCCTGAATACGTTCTGGCCGCGTTTCGATTCTGCGGCCTCGTGTTCGCTCTGAATTATGAATGGCCACCGACCCACTGTACACGTTTATTGCGAAGGATTAAAAGGATTGGACCGAGCTATCCTTGTCAAATCGTTCGAAATTTATTCGATATCGAGATAATAGCTGGCGGTCGTGTGTTGGGAGTTTTACGATCGAGATATATACCCTGTAGTATTATATATATATATGTACACATGTATATAGAAATGATTGGGCAAGTTGGCAACGAGGGGTAGCATCTTTGACGGCACGGGATTAGGAATTGTGTACGCCTCGGTGCTGATCACGTTTGGTATAGATAAAGGTTTATAGGTGGATGATTATAAAACTCGAGCTTTACGATCGCTAAATAAATCGCGAGCCCGGCCACTGTAATAGCCGTGCCGTACACGCGAATGGTTTTCGAAAAACGCATGATATACTGGCAATTAACTGGTTAATTGTTTTTAATATATTTTATGTATTTCAATTAGAAATACCATTCTGCCCTCGGCTTTACGACGGTGGATTAATTATCAGGCGAAACGCGACGTATTCAGTAACACGACAGCAGATTAAAAACTGACGAAAATATTCATACAGGATTGGTGAACGATTGAAAGTCGTCTATCGCGTTGCTTGCGGTCAGAAGCGCGATTCTTTGTTACGTGACGCAGAGATTCAGGAAGCCGGGCTACCACGCCCAATGTAAACGAAATGCCAATGCCGTAACGCGCGGATAGGTAAAATAACGAAACACCGCTTAAAACTGTTACGCATCATCGCCCATCAACGAATTCCGTTAACGACCGACAATACCTCGCCTCAACTATTCTCATAAAATAACCCGTCCGGCGTGCGCAAAAATTTCCCCGTCACATTTTCCGCCGGCCGTCCGCTCTCCCAATGCGGGCACGATTTATCGCGTCGCGCCCATTACCGGTGCCCAAATAGACAAATCGAAAGAATCGCCTATACCCGTTTCGCAGAAGGACGGAGCGATTCAAGCGACCAGAATTATTTCGTCCGCTTTCTCGTCTTAAGCACCGCGTAATAATACCCCGTTCGCGCCACTCGAATTGCGCGTGCGCGAGCGCGTGCACGGTTACTCGCGCGGGCAATTCATTTCGACAGGCTTATTGTGGACAAGAATTATGGCCCCGACATAACGAGGCGCGCTATCGGTTCGTTATGCGGTTGCCACGCCGCTAAAGATAATTGGATAGTACTCGCCGAGGTGCTCGCGCAACAATGGAAGCTGGCGCATGAAGACTTACGCTCGCCGTTCCGCTTTTATTATTATCCCGTTTGCGGCGACGCCGATCCCGGCGTCGCGTCGTCCCGTGAACGTCGACGATTCCCTTCACGGCGTCGCAGATGAATCAAACGTCTTAGAACCGGTGAATAAGGTCGCGGGCCTCGACACGTTCGCGTTTAAAGGGAACTGAGACGTCCAGGAATGCAACCCCACGAATAATAGCTTCGAAGCGAACAGGAAAAAATAAGAACGCAATAAGGCAGCGAAATAAAGATGGATAAAAGGACGCATTGAAATTTTCCATGCATGAAAACCCATAGGTTACCGTTGAATCCGCGCCGGTTTATTCACGCCGGTGGCGACTTTTGTCGGGGAAATGCCGGACCGACATAAAGGGCCGACACCCCCCGAAAGGGGGTTGGAGCGAAGCGCGCGTACTCTCGACGATGAACGTTCACGCGTATTTGCAACGTTCCATGCAGAACGCGCTGGAAGATCTAGTTATTTAAATAGTCTTTCGCTCGAGCATTCGCGGCAGACGTTTATTCGCATTAACGCGTCTTCTCCGCGCCCCGGACAGGTTGATAGCGGAGTTTCATTATTTGAGCCGCGATTCACCGAACAAGAGGCCTTTTCCTTCGCACGCTCGCTCTCTCTCTCTCTCTCGCTCTCTCTGTCCCGCTCCCTCTCGCTCAGTGGTTTGCAACCCTTATTTAGCGCGAGACAGGGAGCCGGCCGCCGCTTAATTGGAAAAATTAACGCCGCGCCAGCGCGGCCACGGCCGTGCCCGCGGCCGATTGTTGAAAACTAATTAGGGCCGAGATTTTATTACGCGGGAGCATATAATACGCTTTCCGTTTGATAGCCGCGCTTCATAAAGGTCCAACCCGGGAACGGGTGACTCCCGTTCCTTCCACCTGGCCTGTCTTTCTCCTCCTCTCCTCTCTAACCACGGTTCTTCGCCTCCTCCCTGGACCCGTTCCCGGACGTCTCACTGCCACACTCGTCTCGCTCTCGCGTACCCCGTTTCCTCTCTTGTGAACAGGCGACAGTGTGTGAGCCCGTAAGCCTTGCGCGAGATTAACACGAGAGTAAAATAAAGGCTATTGAATCCCCCATGGGTCTCTGAACAAAAATAGCCTCCAATGAGAAAAGGAACCTTACAGTTTCTTTTCAGCGCTTTCATAAAAATTTCTGAAAACTAATTTTCCTCTTATACGGACGGCACAGCGGGGCGCCCGTGTATATAAGGAAAGGAAGGAACGGCCTTCGCTCGTTCAACCCCCTCCCACCTTTTCCCTCCTCGTCTTCTTCTTGCGCCCCGCTGTATCTCCTACTCCCTTCCGGACAGACCTCTTTGTCCATCGTTCCTCCTTTCCTCTCGCTCTTTCGTTCACCCTTTCTCGCCGCGCTCCTACAACCACCGCCACCACTCCCCTCGGCAACATCGCCACCTACTACTACCCCCACCGCGCCGTCACCTTTCCCTCGACTTTCATTCCCACTACACCACTTTTATACGAGGTGCTAATCTTCCAGACAAGCCTCCAGCACACCCCTGCCGCCGCCTCATTCTCTCTTCCTTCGTTTCCTCTATCACGACCCCCGTCGCAAGGGTTCATTTTCTCTGTCTTCCTGTTGGTATTGCCGGATGCCTTGCCGGCAACCCCGCGACCCCTCGTCTCGCTTCGCCTCGCTCGCTCGCGCCCTGCCCCGCGGCCTCTACAAAAAGTCACTGTCGGGATTATAATATAATATCGCGCTTACAAGGGTGAACCCGAGCTACACGCTGGTCGCGTCCTCCGAGAGACCGATGGGGGGGGGGGCAGCCAATCTGTCGATCGCATCGGATTTGCTAACATTTCCTTTTGTACTTTGTCACTCTCGTTTCCCTTCGTGTGTGACCGAGGTGAAAAGGAGGGTCCGCGGCGCGTGAAGGTGGAAAATGAGGAGGGACAATGCCGCGCGATGCGATTCACTGATAACTCGTTACGTTTCCGTTTGACGGAGGGATGCTTTCAATGGCTTGTGTTTAAGGAACTCCGCAGTCGAAAATGCTTTACGTAATGCATTAGCCGGCCGTATTAAAAGGGGGAATTTTCGTTGCGTCGAGGGATTCTGTTTTTTATGGAGTTTATTTAATTATTATAAGAATATTTTTATTAAGTACATCGATTATTAGTTTGGCTTAGTTATATTTAATAGAAAATGTGTTTGAATTTCGATCCGAATTTGTATTTATTGTATACGCGTTCGTTCGTGCTGTTTAATATAATTTTTCCAGACGACTCGTTGTGCATCTTTATAATTTCCTTTCGTTTTCTTTTCCAGGTAAGACCACGTTACGTATACACTTTCGACGTATCGTGTCCTACACGAAGATTATAGCAGGTATTTATACACCGTAACTCTGTAGCAATCGAAAGGCAAGTCAGCCAATTAAAGCGGACAATGCCTATCGAAAATAAAACCTAACTGAATTCCTATCAACGACGCATTCGTCCAGATATCATACTTAGAATAATTATTCTGCTAAAACTGATACACCGATCGCTAATGTACAATGCTACAAAAACCAAACCATTGTTCCAAAACGAACAACGAACTCGCGGTTCAGCAGAAATTTCATCGACCACAAATTAATGAAAAGCCAAGCACGAAAAAATACCGTTCATCTAAATACGCTTGCCATTATCCGTATTCCCATTACCGCGTTCCAAGTTAAAGGGCCACGAAAGGAGGAGTCCCATTTAGGAATACACGAGGCCAAAACCTTCTAACCTTCTAACCTTCACGAAAGGAGCAACGTGCAACCTCCACGGCCGAAATTACATGGGCATTCGTCGTTTCGTTCTGGCCGCGACACCGTGACGGCGTTTCGTCGTTTATTATCGGGGCCGGGTCACATAACTCGTCATTGCTCCGGTGTCGCGGTCCCGCGGGACGTCTGCCACGGGAACAATGTGGCCGCCTCTTGAATTATTCCCTTTGATTGCTCGCTTTCGTCTCGGTTGCCTCGACCCGCGCCGGCATCCGCCTCCTAGCGTTCCGACCCCGCAGTAAAAGAGTTTCACCGATGCCACCACCCTCTGACGCGATCGTAACCTTGCTGTTCGCTGAACACGCCGACGCGAATCGGTCGTGGGGGCGACGACGCACCATTGTGAACCGTGGAACATGATTGTCGAGCGAAAATTATTTATTTGGACGGCAGAATGGAATTTTAAATGGAATCATTTCTGTCCAGTCTTAATTGCATGCGGTTCCGTTAGCTCGAGATAACGCTGGGTCTTTGGGGTAGTTTTTATATTAATTTCTATTAAATGTTCTACTATGCCTCTTAATCCTTAGATCATGTGCCATGTTCAAACAGAACCTCGGTTGGTCTGAATTGAAATATCAATATGCCGCCGATCTCAAGTGTTCGACGTTGCAGAAATGTTGAACAGTTTCTTTTATATTAAATTCACCTAAAAACAGGTGCCGGTCCGCGACGAAATTAATACCACAAATTCGACTCGACTTTGCGGAACGGAACGTGGTAATTTCCAATTTTGCCAAATATTCCGCGCCGTTCTGCAGAGTTCACGCATCGATGTGTCCTGGGCACCGGCGGCCACGTTGTCCGTGCCCGTAGAAAACGAGCCTCGAAGGGTCGCGGACGGCCGGGTCGCAGGTTGGCAATCGACCACCCATTAATACAGCTAAGTGGACAGGTACCTCTGCGGCACGCGATTCAACCAACGTTTCCTTTTTTCCCGTGCTCGTTTCCTCCTTCCCCGTTTCACCGACCCCGGTCGAGCGCGACTAGAAGGTTGTCGCCATTTGCTTTTTAAGCCAGTCAATCATCGCTTTGATGTCCGTCGGTGCACAAATTTCCTCACGTTCCCGATCGCGTTCCCGTCGACTTTTCGAGCGACCGCGTGCAGAATCTCGTTGAACGTCGTGCACGTGAACGATTGTGCGCCCGTCAAAGGGCCAGACACGAAGTGTTTGCGAAACGAATATATTTTCGTCGGGAAAATTTCGTCCGGCCGGCTGCCGGTGAAGTGTATCGATAACGAATGTATCGTTTATTAATACCCCCCGGTGCACGGGGACCGGAGACATCGATTAAACTCGACGGCCAGCCACTTCCGGCCGTGACGAATTCGCGCGGAACCGCCGGGAATCGCGGTGCTCTATCATACGAGACACAAAAAGGCCTTTATTGGCCGACATTTCGGGCCATTATGTTGCGCGCGAACGCGATCCATCTCGTCGTGACAGCTGGACAATAGGTCGATAACGCTCCGACGTTTGATCGTGCGACACTTTAAGCCTTGCGGCGTGAAAAGGGAGGCGACGGAAGAAAGGGCGTGCGCCGTGTCGTGTCTCGCCGATTTCTTCGGCTCCTTTGGGAAAACCGATGGGCAGGATAAAGTAAGTCAGGGATGGGCAGAATAATAGGCAGGCCGAAGGGATGGACGGTCGACAGTAGAATAATATGCAGCACGGAAAGGTATAGCGATAATAATAATTGTGATGATGCATGCGTCGGAGGTGATTCGATACAATTTGTGTTCTGTTAGCGCAGGTAATCCCACGGGTTCTACACTCGCGGTTCGTTGTTTCTACTCGCTTATTTAGAATTATAACGACGAGCCGCGAACAGAGAATCATGTCCGGGAATTAATTTACTTTTGCAACACGTGTCGATGTAACGAATATTCGATTGGAAGTATGGAAACGATTCAAGTTTTGTATTTAATGGTATTATAGAGGTATTTTTCACAGAACATACCTAACAGTGTTAACAGTTTTTTATTCATCAATAAGTTTTGTGCACGATAGACCGTTGATTAGGGCAGCATGATTAACAAAATCTGGTCATTACTTACGCTCGATGTAGCACCGGCTTATAATCTAAATCTGAACCATCTTCCCACGATGCAGGACCGTTTCGCGTCGGAGAATATCCAAAAGAGGATATTTTTGCGAGTAATCGTGCCAGGGGGGGGGGGATTTGAAACTCGCGGGGAAGATCCAAACCAGTGACCCGACAGATAAGCGGCTAATAAATAAAAGAAGAATGAGTAAGCTAGATCTGCGGTCGGTGACTCAGCCTTTCGTTGAGCTTCGTGGCAAGCATTATTCGCGAGTGCTGCTTCCTCGTTCACGATTCGTTATGAGGAGATCGCGTGAAATCGAGTAGAAAGACGCCCTTTAACGACTGGATGTTGAAAGTGTCGTATTTGTTGAGTCACAGCGAACGTTTAAAGAAATTTCGCAGTTCTGTCCAGAAATGAATCTAGCATTTGCGTTATTGCGTTTACCTCTTAAAAGAGTTACTTGCTCCGGCAAAGGTAATCAATATCTGCAGAAAGTTGTAAGAAACTAAAAAATGATTCTTTCTGAATGTTTTGCATTTCTTGCATTCGATTTCGCCGGCAAATTCTTCATAATATAATTGCAACACCTTTGCGCCCTTCGCATTCCACAAACCGCTAACGATGTGCAAATATTTAACAAAACTGAAACGTTCTGCACGCATGCGAAAATATTCTTCGATACCCATTGATACACCATTGATGCAAACGCAATGGAAGATCAAAGCGTCAGGAATTGAACAGAACTATTTGCCCCCTTATTAAATACTGTAAGCATATTCCTTCCGCCCTTATCGCGGGCAACCTAAAAATTCGTGTCTCTCCCTTCAACAATGGCCAAGCTAAATAGAACAACCTTCCTCGCCCGACCTTTTGATAATCCATCCCCAAATACTTTCTCTGACCCACATTCACCGCGCGGCCCGAGAACGTTCCAATTTTCCCACAGAACAACCAAAGTTGCGCGAAAACCGGCAAGCCATTTAAAGTACCCCGTTCTCCCTGAAAGAACGACGGCAAAAAAAAAAACGAAAAAAAAGGAAACTCCAGACTTTGATCATAGATCCTCCATTGAACCCGAGACACCTCTTGCAATTACCATCACCGTTCGGCCCAACCTGAAAAGCTTTCATCCGCTACTCGTCTAATTTCGATATCGCGATACCGATCGGGCTGAATCGGTTCAAGGGCTCCCGTCCTGAAAGCATTTACACGATATTTATTGAACGTTGTGTTGCGTCGCAGCGGCCTTTGAATAGGGAACGAAGCCAACGGCGCGGCGGAAGATAAAGGTGGCGAAGAACAAGAGGGCCAGAGACACGAAACGGAAGGGTGGAACGAGCGAGAAAGAGGGATATCCACGAATGGGGGGGTGTATGGGAGGCCGGTGAAAGCACGGCTTTGCCAGAGCACGAATAGGCGAATCAATCATCCTGCGACTCATTAGCCCCGCTGCTGTGCCCCGCCACCGCCCCTCGACACCCACACCGTGCCCTCTGCTCCCTTCGCACTCCGCCCGCGCCGCCTTTTTTTCGCTCGGCTCTTTTCCAGGATACCTGGCTTCCTCTATCCCCCGCCTTGTTCCTTCGACGCGGATCCTCCGTGGCCTTTCAACCACCGCGACCGCCCGTTAACAGCCGCTCGCCATTCATTCCGGCCAGTTTCTACGTTGGGTCCACAATGGCCCGTGGGGCGAAACGAAATCTCGTTGTCCGGGAGGAAATGGTCGCCGGGCCCCAGAACGGCGGCGTGGAAAAACCACGTCGAACTTCGCCGGTGCCCCGAAGACCGGTCGTTTCCCGGAACCTTTTCGCGTTGTGCCACGCGGTACCGGTGGGGGGGGGATCCCTGGGGATTATTAAAACGTTAATTAAGGGACGAGCAACCAAGGGTTGCGGGGGGGGGGGAAGAGACCTTCGGTCATGCAATTAACGGAACGGTATGTATACGGTGCGTATGAATCTGGTGGCGGAGTGTTCGGCAGCGATCCATCTCTCAAGAACGTAGCGAGGTGGAGCGAGTCGCAGCAGGTGATTACACCTGCGTTACATAACCCATTCGTTAGGCACGGCCCGTTATTTCACGGCGATTTGATCGAGCGAGCCGTTTATCGCGAAACCGGTAATCTTGCAACTCTTTCTTCGCTTTTTTTCCAGCGAGTTCACCCCACCGCCCCAACCCCTTTACCGTCCCTTCGTGGTCTGTGCCACTTTTTTTCGGATTCCCTGTTTCATCACTGATGCGATCGACCTGCGTATCTATTTTCTTGCCTGTGTCGGATGCCCATTCCGTTATTTCACATTCCAATTGATATACCAAGAAAGGGGAAGCACATTGAGTCGCTACCTAACGCGCGTTCACAAATTCACCAATCTTTCAACCCACGTGCGTTCAATACAGCGTGACAATATTCGTCGACTCTGTTACTTGTCGTCAAATTCATAAAATACAATGATATACAATCGAAGATACACAATTCGTTCTTTCCACCCTCAAACTCTTCCAGGTCTAAGTCAAAGCATACCTAACGTCTATCTTCCCGATCCAGCAATTAAATAGAACCGAGGAAAAATACCGTCTACCCGCTGAATTATAAAGTGTGTACCAATTTCTCCACAATCGCGTCGCATTTCCACGAAATCCCGCGGCATCCACGAGTTCGTGCGGGACACAGACACGGAGCCGTTCCATCAACGTCAACAATGACTACTAAAGCATGTCGTTGCATAATACATTCGCCGTATCCACGAAAGACAGACACAGACGCGCACACACACAACACAGAGGGAGAGAGAGAGAATGAGAGAGACATTGAAGAGATGTCGGGAAACGCGTTGAAACCGTTTCTGCTCTCGTGTCGAACTTCCTGCACGGCATACATGCAGGGACCGGACCCATTAGCAGGATATATCGAGTCCCGTAGGATTAGCCTAGTTGCCCCGAAGCGGCTCTCCTATCAACTCAAAGGACAAACATAACTACTTTAGTCCCGGCCGCAAACTCAAGGGTTAAGCGAGCCTCCGTTCCGCTTTACGCGAGTCCTCACGCACCCCTCAGGACACGAAATCCTTGAAGCTTCGCGCGACGGCCCTCCCTACGAGCCGAAACTACCCCCGCACGACCCCACGGCATTCTCGTCAGCGTGGTTCGTCCCGGGCCAGAGGAGTCAGGGATTGATTCCAGCTGAATATTTCATGGCGAGCCGAGACCGAACTTGTTGCCCCCTCGCAGTTCATTAAGGTCATTATTGTATGATGAATTTATCGTCCATCGGTGACCCCCCGTCGATCGCCGGCATATGGACACGCCGAACTTAACGAGCAATTACTCGCCAACGTTAATGATTGTTGGGGGACGCTTTGCTTTGGAGTGGCTGGTCGCCTTCTTTTTTTTGTTTTCATTATTTTGCGTTTTACTTCGATTCGTTGCCGGCCTCTTGGTTGATGTTCTTTCCTTTTTGTAGCAGTAACGGAACGCGATGATTGGCGTTGGTAGTGGAAACGGGAGTGTACACCTCTCGTACTTGAATTACCGATTGCTTAATACTTTGCGGATGAATATCGAAGACAATGTAAGTGGGACAAGGTGGTTAAAAGATGGTTAAATTTAAGCAACTTGTTTTAATCTCGCGTGCTTTGGACCCGGAGCAGTTTCTATAGGTGAACGCAAGGGTGAATTGAAAACAGTGACCCTTAGACAAGAGTAAATGCATAATACGCTTGTATTATGCGAATCCCGGTGACGCGAGAAATTGAAAAGCAATTTAACAAAGATAAAAACCCTGCCCCTTTAGCCTCTGAATACCGCGCCACCCCGCTTTCAGTACCACGTTTACGGGGAATAGTTCCAGGGATCCGCAGAGGCCGCATCGCCACCACCGCCGCCGCCGCTGCCAATCGCCAATAAAGCCCTCGCCTAAATCATAACATGTACTATTTAACGTTCAGCATTCAGCAGTTACCGGAAACAGCGTCAGCATCGCGGCCAAAATAAACTCTGCACGCCGGGTAAATACTGATTAAATGCATCGGTCGGGACCGATAGCATCCGAGGCGCGCGCGCTGCAACAAAGCGTATCGGCCCGGAAGCACAGTCGAAACTCGAAAGCGGCCGCGCTATCGGCCGAAACTCTATGGAAAAGGTCGATTATTTGATGTCTGCAAGCTTATCGAACCGTCAGGCGGCGATCTAATCAATAGGACAGGAAGCGGTTGCCAGGGCAATGCTGTGCGCATCGCTGCAATATCGTAATTATAATTATTAGCTAAACAGAGAGACGGCGCAGTGGTATGTGCCGATTATACACAGACCCGAATACATACACCTTTCCATACGCTTAGCGGGGGTTTTACCGTGCTGCGCGACTGCGATATATCCTAGGTTTGCATTATGCACGGCATCCTCTCATTGGCTCGCAGCGGTGCAGTCGATACTCTCCGCATTCGATAGCTACGTATATATATATATATACATGTGTTTGTGTGTATACATACATATCTATAGAGGGAACGGTCTGGCGGCGGTGTTGCGTTTTGTTGCGATCTATTAAGCGGAAATATTCGCTCCCGATTCGCGGCTTTCCGCCGCGTACGTATATTTTATTTACAGCCGGAGGAGGCAATGTATTTTCCGGATCGCGGCACTTTTCTCTTTGGGCGAGGGGGGAAATTAATCGCGACGCAGCGACGGCAATCGCGATCTCGCCTCTCGACTGTTTGGGCCAGTCTCCGTTCACGGTTATTTACGGTTCGCTGACGAATTGGCCTTCCCCGCGAGTTCTTTTGGGATTTGCTGCGGGGTAGTTGGGGTAGTCGGGGGGGGGGGGGATGGTTCATTGGTTAAGGGACGGTGTAATCCTCGTGTAAGTGTACGGTTTCTTTAAGTTCCTCGTGCTCGTATGGGTGCTTCTCTTAAGTAGAGGAAGAGCAGGATGTTTGGGATGCTCGAATATGTAAAAAGAAGTATTAACGTTATTTAATTTGCGACGCCATGAATCGTCGGGGAATTTTAGGACGAAATGGGGTCAATCGTAACCATGGAACTTGAACACTATCGAATAATATTGGCGGTGAGAAAATGATGAATACTGATCAGTGAAAATTGATGCCAATAAATGAGATACTTATAGGGGTAGGGAAAATACCAATAATTTCTCCAGCAGTCATACCAGTGTAACGAAAAACAAAAAACAGAGGAATAATACACACTTTTCCAAAACACCGCACTGCAGATTTTCATATCCATACTCGCCTATTTCTTTCACAATTATTTTCGCGATACTCGAGCCCACGAAATAAAGCCAAACTGCAACCTTTTCGCTAAAACGATTCCCTTACGTCGTCCATCCATCAGACAGTAACGCAACGCGCGTCAAACGAAGCTGTTCGCAACAAGGGCCGGACCGCATTAACCAAATCTCCGCGTCGATTCCAAAAAAAAGAACCGTACAGCCAAGCGCACGCACCAAACAGATATTGGCAAACGCGTCAAAATAATACAAAGAAGAAACTCGACCGCGATCAATCGCCCGTCGATCAGCACCGCAAAACGCCGCGGCAACCGTAATTAAAACCGCGCGAATTCCCGAAACATTTCGCCGAAACGGAAAAAGAACCCCCAACCCCCCACCCCCCCGCGCGTGTTCGTCGTTAAACCCGCGGCGTCGGTCGATCACGAAATAACCACCCGGGTTTCTTGCCGTTACGAAGCTCGTTCGATTCTCGCAGACATCGGTTAAATGGCCGTGCGAGCCCCAGCCCACGGCCGCGTTTCTCATTAACTTTTTATTTTGAGAGCACGAAAAGTCTCTTCGTCGGATGAAGTTCGTCCGGTTTCTTCCACGTTCCCCGCCGTCCCGCCCCCCTTTCCTCGTCCTCGCTTTCCCCGGTTATCCGGCCGGGCGTCTTCCGGGCAGCGGGAAGCTCCCTTGAAAAATTCGCGAGCCAGAACGCCGGTGAATCCAGGGAGCGTCGAAACAAACGCGTCCCAAGGAGATCAAAGTGCTTCGGGGGCTCATTGGACGGAGCTGATTATTTTTATGACGTTACACGAAGCTGTCCAGAAGATGAGATGCCCCAGCCCCCTCGATATCGCGACGGAGCCTTTTGCCGTGGCTCGCCCCTCGCCCTCGTGCCGCTGACAGTGCCGCCAACCCCGCAGTCCCGTGACCGGAATACGTCCTGGCTGCTTCCGTCATCCAGCGTCTTTTATTCCGCGCCTTTCTTACGTTATTACCCGGCCAGCCTACGCTCGTGGCAGTCTGATGAATTAATGGACATCGAGCGGGGGCAAGGGGGTGGGTGAAAATCGGGGAGGGATGCATTATGTTGGCGGGATCAAAGGGGATACTCTGTTTCGGGGGACCGGGAAAAACTCGATTCCGAATATTGCAGGTGGTGAATGGGGGATATATGGTTGTCCCCGGGAAGCGGTTGGCGGTGATTGGGGCCAAAGTTTCTGATTTTTATTCCAGTTGCTTAGTTCGCGTACACAAGTATCACTGTCGCGCGAAGTGCGATTGGTTATCTGGCAGAGGCGCTGCTGCGATCAGCGGAGGGGAGGAAATATGAATGTGGAAGTAATAATTGTTTCGGTTATCGGAATGTTTGAGGAAAGGGTTTAGTATTGGCGCTTGGCGAGCAGTTTTAAACTGAGGCTAGGAGGCTGTGCAGAAATTTTAATTAATTTTCTTTTGGAGCGTTTGAAAGACCAAGATTTCATAATTATTCAACTTTCACCGCGCAACATGGGGCATTTTTTTTCCAAATCCTCGACCAGTTCAGATTATTATCCTATTCAGCTGGCAAAAAGAACGGTACACACTGCTCTCGCTCAATTAATAAGCAACAGTGTTGCCCCTCGAATGAAAAATGGTTCCGCAGCTCGTGGAAACGTGTCCAGGACTTTCAAGAGAGTAACAAGGGTAGGGACAAGTTTATATTACTCGAACTGTCTGCCACTGTAACGCGCGTTTTTTGGCGTCGATATATTCCGTCGACCGATTACGTAATAACAGAACGTTGTATTAAGAAAAAATTACGGAAAAAAGATAAAGAAGCTGCGTCGTATATTATCGCGTGGAACTTACGACGACGACGTTACTCCTTTTATTGTTAAGCAAATGGGGAACGGCGCTCGACAAACGATTGCGATATCTGGTCTGACCAGTGACAGTCCCCCTCCACTGCGCTGTATCGACGCGAAGCCACTTAAAACGATGTTGCAAGCATCCTAGAATAGTGGTACTCCAGGCAGATTTGTCTCGGACAAAACTCGGAAGCTCTCAGGATTTACTGTCATGCTCTGTGAGAAAGAAACAAAGGCCGTTATTGTGCATGCTTTCGGTGTATGGCGTTGGCCAGCTGACAAGGAACGTCCCGTTCAACCATGAAGCAGGGAATAATACGTGCTTGGAATTTTTTCGAATAAACTGTCTAAGAAAGTTTGCGCAAGCAAACAGCAGCCACTTCGAATAATTTTATGGATTTCCGTATCGCGATGTAGTACGTACCCATTGTAATATCGAGGGCGTCAAATGGTTATTCGATCAGTAATAGAATTTTTGCGCAGAACCCCGCGTGTGTGCAGCACTTACCAAATCTTGTAAGTACACTTCTAAATGTACACTAAAAATTGTTGGAGATCGATCGTGTTGGGCCAACGTGATCTCTTGGATTATAAATTTTTATTAGAACAGTCGAAAATATTTTTCATAGTTACAAATTATGTACGTGCGATCCCTGAAAGGAATCTAACACGTCTTTCATACATTTCAGAAACACCGAAACATTGTTCACTTAATTTTCGATGCTTATCTTTCAAACTGAATGCTCTTTGCTGGTTACAGTATTCGAATAATCAGCAGAGTTTCGTGTATTATTTGTACCCTCATAGCTCGGAAGACTTAAAATCGATACGTCTGAGGTATTCATAGAACATGGACCCATGAAACTGACGAAGAACAGCCCTATTTGACGCGCGACTGTCATAAAGCATCAGCATAGATTTCAAAGAGGCGCAACATACATAGATACTAAAACAGAACTCGTACAAGCTCATTAATAATTTGCTCTATTTTCGCAGTCCACTAACTCTTCGCTTCCTCCCACATAAAATATAATATTATTAGGAACTCGTAAAGATCAAATAATTAATAGAACGCTGTAAGTGCTTCGCACGTTCGAAGGACTGTTTTATAACAAATATTTTCTACCGAGGGAAACACGCAAGTATGCGCACATCTCCAATTAGCAGCAACCCTTTCACTCACCCCAAAAGGTACTCCCATAATACAAATCGCACCCATTCCCCTGCTATCATAAATACGTCCGAAGATATCCGAATCCACAAAATTAACGTAACTCACACGTTTCTACAAATGCAGTACCTACTTGAATTTCACCCCTCGGGACTATCAACCACACCCGAACAACACCAATACGTCACAGTACTCCATCAACCCCAATATCTCCTTGCTCCCACACATATTTCAAACGGTTTTCGACTACTCGCGGTCCATTTCGTGAAAACGAAAGCTCCGCGCCGTGGGACTCCGCGTGCAAATCGTACTCCCAAGGATGTTCCGCCCACGAGGCAGCCCTTTCCTCGCGACGATCGCCCGTCGTCGGTTTTCCAAGGGGAAACACGGTATACCCGTCGGATGACAGACAGACGAACCGCGTGTAGGTAGAGTTATATAAATTAACGAGGGTGGCGTCGCGGCGAGAAGAAGAAAGAAATGAATTACGCCTCTCGGCGGCGTGTTCGGAGGCACGCGGCCGAATCGTTACGGGCCGGCCGCGTTCATGCTCGAATGTCTGCCGGTATTTCTTCCACGAAAATAACGCACGGTATTTATAGGCGGGTTTTTATGTGAAAAGCTAAGTGCTAGTCGTAAAGTTACATCAAGAGGCCTGTGTGCACCGTGGCCTGTGTGTATCGGGGCTGCGCGATTTCGTTTTTCTTCGACGACGCGAAATATTCTTCACGCTCGTCGCGAGCCGATCCGGTCGTTCGCGTTACACGAACTGCGGCTCGTTTTGTTAATGAAACATGTCCCCGGGTATCTGGATACCGTTAATTCAAGGACTAAGCGTAACGTCGGCGTGGCTATCGCCGCTTCAATACGCGTTAACGTTGCAAATGCCTATTCATTAGCTGCTCGGTAAAACTGGTTCCCTGTTATCGGTGTGGTTCCCGACGTGAACACTCTGTCATTTCGCGGCGATTCCAGATCGTATTCCGCCCGGCGACAGGTAATTAACGGTAAACGAGAAAACTGTACGAACGTGTATCGAAATTTGTTGGCTCGCACGAGAATGGACAGGCCGATAATGCGGGATCGTTATGGGATTATTTTTGTGGCCGGTTTCTCACGGAGAATTTACCGGGACGCACGTCCGCCGGGACACGGGGAACAGGTACGCGTAGGTCGATATTTATTGTTAAGTAAAGCAGCGTAAGCACGTGGAAGTGGAAACGCATTTTTTTTTTGCAGAGAGGACACGGCAATTGGTAATGCCTTGGCGAATGAAATTGATGCGCCGTTGTGGTTGTCACTAATGCTATAATTATTTTATTTTCGCGTTTCACGTGCGCACATATTTTCAGTAGTTTTATGGCGCTCCATTACGAGGTATCGCGTTCCGATCGAGCCCTTCGAAATAAAGAAATCACTAACTGTTGCTTTAATTCTTAACTTCTGGATGCATCTTCTGACTATTCTTACGGTAATGAGACAAAATCCTATCGTAGAAAACGATCTTCCTTATCAAATCTGTCAAACCGATGCACCAACATGTGCTTTCTCGTTCCAAACCCCATTTCCGAACCAGAACTGATATTCTTTCCAAGTCACCCCCGGCATCGCAGCCATGGTTCAAAGTTCGAAGCCCACCGCCCGACAATAACATTCTGCTCCAACCAAAAACGGGACCACCCCGTGATCGCTTACCACCCGGAGCACAGTGCAACCCTAGCGACGTTTTCCACGGATCGTTAGCCGATGCGAACGAGCCACACGTACACGATTCGTAGGCGGTATAATTGAGCCTGGTCACTCGAGTCGGTCGGTGCGCACTCGAGTCCTCTCCCTGACGGTCCATTATTCGCCGATCCCGCTAATACAGACCACGTGTTTTGAATAGCGAGACCAGAAGACGAAGGGGACTCGAGTGTCGAGCACGTGCACCGTTCTTCCGACCTTCGACATCCTTCTCCTCCTCTTTCTGCTTCCTCCACCTTCCAGCTGGCCGTTAGCCTTTCCACGTCAAACAACAGCCTCGTTGTGACCGTCACGATTTACATATGCACTTGCTTGGCGATTTCGTGCACGCCTGCGTCGTTACGAACGTTCATCCTCGCGCGTACGCGTTATGGTGTTGTCGTACGAAATTGCTGCCCACGGCTGCTTACACGTGTTTGGAAAAGCGGCGCCACGAGGCTCCGCGGATGGCCTTTCGCGGGGAACAATGGTGTTTCGAAATACGTAGCCCCGCAGGTGAACGAAATTTGGATTCGTTGTTTCTCGTGGCCGCGAAATGTGAAAACAATCGAGTTCGGTGTCGTTCTGTTGTCCGAAACATCGAACGGATCGGCGAAATCATCGAATCGCTGGTTGGAACAATGGCGATTAAACAATGGAACAGAAACGGAGCATCGCGAAATTTCATAACGGAAACAACATGCACGGACGTGCATCTGAAAGTTCTCACGGCGATAGGAGGGGTTACAGAGGCGACTCCCGGCGAACGAGGCATTGCGATCCTCCATCCCCGACCCCCTCGCGATCACCAAGAAATTCCCGAAGACCGCCGCGCAACCCCCGGTGGCGGAATATTTAGAAGCCGCCCCGTCGCGGAGAGTCGCAATTAAACGGAGCGACGGCTCGCGTCGACTGGCAATTTCGCGTTTGAAAGGGGTCGAAGAACACGTTGTGGAAGGGGTTAACGTTGTAACATTGAACCTGTCGGTCGATTTTACAAGAGGGATTCACATTCGCCGTCCGAACGGGAGTGCATCCTCGACCTTTATCTACGAAAAGTCGAAGACAGCTATAGAGGGAGGGGTGGAAATCATTCCTATAGAAACGTTAATAATAATAATCATAATAATTCCCTTCTCTTTTCACGATGTCTGTTCGACGCGGCCTTTTCATCGGGCCATGAATGGGTCGAACGAGTTGAGCCACATCCTCTTCCAGCTCCCTTTTTCCAACCTCCGACCTCGCCATCTCCGCCATCATCGCCGTTCGTTCCATCCCACCCCCCGCCCGCCCCTGCCCACATCCCCCTGCGATTCTGACAAGGAACGTCTACTGCGAGACCAATTGTACCGGGGCAACGGTACCGCTGATCTAGGAGCTCACGTATGAAAAGAGCCTGGTTTCCACGCTTCTTCTTCTTCTTCCCCGTCTTTCTCTATTTGCCTTTTCCTTTATTTCGTACTCCCGAGTGCCTTCCGCCTTTCTTGGAAATTTTACGTTAGGAGAAATGCTTGCTCTCCCGTTCCGGCACTCTTGCCCTCCTTACCCGAACGTCGAATCCAATTTTATCGCGATTCCACTGTACCTTTCAAGCGATGGACTAGGAACGTTCGTGGACCATCTATATGTGTATACGTTTGAAGAAAACTGCTCCTATGATCGCGAACGCTGGAGCAATGTTATTATTGGCCGTTGTACGGGTGGGTTTAGCGTGAGACTGTAAGGGATGATTGCGATGGGGTACGAACTTTTACCAAGCGACGAACAGGTCGAGGGTAAGGATGGAAGTTGAAGGAGGGAATTCCTCAATTAGGCAGTCGGGGGTTGAAAGGGATGCGACCAGCGTATTGTAACACCAACGAGCAACCCTTCCTTCTAATGCGTTTATAAAATCAGGATGATCAACACCACTTTTAATTTTAATTTCCGTACAATTTTTATCTTAATTTCGACGCGGTTCTGCTTTTAGAACAGGATATCACTTTCGGCTGCTTATCCAGCGCAAGTATACATTCAATATTGCAACAAGATCCGCGCGATTAACGAAATACTCGACGTATGTGGCCCGACGAAGAACCGATTAAAAAAGCTCGAAGGGCCAACGTCGAAATCTATAACAGTCTGATTGCTCACTTACCAAAGTGACCGTCACAATTTGTTACCCATTGTCTCCGAATCGTAATAAAGACACGGCCGTTGGAAAGCGCGTGAAAAAGAGCATAATCACCGTCGACAGAATCATCGAGACGCGGGGAATCAATCGAACAGTAATAACTTCGCCGTGGTACAGAAATCCGCGGCGTGGTGCAGCGGGCACGTGGTTCGATTCACGGCAAGGAAAAAAGAGGCTCGAAAAGGGTACATAAGAGGCAGCGATGCGAGGTCGAGCCGTAAGAGCGGGAAAGGAGAGAGAAAAGCGTAGAGACGAGAGTATAAAAAGAACCCGCTTCTCGAATTTGCCCTCCGCCGGCTTCCTCCTCTTCCACCGCCTCCGCCTCGTCCACCTCCTTCCCATCCTATGCCTCTGCTGCCTCCGCATGCAACGTGCCCGTTGGTTTAGTTTCGCTCCCTCCCCCGCCGGTGCACGCTTCTATCCCGCGCCGATACTCACGCACGTTCGAAACACGTCTGTACGCGGAACAGAAGAGCAGCACGCGATCTCGCCGCGTATTATACCGGAGAAGCGACTCTATGGGCCCTGGAACGCGTAGCGCACCGTAATCCGATCAAATGGCAAAGTGGATCGCAACAAAAAAAAGACGATGATCTGTATATCGCTGGCCCGTCGAATTTCAATATGGCCCGGCCATGCCCGAATAACCACCTATCCCGTGCAGGTATTCGTACGTGTTATATGAAAGGCAGAATCCGCGAATCCTTTGCGCCGCGAGACGTGAATGCGTTCGTGAACGGGAGCAGGCGCGGGCGCGCGCACGTCAGTCGTCGGACCTGATACAAGAGCCACCCTCTCGAATTGGTCTGCTCGAGTCCTATACCGATCGAGTCACATTGACGTGGATAATTATGAAACGGCTTCCGGTGCACCGTTACTCTTTCGTTGCGGCGTTCCCTTCTCTGCTGGTTTTTCGAGGGCCTCCTAATTGCGATCGACGGGATCGCGATTGTTCCGAACGTTGGGTTGCACGATTGGGGAGGTGCGTGAATGGAAGGGCGAGGTGTTATTTGGCGGTGTGTATCGGCTGGATAGCTTGGCCGTTGTTTGTTCGGTCGAGGGCTGTTTCTTTGATGTTGCGTTTTAGGATTAGGGACGACTCGAGGAGCTATCGCTCAATGTTTTTCCAGCGATTGGCGAAGCTTCGTTTCCTTGATTTCTCTCTTCGTTTCGTCGCGTTTTAATTTGCGCGACCGATATGTTTCGCAATGTTCGGGGGAGTGGATTGCGATAAACTTGCAAATCCCGTGTGCACCGTACGGACATTTTTAAACGACGGCGTAGATGATTAATCGCTACCCAATGATTACGTGCATCGCGGCAGAAATAGCAAACTCCTGTAACGTTTATAAAAAGTTCTCGGTTTCGTGCACGCTTTGGCGTACGGGTAATGCAAGAATTCCCAGGACTACGGGTTAATAAACGACACTGATACAAGCACACGTATTTTACCGTTCTGCAAAATGAATATTTTAAATCACATTGGCACAGTGTCTCTTACGTCCAAGTGTCCAATCCATAAAATCGTATACGTTAGACTAGGAGACTAGGCTTGATCGCGGCGAACGTCCCTCAGCATTTTCCCATTCCCACCAAATATTCTCAATTAACTAAAATTCCCCGTTCGCGAAATTGACGGGCGCCGCTTCGACAGGTCCAAGAAGCGGAAAGGGCGTTCGCATAAATCGCCCCTGTCCGAACGAGCAAAAGAGAAACAACTCGCCACAAAGCCCACGACCAAGCCAGGATATTTTCATTAACCGTCCGCGAACCGTTCATTCTTTCTCCTTGACACCTCGGAACACGGCCCACCTCCTTCAACACGCGAAGGGAGTCGATTACCTGTCCCGGTGGCAATAAAAATGTCAAAGGATTTATCCGGCCGCTAATAAAATCGTTAAGGTATCGCTGGTATAATTAATCGGCCCCCGTGGACCATTAATAACTCTATTTCATCTCGAACGTTTGTTCCCCATCTTTCTTCTTACCTTTCGTTTTCTTCTCTCTCTCTCTCTCCCCCTCTATCTCTCTTTCACTGACGTTCCGAACGATCCGCATCGTATTTTCCAGATCGACGACGGTTCCCTCGTATTTCTTTATAACGGACACTCTATCGTGATAGAGCGATAGCCGCGAACCCTTGCGCAACCTCGACCTCGAGCCGGCTAGGGAAAACGGTATCGAAAGGTCAGTAACGCGATGGCAATTAAGCCTCAGCCTATTCTTCGCCGCGGCCGCGCGGATCGCGCTGCTCGAAAATTGTTCCCCGACCCGGCCGTGCGGGGTTTTCTTCGACGGCAAATGTCAGTCCGTGCACCTGCTATTAAACCGTTCGAACGTTTAATCGGCCGGCGTGTCTTTAATCGGCCGTCGGATTCCAGCGATTCGCGCCGTCATAACAGCTGGAAATTGCTGGCACAATTTCTCGCTGGCGGTCACGATCGTGTGTACACACGGCACGTAAACGCGTTCCCCTTGATTGGGCTCGTTTTCACGATTCTCGAGATATTAATACATCGGCATCGTTGAACCGGTGTTATTAATTCTGATGGCTGGAAAGAGGAGTACAGGAATTACGTCGAACAGAAGCTGCACGAGCGGGGATGATTGACGTGGATCGTGATTGATAGATCAGCGTCCTTGTCGGGGCCGCTTCTGCGACGGCTCCCGGATTGAATTAGCATGTGAAAGACGCGACGGAGTTCGCGTTCGATTTCCAGGGGTTGGGGGGTGGGAAGGGGGCGTAGGGATGTACTTGTGCGGCGATACCATGGATGCATAGAGTGAATGATTTCGAGAAGTTATTCGATTCGGTACCCGTGAATGGTTCGGGGGTAGTGTCGGCCGGAATATCTGTTTCTGTTATCTGATAGATAGTGTAGGTCCGGTTCGGAAACTGCAGAAATTGGTATCGAAACTTGTGCACACAAAAAATACCGGGTGGGTATTATTTTTTCAAATTGTTAGTGCTTCTACGGAAGTTCGCGATTGCGATTGGATACCAAAAATTGGCGAAAAATTTCGATGACTCGAGAACGAGCCCTTTGTTTTCTGCAATACGAGTTTTATTTTTAAACGCATTTCCCCGACAATTAACTCGAACCCAAAAAATTCTCTACGAAATGAGTATCCTCCCGAACAGACAACCCTAACTTAAACTCCTTAACAACCCCGACGAGTCCGCGGTCCAAAAAAAAAATCCATCGAGCTGTTCGACGTCAGGAAGAGAAAGAACCGACGAAGCGTCGCGACGACAGCGTGGGTAGGCGAGGGGTGTTCGAGCCGGAACGAACGACGGAAAGAGGGTTGGAACGGGGTGCGTAACACCTTCGCAGGAGCGGCGGGAGGATGCGTTTTTGTCGAGGTCGTTACAGTGGAGGGCGAGATGGCTGTTCTCCCTCCTCCCCCCGCCCCTCGCACCCCTTTTCTTTCGTCGAGGCGGCGCATTTAAGAAAGCCCACCCCTCCCTTCGTTTCCCTTCGATCTCCCGTCCCTTTCTTCCTTTTCATCGCGATAGCCGCGGCCCGGGCAGCCTCCTTCATCGACGGGAGCGAGCAACGCGAGTGCCAGAGGGTGGTGCACCAGTGTCGGACGAGAAACGTGTTTGTCAATAGCCTGTTAATGCGCTAAGCCATTAATCATTGCGCGCGCTCGTTCCTGTCACCGCGAACCTTAACCATCCCCCGTCGTCCCGGGGACGAAGGAGGCCCGGCCCTTTGCCTGAACCGCCTTGCCACCCCCGCGTACGAGCACGTCGAGAGCCGGTCGACGTGTTCTTTCTTCGCGCGAACACCCTACTTTCCGTCCGCGACGAGCCGCGACGCCCTTTGAAACCGCGGAGGCGCCGGGATTAAACGCATCGTGGCTTGGAATCGCGAAATCGTAATCAATTAACGTACTTACAATTAATGCGATATGAATAATGTTCTTCCTTGTTTCTTCTTCCTTCGTGGCGTTACAAGGGTGGATCCACGACGAGCTCGATTCATTGAATTTGTTCGCATGCGTGTACATAATTCGGTGACAGGTACTTGTGTAACATTGGCCAATTATATCGAACTGTTCATCCGGGTATCGAAAGTCGCGTATTGAAAGACTGTGCGAACAGTCGGCCGCCAACCGAGACATTCGTCCACGGCCAGAAACAAATCTTTTTTCCCCAAACACCATCGATCCGTTCGGCCCGCTGTGCGATCCGAACTGCCGCGAGATATCTAAAAGGGGGGTCGAAGCTCACCGGCCGCATAATAATATCTTCCAGGCACGGCCGCGGAAAGTCGCTGTCTGAAATAACCGCGCGTCCGCCAGCGATACGCGCGGCCACCGCGAGATGATGATCGGACCGTGTCTATGACGAGAGACCGGGAGCGGAGTGTACAGAGAGGCATAGAACAGAAGGGAGGCGAGTTAGAGCGAAACAGAGGGACGACAGAGTAGTCCGACTATTTATAGCGTTCTATTCGTTTCGGATGGCTTTCGGTGGCCGCATGGGATCTGGCATGATGGAAGGCATTATTATGGTAAACCAACGGACGGCGCTTCGTTTATTATCTTCGAGTTTATTGTGCTTCCGCGGCCGATTAACTTGTCTAGTCTCGAGATCGGAACCGCGCGTGATCTTGCGTACACACGCTCAGCCTGCGTACGCTCTCTCTAGCCCTTTGATGCTCCCGGGCCTGAGGATCATCGGGATGCAGAGGAACGCAGCAGATTGATGAGAATTGAGTGTATTGTACTTTGTGGACGCGGTTGATGAGAGTAAACTTTTTCGTGAATTAACGGTTCGCCGCAGATTTCGCATTATGCATTTCGTGTTTTATACTTGGTGCCATTTTCCGTTTGACGAGCATCTGGTAAATTGTGTTTTTCAAGTTGCACGCAAAAAGCGAGCTTCAGCAAGCGAGAGTTGATGTTGGATAAAATAATGCTGACGTAGGAAATTTATCGCACAATTTTATATCCGTTAGAAATCGCTCGTTTGAACAATTAACGCGGCGGCTAACGGACTTGCGATGAGAACAATCTCCGCTTATTTGCCACAGTAACATGAAATCGATTACAATACGTTCGCCAGATTGAATCCGTACAATACGTTACGGAGTATCAGTAAATCTCGTCCGCGAACTATTAGATCGCCTTCGAGATATACATCGAATAGAAAGGAGGACAATATCTCTGTACCTAAGAGGCATTCTCAGCAGCGGAGTGCATTAAAAACCGCCGGGAATACTATTTCCACTTTCACCGCAGTGAAACCCTCTCGTGCAACCCGTCCCAACAAGCTCGCAAGCGAATAACATCCAAAAACCGCCTGTCTAACTAAACGGTCCGAACGCACCCCAACGCACCTCGTCTCCCAACTCAAAACGACCAAAACCCAAGCTATCAACTGTGCCAACACGCCCTCGAACCGCGCGCAATCCACTCCAAACCGTCTCCGTCTCCGTACTCGGTCCGCGGACCGAGAAAAGAATCCGCGAACGAACATCCCCCTCTGCCCCTCACGCCCTGTCTCCCTCCCTCGTGCGCACTTCAAACATATCGGTGCAAACGCCGGTAAACGTCCGCGCAAAGAAACGAGTACCACAAAGGCGACGATTCACAGCGTCCATCCGAGTCCTATCTCACGCGGCCACCGTATCCTCCCCCGGATGCGCTCGACATCTATGACCGTGCGATACATCAACGCGAAAGGGGGCGAGGGACTGGCCGCCGTTCGTTCGACTACAAACTGCTTATTGTTTTTCAGCGTCCGCTAGGCGTAACGGCGCGCAATCCCGCAAAGAAACGGCGGAGGCGGGAGCGTGGACGATAATAATAGCCGCGCGCGAGGGACTAGTGATGCTCCCGCGACCCGCTACATACACGCTTGTGCGCGAGCCGTTTTCTCGGCTCGCCTTTATGAAATATCCACGCCATTCTTTCCAGCCTGACTCACCGGGCACCGGGCTTCATTCATGAACGCAGCCGCGCGGAGAACAGTGATCCGCACTGTGCGGACCGGCCACGCCGCTTTAATTGCGCGTGCACACGCGCGCCTCTCGGTAACGGATACATGCGCCGTTTTTGTCGTGCCAACGAACCGATTCGTCTGTGTTTGCGCGCGCGCGCGCGCGTCTCTCGACCGGGAAATTCTAGGAATCTTTTTTTCTTTTTTTCCTTCGCGAAAAATTATAGTCGGGGGGGGGGGGATCTTTCGACGATCGGCCCGGGGAAACTAGCGGACGAGACGGCGGCACGCACGGTTTATTATTTTGGAAGACGGGATATTGACTTAGGTGCCGGGGTTTTCAACTTTATTCTTTGGAGAATTTGTTAATTCTCGCCGAGGAGTTGTTTCAGAGGAGTTCAATCGGAAGTTCGCTTTTGTATGTCCTTGCTAACGGTTTTATAACATTCCCTCGCGGTTTGTGACAGGTTGCAGGTGTGGTTAGTAAAACGAGGAGTCAGCTTGAACTGTAATTTGTCAGATATTATTATTATTTTTGTGGTATAGATAATGTTCGGGGCATAAGGCAAGTGATTGCGTTTATTTCGTAATATTGGTTGCGCGCATCTAGCTACACGGAGAGCTCTGTTAATGCGTCTTGTCCATTAATGCCATAATTTAATTAGCGCACAATTATTACGCATTGTTATTGTCTGCCATGTATGGCTACGGGTGGGAATGATAAGATCTCTCGCGCACGCAATTTCCGTATACAACGAAGCAATTTCCTAGCCCCGCTACCATGCTGTATTCTAATTTCAATAACAGTACCATCCCGCGTCCATGGCAATGAAGCAACCGAACCCGAACCCGCAGGTATGTTATCATTCGCCCCAAAAACTCCCTCCCTTGTAACAGCCGTAATTTGTACCGCACGTCGCGGACAAGTCGCAATCGGAAGATCTGTGTTTCAAAATGTCGCACAATATGTCCGTGCGCTCGGATTGTTCCTTGCAACAAAAATCCCCGGTTACACGCCGCTGCTATCGGCGAACCTTTTCTTCCGTTTCGCGAAAATCTCGACGAACCGTTTCTCGTCCACCGTTCGCACACCTGTCTCTCGCTCCTTCGGATCATTGTTCCCGTCCTTCTGCTCTCGCCTACCCGGGCCCGTGACATTATCCGCGATGCTCGGGATGCGCCACGGCCGCAGATAGGTACAAGGTTGCAAGAGGCCGGGACCATCGTGATAGAGCCGGCGTGGATTCCTTCGACATTCCCGGCTGCATTCGCACGCTCCACGCTCCTATCGTAGCTTCGAATCGGCTCGGAGCGGGAGACCATTGTCTGACAGCGCGTCGTAGCCGCGAACAATTAAACGCACGCTCGTGGAATCGTAATCGAGGGGGCGGCGGCGACGGGCGGCGGGGAGCGCGCGGGGGAAAAGAAATTTCCTCGATGTTTAACTTCAGCCGGTCGTTGATGCAACCGAAGTGATCATCGCTCCGTGCCCGAGCATGAGAACGGATGCGAGGCCAACAAAGGACCCAGTCTCCGGTCGATCTGATTTTCCGCGAGCGCCGCTGTTCACTCCGTGTCGCGCGATTAAACGAGCTATTGAAGAAGCGGAATGCGCGACGGCGAAACAATGATACGCGTGTACGTTACGGCGGGGGCAGAGGGAACGGTGGTTCTTTGGAAACGGCACTTGAAGTCGGTTTCTGGTTGAACGTACCTCGGTGTTGCTCTTGGCGGCCGGGACGGAAGAGCGAGGAGGCGCGGGAGGGAAATAATGGAAAGTTGTTTTACGCAGCGTCGAGCATGTGTACGATATTCGGACGGAGCGAGGTAACCGGATTTCTTTGTTCCCACGAACGTGGTCTATCGTGTTTGTGCAACAATTTTCGCCGGATTTCGTCAAACGATTTGTCGCTGTTTGGTAATGTTTGTTGCATCGATTGATTTGTTTGACGCTGTATATAGATACGTATTTTTCTGTGGACTTATTTAATGGATCGCAGTAGGTGGTGGATCATGCTGTCCCTCGGAGTTCAAGTACCGCTAGACTTATTTGTACAATTATTTCACATCGGTACATTTGTAGTTGGTAACTTTGTGATTGTATTTATAGTACGAAAGAATTGAGTGAAATTCCGTGGCTCGTGTTAGACGTGCAATTATTGGACTCACTGGACAGAGCGCTAAAAACATTCTCGAATGAAAATACCACGGCAATTATTTAATTTTAAGTACATTCTTTTATGCAGCCTTGGAAATACTGATTCAAGTAAGTAACTAATAGGGAATCGGACCTGCAAACACGTTTGTCTATCGATCTGTCATGATTGACACTGCTCAGGTGGTCGTTTCAGTTTCACAAGAAATATTTCAAGCCCGCGCATTTATAAAACTTCTCACTCTGATAATTATAACCATACGTCTGGCGTGTTAACATTTCCTAACAGATTTTATGTAGCGGGTCCAACCGTGCTCATAACTTCAACCCAAAGTATATCTATTTGCATATACGTACTTACCATGTGCATAATGTCCTTTTTTTTTGTCTCTAACCATCTGCTACTCCTTCTTTATCAAAATACTACAAGAATGCCGTACCAAAGCCGGCGTGTACGCATCGATTTAATTTTACGACGGCTAATTATAGACTTCCAGAAAGATTCGTCGCCGTGAAAAAATGTTTCTAGCACCTCAGCATGATACTATCATAGAAATATTCTCTCGGCTAATTTCGCTGACGGAACGCGCGCGACACCCGTGAACCGTATCGTTTTACTCCAATTAATTCGCTCCGCTCCAGATTACTTGGAGACCGGTAACAGCACCTGGGCCGCAGGTAGCTCGCGAACCGTTTGTCAATCGCTCGTTGATTAAGCACGCCGTTCTCATCAAGAGAGTTTCTTTTCGATAGGGTCTACGCATGTTCTGCAAATTGGAAAGGTAAACGTACACGTATATGTATACGTAAGAGTGGTTTGTGACAGTGTAACAGTTAAGCGATTCACATTGTTCGTTACTGTTTCAGTGCGATATTCACGTGTCTGATAGACGAAATTAAATAAACAAGATACGTAGTCCTTTCGTGCATTGCTCCTCGCGTTTATATATGTTTAATTATCGCAGGATATAAATTTTTAATTATTTCATCTTCCCAAACAAAAAGCAGCATTCTTAGATTTGGTTAACACAGCTTTATTGCGTACACATATACAGTGGAATATCGATTAATCGGACCGCGGTTAACCAGAATTTCCGATTTGTTCATAATATGTTTGTAATCGTATCTTATAAAACGAGTCACACCTTTCGATGCTTGGCAAAAAGTTGTTTTTAATTAGTTTGCTCAATATCCAATATCAATTTGTTCCACCTCTCAGCTCGCCATTATACCGGTTCATCGAGGTCCTACTTATCCCCCCCGCGTCTCTCATAATTCAGGTGTTATATACGTATAAATGGCGAGAGTGCTTTAATAAATCAGCCATACATGAGTAATATATAATATTCATGCAACTTTTGATTAAAATAAACAAGTGCTAGTTAACGAGCACCTCTTATTAATGTCAATAGAAGAAACTATCCTCTTATTCTCGGCCGCCCAATACCCGAAACACCAAAAGCCTAGACGAAGAACAACACCTGTAACTACTATACACATTCGCCGAATCTCCCTACGCGAGTCTTCATAGAAACCGACAAATACACGCAAACGTGTGTATGAAATCTTCCACGTCGTAATCCATCGCCAACCTTTTGACAGCGACTGCCTCAAGCCAATCGAGCCAATGTACTCCAGCACACCTCAGCTCCCGGACTTGCACTCTAAACTCGCCCATTGTCCGTAACCCCCACGCTTCGTGCAACACAGAACCGATGCCATCCGAGTTAAAAAAACGAGGACGATTTCTAGCCACGGAAAAAATTGTTCTCCAAGACACTTCGTGATCGTCGCGGATTAAAACTACCCATCGCGGGGGGACGCTTCTGTCGTCGACCTTCGACGATCCCGAGAACCCTCAACCTGAAACCCCGAGCATTCCTTCACCCGACCCGTTCCTTCTTTACTTTATCTTCACTTCCGTCGCAAAGTGGGTGGTCGTTCCTCGCCATTTCCCGTCGCCAACCAACACCCACACTCTGCGGTCCATGCGTGTTGCACGAGGCGACGCGTGCACGGGCTGACCTATTATGGCCGCGCGGTGCATTTCGATTTCGATCGGCCTCGGACACCTGTCACGCGTATCCGAGTACGCGCGACCGAGCGGGCTGCTATTTATACGGACGCGTTTAACGGTGCCCGGTCGTTGATCATAGCGAAGATCCGCGAGCCAGAGCGAACGGGTTCCTCGAGGACTCGCGTGCGGCCGAGCGGACACTTGCACGCTGCCACGCGCCTGCATTCCCCCTACCTTTCTGCGCCGGCTTTTCCGCCTCCCTCTCTGCGCCTACTGCCAAGTGCCATTCTTTCTCTCCGGGGACTTGGCCGGCGGTGGAGCCGGGCACACAATGGATCCGAACGAGATAAATGGACGAAAAATCAATGGTATTCGGTCCCCCTTTGTGTTTGAAGGTCTGCCCCCGGTTGGGGAGGGTTTCGTGACGCAGGTGAAAATAGTTTGCGCCGGACTTCGATGCAGTTTTCGAATCGGATTGCGGATTAAATCGGTGAGCGGCTATGTTGAACGTTACGCGTTGATATCATTGTCTGTTTTTTTACTTTTGGGATCGATGATAGGAGAAAAATTGTTCAGGTGGATTGATAATTTGGGAAATCGTAGTGCTTTCGGGAATTTCTTTGTTCCCAGCGTTGGTATTAAACGTTCAACGCTTGGGGATGGTTTGAAGTTTTTTAAATGAAAGGCGCAGATATTTCTCTGTTTTTAATTTAACTTGTTCTTAAAAAGTTGTTTAAAGGGGTCTGTATACTTTACATTATGATTATTAGTTTACTATTCATAAATAACGAAGTGGCGAATACCAAACATTATAATCCTTGCGTATCGAGTCTGCCGTATCGGGATTAATTTTACTTCTCCTTAGATGAAACTTGCTTTGAAAGAAAATATAAAACTAACTTTCTGAATACTCTCACTCGATTGGCGGCCACCCTAAATAATTTACCGTGCACGAGAAATTAGAAGTGGAACGTATCCGTTACCACTCACGGTCGGGCATGAAAATTTTCAAACAAATTAAGCTATGCAAATGCTGCAGCTTAACATTGGAATCTTCGCAGAACATGTTTCACACTCGCCCGAAATAATGATTCGAAAATACAATAAACCGCACTCGAAATATACCCGCGAGCAATATCAGTTCAAAGTGCGAGAAGAAAAATTGCCCGTTAGCACGGCCGCAGACTCAACCCCGTAAAAACTCTCTGAATCCTCGAATCTCGGTAGAGTGGAGACAACTACGATGAAACGATAGAGGACCAAAGAAAAGCGTCCGACAAAGGTTACTATTTATAATCAGCGGGGCTCGCATCACCGGATGGGGGTGACGTGCGCGCGAAGAAGCGGGCAAGCGAGCAAGCAAAAGCAGCCATCCACCAAACAAGAGCAACTCGAACAACCGGAGCACAAACGAACAAGAAGAAGAGGAACCAAGGTGAAAAACGTACAATCAGAAACGGTCCAGAGAGGGAGGGAAATAGAGGGGAGCAGTCGGTCACGCGCGGCAACTGCGATATATTAATAATGGGAGCAACAAAGCGGCAAGGAAGAAGAATAAGAAACACGAAAGGCAAAAGGAACAAAAAAAATGTACCAAGCCAGCTATATAGAGAGGGCGAACAGCTAACCCTATCCTCCTCTAACCCTTTGCTCTCTCAATTCCTGTTCTAAATTCGTCGCAGGCCTCGTTGCAACCGTTTGGCTTAAAGCTAACGGTCCATTCGCTCTCTTTCTTTCCATCCCCGTCTTCTTCCCTCTCCACGAACCTCGGTATTCGCCTCCTGCTTCCTCTCTGTGTCCTCGCGATGGTCCGCGGGTCTTCTCATTCATGAGAAGAGACGGAGGGCTCTAGAGCACAGAGAGAATCCGGCGATGGGACGAGGGTGGCCGAACAACGAGTGGGAGAGAGAGAGAGAGAGAGAGGCTAGAACTGTACCGAGAGAGTGGAAACGAGCGCGAAAGAGAGCGCCGGAAACGGTCGCGAGCCAATGTTCATTCACAAACGGCCACGGCCGCCTTGCCGCTTGTCTTCTTGGTCCTCTTCTTCTTCTTCTTCCTCTCCTTCTTCTTCCCCTTCTTCTTCTTCGTCGTCTTCTTCTTCTACAACCTCCGCCTCTGCCGCAGCGTTCTCCTGGTCGTCGACGTCCGGAGCAAAACGTCCCGACGCCACCGTCGCCGCCGACGCCGCGTCGCTCGTCGTCGTGCATAAATCTCCACCTCTCTTTCCAGACTCCCGACCCCTTCTCTCTTCTACACCCACTACGGGGACCGGCGTAAAGCCGAGGGAAAGAAGATGCACGAGCAATACACGTACAACACTCATTGTTCTTGTCTGCTCCCGCACCAAGACCGGTTACCGGAATAGAATGGTATCCCGCGCGGGTTAATACGCTGCAACGCATAACGATGGCCCGTCTCCTCCTCCGCGACGAAACGAATCGTCGCACGGACGGACGTTTAAAATCTCTGTGTAGCCTAAACACAAAACGACGGATGGCCGGTTTTATTCTAGATTGCGGGGATATTTCGTAGGTGTTTCCGTCTGTGGGTAAATCTGCGGTTTTGTCGCGGGTGGACGGGAGAGGATATCTTTCGCGTCGTGAAAACGCGTGGAATTATGCACTCCGGTCGACGTTTGGGACGAATGTATGAACGTTTCGATAGAGAGGATGGAATAGTTCGAGGAGAGCCAATGTGTGGACGGGAGTACTGCGCGGCTGACCAGGGACCGCACCTATTCTACTTAACGCTCCTGCTGTTCGCCAGTGCACAGTAGAGAACGGTATGGACGCTCTTGTTTCTCTGATTATTGCCTCGATAACAATACGAAACTAGTGGTATTTAAGTGTCAAGCGTCATTGATTTAAATTTTCTACATTTTCAATGGCATTGGTAATGCCTGGAGGCCCGTGAATAAAATTAAACGACTGACGAAATCAGATGAATCGACATCCCCAATGTGTTAACATTGTACATAAATAATCTCCTACGTCTATCACATTTCAAGTAGCAAGACGATTTCATCGCGTTTCTCCTAAAAACCATGCAAAATCGCTGTAGAACTAACGGAATCTCGCATAAAGCTCGGCTATCCAGCGGAGGCGGGGAAAAGGAAATTCAACGAACCTCGCTGATTACAAATATAATATAATAAAGCGGCATTCCATCCTGTCACATTATCCGTCTCTACGCTGGCTTCGCGCGCGTTAAAAGACGACGCGGTCCTTGTACAAGCCACGTATCGTTGGCCAATCGGAATAAAGTCTTAATTAAAAAGCTATTACACACGCGATCATCAGCGATCTTTAGGGAATCGTGCAAGAGAGGGAAAGAGGAGCAGACAGAGGGAGGGAAATATTTCACGCCGTAAAACAGTTGTCATGGCAATTAAGGATCCGCTCGGTGAACGACGATATTATAACTGCGAGATCGCCGCACGGAAATAGCGGGGCCTCTACTTAGTAAGTGGAACAGGAAGCGCGCGATTCTTCCCGCGTCGGAAACGATTTTCCAAGAAATTCATATCTTCCAACGGCGAGCATGTCCACGCGTGGAACAATTAAACGGCCGTTCGCAAACTGGATCGAAGGTTCCACGAGCGTTTCGAGATCGTACGCGATATCGCGGTTGCGCGTGAGGCGGCACGCGGCGTCCGCGACAATTAAAAATTCAAATTGGTAATTAAGCCAGGACTTCTACTCGCTCGTCCATCGGTCTTCCGTGGCCGTTCGGTTCCATCTAGAAGCGGGGGAATACCGTCGTGCATACTGTTTCTTCCTGGAATGTATGTTGCGTGCGTTAGGGTGGTTTTCAATTAGCCGGAATATTTCACGCGAGCGTTATACTCGCTGATCGACAGTGTTTTCATTGTTGATAGACTAGTATCAGGAGTAGATAGGATCGATTGGCGACAGGGAAATGCATCCCAAGTGTATAGTCGGGAGTTGAATGGAAATTATAATTAAACCAATCCATTAGATTAGATGGGAGCAGAAATGTTTGTAGCCTTTAAGTAATAAGAAGTCAAAATCTGTTTCTAGAATTTTTTTCTTTTAGAAAAACCAACGGAACGTTTCCCCTTATCCAATTATGTGCTTCGCTATTTCACGACAAACAGATATTACTTTCCATCGCTATTCAATTGATTCCACTAGCTCGAAATACTATATTCTTGCGGCCCGATACACTCCCGTTGCACCAATATAAAGAAAGAAAGCCCCCGCTATCGCTCAGTAAGGACAGCACGCAAAGTGCACGCTTCGAGTGCCAGCGTTCAACGTTCTGAATCGCCATAATCTTCGCAAAACGTTCGAGGACCGCAGTTTTGGGCAGACGCGTGCACGCGCTGGCCCAAGGAAAAAGCGCCGCGCCGCTCAGCGCCGACCGTGCTTTGTGGCCGTCGATAAAAAGGGAGCATCCGCGAAGTGGACGAACATCGTTGGCCCCCGTCTGTGTGGCTGCGTGTCTGCGTGTGGATCTGTCTGTTCTGTTTAGCGCGCCGGTGGGGATGGTAAGGGGCGCAAGTCAAGGGTGCATTGGTGCGGAGGACGAGCAGCAGCCAAGAGAAGGGGGGGAATGGGTTTTGCGGAGGACATGAAAGGGATGCGCGCCGACGCCATTCTCGTCCATTCCTCTTGCCGCGGTAGGAACAGCGAGGGTGGCACAGGGGGGGTGAGCCATGGTCTCTACATAGAAATCGTGCATACACGTCACAGAGGCGGTGTACCTGTGCGTGCACGACGGAGACGAGGCAGGATATTCTATCCGGCACGACCACGGCGAAGGCAAATGCAACCGGGGGATCGAACGCGACTGAAACTGAGCGGCGAGAACCAAGGAACCCTCTCCCCCTTGCTTCCGCTGCCTCTGTGACGCGTGCGGGCTTTGAGCTTACAGGCTCTGTGGCCGCGTTTCGATTGTGGATACGGAGAGACGGGTGGGAGGATATGTTGGTTTTCGGGAGTTGGTTGTCACAGGGGTGGTTTGTCTGTCTGCTATGCCGGGCGATGATAGACGGTTCAGCGTTGCCGATTGTTGGGTTCTGCGTTTTTTGATAGTACCTTTTCCGATTACTGGTGTCATTTTTGTGGTGTGGATGGGTGATATTGATTTAGGTACAATGTTCTCGGGCGAACCATTGTTTATCTTCGATTGGGCTGATTATTACAGTAGGATCAGTTTACAGTATTTTTGGCGCACGGACAATAACTTGAGCAACTGACAATAGGAAAACTATCTGATATGATATGTTCTTTCAGCAATTTAATTTTAAAATAGAGGGTAGAAAACTCACGAGGCTATAGTAAAACGTAAATTTTTATTGTTATATAGTTTACGGAAAACTACGCCCACGTTTCCCCCTGTGTTATCCTCACTGTACTCTGTCAATACCTATCTCCGGCGCCATAAAACACGCTTCAAACAAGAAATCGTACGATCCAACTCCAAAAATGCTGGAAACAAATTCTCCGAAAACGTATTACCGCTTAAAGGCAAAAACAGATTCTCCACTCGTCGAGGAAATGTATTCAATCCATCCACAAAGCCAACACTTCCAAGTGTCCCATTAGACGAATCGCAGCGAAAAGTCGTAGGTACGCGTTTCCCCGAGCAATGGCGTGATCGCACACCTGTAGAGATTTCTACCTGGCTTGAGCTGCAGGAGCCAGCGCAGGGCGGAGGTGGAAGAAACGATCCAGGGATGTGGGCGGACAGCAGAGCGACAACAATAAGCATTGTGATTTGCGCGGGTGTGCCTCGCATCCGATTGGTCGGCTTCCACCACCTCCACAGCTCTGTCGTAGGGCCGTGACGGGCGGCCGGGGGTTGCGCCGCGACCGCCGCCTCCGACCGAAACAATAGACAATGCGCAGCACCGCCGTCGCCGCACCTGATCCGACGGGATTCGAGCGCCAGTCGAATCGCCGGCCGCTGCCGTTTCGTTGGTCGCCGCGATATTGTAAGAGGGATTCGATTCGTTGCGCGTTTGCACGGTTCGATGAGGTATTCGTATTGGAGGCCGTGATAGCGCTGGAAAAATTGCCCTTAGGATTGAGTGTTTTGGAGGTGTGGAATTTTGTACAGAGATCTTTTTTTATGGTTATCGCCAGATTGGGGAACAAGTGGATTAGATACTGTATTCGTATAGGGTTTAACGGTAGGGTGTAGGTTTGGGTTAGGTTTGGGTCCTGGGACAGGTTTGGGTTAGGGGCCAGATGGATTCACGGATTCGTCTTCTGAATTAATTTGGGAGAACCGTTTAATGAGTTTTGAGGATACAGTTTTGTGAGGAAAATGGGTTTCCTGGTTTCAGATAGTTATCCTGCATTTTAGGATTGCGGGAAGATTGGTGTTAGACAGGTAACCTGTCTTCGATTAGTTTAATGCATCCTATATGTAATGTGTTCGCCTGTTGCCACGTTTCAAGTGTACGTCTTGTTAATTCATTATTAACGTATGAGGAGAACAAGATTATGCATGTGCGTTGATCTGCTTGTCAATTCGCTGATGAAAGAATCGCTGCCTATGTTGAGGTAAGATAATACTTGCTTTTGGATCACAGTTAACCACGCCTTCGGAAACATGCCCACGTCCAATAAAAACATTTTCGTTACCTTTGCCTGTGCGAACGGTACTATGGAGCAAATAAATCGGAGTTCATTCAAACCATTGTACCATTCTTCCCATTGCAACCCTCGCGGCCAACCTACTCCTCCACTCAAAGACTACAACGTCAATCAAAAATGACCTGCTCCGAAACCGTACCGGTGACACAGGTTCCGGTAAGTAGTATACGGCACGCGTTACGTTACCAACATTCCCCGTGCTCGCGTGCCACGTGACACATCGCTCGCCTCTCCACTTACCCCTTTCGGCCTGCACAAAAGTAGGGAGCCCGAGAAACAGAAAAGCAAAGGTAACATCCAGCACGGCAGCTCACGCTGCTCATCCACGGCGCTACTACTACGCCCAGCTAGCCGACCGCATCTCGTGGTCTCGCTACAGAGATGCCATAGGGTGGGGGATCTCGTTACGCGCCCCTAGAAAGGTGCAGAAGGGCAGGGGACACGTAAACGATACCATCGTCCGTATGCACACAGGTGAATACAGATTCTACAGAGAACAGAGAACGTAAACCTGCGATATCGGCGACAGTGAAACACGAAGACAACGACTCTATGTACGCTTCTATACGTGTAATACGTTCTGGAGCAGAGAAGTCAGAGTTTCTAGGTACACGAAGGCGTAGACGAGGACGAGGACAGGAACAGGACGACGCGTCGCGACGCAGGCGGGTGGTGGTGGCCCTGGCAGTGTCAGGTAGAGCGCGCGCCTTGGCGTGGGTGGCGGAGAAAGAGGGCGGGGCGTACGCCCGAAAAGGGGTGTGGTTAGTGTGAGAACAGGCCGCTGCTGCGACCGCGCGCTAGAACGACCGCTGCCGAGTAACTGCGATGCAACACGAACGACCCACAGTGTGACTGAAAGGCGACGACCGCGTTAGAGCAAGGACCACGTATCGACCGGGCTGGGCGAGCGACAAGGACGCCGACGCACGCTCGCCGGCGATCGTAGTCGAATCAGTGAAGGAAGGGGCAGCCGTGGCGCCGAGTGTGCTTGCGCGACGAGGAGCAAGCGAGGCGGCTAACAAAAGCAAAAGAGAGAGAGAAGAAGCGCGGGAGACCAAGAGAAAAGACGCTCCGAGAACAGAAGCGGGGAGCAAGAGTGGCGCAGCGCGGGCGCCGAAGCGGCGCGGAGTGGCGCGGCGCGCCGCGCCGGCCGCCACCAGGCAGCGCCTCGGAATCTCATCCCGTTCGGTCCTCGGGGGCTTCAGTCAGTCAGCCGACGCTCCGAGACGCGGTGATTATTCCCATTGTATGCCCGCTTCTCGAGGGGGGGTTCTTCCACCACTGACTATCGTCTCCTCTCTCGCTCTCACTACCGATCGGTCGCCCTCGCGGCCTACTACTGATCACCGTGCTCCACGTCCTCGTCGATGCGTTCCAGCCGTACGCGATAGTGTCGAAGCGCGAAACAGAGCGTCGGTGTCGATCGTAATTCCGATCCGCGTGAATCATTTGTTCATAGTCCTGTTTCTTTTCTGGATCAGCTGGATTTCCGGTGCGCGAGCACTGTTCCGAGGGTGACGCGTCGTTCTTCCTTGTGAGTGAGGGATAACACAGATCGGCGGACAGGCCGCGACGACAGTTCCGTCAATGGAATCATGACGTAGTCGTGCGGGACCAGCCGGTGCACACGTTCGTCTCTAGTAGCTTCTCAGTGAATTATCTATTCTACATCAGTGATATCAAGACCATTTCCGGTGCGCGTTGTTCAGGATCGACTATACAAGGAAACTCAGGATCCGCAGCCTCGGGTCGTTGGTTTCTAGTGCCGGTTCTCTGTGCGGGGTGTACATATATATACATATATATATATATATTATATTGTATTGCGTGACAAGTGCCACGAAGACGTCGAACGGGTAGTCGAGGCTACCAGCGCGGCGAGCAGGATGATATGAGCACGCTTGGCAGGTGAGTGAGCTGCACGAGCACGTGACCGCGACGATAGAACGATACCGGTGTACCTACCTAACCATCGAACCCCCGCGATATTGCAACGGAAACAGTTTCGATCAGTTTAGCGACAGCTGCCACTCATTTATTCTCCCTCATTATTAACATTTTTACGGGCTTTTACACAACGAGTTAACGAAGTCTTGAATCTTTGCGCGCGATTATTCCCGAAGCACGCGGTGCAACGTAATCTGTGCAACACGCGAGCGATAACGTCAGTGGGACAGCGTGTGTGCGTGCGTTCGCTGCCAGAGACACACGCAGGGCCATGTGTTCCGGCGCGCGAGAAGGAGATCGGCAGAGAGAGTGACAGATCGAAGGAGAAAGAGAGGATCGTCGTGTGCGAGAGAGCGAGCTTGAGCGAGAAAGGAAGGAGGGCGGCAGAGAACGAGAGGGAGCATGCAACGCATCTGACCCAGTGACCCTCCCTTGACTGCCTGTCTCCCCCTCGCCGCTAACCCTCTTCGACGAGTTACCATTTACTTCCACTCTTTCCTACCCTGGCCTTTTTCGTGCCATGTGTCCTGCGAGACCCTCGAAAAATCTCGAATGGATTTCTCGTCGGTGTCTCCACCTTGATGCCGACCACTTGACGATCTCTTGCCGGTCCTCTGTCGCGCCGCTCGACGCGTCTGAGCCTATTCAATCGGGGGTGAGAAACGATTCCTGGGAAACAAAATCGCGTTCGCGTGGAACGTGACTGGTTTCGGTTATCCGCGTTCGAGGGGGGTTGACGATTCTTTTGCATGGGAGGGAATGGATGTGTCTATGGGGCAGCTATTAGGGTGCAGAATCTTGTAACGCGATTGGGATGTGACGGGGGAGAAAGGAATGCGAAATGTACGTAGAATGTTTTTGGGAAAGTTAAATTTGAATATCCGTGGGATACGTGCAGGTTCGATTGGAAATAGTAATTTGCTTGCTGGAGGCTCGATGTATTGGAAGCTGTTTCTTTATCCCTGAGATAGACAGTGCTTTATTAATTAGTTTTAACAGTTTCATCAGTTTTAAGAACTGTGCAATTTCGTTTACCTTGTCGCATATTCTGGACTGACAATAGTGCGTTGAATTGTACATTACGTAAATTAAACTACGTTCTATGTTCGAATTGGCTCGGGCAAACGAAGGATTACCACCCTCTCGATTATTTTCTTGATTTAAGGTACACACCGTCTGCGCATTTCACCAGTCGGCGGATAGCTTCGTTTGAATTTTCATTTTCCTCCTCCTGTGTAATACTTGAGATCGGAAGTACGAGGTCTGGAAACGCGCAACGCGTATCTGCTCCGGCTCGACATCAAAGGGATGAAGTCGCTGGTTTGCATAAACAGCTAAACCGACACGAGAGGGATTGTCGATGGGACAGGGATAAATCTTTCGTCGGGGTGGCAATTAAAATCGGCATTTCTAATCGTGACGGTAGTTTTTTTTTCGTGCGGCGTTTGGGGATGGTTTAACCCTTCGCACTCCGTATTGAACACTTATATCGAGGATACGAATTCACCGCTAAAATAGATTAATTCTTTGAAATCGCATAATCTCGCATGCAACTTCTTACTTGTCGATATCGAAGCTATAAAAAACAAACCAGAAAGAATTAATTAACGTCTGCTATTACCGACGGTTTATTCTTGCAACAAAGTAGCGAAACAATCCAGTCACGTTGGAAGATCGGTCTGAACATTTCGTTAATCCGTAACAAGCATAAAACAGCAGGCCGGGCTTTCGCGAGATTAGTTAGCTTAAGTGTCGCCCGAAATAAAACGCGCCTGTCAACGTTACATTGTTTCGACGAGTACAATGGCCGCGGTGTGCAGACGAATTCCTAGGATCAAGCCGCTTCTATCCAGCATCGCGCTGCAACAATATGGGAATAGAAATTGTCGAAGTGTGTACGCCAACGTCCACAACGGAGACGAGTAAGAACATTTCGACGGGTATAGACAACAACGGACCCGAAATAGAGACTTGCGGAATGAGCCGCCCGCCCGCGGACGATTATTACACGTGCCATTAACTCTTTTGGTGTTCTTCGTGGAACAATTGCGGCGTCCCTTTCGACGACGATTAAGGGTCCTATTAAGAGGCGGCGCGATCCTCGCGAAAGTCGACAGATTCGGCGCGAATATCGTCCGATGGGAAAGGCAAATCGATAGAAATCAATTGAAAAATGGAATTGAGCGTAAGAAAAATAAAGTAAGACGATTGCTTCTGCCGTTGAATCTGTTTGATCGACGGAATGGGAAACGTGGAACGTCGGTTTCCACGTCTTGATCAATGAGAAACGATCTTTTTTTTTTTAAATTCGCTACATTGTTTGGGTCTTCGTGGAAATTCCGATGCGGTTGCGATTGACAGGTGGAAATTGCTTGACATTTGATGGAAGCGTAACTCGATAGATTCTAATATAACGCAGTTTGTGTTGAAACGGAAGAAAATCAAGTTCGAGGATTGTGTTCGTTATTTACGTAAGAGTCGGTCATGTCATGTGAAAGTACATGTAAATAGATACGCATGGAACGAACGATCATATGATCCATGTAAAAAAGATTGCGATAACGGTGGCGAAGAATCTCGTGTTTGTGAAGTTCTACGAGCATAGTGCACGTTCAATCGTCGAACTGGATTTGTTTTCACTATCAAAGTAAACAGCTTGAAAGGCTTTCACACTTGCACCATCGGTCTGACATTATACAACCGTAGCGCATTCAATTCAAAGAATTTTCCCACCGCCTTACCATTCGCCAACGGAGACAACGTAAACGCAGAAACTGTCTCTGTACCATCGCTAAAACGGAGGGCGTTCTAGGCACACAAATTGCCACAGTTTTCATTAACACCTTTAACACGTTGGGCCCGGCGCCGGTCCCTGAGGAACGGCACTAGAATTTTCGTTTGGCTGTCGTCGGTCCGTGGGACCGACAGTATTAAAGTTAAAAAATAAATATATTCTCAATGAAATGTGATCAAATGTAGTTGAAAAATATTTCTCCTGACGTGTCACTATCTTCTTCTCTTTCGGACATATTCAATGTTACGGGCAATAACTATTTTCAAAACTAAACTCAACTTTCTTTTTACGAACAATCTGTACACTTCGGTAGGTCTGTTCAAACTGATCGCCTCTTGGAGGTACGTACGTGGCAGACCTATAGATCATACGAATATATAGTGAACAGAATCACCCATACACCTAAAAGACGTCGAAAATAGCGCGACAAAGAAGAATTCCTTATCTCTTGGCGATACCCTACAACATTGTATCGCTCGCCGGCTGCCGGCTGAACGGAAAGGACAGCAAATTCGGCGCCGGGCTCAGCGTGTTAAAAAATGTGCACGCGGAACCTTCAACGCCCTACTTATTCAATTTACCGAATAATTAAAGTTGCGTTTATAATTTGTTTACCAAGCTTCACGGTGAAAGGGTTAATAACAATGTTCTCTTCGTTCTGCACAATCCACGATTCCCACCGTTGCTCCCATTTGACAGCCGCGACACGACCCGGGGCGCGCAAGGCGCAAGTAACTTTACCCTGACGGGTCTTCGACTCCGCTCCACCCGAACCGAATGCTTCGTTTTATCGATCACGCTGAAACGTCTTATTAATCAATTACCCATGCTTCCGGGCTGAACAGTATTACCCTCTCCGAGAATAATCCGCGGATTCTAGGTACGCGTTGCCGAGCGTGCGCCACGGTTCACGCCAAAAATACCGTATAATCTCGAGAGGAGCATGATAATTAACAGCGGACGCATGGTGTCGAGAAGTATTCGCGCGAAACGACGCGCCGCGCGTTTACGCATTGTGCACGTTGCGTAATTAAGATCCGTCCATCGAGGGCCGAGCCGCAATCGATATAAAAGCAAACAAATTTCCATTCCGTGTTACGCTTGTATAATAACAATAATAATAATAATAATACACTTCCATTGCCCATTGTGCCACGAAACATTGAATCTTTCAGAAAATCTCTCGAGAGGTCGAAGATATTCTTTTATCATCATTCAAAGGTTAAATGATACATTCCAGTAAAAACGATTTCGACCCGCAATTAGGTCAACGTCGGTTCCTGTTGCGCCTCGAAATCAAACAGTTCGTGGCAACCGCGATCCTCGAGCGTAAGGGTGCAGCAACGCTGGATCGTGAAAGAAAGATCGGCCCTTTTCTGCGTGTTCGTCCGCGAAGATGCTTCAGACGCGCTCCAACGTATCGCTTCTCGGCTGTCTGTCACTTGCCCGTTCGTTCGTTCGAATTGAAGGCACGGAAGAAGAGAGCAAAAGTTGTGGAAAAGGAAGGTGCCTCGAGTGGATGCCTGTTTCTTTACGTAACGTCGCGGCAGGTGCGTTCGTTCCGCGTTTTTCTCCGCGGCGTTCGACGGATTTAAAGAAAAGAAAAAGCGGGGAAAAAGAGCGAACAAGAGACGAGATGAATGCACAGAGGCAGAGTTAGTTGTCGCAACGTTTCCAGACTTCGATCCATTTTCGTCGGACCGCTTTACGTTTCTACGATTTCTCCGCGTGGCGCTTTATGAATGCACGCGTTGCATCGATGTCCTCTCGCTGGACATTGTGCCCCCGATCAACAGCCAGAAACGAGATACACACCTGTGCAGCATACCTCACCGCTACGTTTAATAATATGATAATAACGCGCGTAAAAGCTGCTGCACCGATCGATCGCGTAGCGCGTACCAATTCCCGTGGAATGAATATCGCAAACCGTTCGAAATTCGTCGGGAATCGACGTTATTTCGCTGGCCTTTTAGGCGAGACGACGCAAAAATTTCGGTTACTCCCGTTTAACTTCCAAATACTGCGTGCAGACGCCTTGATAATGATTTGCAAAAGGCCCAATCTAATCACCGTGAGGTTACATAATATTGTAATGGCATTATTTAGCGCTCTTCGCAGATACGATTCTCTCGAGGCTTTCGGTAAATTATTATGCCATTCCAGACGGATATAGTATTTGTCTTTCTGCTTTCTTATTGACGCGATATTGCAATGATGGTTTCTTTTCTTCGGTTCGCGTTGGTACAGAAATCTCTGGAACGTACTTACGGTGAATCATTACCGCAATTAATGATTAGTATTTGGTGATATTTACTGTGTTTGCGCTCTCTCGATATTTGAGAGCCGGAGACACAATTCTGTAAGGAGTATGTGAAAATAGTGAAAGTGAGTAATTAATAGAAAATTAGATTATTCGCTATTAAAATAATTAATGCGAGATTCATATTTCTTCTGCCTTTTTAATATGTAAATATTATCTTGTATGAACTGCGAATTATAAACGTGGTAGTCTTGCGCGAAAATATTACCATACGATACGTTTAAAAGAAGTGTACGCGATTTTCTTGTCATCCCGTTAAAAAATAATAGATTTATGAACAAAGCAAAGTTTAATCCCTGTCGTGTGTTTGTTACAAAAGAAATAGCTCAATCATAATCATAAAACTTGTTATATTCGAATTAGCATTGCAATCCGATTGCAAAACAGATTTCCCTTTTTGTCAGGAACGTAGGGGCCTTTTTATGCAATTACAAGGTATAATTACCGGGACAATCGATCACATGCAACAATGTTGAAGGGAACCGGGTGTCTAGTTGCACAACAATCTGCGCACACCGGTTATCTTAACTTTACCGTGGAAATTCAGACTGGTTTAACGCAATGTCATCCATTTCCATTAAAATCGCGAACAGGTGTGACATCGAAATATAATTTATGAACGGTTTTGCAGTCCGAACGTGACGATAATATCGTGGCACGCATACAATGTTCGAGGTCGGTAATTCATATTAATTAAATGTTCTTATAGGACAGTTCAAATACTTTTTGCATTTTTGAATTTATACTAATGGAGTCGTACAATATTTCATAGTCGTTCTACGTATAATACAATCCGTGCGTGTTACATTAGTCCCGATCGTTTATGCAAAACTGACCACCACTGTACGTTCTAATTTTACGTACCAACGATTCCCGATTGTCACTACGATTTCGCCATAATGAGCAAATTATTGGCTTTCCCGTTTCAAATTATTTTACCCCGATAAAAACGCCCGTTGAGATCATTTAGATTAACCCGATTCTATCTGAACACAAAGCGTCGCGATAATTGGCTGCCGTTCCGACCGGCGAAATTTAAGAGGTATGGCCAGGTAGGGTGGGCGGACCTCCAATATAAAACTTTACATCCAAGATCCACCACTCCAAATATCCTGTCGGAACAGCGCCCCGATAATTACGCGCGTCCTTGCATAGAAATATATATATAAGTCGACGACGAATGAAAAATGATTGATTCCGCGATAATCGCCTGCGTTACGTGACCCGTGGACGTAAATCTGCGAAACATCACCTGTAGTCATCCGTCAGCAGAGAAGGGCTTAAGGACGGCCGTTGTCACGCGTGACTCCTGCATCCCCAATTCGTTCACGAAATATCGGAGCAGCCAATAAAGCCCGTTCGAAAAACGGTGGCGAGGAAAACGGGGCAAGGGTCACCAGTCAGCTCCGCGGGTTCTCGAGTGAGATACGCCGGCGGGTCTATAATTACGTCCGACACCTCGCCATATACTATTTTGTGAACGCGTTGCTTCGGTTTAACAATGGAGCCGGCACGGTTTTTCTCTATCCACGAAACGGACGAAACGCGGCCGGCGAAATGTCAAACAACCCGAGTCCGCTGCGTGCGATGTCGGGGGTAGAAGCAATCGCGGAATTCATCGGCGACGAACAGCGTGCACAGCCGGTAACGATAGAGCGTGTCTCGAGCGATGACACTCGTTTCAACGCGGGCAAGGATAACTGGTGTTCCTGCTTCTTTTTTATCTGCGACAACGAGATTTATGAATAATTCTGGCGATTCGGTGACCGTCGATCGATGCAGATGGGTTTTGATTTCGCGTGTAGAGTGGTTTGGAACTGATTGGAGCAATTTTGGAGCAGCGCGCGACACTTATTACGTAAATGACAGGGTGCTACTCGTGGAGACACGAGGTTTAAGGTAGTATGTAGTTAATGCTTCTGTTTCGAGCCGGTTTTCATTTGAATCTCGCTTGTGGCACGCATAAATGTTGCTATTACACTGTAGATGCAGTTATTCGAAGGGAGTTGCGACCGGAATTCATACAAATACTAGCAGACGACAGTTTGTGCAGTGATCGCAGAGGTAGAAGTATGCATGTAGGTTCGTATCGTTTGTCGATTTCACGGTGTGAGAATTCCGGCAGCAATCTATATCTCTTACCTCCGATGAAAACAAAGTTATCCGCTTCGTTGAAAATCGGACATGCTGTATATTTTCATCTGTGCTCGCGAGTTAATGATACGCCTCTGAAAGTAATTATTATGCAAATAAATAACACCTGCCCATGATATCTCTAGGATATTCATACCGGACAATCTGCATACACACTTTGTAGAAGCCAGCAGAAAAACGAAATTGCCCGACAGAAAAATATAATGTCGAACCTCGTTCGCAGGCCAGTCGTGTTCGATTTAACGACGCGTGTCTCTCGAAGCAATAAAATGACGCAACGAACGGGGAACAGTTTTGCAGGGAACAAAAAGAAGGCTGCGCGTGTAATGTTACGGCATACCGATCATTTGCATTATAGTTACTAGGCATGAAAGTGCATGCCTCGTTTATCGAAAGTGGCCGAGAATTGGCGACAAAGTTTTACCCAGTTGGAAAAATGTCACGGGCACCGTCGGATCTGCTCGACGGCGTCGCGTACGACACGGTGCACACCGTCGCAAACAACGGCGAACAATCGATGGCGATGATCCTCGCGAAGCATAATCCCGGTTCAACGATTTAATGGTATTCGCGACGATGAATTATTAACACGGTTACTAGCTGTGTCCGAGTGATTTGACGAGTTTTACAACGTCTCGTAAGCCGTTTGCTCATTCCGAATGAATTACAAAGTATCATCAATTATCTTACACGAGCAATGCGCTATCACGTGTTGCAGTAAAACGAGGTGTATACGATACGCGATGAATAATAATTAACACGTTCCTTGACCTGTGGGCCACCGGTGGCCCGCGTCAGTCACCAACAGTTAAACCTTGCGATATTCACGGATATTATAAGATACGTTGAATATTAATTGTCGGATATCTTAAATACAGTAGATACAAAAGGAAATTAGAGTGCGAAAGGTTTGTCCGAAGTATCCTATTAATAATTAAGTATGTTAATGCAATTTTTTTCACCAGCTATTACGTAGAACGAAACGGAGGCGCATCGCGATATATTCAATCTTCCGCCACGTTTCGGACACTTCGGGGACAATGAACTGGAGAATAAATCCTGAAGTTGATAGAATGCAATTATAATTATTGAGCGAAGCAATTTTTCGTATTCCGTCGAGCAGGTCTTGTTGTGGCGCACCATTGCAATCAGAAAGTCATCGGGTTGTTTAATATACATTAATTTCTTTTTTCGCGAAAAACTATTGCCTTCCGCAGCTTCAAGCGGTGTATCTATGAACTTGTGCAGCTCATTTTCTAAGGATTGGCATGTTTTCCTACACTCGGCGCGCTTCATGACTTTATTATCTGCGAACCGTTCGCTGCACATGTCCACTTCTCGCGAATCACCCTTGCGTCAGTCGCTACCTGAGGGTGACCGGTAGACACGGTTAGCCTCCATTTCCACTAGATTTTTTTTACCATACCCTACGACACCTCTCTACACCGACACCCCATACGAATTAACCCATTCGCATGTTAGACCTATTTCCAGGACTCGATGGATGGTTCAACACCATCGACAGTTACCTGCCATCTTCGACAGGTCGATTAATAAACAAATTTTTTCATTTACGCTGAATTATTAAAATTAAATCATTTCTCACCGTATCGCACCACATTCGCGAACTATTTCTTTAACAACATAAACGGTGATGGACGGCGTCATCAAAATTTCTCTCCGTCAAATAACAAATCTCAAAGCGCACTTGTACATCCTCTAACGCGAATATAAAATATTCCCTTGCGTCTACTAAGCGTGCGAAAACCAGCGTCAGAAGCTCGCGGTTTTTCCAATTCCTGTCGTAAGCGCGCCCCGATCGGAGCCACATTTCCATCGAATATCTGTCACCGGCTAAGGGTCTCGCACGTCTGGCTAATTAGCTCCGAAAACAACAGCAAACCACCCGAGGAGTGTGACGACCGGGGAAAACTGTCTCTGCTCCAATTACGACGTTTCCGCGGGATCGATGCACACGCAACGATCGTTCTTTTGCAACGGTTCGTTTTCCAACGAAACGCGGGGAAAGGAATTACCAAGCCGCGATCGCGAGCTTCCGTTTCTGGTTCCGTCGACGCGACGGGTCTCGCGGCGGCAAACGATAATTTACCGTTTTTCGATCTTGGCTCCGTCTGAAGTCGCAGGTAGAGTCGTTTAAAACGGCACGATGGGGTCGGGATCTCTACGTACGTACGTGTATCGTCGGCGGCGTATAATCGCGCAACAATGGTACAATACTGTTGATCGGGCTTTTGATAATGCTCGTGTATGGGACAATTGCGCATGGGAGCGCAGGATTGTCATCGAGAAATCGTACGACCTTTTCTCGGAAGGTAATGAGGTAAGAGGCCGATTACTCTATAATCGGCGTGCTCGTTGTGCCGTTACAACTGGCACAATATGCTAGCGTAACAAAGAAATAGAACGAGATCGTCGGTGTAGGATAGTGATACCGTGGTATCAGTGCGCCTTTGGTTCTTTTGTCGCGACCGGATTGCCGGCGGGAACGGGGGTGAGATTCATCCTTTTCTTTAAAGGGTAGGCTTCGGACGCGAATTTTATTGCTGGAGAATGCGAATGGTTTTATTGAAGCGGAGACCGACGGCGTGTGTCGCATCGGAAGATACAGTTTTATCATTAAGAGACGGGGAAACTGTGCGTGTATCGCGATACTTACTAACGCGCGCACTTGCCCAACCGCTGGTACGATGAATGGCGGTTGGGCAACGAGGTAAATTTATTCATAAATTCGTTGCAAAATCGCGAACGCTCTTAATACGTTCGCCGGCCAGTACGAGGCGTTTCGATTAGGAGCCTAAGTGTTTCGGCATTACGACACAGAGGGTTGCTTGTGATACGGAACAACGGGTTAGGTTTAAAAATAAACGAAATAATGTACTGCAGCGGGGAAAACAGATGTCGGTTTTCAGCCACGGGAATACATAGCGACTTCCAAATGCAAGCGGCGAAAGCGACGCGTAAATATCATTTATCGTCGACCGTTTTACTGAAGTCATCTAAGACGGAGCTTATTCGCTGTCTCGCTCTCTCCCTGCTCGGCGAATCGTTCGTCGACCGCGGTTAGAAACAAAAATTTCGCGGACGTTGTTCGATAGTAAACATCGGGAGCAACGTTTTAGTGAATGTTCGTTAGTAAAGAGTAATTGAATCGGGGAAGGATGGTACCTCGTTTCTGATCATCGTAGAAACAGACAAGCGGTTCAGGTGGACTCTATTCGTGTCACTTTTTATTCGCTTACGAATGTCATAACTGATGCAGCTGCGTGTTTACCTTTATGGAGAATCGGGTAGGAATCGATGGGCAGGGGAACTTCGAAAAATATCGAAGAATGAATCGTCTGGTGCTCTAAATATTTACCTGCGAGAATATTAAAGAAAGAACTGTATTGTTTATTTAAACTTGCGTTCCATACCTTTTTATCGTTCTATTTATGTTAAAGCAGTTGAATCGGTCAACAGTTCATTTCACTGATCTCCAAAAGCACCATTAATTGTTTGTCCAATATTGCGGTACGTATAAGTAAATCTTATGCAACGTCAGTGTCGCCAAATAAGCTTCTAAGAGCTCTGGTACATGGGATCCTCAGACCTCACTTCGCTATTACAAAAATTCAAAATCGTCCCTCCGATAGATCACACATACCCTCACAGCGGGGGTGGCTCCGCCTTTGTGTCAACCAGCCAGCGGATCACCCTCTACTGTTTCTATGCACTTCAAAATTTTGAAAGAAAAGATTGTCTTACGTCACGGCAGCGGATGCATACATGAAAGGCTAGACTAACACGTGGTCCAGAAGAAGAAAAAAATATACTACAAGTGGAACGGTTTCTTGATGCACCCAGTAAACTAAGATTTCAACGAAAACAAGAAACAGGAAGACATGCCTCAATTGAAACTCCTCGAAGAAACTGTCCCCAAGTGCAACTCTCCCATCCAAATCCTTGGCAAGGACAAGAGGAGCCTAGCCAAGCGATCCATCGGGGCACCCATGAACAGTAACAGCTAGTCGAAAGCATTGGCTTCCCTCATTCTCTGTCCTATAGAATACATTATGGTACTTTTTACTCCATAATTCTTGTATAACATTATTATAAAAAAATATTCTGCTCTTATATCAGCATTAACGAATCAATCGTTTCTTATTACGTTACCGCAGTTACTATATTTACACGAACGATTGGTAAGCGTCTTTTAATCCACTGGAGTAACGCTTATTTCTACACCATTCGAGGGGTGCAATACTTTTAAATGGTTCAACAAAAAATAGGGAAAGAGTACTGCCCCCGTTTCAGGCGAAACTGATCCAAATAACCGCATAAGGGTTAAACGCAATTTTGTTCATCGAATTAAGTAACGCACACCAATGCCAACGCGCATACACTCAGCTCGTACAGATTAGTAACGCGTTCACCCACTCGACCATGTTATAGCATACCGACATTCGTATCTGACGAAAGCAAAAAAACAAGCTGCCTCCTCTGCTTCGAGCAGCACACGCACGTGGATGTTTGGTCCACGACGAAATTTCGTTGTCTGTTCGCGGCCCTTCTGGTCGGATCCGCCTTGAGCGGGCCGAAGCACGCGTGTTTTCGTGCTTAGAACGACGCGGCCAAAAGACGGGGGCGGCTGGCCGGAGAACACTAACGCGTTCCAGATGCTGGCCGCTTTGTTCCCATCGATGCTCTCTCGCAATGCCTAAAATTTTCTCCCGTTCCCCTGTCGTTCCGTCATCGTCAACATCCTTCTCTGTTTCTGGTTACACGTGGAGTCGATTCGGCCTACGGGGATATCGTTACGGGCGATCGAAACATTTTTGGATTTCTGCATTCTTGTGGCACCTTTGCGACCGTACACGTGCGCGCCTCATTATGCGCCGTGATTTATGATCGTGAAGCATTTACACTGATTTATGATCGTGCGGTACGTATTTGCAATGATCTATGATCGTGTTAGTCCGTAAGGCTGTTTCTATGTTTCACGACGTTGCGCGCAAGATTTCGCGTGAATCGTTATATTATATTGTATTATATGCGATTTCCTTGATCTGAGGATTTTTGTGAAACTAACGCATGGATTGATTAATACTGTTCAAACGCGTGGAACGGACGTTTGATGAGTATAACTTTTTAGTCGCTGTTTGGAGTACGTTTGCGAAATTAATGTGGACATTGGATTGGATTCTGACAATTGCAGTCTGACGCATATTGCATATTAGAATGCAAGTAATAGGAATATTAAACGATAATATAAGGGGTGAATAATTTGTCTCAGAAAAATTAGTAGAGCGGCAATACATGTCTGTATTGGTTTAAAGCTTTCAAGATTAAATTGTAGGGGGATGACCAGGCCTTCACCCAAAAAATGCAATATAGATAATAAGTGTGTATTCGTGTTAAATAATTTTCTTGCATAAAAAGGAGAGAGAAAAACGTCATGGAAATGATCGCGTACCCAAGAGCACCCCTCAAGTATTTCCGTCTTATTGTTTTTGTATACTTACCCTCGCTGTGCATACGTCGTTCCTGCCTTGAGCTTTGTTTGGTTACCGTGCCATCGGAGAAAATCTGATTCTTCCTGTTGCTCCATTTTGAAAAACGTGCCACAACGGAGTCCACGAAGAAGGCAACGTGACAAAGGCACACGTGCATCGTGCATGCATCATCGTTCGAAGTGAGGCTCGGTTCGCGTTTAGGTAAGCGGAGCACAGGATTATACAAAAAGTCCGGTCGAAATGATGCTATAAACAGGAAGTAGATGCTTTCTGGCGAAAGAAAATAAATATTAAATGCAGAATAAAGTTTGCTCATGTCTGTCTCACCTTTCAAGAGAAACGATTTCGACAATATTGTATATTCAATGAAATCCGTAATATCCGATTTTCCATATCGATATTAAGTTGTGCAGTTTAACTCAGACCGCGGTGCAACGCTTCGCACAAAAATTGATCTCGCTCCATTAGTACAAAAAGTTTCCATTGACCCAGCCACTTGTAAAAGTCACCGCAAAACTGCGCCTCGATTGAAATGCGTTCAACCAGTTATGAAAATCGATCTTTGCTCCAATTAAATCGCGGACAATAATGCTCCGTTCTGCCACGTCGACTCGTTTTACCATAAGGAATCGTGTCTCTTCCGCCGATAAATATTCCATCGCTTCCCTCTCGCCCGCCGCCCCTATTCAGGTCGTTGGGCGAGCTTTCGGTACGCTAGGTCTCGTCGTCGAAAAGTTTTTCGAGCTCGTTCGAAAACGCGCGACGCGTTATCACGCGCGAAAAATCGTGCCCGACCCGAGTCGGGCCGTAACGCGGAAAGTCGAGCGTGCGAAGGTTGACGAGGGCCGCGGAGGACCGGCCCGAAGATTCGAGCAACTTGACACTGAACACATGGCCCCACTTCTTCTGCCCACACTCGGCCAGAAGACCCTCCGCCTCTTTTTGCTCTCGCCCTTCGCGCCGCCACGCTGGTTTCCTTCACTTTTGTTCCGCAAACGCGACGGCCCGGTGCCGTTTCTTCTTTCTTCGCCGGGCTCCATCGTGCCCCCGCATACCGATGCCTCGGCGTTCCTTCCGCTGGCCGTGATGATCTGGTGCGCGGTACTTTTAGAATGATTTTAGTGACACAGTTTCTGGCCGTTCATTCTCGTGGCGATTCGGGTGTGCGTTCGCTTGACGTTGTACCGGGGCTCGGGGAACGAGAGGATTCGGATGTAGATATTCTTCTGGGACGAGGAAAGGCAGACTTTCTCAGTTCGCGTTCCCTGATTTTGCACGTTAGTCTCTATTTCAACTTCGAGAGACTTTTGATGGTCCGTTGTTGGGAATAATTTTTTTTCCTGGTTTCGAATTTACGATCTTGGTGGCGAGGTATTTCGAAAGCCCCATGTATGCATGCGTCTCGGATGTGCGGTTTCGTAGGTGTTTATAGGGGTTCGTAGAGGGTTAATATTGGAACCCTTCCTTTTATTCTTTGTCGATCGATGCATATGGGAAAAGTTGACTTGTAACTGTATTTTATTTTAACAATTTACTAGCCAATGATGGTCAGTTCGCTGTGGTATAAATTTTAGTTCGCGATCTGAATACAAGGTGAGTAAATCTTTTCGCGAAGAGTTGCTGTTTATTATTAAAATAATATCGTTTGTTTCTTGTCATTCTTCCGCGCTTCGATGGAACCTATCGCCAAGGGGAAAGGCGCCACAGCAGGACATTCATCGCGGAATGCTCCCCCGAAAAACATAAATAAATAAGAAAATGAAGGGGAAGGAATTGGGACGTGAACGCGGTTCAGAATGTTCCGTCGAATTGCCGATAGAATACATGTGAAGCAGCGTTTCCATACGCGGACGGACGGTGCACACGCTCGCAACGATAAACGAGCGTGCATTCGTAACGTCTTCGCGTATCGAACGTCGTAAAAACGATTTTTACGTAATAGCAATCGTGTGCACGCTTTTATACTTTTTTCCATCTCTCCTCGTGGATTTAATTGACGCCTTCGGGTCTTTTGCCGGTTACGCGATTATCGCGGGATCGTTTATTCGCATTTGCTTAATTGGAAAGGAAACGAGCACATTGTTGTCGCTTCAATTATTCCAGAAGTACATAACTGTAATGTGTTTCTCGAAACGGTCGGGTGTGCAGTGATACGAGTAAACGTTGGCCGCCTCATTGCTTCGTGGATGACGTATACGCTATTACTTTTCGAATTCTAATAATTCGAAATTCGAAAGAGTCTAATTAGAATGGTGCGGGTAATTGGCGAATGGTCAGATGCGAAACTTATTCTTAGATTGAGAAATTAGTGCACCATTTGCATAATTTGGTGGACAAACTCCGAAAAGGACTAGGAAATGCGATCCTTAACTGCACAAATAATTTTAAAGAATTGTTTAATATCATCATTAATACTGATTAATATAAAAAGTTTTTAACATATATTTAGAGTTTTCATTTTTTGAAGTTCGAATTTCTTCTGTATTCTAGAATGTTTTTTTTTTTTTGGAACATAAAATTGGGACATAATTTTCGTATCTTAAATTAAAAAAACAATCAACTGTCTTTAATACATATTTTCCTTTCAACTTTTACAAGGTGATCATCCATTTTAAATACGAGAATTGGGGTATTCTTTTCGTAATATGAAGTCCCTGTTTGTTTAGGAAGCTTAATCCCACGTGGGATTGAAGATTTTTGGTAGATCGTTTGGATCAGGTAAAAGAAATATATCATGCGGACATTTATGTAGGCCAGAAGTTTCACAGATTCCGCACGAACATATGTAGATGCGTACATGTGTTTTAAGCTTACGATTATGTGCGCTCGTGATTGATCGCCACTTTCAGAAATCGAAATAGCGTTCGCGGAAAAGTAATGATTTACAACGGGCGAGACCGAAGAATTCATCAAAATTGAGAGCAACTGATTAACAATATTTACACTTCTAAGCGAAATTGCAATTCTTTAAAATAATATGTTACCTTATCGTTACACCAAAAAGTACCCACGTTTGCCGACTGGATATTCCACTGCATTATTATTATTATTATTATTATTATTATTATTACTACTACGTGCCACCAATCTACCTCCGAAACTTCACATTACGAATTCACAATACACAATACACAATTCACAATACACACAATACACTCGAACGTCTAAGCATCACCTATTACAATAACAAAAGTCTTCATTGCCAGATCGGCGTAACGAGGCAAGGAAATCGGCTGACCGCGAATATCGGGAGTTCAAAGCACAAAAGGCGCGGCAAAGGTCCAAAGAGGCACGACAATAATAGTTGCTGCTGAAAGCGTCCAAAGGAATACATCATCTGTCTCACCGGCGAGCGAACCAAAAAACCTCTCTAATCCATCTAAGTGTCGCCGCTAAAGCTAGCAATTTTTCAAAACAAGTAACGATAGTTCCCCTTTCTTCTCCTTTCGGTAACACAAAAACGAGAAACTTTAAGGATTATTCAACGGGTTCAATACTCATTGTCACGATCAGGGACACCGGCGCTGCTATTCGAAACACGAGACAGCAAAAGAACGCAGTGGCGAAGTGACAATGAACATTGATAAGCATGATCATGAGAACGTGATAATGAAATTCGTAATTTCTATTTTAGCAGATTTCTGACATTTTTGATAACGCTCGTACGTCCGTTTGGTGTACGGTTTTAATTTATTTAAGTATCTGAACACCGATTCGACCGCAGATTCGACTGTAGAAAGTGGTTGAATTAATTTTACGATTTTAAAGATATAAATATGAAAATCGAGAGGGGTTGATACGCGATGCTACGATTACTCTTTCCCCGCAATATTTATGCAACGACCGTTCCAATGCCACGTTCGTTATCTTAACGAGGCGCGCAATATCTTTTTATTCAAAAACAAACGAGCACGAAAAATCGAACAATTATCCGAATCTTTACAAAAACGAAAAGAATTCCCATCCTCTTAAAATCAATCTGCATCCCCAACACCAGTTTCGATCTTCAAACCAATTCAACTTAAGATCGTCGATGCTTCATGCATTAGCAACCCCTCGATCCATCGTCCCCCATAAATCCAACAATGTTCCCCGTACCAAAACACCCCACCTTCCTCCCCGCGACGAACCATCATCATTCCAAACTGCATACGCCATTGTCTTTCCTCCCGTACATGCATACATTCTCCACTCGTGCAACAGCGTCGCGATTCGCGAGCTCATTCTCCGTGAACTCCCGCGGATAGCGGCGCAGGCAGCGTAAAAGCAACCAGGAAGGACCGTCGAAGGTCCGCTGATAACGTATTCTCGGTAGAAGGAAGAAGACCCGACGGAAGATTGCTTTTACAAGAGCCGACAGCTTGCGCGTGTCGTTTCCCGTGGATGTGGCTGCGCTCGTCGCTTCTTGCATTTTCCGTCGTCGCGTCGCATCTCGTCGTCGTCGTGAAAACGGAGTGGCCTCGGCCTGGGACGGCTCCGGGCTCGGCCTCTGTGCCACGGTGATAGCGTCGCGACGACGGCGTACCCTACGACGCTGCCTCCGCGTACCCGTGCACGTATACACATGCGTCGGCTGCGGCAGTCTGCGTGTGCGTGGGTGTGGTCCGCGCCCGCTCATACATAAACAAGAGATCGGCCGACGCGGCTTCAAAAGAAGAGACGCTAGCTGGGACTCCATTATGTAGAGCATATCCCACGGCGGTCCTATAAAGAATACTAACGATATGGCTTTCTCTGCTCGCCAAGGTTTTCTCGCTCCTTCGGTTTGCCGCGGCTCCGGCCTGAGAACCCCTGACTTTTACTCGAAAAGACTACCCTTCCGTTAAGGAACACGCTAGCTTTTCTTGTTTCTCCCGGTACACCGCCCCCGACACCCCTTCTTGTTGCCACGGCCCCTTTGTGGTGTGCTTTCTTTCTGCGAACTTTCTTTTCGGCTTGTTTCCGCGTTGTTTCTGTTATAATATTCATGCGGTGCCTATAAGGTTAGATGCATTGGATATACGGTGAGCGGTTACGCGGGGTTGCGTTGACGAGGGTGGCTACCGGGGAGAATTAATTGACTCTCGAAGGCCGGAAATGGTCACACGTGTGACGGGAAAACCGGGTCATGTGCGATCGTGGAGGGTTCGTACGGTTTTTGTTTCTATTTGTCCTTTTTTTCGTTTGGATGGGGGTGGCTGGAGAGACTTCTTCGGGATTTTTAATTTCATTTGCGTTGGCCGGTCAGGTACGCACGTGGTTTCTAATTAATTGTATTAATCTTGAGCACTTTTATCTGAATCGTCTTTGTCGAAGATTGGAAAGCGTCGTTGTGTATCGAAGGGGTGGTAATTTCCTTCGTATGCGTGCCTCGGAAAATTTAATTTTCTATGATACGTGTATCAAATTCAATTGACAAATGCACCATCGGTGCATTTTTCTCGCTTGCGAAACGCACGATAATTTACTCGCCAATCGGTTTTCTATTGAGTAATTGGAAAAGTCGTGACGCATATTTTTTACTTGTTTTCAAGTAATTTATTTATATAAAGAATAAAGATCAATCAATGATATATTGCTCGTTCTGTTCGATAAGTCTTTGGCATCTTGAAGTGATCTTCATAATTCATCGTTCTTGTGCGCGCTTGAACATCATTCAATAATAGTAGCTCTTCCTAAGCTAAAAAATCGTTGCCGAAATCCAATAATAAGTGGTACCATACCATCGATAAAAAATTCTGCTATTCTTTCCCCATTGGATTGAACCGCTAATATTAAACGAGGCTGTGACAATTCTACGGCGAAATTGCAACAGTCCCTTGATATTGCAATTGCAAAGTTCAATGTTAATTTAGCTGCAACGTCCAGACACCTTTCTCACCGTACGCCCGATACAATTAATAATACCCCTACGTGCAAGTGAAATGTCTATACATATATTCTTAAACGGTGCGATCATTTAATCACGCGGGACAGTCAATCTTCCGTAGCCGCGGCCTTTTTATTCAGCAACACCGATACAAGGTATTCTCAACTTTTCCACTATTTCCCGACGAATAACAATTTTTCACCCGACCAAAGATTTCCCCGCCGTCCGATCATCTATCATTCTTTCAACGAGGCACACGTGTAAACGTTGATTCGCGTCGCGTCCGTACGTATTATTTCTCCTTCTGCTGCCGCTGCCGCCGCTGCCTCTCCCGCGAGCCGTCGTTGAAGCAGAAGATGAAGTCATTGAGATAACGAGAACAGAGAATACGAGAAAGTAAATTAATGATCTCTTATCGGTATTGTACGGCCGCCTCGAAGGGCCTCGGCTTCGACAGGGCGAAATTAGTCAATAGCGCATACCTTCGTTCTTCGTATATCGCGTAATCAGCGCTTGCTCGACTTAATTACAAAGCACTCGGTGACACCGGAGATGATCCCGCCGGTCCACGATTGTATAATGAATTTCGAATTTAAACCGATCGCGATTCTTCCCTTCCCTCGAAATTAGACCCGCGCCACGAACCATCGTGGATTTATCGTCCTTCCTTTGTCACATCGGCACGTACGTTTCATTCGAAGCTTTATGAAGTTGATAACGGTATGCTGGGGACCATTTCCTGTGCCCTGTTGGGCTCGTTAAATTTTTCGCTTGAGATGCTGGTCAAATTTTCGTAACAGTTCTCGGTTTGATAATGCTGAATCACGAACGCATTATCGTACGCGGATAACGCTACGATGAATCGTCGAATAACTTTCGTTTGCACGGATCTTTTGCCTCCGCGGATTTACGATAATTGCTTAGCAATTATTAGATTATTCCTTCAACGCATCCACGACTATTTATGGGCGCTGGTCTTACCTGTTGAACCATTGAGGATCTATAAAACGATCGTATTTAAAACGGAACGGTCGGCTGGATATCGAAGTTCGCTCAGAATTGAAAATAACATTTATCGTGCAACGAAGCCCAAAACTGTCGTCCTTCAATATTAATTAACAACGCGAAACCTCAATCGCAAACTAAAACAAAACCGTTGGTCTTCAGACAATAAAATGTTTAATTCAACTAACTAAAAGCACCAAACAGTCCCAGCAGGTATTCGCTCTTCTAAACGAACATTTCTATATCACCTTTTATTACATATCCAATGCCACAGTGAAAATATTGCCACGACGAATTCATCAAACGATTCTGTACAATCGCTCAACCCTGAACAGCCTCAACATTTTCTCCCTTTCCAGTCTCATACTCGACACGCTCTGACGTTCGATTCCAACAAAAACCCCCAATTGCCCCCTCCCCCCCACCACCTCCACCCTGGGTTACTCAATTTTCTCGAGAACATCTCGAATTCGGGCGATTTCCGTTCCCCGAACCGGCCCACGTTCGAGAAACCATAGACATTCTTCGTGACCCTTATTAGACGTCCCTGAGGACGTCTCGTGTGCACCGAAGAAACAACTCGAAAGCAGTGACGGAAGTCGACTCGCAGTCGCACATCGTCGTTCGGCCCTCCCCGCCCGTGCCCCTCGGCCCCTGGAGCACACCACCGCCACCCCTGCGCGGCTACTTGAGCCCGAACAGATGCTGCATCCCCAAAAAACCACGCTCCCATTGTGCCACTAATAGAAAGTCAAGCGTCGGCTTACTCTCGGGCTGGCGGTCCGAGCGTTCGAGAAATTTCACTGCCGGTTACGCAGGCCCTTTAATTGGCCCCGACGCGGCCTAGGGGACCGACCGAAACGATTGTGAAACGCGATTTTCGTCTCGCGTACCCAGTGTCGATCGTCGCGTGCAAGTGTATCGGTTGTTATCGTTGCGTCGAGAGGACAGGTCGATCTGCAATTCGGTGGCCACCTCGTGTGCATTTTCGTTCGAGCTGATTTTGGTGTGTCCCCGGCAAAGTTGAGAGTTCGCCGAGTGTCCGTGAAGGGTGACGGTTCGAGCGATGGTTAGTCCCGTGAATTCAGGTTGAATTGTGCGTAATGTATAGGTCGCGTACACGCGTGCACGCGAGACGGTTTTCTTTGGTGACGGCGAGTTTGACATGTCGATTAAATAAGTTTATTAATTGCGATCTTCGTTGGGCGGGTGTGAGTGCGAAGTAGTCGACGAGTTTCGCGACTACGAGTTTGCTCTTGTGCGCAAGTGTGCCGACTTGGAAGGCTTCCGATCGGGGAGAGTAACCTTTTCGAGGATTCTTGAAATTACGATGATTGACAAGTTAACAGGAGGTCGATGTATATAGGTACGTATTCTTTTCGGAAGTAAGAGCGAAGTTTTGGTACAAAGTCCTCCTGCGCGTATCTTCGATTTTCCTTTTTGCATCTCGATTCGTTGGCTACCATCTATGTATGTATGTACGTTTGGTACTCTGACGCTTGAATCTTGTTTTTCGCAATTAGTCTCAAGTTGAACATTTACGAGAAACAGCTGATTCTTTCATTTCAGAATTCTGAGATTTTTAAGCGAATTTTTCGTCTAATCCACAATTACTAGTACGATACTAAGCGTTCAAAGCGGAATCAGTGCTTTATAACATTCGGAATTTTATAATAAATTTGGAATTACCTACTCTCCTCCGATGTAACAAAAAATGCAAAAAATACTGCCATCTAATTCGGAATGTCTTTAACGAATCGCAACCCATCGAACAATGAAAATGTTCGCATCCGTGTTTGAAACCAACACCGGAAGCTGTATCGTGTCCCTCGGCGAACGATAATACGGCATTACAGTCGCATCTAGCGATAACATGCAGGCGCAATTTGAAATGCAGCCATAACATTGGTTTCAATGATAATCTATCTATGTAGTAAATGTAACTGGGATGTTCGACCTTTCCCGATAAGTCGGGGAGCATTGTATTCGCTCGTACGTCGAACGTAAGCGCGAAGATAATTGCGTCGAAGCGGTTCTCGGCTTTACTATACGATCTATAAACAAGGAATTTCATAATGACTCGTCGCGATAGTCGTAACAACGCGATTAAACGGTAACGAGATCGAACTCGTTTTCCTCTTGCAACAGTTTTCCAGCTGAATACCGTCAGCATACGAAAACCCATTCATTGCAATTAAGCGCACAGTTCTGTCCAATGCGAACGATTTCTTAACGAGCGTCTCGTTCTATGCCCGTTGCACGTATCCGTTCGATTGCATATTTCGTTCAATGTTGCAAGTTAAGGAAACCAGTCAAGATAGTCCGTATCGATAGGCAAACTCGTAAGTAATAACTAGTTCTTATTAAGCTTTTCACGCGCTTGTGCACAAACGCCGCGTATGCATGGGGCGGAGACAAAAAGAAAACGATTGTAGCATGCAAACGACCCACCTTCTCCTTTTCATCCGGTAGCTATCAGTTTTCTGTGCCTATTCTCGGCCTACGTTGAGAAACTGGTTCGTTGTCTTGTCGATTAATTAGATAAGGGCACAGATATTGAAGAATTTATGGCGCGGAGGAGAACAAGGGACCCATTAAAAAAAGAAACTGGTAGATGTCAAATCTCTGTGATAGGTCGATTTCGGAAAGGGTAGAGCCCGAAACGAGACAAAAAAGGAAAGAAGGAAAGGAGTGAAAGCAGAAGAAGCAGGAGAGTCGCTTACTAGCTTTCGTGCACGATTCCATTTCGACGGGACGAATTATGACATCGACGTGATTTTCGTCGTGCGTACACGCTTTGAATAATGATGGCTGTGACGGGGACAAAGTTGCAGAAAAGACGGATAGATAAATAGTCTGGGACCGAGAGAGGAACGGGTCGTGGGAGAAACTCGTGTGGAAGGAGAAGAAAAAAAAGAATTACTTGTGTAATTGCTCATTTCAGCAAGTTAATGAATCGGTATCCGAATGAATGGAGATTGCATAGCGGCGAGAAAGAGAGGGGTAGTGAGGGAGGGAGAGAGAGAGAGCGAGAGAGGGGACACTTGTCGAGCAGAAAAGAGGGAGATTCGCTGATTTATCTCACGCTCGCAATGGATGAGCCCATGGTTTATCGATGTCGGCCCGTTATCAAACTCTCGGTTCCTATGGAACAGCGGTGCACGTTCGAAAGCGCGAACTCTGAACTTCGAACTGTGTTTCACTAATTTCTTCGCGCCTCTCGAACGGATGTCGCCTGATTCTGCTACGTGTTCCGGAAGCTGATGGGCGCTGCGATTCGTTCTCGTTTTTTAGCTGCAAATGGGGGGGAAAGGGAAGTGGATTTTAATAACTTTCTTGATTAAATCGGAAACATTACAGTTTTATTATTGAATTATTAGTAATTGAAATCATTTCTTTTTAACAGTACATGAAATAAGATTTTGTTTACGGTTGTATCTAGTATATTATATTTAATAGTTTATGATAAATCGAAGAGGTAGTCTATATGTATATTATATGTACTTTCTCGTATGGAAGGTTTCATCATTATGTTCTTTTTTTTTTTTTTTGATAATTAATTTATATTTTGATGCTTCCGATTTCCACCACTCTACTTGTGATAAAATCTCCGCATCACATTCTTAGAAAGAGTCTACGCGTGGTAATACTTTAGAAATACTAAACATAGAAATAGTAATAATAGAAATAATCAAAATTATCAGATATTTCGTATGAGAAATAAACGTGGTACGAAGTATGTATAGGTTCTTTTATATTCCATTTTTGTTCCACCAATATCACTATACCCCGCTATACATTTCTCTTTTGTAACCAAACATGTGTACATAGTTTCAGTAAAAATTGTTCAGTCATGGAAGCACACACAAATTCAAACGAAATAAAAGAATCGTTATTATTCCGATTCGCGACTGAATCAATGACTCGATGCCTTTCTTAACGTTTCATTGATTTTCTCACCGCCAAGCGACAAAGCGAACCCTTACCCTTCGAGAAACATTTTCCGTGCAATCGTTGTCCGGTATCGTTCCAAATTCGTCCATTGTCACAGTCTATTCAACCTTCCCGTTCTTTCTTCGCAACGATTTTCTGATCCTTGACAGCATCTGGCGGTTAAAAATAATTTTCCCCGTGTTTTCGTTCCGCCTTTTAGACAGCGTAGGCTTAGATCTGCGTTTCGCGAAGTAATTATGCGGCGCGCGAAGCCTTCTTCGCTTCTCTTTCGCCTTCTATATTTCTCTTTTCTCCCGGAGTCCGTTCCCCGCAACCGAAATACTTCTCGCGTATAACGAAGCTAGGAAGCGGGCCGTGTATTCGGACGCGAAAACGCGCCGCTAGAAATCTAGAACGGGACCCACCCTCTGTCACGCATAGACAATGGAAATGCAGGCACGAGCTATGGCAACGTGACAATGATAGAACCGCGGCGAACGCGCGGAATTTATCTCGCGATTTCGCGCGGTCCGCACGTGCACGGTTTTCGATTTTCCGCCGCGCGTCTCAGTCGATCCACGAAAGACGAGAGCCAAATTTCGATCACGATGAAAGCGTTCCGTCGTTTCTCTGCGTTTCACGGATAACACGACTCGTGGTTGATTTAGGAATTGAAGAATCTCTCGGGGTAATTTTCTTCTTGCGAGTTGGAATTTATTTGTTTATTTACTTCAATGTAAAAAATGGAAGAGGAAGGAAACAGTAACAGAACCAGGGAAGGTGGAACAAAGGCGAAAGGGGTAGGAAATAGCGGAGAGTTTGAAATTTCATATTAGGATATCGATGTCTTTTTCTCAGGCATTCCTCGAATTGGAAAGCTTAAGTTTTTGTTTCTCTTGTTTTGGAACATTTGTGGGTGGATTACCTGTATATGTAATTCCAGGGTGGTTGGGAGGTTCTAAAAATGCCAGTTCATTACAATTTTTGCAAATGACATTACACTTGGCAAGTAACAACTACTGTTCTATTCATTTAATTCAATGCTATCGTGTTTTAGTTTTTGTTAGAAATAATATAATGTGCGAAAAGAGTGTATCCAGTATCAGAACAGCCATGAAAATCTAAAATGCCCTCTGAATGTGTTGACTTAACTTTCAGAAGCTGTCAGTACCGCGTACTCTTAATTATGTTATTTTTTTTTGTTCTAAAAATACACTTAAATGAACGTCGGAAATATTCTCTTGCCTAAACAATCGCATCTGCTAGGAATAATGGAAATTCTATTGGGCGATGAAAATGCGTTGTAACATTGAAAATATACGTTTTTCTTCCCCCCCACCCCCCAGACGATTCAAGTAAAAGCACTTCCTGTTAGTAATGAGATAACCTCCTCGATCAAAGTATTCACTGTTGAGTCGAAGCATTCTTGCTAACGAGTTCAGAACTCTGTGCCTCTTATGTATTCTTAATAGGTATATTCTATGTCTTTTTTTAGAAAATTATTTATGTAGTTGGAGAAAGTGATAGTACGTGAACGATAATGGCTCGATGTGATTAAGAAAATAAGACCGAACATAGGAATTCTGATAAAGAATGATTTAATGTGAGTAGAGACATTGAAAACGGGATACGATATCGTGTAATAATAGTCCAATTACCGCAACTTCGAGACCTTAAAATATTGAATAGCTTACTCATTGTCCAATTTTCATATCAGTTCGTACTAATTGCGAGCCTTTGAAATATTTCACGAATTGCAGGACATAACAACGAACTCTTAAAATTATTTTCCCTCAACGATTTAAGGCAAATATCTGAAATATTTAATTCCTTCTTTTATCCATCGTTTCCCCCCATAGTTTCATGAGAAGACCGCCATTCGATCTTCTAAAAATTCGATAAAATTCAGCTCGAAACGCACTCGTCATCCCCCCTCAAATACAAAGTTTTCATTCACCGTTTCGCGACTCACCGTAATGGCAAGCGTACACATTCGACGGACTCTTTTTCGCAAATAAAAATTTCATGACACTCCGATTCCTCGATCATCCCTTCTCCCCGTAACCGACTTCTGCTCCCGTGTTTCAACGCTTCCGACGTAGTACTCTATGTCTTTTGCCACGTATCTTATCTGAAGAGCCAAAGGCTAAGACGAAGGACACCCGAGCAACGAATGTGTTCGCTTACGCAATCGATTCTCCACTTGGAAAAAATCCGGCTCTCAGCAGTACACGCCGGCGAATAAGAGAATAGCTGGCCGGATCGTACTAATTGTACGAATACTTACATGTTGCGCGCTAAAAACAGCTAATCTGCGTAAAAATAGCACTCCTCTGTGCCAAACGGCGGACAAAGTACAAAGATGAGGAAAAAATTCGGCACCGCCTCGCGATTATCTGACGTTTAAAGAGGACACGTTGGACCTTTGGCCGTAATCTGCTCACCCTAAACCCGTCACGCGGAGTTATTGAAGTTAAAAAGATCAGCGTCGGTTGAGCTGAAACGTGGGGCCTAAGGGCGGTACTTTCACGCGGGTCGTACCATCCTTGTGCAAGATCTCGCCTTACATTTGTTTAAAAAATAGTAGGTGGAACGAATGAATATGGTTGTGATTATGATGGACTCTGGGACTTGGACGGACTATTAAATGTTTGGCGCCTAATTACGATTGAAAAAAAAAGAAATTAAGTTGTATCGGAATTATTGTGAACAATTGCGGTTGAAATTCTTATTCTCTTAAATTGGTGCTCCGTCCTTTATCGTCACTCGACTTTAACCCTTTCCTTCGTTTTAACACCTTGGCTGGCATGCGCATCGCTGGCGGTGCAAACTAAGTTTGAATTTGTCTATCCTAAATGTAATATCAATTCGCGATGCAACCTTACGACTACTGCATCTATTAATTACTGAAATTACTCAATACTAAATTTGCATGTTTTATTGTCCCCGCATGACACCTGGCGAAATACCGCAATGCATAAAACGATACAGCCTCCATTTGTAAATATGCGTTCATCATCTTAGTTGAATAGGTACTGCATATAATTATTTTACTAAATGCACCCTCTGTAATCGTAACAGTCACACCAAATAATATTTCATTGCAACATTCCTTTCTGCCACAAAACAAATTATGCAGTAAACAACGAACTAGCTGAACTAGTTGTTCATTTTTACTTTGTCACATTTTATACACTAACAAAGATTACCTTCGGTAAAAGTGTCCATTATTCGTCCCTCTCTGCTCCCTATTACGAATTGCATCTATTCATACGAAAGCAACGTTGCTCGGCCGGACAGCAGAATTTGAGAATGCGTTTCCAAACATAAACAATTTCGAAATCGCACAGAAACATATCTGCCTGGGAAGGGAAGTGGCCTTCGGCAGTTAATTGGTTACCCGCAAGTTCTAACGCCTTGTCAGCCACAATTCTTTCATCGGTCAGCTGACTCGTCGACGGGCATCGCTCCTTTATCGGTGTCTGGCTGGCTTTTTCGGGCACGCTACGAGGGCAACAGATGCGGCAGCTCGTGAGGGAGCACGTGTTTGCCGAACCCAATCGTCGACGGGACGAGCGCGTGCACCAAGTGCACGCGCAACTATCTTGTAACTTGGAGCATCGGGAAAAAAGGCTGCCGGTCACGCGTGCACGCGGAATGAGAAAGCAAAAAGAATCGCATTGTGGCGCAACAGTGATCTTCGTTGCGCTGATGGATGCAGAACCGCGGTTGATTTCTTGAAAACAGAAAAAAAAAAAATAATAATGAAATAACTTCGGGGAATTACATACGGAAACGCACGGGATTACGCACGAATTACGTTCAAGCCAACTTTTTCTCGGAGGACAGAACGGAAAATCACGCTGCTGGAAAGAATTCGGGGATCGCGCGTCGCAACCGTTGGCTCCGTCAACGTGACAGATTATTTCTGGAATTTTCCGAATTGTGTTTACGAAAATATGTGAATATGACACCATCCTTTGTTTCTAAACAGAAGTTTGCAGAAGTTGTACGCCTCTATCAAATTATCGGGGTCGCGGTACGAAAGTGTGTGTTTCCTGCGTTTGTGTCGAAATGACATGGCAAGAAGTTTCTTTTACTATGGATAATTTTTAATTGACAATACTCCATTAAAAGTACACGATAAGATTAACTTATAATATCATTGTAACGATAAAGAAAGTCACTATTTTAATGCGGAATCGTCAATTTATTGCAGGTGTGCTGTATTAATTTGATCGCTCACTGCGGTACAGTTACCAGATTTTTCGGAGTAACCAATGTTATCGGACGGATAAGTGAAAAGTGATTCATTCATGTGTTGGTCGATCTCATATGTCTAATAATGCGTCTGGTTTTAGATATTTAGATCAAAAATTTCGCGAACGATGAGTTAGTAATATTTACTGTTTAGCTGTGAATTGGTAGTTGTTTGTTGTTTACATTAGATAGTCGTTATTGGTTGCAATCAGTTTGATCTGTTGTAAGTACTTGTACGAATGAAAGGGCGGTCGACAATAGTTCAGATAATAAGAGATGCAGTCCAATAAATCGGGATAAAGTTTTATTCCTGTCAGTCGAGCAAATATTAATGCAACTCTATAATGAACTGTCACTTATAGATTTTAATAATCCATACGCAATTCTGTAGAGAATGGAGTCGTATAAATTGCACAGAAAATTTGTTTGATTTTTAAATTGCATTCCGACTTGAAATATTAATATTCAAATTTAATAACATTGATATTTTACGCGGCATTGCCACTAATGAGCGCCTACTGTTGTAGTTAAAAAAAATAGCGAGTTTGTATTTAATTATTGTGGAATGGGTATGTAAATGCGTGGAAATTATAGTACAGGTGCAACAGGTTGCTTTTGTTTTTTTAACGCTGACTTAAAATTGTAGTGGACTTCTGTCACGCTATTGCAATATTCATTCTGAATAACACAAAACCTATTTGATTAACATTGTAGAGATACATGGTTACGACAGGTTTCCAGCAAGCTGCTGGTGTGTTACTTACAGATCACTAGATTTAGTAGATACATATTTGATTACACGGAGATAGTAGAGGTCTCGTCTTTACAAGCGCCTGCTAAACTACTAATGCGATAATTGAGGACTATAATGTTTAGCTATTTATGATAAGGTATTGTAGAAAAATCATAGAATAATATATAACGATACGTAATAATAGTTACCAATTTTACTGACGCATGTAGCTAAGAAGTTCATTAATGGATTATCGATCGATTATTCTCCAAAATAAATTTTCCCAACCCCTGTAAAAACTGATTCCCTTGAGAATCATCCGGCAAAAGATGGACACCACGAATTGTTCCATTTTTCGTGAATTAACTTTCCGATTCGTTTAGCTTACCGAATTATTTCTCCACGTAAAAATAGGAAAATTGTTCGACATTTCCTAGTACGAATGAAACTAGAAAGCAGCGGGCTGCATGATTATTTATTTTCTATGCGTTTTGTCCGGCAAATTGTTCTGGTCTCGAAAGTCATTCTATTTCCTTATTGAACAGCCTCTTAGTACTCTAACGATAACTGCTTCTCAGAATCAGATAATTATGTATTATTTTCCTGCATGCGATACAGGAACAACAGTACTATTGATAAGTCGATATGTATCATTTCGTCACTTTTTTCTGTGAAACGGGCATAGCCTCAGAACCTGTGCCATCGGTATATTATGACTAAACTAAAACGATTACTTGTTACTGCTCGGCTGATCACAAAACAACACAAACTGTCCCCCACGGAAACTACACAAACTTCGCGTCCCCGTGAAAGATCTTTAGACCAATCCCGTCCATACGAACATTCGACGCCTACGCAATACTGCAGAACTCTGCAAAATATTTCTTCTCCTCGATCAAAAGTTGTACATATCACTCGGTCAGCTTACCCGAGAAAACAATGGAAACCGAAAAAGAACCAGTCTCGCCAGTGATTTCAATGCTCCGAGGCAAATATTGACCACCCCCCCGTACATCTCACCCTACTCCATACGAAATGCTATTCTCATACCTCTAATATATCCACCCTCTGCGTCTACCCCATTTCCCCCATCGATACCTTCACGTATGCGTTAAACCGCGAGACCAAATATCCCTCGCGAACCAACAAAATATACACCGCCGCGGAATCCTCTTCACCTTGCGACCCTAAAACTCTACCAACGAACGTTGCCGCCAGTACACATATACACAGGAAGAGAAGTCCATGCAGGCCGCGTCCTCTCATAATAGACACAGAAATAACAATCGTGGACCGACGAGTAAACAGATACAATTTCATATCGCGGTTTCAAACACTGCCAGCGTGTACGCGCGTATCTCCGTTTACGATTTCGAGCCCGTCCACAATAGACCCCGCGCAACCGTATCGACGTCGCTGTCGATTTCGATGTCCTCACGCCTCCGTCAGCGCGTGTGTACGCGTGTAATTGTTCTATCAGCGCGTCCCGCGATTTCGGTGCTCGACGTAGACCCGGATCGTCGCTCTGACCTCGCAACCTTCGCTCGTCTTCGCCAGAAGCTGAAGATAATCGTTCCGCGTCCCTCCCGCTCATCGCCAGCGTCGATTGATGGAAAGAGCTCGTTACGACACACGAGCGCACAACAATAATTCACGCTGGATTATTGCGCCTCAATGTTCGATTACGTAAGCCGCCGGAGTGCCACGGACTCTGTCGGCCCCCGGTCGATCGGGAGATTTAGATTTAGATTTGGTAATTTCGTGACGGAAATTGATCGGCCAGCCTGGGCCAGTCTGACTCTAAATTAACGAGAGATAGAGTTTAGACGACGGACTTGGGTGTGCACGTTATTGGTGCAAGGAGGCGATTCGAAGGCTCGTTAGAGATCGGCCAGGATGTGTGCGGGGCATCGCGGGTGCGACCGGAAGGGAATTAATTATCCGTGCATAAGCAGAAGCGAAAAATTGTGGGGAGAAATTTTGTTCGTACGGCGCTCGGTTTTCGAGGAGATCTAACGTTTTGGTATTCTCAGGAATATGTGTAGGTGTGCAAGCACATAACGTGCGCTGTGGTTTCGGGCGTGTTCCAGCAATGAAATTGATTGTAGTTGAACGAATATTTGTTCGAACTAAAGGGACTTTCGGCAACGTGGATTACTAATGTTTTGCACGCGTCCCTTTCTTGGTCGAATTTTTCCTTTGGTAATCTGCGACTGGTTGGTAATTTGCTAGGGATTATCGGGTCTGCAATTTTCGACATTTTTTAGAGTACGTTGTTATACATATGTATGTTGAATTATATCGAATGCTCGCGCAATCGATCCGATTTCCTCTAAATCGCTGACTTGATATATTTCCACCTTGCTTACCCGGTTTTTTTTTTTAATAATCGCCGCAGAACTTGCCCGTTATTGCATCAAGCTTGGAAGTTGGGGAAGTAAGCAGGTATGTGCTTGGAGGAATACTATTTTATTCCATCGATAGGAAAGTTTCTTTGACTTTGAATCCGTATGATGTATAAATTGTCGCCGAAGGATAATGCATTAACCGTGACACGTGCCCGCACAAAGCAGTTACGTTAGAAATTGTAACTAGATTCATGCATATGTATAGCTGCGAGAGATAATCACGAGTGTCGTACGATTCGATTGCAACTTTGTGGTCGTTACGTAACCCCATTTGCGACTCGGCGAAGTAATGACTCTAATAAGAAATTAAGAAAAAAGTTGAAGAAAAAATGACAATCTGAGTGTTCCTGCTACAACTCGACAATGTGACGTTACTCGCGGCCGAGAAATACATATGTAGCATTTTTACTTTGAATTCATTCCCATTCTGTTTTAGTTATGCTTCTTATATTCACACTTTATCTTGTCATAGCTCATTTTTTAATAGTCACCTATTATAGTCGTGTGAAACGCGATACTGTTTAATTAACTCGAGATATGTACAAACATTGTCCTTAATCAATAGTATGAAAAATAGTTATGCAAGGTAATCCACAAAGTTTCCTCGACGATTTATAGATATCTATTCTTATGTGTCTATTGCGAGCAAACTTATAACCAATAATTTTCGTAATTGCTAACGAGAAATTTGATTGACGATTAATTTTATTAATACATGGTACAATATATTAACTGCAAATTTAAATTCCTCAAAGTGGAACAGAAATTGGAATATTGGAGGGATATTGTCGAGCAACGAGAAGTAGTCCCGTCGATTGACCATAAGTTTGTTAAATATTCAACGCGCTATCTGCCACGCCACAGTTACCGCAATATTATCTGCCAGAGGCGAGCCAGGAACGTAAATCAACCGTTCTCCTTTCCATTTCAGACTGAGGATGTCCTCAAAGAGGAAGTCACCACCAACGAAGCTATCGGAGGGCGGGGGCGGCACGGGTACAGTGGCAGGCGCCAACGAGGAAGAGGAGGACACGACCTCGTCGTTGACCGGTGGTCCCGGTGGCGAGGTAGTCGTCGGTGAAGAGGGTCCCACCACTCCCGTCGACATCGAGGATTGTTACCCCCATCAGAGGAGAGGTGACTGCGAGTCGTCCGGCTGTTCGTCGCCGGCGACTACCAGCGAGCCGGATCTCCGTGACTCGCCATCGCCGTTGTCGAATTCCTTGCGAACCAGCAAGAGGCAAAGGATCGTCCTGTCCAGCCAAGAGACTCTAGCCCCTTATCACTACCCCCACCATCACCATCACCATCATCATCACCACCACACGAATACGTCCTCGTCGTCGGGTGGCGTCGTGGAACCAGCCAGCTCCTCGGAGTGCGGCTCACCGCCCACCCCTCTAACAGTCGATCCCTATTATCCGAACCACCCCCATCATAACAACAACAACAACAACAACACCGTGACGCAGAATAATAACAATAATAACAACAATAACGTCGGGAACGCAACAACAGCGGGCAGCAAGAGATCCATGGACGACGTGCTGAAGAGGTTAACCTGTAAGATGAACAGCGAATCGCTGTCGCTGCAGGACGATACTAGTAACAACAGGCGGAACAGCCCGCCACCCTCTTCTACCCCGACCAGACACAACACGCACTGGTTAGTGTCGGCGTGATTCTTTTCTTTCTTTATGCGGGGAACTTGATCGATGGTTCGGGGCTTTGTGCGTTGGGGTTGGTCGGCGGGTGATTTGGAAACTTGCGGTGCGAGCTGTACGAGTGGTGGAGGAATGTTTTATTTGTCGTTGGGGTGGATCAAATCAATTCTTTTTAGATTATCGTTGGGGGTTGCGGCTGGACGATTACATGTAAGGCTTTAAGCGTAATTAATGATTTCCTTTGATGATCGGTAATAGCTGGTGAAACGAATTTTCATTCGGCATCCAATATTGTGCTTCGAGAGGGCACGAGACAGGGGGTAAAAAAATGACCGAATTCGTCCAATTTTTTAGTTACGATTTTTCCCTCAATTTGTAATATCATCTAATGAGAAGTCTGTTTAATTTATGCTTAAATATCTTTCAACGTACATTCGGCAAGACTAACAATATTCGGCGTGGATAAGATTCAACCCTTCTCGCGCCACCATGTAATACTTTCCCAAACTTCCCAGAATATCGCTACAATCGCAAAAATTCGGAGCGAAATTGTTATCTTTATTTCGTCCCCAAGCATACTGCACCACGTATTTCGAACACAAACACCGTTCATCTCGTAAAACGAGACTCAAGGCGCTTCTAGTAGCCGTCACGAACGGCGTTGCGCCTCGATTGGAAAATGGGATAGCCCCACCTGTGGCGTATCGTCTGTTCGCAGTTTTCCTTTCTCCGATTCGGTCGCGAATAGTGGGCGATATTAATTAAACGGCGCCAGGAAACGACCAGTCGGCCGTAGGGAAATGAGGCCGGCTCCATTGGCGAGCGTTCCTTCCTGTTTCCCGGATTCGTCGCGGTAGTTCTGGCGAGGTTTCACGCGGTGTCGCGTACTGTCGTGCTCCCATTACGCAACGTATCCCCTTTTAATTAGACGATATTGTGCTCCAGCTGTCGCCTGTAGCTGGCAGATTTGCCACGGTGTTGCAATTTGCCGCGACTTTAATCTGCCGTTGTCTTCCGACCGCGTATCTCGCGCCTTCAATACCACTTTACATAACCGGTAAATATAGCCTTAAAAAAAAAACGAACCGCGCTAGTCTTTATATCGTTGAGTAGCGGTTATCGCCCAACGACGTGAAACAAAATCGCGGAGTCAATGCTCAGCGTTGGCGTTTGGAATGAGCCGGAGTTTGAGGCGGTTTGGTGGAATTAAGCGCAGAGGTTGGTCAGAACGAGGGATGGAGACGCTGTCGTTACTTTGCGAAACGGGATTTACGAATGTGTTCGGCTTCTTCGCGGGAATTATAGGAGGAATTAAGAGGGAACTTTTGTCAGAGTTACTAGGGTGATCTGTAGAAATGATAATATCTGACGAATGCATTCGAAATTTCAGATGGCGATTGAGAGATTAAGAGATGACTCCGAATTTTCGTTACATTTTTTAGTTGTACCCAGTAGAGACATCTTAGTTGTTTCATTCAACATTGTTTCCTGCGAATATACTGGAAACTTCGCGGAGGAATGCCCAAACGAATAGACAGCTCTATGTTTGAACAATTTAAACGAGGCTAATACTCGACGAACCCAGACATGTGACTGAAATTTCAAGCCACACTAAATTTAACATTCCGCCCCTAATTGGAAGAATGTTGAGCACCACGAAAGGGAAATCCACATTGGCGTACTTCATTGTAATCGACATTGCTTCAATCGATCTCCACCGATTTCGAATGATAAGTCCCAAGAGTTTCGGTGGCAACGACAAGAATTATGGTAGCATGCATCGAGTAACCGTTCCGTTGTTTCCTCTGCATCGGCATCGGCCGCGGTGAATAACAACGCAAACCGCTTAAATTTGGTTCAGCGAGTGGGCCACAAAAGCGTCCATTGTTCGGGGAACGACAAGATCCACAGATTCCAGTCGTAAACTGACTCTTCGTTACCGAACGAAGATCCATCCGTGAAATACAAAGAGGGACGAGCGTAAAGGAAGTCGTCGAAAGACGGGATGGTGGGTCGAGCAAAAAAACAAGGGGTCCACAGAGGGAGCCTGAAAATATCCGACTTCTCGGCCCGAAGACAAAGAAACGCGGCCGTCGGGAGGACGATAAGAAATCGGACAAGTCGCTGTTTTATCCTGGTCTATGTCCCCCTTTCGTCTTCGTCTCGCATTGCCTAAAGACGCCAACGAGAAGAGTAAACGCGCGGCGTTGCCCCTCGATTCGAACGGAAAACTCTGTTAATTAGCGTAGGCGAACGGAAAACCGAACGGCATTCCTGTCGAATTGGTCGACGCGACTTGTGATACGTTTAACGCTGTTTGTTATTAACGATGCAATTATAACGAATTCGATTGCGTTCGATATATGGAACGTCTGCGGGACACGGAATATCGAATACGAAATACGAAACGAAATCGACCCGCGGAAGTTTGCGCACACCCTAAAGAGGTAAATTGTTATTCGTATTACAGTAGCCGGTAACGGAAATGAATGACAATTTCGAAACGGGCGAATCGTACGCCGAGCACGATGGAAAAGTGTATGCATGCGAGTTATCGCGACGCGCCATTACTCTATATTCAACGATATCGCACGGTCACGTAATAATAATTGCTCCGTGTAATCAGACTCGTGAATGAATTGATTCTTTGTGTCGGTTGCGACGAAGACTACGAAAGAGTTTTTTCCGTTCTCGCTGAATATGTATCCCCCGCACAATGTACAAAGTCGAGAATACAGAGTAAAGATTATTCGCATGTGGTCAATTATGAATTGCCATACGTTTCGATTATTGCTGGTCAATCTGATAACATGTACGTTTGTTAGGGATGCGATCGAGCACGTGACTTGCCGAGAGGAGAACGAATCATGGTTATTTTCTGTAGGATAGTGGATAGAAAAGCGGCGGCGATGTTCGGGGATGCATGTACCTACGGTGGGGTGAATTTTATCGCGAGTGGATGAACATTCTTGGACATATCTTTTTAGTCTCACGGTGGGAAGAGACTGCTATATTTATTACAAAGTTACACGAGATATTTGTATGCAGTGCACGCAAGGTCAATTGGATAATTATGCAATTATTAAGTCGAAATTGAAATTGGCAGTATTAACACGATTGATACAAATTTAAGCAATTATGGACATTTAATTAGTCCACTTAATTGTTATTTTTTTGTAGATATATTTAGCTCTTTTTCTGAAAAGTAGAGAGTTGCCCTCTGTGTTTTTTTTAAACGCCCTACATTCGAAGAGTTTTTATTCTCCGTCAGTTAATTAATTTGTTTGTCATCTCCTTGGTGATCTACATGTGTTTATCGGCAAGATCAAACAGCGTTCCGGTTTAATATGAAATACGTACCCCGATTTTCTGCGAAATATCAGCTATCGGCGATGTTTATTATATTCCCAAGTTTTAGACAATCGTGTTTAAACGTTGACCACCCACTCGTTCGTAAATTACCACAGCGACTAGGCGATTAAAGTTTTAAGTCGTTTTACATCCGCCACACATCGTGTGGTGAAAATTTCCGACGAACGTTCAATAATCACTGAATAATACGTATTTCACGCCACATTCTATGATCCGAGACCAATTAAAAACCGATCGTTCAACGCGTCCCCCTGAAAGACAGTTTTATGATACAATTTCTACTCCGCAAGCAAAATCGCGGAAACCGGCGGAGCAATCTGTCGCAGATTGAATACAAAAAAAAGAAATCGAGCACGCAAGTATCGTTCCAATAACTACACAGCGATCGAAAATAGCCCATGGTGTGCACGACCTTTCCAACACGGGATCATCTGCCAAATATGCTAGCCAGTGCAATTCGTCCACATATCTTCCGTTCCATAATTCTGTCCACCCTATCCGTTACAACGAGCCGCCAACAAAGCGTAATCCGCCGGGCATTCCGGCGATGATTGAAGCAAAACTGTCGCACAGAATTCTCGGTGGCCCGGTAACATGCAGGCACGCTCGACCAGCGGCCGGAACGTGGCAGAATGCAATCCCATTCGACGGCGTGTAATCACTGAAAATGAACTGGTGAACTTGGCAAGCCCGAACGAGTCGACAGAATCGTGCCGTTCCGTTGGCCAGGAGGCGCGCGTATATCGGGGCAAGAATTCTTCCAAAATTCAGCCAACTGTGCGAGACAACTCGCGCTTACGTGACGTTCACCTGTTGTGTGGTTTTTTTTTTGTTGGAATACATTCAAAACCCTGGACCCGACACCCGGTCCGGCGTGGAACGGGATTGAAATACGCGCATGCATTATGCACTTGATTCAACGGACGATCGCGATCTCGAGCAAATTGCACGTCCCTCTAATCGTCGACCTCTCGATCAATCATTTTCCTGGGAAACCGTTTTATGAGGCGGTTATAAATGGATACGATAAAGGAGGATAATCGAAGATTTGTTTGATTATTAGCCACGCGGGATAATGTTCTAGACTGGAGTAACTTTTCGCGTGGTTCCTGGTTAATTAATTAATTTATTCGTTGTCATTTTGGTACATGATGGTTACAGAATTGAAAGGGGTAAGTTAGGTGTGACGGAGTTTATGCTATTCACGAAGCATTCCCGTCAAGAACTTACTAATGAAACTCGATTCAATTTAGATAGAAATGTCACGCAGATTGCCAGGTCGGTCGATGTATATTAATAAATAGAGCGTTGTCGCATTGTAATTATTCTTTGCTTAGATTACGCAACGGCAACTCGAACCGCGTAATTTTCAAACAGGCACCGGTATTATTCGCCGATCGAGGCATATCGCAGCTGTTACACTAGACATCATTAAATCGCGATGGAACAAACGCGTCGTTAAATAACAAAACGAATTCGGCCGGCACACTTTACTTTTATTACTTCAACCGTCACCATTTCACCATTGAAGATAGCGAACGAGAGGACGGAACTATTGCGTATATTTCGCCGTAATTAAAATGATAGCTGAAACGTGTACAGAGTTATTAAAAGTCGTGTGGCGGTCCGAATTAAAAACCCGCACATTATTATTATCCCCACTTTCGATGCTATAATATCTGCTTGCTAACGCACACCACGCGTGTCACGCGTGTGCAAGCATTTAACGACATAAACCGATTGTACACGGCGTAGATAATAGTATCATCAATTTTATAATGAGCATACGTTTCTGTTGGATTATTACTAGCGACAGTAAATAATATATATATATATATCACGCGAGAGAAAAATTGTCTCAACGTTCACGGGAACGTCTTGCTAACGGAGATAGTAAGGGGACCAGATGGGCCTTTACTCGGTTAAGTCAAGGGGGTCTAGGTCGTAAAGTGAAACAATAAGCATCCGTAGGTATGCGTACGTGGACCCCGGTTCTCGAGAGAGTTTCGCGCAGAGAATGGACATTCCTTCCAGGCTACGTTAAATACATTGATGCAAGAGTGATTTTATTTAATAACCCACATCCAATAGTCCCTGTCACAATCACGTAAGTGTATCGTACATACGTTGTACCGTAGCCAGCAATAAGAAATGAACGAAACGTAATCGACTACGCGGGCCTCGCTTTGTCTGCTTTGCCTAATTACTTTGTCCGCGATTCGTACGAAAAATCACCCTGGATCGTCGAAAGGATCCGCACAGCTCCAATTACCGGATTGCATTGCATCCAGTGCTTAACAATTTTAACGGCGCGTTCGCCGAAAGTAGCGCGAGGTGTCTGAAAGTTGGCGTGGCAAAAGGAGCAACGCGATTGTCGCGGCCTATTTTCGACCGAACGGAAAGGCCCTGGTCCTGCGGACTAGTGTGCCGTCGAGGGGATGATAATAGCGACGGAATGAGCCTTTTGTTGCCTGATACCGAGGTCAACAGGCGCGAATAGAATCATGCAGCCGTCCAGCGGGCGTTATTATCGGCCGTGAAAGAAAGACCACGCACAGCAGGAGTCGTCCATCGGTGAGCAGAGATGAAAGACGATTCTTCGAATAAGTGGCGGTTTCGTGACGCGTGACTTTCGTGTGCCGGCACGATGACCGGCAACCTGGGCGTCGAGGGGTTCAATTAAATTTTCCTACGCACGTATCACGTGGAATTTATTGGAAGTCTCGTTTTTGCTTGGCAGCAGGTACTCGCTACGCTTTCTGTGGTATTGTTTGCGATCTCGCGTTCAGCGGAAACGGAGCCCGGTATGGGAAGCCTATAAGGAATTGAAGGAAACCGTATGGAAAGAATAATTTTGTATGAATTATTTCGGGGTAATAGTTTACTGTTTTTCAACGTTGGCATACGGAGACGAAATTACGAGTTTAACATAGAAATATCCAACGTAAACGCAATCGTGCTTTACTGGAAGAACCTTTTACATTCATTAGGATAATCCTTGTATATCAAAGGTTGTAATCCTGGAATATTAAAATAATCCTTGTCTGTTCCACGTGCACATTTTCTTGTAACACTGACGGGATCCTCGGGTAGCTTCTTCTTATTCCAATAAGAACTCCAGATAAAAGTACTTAAAGAACTTGTTTAAATTAATTTCTTCAACCAAACATTATTTAGACAACGATCTACATCTATTTACAAATTGAAATTCCCAATTCGTTCGATGTAATACACAAAATGAACAATAGATTTGTCAATGCTCCAGCCGTCCCTCCAGCTTAACCAAAAGCGTAACATCATTTTCGAAATCGCCCCCCACGACAAGTAAATCATCCATCCCAGGCTACGCGCGGCCTTTAAAATTCGCCCGCCCCTTTAACTATTGACCCCGTAAGAAGCGCCGTACAGTTCGCGGCGGAGAGCAACATATATTGCCCCAGATTCCGTTCTTTCAATCCTCGTCCTTATCCTCGGAGCTGACGATGTCCTTCACGATCTACGGCCACTCCGGCGCGCTGGCCAGCTCATCGTTGCAGCCCCGGCGCCGACACAATACCTCCGTATCACTTATTCGTGGTCCATTTTCCTCCGCATAAAAGCGCGAGGAACGAGCGCTCGGGGCGTAGACCAGGTGGGCACTTTAGGGCGAATGGGCGCGAGTGAGACGAACGACGACGGCAAAAGCGTTGCGGAACGAGAGAAACGGAACAGTACAGAGGGAGAAGGAACGAGCCGGGGCATCCTATCACGGGGGCAAACACTCTGGCTACCGTGATTGCACGGCCGCGACCCTATCTATTATTCACCTGCCTCCCAGCCCTACGGGTACGCGAGACCGCTATCCGATTCCAGAGGCCAACGTGGCCGCTGGAAACTCTTGCTCGCACGCGAATACCACCGTACGTGCGGCTCGATCTACCTGCCGGCCCACGCACAGGTTTTCCCCGGTGCTTCGTTTCTCGGCCTCTGCTTACTCCGGTTATTGTGGCAGTCGAGGAGTTATTCGGTCGTGTGGTACAGGTGAACATAGGTGACAATGAGGGCGTGAAGAATTTTTTGCTGGATTCGTTGTTTGAACTGTGGTCTTTGTATGCAAGTTTGAGGGGGGGGGGGCTGAAATTACCTGTGCATTAATATATCGGAGTATAGCGATCATTGGACTTTTGGGAAACGGAAGCTTGAAAAATGCATTCCTCTGTAACCAGCGTACAAATATTGAAAACACCCCTAATGCTTTGTCCTCGGAGTAGAATTTTTGTTAAATGTAAAAAAATCGTGCGAGATTGTACGAACTTCGCAGGGAAGGGAAAAAACACGGTTACAGGTAGCCAAATCGATCGAATATTGTGGGCTATTTGATTGGCAACGAAACCATTCGACGTTAAAAGGCTGAACACGGTCGGTTTTCAGATTGGAGCGTTGGGGCGTTGCTGTGCAAACGTTATACCAAATGTCGGCTGCTTGGTGAAAATCGTTTTACAACTGTAATCGGTACAATTATAAAAGATGCTTGCGGAAAAAGAATTGGCATCTTGGTTGGATAATTTGCAACGCTAATACTGTTAACGAAAATAATAGTTTCAACAATAGGACTGCAGATAAAGGGCTGACTGCCATTCCTATGCAAATTAGGGGTAGTTTCTATTTTCAACTGTCGAAATCCCCGCACTCGATCCCCAAAAATAATGCAATCCGCAAGAATACAATATTCGGAGCATGCAGTGTTAATCGGGTGACAGTAAAACCTAGTCCAAAAAAGAAACAAGAAATTGAAATTTTTAATATAGACAGCATTTTCCATTTACATACTACAGTAATTCTTCGCTTGGCGCTTACGATTCGGGACCAGCCGTAAGCGCCAAGAGAATTTGGTCGAACTTTGGGTTCGTAGAAATTTCGGCGGAGCCGTCAGAGCCCGGCCACTGCGGGGACACCGATATCAGCGGCCACAGAAAGGGACAGCGAGCGAAAGAAAGAGAGGAATGAGAAGTCGGGCGTCATTAAAAGATTAAATGCTTCGTATCGGTGAGGCAACACTAATGCAACGGCGTAACTTTTTTATTGTTACTTATATCGCTATAATTTTTGTTTTTACTTATTGCGGAGATCGTGGTGATTAAAACGAGACCAAACACGATAGAATTTGGATTATATTTACATCCTTACTTAGTAATATTATACGTAATGGGCAAGGATCCTTACAAGAAAAGCTTGGGAACGGTCGTGCTCAGTTTTTACTAGAACTTTACGGGCTTAGAGAATAGTCCAAATCTAAACATATATTCCAATAGGCCTCTTCAAGGTAAGATGCGCGTTTATTAGTATGGTTTTATGTTTTTCTAGAAGCCCATGCAAGCACATAATAATGAAATGCCACATGCAAAACTGAAATCATCGGCCGCAGTTGAATTCAATAACGAAACGTGTGTTATGGTTGAAGCGCCGAAAACAGAGCCGTCGGCCGTGCTCGAGAATCAGGCGGATCAAATTCGTCGCCATGCATTCCCGGCGCGAAAAGTTCGTTTCGATCTCCCTCGAGCAACGTTAAGGCGGCTCGTCTCAAAGATAAAAAGGCTTTCAGTAGCCGCGACCGTCCGTTGCTCGAATTTGATCCGTCTGATTCTCGAGCACGGCCGACGGCTCTGTTTTCGGCGCTTCAACCATAACACACGTTTCGTTATTGTATTCAATTGCGGCCGATGATTTCAGTTTTGCATGTGGCACTTCATTATTATGTGCTTGCATGGGCTTCTAGAAAAACATAAAATCATACTAATAAACGCGCATCTTACCTTGAAGAGGCCTATTGGAATATATGTTTAGATTTGGACTATTCTCTAAGCCCGTAAAGTTCTAGTAAAAACTGAGCACGACCGTTCCCAAGCTTTTCTTGTAAGGATCCTTGCCCATTACGTATAATATTACTAAGTAAGTAAATATAATCCAAATTCTATCGTGTTTGGTCTCATTTCAATCACCACAATCTCAGCAATAATTCTCCCCAAAAATTATAGCGATATAAGTAACAATAAAAAAGTGACGCCGTTGCATTAGTGTTGCCTCACCGATACGAAGCATTTAATCTTTTAATGGTTGAACGCGGCCGTCGCGGCCGCGACGTGTCGGCTAATCAAAAGGTGCCGAATTACCCCGTCGACTCAGAACAAGAGTGGCCCCTCCAGTGGTGGGGATAACTCGTAAGCATGCCCGGTAGAGATCGTGGTGAGCGCCAAGAGAAGAATTACTGTACTCTAATATCTTTTACACTCATTAGCCCAACTTAACTTTTACCGCGCTCATAATACGCAATAATTATCCTGGCAAACACGTGGGATCGTCATAATTGATTGTGGTTTTCACGGTGTTTGTTGCAGCGGAGGCGTCGCCAGTGTGGCGAACAGCGTTCCAGCCTCGCCCCCAGCCTCCGGCAGAATGCAAAACACGGAAGGACAGGTACAACAGGACGGTGCCTCGGCTCTGCACAAGGTTCTGTGCGCGGAGAGCTTCGCAGAAAAGGAACGCAGGCTGTCCGAGATGATCCTACAGCTGCAGCTGCTCAGGGAACAATTGCTGCAACAGCAAGATCAGTCGAAGGTAAGTGTTTTTTACCCTGATCTTCTATCTCGTGCTTTCACGAGAATTCCCCTTCCGCTGTGTCAGATGAGATGTTTCGAGAGAATGGTAATTCGTCGTACCAAACTATTTGAGGCATCGATATATATATAATATATATATATATATATTTCTTCGTAAATGAAAAAACAAATTTCACAATCTTTGCGAACTGATACATTATTAAACGAAAAAAATGGTACATCTAGTACCTTACATACGCCACCGAACCAAGGCAGTTTCCCGACTGATCAATAATTTGAAGTCGAAAATTCAACGACAAATCCCAGATGGCGCATACGAAAACGAAGCCGTTCGATATTTGTACAACTGGAAAAGTAATCCCGGACGACGTACGTGTATGGATCCAATTTTCCTCCAGCCACTTACCGTACATGCGTATAGATCTTCGAGTGAGTGGCACCACGTCCGAGCGTCGGACGACTGAAACGACGATTACCAACGCGCAACGGTTCGATTCGCGTACGTGCCTAATATCGGGGCCCCTGCGCGATAGATATGACGGCACAAAAATGGCGCACACGTCGCGAAGCTATCGATCGGACGCGGGTCATAGATCCCAACGAAACCGCCACGCTCCGGCGGAGGGATTATTTTCGGCCAATCGAGGCTAACGATGCAATTGATTGTGCGGGACACCGCGGTCGGCGGGCCGACATCGCCGATGCGAAGTTCAAACGCGCGCGCGACGCGACGATCTAAGGATAATCGAGCGTCGCGCGAGATCTATCGATCCGACGCGAGGGGACGCGCTTGCCGTGGGAACACGCGGCTCTAAATTTACGTAACGGCGGTACTCGAGTTCGCTGAGATCGGAAAGGGGCGGCTATCAATAGCCGATAATTTGTCTCGTGCTGTTAAGCTGTTCCGCGATCCAACTCGCCCGTTACGTCGCGACATTTATTTCATTCTCCGCGGGGAGGGTGGGTCAATCCTCTGCCGATCAATCTCGGCTGTAATGCAGGTTTCACTCGATGGTTCGATGTGCACGATTGTGTACAAACCGGCGTTCAAATTGACGCAAGCCGGAGGCAGCTTTCGTCGACGAAAGTCGTGGATACGGGACTCGGATTAGTTTAGATTTCGCGAGGATCGAGGTTTAATGAGTAATATGGATGACGGGGTGAAGGGGTGAATTGGGGAGGATCGAGTTGTATAGGGAAACTTGGAATGTGGCGTGTTTCGTCGACACGTGTTCCGCGTTAATATTTTGACGGGATATAATGAATTGTTGCACGCAGAGTTGTATGACTGTAGGTGGAAGTAAATTATTAATGCGTTGACGTGAGCGATATTCCTGCGGTAATATTGTTACGGTTTCGTGTCACCTGTCGCATTCGTCAAACGCGATAGCCTTGACTTTGCGACAATGCTCGTAAATCGAGCGCGAGCACAGCTTGTGCACACGTATACGAATGAAATTCGAAAATAGTTAAGCGCGCGTCGCGATATATTTGTAACAAAGGAATAAGAAATCGTCGATTTAAACGTATTTCGTATGTACTCGATCTGGAGGCGAACACGCCTACGTGATTCTCGCCAGGTACATTTACAATTTGAGGTGATCAAACATTTTCTACTCAAACTATCCGGCGAAAAATTTTCCGCGAAACATTTACACGTCTCGCGACAGAATATTCTCGTTTGTTTGAAAAAAACAGAAAACAAATTATATTATTCCATCGGCCGTGAATTTCGTTTGATGTAACTCAACCAATATAAGAGTTCCAGCGTCGGTGAACGTACATACGCGTGCCATTTAATTTATCCAGCTCCTGTTTGAAAAAGTCACTGACTCGATTCTGCCGCTTGGCGGAGCTAAACAAATATCGTAGCGTTACAACTGCTTCAATTAAATTCCACAGCGATTCTGTACACAATTATGCTTAATTATCTCCGCTAACTGTTCCTCTGTATGCGATCGTTAGCATCGGGCAAGGGGAACGGGTGGACGCGTTCCGGTGATCTGGTAACGGGAGAGCGGATGATAAGGATCGACCGGGCGCCTTCAATGCCGATTTGCATGCAACAGAAAAATGATAAAACAATCATGAATATACATTGCGTCGCAGTACAGTAGCCGCGAATCCCAATGGTTGAGAGAATTTGCTAGAAAGTGTTCCAGAAAATTAATAGGCCCGCTATATCTCAATATTCAAATTTATTTCTATCAACTTGTTATCAATGCTTCGACTGATATTCAATTGCCGTCTACTTTACAATTCGGTCCGCTGTGCAACATCGGCGCGTTCCATTAACTCGCGTTTCATATCCGTCAGAGAATAACAGAATCTTAAAATAAGTATCTATAAATAATACAAAATTTACCGTATATACGTTTAACATTAACGGTGGCCAAGACCCGTTCTCGCGGACCTGTAAGAACGGACAAGCGATGGCAGAAAATTTATTGAAGCAAGAACAGAATAGAGCTCGCACATTCCTCACCACAGTGTCAATAATTCAGAACTTGCAAAGTATATGGGTAGAGGCGATCAGCTGATTTATCATCTTTCGTGTAAAACGCATATGGACGGTTCAGAAGCCAATCGGTGTAAGTCCATGCCCGTTCGAACCGAGATAAACGAGGTTTTTACGAATCACTTGAAACTGAATGACAATGTCAGCACCGTCATCTGTTGCTCACCTATGAGAATAACGCCGTAATTAATTTACCAAGTGAAAGTTTGAACAATAACGAGGTTTTCGAACTACGGTAACTCACGATCAGGGGAAACTCGGTTTTCCACTGATCGCATCCTGTGCCCTCCGTATAAATAGTGCATCGACGTTCGCGCGACATCGTTCAATGAACAGAAACCGTCCTGCGCCGCAAAAACCCGCCTCTCGATTTACCTCCCGAAAATCCCTGTTCGCGTCCTCCCTCTCGACGAGCCGAACGTTACGCGATCCCTTGGCGGATCGTCGGGCATCCAGGCGGACGACGCGACGTCGAACAATGCCCGATTCTCCAGGGGACGCGCCACGGACGATCCCATCGAAGGCATCGCGATGACTGGGATGCCTGTCGCGACCTGGAAATGCACGGGTCATCGCGTGGAGGCGAGAAGCGGTCGGTCGCGGGAATCGGCGTGGAAACCTGTCTGTCCGCAAAAATGCGAACGCGTGCAGATAATGCCCGACGGTATTACCGTTATTATGCCTGGTCATTTACATGCTGCACACGCCGCGCCGTGCCCGTTCCGCGCCGATCCGCCCCGTTGTCCCGCTGAATTCACCCCGCGGCTAGATTCTGCGGGCGCGTTTAAAGCAAACAGCCCGACGCCGCCCGTGCCGCGCTGGTTTGGTCCGAATACGTACCTGGATCGGCTGCCCCGTGTGCATACGAACGCCGTGGGACCAGGTAGCGCGTGTCGGTTGATGGGCAGTGACATCGAGCCGGACGGCTTTTCAATTATGAGTCGAGGGAGGCGGATCATCGTGGGTGGATCGGGTGAGTCGACGGCGAAGCTTCTTCGTTACTCGTTGACGACGCTGATTACGGACAGGTGGGCGCGAGGTGTCTATTGGGGGGGGGGGGGGCTTGTCGGAAGTGCCGGTGTTATGCCCCGTGACTTGAAGCCGACGTAATCACGATATGTGGGTATTTCGGGTGGGAAAGCTGCACCGAAACCGATGCATCGTCGACAACTGACACGAGATATCTTTTCTCGGGCTGCTGTTCTGCTGGGGTTTATGGTGGGTCATTGTTTTACGGGTGACCGGTGAGACGACGTGGACCAGAGCCTGGTTTATGGCTGCTGAAGGTAGATCGCGCAGCCATGGGGTGTCGTGTGTCAGTTTTGGAGAGAGTTTGGGATGGTTGAGGGCAATCCGACGTTGCATTGCTTTGCTTGCCGCTAACTGGCTATGGAGTTGGGAAGGCAAGGGTGGCTTCTGGTTGACCCACATGGCACTGACACCAGAACCATTTATTTTTAAACAACGAACATTCTCTAAATCGATTTCTAACATATACATATCGGTCTCGCGGTTCTAAATCATTGTCAAGAAACGGTGTTTTCACATTTCGTTACAAGTCCCTGGTTTATTGGAGTGTCTGAGGGGAAAGTATGCGGCGTTGTGGTTTCTTCGCTGCGAAGGGTAGACATTAATCGTTGTACAACGTCTTCCGGACGAGTGGAGGACATTCGTCGATTGAAAATATGGAGGAAGGATGGTATTTATTTTAACACTTTGGTCGGTCGATAATAAATTATCGAAGCGTTGCATGTAACATTTTATTCAAGGGTTAATCACTTTCCTATAGCTCAGTGTGTAAATACGTCTGTGCCTTGCACCGTCTGACTTCCGAATTATTCGTCGCGCTCGACAAATGCAATTTTACAATTCCCAACGAGTGGAAACAATAGACGCCAAGAGATCCGCTGTCCACAGCTTCGAAAAGAAAAAAAAAGAGAAAGCAATTGAACTCACTCGATACTTAAATCTCGAGCTACTCGCTTCGCATCACCATCGCGAACATTAAAACTAAACGGGGCGCGATATAACGAAATTGTTCGCCCCGAAGAAAACTCTCTTCCACGTCGGTTCTCGCTCTCTCCCCGACGTCTCAGCACCGCGTATCACCGTTCGCAACGGCGGAGGACGTTTTCTCGTCGGCCATTTCATCGGCACCGAGTGAAAACGTATTTGTCGGCGGCGTTTGCGCGGCAGCGGCACCAGCAGCAGCAGCAGCAGCAGCCGCCGCCTCGGGAGTTAGCCGACGTTAAAACGGAAGTGCTACCGTGACGGAAAGGAGAGGTCGGGGGAGGCGAGTAGCACGGAAACGGAACGAGGACAGACCCAACCAGCAAGCAACGGCGGAGCAAGAGTAAAGAGAGAGAGCGAGAGAGAGAGAGAGAGACGGATAGAGAAAGAGGGCGAGGAGGAGAAAGAGGGAGAGAAAGAGCGTAGGAGGAAGGCGGTAGTCTGAACGTTCTCCTCCTCTCGGAACCCGGAGGGCGTATAGTAATGTTCGAGTTGGCAGACTCGGGGCCGAGTGGGGATCTCCCTCTCCTCTGTTACCCTCTCTCGTTCTCACCCCCGGTTTCTCTTTCTCTCTTTCACCTTTCCACCTGTTATGCGACTCTGTGCCATGCTGCATTGGCACAGGTGTGCGGCCACGTACTCGTACCGAACGCCGCGCACACTTCCTCCCTGGCTACACCTTCGACCTCTTTCTTCCTACCCCCCGGGCGTTGTGCATGCGCCAGGCTCTATCCCTGCTGTTCCCCGCAGTCAGTCCTTACCTCCTCCAGGTCTTTTCCTTTCCTTTTCACCGGGCCTTCCTTCTTTTCTTCGTGGGCCTCTCCCTCTCGCGGCCGTTTCCTTGCCTTTGTACTGCGCTCCACTCGACGAACGAGTAGATCGCGTGGGCGGAGGGCTTTCTCTGTTTCTCTTTGCCGAGGCGCCTATACCTTGGCCCGTGCACCTGTGCAGGAGCATATTGTCACGCCCAGTGGCCCGAGAGTGCGGACGCGGTGCACCGAACGGCTCGTCGCTTCCGAACGATCGCTTCTTCTTCTTTTTCGTTTTTTTTTGTTCTGTTTTTATTTATCGGCCCGATCACTTGTGAACCGAGTTCGGAGGGAACACTTGTTCGCGCGTTACCGTTTAGCCGGGCTGCGAGGCGTGGTACTGGTCGCCGATTGTTCGTGACGACGGATTTCGTGGGGTTTCACGGTCGAACTGCTTCGAGGTGCGGCTCGAGGAGATGAAGGGTAGGTGGATTATTATTAATGCGATATAGATTAACCCTTACGTTGGGGCGAGTTGCCTGTAGTCGATCTCTGTGGACGAAAAACTTTGGCGCTATGATCATTTACGTTTTATTGACGCTGGCTTGCAATTGGTTTTCGTTTTCCATATTTATTTTGTTCATTAAACGTTGTACAACATTTAACGCATACATTGTGCGGCGGTATCGTTCTTCGTTGTTCTACTGCTATACTAATACTTCAACACAGTATTAGGACGGGCAGCAAATGTTGTAACAAAGAAAGTTTGCACAGCGATGCAAAAGTTTCTAGAAATATTATCGTTCAGCGGCCTTGTTCGTATCGATCTAGAAATCTAACATCAATTCAATCTGCGGTTAAATTCTCTTGCGCGTCTTTACAACGAAATCCAATTTCATCGGTTCAATACTTTTATAATATCTGCATTGTGTTTTGCGAATTTTGCAGTAAGTCGAATATTTGCAAAACACCGCTCGATGTTTGGAAGACACCCGACGCTAATGGGTAAAAAGAATTAGTCATCCGGATTGTATGAAATCACTCGATGGCATTTGGATCGCATCCTCGGTGTTTGAAAAAGAAACCCCAACACGCGATTCAGCTTCATTCATCCGTTCTCATTCACCAGCGGCAAGACACGCCGCTCTTACCTGGTCAGACATGTACGACCTTCGTCGTACACGGATATTTGATGACTCTCCGCGAAACTGCGGCAGGTGAGCGTGAAATTTCTGCTTGCTGTCGGAACTCTTATCTAGCGTGCTTACGCTGTCAGCGATTAAAGCTGAATCCTTTGAGACGAACTGCTCCGATGTCTTCCTTTTTTATAAGAACACGTATAACAAAGTCTATTAGTAGATACAGCTGTTTAAAAATCATTTTTATCGGGTATCCGTCGCGAAGATTCGCATTCACGTCGAAGTACCGACAGAATTATGCATTTTTTCCTGTGATTCTATTGCCGAATAATTTCCGTTTCAATAAGCATAATGGTGAGGGTTTTCTCGTTTCTTAAATACTTTGTTTCTACGGTTATAAACGTAAGTAGTATGATATAAAATTTAATCAATGATTTCGCTTATCGTTCCTGAAGCGTTACAATCGTCGTTTCTCCTCGAACTAGTAACCGATCTATATATTTCATGGATTACTATGGTTCACACTTGTTACTGAAACTAATCGCCGGACACCTCCCAACCACTCTAAGTTGAACGCAACATAATAATCCGCTTCCGAAAACAATATTCTGAACAATCCACCCTATACATTTATCACCCAGTCAATCAACAACAGAATTAAAAATTGAAAACCCCGTTTCGTCATGAAATATGATCTCTCTCTCGTCTTCGCACTAAAACACAGTATCATTATATACAAGATTTTATTATACGAAAATAATCAACGGATGGAAGACTTGCACTTGCGATTCTGATTGCGAGAATTTGATTCTCCTGAATAATACGTCCGCCGGAATGTTCTATTAGTATTTTAATAAAAAGCGAATAATACACTTTCGATACATTGATCGATATCTACTAAACAATACAATTTCCATCAATGCAATGGTAAAAAGAAGCAGCCGCGTAACGTTGAAACCTGTTACGACATTATCGGACAGAACTCTCCGTGTAGACCGAATACAGACCTTCCCAGTCCCTCTACCTCGCCGCTGATTGTTTACCGCCTCATCAAAGTAAAAACGTGTCCCACTTCAATTCCCTGCGACGAATCATCCCCGAATCTTCGCGAAACTCGCGAACCCACGCGTCTTCGCCATCGCTCCTCGCAATCGCCGTGAATCGCAGCGCATTACCGAGCATTCCGCCGCCGCGGCGATATTACACGCCAGCCTGATCCACAAAGGCTTCGCCCCGGCGAGAAACGAGACGCGGCGAACGCGACAGAGAAAGCCCGTCCGCGATATGCCAGCTGGGGACGCCGGGTTACACGCGTCGAACAAGAGAGACAGGGATGAGAGGGTGCGCGGGGGTGTGCGTATGGCGTGCGGTGTTTGGCCGGACAGCGAGAGCGGCCGGGGGCGTTTGTGGCGTATATATGGTCCATACGTTTGTCCATTTGCGTATCGGCCAGCGCTTTATGGGAATTAGCGGCGTATTGTAGGTCGCTGGTGGGCGGTTTGTGTGCACCGGGGCAAGAGAAGCGTCCACGGGAACGGACGCCGCTCCCGGTGGACGGGAGCGCGAGGGAAGTTGCAGCGGCGCGCATACGCCTCGCGGGGTTGATGGATAGACAAGGACATTGGGGCGGGAAGGACAGAGACGGCGAGCGGGCAGACGGCGAGTGGAGAAAGGATGGACAGTGTGCAACGGGTGCGCACGGTTCCGGGAATGGGGATGATTCTGTTCCTCTCTCGTGCCATTACGTGTATCCCCTTTTCCTCTCTCTCTCTCTCTCTCTCTCTCTCTCTCTCTCTCTCTCGCTCTCTCCCTGTGTGTGTTTCATTCTGTCCGCGCGCATGTATCGCTGCTTGTCAATATACGAGCGATATGATCACCAAGTATAATCACCGACGGACCGGAGAGCGTCGAGCTCTCTGTCAATAGAATGCTACTTTGTGACCCGCGTCCCTGCCCAATCCGACCGCTTATATATTGTATCAAACGTATCCGTGCGTTTCGATCCTCTCCGGCGAGAGGATGCCACCGCTCGTGAAATCCGTATCGACCGACAATACCCGCGGAACGCGTTGGTCAGCCGCGGAAAAATTGACCCTCTCTCCCTTTCTCGCTCTTCCCTCGCCCCCTCCGCCGGTGGACGGCCGTTGCCTGTCCACTGGCAATATCGAACAAAACCGCCCACGGGGAGTGGCGCGTTTTTGTTCTCTGCCAATATGGTGATTCGTCGTATCATCCTTTATCATCGATACGCCTTTGGCGAGTGGGGGTTGCGTACGTTGTAATCACGATATTTGCTTTGTTTCGCGGTGAATGGAACCGCGGTTTTTTGACGAGAATGGTCCGGCGAGTGGCTCGGAAATGTTTGCCTTTAATGACGGATTCGCGGGTGATCCGACGCGCGAGTTAATGCGTGGACAGGTTTCTTACGTGGGTGTACGTTTATTCGAGAAATTGACGTGCGCCAGGAATTGCCAGGGAATCTCTTTAGGGCTTCGTGTCCGGCGTTCTATAATTGCAGACGGAACGGTGTCTGTCCGATTTGGATTATCTCGTGACGAATATCGTGCACTGTTGTTACAAAATTCGAATGTATTGCAATCGCAATTAGTTCAGTTACTCGTGCACCAGTTTAATAACACGATAGAATAAGTACTTGTTAGATAACGTTGATACCCGTTCAATGAGCAGGTCACTGTAATACGAAACTTCGACCGAGATATTTATTTCGTCGAGTGAAATCGTATCTCCCCAAATGTGCCATCGGAAAAACCGCGAGATAACAAAGTAATAAAAGTTAAGCGTGTGCACGAAAAAAAAAAGATAATCAATCAACTCCTCGACGAACTCACGCACCCCCATGGAAATACCACTCTTCCCAGTCACGCCCGTTAAATTCCGCAAATCCGAAACGCTCGCATAACAAGCATTCGTTTCCCGGAACAAAGTGGCGTTGGAGCTCTTGGGGGGCCACTGGAGCGTGTGCAGGCTCACCATTTCCGGCCGTAACGTCGCGAGCGCCTAAACGGGAGCTAAATGAACGAGAGGTGGTCGGTTTTTTTTTCTTTTTTTGATCCCCCCGTATCATCCTCCCTCCTCTTCTTTTTTTTTTTCGCGAAGCATCAACTTACGCGGCCGCCCCGCTTATCCGATTCACCGATTTTTCCACGACAGACAGGGTGTGCTCCAAGCCGGCCTCGAGCCTCGTGTTTCCCGGCGTAGACGCGGCCAGAGAGGGCGAGCAGAGAGGGTTGACTCGTCGGCGTGTATCTTTTCGAGCGATCAAAGAATTATCGCAGCGGAGCGGCAAGCCGACGGTGTTTGTCGTTTGATCGCGAGGCAACGATGCGTAAGTTTGCGCGTTACCTGCCGCGGGAGAACGCGCAAACCGCTCCGCTCGGCTCCGCTCCGCTCCACAGTCGTGCTACTGCGTTCGTGTGAATGCGCGGACACGCTGTATCCGTGTACGTACGCGAGCCTGGCGACGCGTTAGCGCATTTTAGCCGACCTGCACCATCGTTTCTTCTCCACCGTCTCTCTCCTTCTTTTTTCCTCTCATTTCTTGTCTCGTACTCATCTCCAAACCCCCGCCCCCCCTTGCATTCCTGTCTGTGGTTCTGGTCTCTTCAAACCCCCTGCGCCAACAGTGGCGGTCTATCCTCTCTTTGTGTCTCCTTCGCGCAACGTATGTACGTGTGCATGTATCTCGTTCCCTCGTCGAACCTCCCTCCACTCGTCCTCCTGCTCGCGTTCCACCCTCTGGCCACCCTTTTGCCGGGCTCATACATCGAATATCTCTTGCAGAGGACCGAGGTCGGCCCCGCTGCCCTCGTCGTGTCGTACTAATGCATGTAATTGCAGCTAACCTCATTAAACCCGCCGACTGATGCCACTCGCTCAAATTGCGTCCCTCTCCTGCTCGCTTTCAACGCTGGCGCGTCTCTTTTTCTATCCCCTCATCCTCTAACGGGGTTTGTCTGTTTCGACCGACTCTTCGTTTCGTTATACCCGTTCTCTGTTATACACGATTCTCGTCTACGGCCTCGCTCGCACACGGCTGACTCGGTTTGTCCGCTCGCGTTTCAGGATCACTGTTTGTCCCTGGTCCCTGATGGATCCGCCGTCCGAAAGGGATGCTCTCGGTCCGACACCTTCTGTGGCGAACGATTCCGCGTCGACGATAGTAATTCGAAATTAATACCGTAAAGAATGGATAGTAATAATAATAATAATAATAATAATAATATTTCATTTCGCCGCCTGCCTTTCGACTTTGCGACCACTCCTTAACTACAGTTTTCCGCTGACGTCTACCTCGTACCGTCCAACTTACATATTTGCAATACTAATATATATATATTTTATCTTTCTGTGCCTCACAAACTCTCGTCGTTACTATTGCGTTCTTAAGGAATGGATAGTATTAAGGAACTTTAAATATTCTCTATCTTGACGGCGTTCTTAAACCTTAAATGCATGATTTGTTCGGTGGATTCTCAAGATGGCGAAGTAAATCTTTTCACCAAAAATTATCATGGTCTTCTGCATCGGACCCCTCGAGATCGTCTTGAGACCTCTATTCGTCATTAATTTGCGCTAAATATCCTTCTGTTTGCTTTTGATTCACGAATGTGCATCATTCTGCAGCGGCGTGCATTTAAGGGTTAAATTTCTTACTCGAAATTATCAATCAGTCACGGGGTCGCCGTACTTTTCGCCAACGGTGGACGCGTACACGTGTTTTAATCGAAACGATATTGGTCGTCCCGCCTCCCCGTGGAATAGAGTTGCTGCTTGAAAAAACGCTGTTCGCATTGATCCGGGCCGGCGTATCACCTGTAAAATGTACCGAGTCAATTTCGAACATTACGAAATCCAATATATCGGCCGCGATATTGGAACACGTTCTATGCACTACGGCCGGTCGAAATCTGCCGGCCTGCTGAACGCTCAAATTCCCGTCATCGTTCCCCATTCAAAAGCTCGATCGAATTACTTCTGCCCGCAACTCGTTCATTCTCCGTACTGGATACGCCGATCGGATGCGCCAGGGAGGCAGGTATCGCGTAGGACCCCTGTACCGCGAGTGTCGCATCGATGTTTCCGCTCGGTTCGAGGGACGATTTGGCCTTTCGAATCACGTAAACGCCGACGCTGCGACTGGCGCACGGTCACGTAGATCTATTTCATTAATCCCCCCCCCCCCCGCCTTGTAGCCATTTTTCTTGTATGAAACGACGAAACCTGCTGACCTGATCCATTGAACGTGTAATAACTTGAGCAACTTGCGCGACCGGAGAAGAATTCTACGGCGCGGTAGTGTATTTGGGTAGGAATTTCGTGCAGGTTTATGTTTGTAAATATGTATCTAAACTTTTAGAATTTCGGGCAATCTCGTGATGGTTTGCAAATTTGTGATAAACGTTTTCGTAGGGTTACATATTTTGGGTAAATTTTGCTTTCGAATGTTGATGTTAGTCTCGATCTTCGATCTGCTTCGAGAAGATTTGGAAGGGTTGATTATGTCTTGAAGTAGTTAGTGGTATTTGATGCCCTATGCTGTCCGGAATGCTTAAACGCATTTGGAGAAATCTAGAAATTTAAGCAGCCGTCGAACGTGTCGGAGAACGTTCTCCGAAGTAACCGTTGCTTATTAATGGTCATTACGTTATTGATTTCGATTTATTCTCGGTAGAGTTAGAAATTCCTACTCGTATCATTGGTTTATTATTGGAGATTCTGTACGGATGTGAATGACCGAAGCTAATTCAGATTGATTTTATATTATATTCAGATTAATTGATCCAAGTGCTTCACCATTTCTCAATACGGTAAGCAGTTCAACCTGGACTGCAACTTCTTCGAATAATGCCATACCTGAACTACCCCTCTGTGAAGCTACAAGTTACTCTATAAAATTTCAACATATAATTCCCTCTCAGGTGTTGAATAACAGCAGTCTCAAATTCAATCGTATCGTCCAATTACTACAACCCCCGTTCTCCAAAAACTACCCCCCGCCAGTCTTATCCGATCCATCGAAAAACGCTTGAAACAATATTCCGCAACAGTCGATGGACTTTCTCGTTCCCCTTTTACACGCTTCTACGCGTGTTCCTAATCGCAACGAGAACACGCGAACGCCGTGAAAGGGGCCGGCGGGTGCGGCACAGGTGCGTGCACCGTTAATTACAAAACACTTATGCCGAACGGACGTCTTAACGCGCAGAAGGACGAATGTTTTGACTTGTGTTAAGGGTGAAGGCGTCGCCGGTAGTGCACGCACCACAACGTCTGGACCACTTGGCGTTCTCGCATTACGGACCCCTTTCTACTTGCTACTCTTCCTTGCCGCCTCCTTCAGCCTCCGCATCCGATTTTCCGGCGGAAGAAAATGAACTCTCATATAATTATTTTCCTCATTAACATTGTGGCCCATTGTTCGCGCCGATGAGAGGCATAGTCTTGCCGCGCGCGGTATTTTAATTACATTCCTATGGGCAGCCAGGCCTCAAGTCAAAGGAGATCGTTCACGATTGTGCCCTCGTGTTTCCCTTTGTTCCGCTCGGTACCTTGTACAATCCGCTGTTGTCGCGGGGATACGCGGCGATCAGTTTTTGTTGTCCCGTCGAGTACGTTTTGGGAGATACCCATTATCCTCTGCGGGGGAAGATCGTGGATCGGTATATCGCGGATTCATTGCTGAATGAGCGATACGACGACAGTAAATAAGGGTAAAACGAAGTGAGTTACAATAGTCGGGAAATATTGAAATGATGAAAATGTGCGGTTTGAGATGCTTGAAACGAAAAGAAGGATCGTCATCGCAATTGCTTAATTGCTTCTAAAAAAACCCAGATCGTACAAGATGAAGTATCGGCGGAGAAATGTTATACGTGTTGAACGAGGCAACAATCAGACGACCTTTGACCAGGTTCGCGTACAGGGTCGGTAATGAATTAAGCCTGCACGGGGTGGGGGTGGGGAGGGCTGTTAATTTCGACGGCTGCACATTCTTCCGACTATACTCCTTAGACCGTCAGCGTTCGAACACGCGTCAAATTAATAACACGGCCTTTAAGCTAAATTACACGCGCCTCCAATTACGAGTATTATTCACGCACGATAACCGCGTCGCTCTGTCTCCCCCTTTCTCCAAGAATCAGAGGAGCACAGTCCACGACGAGGCGCCCAAGGATTTCGTAATTTCCCCCCCGGAAAGTATTTCGTCTGTTCCGCTCGGCTTCATCATCGACCACCTTTGCCAACGATAAACAAACTATCAAACAACGCCCGAGGGTACGGGCCGCGCGATAAGAAGCACACGACGGGGGAATCAACGTCGAGGAACTCATCCTCGTCGCCAATTATAGAATTCACCACGCTTCGCGTTTCTTCTTCCCTTCTGTCATACGCCTCTTCCTCGCCCTCCCTCGTGTTTTCTTTCGTTCCTCCTTTCCTTCTCTGTCTCGGACAAAAAAATTATCTCTCATGATCGTCGCATCCGGACAATGAAACGAGGAGCTGGTGAAAACCCGGCACAATGTCTCCGTGCTGCGCCATTACCGCGACGCATCCATTATTCTTCTTCTCTCGGCGAACGAACCACGGTTATTCTTTCCCCGTCCCCCTCTGTTTCCTTCCCCGTTCGATTGAAAAGGAAAGGTTCAAAGCGGTCCGCGAACGTTCGAGCGGGCGCCGCGGCGTCTCGACGTTCTTATCTAACGCGGCGTCCCCGTGCTCGCGACACGGATTGTTAACCGAATCCGACAGCCCTGCATTGTTTCAGCACCGAGTGTCCCGCGCACAGCGGTTCACCATTGTATTCCCAGTCGCGTTCATTCAGTTTTTTCTTCCTCTTCGTTGCTCCGGTTTTTGATTTTCCTTTTTTCCTCTTTGCCTCCGAGCGACACGAAACCTGGTACGCATCGCAGTCTGGTCGAAATTTGCTCGCTTCGTTGTACGATAGAAGCGTGGTACGTCTCGGATCTGACGCGGGTACTGATGTTCCATTATCTATTTATTTCTCTTCGCAATGGCATTTCGTTTCACCATCGCCAAATGTGTATCGAATAATTTTAGAAGTGATTGTTTAATATTCGTGCGACAGCCGTCCTCTTTCGTATAAAGCGATTTATTACAATCTCGCCCCACGTCTGAAACACTCAGCCCTTTAGATGAAGACGAATTCGTTGCACGCGATACGGTTCCTAGTTCCCCCGGTGGTTCGACCGGTGCATGCCGGGTATTTTCGTGCCGGGGCAACGTTTATCGAGGATATCAGTCGGTTTCCTTGGATGATGCGGCTGCGAGCCGCAAGTACACCGTCGTCGTGGCGGCGGCAACGGATAATGTGTGTTTCGGCCACAGTGCCGAGAATAGTTCAAAGTAAATAGCATGCCGTGAGTGGTGCCCTCTAATCTTCTTCTTCTCCTTACCACGGGGGATATTCTGATTGCATTATGACCGGCCACGGCCAGATACAGCTCCTCCAAAGGGATATTCGTGCGTGGCCCGATGTAACGTACACGCTGAACACTCTGTAAGTGGCTACCGACCACGATGTGCGTTCAGGAAATGAGTATCGAGATGGTCTCCGCTGTATTACCTATTTCAGTGCTGGAAGAAGCGGTTAAAATACAACTACCGACAGGAACCTTTGGAAAAATGAGTAAAGCGCCGTTGCGCGCAATTTTTTTTTATCGCTGCTCTTTCAATCTTTCTCCAATCCCTTTCGTGTATCGGGACGGTATTTATTCGGAACGGCACATATTTGTTTCGTTTCTGTTACTCCGCTGCCAATGTGTCAATTAGACGGACAAAAGTGAAGCATAGAAAGACCGAGGACGTAACAGACAATAAAGGAAGCCATTTCAATTATCTATCATTGTACCGGACAGTGAATGCCGAACAAACGAGATTTCCAAAGCGAACGCGGTCGTCGCGTTTGTACACACCTAATAGAAGCACAGCCGCAGCAGTCGCGAAAGTACGAAAGTGCGGCGATAAATTAAGATGCGCTTTCGAATTGTAGCGTACCGAATGCCGGCCAATTAAGACAAAGCATGAAACGTAACCCGAGTATCAAAGGGCTCGGGGATATCCGCAAAAAGGATTAAACGCAAACTCCTCTTTTTCTGTTTTTTTTAACCCTGCCGAGACCTTACGGGCTAACTGAAATCGGTACTTTTCCTCGTTATCCGTATAATTGACCGTTCGATGCGTGTGGCGTAATAAATTGCGCGGAAGTTCGAAGATCGCGAGTATTATAATGGCGTAGGAAGGGTTTCGAGGATTATACACGTAGCATAGCGTATATGATAGATAGGCTAATAATAAAACGGATACGAATAGATGTTTCTCATGCTGGTCCGTTTGCTAATGCTCTCTTTAGACTCTAGCTTGAAATTCTCTATCTAAACTCTCTCTTTAGCCTCTCACTCGTCACCCACTGTTCGCCCTTAAGAACCTCGCGTGTAGATATTATGCGCGCACGCACACACTCGGCGGTAATTCAGCTACGCGGATATTCTAGCTCGTTCCAGCGGCTCGCAACCGTGGCTGGAAACTTCTTAATCGTAATTTTCCATGTCCATGCAATAATCTTACGAATTGCCCTTGTATCTGCTCGGCGTTTGCATTAAAAAATAGATTGGCCGTTAACGGACACCAGTGCGCGACACTGCAGAAAAATCGATTCACCGATAAGGAAGGAGAGAATGAAAGAAGAAAGAAAAAAGAAAATTGAAACGGAACAATTTGCATGCATCTGAAATTCTACCTTCGCGCGCGATTTCTAAATCCGCTTTCTAAACCTCAATCCCCCCACCCTCCCCCGAACACGGTCGACGTGTGTTCCTGCCCGCAGATCGTGTCTCTAATTGCAGACGTTAATTCGTCCCCGAGAATTCTTCGCGCGGGCAAACGAAAATGGAACGTATTGGCAATATTGAAAGGCGGCGGGCAGTAAAGTATCAAAGTTGCACGCTTGAAATCATCGACGTTCGTAACGGGAAGCCGCGTGCCGCGTATCGAATCGGACCGCGCGAAAAATCGAATCCTGTTCGTTAATTAATGCCGGTTGTTCCAGCGCGAACAGAGAAATCCCGGTGAAATTTATCGGTTTGCCCGCGAGAAAAATCGCCGTCGACGCATAGCGCGGATACCTTTATTCGCCCGCGTAGATTCTACAGGATCCCCGTGTCGGACGTTTCATACGTTGCACGGGAATAATATATCGCGGCTGGTTGCAAGGTTAACGCGGATGCGATTAAAGTAATCGGCCGCGGAATCGATAAGGCGTGGCTTATTTAGGAAGTGATAATTGCATTATTTATGAGCGGTTGTTGCAGACAACGCGGATCGTTAGCGTCGCCCGTTAAACATCGCTTAAGTTGCTAAACCAGCTCCGCGGTTTATCCGAAGCGTCAGGGGTACATTTCCGGTTTCGTAGATGTTATTGATTGAGATAGAAATTTAAATTAGCAGTGCAATGCAGCACGACGAAAATGCACGAACCGCGGAACGTATACGCGGGCGACAGGAGCTGTTCCAATCGGATGTAAGTTTTAGGTAATTATCAAGCTTGTCGTTGCTCTTATGTTTGCCAGTTTATTAGTCGTGCACGTGAAACGTCGAAGGAGATTATGCTCACCGGATTGATTTGCATATCGAGATAATGTTGAGAAAGTATCACCGTTTGCACGTAATGCGATCAGTGTCTGGTTTTATTTTAGAGTCGAACTGACATTTCGCAAAGAAATCGAACGGTGATTTGTTTCTTCTTAAATATATCCTTGTTCCTGCAATCAATTCTAAGGGGAGGTGAGAAATCTCGACGGTTACCCGATCACAATCACCTGCAAATAAAAACTCTAGCAACCACCTTAAATACTGTTTGCGCATTTACAGTGCTCCAACTGTCTGTCCACGACGCCCGCTGTACCTCTACTACTTAATTTCGCTTTTCCGTATCCAACGCGCAAGCAAAGGAGTTCAGTTTTGCCCCTCGACGTATTGCATACCTAAATTCTCTCGGACTAAGAACACCCCTGACCCACGTCGAAAGGGTTAATGCTCAGCCGGCAAATTCGACTGCAGTATCGTCGTTCTCGCGCCGGAACGAAAGAAAAATCATTCCCAGATATCAGAGCCCGCTACTTCCCGAAACACCTCCTCGTCACTTTCTCGTCGTTCTTGCCACGACTTCGGGCACACCCTGTACACGCGGTTTGCAAACGTTCCAGAATGAAATGGAAGTAGGTACTGGGCGGGCATTGAGTGCGGTTATACTTGTAACTTGGACGGCGACCCCGAGGGAAACCGCGAGAGCGGGCGCGGTAGTAAGAATTCCAGTGTGCGCGGATGTGAATGAGCCCCGCAGCTGCTACATTCCTGTGTGCCATCGCCGGGACGGCGTTTTTCTTTTATTTACGTTCCTCCTTCAATATTTTAGCCGAACACACACCGACGGAGAGTGAAACCTCGGCCGCAGCCGTCAGATTTTTCCTCGGCCCGCGTCCAAATCTTCCCCCACGACCCTTACTCGTCGCAGTGCAAATTTTTCGTCGGCCAACCACTTCGTCGTCGTGAACACCGCAACCGCACACGCCCATACACGCACATGTATATATGTGTGTGTATATATATATATATGCTATCGTTCTGCTAATCGTTTTAACGTAGAATGTTCACGTTCGAACGCATGTTAATAGATATCAGCGTGTTTATTAACGCACGGACACGTCGCCCGTAAACGGTAGGCAAGTTCGAGGGAGCTCCAGTTTCTTGGCGGTGGGTTTTGAATGTAGCGAAACGCTAAAATTACCTGCTGTCTTGCATCCGGCTGTATGGGATGACAGTTTGCGTGTACGAGCGGCGAAGCTTTCGTTATGAATCGAGATGGGAAATGATGATGGAATGGGAGTGGATGGGGGATGTTCGATTAGAGACCGGGTGGATTAATACGATTGAGACAATTAGCGGATACGCGTGGCAATTTGCAAGGGGCATATCGGAGAATTGACAATTTTTTGTTACGTTTTTTTGAATGTTTTTCAATATTTGAATATGTTTTTCGGGGCACAGTTTAGCTGGATAGTTCGAATGGGAAATAGCAACACTTGGTGGAGAAAATTGTTGCAACTGCTATTCTAGATTTTTGTTTCTGTTTCTGAACGTTCGCGCACTTCTGCAACTCTAAATAATATATTTGTTGACGTTGAAAGCGCAACAGAGCGACAAGTATTAATTAAATAGCTAATGCACCGTAAATGGGTAATGATTCAAATATTACCACCACTTGATTTGTTATCTACGCATCGGTATAGGAATATGCGGATAGAGTGCACGTATATTCGAAGCGATCAGTCATTAAACGGATAATAAATTATATTATAATTCATCTTGGCCTATCATCCGTTGATTAGCTACTACTTTTTCTTTTTGCACCGAAGATAGTGCATAATTATGTACGATTTATGTGACGCAGCGATGCTATTAACACATAGTCAGACATATTGCCAGGCAATCTTTAAACAGTTCCGTAAAATATGAATGGAGGAGTTGACCGAATTCTGCAATCTGCAAATTTGAATTACATGCATAATTTATTGATACAGTTAAGCGATCATAATTTCCAAGATCGTTCGGAATTACAAATTCCTATAAATCTTACTTATTTCCAGCATTAAGAGAGACAAATCTTAGTTCAGTCTTCTGCATCGCAATAACAATTGACACACTTGCACAAATATTTTCCAAAACGCTGTCCACCGTATCTAACCGTATATTACAAAAGTCCAAATACCTCAACAACTAAAAATTAACATTGTCAACGGCTCTTCACTTTTATATTCAACGAATCACTGAATTGTCTCCTATACGACGAACAACATTAACCGTACTAAAAATCCTGTAATATCCTTAGAATTGTCCATATGTCGCAAAGGGACACAAAACTTCAGCAACAAATCAGGATAACGCTCCATAACCAAAACCATAAAATTCCAAAAACGCCAGTCCATCTTGAAGGCCCTCCAAGCTACGAAATCCGACAAACCTGAGAAGTAAATCGGTAGAACAAGAATGATCAGTACACGGCCAGAAATCGAGACAGATACTGAAAAGCTCCAAAATCGGAGTCCAGGTCCCGCTTGACGGCGCGTACCCCTACCGGGGCGGAAGTGCGTTCGCAGAGAGTCCTCGTTACGTCGAGCATCGATTCGGGGTCGATCCGGCTGTTTAGATAATTGAAGTGTAATTCGAGCGGCTCGAGGGGCAATTAACGTGCGCTATTCCAAAACGAGCACGCCGGCGGGCCGGTGTTCCCGCTGCTGCCAGGATGCGAGTTTCAATTCACGAGTATTTCTGGTTTACCCCGGTTCCCGCGTGTCGTCCGAATCTTTATTTCGGTTCTCACGTTTCGCCGGGGGACCCGCGAGTGAAGGCGCGTGCGCCGAAATAAATATTGCATATTTCTGTACGGATGCACCGCGCCGGAACGCGGCTCATATCGGCTTACGACTCGCGACACGCGTACCCGCTCGCGAGAGACAATGCGACCGAATTGTTGGACGAGCCAGACAATGCAACCAAATTGTTCCGCGTGCTGGAGCTTTCCTGCCTAATTCGTTGGCGCGATTTTTTGTTCTTCCCCCAACTTTTATTCGATTCTTCTCTCCCCTTTGGCGTGGACGGTCTTCGCGGGGGAAATTTCTTTTAATCGAACGGCGCTTTATGCTTTTACTTTTCCGGTTTTGCACGGTAATTTTATATTTATTCCGAACGAACGCCGCTGGCACTGGCAGCGCTTACTCGTGCCGGTGTATTTTAGCACGAGGAAACGCGCAGAATTATATATGTATAAAAATATATTCATTGATTTCTACGTTGCTCGCCGAATACGTTGTAGAAGCAAGTGTCTCGGTCAAGCCGGTGCAATCTACGACACTGATTTCGAGTAATTTATCGATGTTTCATAGTCGCTGCCGTTCGAAGACTACCGTCTTGTCATTGGTTGACAAAGATTTATAGATAGAACTGTCGGGGGATATGCATATGACATGTAACACTGCTATGAAATCTCGCGGCAATTCGTCCTAGCATATCGTATCTTTGTAACTCATTATCAAATCTAGTATCATAGTTAATCTATCGATCGGCGAACGCTATTCCAGCTATATTTAAACCACTCGATACTGTCTTCGAGAGAGACTCCTCATGAAAAGGCAAGTACATATTACAATAATAGTAATCGTGAAAGCGACATAACTGAAAAACTCGTATGAATATGCAGTTTATCGCGTACATGCGTTGTTCCTCATTGATCAACATGAATTATAAGTTACGATACGATACTAAATTTAGCGATCGAAACACGAAGATTTTATTCAACTAAACACGATAGAACGTATTACAATAAATAGCCTGCCAATGATTAATCACTACATCGCATTGACGAGGAAGCTGCTTCTATACCATTTTCCGCGTATTAAACTCTCGCGGCGCTCAACAAAAAAAAAAAAATTGATCAAAGCGTTCAGTCCTTAGCCTCTGATCTGAACACGGCCGGATAAATATTTACAGAAAAGACCGGAGTGTCAGTTATTAATTAACCTTAAATGATCGTTCGTTTAATACATTTGTACGATCATTCCACGACCGTAAAATGCGTATGTATATCTTTGTAAAATCATATAGGTAGGATCGACTTCAGTCGTCTCCCGACACAAAGAAACAATTACACATAAAATCGAACGTAGAACACAGCAAGATAAGAAAAACCATCGAACGCCGAGCTCATCAATTAAGATCGCCTAGCGCGATACAATTGAGAGCAGAAGCAGCGAGAGTTCCTCGGCGGCCGATTAACCGATCGCGCGGCTCAATCAGTCGAACAAGTACACCAGCTCGAGCATTCCCTCGTAGCAATGTCGCATTCCAACCGGATGTTAGCTCTCACGTACGCAATAATTTCCCAACGTACATGCGGTAGCCGAGGTGCTCCAAACAAAGTAACAAGCGAGAGGGCACCCGCTCTTTATGTCTCGGGACGTTTGCTCGATTCAGTATTGAGTCGCTTGGGAAGTTGGCGGAAAATCATGAGTTACTCAATGCTGATGCGTTTGACGATAATTTGTTTTCGATTGTGTGGTACACAATGCTATCTGTCGGAGTATTTATGCTACGCGATGTTGATTTTCTGTAATGTGCTTTGGTCGTTTGTAGTTGGCTGTTGTGAAATGTTAGTTTTTTTGCTTGATAACAATTCTACGTTTGAATCATTTGTCGAATATGTAGAATGCAAAAAGGTGACCAGATACAAATGTATTGAATAAATTGAAAAGCTCTGCAGTCTTTGGAACGGCTGGATGTTGAACCTCAGGTGTTCAACGTTAACCAAGTATAATGAAACATTATAGTATACCAAAAAGCATATTATATGATAAATTCACATTCGTTAATAACTATAAATATTATTAATTAACTCTGTTATTATACTAACGCAAATTTCCCGGGCATTCCACGACTACTATAATACAATATCGCCCCATAAAAATATCACGAACTTCCCAGGCAACGCTATGCAGATCCGCCACGGACGATCACGATTAACAGCTCGAAGATAAAGTAAAGCGAAACAAAAATCAGAAAACAGCTGGCATCAAAGAAAATCACAGTCGCCTCGCGGAACGATGGGTCGCGGTTAAAAAATGGGAAACGGATTGATGAAGGGTCCACCGTGGCACGTGCATCCAGGGTATTATTCTCCTCGTCGAGTGGTGATCCCCCGAGTTCTCTCTATTTCTCTGTGCGAGACAGAAGGCGGGCTCACTCGAACCACCGGGATAGAATTGTCGGTTAGAGAGAAGCGACTATATCGAGAGAATGGGGCGGTGGGGTTGCAACGGTGGAATAAAGAGAGGTACAAGCTCGATGGTGCCCTGCGACTTCATTCTCGCGGCCGCGTGGCCGCAACACATATAAAATTAATTAAAGTCGACGGTACCCAAGGGGCTGTTTATTGTACCTCTCCCCTCGGCGAGGAACTCGAAAGTGGGAGTGTAGGGGGGCGGAAGCGGCTAGATGGGTGCAGAGTATTGTAATGTTTCTCTGCCGGCTTGATTCTCCTTTCTTCCCTCCTTCGAATCTCGCTCCCGGCTTCAGTGTGCCGCGGTGGTCGCTCAAGTGGCGAGAGCAAAGCTCGCCTTGTTAAGAATTAATCACTTTCTAGGCGACGGAGACGAGGGGGACGACATCTTCCAGCGTTGTTTTAATTGTAAGCAAATTACTGAGAACGGAAGCCTGATTCCGCGTCGAATCTGCCCCTCTTCGATCGCTCGCTGGTGGCTCTGCAATTTTAATACACCTAGTTGAGCGGCAGGGACGGGTTAGAGCGGAGATTTGTTTACAAATTTCTGGGGAAATTTTTGGGAGGTGCGAATGAAATGAGGATCGAGAAATTTAATCCGTCCGATGTTAGATTCAGCGTGCTCTTGCAATTGGAAAAAGCGCATGTTTTTGTAATGAATTCGACTACGCGAATTAAAATCAAACCTAATCTAAAACATATTATTCGTTTAAATAATATGTCAAGAATCGACAGGCTTTTATTAATTTCGTTGGTAATATCAGAATGCTAAATAGTAACAATTGAAACTACTGAACAAAGTACGAGATACGAATAAACTGGAATTTGGAATCGTTCTTTCAACACGTCGAATCTGAAAATACGTATCGCGCTGTTTGGGATGTGTTTTTTTAATTTAATAGCCATGAAAAACTTCTAGCATCACGATAATACCGCGCGCTTGTAAAATGGCTGGTTAACTGATTAATTTCGTCGCTGTGTCGTCGAATTTATTTTGGACCCGACGAGTACAGGATGGGTGCAAGCGGAACAATGCACGATCTCGTTCGAATTAGACGTGAAACAGTATTAGCATCTAAAACAGAACTGCTCGAGCTAAGCCTCCGAGCTTAAGAAGCTTCCACCACTTTGTCTTCGTTACTGCGGTGTTAGGGCACTAATGCTGCAGGTGCCTCGGCTGTGAACTGCGTTAGCAGTGACCCCCGTCTGTGACGATTTCGGATGTGTTCGATGAAAGTGTGTGGACAGTAGGGTAGTAGGTAAATGGGCAAGATTGGGGCAGAGTGTTTTGTCCAGTTGGAGGGATGCTAAATAATACGATAATATTTGCGATTACATTTATATCTATTATTATAATACGAAAACCTTCGTGTTACACGAATTATGTATTCGTATCATACGCTTCGTTGATAGCGTAGCAACGATTACACATTGCAATAATGCTGCATTTGTATAAACGTGAAGTCTCATTTTGCCGAATGTTCGCTTCGTGCTCGCAAGTCAAACAAATAGGGAAACATAGTAGCCGAATATGTAGTACACCGCGAGCTATGCTCCTTTCAACCTTGAACGATTATTTTAGATCCGGGAGATTATTTTCAACAACGGTCTATATCACCAAAAGCAGTCCTATATAGTGCTACACTATAATAACAGTGTCCGATGCCAAGTAATACACCAACAATTCATATTAATCGTATAAATACCTCCGTGACAAATCGCCACGCGAAAATAGCACAACCAAATCTCCCCAGCCCGACACCCTACGAAATCGAAGTAAAAAAGCACGAAAGAAAGAAGAGAAAAAATAATACCCCGGCCCGTATAAAAAACCGACGGCTCTTCAGGTACGTAAACATATGTACCAAGTAAATATTTTTCCGCTACCCAAATCACCGCAGCACCGACAAAGCGCACTCGACAGACGACACCCGATGATTGCCCAACGCAATGACAACGGGAATGTCATCACGTTCCCATAAACCAATCGAGGTGTCGAAGTGGCAGGGTGACGATTGGAAGGAAACGCGTCGACGGAGGATCGTCTCTCGAGAGAAGACGAGCGTTGACGGGAGTAGCGACGATAGGACAAAGACGAGGAAAGAAAAAAAAAGGAAGAAGAAAAAGAAGAAGTAGAAGACGAAGAAGAAGACGGGATGAGCTCGCGGCAGTCCGTTGAAAAGGGGTTGGGCGCAGAAAAGAGTCTCTGGCAATACATGTCTGAGATGGATCGCTGTCGGGGTAAGAAGGGAGGTGGACAGCGACGCAAGCGAGAGGAGCGGAAAGACGGGGCAGAAGGAGACACGCAAAGTAAGAGGAAAGGGAGGAAAAAAGGAACGAAAAAGGAGGAAAAGTGAGGAAGAAAGAAAACGACAGAACGGAGGAAGCAACGATAGGACTGCTCGGTTGCTCGAAGCTGAAGGTGACGGGGCGGGGGTTGCTTTTGCCGTGTCCCGACGTCCCCCCCAGTCCCGTGGGAGCCACGTCCGTCGTTTCACGTACGATCCCCGCAGAAAGTAGCTCCCCGTACGAGATAAGAAGCCGAAGACAATAATCCTACTGACAGTCGGCTCATCGTCGCGGCTTATTTCGGCCTCCAGCTTTGAGCCGCCAAGAGGGACATGCTCCTCGATGTCTGCTGTCAAGCGTGCGCCGTAGCGATCTTTAATGCCGTTAATGTGCTCATCCTCGGATCTATATGCGAGTATGGGAGCACATATAACGCGATACAGAGGCGCGGTTCGTGGGTCAACGAAATAAAAGAAACGACGGAATAAAATATAAGGCTTGGCATTGTGCGGGAACGGGCAGACTGACGCGTAGTCGTGCCTCGTGGAATCGTTCGAGACGAGATTGTCTTGCTGTCTGGAGAATCGGAGTGGTCACGGGGATGTGCGCGCGGTGGTTTTATGTCACGGCGATTCGTTCGCGAATATAGATTATTAGATACTTTATTAGGTTGGGGATGAATTGAGGATTCAAGTACGTCGACGTTGAGCGTCTCGAAGCGGTGTGCAAGACAGATTTCGGAGTCTCGTTCGTATTTCATTATTCATTTATTTTGGGGCCAAATTGGGCATCCTATATCGACATTGAAGTTGGTCATTATAGTTGATATAAGTTCAGGTGCGATGCACGATTGTACGTTTAGAATAAAGAATATGGGATTCCATTTTTGAGAGGAGGATAGAGCAAGTCAGTTGAAAATCATGCGATAAAATATCGAGCGATTACCGAAATGTATCGCATTTACATCGCGTTGGAAAATTTCAAACGGAATAAACATCTGACTGGCAAGGGTGAGAACAACCACGATGATTTAATCGTTTCGAGGAGACTACTACAATATCAAAGTCACAACCTCCAATTCCTCCGTAACAACTCTCCATTCCCACGCTTCCCACAACAATAAAAACCAATGCAATGAATTATAGACAGTGCCCATTCATTAGCCACGATCCGACGGTAGGCACGATCGACCGCGTAAGCTCGCCGCACAACTCAGCACCCATTGTTGCATTTAACCACGCTCGCGCGAGTGTGAAACTGCCAGCCCCTAGAGCGCGATCTTTACGAGTGGCCGCGCACTCGCTGACAAACATCGTTTCGCGCACGGCATCGACATCGCGAGTGCGAACGCCGCTCGAACACGCTCGAGCCGTCGGCGACGGTAACTCGTGTCGGCCCCGCTTGGACGCGTAGGGAACGCGCGGACAGGGAATCGTAAAAGATAAGGGAACCGCGGCGTCGGACAGCGAATAAAACGGTGTATGTACATACGCGGTTTAAGGCGATGAAACCGGCGCGCTTATAAAGTATTCCAGACGCTGTTAACGTCGGCCACGGTGTTTGCCGTACACACGGAACACACGATAACTTTATCCGCTCACCGTGTGGTCCGCTAGGCCCTCCCCGCGGATAAAGTGATCTCACGGGGAGTGGTCGCGGTTGAGACGAGTGCCCATCGAGGGTGAGACGGGGCGCAAATTGAGGCAGCCGCGTCGTTACGCGGCGTTCCGTCTACGCGGTGCACCGATGTCTTGATGATGGCTGAAAGGTGCATACTTGTCCTCGCGGTGTGCAGATGCGACTTGTCTATCGCTTCTATGATACGTATTGTAGGATCCAGGTGTAATGTTGCGCAAGTTGTTTGGTGAACGAATGGCGAAACGGCGGAGGGATGGATTGTGAACTGATGGTTGGGAGTTTTATGGTTTGCTGAATATGCTCAATATGCTGAATAAGTTCGGCTTTCGTTTGGAATCATTTGGGGAAAAATTTGCTGCTTAATTTCCCTGGAAATGTTAAATATTTAGCATTGCTGGAAAATAAAATATTAATTGCAATAAAAGAATCTTATTCCAATATGGAGCTTTTGATACGGTAATAAAGCTCTTCTTATAGTATTCTTAGAAGACAAATAGTTTGAATCTTTTCGAACTTTAATCTGGAGTACACACGCCTACCATCGACAATTACCTACGTTATTCTCCCTTGGCTCGCACATCGTCAAGCGTCGCATAACGTTTAGATTCTCTTAACGGACCAACGTCACTCACTCGTAATGATAATGATAATTTAACGTCCCATAGTCATAACACTTTAAATCATAAACCTTCGACACAGATCGACACTGTTGTTTCGAGCATCCACTGTCAACTAATCAAACGCATATAAATATCAATTGGACGAAAGCAATTAAATTGTATTATGGTGGTGCACCGAAGGCTGTAAGTGTTTTAGAGAAACAATTAACGCGCGGCATGCAGCAAAAAAACTTTTGATTTATTGTTTGTGCGTGTCACACGATGCATCAATAAATATTGCGGCAGAAATTTCGATATCAATAGCAATAGACTCTTTGGAAATATAAATACAGCTACATCGCATAATCATAAATTGAAAATAAAAAGAGAATAATGGTGCAGAGAATATTCACAATAATCGGAGCAATTCTTCTCCAACAATTACTAACATAGTTTCATAATCATAATCGAATCACGATTGCCGACAACAAAACCATTAAACACAAAACCTCCCATTTCTATCCGCGTAAGTTGTAAAACGAAATTGGCAATTTCCTCCGTAAATCACCAGAGGGAAAAGAGCAAAAAGAACAAACAAAACACCCCTCAACTTTCTCGAGAATAATCGCCAGCCAAGCGTTTCACGCGCAACGATATCTAATCCGTTCCAAAGATTCGCCGGCGATCGTACGTTCTCCGGACGCAATTGCAATCGGACAGAAACGATGACGCGCCTTATGAAAACGAAACAAAGTCGTCTTTGTGACGCGGCTGAAAGGGCAGCGCGCATAAAACGTTCGTACACGTTTGCCGTACAGAACGAAGCGTTCAGCCCCGGCGATATTGTAGTCGATACGGCGTCGGTTGCAAAGGGAATTATTAATATTACCGCTTGCGAGAATCTGACCCCGGGAAGGTACGGGCAGCACGCCGCGACGCGGTGATCGTGCAATTTGTTTATCCGTCGATGGGGAATATCAAAAGGATTAGAGGCGGCGGAATAGATAATAAACATCGGCCAATAAAGTCGCCCGAAAATATCTCGGTTGCAACGTATCCACGTTCTGCGTACGGTCTTCTTGCGTGTGTGCCCACGCTATTCCCTGTGATCTATGATTATGGATTCCGCGATGTCGATACCAAACGTATAGCTTCTGACGCGTGCTACCGTATTTCTTGGAACCGGAAGACCGACGGGTAGCCGTCGTTTGTAGTCGAACGCGCGCGCCGTTTGCGTCGTTCCCGTGATTCGAGTTAAACAAATTCTTTTGTCGTCGCATGTTGTTCGGTCAAAGGGTGCGAATGGCGATGGTTTGGATAAGGCTGGCCCGCGGAGGGAATTTCAGCGCGGAAAGTGCGAGTCGGTTAGCGATACACACACGGGGTAGTTTATTAGCATTTGGCTGCAGCGCTGAACACGGTGACTTAACTGTCGCGATACGTGTTTTTACGCGAGTCGGATATTTTTGGACGGCGGCAGCGGTGAATGATTTGTAAGCACCGGTTTTTTTTTGTCTTCTCTACGTTTTCACGAATAATGGGGTGAAAATTGCACGCGGCGGCAATACGCATTTTATGGGTAAAACAGCGATCGTAATTGCAAGGTTGATCGTACTCCAAGTTTATCCGAAAATTATTTTGACTTGCGAATGGTCTGTTACGACAAGGTAGTTAGCGTATTTCAAATTTGACGTATAATGGGCTGCACTGCTGGCAGCAGAGAGGGACGACAGCTGAATTATATCATAGTGATAAACACAACTTACTTAATGGCGAATGGTATGAAGAATAGAATGCAATAACGTGGAACTGTCGACAATGATTAATCGCTCTCGACGTTCGGAAGATATTACAAGGACAGTTTTTGGAGTCGGCACACTGTACATCGAAGCCCTTAATGAGCGAAGAATGACTACGACCTTTCTCCTCGAAATAAGTCGAACTTTGCTTCAAGCTTAACTTCAAAATAGAAAGTAAGCAGGGTGATGAATAATACTATTGATGGATAATTAGCGCGGGGGTGTTTCCAGTTAAGTAACTCCCGGGGTAGTAGGTCGATATCTTATGTCCAATATTATCACTGCTCTGTTCCGTTGAAAGAAGTAAAAACAGTTTGACAAAAATGTAGCTACGATTGCTTAGCTCCTTAATTCAACCAGCAAGCAAAGAATACGGTTCTCTCGTCAATGTAAAATCCACCAGATAAAAACATAAATTAACCGCAACGCACCAAACCACGCTTCAATTTTTCTTATCACATTTCAAACACAATACATAATGCCTGTTCCGCTAAACTATAAAATCACTCGAATTAATAATACATGCAGTAAGTGCGGCGGGCACCCCATTGCCATTATCATTTAAACAGATCGTCTCTAAAAGCACTCGCAACGACAAGTAGAAGGCAGAAGTTTCTCGGCAGCCCCCACACTATCGACAACTTCGTGGAACCAATGAACCTCGTCGAACGTCCACAGCCCCCCTTCAGCCACCCCTTTCGTTTCAAAGGAACAGCCGAGTTCTCCATGACCAGTGGACCTGCCCGTTGATAAAGCGCGACCAGCCACGTTCTCCTGTTCTCCTGGTGGAAAAGCCCCGGCCACGAAAATACCGCTTCCGGTTGCCCTAGATTCCGCGTTCGCGAGTTTCATTGCGGGGCGGCCAGCAGCGGGAGAGACCAGCGAATCCCGTTCAAAGCGGTCCATAATTTATGTATCCCCAGGCCACCCCTGCGTGTCGTCGAATTCTGGCCTCGCTCTTTTAAAATTCCATTAAAGAGTGCAGGCGGTACGGCACTCTCTTTCTCTCTGTTTGACGCCCGTTTGTTCTCCGTTCGCGTGCATATTTCACGAGGGAATCCGTTTCACCGGTGTTTCGTTCGCGCATTTCCTGCATCTCTACCCATTACGTTCGATCCTCGTGGACAATATTGGTAACGGGCAGACGGACGTTATCGCCCGGGCCGTAGGAATAAAAGTTCCCGGCGCCAGGGGGGGGGAGAGGAGGATCGATATGTCGCGCATGGAACATTGTACTCGCGATCCAGCATTCGGCCAGCTTGTATTCGAGCCACTGTGTTGGCTGGCCCGTCGTAATTTTAGACAGTGCCACAGTGACAGTCTTTATAACGCACGTGAAGTATGAACCGCTTCCGGTGGATCTACGTCATCCCCGTGCGTGTCCCCTTGCACCCCAGTGGCTCTGATTCTAAATCTAGATTCAAATTTCGTGGCCTTTAGCCTTCGTCTTTCGGTAACGGCTGCCCGCGGCCGCGACGAAAGACAAACCGCGAGCGCATTCCCTCTTGACGACTTCGCGCTAACGAACGGACTCAAAAGCTGCGAAATATTGTTGGACGAGGAAGGGAATTTATTTCTTCGGGACAGGACGTTTCCTGGACGGTGCACTTCAAATCCGTAATATCCTCAACGATTCGCATGGGCTGCATTTAACCCCAATCCCAGGCCCCTGCTGCGCGTCGTAAATACAATTATGAAAGAAAGCGACGCTGAAAGTTTTGGCATTGCACGTTACCTTTTCAATTGATTAAATTTTTTTCATTCCTCGCACCCCCCCCCCCCCCCCCATCGCTCTGAAAGGAACAAAAGGCGAGCAATGCACATTCCCGATCTTCGCGTAGGAAGAAAAAATAAATGATTGCCGCAGAAGGACCTTACGAACGCCGAAAGGGTTGATCCGTTCGAGCGAGACCTAATCAGCGCCTCATCCCTCCCGCGTCCCAAAATTACTAACCCATCGTTCCCCGTATCCGGACCACGCGTCAATCAGCCCCGTCAATCTTCTCGTCTGCGACGAGAAATCGATTCGACGGAGTCCAAGGAGCCCGGTGGCCCCTGCCCCCGCGACCGACAAATCCGACACGACGAACGCAGAGTTTCGATCGGAAACACCGGCGGCAGAGATAACCGACAGTGGGGCGTTTATGGGGGTTGGTATGTTTCGGTAATTGCGCGGCTAAGTTTAGGCGGTGCAGTTGGCGTCAATGCGCGGATGCATATTCAGAACGGGTCTCCTCATATTCTTGTGCTCACTTACTGAAGCGGCGCGCGCGCCGTACCCGCGTGTATGTGAATGTGAATGGAACTTGCTGGCACCCCGCCTGTTTATATTTAGCCACTGTGGGCGGTATAGCTGTCATGGATACGTATCATCGGCATAACTGAACTCTGCAAATGAATAATGAAGTTCCATTGGCCGCGCGGTGCGCCGCTATGCCGATTATAGAGGGGCCGCGTTAGAATGCCTCCCGAAATTGCGGGGCCGTCCATTTGCCCGTGTGCGTCGAGCATTGTTCGCGTTGCAGCGTCGTCGCGATTGGAAAACGAGAACGACGAGCCCGTCGACGGATCTCTTAATGAACGCTGTGGCCGGCCGTTCCTCGCCGATTTCTGCGCGTCGCGGGCACTAATTTCGGAGGAATCGCGTCCACATCGGCATTGGTTGCACCGCGGTGGAGGATTCGATTCGAATGAAACGATTCGACCGGACGGAGAATATAATTGTTCGATTCTTTTTCCGGCGATGCTCATTGCGTTCTTGTTTCTTTTTTTTCTTTTTTTTTTTTGCGGCGCGGCGCGCGTAAGAGAGTAATTAGGGATACGGCGGAGGATAATTAACGCTAACGAGTGTATTAACATATAGAGGAAGTTTTATATGCGGATCTTGGCCGATAGATATGAATATCGTAGCTTTGATGCGAGCCTCGGATGAACAATGAGACTTAGGAACAGTTTGAATTGAAGGATACCGCGATGGACGTGTTTGATAAGGGTATGATAATATTGTTTGCGGGCGATGCAGGTGGAATATTGTTGTTGGTTATTAGGGGGAACGATTTTATTCTTCGCTTAGCTGTTTAGCGGTGAACCTTCAATGGCTTCAGGTTTTAATTTGCCTCGATTATCGGTCTTCGTTTCATTTCGACAGCCCGGGCGTCCCAGGGATAATTTGGATGTTCAGCGTTTGAACAAATTTACCAACAAATGATTATCGGGAGGCTCGAATTAGAAAGTCGAATAATGTTTTTCGTTACTTTCAGTGTCCGTTCTATGGTGTTTCGCTTTTTTGTCCGGTCAAGAAAGACGTGTTCATTAAGCGTTAATCACCATTGGAATGCGAATAGTGATATTTCTCGATCGTTCCGCCGGTTTTTCGCGGCGTGATATTTTTGGAAGCGCGCGCCCTTACGAAGTGGCCCAGCTCGGTTTCATTCAAGAACCGAGCTCGACAAAACTCGTGACTCGTCCCTCGGGCTTTAATAGAACCGGCACGATTATTTTAATTCATTCAGCTTTGTGCAACAATCGAGGCGACAAATATTCCTCCGTAATCTGTACACGTGTGCGTATCGCGTTCGTCGGCAACATAATAATTTGAAAAAACCTCTAACAAATTAATATTTCGCTCTCAACAATACCAACAATACCAGACAATTCTTTCAATGTTAAACAACTCGTACCCTTCTCCTTCTTCTTCTTCCAAATCCTCGCGACATGAATCATCGAGTTCACCCCGAAAACACTCAAAGTCACATGGCAACGTTCACATCGAACGCGTTGCTTTTTCAACTCCTTCGAATAAAAACGAAAAGGGAAAAAGGAAGAGGAAAGAACGGCGACTTCCCCTCGTGAAAGCAGAATACCGACGGTTATTCAACGGAGCCACTAGTCTTGTGGCGATCATAAATCACGGGCCGCGATCTCGCATCGAGCACCGAGGATTAATAATCGCGCGCGAGGAAAGGCCACAGAATGGAAACAGAAACACATAGAAGCAATGGCAGGAGGGGACACGCTCGCGCGCCTAATATCGTGCATGTGTGACGTTTCAGCTGGTGCCCAGGCTGGATGAATAAACGTCTTCCTTATCGTCTAAAATAGACTTTAAACTTCAAGCATATCTGGACCGTAGCCAGGTCGTTGGAAAGTACAATGATATTAGGCATGTTGAATTGTTACACACGGTGCCGGACGAGAACCGCGCTGAAAATCTGTCCCCTTGAATTAATTGCGGCACCTACTTGCCCTGAGTAATGGACGCCGCTGGAAAAGAAGTGCACACATGTATTCCGTTCGGCCTGGTTCCTAGCCTGCCACCTTAACCCTCGCTGTCAGAAGGGGCGTGCGCTTACGTCCCAGTTTTGTTAGAAAAGGGTCAGTGCGCACATGTTTGTATTATGGTCCCACCACCGCCCAAAAAAAACCTCGAGGAAGATTTTCCGGAGTCGGAGATATTGTGGGCATTGCAGCGGGACGACTGCCGGAACACTGTCCCAATATGTTTACATTTGCGCTTCGCATTTTCTATCAAGTATATCGAGAAAAAATTGTTTCGCTTCGAAATTCTTATAAAAAACCACGATTACCCAAACCAGCAGCAGCCGGCCCCATAAAATCACGTCAGCGCACCCTCGCGAATTCCCATCCTTCCCTCTCAATGGTAAGACCGATTAGCTCGCCGAAACGAGACCTCGAACGATCTCTGAAAACCTCCTTTAACCAGTCCAACACCCACGCATCGAAACACCCGAAGAATTTCCTGAGAGCAAAGGTTGCATCAAGTACACAATGATCAAGCTGCCGCGCGTACAGATTGCGCAACGAGAACGGCCGCATACGCGCGCCAACCGCGGAAGAATCGAAAACATCGGGCCGATTACGCGTATCAAGATCGCTCATTACAATTTTCCGTGCGCATTCAATGCAAATCGTCGGAACAATGCTCAACTTCGAATCTGCTCCATTGCGGATCCCTCCGACGCGTCGCTGTCGGCTCGATTGCCAGGGTCGCGCGAAAAGAATCAAGCGTGGGTACGTCACGTCGCGGAAACGAATTAATAACGTTAGACAGAGGGGGATGGGGAGTGGAAGAATTTTCATAAACGCGAGCAGCAACGTGCCGGGGCCGTACGCGTTGCATAAGCGGAGACGGAAGTTTCCCGATAAATAGACTTGCACGCATAACGCCGGCGAACCGCGTTCGATCATCGAACTGGCGTTTCTGCGCGTGCTGTCTGACGATCGACACCGACGGCGTCGAGCTTATTAGCGTTGCCATTGGACGGCGAGGGGCGGCAGGGTTGTTAAGGGGGTGGTTGAATTCGAAACATCGCGCGTTCCCCGACGCGACGCGCGTTATCTTGTCTACCGCTTTCCTCGCCGTTGTCAGCTTCCGTTTCACGCGACCGATGGACGGCGATTAAAGTCGATGCTGGTGTCGCGACGGCGCGTTTCGTTACAGCTTCCGGGAGAGCAGCGTCCGCTGAAACTGGTTCTGGCCGTGGGCTACGGTGAAAGGGTGGCTCTCCGTCATCGTTTTCCACGACGGAAAATGAATTCGAGACGGGACCGCGTTGATCGCTTTGTTCGTTTGCCGAACACGCGTAAGTCGATGCTTCGACTTGAATGGGAAACGGGAAGCTTAATGCAAGGAGAGATTAGATCGGGCGTGGAGCATTAAAATGTTGCCTCCGGGTGGACAGAAATGGTTGGACGCCATTATAGCCAGCAATTCAGTGGAAATTGTGCGGCAATGTTTATACCTGCGTTGAGGTATTGAAATAATATTGTAGCGTACGCGCGCATACTTGTTCGTGGTGTGCAACGCACTTGAGTCGTTTTGCGCCCGAAAGATGTTCCGGTGGGAATGCAGTTTCTACTCGAGTTTGGAAGCAGATTGAATACAAAACGTAACGCGAATTCTGCGGCATTTATTCGATTGCACAATTGTCGAGCGTTCGCGCGACAGTAATTCCGGTGATAAGTAAAAGAGAACACTCGAGAGTTGAGTTCCAACTTTGGGAAACAACGTTCTGGTCGATCAACATATTCGCTGAACTTAAATCAATCAGTACATCCTCCGTATCTTACGTTTTAACGTTCATGAACAATCGTTTCAGCCGTGTACAATGCACATACATTAAGAAATACCCGGATGCTCTGAATATTACCCGGTACAAACCGGTGCTCACCTTTCCGCTGCGATTCTGTCGAAAAAATTGCCATTCTCTCACCGAACATTAACCAAGCGCGGATCTAACAATTTTGTTCGCATTACGTTCGCCGTCCTCGTCGTTTCAATGCGAACGCAAAAAAAAATGAATAGCCACGCAACAGCGAACGCTGGCTTTCGTTTTCCTAGCGAACGAATGGGCGAGCGGCGGCAGAGACAGGAACGGAGCGAAAGAGATATAGAAAGAATAAAAGAGAAATTTCATTCTCTGCTTTTTAACCGCCACAACGAGGTTCATCATCCCTCTAATTGCTCGTCCCATCGCTTTGCAGACGTATCCCGCGCACATGACCGTCGACTCGCAGAAGCAAATCGAAATGCAGCGGTTGCAAACGGAGCACTTGAAGCGGCAGCAAGAGCACATCATGCAGCACAACATCCAGGAGTTACAGGCTCAGATGACAAAGAGCCAGCTGAGCATGTCAGGGCCGCAATCCTTGATGTTCATACCGTTCCTCGAACAATTCAGAGGGTTGCCGGTGCAATCGCCTATGCCACCACCGCCGGCTACGTCGACGTCCACCACCACCAACAAACATATCAACTCGATCGCTAACGTACGTAAACCCCAGGCGAATGCCGATTCCATCGTTCGACTTTGATTAATTGTTGCGCAGGAGTGCACGCGTATTCGTGTCCGACGTGGTACGATTTGAAACGTTAAAAATTGCCGCCCGATTCGAGATAAAAGTTCGCGGCATCCTTGCGCGACATAGACGGCGCCACTGACAAGGATGTCAACGTTCTCTGGTGGGAAAAGGAAGTTTTGATTTGAAGCGTAATATTCTTAGCTTTCATTTGAGATTGTTCCCCTCTTATCTTGAGAGAATTTACGGCGAGGAATTTTGTCCCCGTTGGCAGAGGCGCCGTGGATGCGTCGCGTGTTCGAAATAAAATGACTCCACTGCTACGAGAGGTAGAATTGCAAATTATATTGGCAACAGTTTGGATGGGTTTGTTTCGATGATATTTTCAGCGTTCTGTTATAGTAGTCCTGTTTAATCGTTTCTCTCGTGAATCATAACGTCACCTTGTTTCATCGGCTGTTATAAAATCTTTCCAGGATAATGTCAATTAATCAACTCGTCTTCCCTGTTTGGACATCCGATATACAGCAACGATAAATGTAAACTAGCGCGTCTGATCTCTGAATAAAAAAAAGCCTCGGCGATTACAAAAAGTCTTAGCGTGTAAATCACAGAAACGACTTTCCCGTTCGAAAACCAAAGTTACCCCCGAAACTTCTTTCACCTGTCGAGTACGGTCCAAAAATAAGAACCAATAACGAAACCAACTGTTCCGCAACAATTGCTTCAAATTTGTAACATTTCCACGCTACCATTCGACTTGCTTTTCGCGTTCGACCCCCGCGAAACTACGCGCTCGACGAAGCTAATGCGAAGGGCATCATTTTTACAGATGATCAGTAGCCATCGAGAGGGCCAAAGCTGGGCAACGGCGCACCTGGCCCAGATGACAACGCAAATGGAGAAAGAAACGTCCCCGACGCCAATTTCATCCGCGGTGGCGCCTACCGCGCCGCCCTTGCAAGATCTCGACGCGCCGTTGAACCTCACCAAGCCCAAGTCCTCGTCCTCGGGGGCCACGGCGTCCTCCTCGTCGCCCGGAAGCGATTCGCACTCGACCGGGGCCGGAAGTAGCGGCCAGCAGGAGCAACCGCTCGCCGCGACAGCGCCAAAGCTCTTTCCGCCTGGCCTACCTATGCCACGGAATTATCTGACGACCCTTCCTTACGCGGGATTACCGCCACACCTAGGCAGCCTCTCCTCGCCAAGTAAGTAAAGCATTGTTAATATGTCGTTCGAGGACGATTTTGAGGAATAGACGTTAGTCAGAAGTTGGAAATCGTTTTACGAAAGGAACGAAGATACACCGAATAGAACGGAGAATCAGGTTTCGCGTCAAGTATTGAACGATATTATCGATTGAACGATGTTAAGAGCTTTTGCGCGACGCGCGTGTAATTCCAGCGGACACCGTTTCTTCGATATGTTGAAGCGTAACGTATTTACGAAGCGCGCGTAGACATTTTCTTTCTTTAACGAACGATTACGAATAATAGACAATTGTATTGCGTAACACTACAAAGTTCCCTGCGATACGCCTTCTCTTTATCGGGCAATTTATGTAACGCCCGAGCACGAAACAATTCGATACCTCGCAGGCCGACATTTGCATTAAAGTAGAAACAAACAAAAAAATGTGCCAGGAAATGCACTAAAGAAACCCGATACAAATTATGATTCTGATTTCTCGTTGCGCACAAAAAACCGGAGCGATTTAATGCCGTTACAGAATGGTCATTATTGCAACCAAGTAACATGCGCGTGACATGCAACAGGAGCACGCAAAATAACATCGTATTTAGACACCGGTCGCTTTAATCAGTCGTCTCGGGAGCCGGTGTAACGAGGCGGGCGCAAGAGTTGCGGATAAATTTCATCATTAAAATGTACACACTCGTCTGATAGAAATTCCGATCGGTCGAACGAAAGTGGAATATCGTATGTTTTCGATTCTCGTCCGACCGGTGAACGTAATTCGCCGATCCATTCCGCCCGTTTAAAACGCGACATGGTGTACACCTTTTCGGGTGTACGGGGCGAGGGGGGCACGCAAGGCCGTACGGATGGTTGGGGGAAAAAAAAAAGGAAGAAGAGCAAATCCGATCGATACCCCATAGAATATGCGGCGGGATCAGAAATCCACGGTTTAATTATCTTCGAGTATGCGCGAGCGTTTACCTGATTGTTCGCGGTCGGCTTTTTCCTCTCTTTGGACAGAGGAAAACCTGTTCCACTTCGCGGCCGGTTTTTGCTTTCGGTTAAAGCACAATCAACGACGCGTAACGCGATTCTATGATAAGACCGCGCAGCGCTACACGTATCCTCGTAAAGAGAAACAAAAAAGGGGGGTAAAGAAGGGAAGAAGAAACACGGTCCGCGCGATTCCTTCAGCTATCACTGCGATATTAAGTTGCTGTCGAGGTTTCGCGCGGTTGATACCTTTACATGAATAGGACGACAATTGTCGCGGGAGTTTTGACGAAAATATTATTCCGAATTGGCGAATGAAATATGCGTTAGCTGATCGGGGATCGTATATTGGAAAAGGTTACGTCGTTGTCGATGGAAAAGGGCGATGTCTGTTGTACATATGTTGTACTTATTTGATATTATCAGAGTGGGTTTATTAATTCAATTATCGAAATCGCCTGTAAGTGACGAAACGAAAATAATAAAAGTACCATCGATAATAGTGTAACGATCTGTTTAACGCTCGTGCCTAAAATCAATCCATCAATGACTTACGGTTTAAATGATAGAAATTATTATTATTCATAAATGTCGTGGTTCATCAATAAAGTTGTCATTTTCTTTGCAAATCATTCTTCAACGCGATCTCATTAATAGTGTGTACAATTCAATGCCGACACGATATCCTCGTAAGCGAGGTATTCAAACGCAAGAGCGCTTGTAATTATAAAAGGACCGATACAGCAGCAACAACTTATACGACATCGTAGAAGCAATTAACGCTTAACACTGCGCAACATCATTGTAAATTATCGTTGTCTGCCCGAGTATTGGCGCTAACGCACTTTCTTATTTACCCACGAATATTGTCATCTCTCATTGCTTATCTACATTACCGATCACCATTGCAGTGGGCAAAGTAATGGCCAAGGACGAAGGTGGTGGACCTGGAGGTGCCGTGGCAGCCGCCGCGGTCGCCGCCGTGGAGAAGCACTTCGCGATGCACGGCATTTATGGGATACCGCCGAGTGCTGGAGCGATGCCTCCGTCGCCGCAGACTCAACGACCTATGAAACACTCTGGTTCCCGGGAGGAGGTTGGCCAGGACGAGCAGGATTATCTGTCGACGCCTCACAGTGAGTAGTTTTTTTTTTTCTCGAATTTATTTCTTTGCATCGGACCCGGCTGTAATTGACGGCGCACGGCGCAGCAAACGGTCGCCCCTCTATAACAAGATTCTTCTTCGCTTGCGTAAAAAATATTGCGACTGGTTGCGGTCCTCTTTTTATTACGGGGAATTATTCGCTTGCTGACGATCGTCCCGGCATGTCCCTTTTTTCATTATTGCTTCAGCCTTAATTCGGTCAATATGAATCGTTGGAATAATTCTGTTAGCTTTCGTAATCTGCATTATCGTTGAACGAAAAGTATCTCTCCCATTACGCTACTACTGTTTCGTGGATTACAAATCTGAATTCTGCTAGCCGCGTCACGTACGAACAGAATCCACACCGGATAGCACCGCCGCCGTCTTCGGTATTAGAATAACGATGAACAAACAAAATTTAACGAGCATGCATGTCCGAACGCGTAATCTCGAAGATGCATGTGCACAGTTATAGAAGGGTAACTGTAATCCGGATCGTGTTGCATTTCTTTCGTTTTCCTGGCTCGATTCGACCAGTTTCCCGTATAAGTATGTTGCGATACGGCCGCGTTCCGATGGTTTCTTGTAATCCCTTTCGACTCGCTGTCGCAAATTATAAACGATATTCTGAAATTACAGTGTGGAGGGAGCCGGGTTACAAGGTACCGGAAGACATAACGGAAAAAGGTAAGCAGTCTTTTGACGAGCCACGAGGCTGACGTTACGCTTTTGTTTCGAGAGCGCCAGGTGATGCTCACGAAATCAGATTCGCTTCTCACGGGAGGGCTTCGAGCGACTGCGCGTTGACATCTAACACGTCTTCTCTCTGTTCAGCTAAAATGGTGAGACAGCAGAAGAGGGAGGGTGAGAACAAGCCACATATCAAGCGACCTATGAACGCGTTCATGGTGTGGGCCAAGGACGAGCGTAGGAAAATTTTGAAGGCCTGCCCGGACATGCACAACTCCAACATATCGAAGATACTCGGTGAGTATCCTTGTTTACCCTGTTTTGTGTACAAGTTGAGCCGCGCCTTAGCCAAATCGGTTAACCCGACCTTTTCAATTTTTTGAAATTTTAATCGTCAAAGAGCCTGATTGACTTTTGCATGTTTACACAGATATACTAACTTCGTATATTTATAAATGTCCTTAGTCTTGTTTTGCGGAGTTAACCAATTTGGCCAATGAGTGGCCCAATTGTGACCGGTAGTGATAATTCTCCACTATTGGGCGCACTAGTGAATATCCTGATAAGCATAATGCAAATACCGAAAGACGGGCAATCAATTCGTGCTGCTCGTAGAAATGTTCCATACAATTCGATGCTGACCAAGTTTACCATCAAAGCAGAACGTAACGCTTCGATCGAACTATCCGCTGTGTTATTCTGCTAACCGACCACGAGGTTTACGATCCGCAGCGAGAAAACTTTTGATCACCCAGAGCAAATTCGTAAACGGCAATTAGAAAAACCCCAATACGGTTCGTCGTGCAAAAGCAACGATCGACTGTCGTCCTAGTAAGCCCCTGTCAGACGTATCCCAGCCCTATAGACGTCCACCATAATCGCCATAAGACACTCCCGACTTCGAAACGAATCTACCAACAGCCGCAAAAACTAATGCAATCCCTTCCTCGATACAGGGGCCCGATGGAAGGCGATGTCGAACTCCGAGAAGCAACCCTACTACGAGGAACAGTCCCGGCTGTCGAAGCTGCACATGGAGAAGCACCCGGACTACAGGTACAGGCCGCGACCGAAGCGCACCTGCATCGTGGACGGCAAGAAAATGCGGATCTCCGAGTACAAGTCCTTGATGCGACAACGGCGGCAGGAAATGAGGCAGCTCTGGTGTCGGGACAGTGGCCCAGAAATGAGCTTCCTGCCGCCGGTCGGCTCGGACATGGGCGGTCAACACCATCCTGGAACGGGCGCGGGCCCGTCCGGGAGGCCGTCGGTGTCGCCGCCGGCCACGATGTTGAACGGCGGCGCCGCCGGCCCCAGTTCCGATCATCCGTCGTTCTACTACCCGCAGGACTGCCCGTCGCCGACGGACATGATGAACTTCTCGCCGGAGAATTCTGGCTCGATCGGCGGTTACGACGCCAGTCCTCGGCACCACGACGACGATTGAACCGCAGCTCCGGGTCAGCCGCCATGGCCGCCCGGAGCTTCATCATCGGCAACAGCAGCGTCAGCGTCGCGACTCGGCCACGAGTTATTCTGGTAAAACACTGCATGCGGTACACGGCGGCAGGGCTGCCAACCTAAACCGCGTGGACAACGTACATGACGGGGGGAACGAACGTTCTCGCGGAGTGACCGGAACGTTTCGAAGCCTCGCTCGAGAGGTTGTGATATATAACGATTCATTTCTTGTGCCATCGTACGACGCGTGGAGGCCCCTCCGCCCCCGCGGGTTCAGGCGGCTAAATTGAGAGCCGCACCGCTGGATCCGTCGTCGCCGCCGTCGTCGTCGTCGTCGTGCCGCGTGATCCTCGCGAGGCCGCGATACACTTGGATACACGCTGCGTGCAGAGATCGCGTTGGTTGAGACCGAGGTTGCACACCGGATCGTTGTGGGCTCGGTGCGATGACACACAGGCACGTAACCGATGTCGGTCAAGTGACCCCTCCCGACGTCTCACGGGACACCGGTGAACGTGAGCCCGGAGGATAACGACGTTACACGGAGTTGGGTGATTTCCTGCTTGCTCCTACTGTTACCGAGGCAACGAGCGGGTCGGAAGGACACGGCGACGGCACGAGGGGGTACACGGTGTATATACCGTTGGTGTAATCAAAAGCATAGGCGGTGAAATCTGCGAAGAACGATAAGGTCTGATCGTCGTTAGGTAACGTTCTAGGTAACGAGACACAAGCGCGAGTAGAATTAAACAAAAAGAAAAGAATGGTAACGAACGTCGGGGTTCGAGCGTCATCGTATTCGTGTCGGCACCGCTCGATCTCGCGGGTGCTTCCCGTGAACGGGAGGAGCGCCGGGCAACACGAACGCTAGAATTATTACCTAAGTAAATGAATAAATATAAACAAAAAATATATATATATATATATACGCATACCTGATTTTTTTTTTTTTCTCGTAAGACTGCCATGTGTTACGTGCGCCAGAAGGATCGATCCGATGCGATACACGATCGAAGCACGTTTTATCGCGTTCAAACGCACTGCGAGACGACGAGCGACACGTATTTCGGTGTGCACTTGCGTGAATGTGTGCGATGATACGGTGAGCGGCCAAAAAGTCTTGTTCCTATTCCTTCTAGTATATGTGCGTATGTGTGTGGGCGAGGGCGCGCGCGCGCGCGCGCGTGTGTATGCCTCTCTTGTAGCGATACGCCATTCCGGTAGGCCGTGTCGATACGCGCGAGTAGGAAACGCACGGGAGAAAAATTGAACGCAAAAAGAGAATAACGACAAAACGAATAAAGCGAAGAGAAATTTGAAGAATGAAAAAAATAATACCGCGGTCCGTTGTGTCGCGTTCCACGGCGTCGCGAGATTTTTCCGCGGGTGTTGCGCGGACAGAACACGCGTTATTAGATCGCGTAATAGCCCACGTTCGCGGCGGACTGTTCCATTTCTTTTTTTTTTTTCCCCTGTACACACATGCAATCACCGATATCCGGCATGTCGCACGAGGAGGACCGGGTCAGGAGGGAAAGGTGAAGTTAATATATTCCGTCACGCGATTCACCCGCTCGGAGGCGAGGTTCTGTGACCGCTTCGTTTCGCGTCTGATAAAACAAGAGAAACCACACCTGTAGTACTTATAGTATTTTTCGCGGTTAATTTATGGACCTTAATGTTAACGACGATTAAGCCGGTGCAGTCGAAGGGAGAATGGATTCGCTGGGTTTTCTTGCGGAAGGGCAAGCGGCGGCGGAGGGATGGTTCTTCGAGGAGGGAGGGGGTTTAAATAAAGAGAAATTGTATCCGAGAGAAGCGTGCGAATGTGTAGATAGAGTGGGTAAAGGATTGCGGGGATAAGTGAGCGAGGGGCACGCGCGACGTCAATTTTAGTACAATGTTACTGTATAAAATACGGAAGGGAAATTAGCGTTATTTATTGTAAACGATGTAAACGAAACAAATAATCAAATTCTAATACGACGTTGTGTTTTGTTTTTCGATGTTCTCCGGACACGTACTGTTACGTTTTTTCTCCGTTTTTCCTTCGAGTTGCGCGAGTTCGTGGGGGGGCACGCGATGAACCCAACGGGAGTCGATCAGGGAAGCTGGAGATCGTTATTTACCGTGGCGTTGATGAATGTTATAGGGAAGAAAGGAAGAAAGAAAGAAAGAAAAAGAAAAAGAAAAAGAAAAAAAAGACGAGCACCGTCTCGTGGCGGGGAAATATATAAAAAGCAGTAGTAGGCGTAAACAAAAAGTCTCGTAGGTAGTTCGTGAAAATGAATAGAACCGAAACAGAAAAGATCGGGAGCTCGATGTGATAATACTTATGTGCCAAATAGCGTTTTCGCGGGGCGGACAAGTGGACAACATGGCGCCGCTTTCGTTTCCAGGGTCGGCAGAGTTGGCTCGACTTGAAAAAACTCGATAACGTCTACGTCTCTTTTTTCATCGTTTCTTCTATTATCTTTTCTTTTTTTTTTTTTTTTTTTCCCCCTCGTTATTTATAATCAGTGCAATTTTATACAAGGTACCTAATATAATTTTATAAAGAGAGCCAGTATCCTCGATGTATCTGCGCCCGCATTTAGTTGGGCGTTTTTCGAATACCGCAGCCGGCGGCAGATAGGATAGCTTAATGTTGATAATAATTTATTTTATGTATATATATGAATTTTTACAACCTGCGTCGGCGGTGTGTTCATCGATTGTAAGGGAAAGAGAGAGAGAGAGAGAGAGAGAGAAAGCGCGAACGAACAAGCGAAAGAGAGAACGAGAGAGAAAGAGAGAAAATCGACCCGACGCAAAAAAAAGTGTCAATACTATTGAATGTACAGTGTAACTATATTGTGATGTATCTTGCATAGCGCTACATATTATGTGTAATTTACTCGAGAACACGTAGATTTAACGAAATGTTAATAATGCGACGCATATTCTTATTTTCATTTGGTCATTATTACGTCTATGATTGTCCTTAATTATTATTATCGTCACGTCAGTTTTATTCAGTGCTATTATTATTATTATTGATTATTATTACGATTACTATCATTAATATTATTGTATTATTTCTCTCTCTTCATTTTTCTTTTGTTTTTTTTTTTTTATAAATAATTATCCTTATTACGCATAGCAGTAGAGGTTGTACGTGCCAGTTCAGATGACGACAACGACAACGACAATGGCGACACGAAGTTTGTTGATCGTTTGCGTTCTCGAATACTCAACGATCGTTCACGCAACAATTTTAACATTTTTTGTTCTTTATATTTGCATCGAAATATTTGTTCTCTTCCTTGTCGCGTCCTGGAAATTGAAATATGTGCACTTCAAATAATTGAACATCTGCCTTCTTTTTTTGTTTTTGTTCCCCTCCTTCGCCAGTTTCATCCCCAAAGACCACACTGCTCAACCCTGCTCGTATCATCGGTAAAATATATCAGCGGCATATCGATCGGTCAATCGTTTGAGAACGCGGAAGGCATATAAACGCGCTTCGCATATCGTTTCTCTACTGTGCCATATCTTTATAGCCTTCCGCGATAATTTGATTTTTCACGCTTTCCTTAATTTCCTGTTTCATTTCACTCGCCGAAACATCTTTCAATCGCATACGTCTAGTTAAATTCGATTTCGATCACAGCAGCGCACAGTGTTTGCTTTAGTGATAAGTTCAGTTCTGCATTCCATGGATTGCGATCGCGTGATTGAAACAAACGGGCGGTTTCCCTTGGTGCCCGTGAAAAAGTAATAGGTTCGCGGGTAACATTCGTTACTTTTCATTAGTTTTGCGTTCTCTCCCACTGTTCCTCCTGTTCTCCTCTTTTTCTTACACATAGGGACACACAAAACGCTTTCGCGATAATCTCGACGCACTCGCTGTGTAAATTCATCGGATCTTTAAGAAACGTAAACGAACGAGGTGAAATGTAACCAGTGCGAATGCAAACTGTAAGATTAGTGAATTGTAAAACGAAAACACATTACTAATACTATGGTAATATTTAACGTAACGATGAAGCAAAAAGTGAACACTAACATCCAGTCTCGATATTCCATGAATTCACTTCATTTACATGTACGTTGTTGTTAATGGTATGAAAAAAAAAATATATAATAAAATAACGCTTTACCGAAATTCAACCTTAGTTCTAGACATAAAACGTTATTTCTAGAAGAAACTTGTATGTAAGTGAAGTGTACATAGTCTATGCGGTAACGTGTAAATGAATAAAATGAATGCCTGTATGTATATGTGTGAGAGGATAGGGAAGTACGAGAGGCGAAGAAGAGAATATAAAAACAGTCAAATGCATGTTTGGATGCGGTTACACACGCTCGCGGTCATCTCACCACTACTCACGGAAGATCGTAGTACACGTTATTAATTGGTGTCAATGGCGTACAATCAAACCCGCTTATACTTAAGATCGATGAATCTTCACCAAATAACACTATCCGCTTTGAATTCTCGTGAGTAATAAGTATTTACGACGGGAAGAATCTATTTCCATCGTGGTAGTATTGAGATGAACGTGCGGGGCATATAATAGGAATTAAGGGAAAATCATACTTGGAAGTAAAACGTACGATAGTAGCGTCACACCAAAAAATGATGGTCTCCAGTCTTTGCGTAACCGTAATGGAATTACGTTTTAGCTAATTATAAATAGCATTTGCAGCGTTCGACTTATTTACCGATCCATAAGGCACCTTGAGCTGGCTGTGATTCATAACTCTAATAATTCGTTTCTATTCAACACTAACACACACACACACACACACACATTCATATCGCATAGATCAAAAGGTATAATTACACGGAAGTGTTTGTCAATGATAGGAACATTCAACGGTGTGTACTCCAAGATCATTTTCCCTAATAGATAGTGACATCAAATGCACTGTATCACATAGAGAGCAGCACTATTATAAACATAGATATATGATTATATTTATTACAATAATTTGAAAGTTAGGTATTCTTTGTTGTTTGTATTTTACAAGCGTAATCATTATTATACATAAATAAATAACTATATAAATGAAGGAAACATTTTTGTGTTTGTTCGTTCCGAAGTCGTGCGAAGTACACCTAGAGAAACGCGAGTAGTATAGAATCGCTGCAACATTTATGACGACACAATATACATGTACTTACAAAAAAAACATGCCTTTATTCAGTGATAACGTAAATACGTTGTTAGCAGGAACAGTGTCTCGTCGATTTGCAATTCGGTAATACCCAATTTCTTAATTGTATTTTGAACTTTGTCTAACTGTTGTTTTTCTGATGGTGTCATCAGATCGGCAATCTGTAAACAATTTGGATGTAATTATTTTCTTTCTATAAGGTTACAATCAATGCAAAAGTAAGCGCAATCACCTCCGCTAATTGTTCCTCACTTGCGCCGTGCTCTTTCAAATTGCTCGTGAGGGTCTGCATTCTTAATTGCTTATCGATCATTCGCTTATTGTTACTTAATTCGTATTCACGTCTTTGTATAGTATTGTACAATGCATGGTAGCAATGTTCTACCTCCATGCGAACAACCATGTTCAACTCTATATGAAACAAAAAGAACGTTTTTATCGGCGCGGCCGATACACCAGCTTTCTTTATTTCTTGCATCTGCAAATAATTTTCTTGCAGTAGTGTATACGTCAGGTGTTTAGCTTCTTTTGCTGGAATCATTGCCAATTGCTGAATTTGTTCCTGTTCAATGTACTTTCTATCGCGCACTAACCTGAACACGAAAGCGAATATACAGAAGCTGAACCCAGTACCAGATATTACGAAACACAGGAGTTTATATCGTACCTAAAAATTCTAGCCGCTTTCGAACCGAATCGTTCCATCACAATATTTTCCAGAGTAGCCCACGCTAACTGTTTGAAAGCCTCTTTCATATTAACACTATATTGGCCACCGCCAGAATCCCCTACTCGTTTCAAAAATTTACTAGTGTCCTCCTCTAGAATAATATATTCGTTAAACACAATGAAACGTGTTTTCTAATATTTAAACATTTTACAAAACCTTTTATGAACACCTATTATTGTCCATACCAATGAGACGCAAATATTGATCAAGGTGCTGAGTAAGTAGCGGGTAATTGATTTTTCGAACTGCATCTTTAATTTCTGTGAGAGGTATCGGATTGGATGTATCTGCCCAAGATGCTGTTCTTAAATACATAAGGAATAGTAACTGTCTCATCAACTCTCCCGCATTTTCATCCAGCCTTTTGCGCATAGCTGATACAATAATTTGATCCCTATAGATTGCATTGCAAATTTCTTATGTGTTTTATATTCCTTGTTCTTCTCGAAAATCTTACCTAAGGTCTTGAGTAAAGCGATCGAAATTAACTCTCCAGTAAATTTTCGTGTCACCTGGATCGCCCGCACTTCCCGCTATTTGCTTAGTAATTGCAGCCATATTTAGATCCGGTAATCTGAAGTCCGGCTTTTCATTCGCTTTCTCTTCAATGGATTCTGTGTATAAACTACACATCAGAAATTGGTTTTTAACTAGCAGGTCGAATTTGTCTTTTAACACTGAAAGCGATGATTTTAGCTCAGCTAAAAGTGTAATGAATTCATCAAAATAAAGTTTCACAGGTATTTCAAAGCTCGAAATCCAAAATATGTATACACTTACAAGGGGACTGTTCCATTCTCTTATATACTTTTATTATGACTTCAGAAGCTGTTATATACCCATGTTTCAGTACTTCTTCCAGCATCATTTCTGCCTCATCTCCGCAAACTGTTTTTACAAAGAACATATACCTAGCAAGATTAAAGAGTCTAGTTTTTAATTTGTCATATTTCCATGAATGTGCAGGACTGTTTTTATATAAATTGTATAATACCTTGAATAACGCAGCATCATTATAATATTTTTCTGTATTAAGAAATATTCTGTGCCTCTTTCAGTCTGACGATGGCTGACAAAACTGTACTTCATTAAGACGCATAACGCCTCTTTGATCTAAAAGTAACATGATCGTTTTGATAAATTGTTTTTCAGGGCAACTTTTCCTATTAATCTTTTCAAGGAACAAACAAATTAAGTACTTGAATTGAAGTATACCTTTGATAGAGGAAGATGCGTCGTATGACGAATTAGGCCTACCGGTTTTGCACCATACTTAAATAAATCAGTGCCAACAGATTGAACAATCTGTCCGAAATGTTCATTTAAAATAGATGAACACAACTTTCTACAGATTAATGACATGTTGATATTTTTTTCGTAAAACATTGATAATTGCTCGTACAGATATATGTGTGTATATAAATAAATTAATGCTTCTGACTATTACACCTAGAATGTAAACATATATATTTATCACAAATGAAGAATTCTTATTCAAATATTTCATTCTAACCAATTGCACGATTAAAACTACAAAAATAATTCTGGAATCGTACCTATATCAAAAAGGATGCTGTCTCCATGAATCTAACCAAAATTATATTTAAAAAATACAAGTTATCAATTGTCTGTAATTGTATGTTTCATATTTTTTCACAGATAATTTATACGAAACATTTGTAAGCCTACTCAGTTTGAGGTCCATGTGGTTATACAAAACATGCGATTTTCTTCCAGGACCAGGCCAATGGTAACGTATAACAATTTGTAAGTAACGCTTAATGTCATTAACAATCTGCTGGGCAAGGAATAATTTGATGGATACACTCATCGAATTCATACGAAATTTATTTAAAAAGATATGTTATTCATCTGTTGTACACTGTTATGCTGTTATAACGTATGTACATGCAATTCAAATGTCATTTTCTGGATCAGTTCTATGGTTTCATGGAGATGCTCCTTAAAGATAGTTCGTTATCATTACTTACAAATGTGTATTTCATGCAATCACAAATATGTTAAAATCATTGATATCACGAAAGGGAACGCAATATAAACGGATAGCGTACGCGAGGAACGTATCTTTGTTCTTAATAAATTTACGAAAATCATAAGGTATATTAAAGTGTGCGGCACCGTGGATTTAGAACTTCCGGCGGAACAGCATTGTCGCAGATGATCACGTGATCGAAGATCGACTTCTTCGTTTGTGACCACGAGGTTTTGTGGTGAAAATTAAGTTTACCGGGTGGAAAAGGCTCTATATTTTTGTATTTATACAAAAATGCCCTCCAGCAATCCCTTGCCACCCAAAGAAAATGCCTTGTTTAAACGAATTCTGGTGAGTAACATGCAATCAAAATACTCTTGTTTTGGACCCCACTCTCCGGTTAACAAGAGTATTCATCGTGCTCTAATGATGAAGCAACTCTTCGAAAAAGTGGGAAAAATTCACTGGCAACTGGTGATCACGAAAATTTGATTAACGTTACGAACGAAAGCGTGATTTCCTCTTTGCCATTTTCCCGCACGCTATAATGCCAGCTTATTCGAATACATAATACTGAAATCATGAAAACGTTTTGCCCTATGAAAACGTATTTATGTTTCTTGCAGAGGTGTTACGAACATAAACAATATAAGAATGGGATAAAGTTTGCAAAGCAAATTTTATCGAACACCAAATTTAGCGAACATGGAGAGACCTTGGCAATGAAAGGTCTAACTCTGAACTGCTTAGGTCGCAAAGAAGAAGCTTACGATCATGTCCGGAGAGGTCTCAGGAATGATTTGCAATCCCATGTTTGTTGGCATGTTTATGGACTTTTGCAACGCTCGGATAAGAAATATGACGAGGCCATTAAATGTTATAGAAACGCCCTTAAATGGGACAAGGATAACATACAAATTCTTAGGGACTTATCGCTACTTCAAATTCAAATGAGGGATCTGGAAGGTTATAAGGTAAATGTTCGATATGAAAGACTCAGTTCTTATTTATATCTTGTAGGTAATTCCCATAGTTGATATTTATCTAACGTAAGTATGCGTTGCTTGCTAAATTTTTGTGAGGCGGAAATATTGGGTAATCTTTCGTTCAACCCATATGCGTATTTAAATATGTAGATAATGCCACATATATGTGCTACAATTAATTATTCATGAAATACATATAGGCAAATTCTTAATCGGTAGTTATATTATAGTTACATAAGATTTAAGATAGTATTCGGATGGCGTTATGTACCATAATTCATTGAATGCTTTATATTTTCCATCGATATCTATGATTCCTTGTTTTTTTTAGGACACGAGATATCAGTTATTTATGTTACGACCTACACAGCGTGCTTCATGGATTGGTTTTGCTATCTCATATCACTTATTAAAGGACTATGAAATGGCGCTGAAAATTTTAGATACCTTCCACAATTTCCCAATGGTATGTATTCCATTATTGTCTGGCTTGCTTCTATTGTTTGCTTTACAAATGGGATTACAATGATGTTTTAAATAACATAGTACAGTAAAAGTTGCGTGTAAGCTTCGGTACCAGCCGCGAGGTTGGATCGTGCAAATTTCGGTTGAACCTACACGGCACAAGTTTGTTTTGCCGGCATCGACATCGGCGACCACAGAGAAGGACAGCGAGTGAACGAAGAGAGGAGCTGAAACTCAGACGTCATTAAAAGATTAGATACTTCCGTGTCGGTGAGGCAACACTAATGCAACGATGAAACTTTGTTATTGTTACTTATTTCGTAATGAAAATTTTATTAAAAGACTCCCCGAGATTGTTGCGATTAAATGATACCGAGCATGATATAATAAACGCCATATTTGCATTCGATAAATTGCAAAAACGGGTTGCAATATACCGCAAACATGAACGAAATTATATCGTGTTTAGTCTCATTTTAATTGTACAAAGGAAGGCCAAATTTCCTGAACACAAAAGTGTAAATAAAAAAGTTTCATCGTTGCATTACTGCGGCCTCACCAATACGAAGGCTTTGAATAGCTACCGTGACCATCGGTTCTCCTCTTTTTCACTCACTGGACTTTTGTACGATCGAAAGTAGTTTGCCGATGTTAAACAGTGCAGTAGAAACAATTTTAAATGAGCGTACAACATGCAAGAGGCCGCTGTTGATAGGCGCATTACTTAAGCTTTCCCGCAGAGGAAAGCTTTTCTTTATTGAATTTAATTGCAGCCAATGATTTCAATATTGTATGAAGTGATTTCATTATTACCTTTTGCCATGGTCTTCTAGATCAAGTACGAGTATCATTCACTGCTTACTCTTACTTGATTGTAGTGAGGCTCGTTGCCTATTACAAAATTACTAAGTAAATATGATATAAGTTATATCGCGTTCGGTCTCATTTTAAGCGTAACAATCACAGCAGTGTTTTAATAAAACTGACGTAAGAAAATCGGTACAAATAAAAGATTTGCGGCGTTGTATTAATGTTGTATCGCCGATATGAAGGCATTTAATTTTTTGATGGGTATCACGGTCCTCAGGTTTCGCGATACGTTTGTCAAAACGTATTAGCTTACTGTTTCCACTGAAAGTCAAGGGTCAGGGGACCCACGAGCGTACTCGCAGTAGGCCTTGCCCAGTATGAATCGAGATTTTACTGTACTTACGTCTCATCTTCCCCTCAATATTGTCAATCAATATCTTAGCTTAACATTTTATAATATACAGTACATAATACAGAGATATTTATAAAATCTGCAGATCTGTTACGATTACGAACACAGTGAGTTACTATTATACCAAAACATGGTTATACAAGAGTCAGGGGAATGCGAACAAGCATTGAAACATCTTGATAAATATAGTGATACAATTTGTGATAAAATTACTGTAAAAGAAACATATGGTAAGTCACATGTTTTCTACAATGAAATTTAGACCAAAAGTTTCACGCTCATTTTTCTTTTCTTAATTTAATCATTCTTTCCTTCAGGTAAATTAAGATTACAATTAAATCAATACGAAGAAGCAGTACATGTTTACTGGGACCTTTTAGACATAAATCCGGAGAATACAACTTACTATGCTAGGCTTGCAGAGGCAGAAAGACATGCTAAACCAGAAGAAACATTAGCTATGCTCCAAAGATTCGAAGATCTATTCCCACGAGCCCTAGCTCCGCGTCGTTTACAATTAAATTACGCCACTGGGAATGCATTCAAGACATTAGTGGATCGGTACTTACGAAGGGGTACGATTTGCGGTTGTTTTATACGTTTCCAAAAAGAAGATGTGCTGTTTTCTAATTTATTTCATCATTATATTTCCCTCGCATCGCAGGCATTCATAAGGGTGTACCGTCTCTGTTTGTAAATCTTCGATCCCTGTATAATGATCGACGAAAGGTTGATATTATACAGTCTTTGGTTCTGCAATATAAAGACGCATTGAACGCTCATGGGCATTTTAATGATCAAGAGAAGAATGGTCTACGAGAGCCAGCCTCTGCGTTGTTATGGACATACTATTACTTAGCACAACATTACGACCATCTTGGACTTACTAAGAATGCACTGAACGAAATCGATGCTGCGATAGAACATACTCCCACGCTCATAGAACTGTTTGTTACCAAAGGACGCATATATAAGGTGAGTTCTGTGACTTGAATATAATGCCATAGAAAATAGTCCTACACTTACAGAACTTTTTGTCACCAAAGGGCGCAATTATAAGGTGAGTTTCTGCGTTCGAACTTACTTTCCAACACGTGGCTTATCCCAAACAATACGTTTCATAGTAATATACTTCAAATAATACATATTTTCCCGTTACCAGCACGCTGGTAATGTTCTAGAGGCTTATAAGTGGCTAGACGAAGCACAAGGGTTAGACACAGCTGATCGATATATCAATTCCAAATGTGCCAAGTATATGCTGCGTGCGAATCTTATCAAAGAAGCGGAGGAGACTTGTGGCAAATTCACCAGGGAGGGGGTTTTAGCCATGGAGAATCTAAACGAAATGCAGTGTATGTGGATTCAAACGGAAGCAGCCAATGCTTACAAACGCCTTGGAAAATATGGCGAAGCTTTAAAGAAATGCCACGAAGTTGACAGGGTGAGCTTCTCAAATATATTATTTACTCATAACCCTTTATCATAGCATACCCCTAAATGGATTCTATCGATTATAGCATTTTTCTGAAATCATAGAAGATCAATTCGACTTTCACACCTACTGTATGAGAAAGATGACCTTGCGGTCTTACGTGGGTCTTCTAAGGTTAGAGGACGTGCTACGAGCTCACCCATTTTATTTTAAAGCAGCGAAATGTGCAATGGAGGTTTATTTACGACTGCACGACGAACCATTACCGGATCCAACACAGGCGCAGGAAATCGACACCGGTAAGTCTGCATTCCTTGCATATTGTATCTTTTATTTTTACGAACCGGCTGGCAACTATTATAGAGTCGTTTATATTTAATTCTCCTGCACAACAAGCTTCTAAAAGGAGGCTGATTAAGATACAATCTCGAATATTCTGGTATTAAATATTCGCTTTTATTTTCAACTTTTAAATAATCAATCGTTACATTGAAAGTCACGTACGGCTTTAGGCAGATACAGTTTTACAAATTAGTTCAACCGAACGATACAATAATATCGTTTCGCTTTACGCACATATTTACAGTATAATTGAATCTTACAATTAGGCACGTAGACTCTAAGCTCTCAACAAAGGGAACATCGTACTTCTATTTATTCCACGAACTGTTAATACATTTCGTTCAACCGGAAATTGTGCTCACCGCGCTGTAAAATACTATTCCCCATATCGTTAATCGTAATTATTATGTACACGGGTACGCGTTTGCTATCGATCATTAATCACAGACAACGCGCGGGTACGCGATGGCCGCTCGAAGAATCGCGCTTCCCTATCGTAACACGCGAGCGGCGCTCTGTCGCAACTGTATCAATCTAAAGCGGGAAAGAGTTAGCTCGCATAAATTAAGCATTGTACAGTACCGACCATAAGCATTCGAACAATCCAAACGGTTTTATTTCTTCCATCGTGTCTTAACGCTGCACATGTTCTCCGAAAAAAGAGTCACACGATTTCGAAAACACGGCCACGAATAATACATCCGATCTTCGGCCTCCCGAATCGCAAATAATTATACAGGAAATCCTCGCAGATCGAGCGAACCTCTATTCTAATGTAACGCTAAAAGTAATGTATTAAATAAGACCACCTAGAAATATTTTTCAATTCGTGTCAGAGACAAACTTTTTAATACGGCATACATTAACAAATAATCGTAAGCTATTAGAATAAATAACAATTGGAGCGTGCTGTTCAATCGACACTACGGTAAGCGATAAAGAAAATCCAGCGATTACTTATGTCCGGTACTGTATATCTTCTTGTGAAGGCTTTGATAATCATCTATCCTAGTCGTACATATATTTACACGTACAATAAATATCCTAACAACGGTACACAACGTCTTGTCGTCGATTACACGCGTCGCGTTCCATATGACACCCATTTTTAACATCGTGCGTCCTCGATGATTACTATATGGCATCGCGCGGCCGCCTCTGCGCGTGTATACGTCAGACGTCCCTTGGCCTCCGTCTACGTCTAAGCAGTCCTGTTCCTCTCGACTTCGAGTAAAGGTGATCAGGCCTCTGCGTGATCGCCTGCGGCGTTAGGAAGTAAAAGTGACCGCCGTCGCCTGGCAATCTGTACGCGAAATAGGCTTTCGGATTTTCCGGTTGGTGCTCCGGCACGGGAATGGGGTCGATGAATTCGGCGTCCGGATTAATGGTGGGCCTCGGATCGCGATAGTTCACATTGATGTCGTCCTCCAGGGATATCGGTAAATGTGGATAGTCTTCGTCCAGTTCTTCGACAGACTCTGCCGCCGGCACGTACTTCGGGGGCGGCTCGTTTCTTGGGTTCGCCAATGGCTGAGGCAGGTAGTCACGAATCGGCGATAACGGCTGATTCCCTCTGTTCGATTGTCCATAGTTTGGCGGCTGTTCGTCGTGATTGTCCACGGTGATGAATTCGCTGTCCGGGTTGATGGGAGGCAGAGGCTGCCTGTAGTTCACTAGGATATCGTCCCTCAGGGAATATGGCCTCTGCGATTGGTCCCCGTAGTGCACCTTAACGTTAGGCGTCTTATAAACGTGCGACTCCGGAGTGTTGTAATTGTCCTCCACGTAGGTGTTCACGTTGTAGCTCGGCCTTTCCGTGACACTGTTCAGCTTGGAGTAAATAGGCGTGGTGCTGGGCACGCCTTTGTGCGGCAACTTTTTACCGAAAATCGTGAAGTACTCCTTCGTCACGTCGTCGAGGAACCTCTCCTCCTGCTGAGTATAGTACACGTGCTGAGGATTCGCCGTGGTGCTTATCACCGCGTTAGCAGTGGTCGATGGATAGATCGGCTGAGGGGACTTGAACACTTCCGATTTCACTCGCTTTTGAGGCACGGATTCGTTGTTCTCGTAATCGTATCGATGCCCGTTATAACTGTTACCAATCTTCACGTTACCGTACTCGTTGTATCTGGTGGTTTGCTGTTGCCGGTCGTACTGTTGCCTCTGATTCCCGTGCTTCGAGTAATCAGTCGCCTCGAAACTGTACTGATAAATCGGCTTCGGTTTCGCCTCCTGCCTGTAATAGGTCTGCGGCTTTGCGGTGGTGTAATACGACTGGATGGGTGGCCTGGCAGGTATGGTTTGATAATAAATAGGCGCGCGATCGGGTAGCATACGTTGACCCTGAACCCTCTCGTACTTGGCTGAACTTTCCGTGGCTGTCGGGTGGCTGTAGCGAACAGGCGGAGAGTTCTTCGCCGGCGGGTCGATGAACTTTATACTGAAGTCCTTCGACGTCTCCTGCGATGGTATTGCCTCTACGTTGTAGTACTGTTTTTTGTTTTTCGCGTGGGGTGTCACAGTCCCGTAGAACGGGGTCTGGGTTGTAGTCTTGTAATAAAACGGCGAAGGATTCGGTGTGGTGTCTGCGGGTTGTTCGTTCGACTCCTCGTAAAAATAGTAGGAGGCTTGGCCGCGGGCACGTTCAGGGTTGCCGGTAGTAACGATACTCTTTATCGAGGCTGGAGTCACTTCCACCGGTTTCTTCAAGGTGGACTGCGTTGATGTAGCGTAGTAAGCGACTATTGGTATCGTTTTATTGCTCGCGAGTCCCGGCCAGACGTGGCTCTTCTCCCGAGTGTTCTCTTGTGTGGTAACTGGACTTTCTATCAGGGGGGTAATGGTGTAAAATTCTCGATTGTCGAGAGTCCTCGGCGCATCCGGGGCGGGCGTTGTGATCTTCATATAGGGAACCGTGACGGGTTTCAGGCGCGATGTTGTCGTAGTTTCTACTAGATTCTTCTGAAGCGTTCGATTGTACAGTTTCGCGCTGCTTGACAAATTAATAGGCGATCTGTATTTCATAGTCGGTGTTAGTATCGTGGTGCTCTTTTGTTGTTTCGTGGTGAGTTTCCTGGGGGGCAGGTAAGTGGGCCTGAGTCTTGTCGGGGTGGTTGTGACTGGTCGTTTCGTGTACTTCTTGGTCGTGGTCTCGTTATCCTCGAGGGCAGAGAAAAAGTCTGGCGGCGGTGGAAGTATGATTCCTGGGACAAGTGGCCCTGGAGGCACTGCGGTCGTATTGTCTTGCTGATACTGAAAACTGTATGGCGGTGGATAGTATATAGATTGGTCCTCTTCGTCGTAATCCGTTTGATTGCTTGGCGGTGGTACGAATACTGCACCGGGGGGTATTGCGTGATAAAAGGGTGGGAAACTGCCTGGTGGTAGTTCATCGGATTTATCGTTTTCATCCTTACTGTCTTCGGAGGAATTGTCCGTGAAGTTGGTTGTGTCGGACATCACGATTGTCCCGTTTGCTATGACTGCGAAGAGTGGGCCATCTTCTGATAGTAGTCCTTTGGTGAACAGCGGGTTCTTCTTGTAGTCGACGGTGCCGTTGATGATCTCCTTAGTGCCATTCTTGCCAATGATTTGTATCGGGCCGCCTTCCGCGAGCTGAACCGGGAACGGCGGTGGTACATTCGGTTCGGACGGTATCTTAACTTGCCTTTTCGGCGCCTTGTAGTCGTCAATTGGCGGCCAGGTCTCTGTCCCGTCTCCGCTGCTTTGCATCTCCTCGTGGTCAGGAAATTTCCCCCCTTTTAACACAAGGACATGGTTCTCTGCCCACCAAATCTCGTCCTCGTCCAGTCCACCTAAATTGTCCTCGGTGTCTTTCGGAACTTCTGGATTTCCCAGATAGCTGATGATTCCCGGTCTCTTGGGGGTTTTTTCGTAGATTTCATTTTGAATGAGTCCGTATTTGCCCTCTTTCACCTGCTGCGAAAGAGTTTTCTTCTCGTCGTCCTCATCTCGACGATTATTCTTCGACTCTTTTCCGTTTCCAGCCGACGATAGGAGGATACCGTCGTCCCAGATAGGCTCGTCGATTTCTTCCGTCGCGGATGCCCGCAAGTGGCCGCCAATTAGTCTGTGCGACACTTTCCTTTTGTTCTCCCTTGCTATCTCGTTGTCTTTGATGGTTGGCGCCACGAAACCACCGTCGCTTATTTCTGGATGATGACTAGATTCCCTGGAATCGACGTGCCGCCTTTCTGTGTCCGTCGACGACGCGACGTTCGACGTCCATGTCGCCAAGATCGCTAGTAGGAGGAGCTTTTGAACGGAAAGCCTTTTCTCCATCATCTGGAAAACAAATTCGATGAATGAATTATTGAGATATTAAGATATTTTGTAGCAATTAGAACTCCACAGGTATTTGAACGAAATTTTATTCCATGTCCAGTTTACCCAATTTCTGCTAGTCTTCCATTCTACAATTTTTAATCCTGGCAGTCGTGTGCGTTATATTATACAAACATTCGCAATAGCTGGGTACCAGTATTTTCGTATAAACAACGAAAATTGATAGATAAATGTGCGTTCGAATCAGTTTGTACGTATACAGAAGCCAATAGATTTATAATTCCAATGCATTTAAATGAATAGAGTTCTCGAGTTGTACGAACACGAGTTGCATTTAAGCATGCATTTAAAAATTTGTTCCACCCCTTCTCACTTATTTATCGGAATGGTGACCACCTATCCACCGAATTATATCCACGATCACAATATTTATCGCCTGGCAATTTTGATAATACCATGAGCACGCCATGCCTGTACCAAGGCAGCTCTCGTCGAATTGCTCGTCGCCTGAGCACGGCGACTGCCACTTGGCATAACGAAAGTATGTATATAAGTTTGTTCTACGGAGGTGTTTCCGTTCCACGGTAGTAACTTTGCTTTCCCCATTGAAACGGCCACATTTTCTCAACTATGGCATGGAAGTAATAATTCCTGTTATTCGAAACCTATATTAAAATAATATATCCTATAAGTGGAGCGTGGCGGCTGAATACGAATGAATTCTCATATTAATTTTCAAATGTCTGTTATTTGTCCGAACGCTTATCTCAATATTTAATATCTTTTTTTTTTTAATCCGCTTCGATGGTAATGGCAAAAGAAAATGGCAGATTTTTCCACGAGGACTCTCGATTTTTCGTCCTCTAAATCCAAGATCACCGGTGCACAATGTTCGAAGCGCGAGAGATTTTCGAGAAATTGTGCCAAATTTTCGGGGCGCGTGAAATATTTGCGCACGAATTCGCTAAATTCGCCGGCTTCATTGATGCGAATTGCAATAATACGGAATGCGAGACCGGAGGGGACCACGCCTTTCCCTCGTGAACAGTCGGTGAACGGTCGACAAACATTCACGGGTCACTGGAGTACCACTGCTCGGTAATGACTTGCAACCGAGTAACAAACCTAAACTCACGTTTCTGCATTCGTTTGCCGTACGATGCATTAGCCCCGGCCGACGGCGGCGTCGTCGATCTCGCGGAAGTAACGTGCCTCGTCGTGTTTCCGACAAGTACTCTGAATTTACAGCCTTTATATTCTGTTGTACCTCGCGGGCCTTTGAACGCGTTCACGTGAAGCGAAGTCGAAGGATGCTTGGACGAAGTTAATTGAACCCTTGCGATTCATTGCTGGCGGTTGGTTAAATTGGCATGCACGGTAATATCGTCGTTAACTGGCTATGGTGTTACATTGATGGGGAGGGGGCGCCGTACGCTTCGGGTGAATTATTGGAAAATTTCTTTATCTGGGGAATAGTTCTGTACTACTTAACTCGTTTCAATCGTTCGTAGATTCTTGGTAAACTGGTCTTCACATTGATACTTGTTCGTTTTGTGTTAAGTAAATGAAGTTCTGTTATAGTCACTCTGGTGTTTTGTTTTTTTTTTTTAATGAAATGTATTGTTACCGATACATGTTTCACTCTCCATTCAGATCGCTTAGTATTAATATTATGTAGCATTCTGTATGTTGGTCTTTTAATTACGAATTATTCGAGCTAGATTATTTGTTTCGATCCGTGTCAGATGTTGCGATCTCCCGGTTCTTTTTGTATTAACGCTGTTCTCGGTCTTGAGAAGTGTACAAGAAGTTACACCAATAAGTGTTAAATAAGTGAACCACTGGAACACGCGGCTTGAATAGAAAGTCGAGCAAAAACGATGTGACACGGAACCTGCTAATATAGATATGATACTATTCCAATAACATAGTTAAAGTTCGAAGTATCTGCCACGGTACCACCTTTATTATTAACGAGATAAGAAAAGAAAAACAATTTAACCGTCAACCTAAATACACCTCTTGAATTACCCCATAACAGCTTTCAACGATCACAACCGTACCAATGAATGAAAACCCCCCCAAAATTCCAAAACATGTAAAAACGAAGGAAACCAACACACCATAATTCACTCAGCGTTCCAAGTTTCTACCTTCCCAACTACGTCCTATCGGAAGCGTCCTTTTAAACAATCAAACACACTGATAGCGCGTTGCACCGAACGTAAAGCAGCAACCTTTTTCCCGGTTTCCGGAGCGGTAGCGTTTCTGCACGATGATCGTTCACGAGGACATCGTCGAATGGCCTGTAATCGGGGCTGCCACATGCAATAATGCGTTTCTTCCGAGAGGGACACGAGTTTTCAGTGGTCGGGTGCACGCAGACGCGATTCACCGTCACTTCGTAGCAAGTGTTTAACGATCACCGCACCGTTCCCGGCTATTTAACCGGGACGAGACGACGACGTGACAGAACGACGATTTTCATTCCATAGATATCGGCATCTTCGCTCGAATCCTGCTGACGCCCGTTCATATCATCCCCCCTCGGATGCTGTTCACATTCTTATTTATAACTCTTACGAATCCGATCCACGTTCCAACTGTTACACGTGCCAGCACACCCCGTCCCGTACGGCGTCCGCGTGTTTCGCTTTCTCTGCTCGGGGAAGCAATGACTTTGAGAATGATCGCCCGTCCGGCACAAGTGCATACGCTCCGAGCGATTTAAAACGCGTTAGCCGGTCGTTTTCGCGTCAGCTGTTCAGCTTTCCACGATCACCGTTTCCGTAACCGGGGAAGACACTTCGCGGACCCCGCGTGGCTTCGCAAACCCCTCCCTACCTTGGGATATTCACCCGCGACTGCGATAGTCGTGCGATGAAAGTAAATGCTCGGGGCGCTGGTTCGACATCCGTTTCACGGTCCTTCACGGAAACGCGTTGCCGGAAGAGCGGTGAGCTATTAACCCTTTCAGCTGTAAATGCGCCTGGGTGACACGCGTGTCGTTGTCTGAACACTTCCGCGATGGGCCGCATGCACGATGGATCGGAATTTTTCGTCGCGCTTTCGACAAGTGTGACAGGGATCGTACGTTAACCCTTTCGCTACGGATTGCGTTGATAGACGACTTTGGAGATGGGGCTAATCAGATTGGAGATTGGTTCAGATGTGCAGGACTATTGTTTTTAATGCGGAGTTACTTATTGTACTTTTTTGTGTAGGGAATGTATAATCATATCGTTATTGGCAAAAGCTGTGCACTGAAGATACTTTTAATTGTAGCGGATTAATTTTTAAAGGCGAGTGTCTTGTCACGTACGGATTCCCAAATTTTTCAACGTATTTCTTCTGTATCTCAAGGACCCTGATACTCTGTTTTTTTTAATTATCGTGGTATTTATGTTAAAAATACAGCTTTCCTTTAACACAAATATTTGCAAGGGTTAGTATAAATTAATTCGCGATTTATTGACTTGTGGCACTGCGCCTGAAATATGTTGTTGATGTAGAAATGTTCTCGATAATCTAATTAAGACTTTGTAGCGAAGGGGTTAAATTAAAAACTTGACACCTTTTTGTCAAATGTCGCGAGAGTGTGTTAATACCTGTCCTATAAAATGTCCATGCACTGAACCTCACAAGGCAAGCTTCTGTGTATATTGTTGTCTTAATGATAATACCGGTTCTCTGTTCAAGGAATTGAACCCCTTTCAAATTTTCAACATACAGCATTAAAAGAACAAGAAAGTATTTTTTCACTACCTCATGCTACCGTACGCGTTCCATTTTTAAACTCTATTTCTATTTCTTCACCGTTTTCGATTCAAACGTTCGCACAATTTACTCATTCCGCTAGCGTCAAATTCCAAAAACGACCGCTCGATCTATCGAAAGAACGAACGCCAAGTTTACACAGCCGGTGCTGTAGGTAATTTATATCGAAGTACATATACCACCAATGTAGTCTCAATAAAATTGCTCGCGTGTAAACGTTTGCAACGAACGCTGCTCCGTCAACGCGCGTATGCAGTAACTCGTCAGGCCAGAGCTATTGTTTCAGCGAACGCGTCGCACGGATCTACAGCTGTTAAAGGGTTAGACTCACTAGCAATACGCCACTTGCACTCCTCCGATTTAACGCTTCAGCACATTGTCCCGGTTCGTGGACACTTTTCCAGGGTGTAGACCGAATCGAATAGTAGAAGGACTTGTGACAGCGTGGCGACTCGCAGCCGCTCGCACCGGCATGGTACACGTGACTGGCCGGTTTTCATCACCTTTCCTAGTGCACCGGCTTGCTCAAGGCCGTTCGTTCAGAAAGGTGGAACCATTTCCAAGCGACACGTCCAAGTCGAAAGGAGGAAGTCGTTGTTCGGCGAGATTCGTACGGTTAACGCGATCGGAGTCGCAATAACGACTCCGTATCCCATGGATCGTGTGTTGTCTGTCGTCTTGTTCGTCGATCCTTCAAAACTCGATCGGACCATTTTCAGTGCGGATAAATTGGCTTGCTTCGGGAACGAAAAAAGGGATTTCGAAACGGAGGCTTTCAGTTTGGCGCGCCGCGGATTGCCGGGTTTCTTTTTTTCTCGTTTTACTGGTATAAGGGATTTTGAGGGACAGAAACGTGATTATGGGATTCCACTTTCTTTTGCTATTCAGCCGATGATGTCTCCTTTTTTGTGCCTCTTCCTTTTTTCCTTTGTTCGATAGGTTTGACGCTCCATGATTTACGCGGCGGCATTTTCGTTGGTGTAAGAGCTTTTGGGTTCGGTGGAGATGAGCCTCTTTGTTCAGGGGAAATCTTTTCTTGCGAGGTGTCTTAATCTCCCCGCAGTTTGACGGCAGAGAGATTTTGAAAGTGACGACGAGTACGGAACCGTGTATCTACGGCGTTATAATGTAATTAATAATTAAGGATCTAACAGTAGAGAATTTCAGAGAGAGGTCAGGATACTTGAAAACGGTAGCGTAAAACACTTGCCCCCTTCGAAGTCTTTACTAATATCCCATAAATTAAACTTGTCTGCGGTAGAAATCTAACTTTCTCGTGTTTCATTCAAAATTCAGTTGCAGACAATATTTCCGTCCAGTCGTTATCATATTTAACCAGATAAACTGTTTTAACTCGATTTAAGTCAGATTATTACAATTCTATCGATTTTGGTCGCCGTTCAAAAGTTGATTCAAATGGGGTTTGATTTTTGTGCTTGTCGCGAACCCGAGTGGACGACAAATCGGAGATAGTATTGCATTTCTGATAAAGTCGGTTTGTTGGATGGTTTTGCACGTTGCACTATACGGAATGTCGATTTTTTGCTACGTGACGCAAGACGAGTGATCTACCTGGCGTGGCAAGTGCCGTTATATTATCGTTACAACAAGACCTATCGTAATATCGTTTCTCAAATCACCATGGATTTATTATAGGGATAAGATGTTTTGTTGGAACATTTACATCGGAAAAATTTCCACCTTATTTTTCTGAGCAGCTATTTAATTTTTTGCAAATTGTACGATATTGTTAAAAGCTTGCAATCTGTGCCCCATTTAATAAACCTGATTTAAGCGAAACCCGACTTTATATAAATTTCTATTTTATTGTTTCACTGTTTTCTGCATATATCTTCTGCAACGTTTGCGACAATATTTCTGCAAGGACAATCATTTGAACTTATCTCGTATTCAAAGGTGAATTACCAGATTTTAGATAAGAGTGTTGGGAAATTTTTTTTTGTATATCAGAGTCCATTAACACGACGTATAGGTAGCTATTAACACCTGTCCAGTTAACCGTGGAACGATACTGAGATTAATGACAGTTTCGGTACTAAGTAGGTAATTTTAAACTTTCATAGGTGATTTATGGTTATTTTCATCCTGGAATCGTTGTATTACAGAATCTTATCAAGACACGTAATAGTTGGCACAAATTGATACTACATTACTTAACTATGTTAATTCGTCACGTTTCCGTGAACTTTAAAGCGGAAAGGTGATATGGGTCAAAATTTACACGAGGTTAATTCCAATATTTGTTGCCATTTTTACAAGTTTTGGATCAGAATTTGTTACTGCTATAATAATAACATTAAATACATTAGATGTCAATGTATGCAGTACCGGCGCAGTGTTCTCATTTTCATCAGCATTATTTGAGAAATATATCTATTCGTGCAACAAACCTTTTCCATAATTCACTACTTCACTTTCTTAATAATATTTCTTATACAACAGTTACGATAATTAATTCCAATTCTATTGCACCACTACTCTCTAAACTCGGTTAAACAAATTTTAATTCGAAGCTGACCCGAAACTTCCGATATAAATTCTCCCTTGGACACTGCACGAGCTTTAAATCTACGGGTACATTATACATGTATGTCTCCGCGCGGCTATTATAACCAGAAATCTGAGCCAATTATCGAGAAATACCAAAGGGATGACGCGGATAATGGGAGTGTCTTAATCGTTCCAATTCTTCGCACTTGTCACGCCAATCCAAGAGAGAAAAAAAGGATCAATCACCTTCGGATAAATCACATCCTGCGCAAACGCAATCCAAACACAAGCCGCGCGATTCCACTCCAGATCCCTCTGTCTCTGTAACACGTCTCGTCTTAAGCCGCGAAATAAGTCCAGCGAATGCCAACGGGTTCCAAAGTCCAATAAACAGCGTCGCCAAGAATAAAATTGAAATCCGCCGGGGTCGATAGATTTCCTCCTCGATCGCGGCAGGCCGAGACTGCGCCCGCGGCCTTGGATGCAGGTCATCAGAAGCGCGAGCATCGAAATGGCATTGAGTCGTAAAAGCGGTTCGCGGACGTTGCGTTCGGCCCGTCGTATGGCTGTGAAAGGCATGAACGGTACAGAAGCCCGGTCCCCAGCGGCGATTTATCCGTTGAATATCGTTCGATCCGATACCACCGCGGAAACACCGGGGCAGAGTGAAAGAAAGGGAAAGAACGGTTTTCGAGGCGGGCAGCACACGTTGCAGAACCCGTGGGACGGACGGGTGTACCGCTCGCGTATGCCTCTGGCGCGTTATCCAATTCGGTTTACGCTTTCAGCTACTTTCCTTTTTGTTTCGCGTCGTGCTCGCTGAGCAGCATTAATTCCTTAACGCCTGCGAGCAACTTTCGGTGCGTCACTCGTTTAACTATGTTTCCTGTTATGACAGAGAGACTGGCCTCCTTTTGTTGCTTGTTTGGACGAGGTTGGGCGTGTTGCTCGGGCAAATTGCTGCCCCGCTGATTGTTCCACAGAGATTTCGTTCCTCGTTCTCTGGTAATCCTTTCGCGGCGGTTGTAGGGAAATTGAAAGTGTTCTTGGTGCATCGAATGGTGCACAGGCTCGATTCCGGGAGAGCGCGGGGGGGCTTTATTTTCATTGGTATTCATCGGACGACGAGAAGATATTTTTTGGATGTTTTGCATATTTTTTCGTGCGAGTTCGATTTCTTAGGTCTCTGGTGCAAATCCGTCTGTTTCGCGTTTGGTCGTTAAACACAGGTTACGAGGAAATCGGTAATATTTAGTTAAAAATCGGGAAGCTCTTGCACGATCAAATATTGGATCAAATAAAAATTGGAAAAGCAATCGTAAATATTTAACTGCCACCGTACATGGACAAATTGGGATGCAAATCATCAGGGCTGATATCATCTTAATCAAATCGCGGATTGCTTTACTGCACGACTGTCGCAATGTATCTGGAACGATTTGTCTGGCGATACATTCGAGCCTGTGGGTCAATTGAATTTCGGAATTCTATTTAAACTGCGATGTAGATGTGATAGATTACTTGATATTTGAGTGGCCGGCCGTGGAATTGAGCAACGTGTTCAACTTGAATCGAACCTTTCTAATAAAGTACAGTTTTGCGATTTATCCTTTGATCTATCTCGCTACCGTAGTTGGGGATTAAGAATGTTTTCAGATATTAATACCTACTACATTCCCCAATGCATCTTTTGCTCGAATGATAATCGCGTTTCGTTACATAGCACCTGAAGTACCTTTCTGTCTAAAATTTCAATGCCTCGTTAAGGTAAAATTTATAGGTCGCTGGCCTACAAAATCATGTGTTTGCGCCGCACACACTCGCCCAACCATTAATTGATTTTGTCACGAAGCAAAATTTAGTATTCTGTAACAATTCCAGCCTTCGATTTCTTTTGTCAACTTTCATTTCTTTCGTATCAGCATTTCCTGAAAAGTGCATGCCCTCGACCATCATCGAGGAACATCTCCCATCTTGCCAATTACCGCGTGCAACAGGTGTTCTCGTTTTATGGTGTTCGATACTTTTCGTTTTATTCACTTTCGATTATACTTTCACTGCTTTGCTCCGTAGCGATCGGCCCAGAAAGTGCATTAACCGTCTTCCGCTCCCGAATCTTGAGCTTTTAAAATGCGTATTCGAATTTTTGCAACGAAAGTCACTATAGACAGCACTGTCGACGTGAATATTATAATTCGGATCTAACTGCACGAGATTCCATTTTTTTGTTTTTCACCAATTTTCGGCCCGCCGCGTAATTTGTAACTTCACGTTTACGCAACGGAATGGTGAAAGTTGAAACCGGTGTGTAGCATTGCTTATCTTTGTCACGGAATTCAAAAGTAAAGCTGGTTATCTGCTTCGCGGAGCAAAGAAATTCATTTTTACAGGTGACACTGGAGGAAGTGTTTAATCTTTGCAAACGACTGTACGTACTTCTTTGAGTACGTTTGGTTTTCCTTCGCTTTCACTTAGCAAAGATTTATTCTGACAATTGACGTTCAATAGACACGCACGACTCGTTTGATACGACCTGGTTTAAAGGGGTATTTGTGTTTGTAACGTCATTTTGCAGTATTTAATATCTGCAACTCCGTTATTTTCACGACTTCTGGTATAGCCTTTGTCACAGATATTTTCGAAGATATGTTCGTTAAGAAATGTAAAAAATAAAACCCGATTTTGTCAAAGTTAAAAACACAAATGCCCCCGTAAGTACGTAATACTAGAGCCGGCAGTTCGCGATGGAAAAAAATGTTACTTTATTACTGAAACTTTTAAAAGTTACTTAATATCTGTTTCACTTAAACGTTTCAAAATATCGAGATACTACCTCTGAAACATCGAAGATGCATTCAGTTTCTGGGTCAGCTATAATTTGCTTCTTACTGATTGATTTAATTTGCCTTCTGACGATTCTATAAGAGAAACGCTAATCCTTGAAGATACACAAGAATCCGAGTTTAAGTGCCCGCTAAGTGTTCCGAAACCGATTCCTCCCAAAACGCGTAAGTGAATTTCAGCAATGTTAAGCAACCTCTTGCTGCATCCTCGTCAAAACGGAAACATTGTCCTTCGAGTATTCGACAGCGAAAAATATTTTCAACCACGCACGTTACAAACTCAGGCAACAATTTCTGCCAGTGTAACATCGTTTGCAAAAATCGGACCACGTATTACAGCCGAGTTGCTTATGGAATTAATTAGGTAAAATTCGAGTTTAATTTATTCCACATGCAACCTACTGCAACATTCTAATTTCCACAAAATTTTATTTCATGCTCTCCCACTTCAAGTTCAGTTTTACCGTTCACCGTCAACGCAAACAATCGTTCCAATCCAATTGAGCATATAAATCGCTGGAGATAAAATCCATGACCAGCCAGAACTGACGGTACAGCCACGATGGGTTAAATCTACTTGTGCAAGTATAAGTACAAAGTGTAATGACGTATTCAAGTAGCTTTCGTTAACTTCCTGTGACCGCGGCCAGCGGTAATTCGACTTGCACTACAGGCGGAGCCTGAATTTCGCCACGAGTAGTTATCATTGATGAGTTCACTAGTGTTGAGCTGACAGAGACGAGCAGCAACGAGCATAGTGGAACACCTTGGCATTGACCGGCTTGCTTTGCAAGGCAACTCGCTTGCATAACATGCTCGTCTCGTTCATCCCGCGGCTCTGTTGGATTGTACTCTCTTCTCCTCTACAACCGTGGCTCCTTTAACGGTAGTACTACACGCTATTCGGATACATTTAGTGATTCATGATGCATGACGTCGAGAATTATTGGAATCGCGATCTGACTCGATCATGGGACATTTTTAGAAGTATAGGGTATACGATGTTTATTATTTTGATTAATTAGTTGTTTCATTTATGAGAAATTAAAGCACAATAGAGTAGCTGGTTCCATTGGTTCAATGTTACAATGCGTATAGAATATCGACAGTCTATTGTTTCATACGTCACTTTAGTTAATGTGTCTGTGTAGACTAAGTTTTTAATTTATTATAGTACCATGTGCAGACTCGGGAAAGAAAAGACGTTTAGTGTTTCAGAGTATAGTAAGTTAGGAGGAACTAATGCTCAACCGAATTTCCACTATCGTAAAATCCCGATTATCTGTAAATTCGGTTTCATAAGATAGGATAATTTTGGCTTTTCGATCGAACTCTCCGACCTATATTCAGAATATAGAAATAGAATCATGTATCAAGGAACTACGCGCGCGTGCCATGGCGATTTATCTAGTTTGATGCTTTCAAATGACATTCCTTTTCTTTTTCGTTCTATTAATCGTGCAGCAAAGTAGACAGAATATTCTAACAATTTCTCTTCAAATCTGTTCATTTAAATTGAACAGCTACAGCCCATTCGATTCCGGTTTACAAATTCCTCGTGGACCCACAATCTGTCGCGAATATAAAAAGGAAGCGAGGATGTGTCTTCAACGAATCTTTGTCCCCGATGATGCTACCCCCGATAAAATTGACAATTTTCGTTCACTGAATGACGATGCAGTTTTATCTAGAATATCGCGTTGCGTATAATGCAGGGTTATCAGAACACGTACGGCGTACGTGGCAAATACCGGTTTACGTTTTTGTTGGGTCCGTAAAAGCTGTACCGGTCAGACAAGGTTAACGGCCCAATTCTTTTTCATCCCGCGGAACATCGTCATTCTTCGTTTCGATTTTTCCCCCTCTTGAATTTATTGTTACGAATAAATGTCGAAATTTTTCACGCCGCAAGGATATGCAGATTTCTACCGCCTTGAATTATTTTTTTGCGATGCCACGCTTAACATCGATAGAAAACCTTTTATGTACACCGTCCGGGGCAATCGATTCGGTGAAATGATCAATATTTCGAGGCTTACTCACCAACATGCAAGTTACAATTAGACGTAAATGATATTAAGGGTAAACACTCTTCCCTCTTATTTGGAACAGCTAAAGGTTCGTTAACGTTCTCACTTTAGTCGAGCGAAATTATCAGACACTGCGAAGCACGGATATGAATAATCGGTAACTTTGAATGCTCGTATTAATCACTTTCGCTACTAAAAATAAAGTGACACGTCGATGTAGAATGCCGTTTTTCCTTCACAGTCGCAAGATTCTTGCAAATTTACTTCGGCATTTCGGTATACGTATTTGTATTCTTTAATAATAGAGCTCGTAGCGTTCGCAAAAGAATGCGGGCGAACATAAATATTTATGCTCCTTTACATATTAAAAATCACCGTCGATCGAATTCCGTTCAAGCGGCATTTCAAGTATTCCATTTGTCACGTACTCGTTGAATTATTATTATTATCAACCACGAGATTAATTTCCTTCGATTTATTCAATTATTACTTAAATGTCCGTATTTAACTCCATCTTCTGCTCTGTACTGCTTCGAGTACAGAAATACCGTGAGCCTTTGCAGCAAAATAATTCGTACGTTAAATACAACATTGCTAATCTGATCAGCACGTACGCCAGTAAATTTGTCGTCCCCCTGTTCGCTCACCTGTTCGCCTTCGCGCCAAACGACGGACGTGCGCAATTTGTATGCGCGGGTTTAAAATCGTTTGCCGGTAACGTGTGCTAAGAAAAGAGTCCACTCGATGGACGACCTTTCGTCGTTCTCCAGGATTTGAAATAGATGTCCCGGCTGTGGCGTCCGTTTTAGGCGTGGATCGATACCGACGTCTATCGTTTCCACCAATTAAACGTCAGCTCCCAATTAGTCACCTGTTAGTCGGTTGTTCAGCGATTTTTAACATGTAACAGGCCCCGTTTCAACCAAGGCCTCCGCGGACAATCTGAAACGTCTTTTCAACGAGCGGTTCAGATTCAGCTGGCTAAAGCGTGGAAAACATGGTTACTCGTCACCTGACTTGGTAACGGACCAGCGCTCGATGATTACGCCCAGCTAGACACGGTGCGATAATATTTATGCGCGGAATTAATTCCAAGAGAGTGTTCCGATTAAGTGGTACCGGTGTTGCAAAATTGGATTGCGCACGGATATCTGCGTAGCTTCGTTTGCGGTAATTGGACGATAATAATAATTATTTAAAATGGAAATGTTCGCCAGTTTTTGTCGTCGTTCCAGTTTCATAGTGGGATCTCAGGACAATTACTTGTTTTGGAGTATCTGTTTTTGACGCGGCGTGTTGGCTGTTTAATTTTATACAGACAAATACAGTAGGACATGGTGAATCTTTCTGGTTTTCGGTACTATTGTACTTTCGAATTGTGTATCTCTCTGATAAAGGCTTATGGTGCTGAAACCTTGCTAAACTCGATAGAATATTAATGCCACGTGTGCCTCTTCTATGTTTGACATCTCTGAGCCGCCAGTTTACTAAATTTTACGCGAAACATGATTCTGACCTCATTTTATTTTAGTCCAGGTAGAATATATAATCGAAATCTTTATATACGTTCTCTGAATCTGTCGGGAATAATTCAAACGAGTTCTATATTAGAGGTCAGGAGTAACTATTAAAAGCCCTCCAGAAATAAGCCAACGTTTCAAATCATTCTGCGACTGTCGAACGTGCTGAACGAAGCACAAACGTAATTTCCATAATACTCTCCTCAATTGGTGCCATCAATTCTCTAATTGCTCCGCGTACCGAACGAATACATATTCCCACCTGCGAAAAAAGAAACCACCCAGTCCATGCCCGTGCTCAACGCATCAGTCTCCAGGTCGCCTCCGCAGAAAGTGCAAACGGAACTCTATCGTCGCGCAGTGTACGCATACGTTTTCATTTCCTCTCGGCTAATCGTCCGTCCGTTACGTTACCAGCCGCATTGTAAATCGTTTACGGGACATGTTTAGCCACGGTGAATCACATAGGGATGACGACGATTCCGAATGCGTTTCGTCGGCTTTCCCTGTGACGTTTGGCTCGCCAACTCGACGGTTCGTCTCGCAGGCATTCCCACGCCTCGCTCGACCCTGTCGAGGTTAATGCGTATCGCGCACCGCGACTCTGATAGTCACAATTAAGGACCTATCTGGTCGGGAGGGAAAGCTCAGCGAGGAAGGTTACGCCAAGGTCCGTGTCTCGTATTTTTACCCGTAGTGTTGGCCCCCCTTCACGCCACTCGCGGCCTCCTGTACTCCAGATTACTGCAAGAATTTATCGCCGACACCCGATGCTCGTTCGTTCCGTAATTTATCGTCGACGAGATTTTGTTGTTTTTTTTTTTTTTCTTCTCCCTTCTTTCATGTCGGACGCATTTGTCGGATAACGTTCGTCCTCTGGATGCGCGCGTGCTACTCGCCACGTGGAATTTCTTTCGCGGACCGACGAGAGAGGCGCGTGCAACGAATTTGGTCGGGCCGATTTTTCGTATGGTCTAATTTCTAGTTTTGTCGTCGGGAAAACAGGTTTGCCGAGAGGCGGTCGACGTTCTTTTCTTTTTTTTTTCTTTTTGCTCCTGTTTTTATTTATTTTTTTTTTTTTTTTAATCGTTCGCCAGAAGGGATAGCAACACAATGGATTTTCGTGTTGGGTACATTGACGTTATCCTTATCTGCGATCTATTTTTGTACGGCTCTCGGTTGTGTAATGCAGAGATTAATAATAATAAAGAGCAAATTGTACATCTTGATAAAAAGCTGGTCTAACCGCTGGAATCAACGGTTAGACTTGTGTCTGCAATAGCTAGGAACTGCTATTTTTTTGTTTCTTCGAATTATCTGCGTTTATTCGAAGCATCGAGAAGCTAACGTGTATCGAGCGATCATTCTTTAACGTTAAATCGAATTTTGTACGGTGGATTTGTTCAAAATTTTCACAAACTTTCAACTAGAATGTCTCGAAGATCAATCGAACTCGAGACCTACATTTATTAGGGCCTAGTTCTCGCGCGGCATGAATAAAGAATTACGAGTTTACGGGAAATCGGTGTCAATGGCGGCAATTATTTATCGCTTCTTACGAAACGCCTGTCGATCTCGATCTTTCCCCAACTGCGGCGTGAGCTCGCTTGATCTCATAATACCGAGGAGTACTCGAAGAAAATTAGATTTCTAGATCGTAACTTGCCCCGCCTCTGTGTATCGCGAAGCGATCTTAGGCCTGTTGAAACAAGGACACATTGCCCAACAGTTGCCGCGGAGTTCACGATGGTAATAATCGCGAAACGGGCACGATCGTTTGTCACAATTTCATTTAATTGCTCGCCGATTGACGGCCGTCGATCGATTGACACCATTAATTCGAGGATATCTGTTGGGTATCGAAGCTAACGAACTTTCAGTTGGATTCATCGTACGCCCTTTGATCTGAACGTTGTTGATCAAGACTGGACAATATCCATTGTCGCTAAATGGCTTCGCAAGCGGATTAATCGGCAAAGTTACGAGGAAACGTTCACGCAAATGTAATGCATATTTTACGATTCAATCTGCGACAAATGGAGTGGACCCGTTTAGGAAGTTATTTTAGATAGATAGAAATCGGATCTGCTTCATCGTCCAAAGAATTCTATTTGCGGCTAGCACGTTCCAGGCAGAATTTAGACTTGGATTCGATATATCGACGAACGCAAATCTTGTTGGATACAATTTGTGTGGTAATTATTTCACGGTGGACTACGAATTGTTACGGGTCTTGGATGGGACCGAAAAATGATTGGCGTTTTCTAATTAGTTCTGTTGTAAATTGGATAATTACTTTCTGTAACAGGAGAACGGATACGAGTTTCCGATTAAATCGTGTAGGTGGTTCATTTGCATGAAATCTTTTAATTATATAATCAGTTAAATGTAATATTTGAATGGAGCTGGATGAAGTTCCCATTCAGAAATTCGCCTACACGCGCTTGCTATTACATAGTAATATTGTACCTCCGCGATCGTTCAATGGGACAATCAATTCTCCGATGCAACAAGAAGCGAAGAGTAAGCGGCGAAAGTTCCCCGTACACGTGACAAAATATAAAGCAGAAACCCGCGCTTAAGATCCTTTTAACAAATCTATGAAAACACGGTTCAAAGTGTCGCACGAATTAACGACAAAACAGAGCTTCCAAATTATCTCAATTTACTGGGTTGGTGCGTTTCTAGGCGAAAATCGAAATGACGATGCTGCTTCTTAACCATTGCATTTAATCGATATCATTTTCACTTACTGATACAATCGTTCGCAGGTGTTATAATTTCCTCAGTTTATAATTATCTGTAGTGGAAATCCTCTTACTGTCCCGTTTAAATATTAAACACGACCAACTTTATATTGATTAAACGTTGCATTATATACGCCGAAACTTCTCGCAAGTGAAAATCGTCGGGTTAACCGAATCACCCCGCACAAGAATCGCGGAACATTCTCAGCTATCGATCTGCTATCTCCAGCTCTCGATTCAGTCACGGTTGCCCGGCAATGTGAAATTTTCTTTTTTTCCCTTTAAATATATTTGTAGGCGCCTTCGTTTTTCTCCTTCATTTTCGTCGATGCAGTTATGTCAAAGTGAAAGCAACCGCTTTGCGGCGAATAGGAAGCACACGGTACTCCGGTGCGTTAATGACAAATCCGTCGTAATTAAACGGACACGCGAACGGATCTCGCGTGTACACGCATCGATCTGCCGGAAATCTCAACTTTCGCGAGCGTAGAGCTGACCGGATACTGGTAGCACAACCGACACAACGTGAGAACTCGAGGATCCGTTCGCAGTAGAATACGTAGACCGTTTTTCCTTTTCGCCGATTTTTCATCTGCCGCCACGCGGATCTCCATGATTTCCAACGTTGTTCCATTCAAGCAGGAGAAACGTTTTCCCCATACCCCCCGCGAACGAACAATAATAATCTACATCCCGTTCGTTGTACATGGTTCTGAACTATCGACGTTTCTGTGAAGCGACGATGCATTTCAGTTCTCCCAGCAGTTTTGTCCAAGAAGAAATGTGTTATCAATTCAATTAACCAGTATCCAAGCGGGGCCGGTAATCGACCGATCATTATTATCGTCGCGCCTCTAAATGTCACAAGTTTTGCGAGAATATTGTCCCCCCTCGATTTGTGAAAGCTCGGTTAATATGTAATATTAGTCACAGTATAGATCATTCATTTAGACGGCCGAGTCTCACGATCCGGTTCTCCGTCGTTTGTGGTTCCCAGGTACTACCGATCGCACCTGGGGATCGCGAGCACCGGCTTCGTATTCCACCTTCAACGCCGGCCAATTATCGCGTACAGGCCGTTCGATAAATCGGAAAAAAGGCGGTCGATAAATATTCATGCCGGAAAACGCAAGGACTCGATCCTTTACCTTCTCGGGCCCCTTGTGTTCTCTGGCGACACGTGAACCGCCGTTCGATGATTCACGAGAAGCTATGTCGGTCTTGTCCGTGTTATATAAATTTCCCGGGCATTATGCAGCGGCAAATCGGAATTCGGCTACCGGGAAACGGGCGTGCGTCAATTCCCGTGGAACGTGCACCTCGGATCACTCGAGAACGAACCCCACACGTGTCGACTTACCTCCAATAAATTCTCCTAATCTCGCTACCGAACGCGATTCATCCATCCGTTTCTCGAAACCGCCTTGGTCGCCGATAAACGCGGCGAAATTTCACACGAATCTTCGCACAGGTTCGCACTGAAAGACGTGTAGGTACTATTCGAAAGGAAAAAGGGGGACTCACGATCTTTTTTTCTATGTTTCTTCGTCCAACGCACGTTCCCGTTTTATCTCCACGGTTCTCCACGGTTCTCCGCGTGTGCTAATCGCCGCTCATCTAACACGACCACGCACGTTCATCCAAACAGCGTGTCTTCGTAACTGATATTTATCATCGAGATCAGATCGGCATGCCGTATCGTCTAGGCGTGATCATCGCCACGCGAATTCGGCTATGTACTCCACTCACTGTCCCGTTGCACTTGGACGACGATGAAGAAACGAGTAACCTCGCGGCCCGCGTGACCGCAGATCTTTATATCGGTGGATCCTACTGGCCCTGCGCCAGTGTCCCACTCTTTCACGCCGGTATACAGAGAACCGGTGGAGGTCCAGTACACCAGTGTAGAGCTCCTGGTGAGAACGTGTTTCTCGCGGCAAAAGGGACACACAACAACAACGGTCGTGGGTGTCGTGAGGCTCTCCTACGACTGGCGCACCAGACGATCACGTTGTTCCGCTTGCACACCTCTTTCACCCTTCCTTTTTGCGCCCGATACGTGCCCCTCCTCTCATTTCGCCGTGCCGGAACAGGTCTCCGTCGTGGGCAACAGTTGCGAGCGTAGGAAAAACAGATTTCCACCTTCGAGGAATGTGCGGACAGTCCAACGCGAGGATTGTCCCCCGTTTTTATTTCGTTGGGGTGTTTCTTTTCTCAAGGGGAAGCACGATATGGAAGTCGGAGGGGGATGTGCTTCGGATGGTCCTGGCTTCTCGAGGTTCCAATGGGGTGCTCGACTTGGGGTAATCTTAGCGGGTTTTTACTTCGATGGAAATTATGCCATTCTTCGGGTAATCGACGCGGAAAGGGGAATGGGGATCGAAATCGAAAGGGGAAAGCTTTAGTTGCAATATTTCGGGGATTCGATCTCATCGCTTTACCTGTTGATCTTTCCTTTGGAGTGTTGTGTATAATAGAAGGGTGTTTAAACGTTGTTTTTATTTCAATGTCTTGTCGGTGGCTAATTCTGTTCTTGGTTCGATTTGGCTTATTTTCCATGAACAGAAGAACGTGCTTGTAGCAAAGTAGATTGGTAATGCAGGTAAGGGTTATTGCTTGTGCAAACATTTCGTTTTGCAACAGGTTTAGTTAAAGTTTCCTGTCGTGCAATACGTTGACAGCAGTTGCTGATTGTGTACAGCTATAATTTATTATCTGACGAAAACGAGTGTACAATTTGTGTTAGAAAAATTGACATACCGAAAGAACGTTTGCTAATTTTTTTATTACCTGTGCCAATTAACACTTCAGATGTTACTCATCGAAAACTGAGAACTAAGAAATTGTAGAATCGCGATGCTTGTACAGTAAGTGGATATTCATATGTTTAAATGTACATAGTCATAAAATATAGTACGTAACATTTAATACTCCTCAAAATATTTCATTCATAAAAAAGTGCAAGATTCAACACTGACTTGATTAAGAAAAAAGGCGAACACATACACAATATAGATATCTTCAACCGAAATCTTGAAGTAACAAAAAATAAAAATGCCTCGTGACATAACGGCCACAGTAAAACAATAAATAAAGCAATACTCCATTGTAGAACTTCCTATTACCAGAATCGAATGTTGTTTTCTTTTCTGAACATTCCGAAATGCTGAACATATTCAGCATTAAAATTTACGTGCCCCATAAATCGTGCCATTGCAACGTTCTGCTTGAAACGATGCCCAAACTGACGAGCTAAATAACAGAATGGAATTCCCTGACCGACTATCAACATTTCCATCGGACTTTTCAATTAACCGATTCCCGCAACTTTTTCGCGAATACCTCTGATGCAACGCTACAATACAATCTCCCCGATCGTAAACGGAAACGGGCTTGGAAAAACCTGCTTTTTACCTACGGTGACACTATGAAGAAGGTATTCGCGACAGGTCTTCTCTTTAACGCGTCGTCCGGCCGACAACGATTTTCGCTCGCGATTCCCGATTCCCGATTCCCGCTCGGAAATAACCATGTTACGGTGCACGCCGTAAATCGGTCGCTCCTTTACGTAAATCCTTACGTGGTCTACCGTTAAGCCGCGTTCCATCGCCCGTGGCGGCTTAATGTCTCAATTGAACGACCGCAGACAGCCGAGGAGCGTAAAATCGTCGAACATTCCGCACGCACGCTTATTGGGAGACACAGCCCGTGACAATCTATCGTGTCAGCTGGTTAACGAGCACGGAAACGGACCGCACACTCGGCCCCTGCGAACTAATCGCGTCGTTTAAAAATTGGCCGGCGTGAACGCGAGCCGAACCCACCGATCGCATGGTAATCGACGCGATCCCCGATCTCGGTTAATAATTGTCGCGTGCTTGTTTCCCCGTCGTTCCTGCTCGCGTTTTCGTCCCTCGGATTTCAACTTGGCCCGGTTTAAAGGGGCGAACAACGTGGAAGCGTGGTAACGAGGGTACTGCCGCGTTGGCACACTTTTGATTTTCGTGCCGCAGGAAAGTACGAGCATTGTACGGTGTGTGGTCGGTATGTTGCGAAGTTGAGCGAATTTTTGGTTGTCTTGCTGTTTGTTGAAATGTATGCAGTATTAAGTTTTGGAGTGTTCGTGGCACGGTTCCGGAATTTTAGGATGTATGGAATATTCATTGATAATATTGAAGTGCCGCGATAGGACGGTGCGGAAACTAGTACCAAGGCGATAATAAATGTGTATAAATGATTATTCGTTTCGGGAAAGAACGTACATCTTTTTCAGTAACGTTAATCTTTGAATGCAAAACCTAATATACAACTGTAAGTAATTTCTTGTTAGTTCTTTACACGGAACAAGTCGCTCTAATTAAAAACTTTTCCGACGGGTGCACCCTTTTTAAACTTTTGGAGTAAAAACAACGGAGCTCGTTTCGAAGGGAATCGCATTCTGGAATATTATCAATTTTTACGTACTGTTCGCACGATGTGCCGATAAGTACCTTGTTATTCTTAAATTTCGATATTTCAGTCGTATTTCGTTCTTTATTCATAACAATTGATAGATACGACGTGTTTTGTAAAATCTTCGTGGCACTTCACGTGCTTGAACGAGCTTTTCAGACGGCACACGCACAGATCTTCATTGGAACTCGAAATAGCGCGCAAAAATATTTAGCGATGCCTGTCACGTGCGACAAACACGAACGTGCGCGGAAGTTTGGCCCACTTTGTCGAGTATGCGTTCGCGAAATTTTCTTGGTCACCTGTGATAAACATCGTCCGATCGTGTTGAACCATGAAAACGATCGATATTTTTCTCCTTTTTATTCGTTCGCGAGGTCGGCTTCTTTAGTACTTTCAACGTGTTCTGGATTTCTCGAAATGGTACACTTTTAATATTTCATGCATCGCTCTGCAGTAAATTCAAGTTGTCCCCTGGTGTTTTATTTTAGAAATTTTTGATACGAGGGGATAGAGAAAAGGAGAAAGTTGAATAATTTACGAAAATTTGTTAATTAATCTGGACTCGTATTTTAACGTCGTCGTGCTTGTAGTTTATTGCAACGTTGAACAATTATTTGACCGATTTTCAGCCCGAAAATCGTAATGCTGTATAAATTTATATCATTTCATTCTTGCGTCTGTCATTTTTCGCAACGGCAATGTTTGCAATATAAAATTTAACATCAACAATATTTCGTGATCGCGTGCTTGAAAATCGAAACCATCGTATGGAGTGATTTTTCACTGATACCAGTAATTACTGTTCGTCACATATTTTATGAGATTATCATTAACAGACTGAAAATGTTTCGATTACGGTTATCTTTGAAAGTATAAAGTGTGATTTCCTCAATTTCAAGAATAACATGAATATGTTGGCACGAGCGTGTGTTTTTTTTTTATCCTTACCTAATTTATTAACACTCTTTTTTTATTACGTGATACGCGTTCTCCTTTCGCTTTTATGATATGCGTTGAAAATATATCCAGGAGGAAAAATTGTAAGAATTGAACGCATCTTTTTGCATACTCTTATTTGAATGGACAATGAAATACAATTCAAATATCTCGCTTCCAAATCTGCAAGATCCTTTTCGTTCCACGATAGTTTTCCGACGTCATTCCTTAAAAAAGAAAAAAAAAAGATGGGAATATAATTTATTGCTTCGTTATGGATTAAAAATTGGACAATTCATGCGGATGATCAATAAGCGAGCAACCTTGTTTTGAAAAACTTGAATGCTAAGAACTGTTGCTTTTTTCTAGTCACTGCCAATCATTTTTTACCCGTAAATTCCTCGTTAATCCCAAAGTCTCGCAAAAAAATGGAGGCAAAAGTTTCCGGCAAAATATGTTTTGTTAGCGTCGATGCAATTTTACAATCGCGACGGCTACTCCAAAAACTTACGATAAACAAAAAATCAATCAACTTCATTCGCAATATCAGAAGAAATTTGAGATTCCCAGTCGAAAACTGCGTCCAATACGAACAGAATTAACATTGATACCAACCTGGCCGTTTACATTGTTATTCGATTGAGACAGTCTAGCGGACTGCCATATACATTTCTGATGTATATTATTTAGAATGTTCCCGTGCACCGTCCCCAAATAGAACCAAACCGGACGAATTTCACGCCAACGCATCGTTAACACGTTTCGTTTTGCGTGGGCCATCGAATGGTTAACAAAAACAAAAGTTTCAGTAGGCAGGTAAACACGTCCCACGATGTTTTTTTTAGATAAGATAAAACGCAAAAGGAAATATAATTCAAAGTCACACGAATTTGACAAAATTCTTATTATAGATTTATCCCTTTACAATTTATCTAATTAATAATTCTATAACGATTACCCTTATAATATTGAATCAAAACGAAGAAAAATCATTATCACTCTGAAAATAGCGCGATTTCGTACAATTACCAATCAAATTTTATTAAAACTATCACTTATACTTATGATACATACTAGATATTAAACTCCAATTCGACACCTTCATTTAATTACTCATAACGAAGAAGCAACGGTATACAATATATGTATGAAACATTCTTCTCTCTCCGCTACTCACAAGAAATCCCAATAATTACAACGATCGCTCGACAAAAAGAGTCACACATATCAAACAAATTCTTCTTCCCAATACTATTAAACCGTTGAAACCGATCCGTCGACGTGATCGTTACGGCTATATTTACCCCAGCGTTCCGCGACTCGTTGCTCCCGTTCGCCAACCATTCAATGCCGTCACATCCTGCATACATCCGTCAACTACGACACGGTATTCCGGAGTCTCTGACGACAACGACGTGCCGCGATCTATGACGGGCATCCAAGTGACGCACGTCCTGGACCAGCAGCCGGTCTCGCAACGATCAGATGGTATTTTTAAGGCTTGATCGTTCATTCACGTTTTTCCCAGGAACGTCCTGAGTCAGCGTCTAAGGACGTCCTGAAAAAGAGTCCGTTCGAACATCGGCGAAATGACAGTCGGCTACCGCAGGATGCATGTTTATTTCGAACACACTATCTCGAATGAGTCATTGGCAGAGATTCCTGCCACTATCAAGGACGCCGTCGGCCACGATCTTCGCGGTCACGTCGCCGTTACCGATTTTCTGGCGCCACCCAGTGGTTGGGGGCAATTTTTTTCGGCCGTTTTTATGTGCATCGCGTATGGAGACGATCGAGCGTTTTGGTGGAAGGAATGCGGCTCGAGAACGTTGTCGGATAATCGGAAACTAGGAAACGATCGAGTCTGACCTTTGTTTGTTAACCCTTTCGGGGCGGCGCGTTGTAATATAGATTAGACACGGGTTTGCGAAGGCATTGTGTTCGGGCGATGGTCACATGGACTCGTAATTTATAGGAATGCGAAATTGGATTATTTTGTTGAAATTATTGGACTGCGATACTACGATATCGTAGTTTAGTAGATCAATTTACTGGCCGCACGTGCACTGCCTTCTGCAGTTAAAGGGTTGGCAAGTCTTCGAGAAAATGTTTCCTGTCATTTATAAGTGGCTCGACAGGGATCATTTTTGTTTGGTTCGAAGGTGTTACCGTTTTTCTCGCCCTGGCGAACATTGACGGACGCGTGGCGTTACTTGATTGGAAAGCCGCGATACCGCGATGCACGTGTGATATTTGATGTCAAGGATAGTTAGTGGACGAGAAATGATACGATATTTGCCTGTCTTCGATCGTATTCTAAGCTCTGATAATCTCTATAAAAAAAACAACAACAACTGACGTATTTATACACCGCCAATTTCCCCATCCAATTTACTTCTAATCGCGTCCAATTAGCAATTCGCGAAGCGCCTCGCAATGCTGCACGAACCCGGAGGCCAATTTTCCAAGCGCGTGTAGCTCGCGGTTTCCTGATTTTCTTCTCCCATTAAAATAATAACCGGGGAAACTCGAGAGATTTCCGTCGCCGCGATTTCGTGAGAAGCCACCGTGCAGCTTAGAATCGAATCGGCCCAATCAACGCGTCCCCCGACAGCGAACGCCGTGCAAACGGTCGCAACAATTCACGACAAACCTCCAACAATGAAGCTCAACGGGGCTCGTTACCACGTTGGCGTTCTGTTTATCTGGTCGGCCGAACCATTCCGCTCTTACAATCGGTTTTCCGTGACACGCGTCCATTGTTGTCGAGCGTGCGAGCCTGTTTTCCCGGCGATATCGTATAAAACGCCAGAATGCAGTTTCTCACGGCCGGTGCTTGTCGCGGCTTCATCTTGGGAACCGGGACGGGCCGGTTCGTTTCAAGATCACGGCGAAAGGGTTATTCTCTCCGGTGTGGCGCGACGCCACGGGCTACAGACGTGTCCCCGTGTCCGACCTGTCTTCGCTTTCCTCAAACAATCTGGGACGTAGAAATTCGGCGATAAAGAAACCCGGCTGCATCCATTTTCTACCTGAACGTTCTGTGAAACGGTTTTACCGGTGGCCGTATAATCGTTGGATGCGCGTGTGACCGGAATAAGGATGTACCCGCTGCGTTCCTCTTCTCGGAACTCGTCGACTGTTCACCGGTGATTTGAACGACGGGATAGGAAGGATTCCGAGATGGTCGACGCGTATGCGGTTTATTTCTCTCGAGGTGGTAGTGTTTACAAAACACTGCGTTTTGTTTTATATATGTAAAAAAGTTGCTCCGACACGATTGTACATTAAGAGCCTGATTGGTCGATTTCATTGGAAGAGGCTGGTTAAATTGGGGCTAGATGGAGAAACGATTGAAATCACATTTTTAAGGAAGATGGATTTTAAGGTCTTTATAATTAATTTTATTGTAAGGAAGTTTGATTGTACGTATATTGTTAGTAAATTGAAGATTTGAATACTCGAGATCGCGGATGCTCATGATCCAGTTAATCGAGGTTCTATCGCATACACTTATTCTACTAATTAAACAGCTTTGTTATTACCGTGAAATTAATTGATTTATATTCGTCATGTTTAGTGAGATTCCAATTATTTGTTGTACCATTATAATTTACGTTAATATTCACTGTGCGCGTGCTGCTACGCCAGATAAACGATACTCCGTGTCCGTCAGCTTAATATAATAGAATAATGCATCATATATCCCGCACTCTTTACCCAGGTGCAACAGAACACAATACTGCGTCCAGGTACGCTCTTCATAGAACTCGTGTTCTAATCGTTTCAAATGCGTTTTGCTAACGGGAACGGGGGCAAGTTCATAGCGAGCTCGTTTTCCTTCGATTGAATAAGTGGGAGAGCGAATTGTCGATGGGAATCGCGGCAAGTTGCAATGGGAGGTTTGTAATTCGATCGATTTCAGTTGTTACTTGAGATGTAGGTCTGTCAGGATGATTGCCGGCAGTTGGCAATGGTAAGTACGAAATTCATGGTTCGTTAGTCTGCAATTAGAAGCAGTCCATTTAACGTGGCCGTAATTAAGTCAACGACAATAGAACAGTTGGTACGATGCCGATGACAATATTCATGTTTCGTTAAACTTCAAAAGATCTGGCAGTCAGTTTCGTTTGCATCTTTTATAAATTAGCCGAACGAAACTTTCATTCGATGTGCCGAATCTGTCTGAACGTAGTAAATAAATCTGGGGAGAAGACAAGAAAATAGAACTCCTGTGAAATCTGAGAAAATGTGAGTTCTATGAAAAAGAAAAAGGGTAACCGGACAAATTGCAAAACAGTTTTACAATGCCTGTCGAATAGCGCATTTGGAATACGATGTAGATCCAGGATCCCTCAATGTTATTTGCGGTATTGAAGGAACATGTGCTGCTGGTTAGTATGACATCGATATTGAATGAAAGGCAGCCGGGGGACTCGTACGCTGAAAAAATTGAACGGTATCACGCCACGTCGACTTCTCTTTACTTCAACTTCGTAAAACAAAAACACCTATGCGATGGTTTGTTATACTTCGCGATCGCGAGGTATGGAACTGTGATAGATACGCGTAGTAAAGTGACGTTCTGCGTGGTTGCAATATCGAAAATGGTTGCAAAGCCGCGACAGAGGCAAACGATCAGTGAAGAATTCAGAATGCCGATGAAATTTATTCTTGAAGCGAACTAATATATTTACGAAATTGTATTAAAATGCTCCAGTAATTCAATAGTGAAATCAATTCTTGATAAACACTCTGGAAGTCGAAAGGTTGAAAAGTGCCAATTTTGTATTCGTTTGAATCAATTTTAATCATTCCACAAACATATTATATAGTAAGATGAATTTATATTTCCTATGATATACTTGTTTCTTTTATTTATCATAACTTGTCTTGTGCCTCTTTGCGATGTTCGAGATTCTATTCTACTCTATAAATAAAATTTAAATTAAGTAGCCATTTACATTTAATACTACACGTAATACTACTTTGTACGCAGAGGGTTAATCAGAATTACCATTTTTTTCACATCCTCGAGATACTCCTTTCCGGTTGGTAGACAGAAAATTACCTTCGCAAAGATTCACTACTGTTTCAGTTGGAATATAATTAAACGTACTTTTCTATAGAATCATACTTGTAAGTAATTTACCTACAAATTTTTGGCGGAAAAGAAAAATATATTGGATATCTGCGAAACAAAGAATCAGTCAAACATATTCAAATTCACCGCGTTATTATGATCACAGTCGTTCATTGCTTTAAATAACTTCTACTCGTATCTAAGTATATTAAATTTTTTATAATAACACAACGTAGTTATTTTTGTAAGTTTGTTTTAAATAAATGCCTATATTGTTGACGTGTACGTTAAACGTGTGGCGATACGATCTAAGATGGCATTCGAGCTCTTGTGCGAGATATCAGTACAAAAGAATGATTTAAATTAAAATGTAAGATTCCCTCACGTTTCATCCTATTTCGTCAGATTAGTTTTATTATTGCACATTTAAACACGCAGATAACCTTATGATTCACACGGACGGTATTGCAAAAAAGTATGATAATCTAAATCCCCTGAAAGACTGGCGAGTTCGCAAGCACCAAATCTGTTTAACAAAGAAATAGTGAAAGAAACACAGGATGCTCGTAGCTCGAGGAACGCAAAAAAACACAATACACGTATGCGTTATAAATATTCCAGGATACTCATGACGATCGGCCATCTATTCTCCATTGACCCAAGAATTTTAACCAACGTGTGTGCCACAGTGTTTACAGAAACACAATGTCCCAAGACAAATTAGTTTCAGCCGGACTGTGATCATTAACTCGAAGCCGAAGGATGCTCGTCCTTCTTTAACGCACCTTGAAAGTTTCATCGATATGAACGGGACTATGTTTCACGAGCGAATCATTTGGCTTGAGGCATGTTACAATTCATTCCTCCTAAAACTTCCTACAATTACAGTGACCATTGCATTCGTCAACGATCGTTATACAGTTCAACGTTGCTCAGCTTTCCAGGATCAATAATTAAGATCGTATTCTCAGTAAACTCTTACGCACACGAAAATCTCGCGTACCTGCTTCTTTTCACTCGCGTCAGACAAGAGGCCGAGCGACTGCTTTGCGATTCATCGGCATTGTCCGCAGAACTTTCCTGCGACCGATTTTCCCTTTCGCCCGCGGAATTAGAAATTCGACTTAAACGCGGCCGCGCTTGTTCCATCGCTCATTACGAATTCCGCCGGTGCCCCCGTCTGTATTTTTACACGTACAATGACCTTCTATAGGGACAAGAGCTTCAAGCGAAAGTGTCATTGCTCGTCGTTGCATTATTACCGCTAACATCCGCCGCTTTCGCCACGATTTCGTTGAGATCCGACGTGTGTCCCTTTCTTTTCGCCGTTTTTCGTGCTCGTTCATGCTCGATGTTCACGCTTCGACCGTCTTATTGTCTCGTTTGTGAGAGCTCGACAGGATTGTCCCCCGCGAATAGAATCGGGCAGAAGGGTACACTGGTTCATGGGAATATCGTTGCACGTGTGAATAGCACTGACACGGTGGTTCCTTTCCTTATTTCAGGTGCAAGGGAAAAATTGGGAGAACTGATATAATATTTTCTTGTCTTTCTGGTCTAATGAAATTATGCTGCACGATCTGGAAAATCACCTTACAATTTTACATTTTCATCCTGCTTTTTATTTCTGTTTCTGCATTTATTTATTTATTTCATCCTGAGGAATTTTATACGTCGCAGTTTGTTGACCCTTATCGCGCAGAGATTGTTACTGTTATCAGCCTGTCGTTTTCAGAGGTACATTAAATAAAAGTAGAGGGAATAATTGAATTGTAAAAGCTGGAATTGCGGGCGCAGTACTTGAACAATGACGAATCCAACGTATAAGTTGCGTCGAATTTGAAAAAAAATATATAGGCATAACTCGGAAATGCATTAATGACATCCATTTATCGCTTTCCAGCACGTATTATATATACTTCCTGTATTGCTACAGCCACGTTGATAGTTCCAATCAGACCAACTAGAAAATCGCCTCCATTTGCGCATTGAAGAATTGCGCTGCGCCGCTCGATGTCTATATAAACCTTCTTGAATTATCATTTCCATTTTCGTAATGCTTTCACGAAGGCCTCGATTCGTTCTCCGCGGATGACATCATGATTCCTAAAACAGTTCACAATATTTCATGATAATCGGCCACTCATCGTGTATCGAAATCGCGCGTGCACTCTGCACAAGTAAATCGCCGTGCTCGCTGCAACAGAAGGTTGAATTTGCAGGAACGCATTTCTATTTCTGTTGGTAGCGGGATCGTTCGGTATGTTTAATGCGCGTCACAGCCATTAATTCGAGGTAGCACAGAATCAAGGAAGAGAGAAAGAAGTCCGGCAAGCCGCGATTATTGGCGAGCGTATCCATAATTGTTCGAACGTATCCGCGCGTTCTCCGTTCGCGGAATTTACCTGTTCACGGCTAGGTATTTGTGGCCGCTTTCCACGTTGGTGAACCGAAAAAAATCGCGCGCTGGAATAACACGCAACACCGACAACGTTGTGAAAAGGAAAAAAAAAAGAAGGAAAAACGGAGAGAAGAAAACGCGCGGGCGCGAAACACATTTAAATAGCACAAACTTTTCGATGAGGTGTACGTTAAACTTGGTCAGTTGTAATTAAAATTGTCGTAAAGCTTGATATTTATTGGATTGCTTGATTGGCGAGCGGCATTGTAAGATCATAATTACTATTGTGAAATTGGTAATAGATATTGGTGTCGGCATAGTTTTTACTAAATTGCATCCGGATATGGAGAATTCTTTTTCATACCTATGAATATTGACGTTGCAGTGCTCATATGCTATTTTACAATAATTTCGTACCTTTCATTCATACACGCGAATTTTTTTTGTCCTCTTCTCTATGCAAACACTTGGAGTTTTCTTTCTTTTTCTGCTATTTTGCGTGCATTTCCTATCTCGAAACGGAGCCAGGAAATGCTTACTATTTTAGTCACTTAAATTAATTCTGTTTATTGCTAAAATGCAGATAGAGATTGCTTTGTGTATATGTAGATATATCACAGTATTACTTAAGCATGTATCATGTAATTGAACTCCTTATAAAACGCTGAAGCAATAATTATCTTCGATCTGGCTTAGAAAAAATATAATTACCCTATGAAGAATTTTTTTTATATATAATACCTATTATGAAAACAACTTTCCATGTCGTTCGATTTATAGAAATTGAATGTATTCGCAATTAATCGTCCATAGATTTTCTTTCTCCGTCGTCGATTTTTGTAACATTGTCATTATTTTCTAAACGAAATAGATCTTGTCACACCGAAAATTTACCCCTTCCCTTTTCGTACGTTGCGCAAGGAGAATACGCAGCAGGGAACATATTGGGCCAGCGTAAAAAAATCGGCCAGCACACAATTTTTATTTCCATAGATCTATTTCTTTCCGCGCTTGCAACGCTTTCACAGAAAGTCATTCCTGGCGAACAAGGCCGATTCTACCATATTCACGTAACACACACGAGCTTTCCCGATCGCTGTGTGAACTGATCCCAATTGTCGACACTCATAGATCGGAGAAACGTTACCTTGCGACTATTCTTACTTCAGAAATCTATCGCCAGTTACGGGAAACATTGATATATATGATCCGACTTCCCATTAATGTTTTCGAAGAAGCGGGACAAATTAGCTTCATCGTGCGCACCGTTTCGCAAGGATCTATCGTAATTGATTTTCGTATTCTAAGGCTACTGAAAATGGTTCGATTTGAGCGCGGCATGCATTCTCGTCGGGATTATAATTCACGCTAAGCCACGGGCAATGAGCATTAATATTCAGGCGTTGTTTCGTCATTCAATTTCTCGCATTCGCGTTCCTTTGTAGCGAAAATACCTGCGGAACTGTTACGTGGCGGTGGGTAATTCATTGGCCGAGCCATGAATACAGTGATTACGTTGCCCCGTACGATACGCGGATTCCGTTTAACATTAGAAGGAAAAAAATTGGCAAGTATTTTAATCGCGGCGAGTCGTTGACAAATGTATACTCGGATGTTGAACCGTGTACAAAGATTAATTGTCTAAGGTTACCACGAAATTTGGAGTATGCTAATAGTTTAGTCTATTACATAAATCGATTGTCTGAGATAATTCTTGCAGCAGTAATTATCGACTTACTTTGTGATAACTTGTAGAATTCGCTATAAAACTTCAAACTTCATTTACTGTAATAATTGAACGGAAAGAACGTTTAAAGGAATGTTCGTTGAATTAGAAAAGGGGTTGATTATGAAAGCTTATTCCTTGTTCAAGTAAATGGAAATCGTTTCGGATTGGACAGGTATGGGCTGAAGGTAGAATTAAATCAACGACCCAACCAATGTTACCACATTGCGGTTTATTTCACTCCGGTTGTATTTAACACTTATCGGGGCGGTGGCTATTTCAATTTTTATACATTCGTAGAACGAATACGATTCTGTTCGAATAATGAAATACAGCGTGAAAGCATTCATCGAAACCAACAATATCTCTCGTTTCTTAACACCAGCTCCTGATCCGGAGAACGAAACCGTCGTTCTCCGTTTCATCCACCTTGTCTACCAGCTCCCTGCAATCCGTATCAATTCCAAACCTTATTAATTCCTCCGCAAACTAAATGAAACTTCCCTCGAGCACCGTACGTTCAATATTCTCAAACGAGATCCGTCATTTCGTTCTTGCCCACGACAAATTCCTCCTCCTCTTCTTCCTCTTCGAAAAAGAAAAATAAAAAAAAATCCTATCCTATACCTCACCCACAGTCCGGACAACGAAACCAAAGTTCCCTCGAATAAAGACCGAACCGGACGTTTATCGTTTAGGCGGGCGTAAATAAAAAGGAAACAAAGCAGTGGACCAGGCATAAGCGACCACGGACGTAGAGATCCGTCCGTAGAATACCAAAAAAGACGCGTCGATGCACTCTCCGGCCAAGGATCACGGCCTTCTGTTGCGAGCCCAGGATTCGATCGCGTTTACCTTGCCGCGAGAGGCCCGGTCGAAACTGGCCTTTTCTTTTCGTGCGTCGATCACAAAGCCGGCATGGGAAGTTAACATTCTGGTGGCGTCGATCCAGCGCTAACGTAAGGCCTTTCCAACCGATATCACCGCGGTAACTGTACGGTACATGGGGCCCCTTTCTTATTTCTCCTATGAGCCACGCCTAGCACTTGCCCCGTGGAACCCCGTTTCGCACACACCCTGCACCGCATATAGATAGAACGCCTGCGGGAAACGTGGGCGAGTCTTCGGGCAAGGTATATCCGATGCAGGTGTTATCGTCGTTGGTTATCGGGCAAGGATGCCTGGACGGAGGATAAACGACGTGGCGTAGAGGCTGGTAGTCGGTTCGAATGGGCGAGAAACGGCGTGAAATTTGAGGGAGAGATCCGGGATACAGCGATTTGAAGGGAAAAGTTTATGGTTGAGATGAGTTGAGCGTTGTCGATGGATCAGTTTCGAAGTTGGATGTAAGTTTGATTGGGTATGGAGTATTGATTCGTTGCCTTGCAGTAAGGGGAAGCATCCGTGTTACAGGTTACTTGTGGAAATGAAAAAAAACCCCGAGTGAAATCGTGGTACTCGATGAGATTTAAGTGCGACAAATTAAAGTGCACCTGAATCCTGGCAGTTTTTGGTAATAGGTAAAATTGTACAGAATTTCTTGAACTGTGCGATTGTTGGAGGCAGAAATTAAAGGGCCCACGTGTACTCGTACTTCGATCTTAACTAGGCTCGTCAATTCGATTCATCTGCTTCCTCGAATTGGTTCGGGAAAAATAGTAAGAGGAATGGTGAGGATATTTGTAATTGTATCGAAATGACTAGTTATTTAATCACCCTGCAATAGCAGGACAATGACTAGCAAAGCCTCCTCGTTGATTTTTATTTTCTGTCGACCGTTTTCTAAAATGGAAATTGCCCCAACTTCGTACAACGTGGCCATTATTCGTTGTCTAGAATAATCGTCTAGTATTCGTGTCACGAACTTCGGTAACAAGGTTGACACAGGTTCAAGTAACGTCTGAAAGAGAAACTGAATCGAGTCTCGTTAATTCGATTTGAGCGTTCAATTAACGAGATCCTACTCCATGCTTTCATAATAACGCTGAAAGAAAAGCCAGAATAATCGAGACTTTTTCTACGATTTCAAGCAAGGTTTATCAGATTTTACCCAGGTGGTATGAAACCACATTTTTCTAAGAATATCGCCCGACTTTCTGTCAAGTAAAAATCTCATCCACTGTCAATTAATTATTCTCGTTACAATTTTAACCCATGTATTCTTCACACAAACTTTCGTTAAGAGATCTTTTTCAATTTTTACCACTGCAACGATACATTAAACATTAATGTTCAAACTGGAAATCAAACTACATTTAGCACTCCAAGTTCCAATCTTCCAATAGTACTATCAACCATCTTGTCCCCAGCCTCAGAACAGGTGCTCGTCTGACGAACCTTGCGTCTATTCTAGCAACAGTATCTGGGTGTTATTGTTTGTTTCTATTTGCAAAATCTGACGCAATTCTTAGACGGGGCAGGGGCACTGAAATCACGTTTCGCGCGAAATTTATTTTCCAACGTCTTGCTCGCGTTATGAAACGCGAGGCCGATCGAAGTGAATCAGTGAGAATCTATAAAGAAAAGGAGAACGAATTCAGCCTCGATTTGCGTCATAGACAGAAAGGGGAGAGGCTACGAAGAATCAGGACGGTGTGATGCACTTTGGTTCTCTTCGCAGAAGTAGACACGAAGTGCAGGTGATCTGCTTTTGGCAGAAATTTAAATTGTAGCATTTTAAAATTTCATTGAGGTTCTAGATCTAGAACGCAAACGGGTTACTGTTACGTATTTGGACTGTATATCGTGCCATGTAGATTGCAAGGTATATATTATATACGTAAAATCGAGACGAAGAAGAAATGTTAGTAGTAGATGATTTCGATTGATTATATTTTCAGCGATGTCTCAATTATCCGAATCTTTGCAATCTCTTCGAGGGTTTCATTGAAACCCGGAACTTTCAAATCGTAAGGTCAATGGTGAAATCAGTAGTACCGACAAGGATTCAAAGCCGACAGGATTGCTTAGAGCCGTGTCTACGGGGGCAATTGAACAATTGAGACAAATTAAAAATACAATGTAAATGATATGCGAATTCAGCGTTCAACTTCCGGCTAGATTTCATGACGTACCTGTTTCTTTTTGGAGAACAGTATCATCCTTGATGCCTTCTCAAACTTCGTTAAGCTGTGCTATTCCACGGCGGCCCGTTTTCGTTGAATTTTTTTCACGACACCGAATTGAAAGAAAGAAACTCGCCTTTGAAATCCTTCCGGCTGATTTCAGACTCAGGCTTCCATGAAACGATATTTTTCTAAAATCGTACATTCGAGTCCATTCATCCGTTCAAAAGTATATAATGTATCTCGAATTCGCGTATCGCTGCTTGACAAAATAAAATCGTATTGAAATCTTTGACATACAGTGTCGAACCACGCCGATACTAAAATCGTTAAAAACAAAAAAGAGGATCTACTTGCGGTCCCTTTAGCCCTGCAAACCGAAATCTCTTCAGCCTCTAGTCCAACCAACAAACAACAATTGCTGCTCTCGTCTCCGTTACATATCCCCGCAACCAAATCATTAATTTTTCACCGTATTAATCACCGTCTACCAAGCACGGCTCGCGGCGGCCCGCGACTCAATTGCAAATCGTTAAACGCCAATCGTTCCGCGGTGTCACGCGTTAAAGCGAATTGAACAGCCAAGTAAAGACGGCAAAAAAGTCGTGCACGCGAAGAAACTTCAGGAAACCGGTGATAGAACGTAGCGGATCGATGATGAATCACCGGTTCTTGACCGATCCGTGAATAATCGAGCGCAGCTTTCACGTGTGTAAAACGAACGGATACCTCTACCTGGCCCGATAAACCCGGTGCGTTGGACGATCGGGGCACACGTCGATCGTTGTTCCCTCCGGTTGACAATGACAACATTCATCAGCGGTGCGTTCTGTTCCCCGATCATACACGCCATTGCGATCACGATACTCTTCGAATATTGTAATTTACGACTGAACCGCGAATACCGGTCGTGTTCTTCGATCTGCATACAATGACACGACGAGATACGACGAACATTGTCGCAATTATTATCGCCGCGCGTGCATCGGTTCGAATTTTTAAATATTTCATATCTGCAAGAATTGTATTCTTTTTCTTTTTTTTCCCCCCCTCTTTTATTTTTTGTTTCGAACGCCTGCGGATAACACACGCCCGTGGTGGTGACTGGGCTGGAATTTAACCTTTACCCCCCCATTCTTCTAAACTCGCGATCGAGTACGAGTTCGTGAAATGAAAATCAACACAATACGTACGGTATGAGCCTGCGCTTTGCAGTATTAATGGGCATCGTTGGTTTAGACTGTAAGTGTTGGAACATATTGATGGCAAGAACGAATTGTTTCGCGAGATACTCCTTTTAGCATTTCGTGGACTCGTGTTGAACAAAATAATTGTAATATTATTGTTCTTATTGTCGTTGAACTTGCAGACTTGACGTGGACGGATGATAGTACGATGCGAATGTAGTTGAGTTGTAGAGGAAAATGTTAGGTGGTAGGTAGTACGAATAAATTTGTATTCTAACTCTTGGCGTAAGATAATGGTTGCTGTCCTATAATATTTCAATATTATAATCGCCTGCTTTGATTATCAGACGTACATTCTTTAAACTAGAGGCTGTTCAATTTCCACAAACTTATTTAAGTATTCGTAGTATTCGTGTCAATGGTATAGGAGAAATTGCGAAAGGTCAGGTGTTAGCACTGGATGAATAAGAATTTATCGGCATTATGATATCGGTTTCGGAAATTTGGGAATTCAGAGGGATGAGTTGTTAACATGTTTCGTGATACACATCTATTGGTGATTCAAGTTTGAGGAACGAAGGTATTTTTAGAGGAAATTTTTTACGGAAAAGTTTGTTAACTTGGTGTAGTTAATTAATATATGAAATTGATATTTGAACATCGAATATTAAATCTTGATTTTTGATCACCTTCAGAATTAGTCTCTTTTTTCTTGCATTCAATGTAAAATTGTTGTTAACTTAATTTGTATTATTACTAAAGGCAAAAGGGGGCAAGTATGTAATCAGAAAATTGGCTGCCAATGTTGATCGGGGCTGTAGGAAGTGAAGGATTTAATCTAGCAAATAAATGATATTGAATATTCATAATTGTGCTTCGTTTCAAGTATGCGAAGGTGTCAGAAACCCTTTTAAAATTACATTAGCGCACTGGATCAAAGGTAAATCATCCGAACGCCATTATGACTGTCATCACGCTTCCAAGAATTATACTATTCGATTGCCTATTTCGCACTTAACGTTATTACTAAGGATATTTTTCACTTTCGTAATTGGTTTGGCGTTAGTGAATCAGTAGATGGACGTGATTTGAGAAATTGCTATAAAAATTCGCGAAAGTTGCTGAGTCACAATAATTGAAAGGATTGAGTAGTTTTCAACGTAGATACGGATTATTACTATTCTGATATGTACTATAATATATGCACTATTTTTTGAATAATTGCCAGGTTTAAAAATTAATCACTTACATAGGAATAATTATTAGAAAAGTAGTAAACCGGTATTGTCAAATTTACAGATTAATTTACGTTTCTAAATTATTTCTTCCAAAACTTTGCATCCCAAAATTATCCTAGAGTAGGAACAAATTTGTGCACTACTGCTTTAGATTTATACATATATGTCGAGTAGAACAAAAATTTCTATTTCCTTTAATTTGTCCTGACAATCATTTGCCACTATTCTTTTCCTCCTACAAGTATCGTGACTAGTCGAACAACTATTAGTGTCAATCAACTTCTTAAGCAGCTCAAATAAAAGGTTAAAGCATAATTAAACGATAACGAATCCAACATCTACCCGAATGTAGTGACATAAGAATGTAGTCAACTGGATTGAATAGGGCCACCCATCGTTAAGCACTTGAGAATCTTCTGATCTTCGGATAATTCATCCAAACTCGATCGAATATATATACGGTAACTCATAAATATCCACCATCCCGGACAACCTGATACACGAATACCAAGAGTGCGGTGTTGTCGCTTACATAATAAACAGCCGTATAAATACTGACACCGCAATTACTCACGGCCGTGTACGATTGAAAAGGCATCCCGTTTCTCAGACAACTCAATAAAGACGCGACATTGAATAACTTTAATTGGAATTGTAATCGATTCCACGTGGTGCGGTTTTTCTTTAAAATTTTTGCATTCCTTTGAGAGGAATATTTGCAAATATTACAGGTAGGTATTCGGAATTCTGTTCTGTTCATTCCATAACTGGAGGAATAGGATACGGACACTCATTTTTCTTGGATCTAAATTAACTTCTCTCGTTTCGAAAGTGATTTATGCCTCGATTTCTTTTTTCCGCTCGTTTTTATTTCAATCTGTGCCTGGACACACTAAAATCCTCACGTTTCGTCAGTATTATCTTTTTTTATAAATGACAATGATTTATATTGTTAGAACTGGCAGAATCGTTTTCAATCGGTTTTTTTTTTTTAGAATTTACCTCTTGATACCAAGAGAGCCCGAACTCTCCTATAAAAAAAATCTCTGTCAACGTCACGGTTAGTACGGAAAATTATTCAACAAGGAACGTCGAGTCTCTTTGGCAAACACCTCCGTGTAAACAATTACTCAAGTCAATCTTACGACTCTTGAGCCGGCGCCAACAATTACGCACGCATTCTAAGCGCCACAAATGAATATAGTATCGAAACGTGTGTTTACAAAATCGAGCCTGAACATAAATTTTCCGAATCCAATAATATCGCCGCGTGCATATTTACTCGCATACTTCAATATTCGTTTTCAGTATATAACGTATCGTTCGCGTCCCATTTCCTTCGTTGCGTGCAACATAAAATAAAACAATTACAGAAGAAATACAGTGGATAAAAAAATGTAATGGTAACGAATACAGAGGCTGACATCAACCGTCGCCATAATACCGTCAGAAGAACGTAATATATGAGAAGTTACGTTGGAGTTACGAGTGCCGTGATTTCTTACCAACGGACGATACAAATAACTCCATCGTAACTCATCATTGTTCAACGAAGAAAAAACATTGAATTTACTAATGGAGATTACGAAATAGAACAGACAACGGGGGCGGCACGCGTCGCAGGAACGATCATAGAGACGCGGTCTTTTCTTAATGATTACTGTTATTTCGAATGCCGGTGCATTATCGTTGCTCGTGGCGTTCTTCGTAATTGTGAAACGCATACGTGTAATCAACAGTTCCTGCATCGTCTATTAATGCCTGTTGTCGTTGCATTTCCGAGTATCGTGCGCCATGGAAAGTGGACGGATACGTCGATGGTTAGTGTTCCTGTGATCGCGTTATGGAAATTGGAAAATCTTGCTCTGGTCATCGATCGTAAGCTGCTTTCCCTAAATTCTACGAGGGTATTGTGACTCGAATTTTCTCTTCAGGCTTGTTTACTGTTTCTATCTCTTACGATTCTGAGTGATCGATTGTTTTTGTATGTTTACACGTGGAACAGTGTGATTGATAGTTTCTTTACGTGTCACTCATGTCATGCGATCCAAGCGGCGAATATTTTAATTATTTATAATGTGTTGCTGTATATATTTATGTTTGTATTGTCCAGTTGTCAATTACTTTTTTTTTAGAGATGCTTGATTAGATCTGTGGTTGGAATTATATTTTGATCAAATTTCTGCCGTGTCTTTTTTCACTCTAATTCTGACAGACCAATATCGAATAAAAGAATATTAGGATATTATTTAATGGATGCAAGACTTTGCATTCCGTCATTTTGCTTATTATTCACGAATGCACAGAACATTGCTAATATTACGATTCTATGTATTGTGCATCATTGGAAATTTGCATAGATGATTGCGAATGTTGGTCTTGGTCCAATGTTACAGTCGTTCGAAGAACTTTGTAATTTTTCAAAGTATGAATGCTGTGCGACTGGTTATTTGGAATAATTAAATCGTCGAACAATGTTGCCCATTTTTGTTTTGCTTCTAATCGCTTCGTCTCTCATTTTCGTCACACATTTGTACAACGAATAATTTCTTCGTTGTGATTAAACGTCAATCAATGTTTCGTCACATAGTGTTGTCACTACATTTCCTGGTATGTATTTACTATGTATGTATGTTTCATTGAAAGCATATGAAAATGTCTATGGCCATTGTATCTAGTACAGCATTGTGCAATTCCTCGAACTACATTGCGATCATCGATCAGTTTGATCTATTCCCTTAATAGTAAACCAATTTGTTAATTACTCATACTTGGTATTTGTTTAAAATCCTTGTGGATAAACTGTTACCGCTAAATTGAAATAATTGTTCCCCCCGTGTCTCCTTGCAGTTTGAAATATTTTATACTTCTTATATTCTCTTTTGTTGTCACTTTATTTAGGTTTAAAAACGCACGAGACAGTTGTACAGATTTTACGGCTAGCAAGTGTACAGATAGTGAGATAGAATCAACATTTTTCAATCTCTAAGAATTTCATAGTTAGGTTACTATTCATCTTTTTTTTAAAAATCCCAGCTTTTTGTGTAGTCGATATTGTCTCGTCATTCCTGCAAGTATCTACACATAATTGCGTAACGTAGTTGTGTAATTGTAATAAACATTGTCGTCGATGTTTCATTTTCCACCTTTCTCGACTTTCAGTTTTATATACCCGATAATCCGCTATTGTCCCGCAATCTGCAATGCCTCGTATCAGTGGATCTGTGATGTTGAACCTGATAATATTAGAAAGATAGGAAATAATTGTCGATATTTGGTTTTTGCGCCGAAAAAGTTGACTACAATTTCATTTACCACGGAAATATTAACTCAACGTTGCTGGTCATTTTTAATGAGAACTTATATCATACTTTTAATACTCAATGTTTCACAGTCAATCGAAATCTTTGGTATTTCTTCCACGAGTGTTGTAAATAGTTGAAAGAAAAGCTACAGTTATTAACCATGGATTTACGAAGCGAAGTACTTGTTACATAACTTGTTACCATGATAAATTCCAAGTTAGCGAAGTAATAGATGAAATGCACATTTTGTTTAATATAAAATGCAGAATTTATTTCTCGCTGTAAAATACTGCTGTTATAATCATTGTAATAAGTGTTGCTGTCTTTCTTCGGTATAACTCTATTTTTCTCGTCAGCTCACTGCTGATACTAATAACATTAACTCAAGTCCAATAATGCACTTATTTATTTAATTGCGCTTCAGATATACTTGAATTTAATTATATATATATTTCCCCTTCTATAGATTGAACTTTCATCTTGGTGTACTATTCATCTCCAAAGGAGAGTATACTGAACTTACTTCCCCTTAATAATTTACTTCGACTATTTGCCTTCTCTCTGTATTTTTCATAAGTGCAGCCCTGATTAGCACACCAATAAAAGTGTATTAAATTAGATTATACGAAACCAGGTTTCGAAATAAATCAGTACCATGTCTCCATCGATTATTAAGTAATAGATTACCTATTTCCTTGTTCGACTTTCACGTTTACGAAGTGAAGGAAAACTCCGTTACATCATGTAGCGATTATACACGTGCAAGGGCGCGAGCAAATGAATGAAAGCAGAATCTTTTCGCGACGAAAAATTAAATATTTATTACCTCGTTGTCCCATAGTCTGTCCTCATGCATAGGATGCGTGAAGTAATGGTCGCTTGACAACTATTATTCCTTTCCAACGTTTGTAATTTATTGGCACCAACAGAGATTTCTTCAAAGGGAACTGCGATATCGACTTCTTGAACGGGTTTTGTGTTCTCATTAATTGCGTACATTACTAGTAATAATACAAATCATAAAATTCTACATATTTGGACAAAATATAATATTAAATATATCATTATTTTTAATCATTTTGTTAACTTTTAAAGTATTCAAATCGCTTGTGCAATCTAGTTGTGTTGACATTTTCAAAGAAAGATATTATATAATGGTTTACCAATTATGTGAATATTAATTAGTCCTTGGTCTATCATATTTAAAAATGTTTAATTACAATCTCGATAAGAACGTTGTGCTGATTGATGACTACTTCTCAAGATTCGAGACCTCGATATGTTACATTATGTAATTGAAAATAATTGTCACTGTCGCTTTAGAAATCATCCGAATAAGAAATTAGCCTTCACTGCATTCGCGTTTAAAAATTAATTAAACTCAACACTATGTTCACTGCCCTTACATTTTGATGGAGTCTCCTTTAAAAATGTTTCAATTTCAAGAGACCAGTTAAAATTTGCCTAAAATGGAGACGTTAATCCAATAATGCACATTTCATTACAAATGCAACAGTGAGTCAGAAATAGGAGGGATCCCTGTATAAAACAAGTGTCACGTCAAGAATATAAAACTCGTCTTCCCTGGTTAACATCCGATTCTAAATCTGATCATATTAATAAAGGCACCTCGATCTGAGTCGGTGAAAAATGGGTCATCGATCAATCCAAACATGGCGCATATAATGGCGCATATATTCAACATTGAACGTCACCCTTTCGTCACCGTCGGATATTTTTCAAATAAGACATCCCGAGCGAGGTTCGCATTAAACGCACCTGTCACGCGCAGCGGATCCAGATTCGCCGTGCGAAATAATTGCGATTAGGTAAGAAACGCCAATCTGTGGAAATGATGGGGGCGTCAAGGTCGGTGGATGTTAAAAAGCCCGGTGTCCCGCTCAAATCGTGCCGTCATTAGACGTCAGAACAAAAACAGACGGCGAATAAAAATGTTCAAATGACGCTTTCATGTTTATACTCGTGCGCGCGGCGAAGCAGCTGCTATTTCGATTTAAACAGCCGCTCTGTTGCAAATCTACGCCCACGAGACATCTTCGGACTCGCTATCTCGGTTTCTTCCTGGAATTTGCTAACGCTGACGGTACACGCTCGGCATTCGCGTAAAAATATACGAATATCTCGCTGGAGATGAGCGTGATTAATGCTCGACACGACGTTTAGTCCGGAGGTATGTAAAGTTACGAGGCAAAATGTGAATCTACATGATTATAAGTATATATAAACGTAGATGTAGGTGTGAGGAGTCAAATTTATGATTTCGTTACGAGGTCCCATTAGATCGAAGCAATTCTAATTATGATTTACGTGAACACCCTCTGCTGATAATGATATGTAAACGGACTGGGTAATTCGTTTGTTAATCGATTTATCCTATTGAAAGATCGAATTGAATGACACGTAAGAAAGATTTATATATCCAGTATCGTCAGTGAAACGAGAAGTGATTTGAAGAAAAAAAACTTGTCTAGTTAATGTGTTTCCTTAAGCATCAAATTGACTTCTCACTCTCAATTGTGCTTCCCCTGAAACATACTATAGTCTCCGTAACCATTCATTCGAACGTCTTCGTTCGTGTAACTTCATTAGAAGAAAAATAGAAAACAGAATATAAAAAAAAAAATACACATTTCATGCCAAACGAATTCCTGCCGGTTTGTTCATTCAGAACATATTCAATTCCAATACCGCCGTTACGAAACAGTGAAAAAGAACGCGTGTCTCCGAATTAGAACACGATTACATGTCGAGCACCTTCCAACGTTCGAACGAAACCGTCTCACGACCGATTCCATTCCATAACACATCGCAACCAACAATACCCACATGTGTAAATATACCTGTCGGACGAGTAAAAGGGCGTGACGGACCCGCGCATTGAAACAGTCGGAACCCACCACGAAATCGGCGAACTTTGCATACAAACCACTTTCTACCGTCGCCAGAATCGTGTGAAATTCGTCGAACGCGATCTAAATCTAAATCATCGATCGGTGAACCACGGGGGCAGATACCGTTTGCATCGGAATGCGAGATCGGTGCAGTGTTCCTCAGCTTTTGCAAGGCGAGGAAGGCTCGTCGATGTACGATCGAATTTTCGAGGCGTTGCCCTGCGACAGGAAATGGCAAGTAGAATCGATTTTCTGGTGGCGAATTGACGCCGTCCCGCGGGTGTAATGATCGACCGCGGGGGGATGCGATTTGCATAATAATTGTTGCGCGCTGGTGCCGCCTGTTGCTCCGCATTCCTGGACACGCTCGTAATACGCGACAGCGGGGTCCACCTTTTGTCAAGGATGAAAAATCCTTCGACTTCTGGCCGCGTAGGGGCCACTAATTGACGATACTTCAGCTTGCTAACTTCGTTGCTAATTAATCTCTGACGAGCGGCAGGCGTTCGCGGAGTAGCGCTACCCGACGACCTGGCGGTTCAAATCGTTCGGACTGTTGAAGCGAGAAAATTATTATCTTCTCGATATAAGTAAAGTGGGTAACTATTAATATAACCCTTGCGTCGACAACCGGATATACATTTTAATAATGTCGTAGTAGAACGTCGTCACTAGCCCTCCAAATTGTCAGACTGGAAACATTTGGATCTCATTGTACGCATGGTTCTAGTGCACCCTGATATCAAATACAAGCGATTTGTCGCAATCCATATATGGGTTTACAGTTTTAAAAGGTTAATTGGGGGGAGCAGTGGAACGTTAGAAAGGCCACTGGGTTGGTCGATTTGGATAAATGGATTATTATAGTGTTCAAAGTGTAGGCTATTCAGAATATTATTCGGCAAGAATTTTCACAAAAAATGAAGTACGCTGTTGGTAAATATGCATTCAGAAATTGGAAGTATAAATTGTGAACAAGTTATTCTATAATGGAAGACATAATGCACACATTTGTTTAAGATTCTTCAAATGTTTATTACTAGTTGAGTACCTGGGATAATTATATATAAAAAGAAATCAATAAAATTATGATCCTGATCAAATCCAACACCGTTCATCCAGATATATCGTAATTGCATATTTTTCAATTATTCAACTCTGCTTCCAAATTGTCCTACGACATTCGCGTGTGTGCGAGTACTTAATGAACGGCAGCTACGAAGGAAGCGTAACACCACGTCCCTCCAAGAACAATTACGCAACAAGTCGTGGAAATAGTATTCTCATTTTATCACGCAATTCAACAATAAATATACTCACCGTTTCTGATGATGCACCCAAACTTCTTTCGTCATTGTTGCAATAATACTAACGGTATTCATGCAACATTGTAGTCGGTATCGCTTATTAATTAAGTGCAAGATAATAATAAAAAAAAAAAAGGGAAATCGGCCAAGGAATAAAGCGAGTCCAGTATATCTAAGATATTCACGAATTTACGAAGCATGCAACTTTAGTGCATCTCTTTTTACCGTGTTCTAATAAAGAATCGGCCGTTCCTTACGTAAGTGGAAAGCGCTCGTGATTTTCGTGTTATAAAACTGCATTAATAGAACGGCAATTAAAACGTTGATGCCCACTGAGCAAGTTAAGTGCGGAGGAATTAGCGCAACAAACTCAGACCTTTTCGGCTATCTTGAACAAGCCACTTTCCACGTTTAATTATAAATCAACGGGTGATCGACGTCGGGACGTGTTGCAAATTTTCATCTAATTAGAAAAAGAGAAGCTTCCGTCAGAAACTCGTTGCTCGAAGCGTTGATTTCGTTGGCGATTGCAATGTTGAAACGCATTCTTGTGACGTTTTACGTCGAATATTTAACGATCCAATGCATATCTACGTCACTCTGCACAAGGCTATTGCAAACTTGAACCAGAATCTGAAAGTGTCGCAGTACGCAAGAAATTAACCCCCTATGTGCAACCCTTGTAACTGCGACCTTACATATTCGACATCTATATAATCCTAATTTAATTCTTTCTTAAATAGTTCGCCACAATTCAGTGCAGCTCTACGATTTTATTGCGATAGACGTGTTCCGTGTACCGCGTCACGTCGTGCATTCCGAATTCATGGTCATAGTTCGTTCTTTTGTAATGAACTATTTCACATCTTTTCAAGGGTGAAAGTAAAATTGTCGCACGGAGGTTCCAGCAAACCAATCCTGGTCTACTCGTCCCCAACTCACGCCCGTCTCACGAATACTAAATACAGTTCCCAGTTTTAAATAACAAAAGAATCTTCTCAAGTACCTAGGCACCATTTATCATCTTTTCATGTGCTTCGCACAAATTCAAGAGTTGTTCCAAGCAAAATTTTGAACCGAGCCCACTGCCACCCATTTATCTCCAACAAACCTGAGAGCAGAACTACAAATCCATGCAATTAGGATCGATCACGATCGCGATACGGACAGGTTTCACCTTTTCCTCCGGTCACCGTCTCTCACGGGTAAAGCCGGCTTGGTTGCACGTGACCACGGAGCACGCGTGACACGTGCACGCATGCCAGACCTACAAACAGCTGGCAGTAGGTCTGACCACGGCCAGAGGCGAGGAAAAGTTAGAAAATGCTTTGCGAAACCTGCGGAATTGCTTTTGCCACCGGTAGCATGGTACGTCTGACCTTGGTGAACGCAGCGCCCCGGTAAAAGTGGTGTGCGTGTCGAAACTGCGACAGGGACAGCTCTGCCGTTCTCGTATTTAACGTTACCGCAATTACGATGATATTACGCGGCTTGACAATTCAGGACAGCCCAGGATTTCTGCCGTTGGTGGTAATTTTATAAAGTCAAGTGTGAGCGTTCGGTAAACGGGTCAGACGGTAGTTCTGAGCGTGCCCAGGCCAGGTGGATGGAATTAAGTAAAGAGCGGAGGTTTTGATTTTCTTTGGCATTGTACGAAGAATTGAAATTGTTCAATTTCTTGAACGTTCGATGATAGGATTAACGGGGTTGCGAATTCATAATGCTGTAGTTCAATTTTGGACCGTTTTGTATGCACATACTTTATTTCGCAGGTATTCGTTAAATTTTTGTGAAATTTTTTAAAACCTTACGCTTTTAGAATTTTATATTCGTCGATTAATTCTTCAAATTAACTACAATATGTCGTGCTATAACGAAGCACACTTTTTCGATTTTACGTGGTTCTTGCAGTCCCCCTGTCGCTATTTGCCGTTTTATTAATTTCGTTAACTAAATGAAATCTGACGTGCAACCGTTTCGTTTTATCGTGGTAAAAGTTGTTTAACGATTTCTTTCCTTTTCATGTTACAGAAAATCTGGCGCCGTCAGAGTTGAAGAAGCTGAGAAACAAACAGAGGAAACAGCGCAGAAAGGCTGAGCTTAAACGACAACAAGCTGCCCAGGCTCAAGAAAAGAGGGAGCAGCACAATAAGTCGCGGCAACAGGCAGACCCCGATTTAGAGCAGCCCACGCTAGATGAACTTATACCAGAGAAATTGGAAAGGGTAGGTAGACGTGTAAATTCTGCGAGTTAATTATTCTCGGTGTAATACGGAACCGATACGAGCTGCTTGATGGTCTCTAGGTCGAGGACCCCCTGGAACAGGCAATCAAATTCTTGCAACCGTTGCAAGAGCTGGCTTCGGACAGAATAGAGACCCACCTCATGGCATTTGAAATTTACATTCGCAAAGGTGAGTAGAATTTAGTGTTTTAAATTCATTGGCCATTCACGCAGTATTAATTAACTTAAGTACTATCGATACGAACGGTGTCGTACATTTTAGTCGTGCAATAAACAAAGTCGTAATTTTCAATTAAACCAAGCAGGATGTCCGCTGCTTGAAGTAGTACAATAGTATTGGTGAAATTGTATTGGCCCTTATGATTCTTAGTCTCTTCCCTTGTGAATGAAGTACATAATATAAATTCTATGACAATTTCCTTAATGTTGCGCTTTATTATATAGTGCAATTTAATTGAATACAATTGCATATAATATAAGACGCATAGAGAGTATATGAAACTCTGGGCGAAAAATTTCGCTGAACAAATTGCAGAATTTTGAAGAATCTCTTATCTCCCGCAGGTCGCACGCTGCTCATGTTGAAGTCGATAAAACGTGCTAACGGTCTGGACCCTAATAATCCAGACCTTCACACATGTCTGGTACGCTTCATGCTGCACATCGGTCGCTCATCTTTGGAAGGTGCTGTAGCCGAAGTGGTGAACCGGCAAACCTCGCAGATCTACACCGCTTCGACACCCACTCAACTGAACACAGAATTCTTGAAGGCGAATCAACACTCACTGCCCCATCTGCTTCAGGGTGCAAAGATGTTGTACCTCCTGGATCCATCCGCTCAAGTGAAAGCTCTCTCCCTTGCTACAAACGTCGAAACACCCGAAGGTGTGACACTACAAAATTGCACAAAGGTGTTGGACTCGTTGTGGAACGGCGACTTTGGCCATTGCGATTCCACGACCATAGACTACATGGCCAAATGTCATTTTTTATTCCCCTATGCGACCGCTTTTCGACCTCCCGAGATGAAAGTAACGGTGACGATCAACAACCTTCAAGAGAGAGAGAATTTCAAGAACTGATCCAGGCACGCGCTGTCCAGCGTCACAGAATTATCACGTAGTTAGACGACGAGGCAATGGTGGTGTAGGAGAAGCGTGCTGAGACCTACGTTCCGATCTACGTTGAGGGGAATATAGAGGACAACAATGAAAAGAAAAAAGAAACGATAAGAAAAGGAAGGAAAGTAACGTTTAATTGTAATTCGAACGACAATGATGAACATATATAGTGAAAGAGAAAGCGAAATTGGCGGGTTTAATATTGCTAATTATTAAAACGTGTACTACACACGAACTGTTCATTGAAGGGGGTTACATGTAGTGTGAACAGTGCTGGATAAACAATCTTTAATAATAAATTATAGCCTGACGGGGCGCGAAGCTGAGCGCCTCCGACGCGGTCCCGAATTTTAGGTGAACGAAGAAAAGAGGATGGCTTTAGATAAATATTAATTAACAATTGGAACAGAACGAATTAATTGCATCGCACTTGGCGGTAGTGCGGCCACGCTAAAAGGGAGGATCGACAATTGTGTGAGAATGTTTTTAGTGCACTGGTGGGATTTGGGGGAGGGTCGGGGGGCACACGGAGATGAACATTGGGGGGAGGGGGCAATTTGTAAGGGATAGGGTTCGAGTACAGTGTGTAAAATATATGACGTGCGTAAACTAACACATCGGTACAAAATAACAAGACTTGTATACATTCGTATGCGCGCTCTATGAATATTTCTACTTGATGTTAAGGTGTACTATTTTCAGCGAATGTCTACATAAACACTCTACTGTGTAGAGTTTGGAAAGTGGACGATCATCGAGCACCGATTATTGTACCGCGTATGTTCGTCGCTTCATTATGCGGAAAAAAGAAAAGAAACAAAAAAAAAACAAATAGTTGAAACTCGTCAAAGTGAACGGAACACGATCTAATGTTTTCCTTGTAGAAACACAATTTTATTCCTGTGTTTAATGGCAGGGTAATGATCTAGGTTTGGATTGGAGCCCTGATATTCCATCAAGTGAGCAGTCAATACGGAAGTAGTGTCCATTAGCGAAAGTCTCTGTGAAAGTTACTATAGGAACAATAAAAGTGCGTATTGTGTACGCAGATTACCAAAGTATATGATAAATCGAAAACAGTAAGTGTTGATTAACGAAAGCAAAGAAACGAAAAATAAATAAATATCAAGCATCTGTATGTCATTGGATTACAGAAATTTTAATAAAAGATAATATTTAAATGTACCCGGTATAAATCGAACGATGTTATGATTACCTCGTTTATTTTCTTGGAAATATTAATACATATATAGGAGTTGTGAATTTCCTCAAAGACAGAATAAAAATTTCAACATGATGCGGATACTACAAACTAGTGATAATGTTTGTACATACTTCAGCTACTACTTTAACAATATATATATATTACGTACATTTCTTCTCTTATTTAAGTCATAGAATATAATTTTGCGATTAGTTGATATTGTGCCAGTGCTAAAAGCTCACTCAAAGTCAACTTAATGGTAATCATAAAAATAAGATACTTGCATCAAGTGGTATTCATGGTAATGTATATTTAAAAGTTTCGATCCGCTTATAAAGCATACCGGGAGAAATTCTATTACGTACATACATACAAGATTAATCGATGGAATAGTATTCTATCAAAATATAGTAAATATAAATATGATTTAGACAAACACCTTCTGTACATGCATGGAATGTTTCTCAGGGCTACGCAAATAATATCGCAACATAAGCGATAATGTAGATGTTCTACGCGATCACTTTACTGTTAGTTATTTAACTATTGTACGGCGCAAATAAAATACGATCCATACTAGTCCATCGGTATATGAAATTTTTCGTCTTGTAATTGACATTAGTTAGAAGAAAAATCAAAATACGCCAGAGCACCCAATTATAACGATTCGACCAAGTTAAACCATGCATCTACCGAAGTGTTGCTATCTTTCTAATTTTTGCTTTTCTGTTCGATACATTGTCTATAATACGCTTGAACTGCTACATAATTATTACATTTCGAAAAATAATATATATTAGTTGCTCCAATCTTTATCGGAGGTTGTTACCTCAATATAACAGTTTCTATTTCGCTCATAACTAATTATCAAATTTTTGAGAAATAAACAATGTTGATCAGCGATGATATATAACAATATTATGAATATTTAAAAGGTTCAGTTCAGATTTGCCTTTAAGTCCTTGATTCGATCACATGAGCAAATGATAAGCATGGGTACCTCAGCCCGCATCCTCTTCCATCTCCTCGTGTAAATGAATTCATCATATAGGTCTTGTGCAGAGTTTTTTAATGTATACGATTAACGTTTAAGGTAATTTATTGTTCAAATTAAAAGGGCTTTTAATGAAACGAATTGATCCTGTATAGCGTGTCAAAATTACGATTATTTATTGCCTTAATTATTGCGATGAAATCATTATTATACATTTTGTAATCGCCGTTTACGAAACAATTTTTTTCACGCATTAGCCAAAAATAATTACAAATTAATCTACTTTGCACATCTACATGGAAATGTGATACCACCATGTGATGCACCTGCACAAGCGTTAAATAATTTTCTATATGATGAATTCAACGATTGCGTGTAATTTTAGATTCTTTATGTAACTTTCCCCCCATTGTAGTTGTGATTACGAACGTAAGCGAAGTAATATTTTAAAGACAAGAACTGGAATATGTATAGTATGTACATAAACGTATTATCATTATCATATATATCTAAATTCTACGTTCTAATTTCTCTTTGGTGTTATATTAATAACGCGTCAACATGAACATATTATATCACGTATGAACGATCGCCCTTCCTTCAGTCGTTTAGAAAAAAAAAAAGATAAATACTTGTTACATATTTCTATCATGCCATACTTTATCGTATCACTGTTTACATTTGTACAGCAAACAGTTTGCAATACATTTGCAGACAATATAACCCTAATACTGCATAGTACCTTTGTATTACTGCTAAATTCTTTCGCTTTCTGTACATTGTTTTATTTATTTTCCATAACTTTATGCGGTTAATGTTAAAGCTAAAAATAATCAGATGTGTAAAAATTTCAAATACAAAAAGGGTATAGTTTCTTTCCATCACTACCTAACTCAAGTTTATGTGTAAATAATAAGAATAACAATAACGAACCCTCTGAGTAAACAGATATCCAGCAAAACCATAAGCCATCTTTATGTTACCGAACAATTGATATTACTTACAAATTTAAACCTGCAAAATGTCATAAAAGAAATGAAATAAATCATGAATGCATATACATACAAGGGAACTCTTTACTATAAACATTACCATTACTGTTACTTAATATGTTTCGTTAAGAATATAATCAAACATCATTTTTCCTTGGCGTCGGGGGTAGCTGCGTCATATCATTCCAAATTATTGCACTGTAGTCAATTACTAATTTTCTATCTTCCGGAATGTATTGCCTAAAGAGTTACGAATATGTTAGGAATGTTATGAAATTTAATGTAAATATTGCAAGTGCAATATTATACACAAATTCATTGCCAGAATAAATTGGAGGTACATGCACAAAAACATATACCTATTAAATGTCATGACAAAGTCAAGGCAATTTTAATTTGAACAAATCCATAGCTATAAGGACACGGATTATGTTAAACAGTACCAATACACAGTTGCTGCCTCTTATCATACATTCCGATATTTATACAAGTTTAAACAAAATAAATGTGTACAATCAGAATTGTTGGTATACCTATATTTAACGCCCACTGCATCAAACATTTTCTTCGCAGCTATGGTTTCAACTTTATGCGCGTGTTTATCGGACATATATACTATCGTCCGTATGCCCGATTGTATTATTACTTTGGCACATTCATTACATGGGAATAGAGCAACATACATAGTACAATTTTTCACATCGCTAGAGTTCTTATTCAGAATGGCATTAACTTCTGCATGGCACACTAAAAGTTATTATTTGTAAGCCTTATTTATTTCTCTGGAGGAAATAAATTTTGGGAGCTTACCATAAAGATACTTTGTTTCCAAAGGATTTGAAGACGACTTATTCCATGGAAATTCATCGTCGCTACATCCCATAGGCATCCCGTTATATCCAGTACCTACAATTCTTTTTTCATCGTTTACAATACATGCACCCACTTGCGTAGATGGATCTTTACTCCGTTTTGCAGTTAAAAAAGCAATAGCCATAAAATATTCATCCCAGTTTATGTAAGATAATCTTCGATTATTTTTATCGCTACTGAAATGAGAATAATAAAATATTAAAAACTTGTGTGGAATTTGGTAAACAATGCTTGATGACATAAAATATTGTATACGGTATACCGTTTGGTCTTAACTTTAGGAATAGCACCATTTTCTGCCATCTTAAGAGCAAAATTTTAATACTAAAAAGCTTATTCTATAATTAAAATTTTTTAATTGGCAAAATATATACACCAGATTATTATTATTATACAATTTGATTACAATATTTTTCTACCAATAACCATAGCCTACGGCCTTCGCAACTATATGTATCGTAACATAATCACTAACTATATAATATAACACGTGCGCTATTTTATAAACTGTCGGTAACGTTGTTGGTGACATAGAAATGGTATTGAGAAATGATACAGACGAGATCCATGAATACATCTATTGGAGATTGTAGCTTGGCCTTCTAGCTTTAATTTGTGTCCACAATTGTGTTCCATTGTTCATTTCATTCTACAATAATCAAGCTCTTTAGAAAAGGTAAATACATTTGTGAATATTTCTTTCTTTAAATAAATATCTCAGCTTGTAATAAATACATACTAATAATAAATAAGTAATAAATACATAAAATAGTAGCATTATTCTTTATTTTGGTCTCGCAAAAGTGAAAGTTGGGGTTAGTGTACATATAACTTATCTTTGCAATACTGTCTTAACTCTTGCACTGTTATCGTCTTTCTCGCTTTTCCTTTTAAAACCTTCTCTACTTTACGTATTACATAATTCTTATCTCTTTATCGCATATGTATCATACATCTTTCCCTTTCCTCCCTGTTTCATTTCAAATTCCAAACTCATTTTTATATCCTATTATATCTTTTTAAGTATGATGTGTTAACATTCGATGTTTTTGTCTGCCAAGGACACATTCTTTTCCTTCCCCGAATATTTCTTCATCCTTTTATGCTTTCGCATCCTACCTACATTACTAATTGCTGATTATGTCCTGTTCCGTTTTCACTCAGGTACTTTAGTAGTGTCGCCGTTCTATTTTTCTGTTTCATTCCTGCTGTTGCAGTCTTTTCTTATAAGTCCCTTTGTTAATTCCTTTATTTCTGTTCTGGTCAAATTCGTTTTTACCAGACCTGTTCCACACCTTCTTAAATAATATTATTTCTCTCTTTCTTGCTTCATATTTACTAATATGTTTTTTGTGTGTGCAGGTTACGCGGGCAAAGAGTAAGGAGCATTGACCGGCCTTCCCATGGTGCACAATAGCAAGAAAGAAGAAAGAATAACTCTTACCACATACAGTATTTATAGTAGGTTGATTTATAAAGATAGTTTTTAACTATTAGCGCATAAGATTAATTTAGAACAATTGTGTAATTAACTGTTATGTATATCTGGTATACATTTTATTTTATATTCTCTTTATTCAGTAGATCTTGTACAAACTGTAACATTACTATTACTAGAAGTCCTACTAAATGTCCTAAATATAAAATGCAAAATACAATAAATACTTGGGGCTTTACATATGCACATGTTACACAATTGTTGTAATTTAAAGTATGCTTCAGCAAATAAAGTACATAAATTTTCCTATTAGTTTTATCTGTAAGATATATTGTAAATTAACTTGAAAGAATAGTTTATAAGTATTAGTTTGTAAATTTAGAGTACTGCATTCTTCTAACTTGTATCTTCATTAATTAATTTGAATAAATCTTGGATGAAATAATTCTACGCCTCTCTTTATTTTAACACCTTAACTATCCGTGAGAAGACCTAATTCCAATTCCTTAACCCTTTGGCCTACACAATTGCGTGAGCTATAGTAAACAAGAAAGTCGTTCGCGCGGCGTGCCATTCAACTGTTCAGCCGTATACCCGAACTGACGCAAAATATATACTTTTCATGACATATATATTTCAATGCAACGAAAGGAATTGTGGAATAATAAACAATGTTTAGGTAATTTTAAGACGTCCGGGGTTTAATCATAATCAATTGATCAGTTGATATTTTTATCATAATAAAAATAATAAATTATTTTTATTTATTTTTATTATTTTATTTATTTATTATTTTATTATTTTATTTTATTTTATTTTTATTATTTTTATTTATTATTTCAAAGTAGATAATGAATCAATAACAATTTGTAAATTAATACTTAGTTAATTTAACGAAAATTTCAAAACAATGAGGTACATGTAACGCAACGCGACAGTTCTTACATTCCCACCTAGTTTCAGACCTTTTCTTATGCTTCGTACATACTTTGCAAGCTCTTGTTAGATTTTTTTCAATGGCGTGGGATCTATATGTTTCGGAAAATGACCCCAATGTTGCGCCTGTAGCCTCGTTGGTATATCCCCGTTCGATGATTGTTCTTGTCTGCTATAATTTTGTAATGGCACGGTTTGTAATAATCCTTCAGCTATTCGAAGTCTGTACTCAGTGTAATTCAGTTTCTTTGCCATACTGTTTTTATAGTATAGAATATATGAATTCAAAAGTGCCATATCGCACATGTAAAAAAAAGATTTTTCGGTAGCCCTTCACGAATTTTCTCATAATAGGGAAACTCGCTAATACCTGATCCTGGCGATCAATACCAATCATTCTCATATTATAATCTATAATACATTTTGGCTTGAAAATAGGGCTTCGATGACTTCCGTTTTGCTCAATCATTTCTGCACTTTCGTGCTTTGTTGAAAGAATATGGACGTCTCGTTTATCATTCCACTTCAATGCTAGTATGCCATTGCAACTTCTTATTATGCAGTCTCCTTTTTTTAATTTTGCTTTAACAAAATCTTCCGGCATATTTTTTCTATTGCAACGTACTGTCCCAAGAACGTTTGTCCTATTTCTAACCAAATTAGAAACAATTTCGGCGAAGAATACCAGTTATCTATATATAAGGTATGTCCTTTATCTAGTACTGATTGCAATAACTCCATCACAACAGTTTCAGATGCACTGTAATCAAGATTTGTTTTATCGTTTCCTGAATATATTTTAAAACTATAGCAGTAACCCGATGCTGACTCGCAGAGAAAATTTAATCCCAAACCTCGCCCTTTTTGAAGGATTGAATTGTTTAGAAGACATACGTCCTTTAAATTTCATCAGTGATTTATCGATCGCGATATTTTCTTCCATTACATATACGTCTTTAAATTTTTCATTAAAATAGTTTATCACAGGGGTTACTTTACGTAATTTATCCGTGTTGTCAGTCGCATCATTATTTGCAAAGTGGAGAAACCTGGTGATTTGTGAAAATCTTCTTATAAGAAGATGCCACTATAGTGGCATACAATTTCCTAATATGGGTGTTTCTATAATGGCTCTTTTAGACCAGTTCATCTGGATCTTTGGTTTCTTTACTTGAGCCATTATGATGCATAATGCAAAGTATATTTTAATCTCATTGCGATCTACTGGGATCCAAGTTTCATCAATTATCGTTCTTGTATCTGCGTAGCTTTTTATTTTTTCCGCGTACCGATTCGTTTCCTGAACAATATTATCCCAAAACACGTTATCGAATATTATATTAAAAAAGTCTAACTCTTTTTTACTTCCGCCTAATTGGTCTTGAATTGCTGCTCTTATGCCAGGATTTTGTGTATACTTCCAGATTTTTGTGCTTGTTATTTTTTTCTTCCCAAAACCATTGCGTTGATAATTGCTGGTAAGTGCTGTCTTCATCATCGGAATCATCTTCAATTATTAATTTTCGTGGACATTTTCTTACAGGAAACATAATATCACTGTCCCCACTATCATATTGAAAAGGATCTTTCCAACCAGAATCGGCAATAGTGCCACACTTCTCTGCACTACCATCAACATTAGATTTCCTTTTACTTGGCATAATGGGTGGATGAAAGAAGATCGGATAGATCGGTTAATAAAATAATAAAAAAAAAGAACGATGAACTTTAAAAAGATGGCAAATATTCTAAACGAACGTTATCACCAGTATTGGCAATTACACGAGTTTTTTGTTTCTTTGTACGAAGTTATATTTGAAACGTGTGAACGTAACAAAGCTTTACGGGGAACTAAAGTAAAAGATCAAGCAGTTTCGACAGAAACGAATGAAAAAACAAAATACTGATGTTGCAATGAAGGGAAAAATATTTGGTGTGGAGTAACTCCAATCGCTTGTTGTAATAATAACACGTTCTAAAAATACGCGGCATCTTATGCATAAGTTCCTAACCACGAGTCAGACTCGTGGTTATAGGCCAAGGGGTTAAAGCTGTTTGCAACTTTGTTGCGATTTCCCAAGGCCTGGTTTGTAACAATGTTGCCTTTTCGCGAGGCGTTGTTTCAACTTTGTTGTATTTTCTTAGAGCTTAGTTAGCAACTTTTGTGCATTTACTTACGGCTCAGTTTTGCAACTTTATTGCGTTTTCTTGGGGCTCAATGTGGGACTTGTTTGCGATTTTGTAGGCCTCAATTTGCAACTCGTTTGATTTTTTTACAGGCTTTAGGAATAGGAATTGGACGCTATTTATTAAGGAATTAATGTCATAAAATTTGGTCTTCGTCTTCCTGCTGACAAATTTAATAACGAATAGGACAATTTTTACAAGTTCTCCGCTTGTGAACTTTGCAGTTAAAGTTCGTGCACGGTAGTACTTGTTTAAGGAATTGGAATTAGGTCTTTACAAGGATTGTAATGGCGTGAAAATAAAAAGAGCAGCAGCATTCCTTTCATCACAGTTTATTCAAATAAATTAACGAAGATACAAATTACAAAAATGTTGCAATTTAAACTTATAATCTAATACTTATGAACTATTCTTTTATATCTATTTACAACACAACTTATAAGTATAACTTACATTGTAAAGTTCCATAGCTTGGATGTAGATTTATTCAAAATAAATTACGTAATTGTGTAACTTAATTAACTAATATGTAAATTGTTTATTGTATCTTTCATTTTATATTTAGGACATTCAGTAGAACTAGTAATAGTAATATAAGTAATATTACAGTTTATACAAGATCTACTGAATAATCTGAATATATAATACATATACATAACTGTTAATTAGACAATTGTTCTAAATTAATCTTATGCGCTAATAGTTACAAACTATTTTTATAAATCAATCTACTATACCTAACGTATGTGGTAAGAGTTATTCTTTCTTCTTTCTTGCTTTTGTGCACCATGGGAAGGCTGGTCAATGCTCCTTACTCTTTGCCTGCGAAACCTGCACATACAAAAAACATATTAGTAAGTATGTAGCAAGAGGGAGAAAAATTGTTAAGGGATATTTGCAAGACAAGGAAAGAATGGACAGCCAAACCAGAACCCTGAGAGAAAGAGTATTATCTAAAAATTAATGGACAGGGTCTGGTAATTTGACGAGAGCAAAAGTAAAGGAGTTAACAGTGAGACATAAAAGAAGAGACAATGAAATGCAACAGCAGGAATGTGAAAGAAAAATGGAAGAATCAAGATATAATAAAAGACACTAATAAAGTACCTAAGCCTACTTCCTAAACGAAACAGGACATAATCATCAACTAATACCACAGGTAAGATGCGAAAGCATTCAAGGAAGAAGAAATATTCTGGGAAGGAAAAGAATGTGTCCTGGGCAGACAAAAATATCGAATGTTAACAGACCATACTTAAAAAGATATAATAGGATATAAAAATGACTTTGGAATTTGAAATGAAACAGGGAAGAAAGGGAAAGATGTACGATACATATGCGATAAAGAGATAAGAATTGTGTAATACGTAAGGTAGAGAAGGTTTTAAAAGGAAAACCGAGAAAGACGATAAGAGTGCAAGAGTTAAGACAGTATTGCAAAGATAGGTTATATGTACACTAACCCGAACTTTCACTCCTGCGAGAACAAAATAAAGGATAATGCTACTATTAGTATGTATTTATTACAAGCTGAGATATTTATTTAAAGGTAGAAATATTCGCAAATGTTGCTAAAGAGCTTTGCTAAAAACCTTTGCTAAAGAGCTTGATTATTGAAGAATGAAAAGGACAATGGAACATCCAATATCACTATACATATTAGTGCATGTGTTTGCTAACACTTTATTGATATGTAAATGAGCGTACGAAACGATTTTCGAGCATTATTACCTTAATTTTATAAATGAGGACATAAACAGCCACGTTTTATTACGTTTAGCGTACCGCTGTTTATAAAGCACTGCTTGACAATACGTACAAATTGACGCACCACTCGTATCGCTGCCTTACCTACACATAAAGTGGGCATTAGTTCTGCCATCTATAAGCAATTTCTCGAAACCTATATGTCTGTTTTATTTAAGCTCATTAGAATCGCCATCTATACAGAAGTGAGTGAAGCTACTCGGGCCTGTACCATTTTTACACTTAAGGTAAGTAAGAAGCACGAGTAGCTTCAAGGAGTTCTGTATAGATGGTGATACAATAACAGGCACTATAGTATGGTAGTTACTTGCGCAGTTTCAAACATTTATGAAATAGAATATATACATGGATATTTTATTTATAAAAAAGGACGCTGAGGAATAAGGAAATGGGACTGTCAAAGCGAAATATGTATGAATTATCTTACTAAAGAATTATCACTAGAGCGTTATGAGTACAACTTGCGTTTTATCATTTTTTACAGGTTTTATAATTTAAATATTCGTTTGTGAATTCCACAGTAACTATACACGGGAGGTATTCTAAACTAGAAAGAGATTGTTCCTTAAATCAGAGCTTCAATTTGCGACGTCGTTGATTAAAATCGGCCCCGTAGAACGCGAGACAATTGAATTTGTTTAAACAAATTATAAACGAATGCGATCATATGAACTTTCAGGCCAGCTGTCAGTGGACACAAATTAAAGCTAGAAGCCCAAGCTACAATCTCCAATAGGTATTAACAATATTCCATGAGCGTTTCAATTATTATAAACAGCTGATGTGATTTTTTGAAAATTACGCGGTAACTATACACAGGAGATATTCTAAACTAGAAAGAGATTGTTGCTTGAATCAAGAGCTTCCATTTGGGGCGTCGTTGATTAAAATCGGCCCAGTGGAACGCAACATAATTGAATTTGTTTCTAAATTCGAAGGATTCAATAGCGTGAAAGAAGAAGCTGGCGACTGGGGACAGTTTCTATTAGAATGTTTGCGTAGAGCGTTGGCATTTCAGAAATTCGTACCAAATCATTAGCGGATTTCTCACGTCTATACAATAGTTAATGCACACCATGTTAACGTATAAGTTCTATAGTAGTTTTGTGCAATTTTGTCATTTTTCGCGAGGCACGATTTGCATATAATTTTGCATATTGGTGGAAGTTTTAGAGATAGAAGTGGGAGCAGAACATTACCAAAAAAAAAGCAGTTAGGGAAGCAAGTGCGCGAGAGGAGTACATATGGCGTGTCCCTTATTTGCAATACAATTTTTTACTTACCTATCTACTCTAATTGATTCTGAAACCAATTTAATAATGGAAATCATAAATTTAGAACACTAAAGCACAAGTTATCCCAAAATATCATACGGAGGATTTGGTAATATGATTCACGTACTGTATGACTTGCTATAAGAAAACCATAAATTAGTAAGCTATAATAATTAATTCTTTAATGAGGACTCAATTAGCGTCTTTCACAAGAAATACATTTCCAAGTAAAAACTGTTTTGACACCTATATTAACAAATAATTCTTCGAAATTAGAAACATTTCGAACCAAGTCGCGTGTGGTGCCAACTGGAAAGCCCGGAAAGTCGAAAAAAGCCAAACATGGCGGTCACCTTGAGTTCTTTCGATATTTGGCTGAACAAGAAATTACAGGCTTTAAATACCGACGAAGGTGTGTTTGGATCCTACATCAAAGGAATTTTAGAGGGTGACGAAACGGAGGATGAGAAGACCGAAGCCCTTGAAAGCATACTCACGGGCATAACGGTGAGGAGCACACGGATTGTGAGGTTAGAATATGCTTGCTGTTCATAGTCGATGTGTACCAGCCGGTAAAAAATAACAGTGGAGCTATTATTATTAGTCCTGTCGACATGATGCATGTGTCGCCTAGAACATATTTTACATTACGGTTTAATAGCATGCACGTTGAAACGTTATCGTCACACTTGTCGTATAATTTAATACCCTGACAGTACCGTGATATCTTGCAACGTGTAATCGACTAATATTATGAATAACACTTTTTGTTCATAGGTTGAAATAATTTGTCTTGTGAATTTTTAGGATGATAACATTAGTAAACATGTAACAGAAATATTGAAAGCTTGGGTGGAATGGCTACCTGATGATGAGGTTACCGCATCTAAAGAACCAGTGGAAGATGTGGATGTTCGTTTGGCGAGAATGCTGGAGTCGCAATCGCTCCCAACTACGACACAGAAAAGCTACACAGAGGAGGAAAGGCGAATCAGGGAAGCGATTCTGGCACAATACAGTCAAATGCCTGAAGAAGAAGACAGCGAGGGAGATGGAGAGGAAGATGGTGCCAGTGGAGGTGACTGCAAAATCGAGAAGAATACGAATGCAGCTACCATAGTACAGCAGGAAAGAGAGAAAAGGGGAAAAGCTAAATTAAAAAGTCTAATGAAGAAAGAAAAAGACAAAGAAGATCGGTAGGTTTGAAATAATTTATGTATCTAAGAAGGAGCGGTCAATATTTTATTGTTGCATTATTTTTACTTTTGGCTCACAGAGGGAAGCAAAAACAGTTGAAAGAAGAAAAGAAAGAAAAACGAAAGACACAAAAAGGAGAAAGACGAAGGTAGCATTTGTACGGAAGGATTTTAAGTTCTACCTCAAGTTTTCAATTAATCAAGTGCAAATTGGCGTACATATACATCTGCGTCTATATTTGCGCATGCAACTATTTGCAACAGCTATTTAAAGCACTTACTAATCCTTTAGTAGAAGTTTGTGTCTGTAGAATGCATATCCTAGAAAAACACAATGTCAGATGAGGTATCAAAATGCTACGTGTTGCTAAACAATGTTAATTATATCGTGTATGTAACGATATTAAGTATAATACATGTATATGTATGTAATATTGCATCCTGTGCCTTCTATCTGTTGGAAATCTCTGAAACGCTACAAGCTTCATATTCCTTTCTACCTTTCTTGTAACATTAAACTCAAAGGAACATTGTTCCATTTGTATTCAGGAAATAATGTTTCTTTAAATTAATTCTTGGATCGTATTTAATTTAATACGAATAAAGACTTTCAATGTACAACAGTAATTATCTGAATACAGGTAAATGATTTATATTGATCATTGCACTTAGCATCGTACTTTTTTTCTTATCCCTTATACAAATCATGTATTTAATGCCAATACATCAAATAAACCATTTAAACAATCGTTCAGAGTGTATTTGAATAATTGCCATAATCCCAGCTATATCCGGTTGCCCGAAAACTTTACGGGAACAGGGGGTGATAATGAAACCGCAATGCAAATATGTTTGTATTTTTTATTAGTATATATTTACACACAAGATACCGTGTCGAAACCGAGTCATCTTGGTATTGCATTAATAATGAAAGACAAACGCAGTAAGATAAAAACAAACGAACAAATGATACAAAAGATGATGATGCTTCAGTATTGTATCGTTACATATGTATACTAATGTCATTATTATAATCATTTATTATTAGCAATTCTTTTTTTTTTTTCATTCACTATAATTAAGTCGGGCAGAAATTGACGAACTCGCAATTACACGATATAACAAGGTCATTCCCTGCTGTTCAACACCGAGTTACAAATCATCCTTATCAATTCCTGCTCTCTTGCTTTCCCTCTCCTCTTCTCGCTCCTTTTCATATTCTTCCTATTTCCAGTGAATACACTTTCCCCCTCCCGATTTTATCTTATATCAATTTCTTTCGGTCGCGAAGCTCAACACGGGCTAATACGTTTCTAAAGAAAAATTCACGATTAATAAATACGATATCGGTCGTACATGCGAAAATCTGTGTCGTTACCAAAGATATATTTATTATTACATTTTGTACATGCTTTTATCTCGAGAAATATACGATCTATATTAATCACATGAAATCTAGTCACATATAGAGAGAACTCGACAATGACAAAAGAGTACAATGCGAAAAGAATTTATAAATTCCGTTGCAGTCTCTCAATCGGTAATAGCTCACAGAACTCGGCGGTCAAGATTAACAATACTCTTTACTGGAACGTCTATAAAAGGCTTAACTACAAGAATTTTGACATCAAATGCGAGCACAAAACTAACATATGTGATTGTCCTATCGGGATATCCCAACAGGGAAAGGTCGCGAATGGTCAGACTCCGATTTTAATAAAACTTTGCAGCCTTGAAGGACCGTTCAAAACATTAGATACGTGTTTGTTTTAGCTGCGGTAACTCAAGTTTGAAGGGCGATACCACCCCCCAAAGTTGAACGCCTAAAGTGTTATTTTGGAAATGGTTTGAGATAGACAAATTTCGTTAGTATTTCCGTTCGAAACATTAAAAACCATGTAATATTTATTTAAAAAATTTTTCTCTACCTCAAATCGTTTCTGAGATAGCCCTTTAGGAGTTCAACTGTCGAGGATAGCTTCACCTCTTAAACCTGTGTTACCGCAGTAAAAAAAAAACACGTATCTAATGTTTCGAACTGTTCTTCAAGCCTGCAAAGTTTGATTAAAACCAAGGTTCGCGACCTTCCCTGGTAAGTAAGAATAATGAAACGTCGCAAAGATATTATTTTCATAGATCGATCTAAGCTTACGGATTGATCGCATGTCGATAGGGGAGGGGGAAAAAGGGACGGTCGCGTCGTAGCGTTTGCAACGATCTCACCATACGTGCACAGTTACTGTCTAATTGAATTCGATAGATCTAGTCACATCGTTAACACGATAATTAGTTACACGCTGTCCTAACAAATATACGCTAAGAGCATTCCACGCTGAAAGCCTGAAAGAGTCATTTCTTGTATGTTTTGTTATTTTCATTTACTATTAAGACCTGTTTAGACCATCCCCTTTATTCTGTAACACTGTCTCCGACTAGAAAGCGACTTTCCCCGTGTACGGTCACATTGTTCCGGCAATTACCAACCGAGAAACTTGAATTACGAGACAGCGATGATTCCTCTCTGAATCAAACTGAAACCGACATAAGAAATTTCATTTTTCGAAGATACGTCAATTGATTTATTCAAGCTCAAACACCTCTTTGTTTTATACGTTATTTTTTTTTATTTTTTTGTTTTAATTTTTCGTTTTAATCCATTTTACTTCTAATGAAAGTATACCTCAATATTTTTCTTTCTTTACGTTAGGCATATATCGTCTCACGTGATGCACTTACGCGTACTTACGCGGTTACATACTGGCGCGTATGTGCTGAACGCGAAACGGTCAGTTTATGTAGATTAGTCGATTCTAACGCATTTAATTTGATCCCACTGTATACAATATAGTGAACACAACTAAAAACTCAAGGACTGTACAATCAGGCCGAACCGATTTGTAAAAACGAAAAAGCACTTCGAAATACAGAAACCACTGTCCCCTTACACCAGGGCGAACGTTTCCGTGCTTTTTGTATTTTCAAATCCTCGCACCAAATGCGATTCCTGTCGCCTCGATCAAATCGTTCACAGAAAAATCGATGCAGTTAGAATATAATGTTTCCCTTCAGTTGGCACGTTTCACGCGATTAAATGCCTGGCAACTGTTCAGTTTAAGCACTTAAGGTTTTTTTTTTTACATCTACGACACTTGGACATTGAACATATACTCTCACGTGCAGAATAGAGGCAGTCACAGCGCGCAATTGTATTCATTAAACGGCCGCGTACGTTCATCGCGCACGGTGAACAATAAATCCGTCGAATATATCGTACGATTGATCAGATCATTGCTATAAGACGTACAAGGCTTCAACGATATATTACACTTTGTCGAGTAAGAAAATTCTTTGCGCATCGAAGATTCGCTTGCGAGCGATTTAATCAAAACGGCTGTACACGATCGAACAGTACCCTAAGGGAAGAATAGAGTGTAGCAGGGATACTACTCCGTGTTACTGGAGCTACGTTTATTTTAACGGTCTTCTCTATTTATTTTCTAAATGGATATCCTATATTTAACTCGTTTTTTTTTCTTCACTTCCGCGTGGGTTACTTAACACGTAAAATCGTATATGTGTTATATGTATATGCGGTAATGTAATGCATTCTCGCCAGGCGCATACTCTCTGTAACAGGTTAGCTCCTCTCTTTCGCTCTTTCTCGTTTCTTTATTCCCTTACTCTTCCTCCACGCTCGCTTTCGGGCACACATGCATACAGATACACACGCGCGCTTCGTCAATGTTAATTATTATACACAATTTGATATTTCTTGTTCGCTACAAATCCGAGTATGTTTGTGGATGTGTGTGGTTGGTATTATGTTGGACTTAAATACTACGCTCGTTAAATGTTGGATTCGCCCCTTTGACTATAGTCGAACAAAGTGCTTCCATGGACAGCTCTCTCTCTTTCTCTCGTGCCGGTGACGCCTGCGAATTTAGAACCGTTCGTTACGCGCTCTGATCATCAGTCAATCCCATTCAAACCGATACACGAACCCGCTAAATATTTCATCTTTATGGAATGAACCCATTAAGTAATTAACGCGGCTTTTTGCTCATTGATCGTTTTATATATAATGCGGGTTCGTTTTTAGAGATGATACATGTTTATAAAATGAGGCATTTGAAAGGTATCGGAATACAATTTAAATCGATTTCGAAAATAGATGCTGAAACTTCATTCGTTTCGTTTTGTTTCTAGAAGTCGAATTTACGTTCCAACATTTAGAATAAATCATAATTTAAATGTAATAAAATTGAAACTATAAATTGTATCATCCTCTGGTTCCTGTGTTTCTTTCCCTTTTTATTGTACTAACATCAATAGTGACATGTTGACAATTTCGATGATTCTTAATTGAAATAAAAAAGTCACAAGACATCTTAAGTCAAGATTCGCATATCTTTTCAATGCCTCATCCTACATTTCAATATTCTTCACAATTTCAATAATAACTCTTCCTTGTTCCTTTTAAAACGTGTTTCGTCTTTCCTTAACGCCTTACGCGAAATATAAATCCAAGCTTATTAAACGAACGCTTACAGAAGTTCGCGTTTAATTAGATACGTCAATTGGAGTTATCTGAACGAATCAAGAACGCATCATATCTGTCCAAGCGAACATGTTCTAAAGGAAAAAAAAGACATGCAAAACTGTTTGGAAATCAGTGGCCGTAATCGCTAAAAGTCAACGCTTCTCTGCGGGACACAAGGGGAATATAGTTGAAGAAAATGCGTCTTTGGCTGTGATCGTTCGATTAACAAAAAGTATAATAAAGATAAGTGTGAGCAAAATGTATTTTATTATGATTATGAGTGATTAAGACAATTATGCTTTTAAATAACAGTTTATAAAATACGCGTTTATTTGCTTCAGTCTTTGTCACTGTAAATATCCTTTCTTCCCTTTCTTTTTCTCTCTTTTTTTTTTATTTGCATGCGCGTTATAATATTTGTGGACACGATTTTAAACAACCAAAACATTTTAGTTTTTCGTCCCTCGAGGCCAAGTGAAATGCTCTAAAGGCAATTTGCGCTCAAATCCATACAAGAAGCGAATTCGATTCTATATTTACGTGTGTGTATTATATCTCTCGGGGGTCAGGCAAAACATAAAAAAAGAAAATAGGTGGTTGAATTGTGTTAGATGACCGCTAATAACGGACAGCTACAAGTATACGAATAACGGTAGCGATATTTATCAGAACTAAGAGTATAAGTATGTAGCTCCGAACTTTCATTGCGATTTCTGAACACCGAACGGATACTTTTGTTTTCCTTCGTACATGTACTTGTGTGTGTGTGTGTGTCTAGCTGTGTGTAGATTCAGGCAACGTATGTTACAGGGCACAGAAGATATCCCTTCAAATCCTTCGCATTTACGCTTTGAAAAAAGGAAAAAGAATTTTCTTGTTCACTCGCGACATTGCAGAGGATACTCCATCGTAATTTTCTCTTAATTTATAGAAGTTTGTGTCAGTATAAATTTGGACAGCACAATAATATTTAGGGAGAACGTGAGACGATAAATAAAGAAAGGAATAATATCCCCTTGAGTAGCGAAATCTTATATATAATAATAATAACTATAGTGAAGAATTGGGAAAACAATGTAGCGAAGAACTTCAAAGATACGTCTATCGTTTTTATGGAAACAAGATGAAACGGCGAATGCGTGCTGTGAAAATGGTTGGATTTCGAAGGCTTAGTTAAACTCTGTACAGTACTTACGATAGTAATAATAATAATAATGATAATAATAGTTATAATATTAATAATAATAATGATCAGTAATAGTGTTAACTCTTGTTTACGTTATTATTCATTGGATAACTTCGTTAATATTGTAATTATATATAATCTTGTGATAATAGCGGGAGCGATGACCAATTATTAAGACAATATTAAAACAATGGTTAATAGTGAATAATGAAACAAAATCATTAACTATAACGATCATTTGCTTCTTAATATCAGAGATCTACGGAAAAGACAGTGGTAGATTAATATCACAATAAGACTACTCAGGCCTCGTAAAACTGGGGCACACTTCATTTCCACGAGTTTGCCTCTCTAACACTCACACACTCTCTCCCTCTCTCTCTCTCTCTCTATCTTTCTCTTCAAAGTTTGCCTCGACTTTTCATTATTAATCGTACGACCCCGTTTTACCACGGGGCTTCAAACGACCCAGGTTCTACTTCCACTTATCTTTCCTTTTCTCGTTTTTTCCTTTCTTTCATTTCCCACTTTTTTTCACGTTTCAACCGCTGAAAACGATGATGCCTGACGAGTGCTCGATGAAAAAAATTCGTATCGCGTGGGTATCGTTATTAAAAACACATTCACCCAACGCAGGTCTCTCCTCTTTACAGATTCTTTTCCGTGCATGCGTATTACAGTTAACATAAATTCCCGCTCATCAATCGCGAATCGGGTTTCCTAAGTGTATATGTATATATGTGTGTGTGTGTGTGTGTGTGTGTCGGATGCACAGGAGAACTATGCGGGTGAAACACTTTCTTCATCAACGATTATCGTCATTCGAAGATGCGTGCAAAGGATTCTCAGTTCTCCCCCTCTGTTTCGACGTGACTCGCAAAATGAAAAACGCATCGTCGTCTGAAATGGTAGAATTATCTTTCCTTGTACTTGTTCCTGCACCTGGAGTACAAGGGACGAGTGTCTTCTGAGCAACGGGGAAATCTACTTCCGATTGATTTCTACGAAAATTGGTGCACACGCGTCGTTTACGATATTACCTGAGTAAACGTCTCCGGCCGCTGGAACCAATATAATTCCAATTTCCTATCAATCGCGACTAAACGAACCGAAACGACCCGCACACGTTTCCACCTCGTTTTCTTATTACAATCAAACCATCCTCGTTGTTTCGCGCCTCGTTAGTTTGGCCTCATAGCTCGATACACGCCGGGGGACTAGCAAGAAGCCTAGCCCGTCGACGTCGATAATTAATGATCGGGCCGATTCACAGCCAGCCAATTCTACATGCCTCGATGTCATGTATCATCAACCAAGGGTTCACTCACTCCTCGACCACACCGAATACGATAGCGTCCTTACCCTCCACGATACACTAGACACATCGCTATCGGCAAACAAAAATTCATCCGCTTACTTTTTGAAATCTGAACTCTATACAACTGTATTTAAACCCTTTCGAGGGTGTCTGATTTTAATCCCGTTCTCCTTTCACTTTTATTGTCGCGAGGAAATAATATCGGATATAATAATTATCCAACGTAAAACGTTCCAATCAATAGCCAATAGCGGACCAATCTGCGTACACGCTATTAATTCCGTCTACAATACGCGTGTACATAATAACGTATCGTGGCGTGTATTATCATGGTGTAATGTCGTAAGAGCGAGCTTTTTCGTTCGATCGCGACACGGTACGCGGCGAAAGCATCTAGAAGTGGGTAGCGCAAGACCGATTTCACAATATCGGCGGTAAAAACGTACCGGAATCGTCGAGATTCGGGTCCAGACTCGCGATGATATCGCCGGTCGAGGCGTGTCTCGAGGTAGTGGTCTGGGTGCTACTCGCGAGAGCGTGGCTGCTCGCGCTCCCGTTCAGCTTGCTCTTCACTTCGTAGTGATACTTGGTGATGGCCTCGTGGCCGGCGTTGTCGGTGGTTTCGGTCGTGCTGATCCTGTGCACGTATTTACGACCCTTGTACGGACGGAGTATGGGATGGGCTGGATCCTCGACGGTGGTTGCACGTTGCCTGGGCGCGCTAACCGTCACGCTTATTATCCGCCCGTAGGGAGTCTGCGTGATGGTCTCTGTGCTCGTTGTATTGGCGTTAGCGTTCGCGTTCGCGTTCGCGTTCACCGACGACGCGGCCATCGTCGACGTCGAGGAGCTCATGTGAGAGGAGGATGAGTTCAGCCACTTGTGACGCATCGCCTCGTCGGGGGTCATGCGCTTCTTTGGATCCCACCTGAAGGAGAGGAAAATTCACTTTCGTCAAGAGTGCTGTCGGTGCAGGTGGAATGAGTTAATGGGATGCTGTAGGATTTCTTCTTTCTTTTTCATTTTTTTCGTTGGACTTTCAGGATTGCAAGAGCTCTTCTGTTTATTAAAGACGAGGAAATTGGTCTGCTGCGGTAGGTAAGGGGGTTTGTTAGCGTTCGTAGCCGTTTTCTAGCGAAGGAATTGGTGCATGATTCGAATTTATTAACTTGTTACGATGTATTTGATATCTTTCTTTTTTTTTTTAATACGAACATTTAGGTATTAAATGCAACTGAATAATTGTTAATTTATCTACTAGTGTTATCGTTCGTATGTTTCATTTTGAAAAACGTCAAGTAGCTGCGTAGTCCATTATAAACACGACAATTGTTTAAAGAAAATATCATCCAGTTTGTACGTATTACAATAAATATTAAAGGGTTCCTCGTTTTTTTTTTCTGCACTTGTTGCAGTTGTATCCTCTCCAACTTAAAATAGAATAAATGAATCCAAAGCCATGCACCATGTGAGCGGCTCATTAACCAAATCGGTTCACTCCACTTTTTTGAAGTTTTTAAAATATATTCCCAAAGCGCTTGATCGACTCTTAACTTTCTACATTTAAACTTAATTTCCATATTCTTGTTTCGTGGAGTTAACCGATTTGGAGAATGATATATATGCTACATGTGAAACTTACTTACTGCTTGAAATCGACGTACAGAAAGAACACCTTACGGTCGTTGCTTCCTTTTGAAATAACCATAAGTTGCGCAAAATTTAACAGAAACTTACTCGAGGCATCTGCTGACGAAGTCCACGAAAAGTGTGTCGGTGCAACGAAGAGCCATCGCAAGGTTCTTGCTACCTGCCCACCTCTTCTTGCCCTTGCTGTTTATCACGCATCGAGGACTTCCCTTCGGGTCTGGAAACCGATCATTTCAATTTCAACTATAAAATTACACCGTACCACGCCGGCAATCCCCACCAGTCTTAACAAAAGACCATACGCATATGTTATTGAAGGGGAACATACTTGCAATTTTCTGCTTCTACTCACCGAAGAAAAGCCTGCGACGCGACGCATGATTAATAATGTGTTCTGGCGGCAGACCAAGAACTTCCATGATGCAGGCAAGTTGTTCGATCTCATCCTCGCCAGGGAACAATGGGCAGCCGGTGTAGAGCTCGGCTAAAATGCAGCCCAAACTCCACATATCGATTGGTGTGCCGTATGAGAGACCCAGAATAACTTCTGGACTCCGATAGAACCTGGACTGAAGGTACGTATATACACGCTGGTGGCTGTAACACGAGGATCCGAAGTCTATGACCTTAATCGAGCTGCTTCCCCGCTGTTTCAGTAGCACGTTTTCCTGCAACGTAGACGACAATGCGTTAGAAAATGGCGATAGATAAGAAGCTCATGCTTTTAAACAGGTAGAAGAAACAATTTTTCGTTCGTTTAATTATCGATTGTTCTGTTTGCGACGATAAAACGATATATTTAGCTGCGAACGACAGAGAATCGTAAATGTATTGAAGAATTGAATTATCGAGGCGGTGCTCACTGATTTTCATGTCATTCGTTTTTGTATTTTCTTATGGAAAATTTGCTAGACAGCACGTAGAAATGCGTAGTATGTATAAGCGGCAGAACTGTGTCACTTTGAATAAAGAATTCAGGTGTATAGGGAGACATAATGTTAAATGTAGTGTAGAATATTAAAAGTTATTACTTTTGCGTCCATTTTTGCTTGTAATATGTTGTATGTAAACTACAAAACGAAACAAAACATATGGATAAATTGGAACTTTAATTTTGTAAAGTAACCGTACTAACGTTAACCGGTAGATTATTATAGTTTATAGTTTTTAGTTGTGCATAAAAGTATGGTAATTAAACAGTGCTTGTTGAAAGCGTCGAATAAGTCTTGAGTATTATTTCAACCAGGTTTACAATTCTATCTACCTTGTTACAAAAACACGTGATACTTACGGGTTTCAAATCGCAATGTATGATCTTTTCTCTGTACAGCAGTCTCAAGCAGCTAATTAACGAGTTGGCGAATCGTCGGATCAGGCTCAGACTGAATCCCTTATAGTTATTCTTTTTGATTAGCTCGTACAAATTCAAACTGCGAAAGGAACATAAGTAACGTGAACATAAATATCACTTAAGCCGAACGATAAATTTGTATAAAACGCTGCTGACTGACAATTCCAATAAAAGTAATAGTCGCGTAAATAAATACATCAAATTTTGAAGTAAACTCGTCTAATTACTCTGCAACAAAATAATTCTATCTCCGGTTTAAATAATCGCAGGTGTAGCATGCTTCCGAATAAAACGGTCCGCTTCCGCGGAAATTCGTGATGCACGCTTCGTACCTCATTAACTCAAACGTGATGCACAAGTGGTTCCTGAAGTAGAAGTATTCCAGCATATGTATCACATTGTGCGACGCGTTCGCGTCCAAGTCTTTCTTCTTGAGGTGTTCCAAGATCTGCACCTCGACGAGCGCCTGGTGATGGAATCTCTTTTTGTTCCTGCGAAAGGCAACGTGCGTCACTTTAAACCGAAACGAACAAGGCGGATATAAGCGCGAAAGGAAGCGGGGGTTGGACGACGACAACGGAGGCCATGATCACGCGTGCATCGGGGTACGGTAATTTAAATTGATTCAGAGGGGGATCAATGGCTCAGACGTTCACTCACCTGATGATCTTGATGGCGATGTACTGTCCCGTCTTGTGATCTAACGCTCTGATCACTTGGCCGAAGCTTCCCTTGCCGATTACTTCTAGAATCTCGTATCTGAACAGAGGGTATGAATTTCGTTTGAGCCGATTTGAACAGATTTAAGGTAGGTATTTTAAGGTATTTTTTTGTGCTTTATGTTTTTGTATTATAATATGTTTGTGTTTACTGACGCTACGTCGTATGGTACTATTGCCTCGTAGTTTTAAAGCGAGGGCTGTGATGTTTCGTATTCGATACTTATTTTCGTTAAAAACATTGAAAATTGGCCAACATGTGTGCAAAGAAAATTTATTACAATAAGAACTTCCTTTGACAATGAATTTTCATTTCCCTAATGACGATTTCATTGGATTTTTGTAAAGTTATAGAATTAAAAAGCTGCAATGGCAAGGTGAAAAAACATGACATTTCTCTCGTGCTGACTGTTCAAACGGCAAAGGAACTGCGAGATCGATTAAATTTTTATCGCTTCTAATTTAGAAGAATTGAAAGGGAATTTCCTGACAGAGAAACATGAGGAGAAAACGTACCTGTACGAAATATGATCGTGGAGGACCTTGTTGTAACTACCATTTTCATCGTCGTATCCGCCGTTTTGGGATGCCCCCTCCTCGCCGTGAATTTTCGTGGCGGACAGACCGAGATACCAAATCTCAGAGTATTTTTCGATTTCAGCACGCTCAAATTCCGTGAGCTTCGAACCGTAATACTTCAGAGCTTCCTGTCCCGTCATTGGCAATCTCTCTATTTTTGTCATTGTGATAGAAATAAAAATAAAATTAATTAACGCATCTAGAAACATTGGCGTAGTATATTTCACAAAAATTTATTTAGCAAAAAAGAGATACTTCTTTCTTACTTGTACGATTTGCCAATTCTGAATCTTACTTCGAAAAATTACGAACATATTTTATTTTTGCTAGGATGAATAAAATTGCCTGCTTGTACAGCCCTTTCTCGAAATATTTATGCAATGAATTTATACCACTCTTATTTTGACACGTTAATAGAACTGCAACGGGGGAAGTATGACAAATAACTGTCTGGAAAAATAACGAAAAATCCTGAAATTACGGGTCTATTACCAAAAAGAAGGTGTCAAAAGTTACATATGACAAAAACAATTTTTATGTTATTCATCGATCCAATTCATATAAATCACATAATAGCTGCCACTGTTAATATTACCAACGCGATGAGAAAAATGCATATGACTGGCGTACTCGTGAAAGTAACACGGTGTCACGTATGGGCATCATTATTCCCTCGCAAACACGCCCGCCGTTCAGCGAAATAACAGCGAATACTTCCATTTCATGCAAATACGCATAAGTTTGTACGTACGGTGTCCATCGTGGGATGTGGCATTGATAGGCTCGTGTATCGGCATATTGTTGTGGATGTTGTTAGTTGTAGAATTGGTCGTATTGTTGTTGTCCGATTTGTCCACTCGCGTAGATTTTGGGTGAAAGAACGACAGCAACGTCTGAAACAATCAAGCAACAAGTCCGTAAGCAATGATTGCGATATCGAACATAACATCTACGATTATCGCGTCTAGCTTCTAATGCGCGTTATCATAGCGAATATTCGGAACAAATGTTACAAAGTTATCCAGACTTGTCAATGGACAGCTGCGTTTTCGATGCAGCATTTTACAATCACCGAGTTTCTCGAGGGAAACTTGGGTAACGGGGTGACTGCAATAAATTACACCGGTGGACGTTGATGACAACGAGAATCAGGTTGGTGATTACCGTTCCGCCTGTGATCGCAATACAACACTCGTGTACATGCTAGCAGCACGCTGCAACTGTTCAATGGAATTATTTGAGAAGCTCGCCGCTTTCTTCTTTAAATCGAACTTACGGTACGGGAAAAAGTTACCCCATCGTGTATTATCATTACTACTATTGTTATTATTATAATAACAGAGATACAGCTTTCTGTTTAATCGCAACGCGAAGCACCAATTCTTTGTTACTCTGACCAATACGCGAACAGATCTTCGAACCATCCCCACGGAGAAAGGAGAAAAGATCACCCGAATGGAAAGTACGACGAACCAGCGCGAACGATGGCCAGAGGGAGTTGGATATTGACCCCCGGCAGTGGTTCAACGAGTTTAACGACACCGAGAGAAACGAGCCGACAATTATGTCTCCTCTTTCAGGCATTAAAGCGTTTCGTTTGCGACGGGTCGCCTTTTCGTACGGCCAAGAGTAGCCACCGGTCGACTACGCTGTTTGAATGATAATCAGCCCGACTATGTCCGCTTTGTTGCTGCGCCATACTGCCGCAGTACACACTGCACGACTTACGGCGTCCATTAATTTTCACCTCGTGTTTTCCCCGACGATTCTGGATTTCCCAATTGCCATGCGTACACAACGCAGCACTCGCCTCCTCGGATCATTCTTTTACGGCCCTACGGTGATCGTGGAACGCGATCGATCCAGACACGCCTGGGGGACGATAGAAATCATTTCTTTGCACTCATCGATGGGGTGCAGGAAATTGGTCGATGAATTGCTTCAGACGTTCAAATGTTTGCTGACAGAGATTTGGTAATTTCGTTCGGTTGATTTATGGACTCGTAGGCCGTGATGGATCGTTCGATCGTGATAAGAAAGATATTGATACCGATGTGGGGAGAAAATTAATTGTACGTGGGATGGGACGGAGTGAAGAAATTGAGACAGGCTATTTGGTACAGTTTAATTTCCGTGCGAAGTGAATTGTTTAAATTCGCGATAATTAAAAGCATTGACAGTGTTTTATTCTGCAATTTTTTTTCGACAGAAATTTGTGATATTATTAGAACGTTCAAGTTCAAACTGCTCTCCGGTGTGCAAGCTATTTGATTAATAATGCAGTTAAACGAGACAATGCTTAATATGTACTGTGCTTTAGAATGGGATATTCTAGTGATAAAATTTAGGTGCAAGTAGATTTGATTGTTAGAAATGAATTCGACACGATGTCCTCGAGTCGTGCATTTCCCTGTTCCGTAAAACTTTCCTGACATAGACGGGAGGAATTAGTATTCCAAGCCTGTCCAATGCTAAAGTGCTAATTAAGCTTCCCTTCAGACGCTAATCAAGGCGTTTGTGGAAATTTATAAGGAACTGCACGAGGTTATTGGCAATATCGATAAACAGTGTCGAATGTTTTTGTATCCTTTTGTGCATGCATAATTGCACACGACATTCTTTCATTAATGTTGTATAAAAAATTACGTTCCTTTTCATTCGTATCGTATATTTAACGTATACGTATATGGCGTATTATCAATTACATTTTCACAAATAAATCCTGAGACTTTTAATCATTTTTCACTTGGAGAAAACCAACTTGTGTCGCGTACAAAACGATAAAAGAAGATTAAACCAACCGTGTCTTTACAGAAAGGAAATTTTTCCGTCCGGCGGCTTCGTCTTCCTTTCCCAACTTTTCACTTACATTGCATCTTACAAGCTTGATTGTTCGTAACCAGTTCATAGAAGCAACGTGCAATCGCAGGATCACGTGTATACGCTGAAGGCTCTCCGCTAACAATTAAGCTAAACTAAGTTGAACCACGTTTAATGATAATATCGAAATGTCTTGACCGCGCGTTAACTAGCTCGACGAGGGGCACAAATGAAACATAAATGAAACATAAACGAAATATAAATGAAAGTGAAAGGAGAAGTAGCGTGTCAAGGCGTAGACATTAACGGGACAATTTCATTCTCCAAAATATCAACCGCTATCATATCTATACATAGGATCAACCGGCGTTCCTTCTTCTTTATTTATCGCGCCTCTTATAAAATATAAAAATATAAACAGTTTATGTTTCGCGACTAATTCATCGTCGCGGTACACCATGAAATATACCACAAATTATAGTAATCGTTTTTTCGCGTCGAATCGACGAAGAGACGAGTGGAACGGCATTCATTTCTAAGGGAACGGTTCGTCCACTAATCGAGCACACGCGCGTTTAACCCGACAGAACGATTCGCCGCCAATTGATTAGGGTTAACAACGATGAAGAGCAGACAAATGTTGACATAAATTTCTATTAAGAGGCCACAGGACCGTGCGTAACTATCGTTGGGAAGGAGAGTTCCCCTGTCAGACCGAATTCACTTTATGCCTTCGCGTTGGCTCTCCGCGGCTCTTTATGACATTACGTTCGGTTGTGCTGCGGTTGCTTACCACAGCGCTTCATACGACCGAGAAGTTTCAATTTTTAAGATATTTCGCGCGATACAAGCGAATCTGTGTGGGACAAATTAGCCTCATCCGCCGCGTATCTCTGTTCGTGTTAGACAGCAAGTGGCCATTGTCTGGAGGCTTTTGCTGTTCCACGGCTGTGCGCTGCGGGTAAAGAAAGTCGAAATATTGGTCTCTGTTAATTTATTTATAAAACATCTAGCTCGCGCAACGAAATTGTTACACTGCCTTCTTCTGTTCTTTCCTCGCTATTTCCCTTCTCATATTTGTACGCAGTACCCGTTGGGTAATAAAACAAACGAAGTAGCGACATGAATGTTGGACGATAAATTCGGTGGTTGAGAAAAATTCAGGTTCAGGTTTCTAAGGAAACATCTTAATGTGTTCTTAGTAAACGACAATGCGCAAGGACGTGCATTTTTAGAATCCTATTTGCATTGGATATTTTAATCCGATCCATACGTCGTAATCGTTCGAATATTCCGATACACGGGAATTCCCAGTAATTATGTATATTGGAAATTACTTGGTCGTCGCGCCCGTCAAGTCGAATGGCCAATCGCTTAAATCCGATTCCACAAAATCTATATTTATGAACTGTGATCGGGAATAAACGTGATCGTTGAATCAGCCTATACCAATTTCCTATGTACCGATTGTTTCGTCGATTTGTTTATCGTCCATTATCGTCGAAATATATATTCTAAAACAACGAAGTTAATACTGGAACACCGAAAATATCGAAACGAAAGATCGTCTGTGTGAAAACGAAAATATTTATCGCATAATATACCTAGTAAATAACATCAATGGCACAAGAATTTTAAAGCAGCGTCACGAGAAATCACTGTCGTGCGTCGAGTTTGGCCTATGCGTTTCAAAACGATGCCGGGATTATCGACCCCGTGTAATGAAAAATTATTATCGGTCGGCAATCGCGTGTCCCGAGTCGTTGCATCGGTATAAATAAAAAAGAGAAATAACCGGGCGAGTTCACTAACCCAGTCACGAGCGATCTTTGCTGCTTGTCGCGCTAATAAATTGTAATCGTCCACTTGTCATATTCGTCTTATTTATTTGTTTATTTCTTTTTTTTACATTTTCAACTTGACCCGGACTTTTGCCAGGCGACACCAATGCCTCGCATAAATAAAGCGCAACGATTCACGAGCGGCCAAGATTCACGCGCAGCCCGATATTGCAAGCCAAATCTGTTTGGCCGGCGAATTCGAAAATTGAAGATATCGAGAGGACCTTGCTTTCGCACGATAATCGACACCGCTCGGACACTTTGAGCTTTAAATAGATTTTGGGTGCGTCCAAGTGAAGGGCTGAGGAGGATTGAAGTTTAATCTGTCTTAGATCCTCGATTCCGTTAATGTGGCACCGATTATTATAAAATATTGCCAGTTCTGGTGAACATGTTCTGCGAGTAAAATGAATTTGGAATGTTCGTTAATTTCACAGATAGCAATTATTTATATTTAATCACTGTGTGACGATTTCGTTACGAGTTATTACACTAATACAGTCCTTCTATTAATTTTTATGTTTCGGAGTACAGAATCTGTAAATGTAAATTTCACATCTACCAACAATATTGACAAGAAAGATGTATCTCCGAAGTTCTTCATTGTTTGTAGCGTACATAGATCACAAACGAAACCCTTCGAGTTCTATTAGCCCCCGGGGAAACCGTCCCAACAGTTTATATTAACGTTCGACCAGAAATTTCTTCCGTTTCTTTTCCTGAACGAAGAAGTAAATCTGGAGTCCCCCGTATTTTCGACGTAACGTACAAGCAGAAGGCAGAAAGCCGAATCAGAAAGAAACGAAATCGTAGAGGAAGAAAAGAAAAGATACGCTCGTAAGAACGGATTTTTCCCAAGGACGATGGAGCGATCCAAGTCGGCTGTACAAGCGTGTTTCGATCTTCGAGCGATAGGTAGATACGTACAATAATTCCCTACATCCAAGTTATGCATGCGGTTTACCTTGTGACATCTCTTGGCTGCAGCCACGCGCCTTTCTAATGCGATACCTCGAACACCACGCAACTGCTTCGACCTATTACCTACGGGGTGTTCAAAATCGAACTTCTACGATAATGAGACAGCGTCGGAATTTGTGTCTGCGAATATATTCATAGATACGCGGGACGATTCAAGTAGAAACAGGTGATAGGTAAAGTATCGAATTGTAGTGGAAATTACTAAATGCCTGTTCAACAGATTAATAATTAAACGGAGCACGGTGAATGTTGTACGGGTATTTGCAGCTCGATATAATTTTGAATAAATAGGGCCATTTAAGTTGAAACATTTATGCAAATTATTTATTGTCGGGCGAAATATTATAATGAATCCGATTCCCTCATTTTATATTTACTTATTGTAGTTACTAAATTTTGTCAAATTACCGTCTCGTTATTACAAGTTAATAGACATCATTAATTACGATCTTCCTAATGCTTATACAACCACTAAATTTCTCTTACAACAAAATAGCAACGAAGTAGTCTCAATTTCTAAGAAAATCCCAATATACGGTACAAAACCCGATACCCAATTGCAAATCGTTAAAATACTTTTCCTTAACAAATGTCGATCAGCGAAACCTGGAGACTTTCTGCAAGAATGACGAACGATACCCACGAGGAAAATATTCGGAAACCCGAACGCCGCAACACCTTTGCCTCCGACAACAGTTAACGTCGGAGGACACTTCTTCGTCGGGGAACTGTTTGCAACCCAAATGCAAATCATCTGCCGCCATTGAACGATACACGAAGCATGCAAGCACCTCGAGAAACTATATCAATCACAAAACTGTTGCAACATTCGAATCGCGCGGCGATGCGAAAGCAAACTGTCCGAGGACAAGGTGTTCGAAACGAAATCGAATCGGTCTTCGGCTTGTCGTTAGCAAAAGTGAATGAGGAACGAGCGTGTATTTCGTGGACACAGTGTAAGTTCGTGTACCCACGCATCTGTGTGGGATAGAAGACACGTGGGCGTGCAAGGTATCTCGGAAGCGCATTAGAAACGTCACCGAGCTGAGAACAGGGGCTCATTAACCTGCGTGTGCCGCACGCATGGCCAGGTGGTACGGCGTGGGGTAATTTCAAAAGTCACGCCGTTACACGCACCACGTACACACACACACAGACAGACAATCGTTTCGGTAGTATTGTTGCCTGAACCCTGTCGCATTTACGAACGTTCATACTCGTTCATTCCTCGTGCAACTCTGTACACTTTCTGAGGAACGCGTCGATATCAATGATGCATCATTCATAGAGATGTATATATGTATAATAAGTACTGCAACACTCCTCGTTATGAAAGACTCAAAGGTTGTTGTGCATTATGTTATTCCGTGTGAAAAGAGAAACACGCACACGGTTGAGAAACGTTTGATATCCGTTTATTTCTGTTACATACGTACGTTTTTCTGAAGCTGCCATGGTAACTTTTCAAGTCTTACATATGTAGAACTCTGTTGGTCTGATTTAAATGGCAATGCAGATTGGATCTAACTCGACGAGTTAGATTCAATATTATATTTTTTGTGACAAAGAAATGATCGAAAAGTAGTTAGTACGGTTTGGCATGATTAGAAAACGCTTGTTATCCGTTAAGATAGAATCGCGATTACTCGATAATCAAACAATAATGAACTTCATTCGATAGACACATGTTCAGCTATGCATCTATATAATTTTACCGAACTTCCGCAACTTTGCTTACAAATATTTTATATTTAATAAAATATTTTTTACCAAATATTTCACATGCGTATCGACCGTCCTATCCCGGCAACCGATCCTACAGGAAGCATGATGGAACCGCACGGTACATAACATATGTATGTAAATTCGTACACGTAATTCAACATCAGCTCGAATCACCACGAACGAAAACGAACGGAATTTTTAACAAACGATCGAAACGAGCGGACGCGCTTCAAATTTTTATTCCTACTCGTTGTTCTGCCGGGCACGGAGCATATCCTCCTCTTAATTTCCTGGACAATTTGCGTTCCTTCGGCTTTAAAATGCCTTCAAAATTCTTCGCGCGATAGAACAGCATTTCTTTGGTAGCCGGGCCTGGTTCGCGGGCCCCCTTGGTGCCCGTTAATTTATTTCCCCTGCTCGGCCGGCACGCAAATCAAAATTACATTATTCATACACGGCCGGCCGCGTGTAACAGCGACGTAACCAGGCATGGAAATAATTGTCTGCGGGTCGATCTAAAATTTCGGGGCCGCCGAACGCTGGCAATCGGCGCCAATCAATTTTCAACGGTGAACTATTTGTTCATCGAAAACATTCTGATAGTATCGCGTCCAAATATTTTTCGAACCATTCGGAAATGGTGATTGCGCCGCAGTGAACAATATTTTATTATATACATATTCTCGAACGGAAAATATTGTTAAATCGTGTTTCCACAGCGGTAGGTTAAAATCGAGCTAGCATCTATTTTAACAGTGAATTCGAGGTAACTTTGGGTTTAATTTAACGTTAGAAGCAAGCTAGCTAATGCGGGACAGAAGGGACACGGTCTTGTCAAATGCGGGCCAATGAGAGAATGATTTAACCGGGAATTCGTGCAGCGTGGTCGGAATGTCGACTATTGTTTGGCGGTGTACCAATTCAATGGCAGTTTGATTAATATCTTGGAAAAGTGTTAAGGCTCGCTTAACGAGGACGCTTGTGTAATTGAGCGTGGTTCGTAATCGGTAATTGGGGTGTCTTTGTTGTGGTTGAAAAGCGGGGATTGATTAAGTTCGTTTTCATTTAATTGTGAAAGTGAAAAGCAATGGTCTAAGACGGTGGGGAAATGTCAATTTCGCGTAATAAAAAGGACCGAAATTTCACGGATACATAAAAAGGGAAGCAAATAAATGTCGAAGCGAGGGAAAAAGCGCGAGAATGAATGGACGAATGATAGTATAAAGGCTGGCCGACAAATTACTAATATTGAGCTGATTCACCAACCCTTGACATGTTTCACTGACATGTTTCGGTACAAATCATAATAACATAGTTCGCGAATACTCCACGTGACTCTGCGAGCGAATTTCAACCTGATCAGTAAAAAGATGGCACAATCGTTAATTATTTCGCGGCGAGCCTTTCAATTACGAGACACGAACGAGCGCAGGGCTTAAATTAAACGGGAGGGCTTCATTTCGCAACCGAGTTATCGATATTTAATTCAGAGCGAATCCCGTGTGCCGGCTTCGCGAATCTGTGTATCCTAATTGAAAGGAGGTATACCGTGATGGGGTCGCGGTAATAGAAAACGCGGCCTATTCAATGAGGAAACAGTTGTAGATTGAGGTAAAATGTGCCACGCACTACTTGTTGCGTGACCACTAGAAAAAATAGTGTGAAATTGCTTCTGAACAATGCACAGAATGTTTCTGTGCTTCGAGAGCGATTTTCTGTATTATCCTGTGCATTGTATACGCATTACCTACCATCGTAATGGTATTCCATAAACATAATGGAGAAAAGTATGGTATCTAATTTTATCTATCCTTTGTCCCAGTTACCAATGAATATAGATTTTTACTACTACCGTGGGTTTCTGTTCCTACGTGGAACTTTTCGAAATTCAGAGTACCATTCGTATTCGAAATCTCTACAGTTGATTATTTAAATATAGAAAGAAGAAGCTGAAAATTAGATGCTGAAAATTAGAAATAATATTCGAGGCCGTCTCAAATCGTGCGACTGTTTCCTAGAAACAATTACAGTATTAAGGTAGAAAATATACCTACACGCATTCCACGCAATTAAACATAAGACGCAGGTAGGTACGCGAAAGAGAGAATAAAAATCGTTTCAATTATCCGATAGTTATAGCCAACGCTATAATATTACTCCAATATTCTTCCCCATGAAACGAAATAAAAGAGAGCTGGAAGAACGAAAAGCAACTTGATCCCGATTGAACGATAACAGAAATCTGAAGGAAGGGTGGATGGTTTTTCATCGAATTATTTTCCCTTTCGGCTGGGAAAGTGTACGATATATCGATGCGACAGCGTAAACAGGACCATCGATATCAATGTTCTTACGCTATCGTTGACCCAATTGCTGACGCTGCAAAGGCGGAAAGCGTTTGTATGCACATAAGCTCGCCCACGGCTTAGTTAGCTCTCGCAACAATCGAAAGTTATGGATCTCATTTACGTTTCCCGGGGCGAATCTTCCCAGCAACGGAAATCGACCAGCTTTTGCGTAATCTGGCATTACGAATTAATTACATTGCTGGTGTCAAGCCTGCAGTTTCGACCTACGAGTTACGGGAATAAGGAAGTTGCACACATAGCGCAAACGCGTAAATATCTGGACGAGAAAGTGAGAAATAAATTGTACAGCATAATAAAAAGAAAGGGAGCAGGAAGGGGACAGAAGAAAATAGATAAATGTTGTTCGTATCTTTGCATCGCGGTGTTAAAAAGGATTGTAGTAAATTTCGAGTCTGACGTCTACCTGTAATTATAAATGTAGAAATATTGGATTCTATAAACGTGGAGTGGCACTAAGCTGGAGCCCAACAGACTTCGTTGATTCGTTACCTTTCGATTCCATGGAAAGGTTGCAAGTTCGATCAAATTTTGGACGAATGCAACAAGTCCGCGTACTACGACATTCATGTCGAAAATGTCTACGTGTACATGTGAAATGCAGTAACGACAAACCATCGCCTGTTTATGTGCAAACGAAATATTCAATTCGGCGAAGATCCAACGGATTGTATCGTAAACTTCGCGACCGGTTAGACGTTATTAATGGTAATCGAGGGACGAAAGTGATCCAGTGACTGAAGATCTCACAGGATGCGACTAAAAAAGAGGTCGTTGCGCGAAAGTATGTTACTTTCAATGGACAGTTGCGTTAAGATTTCGTTCGATTCACTGGCTGCTATTAACGCTTTTCTTACGCCGTTTGCCACGTACTGTGATACTTGTCGTTATATACACATCGCGACGTGCCGAAAGGCAGATAGAGATTTTTGTCGTCCAATAAGCGGCACAAAACAGTTGCATAACCTGCCCGGCTATCCTGCGAACCGTGGCAAAGCAGTAAACGGAACCAGTGCACGGTAGCCGGCGCGCCGAGAGCAACAAAAGCGCGTGAAATTGCGACGAGATGAACGGCGATCGTCGAGGACAGCCAGACGGACAGGCGGCTCATCCTGTCGTGCCTTAATCTTACATTGTTGCTCGCTCTGTTTGCGAACGCAAATTATGCAGATTGCTCAACGGTCGAGCGACACAGCAGAAACGGTTCTCCTGCGTTTCGAACGCGCGGCGAACGACGAGGAGACGCACACGCGTTGCGGCCACAAGTAAAACGTAGTGGCCGAAGGATCCGAGACGAAAATAGTGTCTCGCGAGCACACGTTAAATATTGAACAGCCGCGATGCAAAAACGGGGCTGGCTCGTCGTACGTCAGACGATTGATCGCCTCCTTTTTCAAAAGCTACGGGCCGAGACTCAGCGCGGTGGACGTACGATAATGCTGCATTACTTTCGACAAGACTGAACGGAAAATTTTCGTTAACTTCCACGTGGTAATGATACGCACAGTGAGAGGGATTTATATTTCATATATCCGGACGATTCTCTCTTTCTCCAGCAATTAGATTGATGTTGACGATTTGAGAGAGTACTTTGAACCCGGTGAAATTTTGGACGCCAGAGATGCTTAGGAATTTGGGACACCAATTTCCATTGCTGTTCCGCTCGAAGATTTCGAGTCAACGAAACCTCTCGACGAAAGTACTTGAACGTTAAGACGCGAGTTAACATTTGCAACAAGGCGTTCTCATCGATTGGAAATGTGAACGATGGATGTTTTTTCAAGACTTCCAGGTGACCGATACATTATATACGCACGGTAGGTACGCACTCCGATGTTTCATCGCCATCCCTAATTTGAATACCGAAGATCAAATCTCGAGACCCTACCTAGTTGAACAATATCCGCCCAGCAAGCGATCCGCTCTTTGCCATTTTACACACGCGCCGTCGAGCACGTAAACCTCCCAAACATCGTCGAACCACGCGCGGCTCCTTACTACTTTTCCTGTTTTCCTCGAGCGGATGGAACTCCTCGCCAAAAATATAACCGCGAGTCATTCAGTACGTTCGAATATCGCCACCGCTTGAAACGATCCGCGATCGAAGTGTAACTGACCGACGTGGACGAACAAACGTCGGCGTCAACAGCGTTTCCAGATCATTCGAAATCTGCGCGAACCGATTTCCCACGAAAATAACGTATCGTTTGGACGATAAACACACCGATGCCCGACAAAAGTACATACGATCCGCATTATCTGTTATGTATGTACCGCTGGCCTCGTATAAAATCCGGTAGAAAATACGCTGGCTCGGTTGGTTTCTTTCTCCCGAGCTGTATACCGGACTAACCCACGTTTCGAATAATAAACTGGTTTCGAAGTTCCGGTTTTCCATCTTTCTTCGTCCCGATAGCCGGTCGAACCGGAGGAGATTGCGCCCGTCCCTGTGTTTGCGCGTGTGTGCGTACGCGCGCTCGCGCGTGTGTTCGCGTGTACCTTAATAAGGTAATGAAACCTTTATGCTCATACATGGCGAGACTAGGCGACCGGTATTCTTTCTCTATCTGTTCCTCTGGTAGCCAGCAGATAGGAACGCAGACGTGGCATCCTCTTTTCCTTTTATTTTATGTTGATCGATCGGATACCTGTTCGACGGCACTAATCAGCGCGCGGTATTTGCAAAGGGGTATCGATATATGCGAGTTAAACGGTTTTTAGTTTTTCTCAGGTCGAACGTGTCTGATTGCGTGTAGGGTAACGTTTGAAGTGTGCAATAGGGAATTAATTAGCGTACATTGCGGTGCAGGGTGTGCGAGTGTATTAGGTTTATTACAGAGATTCGTACAGTGATTGCTGATACTTGCCGCGCGGCTGCGGTTTCTTTTCCATTGTTTAGCTTCTCTTTTTTTATTTATGCGTATTCTTGATTTTGCCAGCGGGGCCACGTGAATGCAGGTAGAATTTCGGGACTACCGACGACAGTGCTGTTGTAGTTTATCGTAAGGCGGACGATTATTTTTCGAGGGTAACGAGTTACGTTATGTAAGAGAAATCAGGCAAGTAAATACAATTATTAAAACTAGTAGGTGCAACAATCAATCGTAACTGTCGTTAGATCTTTCGCAAATGTGAATACTGTATTTATAAGAAAGCTAGCGGTATAAAAATATCAAGCTATGCATTAGACCCGTTTCAAAGGAGCCATTCAATGTCGACACATCGTGTGGCGCTACCTAAGAAAACATTACCGCTGAAGAGGCCTTTATTGATACGAGTGTCTCGCTCGGAACGGATCTTAATCGTGTCGAATACCAATCTCGAATTCTAAAAAAAAGAATCTTCAACCTCTCGACGCGGAGAACCCTCACGAATGGAACATTCAATATTTACACACCAAATATTGCAACAATCGTCGAATCTCGACAACGTCAAGCGATCGATAATCATCTTACAAATACCAATCTGAATCGCCCAGAGACGAATAGTACATTCGAATACTTTCACCGTTCCAGCTATTCGTCGTACATATCAAAAACCCACAACCATTTCCCCCTCTACTATCGTCAATTTTATCAAAACATGCATGTCCATACGGACGCTTCCGTTACACGTTACCTGTACAACCCCGTGAACTACCAAGAGGACCCAGCGACGCGTCGAATGGAACCAACGAGAAACACGCTGCAGGAAACAAGGAACGAAAAAAAGAAAGAACAAAAAGAAAAATCCTCCAGTTCGTCGCGATGAGCCTCCCAAGTAAACGCTAGCCGATCGAAGACAATGGAAACTGGAAAGACAATCGAACGTCAAGCCATTGGAAGCCTTTCATTGCCCAACGCACACTCTCGCTTCCACACATAGACATTGCGTATTGAAATTCAATCGGGCTGCCGCATCTCGGATGCCTTTGCCGTCCACGTCGTAGGCCGCCACCGACACAATTTCCGTCCCGTCGACGGGAATTCGAATGGCGAGTTTTCCGCTCGTTTCCACGATCGGGTAACAAACGAACAAGCAAATCACCGACCCGGGGTAATTATATACGCATATACACGTATTGGAACGAACGAGACAGTGATTGGCCATTTAAGTAACGGGGTCACATATGCGTTCAATAATAAATTCTGAATTATTAAGGTTGAAAACGCGGTCAGCTCTAAAACGACTCCAATGGTCTGAAAATCGATTGGCATTTATGACGAGTGATGAAGGATTCGCGGGAGTTTACAGAAAATATGTTGCTTGTGTGAAAAAAATTCACTGGCAAAATATTTGTACCGAAATGTTGACCGCATTTGAAGCACGAAAGTGCCTAGTATGTACGTAAGATTTAAATGTGTTTATTTAAAATAAGAATAACAAATGTGTTTTCTTAATATTCGTGTATTCTTCAAAATATTCTTCAAAATTCAACACCTACGTACATATGCACGTGTAACTGTTTACCCCTATATCGTTCTCGATACCAATTGTCGCGGAATCGTCATCGCGTACCAGGAACCGTGATAATTCCACTTTTTCACGGTGCATTGCGTGGACGATCGTTTTCATGCGTTCGAAACGGTTCTGACCCAGCCACTGATCCACGATCGATCATCTTCATCGTGAGAATGGATCTTTTAATTGGTTCGCCAACAGCTGGGATTCCCGTTAAATATACTCCGGTTTTGTTCTTTCGCCTGTTGCACTTTCTGTGTACAGCTGCTGTTGGTTCTCGTTGATCTGATTGTTATTTTTTCTATCTCTCTTTGTCTTATTGTTTGACGCAATATGCTGTGTGTAAGTTAGACGGGATAAATCATTGGTGAAGCAATTTATCCGGCTTCTCAGAGAACAAAGTATGAATTGACGAGTGAATTGTACAATTTTCGTAGGCTCATGTATTATAAATGCTGGGGGACGTAATGACGATCCAGTGACGAAACGTTTAATTGCAAACAGCACGGTTTGCAGTCTGCGGTTTCGGCGCAGGGTAAGTATAGTGTGTACTGTTCCCTGGCGAATTACGGTGTGCGAATTCTGTGGTTAGGCATACACTGGAATAGTACGGTTGTTACCGTATACGTTTTAATAAAACAAACAGCTTTCAACTTGGATTCCGTTTGAGCAATTTCTTTGTTGAAAATATAGATGTGCGTTAGCTTCTTACTCTTCGCGAATCGGCGTAGTTTTATTTCAACGTCGCTACGTAATATGAGAAGTAGAACTTTCCTTCACTGTTCATGTGGTATATGAACTTTCAATTTACGAGATGAGGTTCTACAAGAAAAATGTATTGTAATGATCGATACAATTACAAGAACCAACGATTACGGGCACATCGATCAATTTTTGATACGTGCAAGTACTGTATGTAGCTAATTATTAAGGAACGTAATTGCTTTCTGAATAATAAATCCCATTCACCTGTCTAAATGGATTCGATGCTTTCACCGAACAAGACGTTCTAGCTAGCGATCGGCATACGATTAATTGTTATAAATGTACGATTACGATCGGTCAAAGGAAGAAACGCGTGGAACGCGTAAAAATTGCCCATTTCGTTTCGTTTCGCATGCAATCTATCCTTCTCCTCATGATCCATTTCCATTAATTACTCATTAATTTCCATCGACCCCTTCTACTTTATTCCGCTCTACCCGGTTGAACATTTCCAGGCAACAAGGTCGAGGCATCACTGTACCTACGCGGAGAAAGGTCCACCCACCCTTTGACTAATTTATCATCACGAAATTCGATTACTAGTTTTACCATTTTTAAAGTGGAAAAAGATATTTCGACTTTTTCACGATTAAGTGTAGAGAAATAATTTTTCTTCGTTATAAGCAGATATTATTTGTAAGATTATTTCCAAACTTGATCGTGTCAAGAAATTATTTTTAATTACTAGCGCCGGATAATATTTTAAACTGTCTATTACAAAAATGTTCTGGAAAATTTAATAAAATATTATCACACAATCATAAGTGTATTATAGTACGAACTGTCCGAATACAAAACATACACCAGTGACAGGAAATAATGATTCACATCCTTCTTCCCTGTTTCACGCGAATATTGTACGCTATCTGCACACTCTCGCATCGATAAATAAAATATATCTCAATAATTGCTACGATGAAAATGGCATCCAGTTTCCTATATTCTACATCGCTAAAATAATATATTTCACGCTCTTGCTCACGGCAACTGTAACCGCTCATCGAAACGACCAAAATGACAAGTAAACGAAAATTCCATAAAATATTCACCCCTATGATAACCATACACCGTTCCCACGGACCCCTATTTCCAAGCGAAGAAAATAATAAAGGATCCTATGTACCTCGTAATCTCTGCACAATAGCCTCATCCACGCAGCAACTCTTTCAGCTCGATTTCGAACGGCAACGATTTTAAGAGGCAACCGGACGCGATCTCGCGAACGAAAAGTTGCACGCGACCTGGTTGCACACGAGCACCACGCGTACACACGTGTCCATGAACGCTTGGTGCATCGTGGCCCCGTGTATACCTTGTCACCGACACGTGTAACAACAACTGGGCGAACAGACGCGTCGTACCTTCGGGGGTCTCTTTCAACGCGTATCCCCCTTTTAACGCGCGTCTCGCGATCCTCGCCGTGGGGACACGGGGCTGCAATTTCCGTCGGAATCACACAGCTTCTGCTGCGTGACAAACGGCGGAGAGAATTTTTTTGGAACTCGTCCAAAAAAGCTCGCCGAAGGGACAGAAGAATGGATCGTCCGTTTGTAAAAGTGCTGGTACGTTCTGACGGGCGTTTCTCTTCTGGGCGCTCTTGCCCGTTTCGGAGCGTCGCTCTTTCACGACCGCGTTTGAACCAGTTCTTTGGAGAGCGTATGCGCGACAGAGACGTTTCTTTCGCCCGGGACTTAGACGAATTGGGCGGGGGTTGAAATTAGAAATGGATATGGAGCGTACACATCGCATTTCATGGGGTCGGACAGTATTACTTCGGTGAGCAATAGAAGAGGTGCGCACATGCAATTGATTATGGTAATTTCATGGTATTGTACGTTTAGAGGGACCGTTTTATATTTCTCATATTTTACGGCGTGAAAAAAGTCCGGACCAACTTTGTTAAATCAGTTTTAATTAGTTAACTGCGTTAGATTAATTATAATTTAATTAGTTTCTTTACTATACGTTCAACTGTCGCGCATGTGTTCCAATATTAAAAGATGTGCACACTAATTTCTCTCACGATCTGTAAAAAAAAGAATATAAAAAAAGCTAACTAGTAGGCCACAGGTTAGACACCTCTGAACCAAAATATGCGAAAAAAGTTTAACTAGAAGATCACAATTCACCTGTATTAAATTTCACAAACGATCGTACGGCAAGTTACCTTCCAACGCGTCTAATTCTCCCGCGGAGATTTCAAAGAACATAAATTGCGCACAAAATGACCGCTCGCTTGATCATTATGATTACCACATCGTTTACTTTTCGCTTCTTGTTCGTTGATAATTACACGATAAAATGGCAACTACACGTCGGCCCCTCAAATCATTAAACCGTTACAGTCGAAGCGTCGTTAAAATTAATTAATAGTGCTACATAATATCGTGTACAGCAACTGTATCCCGATACGTAACGCCGTCGTGTAAGACTCCTGTACAGGCGTAAAGACACGGGCGAACTGTTCGAAGTTATTGGTAGGCAGTAAATTAGTTTGCAAAGAGCCATTCTCCCGTTTCCTCTTTCCACTTTAATTGGACGGAAGACTGTCCATGAGAACTAAAAACAATTAAACGATTACAGATGCGATCTATGTTTACGTAGGCCTCTAGAAATACGATGACTTCGTGCGTGGAACAAAAAAGACTACGAATAGCAGTTGCGTTCTTTTTTTCTTCGGCTATACAAAATACATTGTACAAAATGTTATTGTTTCGTTAATACGAAATATCTCGCTGCCTTATTGGAACGATTTCTTATTCGAGAATGTGCTTCTACGATGTATCTTCTCTTTTTGCCAATTTTTCTCGGCAACGTGAAATTAGACATCGACATCGAATTAGTTCCACAGAAATACAAGATGCAGTTAAAATTAAATATAATAATCGCGATTTGATTGCTCGGGTAAAAATCGCCAGCGATTTACAGGTTGCAAAATTGAAAAAGAATTAAAAGTCAAATCAATTATTTCATTGACAGAAGGGACGCCTGCATCCGAAACAACTTCGCGTCTGTGGAACTGAAAAGATAACTATTCCACGTAATATCGATACTCATCTCGATTTCATCTCATTAACCTAAACATAATCGTCGAGGTGGGCAGTACTATAAACAAGTACACATGTATGAATTTCGTATGCATGGAGATGCGCGTATGGAAATACGTTTTGTTTGCCGTGTAAATGCGCGAACGAGTCGACGGAAGTCACGTGGCAGTCTTTCTCTGGTAAGGGCTACCGGAAACGACCAGGGTACGAACGCCGACGAAGCATCTACACATGAAAAGCAGAAATGTTGTACAAACTTTCCCGCGAGAAGAATAATCGTTCAACCTTTTCTCTCTGTCCAAGCGAATGAAACAAATGGTATCAAACTACTCGTGGTACACATTTTTCATTTCTTTGTTTCCGCGCGGTACCTGTATCTTATTTGCACCTGATTTCCATTCATCATTTATAATGTCGCGCATAATATTCGAGTATTCTTCCTCTCGTACACTGCAGTGGCAATGACCGGCGAATTCTAATACAAATGACCGCCAATAAGCTAAATAAAACGTGCTGACGTACAAATTGATTTTCGAACCAAAGATCACCGTGACAAATGATAATTAACAGTTTCGTAATAACGTTTCGCCAAACGCGCAGCGCACAAAATGTTGTTGGTCGGATCTGAACCGAACAGTACCTACACTTCAACCGTATCAAACAGTTCGAAACATTCAGCTACACCCGGAGCAAACTAAATACCCAAGTGCGTTAACCGAGTGTTTCCACTCTGATCTACCTCTACGATCGCTAACCAACGAATCGTCCAAATGCTTCTATTAACCCGACGAACCGATGCTCGATAACGGGACACGCGTGACCCCGGCAGTCAATGTCTGCGATCTAGGCGGAGCAAAATTAATACACGCTCGATTCGCATCGTTCTTTTATCGCGATCGGGTCGCGTGTACCGGACGATCACAAAAGTAAGGCCCGGCGGTTACGTTGGCCTCTACCGGCGAGGGTTCGCGCAAAAACCGTAATTATCGAGGCGAGTAATGATGAGAGCCGAACGAGGGCACAAACTCGACAGGATTTATGTGCAAAGTTTCAATGAAGATAGGAAAGACAGAGGGTGGAACACGGGAAGATGCAATTTCGAGTGGCGTTCATCCGTATCGACCGCTAGGTGGCGTACCAAGCACAGAGCATAGTCCTCCTTGTTGGTATTTAATTAGCGGACCACTTCTCCGCGGCTCTCTCTTGGACCGAGCCACTTGACCCGGTGGTACACGTGAACGAGAATCGATGTTGTTTATTCGAGCGCTAGGTATTCATTAAATGCGAAAACCTGAGGCTTTTGTGACATCGTTCTGCTGGGATCTCTTACTTTGGCCCCTTTCTGATTGGCTATTGGAGGAAGAGCGAACTATTCACGGGAGGATTCGAGAAATGGATGCAGATCTGAGCTATTGATCTTCGCGTCGAGTGATTGGCAAGTTGTTAGAGTTATGATCTTTGTTTTGCATCGCTGCGATGTTGAGATCTTAGCGGATAACAAGTCGTGGACGGTCATCCGTTATTCAAAACGTGCAAAATATTCAATACCGCGGCGCGAGATTTGAATAACAATTTTTTGAAATTATCTTAAAAATTATTCAATAAAGGGACTGTTCGTCAAGTACAAATGCTTTAACAATTATACGCATCCAGCCCCCTCGACAGAGTTTCACTCCAGGACGAAGTACACCAAGTGTTCCTCGTCACGTCCCGATCGTACGTGTAAAAAAAGCAGAAGCTTCCCGCCACACATGCGAAATTTGAGGGCCGTGGACAATTGCGCGCGGTACACGAAACACAACGGGGGACAATTTCGCTGATAACCAAAACTGGTTATCTCCACGCAGCGGACGACAACGATGCTACTAGGCACGGTTCATTGTCCTTTTGTCAGTTACACCATACATGCCTGCCGCCACTTACCGGCATCAAGCGACGTTTACAAAGGCGTAATTGTGATTTGTATCTACTACGTATACCGCGTGGCGTTCATCGCGTAAGCAATTACAAGGAACGCGGCCCCGTCGTGATCGAACCTCCCGATAAATGTCTCTATCGAATTAATAATATTCGATCGTCCGTGCGATTAATATCGTTGCACCGTCGAAGCGCAATCGTTCGGCAGCCCTCTAGGTAGCCTCGTATCGTACGTTTTGGAGCACGCATTGCGAGGCAATTATAAGTAGGCGTGTTCCCCGTTGCCTTCGTTGGACAAGTTCGTTGCTTCGTTCCGTCTTCGCTGTTGACCGCGGATCGCGCGGTGTGTCGGTCCGTTGTGCTATGCAATTTTTCAAGAATGTACACCGATTCAGCGATTCGTACGCGTGCTTTCGCAAGTGTCGACAATAATGGTACAATCCTTATCGTTCGATAACTGAAAGTGTACAGAAGTGTTTCCCTCGCGAATATTTGTCACTGACGAGCGAATACATATACGAGCTCCGTACGAACGAAACTCGTGAGTCACTTTAGTATTGCGGGCGATTTAAATTGGTGCGCGGATCGCGTCAATTCTGAATACAATATTATATAACAACTGTTGATTGCGTTCTTTGTTGTTCTATGAATTGCCACAATCAATGATTCACGTTTGATGGCGCACGTGGACGAAGATCCGCGGCCTTCTTATCTATCGACTGTGACGCGCGATTGTAATAAACGTTGCAAGTTCAACGGTTCGCGTTAAAAATGAAATCGGACTGCGGATTTTTCATTTTCATGGTCAGGGAAATACCATTCGTCCGATTTAATAGTGGCTCCTTTTCTAGCCCGTTGAACCCTCGCACATTATACAGTCGGACATTTCTTGCAGCTCAATAAAGTCGTTGCAGTCGACGATCCCCTGGTTCGAACGACGCGCCGCACAGTAGAATGACGACTTCATTATCATTCACGCGAGCGTATTCAACGCGTCGGCAAGAAATCTATTCAGACGTTAACCGAGAGAGACGAGCGAAAAGAACAGTATAAATCGAACGAGCATAACGCATAATTGAACGGAGTAATAGCTGATAGCGCAGCCGCAAATCAACTTTCGACGACCTTTCGAAACCGATTTCCGTCCAGGTGAATCATAAACGCGCGACACTCGTGCCGTTCCATCTCTGCACGACCATAATTTCTACGCGTCTCGAGTCCCGACTACCCGGACTTCTCATCTGATCACAATCTACCTTTCGTCGCGAAACAAAATGAGAATTCCGTATACGCGGAACCAACGACGCGGATGGCTACTTGAAACGGTGAACCAGATTCAGACGATCTTATGCAAGAACAATTGTTATCCCATCGTCCATTAGGCGGTTCAATCGTTCTGCATTTAAAAAGTCTCGAGTTCTTCGTATTTCAACCGAGTTCTAAATTAATACTAAGAGGATCAGTATTTAGTTACTAAACCGCCAAGAAGTTCAGCACCGGATGCCGCGTATACTGTTGTGTAACAGGTAATGCTGTTTCACAGATTTGCGCAGGTGATCCGTAGGGTTTCCCTGTTGCTACGTGCACGGGGATGGTGTTCAAGGGCTCGGTATACTACGGCATGTGTAAGTATTGTGGGCACCTAATCAAGTTTATGAAATTCTGTTGTCGAGGCAATCCCAGTATGTTTACTGCGAGTAAGCGAATTAAACCAAATCCACCGTCCTCCCAAAATCTAATAATGTAGATTTCTCAAGAAGCAATCATTTTAACAAGCGTTCAATTGCTTTTCGATCGGTCGACTCAGCAAGCGGACCACTGATTCGATGAATAAAATCAACCGACTGTTACTCTTTTGTGTAGGAACTAAATTCTCGATTTTTTTTTTACGTTCAACATTTCACTTGGTACAGAATATACAATGGCTACAAAATTATTGTGAAACTGACAACAGCCGAACGTCGGCGAAGTCGCTACTCCATTTTTACGCTACTTGAAAAATTCATTCCCACATATGTACCTCGAAACACGTATTTGCGCTTTCGCATTGCTGCAAACATCAATAGTATCCTCGTTACCATTTAATTGATCAATATCTGCTAAACAACTTCCGCGTCCGACTTCTGTACGCACAGTTCCAACAATTAATAACAATTAAACGCGACGCTACATTCCCTATCCTTAGATCTTATCCTACACAACGAGTCGCGATACGATTCCACAATTTTCCCATAACAGTGTGTGGCGCGAGCGCGCCCATCGTAATAAGTAATTCAAACCTATTACCCATCATCACCTCCACCCCCCGCCGTCCACCCCCTCAAAAAAAAAGACAGAAAAATAATTGTCCTTCCCCCCTGTGTCAACCGTACATAATAACCCCTTAATTGTCGGATCACGTGACGTAAATCGCAATGCAAACGACCCACTCGCTCCAAGACTCTAGACAAGACGGCGAGGCGTCCGCTGTACGAAGGCGTAGACGGCGTCGCGTCGCTGGCTTTCGCCCGACGACTCGTGTAACTCGGCCAAATAATCGGCCGGACAAATGGACATCTCCATTAGCATAGCTATAAGCGTACCCGAGGGACCCACATATGCACGGGCGCATAAAAGTCAAAGTGCGTACGGGGATAACGGTACAGTGGCGTGGCGCGGTACCACACACGGACAGGGTTACGCGTCGTATCGCGTAGGTGAGGTGAAAACGAACCGCGTCGAGACACGGCGATTCCGGGGTCCACGGGGGCCCGGCGTTAGCAGATACGGCGGATGGTTAATCAACGCAACGGTTGACCGTGATTCTCGGACGTCGCCGCGGGCTGGGTCTTCTGGAGGTCCGACTTGGCGCTTCACTACTCATTGGTTCCGCCTGTAATCGACTTGCTCGTTGAACCGTGCCGGCTGTAGCACAATTGCGGTACCTGTGCGACTCGGAACGGATCCCTCCCGTAAGCCTCTGACGTTGGAGATAATTGTTATGCGCGGACGAGGGCACCGGCGCGGTAATAAGGAGGACTTTGCGGCGACGACGTGGCCGCGAGGTTGATTTCGAGACGCGGGGAATGTTATTGCGAATGGAGTCGCGCGAGGGATTGAACGGGCAAGCGGAGACGATGATTGTTATTGGAATTGAACGAAGGAAGCGTCGTTTAGGAATAGTGCGCCGATGCTTTTGGTAAATGATACTTGAACGAAGAGTTCGCAACCGGATTGCATTTCAGTGGACAACGAAAACGAACCGCGTTGCGATTTGGTTCGGCAAAAGTTGAGCGACAAATGGTGTCGCGCGAACTCGTACTTTGCACGATCTTTGTGGGAATACGGTGGACTCGAAGGTCGCCGCAAAAAATCACCTGAGAACAGGTTTACTTCAAAGCTAAGCATCTTTTATATTTCTGTCCGTCGGAATAACTTAGCCGCGGTGATTTGTCTTTAGTCCACTGAACAACACCCGACTCATCCGTACGTTATTTTATTTTGCCGCGACACTGTTTTCGCAGTGAAGTACCTGCCCCCCAATTGCGCGAACCCTGGCTACTTATTTGAATCTTCGCGCCGCCATTATCCACCTGTTACACACCGCTGTCTAATTAAACGTTATGCAATGAAAGCATCTGGTGTATAACTGTTCCTCGAAAAAAACTAGAACTCGCGCGTGTTTTCCTTGAAACAAAGAAAAGGAGGACAAGAAGAGAACGGGGAAATGTATAAGAACAATTCAGCAGCCCGCTACTCGGTCGAACTTTCTATGCCGGCATTGTACTTTCGTATTAGCAATCGCGAGGCCCCTCTTCACGCGGGGCCCAACAATTTTTAATGCACTACTTAATCAGCTTTGTTTACCCGGCCGGAGAGAAACGACGCGTTGCACAATCCGTTAAACGAACAGAGAGACTCACGCGCCTCCTGAACTTCTTGACCAACATTCGCACGATATTCATGATGTAACGCGTCCTCCAGTTAATCACAAACTTGCGATCACACTTGCACACGCCGCCCGTTGAATTATACGGCAGGGTTTAGTTTACGTTCGCGAAGCAATCCTTTCTTTCGTTGCTACCAGCAGTTGCCGTCGGGGTCCCCGTGGGTAGGCGCCGGTAACGGCACGGCGACTAACTCGACGACTATTCAACAGTTTAAAGTTATGCACCAGTTTAGAGGGAAACCTGACCGAAGCGCACAGCTAGATTATCGACCAACGACTTTCGTAATCGCCTACGAGTTACGGCAAACCTCTTTGCACAAAAGCGGTCCGCAAGAAGTTTGGCGAACCCGAGGCGCCATTGGCCAAGAAGCTTGCAAGTATGGCTGGATTCGCGATTGCCGTTTCATTTCTGCCGCGTTGTCAATTTCGTTGTTGCAACCATATGTATGCAACGAATTGAACGACGTTGCTGGATTTGAAACTTCGAAGCTGTTAGATTGTTATTGAAAAATCAATACAAAAATTAACGTTTCACTCTCGTGTGAATGGGGATGCCTCATACTGTTCCTTTCATCCTGTTTATAACATTTGAACTGTTGTTTATATGAGAGCTGATTGGGCCCCGTACGCACGCGAGATTAGTCTATGCTTTAGGTCAGTCAGTTAATCTGGATGCGTTTAGTTCCTTCAAACCATTGATATAGTAAGGAAGGCACTCTTATTGCGTGGATAATAAAATATATTACAAAATCACAAGCTGAGGAGAATTATTGAATAAACCCATTTCCAACAGAAGCTAGCTGCACGTTATTTGATTTTCCCTCCCCGTCCCGATATTTGTGTAATAAAAGAATGAATGAGTCAATGGACGTTCTGCAAAAATTATGACCGCTGTATACGCAGCGTCCAACGCGTAGCGCTACAAGTTTTTCATTAATATCTCTGGAATCGATGTGTAGCCGCGGTCCAAATTTTGTGTTCGGTCCCCATGCCCCACACTCCGCCCACCTGCCAAAGTTCACGTCGATGAGCCGCTTGTGCTTCGGGGAACTGCCCGCCAAACAATTCAACGTTTGCCTCGCGACGATTAAAAACGTCTGAACTCTTCCCTACGCTTCGCGGACGTCCGCGGTTGTTTAATTGAACGAAAGCGGAAGAAATATTGTTGCCGCGTGACAGCGCGCAGTTTAAACGAGCCCGGAATTCATCGCGCAAAGGTCAAACGGGATGGCCGGCATCGTTGTCGAAAAATTCTCGTCCCACTTGGGATTTACCGGTGGACTGAATTGTCCGGCGTTATGTTTCTTTTTCCTAGGATCGTTAACATCGGGCCTGCACCCCAGGTAGCATATTTATACTATCACGAAATCCGAGATACAATGCCGCGCGGTCGAGTTACACCGGGCACGTTTATGGTTTATGCGAAGCCTTCTAATGCTTGCATGACGCTTATGACACAGCACGGTAAAACACAACAAGTCTATTAACGCGACTGTCCAGCGAGACTATTTTCAGGGTGCACGGGATGCGTACTTACGTACATACCGTTGAAAAAAAATATTATATCAGCTTGGGATAAAGGATTTCGTATCGTTTGGCTGGGGACATTTTAAATTGATGATATGAATGAACGATGTGTACAGAATTTTAGAACTATATTTCGCTTTGGATTTGCGCGCGTCCTTTGCGAGCCTTGTGCCGCAAAGGCTTACTAAGCCGAGTTACAAAGATACTCTAGCAAACGTAACCAATCTACCTCCAATTCAGTAGACATTTAAAAATAAGATATCCTCCAGTCTGGCCTCGTCGTTCTGCTTACCGCGCACTACATATATCTTTGATAAGTAGCAAGAGTTGAATCTGAGCCTTTCGACTAAAAGCAAACTATTAGGAATAAATACCACGAGCGTGCTTCAACATTAAGCGCAGATTACGAAAATAGTGAAATCGTTCTGAAAAGATGCGCGTATTACATCCGAATGTGTGTGATAATTGGAAATCGAATTTTCTTCGCATTTTACGGAGTAATTTCTGAACGATTCGTAAACGATTGGCCGGAAAACATTTGAAAATATTGTTTGTATCTCGGTGTGCAATCGACCTGTTACTCGAGTTCATTTTTGTTATCAATTATTCTTCAAACGTTATTTTACCATCCTCCAATACAAGGTATTACAAAAAACACGGGTTACTTTATTTCATTACCTACAACGTCATCCTGTTGGAATAATGTCATCCCACTACACGTATCGTTTACGTTTCGATAACATTTCCTACGTAGAAATTGTCCGTCACACGTGCAGTATATATTGGCACGATAAAACCGATGAAATCCTTGGAACCGAAAGCGACAGCCGCGAAACGATTGTTTCATGACACACGTGGAACACGTCATTGCTAATTGCATAATGTCGCTGATAATGAGTGCAAGTAATGCACTTACTTCGACCATCAAAATAATTCGAAACCTGAACGTGATTTCCACAATAACTCGTTCCTTCCAGCTAATTGTACATTGCAAAAGGAGTCGCAATGGAAAAAAGTTATATGTGTACTCCACCAGGGGAAAGAAAATAGCTTGTGCGATCATAAATTATTAAGTAAGACTGATTCGGTTGACAGTACACTCGTATAGGCGCTCGATCAATTGGTAAAACATTCAGTGAAAACAATTGAATTCATTTGGCAGATCAGCGAATTCCGCTAACCAAATAAAATGTTTAATGAGCATGGAAGGAAAAAGAAAAAGAGAATACGACTTTCTGCCCGTTTCTTTTATATTGCACGTCAACTGCACGGGCCCCCCTCCTCATTACTCGCTGTGTCCTTGTTATTTCGCGAGATCACGGTCGACAAATAATATAACGGACAGCAAAAATACCGAAAGGTTTCTATGTCTATTGGGCTTGGAAAGTTTGGAAAGCGGACGCATCGATCACGTCTATCCGATATCGCAGCTGCGCGATTTATGAAATGGATACACAACGAAGTTTCGATGCACTTGAGCAAACCATGTAAAAGAAAGAAAGGAAAAGTATTATATTATAAGTTCGTGAAATCACGACCGGCCGATCGTAAAATATCGAATTGTGCCTCCGTGAACTCTACTTGTACCGAATCTAGAAAGCACATAAATATGTATGCCGATTCCGTTTGCAAAACTGCTGAAACGTGAATGAGACTCATCGTGCTGGGTCAGTAAAACTAAAAATTTCTTGGAAAGTTCAGACTTTTCCAGGTGGTAATATTCGCGTTACCTTTGCGGCGCGACCATTTTTTCACACGGCCAGGAAAACGCAGAAATGCGATTCTAATTTCGCGACGCATGGATTTTTTTTTTAATACGCAGGTAGCGTTAAATGATCGACTTGATTAGTCCCGAAGAAAATCGTGAAAATATTTATGTTAATTCTGCGATATTCAGAGCCGACGGAAATAAAGGAAAGTTCGGCGAGAATTTTACGTGGCGCATACACATGAAATTTGTGTTAATATCTACCGTAAGAAACGGTGAAATGTTAAAAAATAGTTAATTACCTCGACAGACGGATGCTTTCCCTTTTTAAAACATGATTGATTCTTCGTTATAAAGACTTTCTCCTATGCAATACTTTTTACACACTTTAACTAGCATGCGTTCTCTTTGCAGAGCCGCGTAACACGTGCTTACAACATTTCATTAATATTTTACAACTCCAATTTTATACATCACTTCACGACTATCGAGCATTTCATCTACGGCAATTATTGATTTTTATGCGCCATTTTCATGCGCCGGTATTAATTATTATTTTAGGAACGCCAGGAATCCAAAGCAATACAGACACTCTATGACTAATTAATAGTTTCAAATGAAGAGAGATTAAAAAAGATCGGACGATGATAACCTGGAATCAATAAATCTACAACGAGCCGTGCAACATACATAATTGTACCCACAACTGAATATTTTCTCGTACGCAAAGGAGGGGCTGAATTACGCGCGATTGGATGCGGCTCATCTCTGCAACGCGATTAAATATGTCTGCTATTTTTTACCTCGAGAAACGGAGTACATATCTGTGTTCGTTTACATAAGCTGCGATCTAAGTACACGGCCGCGACTAGACAAAAGAGAATCGCATGACGGATCAGTCAGACATTTCAAGGAGACAACTTTCCGATCGGTTCCCCTCCTTGTAGACGTAATCTGTTAGATCTGTGGTGTACGACAGCATGCGGTCTTATCATCGTCACGCCACGCAGTTCTCGATACCGAGGAAAATCGTGCACATGAATCACGGAACGGCTCGCGAGAGGGTTAAAAACGCGACGACCGGTGATACTCGTTGGCCGAAACATTGTTATCTCGCTCGACCGACCTGGTAGTAATGAAACGTATAATAATTTACGAAACACCTGTTAATATTGCTTGCGGAATTACGGTATATTACAGTTAAGCACAGAAGATTATGCAAGGAAACTGAATACCGAAGGTAGAAAATTATAAGTACGGTATAATCGTTGAGAAATATTTGAATACGCGTAAGTGCATAACGTGCATAGCGGAATTATCTTTAAACACCGATTTAAATGTTCCTTGCCTACATGAAAGATAATATTATTAAGATAATTTCGTTTTTGCTTGCCCTTTTCCTGCCTCCTCAATCGCAACGAAATTGATATAAATGAAGAACTGCTACTTTCTCAACCCCGTGAACGATTTATCGTTTCAATAATGAAACCGATAAATGAAATATCCATTGCTTTCTGTATTCGTTACACCATTTTCCCAATTAGCGGCATCTGTTTCTTTCTCCACCGCAATTGAAGGTTTGTTTCCTATTGCGAGGGTAAAATGAAGGAATGGGAAAATGATATACGGAACTGAAGGGACTTTCGCGTTGCAGTTGCGCAAGCTGTGAAACAATTAGATGCAGATCCCGGCAGGAGACTTTCTAAATTCACGTATGAATTAGTCCGAGGGGTCTCGATTAAACCGCATGTTGCGAGTTCTCTGGTTGGGTTGTCGGACAGCTGGATATTTCCCCACGTAATCTATGCGACTCTCTTTGTGCAATAAATAACAAGCGCACGAAAGTTGTGCCAAAAAAAAAAAAATAAAATAAAATAAAAACGGACAGAGATAGGCGCGAAAGGATAACAAGCAACACCCTAATCAACTTCGGTCCACCAAACATTCGCCTCTGCTCCACTAAAATACAGCAATGCCGTGGGCAAATGGACGTAAATCGTAAATACGACGCTCGCCAATCGAAAATATACAATTTTTCGACTCCACGATAACGTAGAGAGAAGGGTGGCGCGGTTGATTTCGGAATCGATGTTGAAACCGATGTTATTAAAAAGATGAGATCGATCGAAAGTTGTCGAACTTCTGGCTCGTTCCAGTTTTTGACGTGCGCATGGTCGAAGTCAAGGCGAGTCACTCGATTTTATTGCACGGCAGCCGGGGTAGGTAATTATATTTGAATGCGTTACCTTGTCCCGCCGAATAATTGTTGAATGGCAAAATGCTGGGGAACGTTTCATAAAGAAACCGTGTCACGAAAGCGTACGTCGAGTTGAAACGTTCGAGGAGCATGTTGCGACACATCCGATCCGATTGCACACGTATATTAACAATATAATCGGGATGCATTAATCGTATACTTAATTTGCACCGAAGCTCGGTATAATCGGCGACACGGAAGTACGCCCCGAACACAGCCGTGAATTTAATCCTCGCGGCGCAATTATTTAATGGACCCGCCGTAAGCATACCATAAATGATCTTGGACGTTTAGTAACTGTGCTTGAACTCAATAGAAATGCAACTCTGTGCAACATCAGTGCACTTAATTAAACTGATGCTTCCCTCTGCGTATAGCCCCCGGATAGAATTACTTCTCAACGTTATATAAGATATTCATTCGATTACACGAGTTTAAGGGCGGTGTTAGGGGTAAAATTATTGGCGGCTAGTTTTAACCAATGGGTCGCGCGTCGAATATGTTTGTACGTGTATTTAATGGCGGCAGTAACGAATAAATCTTTGTCAGAATATTGGAAAAAAGGGAACCGAAGCGGTTACTTCGAGAACGCGGAATGCGTATAAGTATGTGCAGACGTATGCATGTATGCATGCATGTACCGTACGCTGCAAGTGGCGTAAGGTGGGTCGTAAATTCGAGTGCCCGCTAAATTGTAGCAAGTTTTCAAGTACGACACCTTTTGAGACCGAGAAAAACGCGCAACGAACATTGTTGAAGCGTGAATCTTAGATCCCAACGAAACCTCGATGCAATGCAATTTTTTGAAAACTCATTTTTATTTGGCAAATATTTTGGCAAATATTAAAATCGAGAACTAATTCTGATAACATTTCGGACACCATTCAATTAAAACGTATTATATTGAGAGATATTCATTTAATAAAGTATAATTGCTATACTCTAAAAATTGATGTCAACCTCAATAATTGTTAGATTTTAAGGAAGTCACTATAAGTGCGTGGTTAACAAAGTATATTATAAAATCACAAACGGATAAAGTTATTCAATAAACCCATTTCCGCTAATAATTCCCATTAACGATATTCAACCCTTCGTCTACCGAACGATTTTCTCAGCGTCCGCGTTGCCGTCTGCCATTTCATAACGCGCTCGAATCGCAAACACTTTTCAAGACGCAAGCTACAGTCTCGAAATAGCCCTTTTCTTTTACCACTTACAACTTGTTAGCTGCATTTATGACTACTTTCGCGTTCTCCAAGCCAGAGTATCGACAGGGGTCTCATTCAGCCACGGACACACCCTTAACCGTGGCAATCGGTCGCAGAACCTCCGATGGAACGTCCACTCTATCCGTTTTTGCGTAATCTTTCGACTTACCTCTTGAGATACGGGGTTCCGGTTGGTGTTCGATGTATTATTAATGGACGAGAGGGTGGTGAGGGTTGCAGTGCCGACACCGCCGACCGTCTTTCCGCTGACCTTGGTACCAGCACCACCGACATCTTTGTGCAACGTTCCAGGACTCTGGAATGAAATATTGGAGAACGTCAGGACAATGATCGTCGGCAGATCTTTCCCTGTTCTTTTTTTCTTTTTTTTATGACAGCGTTGACGCGACCCGTCAGTGTTCCGTCTCGAGTAAGATTCGAGACTGAGAATGAATGAAATAATTTCTTCAATCGCGAGGTTCGAATAATTTCGCGGTGCAAAATGAACGATGCGGAATTTCTGTCTTTATTATTGGACTGGCCTAAGGGGATTTCTTATTAATTTAAACAAAAAACAAATTTTTTGACGCACTACGTAAGAAGAAGTAATAATTGTTTAAAAACGCAATCGATACCCGAGAAATTGTGAAGCAGCTAATTCAATGATAAATTCTTCATTAACGCCCGCGTTGCACAATTAATGAATTAAATACAAATACCTATTAATCGTAGCAGGTAACAAGGGAACTATGTTCTAAGATTAAAAGGAAAACCAGACTAGCCCGATAGGAAAAGCTTTCTCCACCCTGTCACTGTTTCTTTCCATTTCAATTTTTCCTCGATCAAACGAACTAAACAATTTTCTTCCTCCTTCCAGTTACAGATCCTGGTTAATCGTAATCTCGCGCCATCTATTCCCCCGCGGCAGTTTCGTCAGTTAAATGAACATTCCCCAAGACATTTACGTTAATCCAGTGTGGCCCCATTAATTCTGCGTCGATTAATGCGCGCGTACTTCATACACGTTGCACGCAAAGCGGCGGTCCCGCCCGATACAGCTTATTTCTGTTAATTAAGAGCCGAAGCAGCCACTTCTAATTTACAGGCCGTCTCATTTACGTCTTGTCGAGGCATACCGAACGGGCGATTCAGTAATAGGAGACAAAGAGATGACGTGGGTGGTTTCGGATGCAACTCGCGTATCTGAAGTAGAATGCATAAACGCACACGTGCAGGAACGGACGGTGCAAATCTCACAATCAACGGGTGTGTGTTTGTGTTCGCAATATCCGAGAGCCACGTTGGACGGCTGACATACGCGGCTGATAAAATACCAGATAAGCGAGGGGAAATAAAAATAAGATGACAGAACCGGCTACTGTTACCGTTCGACGTTCATGATAACGTTTAATTGTTCGCCACGTAATTGAACGACTGTGCGCTATTATGTACCGGTATTAGAAACAGTAACAGCAATCACCAGCTCTATTCTCGATTGTCGTGGCAGTGAGACGGGTGCGAGAAAAATTGAATCGCGAAACGGTCGCGAGTTCGATGCTATCGACGCTCGATGATTTATAATATAATCCTGAAGGAGGGTCAGAAGAGGACCGGATGAAATACCGACGCGTGGAACGAATAAAGCTTTCGCGCCATAAAGAAACGCGGACCACAGAAATTTTCTTCCTCCTTGGTCGAAACGGTTGGGAAATGGAATTCTGTTAACTGTTACCCAAATTGACGAGACAGCCATCTTATTTATTCCTCTCCGCCGAGTGAAATATGTGTATGGAGTGTCAGCGGTGAGTGAAATACAATATATATATATATATAAAGTGATCATGTAAGATGGACGAAATGTTTGCAGAAGGGTACCCGCGTACGTTCGTTCAAGTGTTACAATAAATATTAAACAATGTCAGGGGTAGCGATTAGTTATAACTTTTACGTATCATTTGGAGCAGGCTGGATGCCAAAAACGTTCGCCATAGACGTCATGGAAAATATTGCAATCGCCACGTGAATCCGCACGATGGACGAACAATAATGCTTTAGAAATGATTCCATCTATAAATCGTCAATGGCCAGCTCGTATCGTAAATTCGTGACGAGAGTAAAGAGAGTAAACAGCAGTAACGTTACGTTTCGCAGGCTCGCACGAGTGTCTCTGCACGATGACACACGGTGAAACGGATTTAATTGAAAAAAGAAAAAAAGAAAAAGCGATATCGCTGGCGTACATATTTTTTTTACGGTTCCCGTGCTACATCACAAGACGTTTAGTGCTAATAATTCTTGCAACGCGCTTTTCAGACCGCGGAAGGTTGAAGACCCCGCGGTTAATATCCAACAATGAGTCGCAATAAACTTCTTTATATTCCACGGAAACACCAAGCGTTCGCCAGATCATAAATTATGCGTATAAATCGAGAATGCAACGGTTCGGGAAAAAATTCCTATACGCGATGGAGGGATTGCATGCACTTAAAACACCGCTGAAACAGCATTTCCCAATGAAAAGGATTAAATGAAATAGAAATTCCACGGTAAATTCAGTTCGAATCGGTTTATTATTACGTGTTGCACACCTTGGTACACGTATAGTGCGCGACGTATACACCGAACTAATCACTCCGCGAATAAATTGGACAAGTTTCGATAAAATCCTTGCCCAGGTGGATGAACGCACTTTCAACGCCGCGTTTCGCTAAACGAACTTAGGCACGCCCGGAAGTAATGGAACGGTGTCATTAGTTCGATATAGGTGTACACGTACCTGTGTTTCATTATCAATGTCGAATGCTGTGGTTACCTTGCGCCATTAAAATGCACGGGTCAATGCACGTTTCAAGAGTTGTCCATGTAACACGGAAACGGTATCGATTACCCTTTAAATTTCATCTTCCTTTTAATGTTATTTATCTGGAGTTACGTATACGTATGCATATGTATAAAATCACAGATCTATTAGATACAATAAATGAGTTACGTCGAGCGAGACTGTATAATGAATTGGATTGACTAAGCTAATTGTAAAAAATTTGTGGCTCTGCCAATGCTGCAAGAATCTTTCTGAAACTTGCCTGGAATGTTGCGCATGTACGTGGCATTGGAGCAATTACTATTCCATACATCTATCCATGCCATTTATAGAACGTTTACACATTTGCCTCGTTTCAACTGCTTGGTCGCCGATAATCAAAAATCTTCGAACGATTTCACAAACCGTATCGCTCATTTCAAAAGGAAATAACCTGCGCAACGATGCACGCGAAAATCGATGCGTTAGACGATCGTCGTCAGGTGTCCAAACAATGTGCTACATAACAATCAACCCGACGTTTCCAAAGAACTTTATCGCAACTCTCCGTCGATAAACAAAATTTCGTTGCCGAACAAATTGCAACATTGTTTCACGAAATACAACGAAATGCTGCGTCGTCAATCGTCGGATAAACGCGTGCATTAATCGTTAATATCTACCCCGCGAAACCGTGGACAGACGACACGGTAACGGAATGTTCCGAACAATCGACCCGTGTAATTCAGAAGCCAAGCACGGCCAGCAAAAGAAAAAATGAGAAACGGGCACGAGGTAGCGTTTTCCAAGATCACGATCGGAAAGATAGTTCTGCGACGATGAACGAGACATTGACTGCAACGATGCCTGCACCCGAAGAAAGTCATCAGGCGTCCCCTTAATGACCAGCAATCGATGCTCCCCCGCCTCGACAATCCCTGCGCATCGCTTTCACGAGCCATTGTCTTCGGGCGAGCCGGCGATTATGTACGTTCGTTAATTAAAAACGTTCTACCCACTGGCCCACCTCTCGGCCTAACTGTACCGTCTTAATTATGGAAGAAATAACGAGTCGAACGCCGGGCCGCGTTCGTTTCCCCCGCGAGGCGAAACCAAACGAGCCGCGACCGATTCAGATACGTTTCATGTAAAACTGCAAGGTTACTTGGCGTGTTGACCTTTGTCCTACGAGTGAATTATGCAACTTTCACGTCGCGTGAGATATTAATTTCGCATTTTTTTCTCTTTATTACGTGGATACCACCTGCCGCCGTTAATAATTATCTTACATAAGGTATGCAGATACACACGTAGGTACGCGTCCCGCCGGTTCTTTTTTCCGACTCTCTGCTTCTTCATTCTTGTTTTGTTATTTCATGCGCGACTGTTAGACACGGCTGAGCTCTCGTGACGTCGTGTTGCAATGTACTTTTTAATTCTATCGTTAACGATTGGGAAGTTTATGGTCCTGGAGACTCGGTTAATGGTTTTCTGGTACGATTAACCCTTTGCGACCCTGTGCCACTTCGACGTCACGTACCCGTTAATATATGTATATATTTTTTAGTCCCGCTTTCCTTTTTTTTTTCTTCCCTTTCTTTTTCACTTTTATTTACCGTTGCGTTTCATTGCCGCAATATTTGTTGTAACTAAAGCGTGTGATGTAGACTGCGATTCATTACGCCGTTCGAAAAATTATTTTATCAATGTACGCTCCATGATCAATAATTTCGGCTTACAAACTTTATGCTTTGCTTTCTAACTGAAACGACGTACTTTCGAGAACGCTGCAGGAATAATCGTTTTTTAATTGAATTCGCAATAGAAATATATATGCACATGAGTGCTTGACTGGTTAATGCCAGTGAGTTCATTAAATTCGAGAAATGTCGAAGCAAGTAACGTCAGATTGCTGAGAAATTAGATCGCTGCAGTGCTGAGTTATTCGATTGGAATTAAATTGAATTTCGTTATGTTGGAAATCCGTTAAGTCCAGATTCTATGAACGGTAAAGGTGTTACATTACATTGTACAGGAACAGTACGGAACAGTATCTGATTAGATCTAACGATGGACGAGATAGATTCGGTTGGATTTACAAATACCGGGTTTAGTTTGATAAGAGTAGCAAACAATGCTGTTTAACTCGATGATATCGTCGAGCTATCGAAACTTGCTCAACGGAATCCTAAAAATGTCGAATTGGATCGAACGGCAGAAAGTTTAATCGCGCCTGGCTGAATTCCAAACGAAATACTTCAGATTTAGTTCAGTCGTAAATTAACTCCGGCCAGATGCAGGCGAATTAAAAATGTATTAAGATCACGACGGAAAGAAGGTGCAAGATGGAAAAAAAAATTATCGACGGTACGCCACGCATTAAAATTGAATGGATCGTTGAGAAACGTCCCGCGTTTATTATCACATTTATGAATAATATTAAAGCACGGCATGATTTAGAAAATCGTACAACGCCTGGGTAAAAACGTTTACAGCTCACAAATTTACAGCTGCGCAGATTAATGCCCGGAGAATGCATTCATAAAAAGAACAGACAAAACGAAATTCTTTCACATAAAAACGTCCCGCGAGAGAAACTTTTTTCCATCACTTTTCACGTAGGAAAAAAGAACTTTCTCGTGCTCTTTTCATTCCTCAATTTATGCGTCCGATCGAAAGTCGTAACTCGGCCCCGTGAAACCGCCAGAAGCTGCAAAGTAGACCATAAAGGAATTCAATCTCTCGTGGCAGTCCCTTTCCGAGCAGATGCGTGTAACGTTCGGGCACGTCCAGCGGAGGCGAAAGAGTTGCGTCACAGGATATATTGTAGGGAACAGTGGACGAAAAGAAAGGGAAGGGATGAGAAGAGAAGAGACGAGAAAGAAAGAAGAGGAAGAAAGGGGAAGAAAAAGGTTTGGACGTTAAGGCTGTGACCATCATTAGCTGTGGGCAAAGGGTCAAACCTTAATCTCCGATGGCACTCACGTTTTTCCATTTTTCTCGAGACACCTGGCCGCGCGCGCACTGCGCGATAGCAGGTGATCAGATTTGCCTTGTTGGTATACAAGGTGCGTCTCGAAACTTTCGAGATTTCGCCTCGGGCCACGGGATATTCTTTACAAGCTGGACGATGATCCAGAAACATCATTGTGGAATCGCAACGTGAAATTTGGCAGATGTTCCCTCGAAGAAAGGTTTTACGATGCTCGAATGATTGGTGTTTAGAAAGATTCAGTAAGAATCGTGTTTCACAATGATTGTTTAGAGCTCGAGGAAGATAATGGTCGCACAGTTTTGCTAATTAAGGGGCCCTTTTAGGTGATCGTTTGTCCTCCGGAACGGAAGTTAGATGGCTGATAGGGTGAGAGCGTTTAAACGATTGTAGATCCAGGTAGATTGGGGAACCGCTAACAAAACGAGCGGTTCAACGTAACGAGAATATAATGGGTTTTTAAAGAATTGCATATTTGGACAGAATGCTGAAAAATAAAATATCACGTGGGATCTTGGATACAACTCAACTTACGCCGTGTCACATTTTAGTTAAAGGCAATAAATCGCAGAGTAGATTGCGATTGTTTCAATGTTTCGTTGCTTAGTCAATATTGTATCATCACTGAGAATATTTATTTAACACGCGCTCGAAGTTATCGTTGGTTTTTCTAATTTTCTTACTTGAACGCGAAACAATGATCGAAAGTAATTTCTCTTCTCAAAATGAAAGATAAATTCGATTACAGAAATTTGCCAATAATGCCGCAGTAAAATCTTCTTGAAATTACCTTTTTATTCGCTTCTCGATTTACCCTTCAATATAATCGCCAACAAATGTCCACCATAAATACCCCAGCCACTTTTCATTGCAAATAAATGCACGAGACGCCAGAAATAAATGTATCGCGACGAATCTATCGAATGGCACAAGCCCAGTGATTTAAATCGTAGAATTTTTTTCGTCACACCATGTATACACGGTGCTCGAATCGAGAGCACACCGGTTCCACTGCTTTTGCAGGCACGCATACAAACAAGGTGTTCTCAGAAAAAGACGAAGAAAGAGATAAAAGGTAGCTCGTGGATACCTGAGCGTGCACAGACACGAGAAGAACTCCCTTCGAGACACGTGCAGGGCAGCAGATGTATCTCGTGTCTCAACACCTGCCAGCCATGCGCACAGGTACAAAGACTAGAGGCTACAGAACACATTTACACGGCTTTGGTTGGACAGCTGCGGCTTGCTTCACGCCACGAGAAACCCCCGTAGAAAACCAAGCCTTTTCCGCGGGGAAACCTTCCTCGAGAGATTCACTGGCCCCCATTATTTTTCCTCCGGAACGCTGGGCGTCGTGTGTGGGTGGACTGATAAAACGAAGTCCACCGACCCGTAGACGAATTTCCTATGCCCGGCGAATTCGTCGCTGCCCTAAACACGGGCGAACCGTGATCGATAGAAGGGCCTGTTTGGGCAACGCTTCTTTTCGAAGCTTGCCAGTTTCGAAACTGTCAATCCGAAGAAAATCGAACGGGAGCGGGCAGGTTTAGGTTGGCATTAAGATATTCTTTTTGAACCGTGGCGACATGTTGCGGGCATTTGAATTCTAAAAATATGCAGGTATATATGTATGTAGGTTGTGACTAGGATTGGGAAACGATTTAGGTTGCACGGTAAAAAGTTTCTGGTTACCCGTAGGAGTTTTGGATTTCGGCGGGCCCCTCGCCGTCATTTCTTTTCGGCAATGAACGAAACGCGTTCCAGTTACGAAAACTCGTGCTCCAAACGAACGGAAACGTTCGTGGTAATAAAAACAATGAAAGGAGAACTTTACAACTCGATGGGTGAGAATACTTTTGAGTAATTTAATACAGCCCGTAGCTAAAAGTGTTGACGCTATTTAAAGTTTTTCGAGCTGAATTTTTTTGTAGATTATTACACGCGTACGGCGTGAAAATGATAAAAATTATTTTACTCGCCGCAATTTTATTTCAACGATTCGCCGATGATCCTTCTACAGACTATCCTAAAATATTTTTCTCGATTATTAATTGAAACGATGAATTATCAATTTGAAATGATTTTTCATTCGATTTCATGTGTTCTGTAAATTCATTGAGTACACACGTTTACGCGTTACGTACGTTTTGCAGCACGTTAAAAGAAACACCGCTAATGCGATTCAGAGACCTGAGCATCATTAACCGTGGCATGACCGCTTGCAAATTTCATACGTATTAGTCACCCGAGATTATCTTAACAATCTAAATCTTCGGTTACAGCTATTCCGCGTACCACTAATAGGAGCCACTCGTCGTAACATTAACTTCATCCCTATCAACATATATATATCTACTCCTGTGACAACGATATCAACCTGTCTTCAGATAACTGATAACGCTTTAAATTGTAACATGACAAATGATTACAGTAGCTTGCTTACCGAACATATGTATGCATACGAAACTTGTTCTGCGTTCACTTCAACGACGTACAGAACATGTAATATATTCAAACCAATAAAAGTGTTTTAAATGTAATACCATCTTTCCTTCGACTCGTCGATTAAGCAATCTTGGATGCAAATATACCTATGTTAAAACGATTGCGAAAATAAAATACATCGTGGAAAGTACATTGAACGAAATCTCGAAATAATACCGTGCAAATTTTGCCATCCTCCATTCGAAAAACGTTGCGCCATTCCGCCTACCGATCACCGATTGTCTAAGCGTTTCACGGATAGATCGACTGCGTGAACAACGAGGGAGGATAATCGATTAAACGAACATCCGGACCGCTTCGATCATCAATCACATCGTGGCCGACCAGCGAGCGCATTGCCAGGACGATCGTTAAAATTCATTTTAATTCTACGAGGATGCTCGCCAGTCACCGCGCTCGGAATTCTCGCCGCGCTTTTATATTCCAAACGTTCTCCACTGCGCTTTTACTAGCGTCCATTGGGAAATCGACGCGGAACGGAACGCTTGAAGATGCGCCTGGCCGCGACAACAGAACGCGCGTACGCTCGCTATCGCTTAACGACGCACCGCAGGAAACACCGCTTTCAGAAATAATTGCAAATGAAACGGAACCGTCGCGTACACGTTGCCCGCCGCGTACCTGCGCGCCGATAAAAGTCGCAGAAGGTAATTTCGACGCGGAGTCGCATCGAGGCTCGTTCAAGCGGACGGTCATCGGTGGCAAATAATAAGTTGCCAGTGGAGCACGCGAAAACACCTGCCTATCGGATCAGGTAAAAGCGACCCGCAATGCACCTAGACACGGGTGTACCCCGTCGTCGTTGAGGCGTTCGTTCTGCGACGCACAGGACACCGCGACGGGCGATTTCGCTTTCCTTCAATTAACGCCAACGACGCGGAGACGCTTCAGGTAAATCCGCGTGGACTATCGGTTGCAACGAAATCAAGGTTACCTTCCGCGGCACGCAATGAAGATTCATGACGACTGTACATTTGACGGTGAATATTAAAAGATTGTACCATAAAATACTGTGGTTAAGGATATTGTTAGAAGCAGGGTTCCACCCGGAATTGTTGTGAACTGTATCGTATCTAAATCGGAAAGTTGTATTAAGTAAACTGCGAATTCATTCGTTTCGTCTCCAACAGATTCGGATACATAAAAACACTCATGTATAACGGGTGTTTTTAAAAGGCTGCAATATCTGTCGTTGAAAGAATTAAGTATTCTGTTGCGAATTCTATTGAATGAATCTAGGGCACAACTGGAAAATATACAATATAAATCGAGATCAGTAGATTGCGCAATAAATAAAGGAGAGTACAGCGACCTTACAATATTATCTATTCTGTATGTATCAACCGGATAAGGCGAGGAACGCAAAGCAGAAAGGGAACAGTCTACTTCGAGTGATTATTGATGAAAGAAACGAGGTTACGATTGAGTATTATAAAAGGGTTCGGTGAATTTAGAAAGATTCTAATTTGACAAAGCGGTCACGGGGCCCGAATATACAACGTCGTTGCGTTCTTCGGTTGACCCTAGTGGGACCGACTTATCAGCGACGATTGACTTACTTTTACTGGTGAGAAAGGCGCCAGGCCCATCCGTAAAGCCTGTGAACCACGTGGGTTATTGTCTCACGGCTCTGAAACCGTTTTACACCTTCGATTGTTAAAGCTGGTTGAGCCGCGGGGATAAGTGTATGGGCATACTTGATATTGAGAATGGGAGCGAAGTTAGTAAATTCAGCCGGATAAGTTTTATTATAATAATTATATAACGATATTGCGATGACGATAGTAACAACGGTGTCGTTATATTCGGGACGTGAGTGCAGCCGGTCAAGAAATATCGCAAACAAGTAGAAAACTGTTAAACAAGTTGGGAACAAATTCGATTCATTCGTGTGAATAGAAAAACGATTGACGATTAGTCCTCCACTGGATTTCGGACCTAACGATATCGTAACGCCTACTCGAATCGGGTTTTAAAGAAGATACGTAATTCTAAACGAGCGACTCGGCGCGTCGGGACATCCAGCTACAACGAATGGTGCTATGGAGAAATGAGTCGGAACGAATCTAGATCCTGAAGATGTATCATTATGTATGCATGCTTTGTATTCATGGTTTCACGTACCCGACAGTTAACTCGTGATCGAATCCTGTTCGAGTATACGATATATAAGTGGGAAACGTTCCGAGTTTCAACCCGAACGCAATGAAAAATAATCATCGACATTATTCACCCAGACAATTTTATATTGCCCATCGTCCAATGTACAGGGTGTTAAAAACGGGGACTACAATATTTCTGTGCGACTTGTACTATTCGTCGAAAGAAGTCTGAGAAAAAATGTTTGATCATCGTACGTCCCAGAATGAATCACTCCGTTGTAATATTGACTCATAGTTAATATGATACACTAAAATATGTATTTTAAATGACTTATATTACTTTCTCTCTACTTTTAAACCATCCCACTTGGCTTTAGTTTCGACTCGGCACTTTTACGGAATCGAGTCACGATTCACCGAGTATTTCATAAGTGGTCCGCGGAATGGGTGTACACGAGACACTGGAACGCAAAAAGGAATCGTAACTCGTAAGATCTAGGACAGTTCTCAATTGTCTTGCTGCTCGACGCACCAGAATGCGGAACGCGGGCAACGCGGGTATATACCAACTATCTTACGCACATTATTAATTGCACATGGTACATGCACATGGCCGATCAACAGTTCATAAAAAATCTAAACCCTTCATACTAATCGCCATTGCATTAGAAGATTACCAGCGACGAGTCAAATTAATTTCATTGCTACGAGTAACTGTGAGTCGCTTAGCAGTGTAATTACCCCCTCAAAAAACCGCCACAAAAAAAGGAGGACCTTTACTTTATCAATTTCCAATTCCCATTCGAAATTCTGATATTATGTTGTATTTCGAAAGACAATAATATCAACCATGTAAATTATTATTTAAAAAAAAAAAGAAATAAAGAAAACAGCGCAATGATAAATTCCTGACGTTACGCTCCATTACGTTATATAAAAGAAAGAGTTCCAAGGAAGAACTGGTGTATTCGTATGTTGCTTGAGTCTATATATGAATTTCAACTAGTTGGTGGATTAACAAATTTCTTGAAAGCGAGGAAAAGTTTCACATGTCCCATTATATTCACGGTGTTTCAGGCGGACGTTCGGCCATACGCCTGACGCAAGTGCACAACGGAGGATTTCCTAGTCGGGTCGTTTTCACAAGTATCAATTAGCCAGTGGTCATTGATCGGTGAAACTGCTTCTGGTATTAGCAACAGACGGTTAACTCTTAACCCATTTCAGCATGTTGCGACATCGTACGAGCGTCCGTTCGCCACGAAAATTCTGTACGCCACTTTTTCATACCGTCCGCGCCACGTGACCAATTAACGATGGTGTTTGAGGAGCTGGTACGTGGTCCGATTCGACGATCAAACCGACGAGGGGGAAAAAAAAACAAGAAAATATGGTGGAAAGAATGGAGGGAACCTCGAGTTGATGAAAATTTCAATGCGCGCGTAAGTAATACGCGTCTAGATTTCTCTCGCTTTCTTTGCTCCGTCTTGTTTCGCTCGAAATACATCGTTCCTTCGTTGCTGTTTGAGTGCACAATAAGTTTCTGCGCAGGTGTAAGTAGATATTGTTGAAATTACCAGTTTCTGTTTGCTTCGTTTGCAATTTCATATATTATATTCGTTCGTAATTTCTGCGACTACTTTTACCGTTACATTTGCGTAAATTCGATTGCTAAGAACAGGAGCCTTTGTGCTTCTCATCATTTAACAGATTACAACGATTTACAATTTGCCTCAGGGTATATGTACTTTTCTTCGTCTATTCGCGAGCAACATAAATTGTAAAGGATACGTTGGATACAGTAACCAAAAAGAATCCGCATATACCGCCGAACTAACAATTATCGTACTTTATGAATCCTATACCTATCATCCATATCGTCAAATCACGTTGCCCCAAGTACCCGTCCTCGCTAATAGTAACAGACGCCTTCCTCTAACTTCTTGCCCCGAAGATTCCAAACCAGAACACCTCGACGAGAAGTCGCGGAACCGTTACTTCTCCTTCAACCTTTCTCGGTAACCGCTAAAAAAACCTCCGTAAGAAAAAAAAAAAGAAAGAACTCAGGTGAACAGCGCAGTTAAGCTACTTAGACACAGCACGAGAGTACATGCCCAATGATTACTATTCTCTCGTCCAGCTTCTGACGGGAAAGAAAACAGAAGTGGTGTGCGATTTGTCTCGGTCAGAATAATCATGACAATAACAACAAACAAAACGAGACGGGAGCTGGCTTGAAACGCTCGCGCGTAACGCCGAGCCAAGGAGAAGGGGGCTTTTCGTAATTCACCAGCGCCCCTTTCGCAAAAATGCCGACCGGTATTACCTTTTTGCTCGACCGGCCGCAATTTTTGCGCAAGCCCGTTGCACGCCGCACACGCAACGATGCTGCTTCTTTCGTCCTGTGGAAACTGGTCCACGAGAAATAGGGAATCGACCGCGACAATGGTATCGAAACGCGTTGGTGGAACACACGCGCGACACCAGGCGAAGGGAAACGTCGAAGGGCAGAGTGTCCTTTCCCGAGGGTAACGTGCTGAGAAACCGTGGCAAAGGACGAAGCGTGTACACATGTATCTGTACATTACGTATGTACATAGAGAGAAACGAAGAACGCGGCCGTTCGCTTTGACTGGCGCGCACGCAACAGAAGGAAAAAAGGGGTTGTGCTCAAGAGGCGACCAGTCTGTTGCTACCAAAGGACATGGAGGAGTCAAGTGTTTGCTTGCCAGGCGAATTATTTTATTGCTGACTGACGAAAGGCCACGTCGAACCGCTTTGAACCCCCCTTGCTTGCTTCGCGTCAAGTGCAACGTTTCTTTCGCGGCATGGAAAGTATAGACCGGATTTCGCGAAAAGCCACCCCTTGCTGGTGAACGCGCACGCCTACATGTACGGAATATAGGTACACGTTTCTTTGGCAGCCTCGGCACAAATATTGCAGACATTCCGAGAAACAATCGTAGCGTTCACTTTTCGGTATCTGAACTCGAGGTTTTCTCGTCTATCTCGTTCTCTGGCGCAAGTGCGCGAGGTGCTTCGTACGTGATTTCACTGGCGGCGAACGAATGCTATAAACCACCCAATTACGTCTCTTTCCAAACTTTCCTTTTACGTGACCCTGTATCCTCGTTCACCCTCCGGTTTCCATTTTACCCGATCCGTCTCTACGTGCCGCGGCAACTTACGCGTATGTCCGTGTACTTGCTCGCGGATCGCATGGAAAACAAAACGCAGGCCTTCAACCGTGAATTACCCCCGACACGAACAAGATCGTTAACTCATTATCGACCGCGGAACCGATAATTCTTCGTAGAAACGCGACTTAATAACTCCGCAAGCACCGCGACCGACCGCTCAATGAAGATCTCCCTTTCAATTCGCGTGCGTTCGCATCGCATGGCGTTAACGTTCACGTCGCGGACCCCGTCCGTGTAAAAGTGGGAAACCGTGAAAACACCATAGAGGATCGCGGGGCCATTATAGTATTAAATAATTAAGCGGCAACGATATACGTCCGATACGAAATGAACGGAACGGAGCGTATTAAGCGCACGAACGTCACTCGCATGCAAAGTGTCCGCGCTAGGTGATACGTTCCGTTCGCCCGGGGGCGAAGAGAAACCCGCTCCAACGGCTGTCATTAATCGAAAATTGTTTAACTCGCTTAACGTTCGACGCTTATTGGCCGGTAAGTATACGGTGTCTAATAATCATGGTTATTGTCAACAGCGAGATGGGCATTGCTCGATACCTCGAGTACACGGCTCTCGAGGTATCCTCGTCGTTCGGAGAGCACGAACGATGGAACGACGATTCGCCGGATCGTCTGTGCCCTTTCATTCGCGGAAATTACGCCCGCCTCGCTATCCGAATTGCCCGTGTCGCCGTTATCGAGTGTGACGAGCGCGAGATCGAGCCGTTTCTCGATAGAATTATTCGACAATGGTTCCGCGGGTACGAGTGAATTATGTTGCCGGAGGGGTGAACGATTTGACGCGTGACCGACGAAGTCGAGCACCAGGGGTGAACAATGAAATATGTATGCCGGGGTTTAATGGCGGTATAGGAACGATGAGACTCTGGTGGTGTTTGTTTGCACAAGTTTCTATACGTTGATATGAATGAATTTACGTTGCGCTGTAATCGTGGCGCGCGTCGTTTTATGAAGCGTCACTGTACCCGCCGGTAGTAGAAATCGTATTTGCGGCTGTCTTGAGGGATTGAAATCAACGAATTTTATTGCTATCGAATTAATAATACCATGGCGAGGCTGTCTCGTTCGCAAGTGACGAACAAGGAAACGATTTTACATCCAGTTCGAAGTTTTCCCTCCTCAAGTCGAAGGGAAACTGTAACACTTCTTAGCACGCACGGCCTGCGTTGTTATCCCTACAAGTTCCGCGCAAAAGGAAGTCGAAATCCATTCGTCGAATAATAGGCGCACATGGCAAGGACGGAAACTTGACGGGGGTTCGGAAAAGCGGAGCAGAGGAGGCCCACGGTCTGTAATGAGCAGTCATCGCTTTCGAAAATTTCTCCCTTTTTCCCCGAGGCAAACGATGGACCCATTTTATAGCTACCAAAGTTACAAGGAAGCTGCGAGAGACAGCCCTGATGGCCTGCAAACACACAAGTGAAACAGAACTTTCACGGCCACGGGCTCGACCTGGTCACTTCATTTCAGGTGTGCACAGACCACACGTATGTACAGCACGCACGAGGTCGGGCAAAAAGCGACCAGCGTACACACGGCAACGGTTGTCTCTGTCTCTGGACCCCGTGAGAGCGGAATCGGCCCATAAAAAAGGGGAAACAGGTTATCGAATTAAAGCGATATCGCCAGATATCGATTATGCACCGTGCCAAAAGACGCGCCGGTTCTTTCACAACGTCGTCCCAGGACGATATTTGGAGTAAACAGGTGCACACCCCGACAATAATAAACTCGTCTCTTTACGAATATGGATTTAGGAATAAAAAAAGGGAACGGAGCTTGGATGAAAAAATTCGGCTCTCTAGCAACAGTCGTGGGTACCGTACGAAGTACGTATGTACGTGTATCTTGTATGAAAACACTGTCCACTGCGCAATTCGATTGCTTTGTATACTAATAACACGGATAGAGTTTGTTTCCCATGGGAACGGTCATGTCGAACGCTGGCGTACCCTTTTCCAGTGATAACACGCGAAGGAGGAAGTCTATGTGAAAATTCAATTAGCGATGGGAATTTTTCCCATTGAAAGCTGGGATTGGTGTCAAGATTTGGCATCGATATTTGATCAAATTAATGCTAAACGAGTGTTGCAATCAGCAGGATACAATGGGTGTATCGATGCTATTGCACGAAAAGTTAGTACACATCCAAATTCTGTGCTCCCTATACGACTGAAACAAATGGAAACATTGTAATTCTAACCCGAGACCGAAGCTCCAATGCTACGGATAGAATTATGAAACGGTCGATACTTTTGTGCAGGTATCATATGGTAATCGATTCTCTTTGATACTTATGTATTCATGCGTACTTTCAATACAATCATACTGTACTATTCGTAATCGATACTAATCAACAAGGATCTTCTTGCACACCGCTGCGATGCTTCTGGTGAAAGGATGCATCGAATTCTATCATATAATAATAATAATAATAATATACATATTACACTTTCGACCAAACTTGCGGAGCCAATGCATTATTCTTGGTTGCACAGACATTGAATGGCTCGTGAACGATTCGCCGATTCGCAATTAATATTACGGAGGCTGACATTAATTAACTATGCTTCGAGCACCGTTTTATCTTAGATTGGTTCTTCCATTTTCAATTTCAAATAATTAATCAATAATTAGTCTTGTCTGCGTGGTCCAAAGGTTTACGTCCAGCAGCGTACGCGTAAACAATGTGCACTTGACGGTCGCGAAATTACACGGGACACGGGGTACGAATTCCAAAGGTATGACAAGAAAACGCACGAATAAACTCCATATCGGCGACCCTCCTTTTTTTCCAGGTCAAGACACTCGTTGCACTTTCCGCGAGGATCTTATCGCGCGATTCAGCGTGTACAATTACGACACAATGACCACGTTCTCTGCAATATCGACCAGTTATCGTACTTTCCGTCGCGGATCAGTTTATCTATCTGCCGGCCAGGAATAGCGTTGGAGACACACACACACACACACACACACACACACACACACACACGCGCGCGCGCGCGCGCACACACACACACACACACTTTCTCTCTCTCTTTCTTTCGAGATGAAAGGAGAAAGAGAGAGAGAGAGAGAGGGAGAGAGACGGTGGCAAACGAAACAAACCGCCGAGGGCACATATGGATTGTGCACGTGCACGCACGTGTGTTTCACGATCGTTTGAATTTTTCGTCACTTTCGAGTGGTTTGCCGTGCTTCTATTTTCCCACACACACACATCCGTGAAACATCTTCCCCCCTGGAGCAGTGACAGTGAATTAAAAGCAACTCCGCTCCGCACGTTGGTGTCCGTTTATATTTAGAGCCTGGATGCACGAGAGAAAACGTGAGACGTTATATGTATATGCAGTACTTGGCTGGCAATGGATTCACGTTGCTCGCGATGTTACACGAATGATATCGATCGCCGTATTGTTATCCGATAATCAAAGTTATTATTGTCGCGGGGATAAAGATTTTTATGCCGAACCCTCGGTGGTGCATGCAATTAAGATGCAGATACAACGTCTGCTCTCGGTTTATTAGTATTTCTCTTTATTATTTTTCTCGATGGAATTGAACGGGTGCATTTGCTTACGAGCAACGAAAACAAACGGCTTTGTCTGCGGCGGATAGATAATGACAATATCCGAGCAGTATGCATGTATATACTTGGCAATATGTTGCGCGTGCTGTCTGTTTATAAATAAATAAGTATACGCGAGAAAGGAATAATGGAATTCATTTTAGCAACGAACGTTAAGAATTATCATTAAGAAATTTCGTTCGTTTCCAGGAAATCTGATAGCTCGATTATTGAAACCGGTCGCGATAACAATTTTAAGAAACCGCTTTATGATATTACAGTTGTTCGCGAATGTATATATTCGTCCCTCTAATACGACTGAGGAATATCTTGTGTTCATTTAATATTCTCACCTTGTAATACTTAAATATACAAAAATAATTGTGATGCAAAATAATAATAAAAAATTAGTAAAAAATCATCAAACTATTTTTACATCTCATTAAAATTCTTACTGTCCGCGAACGTGCTAAAGTGGACTGCAAAATGTTTGCTGGAAATAGATTGCGTATTATTTTACTTTCTCACTAGTGTCTATATAATTTTGTGTAAAATACGACTGAATACTGCGTGTACCTGCAACGCGATCGAACACGTCTGCGACCAACTGTACGTACGTAGGTCACGTTGAGGTGTACTTTATCGAAGCAGCGGCAAACAACGCGTTTGACACTCTTCTCGGTACCGGCAACGCGTTTTGCGCCGCAAACGCGACTCCTATTGTCCGTTTGTCAATACGAGGTACCGTATGCGCACCAGTGCGATCAGCCTGCGCTTTCGTTGCACAAACGTGCGCACTTGCAAACACGTATGGACCCCTCTCTCCCGTAAACTCGCATACGGCACGGGCATGCAAACCAATAATACCAGTTAACAATAATCTCTGTCCGAACAGTAACGGATTCCGTGTACTGTTTCTTTCACGTTTCATTTACGCCGTTTCAAAAGTACAGGCGCGAACGAGACAATCTCAAGATCTGGAATAATTCAGCTCTTCGCGCCACCAGAAGCATTACAATAATGCACTGTGTGCCATCATCAGCGGGGCTGTGTTCATCGCTACAGGCCTACCTTGTAACGTTTACACACAAACACACAGAGTGATAGGGCTACACGCGTGCTTGCGTGCATGCATCGCAAGTAGACGAGCGTGAGACTCCTGGACAGACGCCTCCCGGTTCGTGTATGCATCTGCATTCGCGTCGAATGAGGTTAACGTTAATGAGGCACAAACATCTCCAGACACTGTAGCCAGGCCGTCCCCTTTATTCACCCTGTCATGAGCCCTCGCGGCCATGCCGCGTGTGCGCACCATCGGGGTTAGGATTTTTTAAACCGACCATTCTCGCTATTCGTTCCTTCGTTCGTTCGTTCCACTCGACCAACGGACTATAATCTAGCCGATGCAGTCGGGCTTTGTGAGGAACATCCGGTTCTGAAAAGTCCCGACGAACAAAAGGTTTTCGGAAACCCGTTAACAATTTCACACGCGTCACAAAGATTCCATATCGGCCTCATTAAGAACACCCATCGAAATTGCAAATCGAAAAGTATGTTTACGTTCGCGATGGGACCACGACCTCTAACCTATAAATATTCTTCTGGATAAAAAGTCCAGAGCGTGACTGTCGGAAACGTGTCATATCGGACATAAATTGTAATAAATCAGCGAAGAAACAATTAGTGTCGTGACAAAAGACTTTTATGTACATTGTGCGAGAAATTATGGGGGTAGAGATTCAACAGCGAATCGATGGGTCCATTTAAACGTCTCGCGTCGGACAAAAGCGTCCCCATCGTGATTGCAAACAAAAGGCGGCAAGAAAAAAAAAGAAAGTAAAGTTCGATATCCATATACATGTACTATATACGTATGTACGTATATAAATACACCCAGTAGAAATCTTTTGAATCGCGTCTCGCTTCCGAAGGCCATATATCACCGGTCTCGGGTCACTACCAAACACACGATACATGGTATGCCCGCGTACCGTTATATTCGTTCTAGAGGTTGGTCCTTATCAAACGTAGGCTATTGCCCGACGACATGTATACTTAAGATACAAAGCAGATGCAAGAACGATGTGTACTTACTCCGTACAGGGATTTCAACTTTACATGATTAAGGGCGGGCACATCCACCATGGAACACTTAAGAAGTATTGTTGTCGTTTGGCTGGGCATCTTTCTGCAAGCGTCTTTCCACTTGTCACGTGTAACAAAACTGGCGGCACGTCACTACCGTGGGAAACGTTCATTGGTGCCCGCGACTATGATCTCTCGGTATCGGCAGGACACAGGCGTTAAAACTCAGGCCGGTTTGAGCATGAAGAGAAAAATGTAGCCAATTCGAGAAACAAAGCTCCCGTATCTGTTGTTACCGATCAATGTCACGATACAGAGGCATAAAAACAAAGATCCTTGGAGTAAAGAACGAAAACAAATCGCGTAGAGGCGTAACAAAACATTCGTACGATTATTACAAAAATACGATCGCTCGTTTTCGTGGCAGTATGAGAATGGCAGTGCACCGTTACAGGGCGCGATCAGATCGTTCGTTACGCGGTGACGTTCTACGCTTTTTTCCCCCCTTTCTTTTCAGCAGGAACTAACAACGTGCTCGATCCTTTCGATTCATAATCACGCGCCGATCACAGAGAATATCTTTTAAAGGCGGCCGCAACAGAGCTCCCATGCGATGCAAGCTCCTGCGTGCCCGCCCGACTAACTGACTGACTGGTTTTCACTCACTCACTCACAACGCGAAACCCAGTGGAATTGTAGCCACATCTCTCCCCACTACGCACCGTTTCCTTATCCCCTCCAACGTAACCGTGGCCAATCACCGGCGGAAAAAGCGTAAACGCGTGTGCGTGTGCACGCTTGGAGCGTTCGGAAGTGAGAATGCGTGTGATGCATTCGACACTAATCCATGCACGTCTGATTTCCGTGTGTTTAAGTGCGCACGCATGCACGGACGCATGCAATTGCTACGCGCGCACACGCGTAGCGCATTGCAGCAAGTGCGGAAGAAAATTTTGGTGGAATCGGTTTCGAGTCGAGTAGATAAGGCGTGACGTGAATCGTTTCCGCCAGCGGAATTTAGGCGAAGGTACATAATAACGGATTCTTCGTGACCACACGCGTTTCGGTAAAAAAATAGGTGAATCAACGGCCATAGAACGTTTCGAAAGTTAGAGATCAGTCCTCTTTTCATCTTACCTGAATTAGGCTACTACATTCATATTTATGAAACATCTTTTTATGTAATGAAACGTTAACATTATTCATGTACGAATTGGCGTACCTGCACACTATGAATGCGTATAACTCGAATAAAATCATTACTATATTATAATATCTTTGTTAACAAAATTCATTTCAATTCATTTCAATTCATTTAGATCAACGATAAATCTCACGTTTGTACATGCGTTTTACTGCACGTTTCACTTCGTTTCTTTGCACGATCCGTTTTCAGTAAAAAAAGAAAATACATAGATGGATAGAAGTCATTTGCGGTGTGGTGTGCGCGAACGCAACTTATTATGTAACATTCGGCATAAGTAAATAATGCACTTTCACTGTCATCTACCGTTTCTGATTACATGATATGGAGGAAGTTCCGGATCTGATCGGATCCGTTTCCTCCTGGTCTGCGAATTGAAAAACCATTCGAGGTAAAAAATAGCCGTGTGTATTACTTTTCATTAGCATTGCAGAGTGAATCGATGACGTGGCATGTGCCTTCTTACATTGACGTAGATTCCACTTCAACTTCCTGGAAGATCTACTACGAGATTTATTCGAGTACTTCGTTTCGCGGGAACGCGTGACTCATCCGTTCATTCATAAGAAATCGTCGATAATTTTTACAATCGACGTTGTTCGAAGCCGCAAGAAATTCGGCAACCGTGCAAGAATAAACAATATACAATTCCGTGGAAATTGTCCGTCCGAATCAACAAACAAATCAATTTCATGCTGGTTTCGAGATCATCACGATTTTGTGTGTGTGTGTTTACTTCGAGCGCGATTAATTCCCGCGAGGGCGTAATAAAAGAATACTTACGCAAGACAAATTTCGACAATTGTTTCTGTACATTGCGATTTTACCGCGCTTGCTCTTTGAGGGTATCAGTATCGTTATCTGATAACTATTCTTCGCGAAACACTTGTACGCTGCAATTTCTACTTAATATTTTTAATATTTCTCGCATTGCCGTACGCCGAATAACGCGGCACGAATTATCCTCGATTCGGCGAAACGACACGACAACATGAAACAACACTCGTTTCACAGTCGCCAACGTGGTATTGTATCAACCACCGCCGAGGGTTAAGAATCACTGCCACGGAAATGAAACGGAATACTGGAAAAAGAGAATCGCGGTTGCAGCAATGTTTCCACAATTGAATTGCGATAACATTGGTTGCAAGGAGCCCCGTTTTATATTCATACAGGCGTGAAACTTGCGAGAACAACCGTGATAAGAGGGGAAGTGACACATCAAAGGACAACACTTTTTCCCTAACGACTAACGGAAGAGTCCAAAGTCACGAACAACTGCGTCTCTGTACACAGCCATGCACGTCGAACGACAAACGATAACGCGTATTGCGTATTTCGGCTTACGGGGCATTTGCAACCGTCACATCTGTCCGTCGAGTATTTGTTCAATTCACTGTTTTGAGTTTGCCCGAACTCATTGTTATACGGTGGGCCGAGGAATCCGTTACAAGGTGTTTTCGTTGAAACCAGTGCAGAACGTCGACTTACGCGTAATCGTATGTACAGCGAAACGAATTTTCCAAACGCAGCCGTGTACCTTAACACGAACAACAAACGCTCGTACACGAATATGGAATGTGTGGTATCGGTGGAACGGGGAGCACGCGCCTTCTGCGACGCATGAAACAGGAAGAACAGCGGTAGAAACTTTTTTCGGGTCGGGAACGACCGCATGTTACGCCGCTTCGCCGCGTTTTATCGGTCTTAAAGATCAATGTGTCAAAGTTATGCCACACGTTCGTATCAGAGGTGATCCGAGCTGGACGTTATCCAACGACCGCACAGAAGGCGAAAACCGCAGACAACTGGATCGCCCGGCAGATTCTAGTTACGCGACAGGTGACAAAGTTTTCTCCGCTTGCCCGCTCCATTCGTGGAAGTTATGTTTGCCTTTTTTTTTTTTCCACGCGAACCCGTGCTCTGTTTTGCGTGAAAAAGGCGTGTCTCCGTGACGATGGTGTTTGGACGCTGCTTACGGAGAAAACAGTGCGAGTGAACAATCGGTATTAAATGTGTAGCGCAAGTTTTTCTGTTAGAAATGTCTTCGACATTGCGTATTACGTAGCACTTACGTACAATTTACAACTAAAGACGTCCCAATAGATTATTAAGATTGCTACTATTGTCGCAAACGTTTCCAGCCGCCACATTTAATTACAGTGTATCCTGTATGCTCGGGCAGAGCGGTCCAGGCTCGCAATTGCAATTGCTAATCAGCAGAAACAGATAACAACGCGTATACCCCGTTTATCGCAAGAAGGTTTCTATTAAAATCGTTTAATGGGCGCAAATAGATAGCGCATTCGCTCGCTTAATTGCAATTATTTACAAGCTTTCTATATTTCGATTCTTTTACCGCCGTAAACGCGTTTCGGTGTTAGCGATGTCATTATAAATTCTTCGGATAAGAATATTACACCTTTATCGCCATCGGAGGCAACGTTCGAAACGACAATAAAACTGAATCGGATTTCACTATGCCGTTCGACATTGTCCGCGGAGGAAGCTGCGCAAAAATTGGGACCACCGGGGCCCGCAACTTTCCCGCCAGCCAAATATTTATCATCGTTTCTGTCTGTTTTACGAGCCTGACAGCTTTACGCTGTCCAAGCTGACACGAATTTCGCGCGGCGAGCCCAGCGTTTCACCGCGTGACAATCTTCCCGATGCGCCCAGAAATCTCACGGTGGTAACCGCATTAAGCGTACGGCCATATAGTCACGAAGATCAACTTTGTACACGTAATTGAAGTTCAAGAGAATGTCCCAAATGGATCGTCGGTCACGTAATGGCAACTGTTCTTAACTCATGCACATTATGTACGTATCTACTCGCGACAAAAGTGAGCGTTTTATCAAAAGTTTACACTCAAGCGGAGATTCGATATTTTATAACATTCGTGTCTCTTCTCCGTACACCTCGAGTTCTGCTTGAATAAGTATTCCTGTATTATCTAAGACGCTAGATATTCTTCAAACTCGCATAAATCGAGAAGTCTTCAACGCATGCCGATCACTTGTCGACGCAGGCTCAAAAATACATAATATACATAGCACAATATACATAAATATACTGTGTTCAGATATTGTAAATTTAGACACACAATGGACCAAACGCGATTGCAATCGATTCTCGTTGCAATTGAATTTAATTGCCACCGGTAGACGCCATAATTCTCTTCCAGTGGGAACACGCTGGACGGCTAGTGCCATCGGGTGTCCCTTTAAATACTTTTCCACGCGACACTTTTTGCGCCTGGAAGAATCTGGTCGCAAGTGGGCAATGGGAAGATCGCGGATCCTATTATGCCGCCACGTTTATGGGGGTATGGGCTCGTAGGCGTTCGATGTATGTATATACACGGGTGCAAGGTTCCCTCGGCTTTGTCATCGGGTTCGCTGGGAAAAAACGAACCCGACGAGAAGGAAGAAGCGGAGGTGAGCTGCCGCTCGTTCAGACAGCTGTCTGGCCCGATTCTACGAAAGGGTTTCCAATCATAATGAAAATGTGGGCGAACGTTTTAAAGAGCGAGTCACTGGCCAGAAGCGCTGTCAGAAACACAACCGGTGTCCCGTTGAAGACGAGGCGGGAGATGATGTTCGTTAGAGTTTAGGAATTTTTAAGCAACCACATCGATCCACTTCAATCCTCAATACCTTTCGGGAACTTTCTGTTCTTACATATTATTTCTGGATGAAAAACTGGTCGTTTCTGTGTTCTTCCATAAAATGATCTTCTAATGTATAAAATCAGCAGGACCGAGTGAAAATGGAAATAAGAAAACGAGGGATGCACATTATTAAGTCGCAAACACTGTCCAATCGAATTATCACATTAACGAAGGATTTTGGAAATATTTGGACTGGCATAAGATTCGCCAAGAATTCGAGAAACGCGACATTTATCTGCAACAGAGGGAGAGGGAAAATAGAGCGAGAACAGGCAGGTATGATTTCACCTGCCACAGACTTCTGCACGTGACTGACTATTAATGATTCACTATCGGAAATCCTTATGACGCCGCAGAACCTGTATGTACCCATTTGTAAAGTGTTGACTAATTAAATTACCACGTACGAACGAGCACTTTTTGCAACGAATTAGACATTTCTCTCTGTCAATACGTTGAACCAATCGAGTCAAAAGCGCAATGAACGAATGATAAAGTGTATGTACACGCATGCATACTTGGTTGTCCGTTGAAAATAGAACGCAGTAATGCCGCCGTGAAGTGGGTATCGCGAAACGAACGTGATTCATCCGCGATTTCTCGCGCGAAGAAAAAGAAAGGAAAGCATCGCTGTTGGACTCTGTGGAACCATTTACGACCAGTGCAACGCGACATAATTGTTCGGTCGAAAAAGAAGCCTTTCTCTGTTCTGGATGCCGCTAAGCGGAAAAGAACCGACCGCGCTTCCGCGTTATAGCACGCCTTTCCGCAATTAAGATAAACAGATCTCTCGAAAACTTTCGGAGAAAAATGTTTCTTTATCAGCGGGGAGAGAAGATAAACGTTGTTAACGGATAAACGTCAACTTCTAAAAAGAAACGATCGTGATTGGACGCCAAGGATTTCGATGCACGATAACGCCTCAACGATTCGAGGACCAATTGTTCATTTTTATAGTCCATTGAATGTCCTGTTTATGATTAGAAGCGTAAAGTAAGGCCAAAGGCCACGCTGATTGCAATGCATTTAAACAGCTCCTCTTACTCGTTTATTACGCGGCATACATTGTATAATAAGGTTTAGCAATAATTGCAGAATAATAGGTACACAGAATTGAATTTCGTTCTACGCAAGAGAAATACGTATTCAAATCGTCGCAAATGTACATTTCAACGAATGCGGTATACTGCACAGTACAATCTTATATGCGCCAGTCCCTTCGTCAAGTTAGAAATAACAGGCACTTGTTAATAAAAATTGTCACCGTGTTTAAGTACAGAAGAAGAAAAAGAAACGAGATCAACAAAACGTAATTGCCCCCGGTGTCAGATCCTCGCGAAACCGAGAAAGAAATGCGCAACGCTTTCTCCCGTAATTTCATTACGCTTTACGTATTACTTTCGCGCGCTTCTTGCATCTCAATGTACACATTACCATTCGCCGCGTGCGCACACGCCGGGAATGCGTTTAGAAATGGTGCAGCGCAGCTGACCGCCGTGTGCATTACCCGCGCTGAAATCGTTCAACGACAGCCCTCGAATATTTCCGTAGGACGCAATCACTCCACCGTTGCAAACCGTGATCGTCATTATTTTTGATCAACCGTTCGGCGGATCATTAATAATTAGTAGATGGACTAAGAAGGAAAGAAGCACTCGTCGAGTATAATTATCAATGCGATGGATTCAACCGGCGCGATGGCTATATTCACCGAACCGGATACGAAGCAGAGCGAACGGCGTAAAAATTATATAATCCGATGGAAGAGAAATTCCGAAAAGCGTTCGAGTTAAATAAGAATTACTTTCTCTGCTACGCGACAGACAAGAGCCGTAGTTCCAGAATAGAACTAGGAGGGTTACGGCCGACCGAACCACTGAGGTAACCGCACGAAAGATGCAGCAGTTCGTGCATATTTTCATGCTTCGGTGTCGCGGTATCGGGCCTGCGTCACCTAGAAGACAAATGACCGCGATCTTGCCAGGTCTGAGATCGTGGAAATCATCCGCGAGCCACCCCGCTAACTTGGAACTTCGATCTCGGGTCATGTGCTTGTGACACTGACGTCACGTAACCAGACATCTTTTCTTTCACCTGTGCACGATGCGCATTGCGGTACTTTCTCGTGGAAAATTTCGTTTCCATCGATCGTGTCCTTTTCATCGATACGTATACAGTTACTTGCAATCGGTTTCCCACGTGTGATTCATTTGCAACGTATTCTTCTTTGCGGGACGCATCATTTTTATTATTAACTATTAATTAATTTCGTATTATTAACGAAAGGTCAGAAGACGAGTCCTGTAGATGTTTGCCCCGTGCTCCTTATTGCAACGATTTGTGTTACTTCTTGTTTCTCGCGCGCACGGTACTGCTTGCTCTCTGTATGGAATATAGGAGAAGAGTCGAAAGATAAAAGCTAAATACGAAATTGCTTTCTGGCTTCAGGTGGCACGAATATTCTGACTCGTAAGAAACTGAAGTTCCACAGGATACGCCTAGTGTGCAGAGATGCTTGGCACACTTTATGCTTCGGCGAATTCGCGTAAAATGGTAATGACGAAAATTTCATCATTATTAGTCGAGTAATGGTCGCGTGGCAGCATGTCGCTTGCAGCGGCACTTCAATGTGAAAACAGCTCGAAACTTGCCCGAGCCACTGCAGAATATCGATTTTAAGTTCCGATGCGGCTCGAATGAGAGGATCTAGTAACAGATACAGCGTCGTTCTAGTTAATTACGTACGAATCGAAGAATTACCCGAAAGCGACGAGAATTATCATTCAACGACGACTTTTGTAACACTTCGAGCAATCTGGTTATGCAAGCGGTCTTGTGAAATTCCGTTGCACGGAGTATCGTGCATTTCTAAATAATACTGTTTAGGCGAACAATGGTTTCGTAATTGCAATTGCAGCGCTTATTATAAATTTACATTTCTGTCACACAAAGTGTAACATTATCGAAAATATATTCGCCCTGTTTGGACCGTACAATAGAATTGGACATTCATGGCTTAAACGCTATGCCGTTCATTTATTATTTCATTCCCTGCCCGCCGGCACGGATAAAAGCAGAACTCGAATTTCACGATTCGCAGGAAAAATTCGCGCGTTAGTCCCTCAAACGAGCGGCTATATTTCTTTCATAAATAACAGTCGACGTATTAACGCGATTATTCCTCGAGTACCCTGTCCTCTAAAATACAAGATAAATTTCTAAGTCGAACAGACTCGGGCCGATAAAGCCTCCGAAGCATGTACAGGTCTCTCGCAGTATTTTTTCTTTTTTTTTAAACCACGTAGCCCCGAAGCATGTTCGACGTCGCGTATCCCTGCCGGTTTATCGCCCGGACGAGTGTAGTTTAGAAATAGAAGCGATACGTGCAAGAAATTGTTCGAGGCGCAAAAACGTCGGGTTGCAAAGGAACAGAAACGAGACGCGCGAACGAAAGCCCGGCGAAGGCGTCGGGCGAAATGGAGCAAAGCTGCGTGAAACCGTCGGGAATGTTTCGTCACGGTGTCGTGAAATCGACTGGCCGACAATGAGGCAAGGAAAAGCGTGAATTTTTTCCTCCCGTGCACCGGCAACTCGTCGCCGTCGACAAGAAGTTCTCATGGACCCGCGTCCACCGTTGTTCGGGGTCCGTTCTATCCGGACGCGTGCCGGATAATGGTTTGCATAGGATTACGTGTGTCAGTATTTACCGGCGTTCGCTAACGGGGATTGTTGTGCGGGAAAGTTTGCCGCGCGAAATGAATAAACTAGAAATTATTATGGATGATGATACATTTATAAGCGAGGTGCGCGCGCGGGGGTATAATTCATGCGCGTGCTTTCACTTGTTCCTCTTCGCGCGAAAATTTCATTTCTGACGGGAAAGATTGCTTTTCGATTAACGCGCGGTGCACGCGAAACTCGCTGCGAGTAGGAAATAATTTTCCCGCTCGTGGAAGCGAACGGCGGATTAATGAAAAATAACGTTTCGAGTGGCGATGTAAATAATACACGTCAGCCCGACGCGTGGAAAAATCTATAATAATCGGCATTCGATACATTCTTACAGGCTGATTGTCATCGTTAAATCTGACATTTCCCAGGCACAGGAGCAATCCGGCGTCCCATTTTTCCACGAAACGAGTGCCTACATACTGCCACGTTCGAGAGGCTAATATCCACGCAAGAATTGCCACTTAACGTTTCGCAAGTGAATTACTGAAATAACGAGGAAAACAGGATATTGCAAATTTTCGAACAAAAGGCGGGCATCGATACCGCCGTGGTGTCCCAGTTTTCGTCCGACCGGCAGTTCTATCATTACAAGAAATTAGATTCCTCGTGGTTACTGTGTACAGCGTTTCGTAAATACGGGTCGGCCAAGAAGTACAAAGAAGCCAGGATATTGCAAAGCACACTGTGCACCCTATATTGGTTCCCACAATCGTGTAATAACGGGCGGATAATTGTTTTTCGCTGCGTTCCAGTTAAGATTCTCTGGAAATTGGCGAGTTAAGAACGCGAAAACACGAACGGCGCCGCATCGCATTCTCGTGCGCATCCTTCATTTCACGATTTAGTCGTTCGGTGGCACACATTTAACCAATTAAACGGCGAACGGGATTAAACGGCGTCGTTTATTCGCCATTTCGGGCACGGCGAGGAAACGCATCGGGAGACGTTAATAATTATACGCTCATGGAAAAAGTAAATACATATCATTTATTCTTTCATCGCTTTCCTTGCGGAAGTGTACGCGCACGTATTATTTAAAGTTCCCCTCGCTTTCTATTCCGTGTTCATTTGAAAAACGACGGTAATAATCCGCGTTGATTTACAATGATACCATTGACAGCACTTTTATTCCTCTTAAAGAATCGGCCGGCCATTCATTTCGTTATTAACTTCGCGTTTATTTTTCGCGAGCGACAGTATTAACGGGAGCCCCGAAGAATTGACCGTGGAGTTGATGAAACCGACAGTAAAACCCGGAATAAAAATGAGGAAGAAAGTAAGCTGGTTCCAAGTTACAAGGTACACGATAATAGGAAACGAGTCTTACTAAAGTTTCGTCTATCTAGATTATATCGTCACGCGTTTCAGTTTATATCCCTTGAACATCAATTTCTAATAGCATCCTTTCATAACATATTTCCAATTTATTGTCACGCCTTTAACTAAGAAATAGAAGATAAAAGAAGGAATACAGTGCCGATGACATGTATCGAAATAAAAGCGTCAGTATTTTCCCTTTCATTACACCGATAATCCACTCGCAATAGACCATCGAACAACGTCACTGGTCGACTCATAATGACTCAAAGTTGTCCCAACGACAGTACACAATTATTTGTCGGTTTCGCGCAATTACTCAAGTACGCGTTCCACCGATCACGGCGGGGCTTAACGAACTATCCCAGGTAAGAAGCTCCGCTTCATGATTTACAATCTGCCGTGAGCTGCTCGAAAGGGTATGCTCCCGATTGCGATTGTCGCCACGATCGATAAGCGGCGTCCGTTCGTGGACACGAGAGATAAGGGGCGAAACGAAGGTAACCCGTGTCAGGCGTCATCGGGATCTGTCGATGAAAACGCAAAAGATCACGTGTACCGATTAGTAAGGAACGACCGATCTGCGTCGTTGGTCGCGATTAGACCCGCAATTGTGCATTAGCTGGCGTCCACGGGCCGCAACGGAAGTGAGTCACGGTTAATGCGGCGCGGTACCATTAACGGTTGAACTTTGACGACCGAACTCGTGCGACAGGTAAGCGGTTCAATGCGTCGGGGGTAAGGGCAGTCGGCCTTGTTGACGGGTGGATTTGTGGGACAGGAAGTAATTTAATTGGGGGTTATCGTTGCTATTGTGTGCAACTTGCGAGGAGAAAATTCTCGTTACGTTTTGTAAAGGCGCGGGGCGTGCGCCGGCGTAAAAGTTAATGGATCTTTTGAGCTGAAAATTTTCATTCATATTCGTCGGGGGGAATTTGTGAGATTTCGTGATACAGTATTCGAACTTTTCGTACTTGTGGATACAGTTTCGAATGAGTATTGTGGCGCTTTGTGCATCTGTTTACAAATTTTCTTTAATAAATGTAGGAAATTGCAATTAAAGAGGCCCGGCACATTCGACGCGAGTAGCAAGGTGATATATGTATAATACGTATCAGTGATTATGCAAGTGGTCTTAATAGAACATTGAGAATACGAAATCGTCCCATTGCTTCGTGTTCCATCAATTACCATTGCAACTAGGCGGAAGAATTTTTACGAAACACAATCGGAAATTGAAGCGTCGCGTTGCGCTGGTAGCGTGGTGTCGTCAAACAGAACGCTGTTTCGCGTTTCCTTTCGACGCTCCAAATACATTACGAAAAACAGATGACTCGTGTAAAAAGGAAGCACTCTTCGCGAATCGCGCAAGAGGCGACCCGACAAATTCGAGCGGGACGAACGCCGACACAGAATTCAATAAAGCGAACCGTATCTTCGATGCTGCGTATTAAGAGGACCCGTAAACAACACCTTCTCTCAACTAATTAACTATCACGAGAAACAATACCCGCATGCATTGCGCGTCGCGCGACAGGTCGAGTTGACGATAATCCGTCCATCCTTGTCGGGACTCTGTCATCCGTTAGCATTTTATAACGCTACTGCAGAGTGACTAATGCGTGTACACGCGCATGCATACTAGGAAAACACGGTATGCGTAATACGCGGGCAATTTATGAATGAAAATAATCCCGGTTTCCATGCCGACCCAGGTGCGAGAAGTTACTCGTGCTTCAGGAAGTTCTGCTTTTATGAATGAAACGAACGAACCAGACGCGGACACGTGCGCGCACATAGACACACGTATGGGAAGAACGCGAGGATGTTCGAGCACGATGTGCACCGTTCGAACGCGTTGAAAACCGTTTTGCCGCGTGTACGCGGCTGTGTATGTAGGTCTTTCTGTGAACGCGAGGGAATGAAGCACGCTGGAACAAACGTAAGGGGGTCAAAGTTCGCGTGATCGTGCCCGCGCTGGTATATGCAACGCTGGGTCGATAGGATCTCGCAGTTGCTTGCTTGCTGACTGGTTCGACGACACGAAATGACAGTACGTGAGAACGGGTGGCGTTATTGTTTTGGCCGGGGATCGCGTGTAACGCGAGGGGGTAAAAATTACGGGGTGAATCTTTGAGAACGCCCTCGGACGTTTGGCATTCAACTTCGATGGTGTTGAATGGGCGAGGGTAATGCGCTATTGCGACGGTAGCGTTGGTAATCGAAGATACGGGTGCACTGAAGATTGTGCAATGTTTTATCAATTAATTGGTGGTTCAATTGATACGATTTTCGAAAGCAGGAAAGTGCTGTTATACATTTTTGTTTATTTGTTTTCGAAGAAACGACGGGAACCGCGTGTAATTAATGACATTATTGGGGAATAGCTATGCGAAGTGTTTTCTATCGTGATGTCGACACAGTGGCGCGATACGAAAGTGTTCTATAGAAATGATAATAGGTCCACGTTGGCCTTTCTTCGGGCGGAATGAGATATTATTAAAAAGGACGGCGGACATGAAAGAAGAAATTGCAAGTGGAGAGACCCGGGGAAATATTAAACGATATCACTAGGGCGGTTTTACGAAGCGGGCACCGGTTGCAGAAGATCGTTCTAATTTCAGAGTAATTTTTCGATGGTCTTCATACGGTATAGCGAGATGTAATCGTAGAACTTGTTCAAGTTTTGCCAGGGGCGAATTGAGACCATTTCGCGATTCTATACGGGAATAGCGCAAATTAAAGGAGCATGTGTACAGAAAGATATTGAACGCGAGTGTTATTGAATCCTTTCGCCAAGGTATCTTTAAAAATAAAAATAAAATCGATGCACAAACCAGTACAGATTCGATTAATGTCGAAGAGCTATACATGCATGAACATTCAGATACTAAGTTTAATTGCCTAGAGTATAATTCATAATTGAAATAATATACTACTGCAGAGTAACGTTTCTGGAAATTTTAGCAAACGGTTGCTAAATATCTGAAGACGTACATGTGCATACGTCCATCGTATCGAAAGGGTTGAAAAGCGAGAGGCAAACAGGATTAACCAAATGTATGTAAATCCTGTGTGTCTGCAAATAACTCGAGGCACCTAAGCCAGAAAAGAAAGTCTCGTTATCCTATCGGAGAATACTCATCGCGGAACACACCATATTTTGTATACATGTGCACATAGCTGTGTGAATACTTTAGCATCGGTGCGTTTTGTCGGTAAACATGTTTAACGCCCACTCGTTGGGAGGATCTCATCGCGGTTCTCAAACTCGCAAGATCTTGGATTGTATTTGAACATATGTTACTTGGACCACCAAAGACGAGCGATCCTTCGACGCTGTTATCGGGGCCAGTGATAAGCGGGACGGAAATTGAAAGCAAACCGATCTGCTGTTCGGCCTCGAGGGATATACATATTTCGGATGGCTCCACTTTCTGTCAGACAGAATTGCGAATCACTTCGTGTTGCACAGTTATTTTGATTCGCACGATGAAATATTTTAATTGTTACAGGCGGCACCGGATTTAGAAATAAATGCCAATGGGGTGTACAATAAAATCCTTGTCTTTCGTGTTTGACAAGCTGAGATCAAGGGGAATGTGGTTTAAGGATTTAAGAATTTTGGAGATTAATTATAAAATTTCACTGCACCGATGTAACGATTGATTTCGAATGATTATTTGGGACAATTGTCGTTCATTGTGTTAAGCTGTTTATCGACGCGGTTGGTTATACATTTCGTTGCTAGGACAGGGATTGGAAAAAGATTGAAATTTGGCTAGATTTTCGTGAACGTAATGCGACACGAATATTCAACACGTAATCTATCACTTCGACCTCATCGACGGGAAAGGCAACGATGACAAAAGGAAATATGAACGAAATTCGAGTAGCACGAAGGGATGAAAACAGCATAGGCGAGAAACGTGGCCGTCAAGAGGACCCAAAAGACGAGATAAGTGAAACACTGCGGCGTTCGCGTGTAAAACACTCTTGTCGGGTTTAACGTCTAACGCAGCAAAATTCTCGTTTACGAGCGATTAATATTGCATCCACGCACGCCGCCCACGTGTATTAGATTCGCGAATCTTCACTGCCCACGCTCGGCATTGTATCATAATACACCGATTCAGAGACCTCGTCTACTGCACACGAGCGATTCTCGTGATTCATCGATACCTCTAACTGGCTTCTACTCGTTTCTTAACCCCGGTACGACGGCAGACGTTGCGACAATCTTGACTTCCAGTGAAACTCTACCTTCACTTATTCCTCTAATTAACTCCCCTCGTTGCACAGAAGGGGCTTAATATTTATAATTATAAATGTATAAATATATTTTTGCATTCCGATTGACTGCGGTTAGTTACAGAAATAAGAAAAAGTAGAAATCCACCGGGCGTTAGAAACAATGGACTTTGAATTTTTGTATGGTAACTTAAGAAGAATGTAAAATGTGCGACTAATCAGATGATTCCGGCGTGCAACAAATTTGCAGTTGCTTAAATTATATTTGAATGATTGCGAATTAATATACTTACAAGACGATCCACCGATTGTATACCATTCAAAGAAACGAGAGAATTTATTTAAAGGAAAACTCACGTTGCCCTTGTATCGCATAAATAAACGACGCGAAATTTATTCAACAGAATTTGCTCCGTGCGTATAGAGCTGAGCATTTTTCTTTGTGATAATATGAGGAAGAATAACGATACGATAATTTATCGTTCAGTAGCATATTCAGTAGCATTAAGGTGGCAGTAAATTTTGTCACCGTGGTGTCCATAGGAGAGGTATCAAGGGAACCATTTTTGCCGGGGGATGTCAGCTTGAACTTGTAAATTCTATTAATGTCAAGGATGCGAAAGCCCGGTGGGACGTGCGTTCAATCAATACGAACTCGTAGCTAACTAGTGAATTTATATGAAGGAGCAGTAGCGCAATTTACTATTTAACGAACTTTCGTAATTAGCGCAATTACGTTGCTACGCTGCAATTACCGATGGCCGAACGCGATAAAACGTTCGAACGTACGATCCTCGAATAATAAAGTTACTAATTAGTAGGTAAACTAAATGCGAAAGCGCCCGTCGAATGAATCTTTTATTCGATAGAATATTTATCTCGGGGTTAATATCGATTTGCAAGTGGTTCGTTAACGTTGCCGGAAAAATTGGTGATGAATTTCGAATTCCTCGCGAGAAATATTACTGACTATACTTTATAATATCGTAATGCAGTATCTAATAACTATCCGTTACGCGCACACAATTTATACACAACGAAACTTCCGTTTATGATAAACAATTTAAAGGTACAATCAACCGTGATTCGATCGTCAAACGTTTCAAATTAAAGAATTAATCGACTGTTCATGTTAAGTTATTTATGAAGACTATTGTACGAGTTTACGGTGTTTCTTAAGGAAGATGAAGTTACCTTCCGCTATATTGATTTTCAAACCAACATCGTGTTTCAAGTGTAATCCATTAACATTCCCGGCGAGACGGTCGCAAATATCGTTCCGACGCAGTGGCAAAAGCATAACTTTCAACTACAATACAGATCGTTGCTGAGCGACGAACGTTTCGCGCAAAAACGACGAAAATGGTTTTTCTCATTGCCAGCCGTGACTCTGGTCGCATACTTTCGAGCGCCGCGATATTTATCGCTGCGAGGAGAGCTTTGAAACAACACACAACTCATACCCCGTCGAGTTGTTAACGTCGCGTTGGTAATTTTTGATCTAGGCCAACGGTGACGTCGCCAAAGGTCGTTGGAAAATTGCGAAAATTTCAGGGGAGCCAATTTCAAATCGACAACCGAGACTCGCGTTACGTATTATACACATATGTACCGTATCCTACGGTTCGACGCCTTCCGTCTCGAACTCAATTTCAATCTTCATCAATTTATTACAGTTCGTTTGAATTTGGATCACGTACCTCTAAAACGTCATTACTATTTCTACCTCGTTGATACAGCGACGTTTCTCTTATTCGGGTCAAGTGTAATGTGGTCTAAGGTTGTCAGATGATAGCACGTTTCTTGCTGCACAGTATCCAAATCGGTTACCGCGGGCAACATTTCGGCCACTTTCGTGATAGCGCCGGTGTATTCGCCAAATTGAGCGAGACGAGCCTTCGAGTGACAAATTACTCGCGGTTTGCTACACGCGGTCGACGTTGAATAGCATTTTCTGGTAAATAGAAACAAAACTATGTCGTACAGATAGAGTGCAGATAGAGAAATGATAGAGATAATCACTGAAACGAATCGGAAGGCCTGCCGCTTGTTTAATTGAATGTGTTCTAATTAAAAATCATTTACGCCTCGACTGTGTTATTATTTCCATAGGCAGTGCACGACGCTGGTTTAATTGTTAAAATAATATTCGCACGGCACGATCGAGTATAACGGATATTCGGCAACGTTAGGCGACATCGATCTTCCTTCTTCTTCGTTAATCAGTTCGCGGGACGAGTATCGGTAACGCGGCCAGCACAATCAGAGGTCCCGCGAACCTTTCGAACAATCACGACTGTTGGAGAAAGTCGCAGGACACAGCCGTTAATTAATAGGTTCGCGGCTCGGTTGACGCCGAGAATAATTGACGCCGTGCAACGCCGGCACACCTTCTTTTCGCACGATCGATTACCGTCTCGTTGGTCCGTTTCAAGTGTGAACAGACACGCGAGAAACTGGGAATCACGGCGGTGGAATTGCACAGCGAGAAACGAAAGTGGTTTACGTTGGACAGATTAATGGGACCGCGTTGCACGGTTGTCGTGCGGATATTCTGCGTTTGAGGGAATTCAATAGAAATGCGGGCAGCTCTGTATCGAAGAGCGATTAAAGCTTGATTTAAGTTTCGCTTGATTGAATTTATTAAGTGTCGCCGTTTGACGCGTGGAACCGGTGTAGAAAGCAGGGCTCGGTTGTGCAACGAATCAATGGTGATTTAGGCGCGCGCCTGTAATTAGGGTGAAATGGTCAGGGTAGAGTGGGACTTTTTTTTTAATGGAATTTCTGTTCCGCGAAAGGAGTCCGAGTCGATTGGATATGTTACTTCAACGAATCGATCGTTTGGACGAAGTATACTCGCAGGTATATAAAATGAACGTAAATGGTTCAGAGTTTTTTTCACAAACTTAATTTCCAATTGGCGAATGCATTTCATCGAACAATTGATCGGTCAAAAAGAAAAGTACTGTGCCTGTATGGTGGAGTGAAATACGTATAATAAATTTCATTGCACTGTATTTATATATCGTACACGCCAAGCTTAACGTTGCGCGATATAAACGAAAAATGGTGTCCCGTGAAATATAAATTAACGCTTTGCATTCGAAAATGTTAAGTCGGGGAAAGAGAATTTAGTCCTACGAATTAATCGATTGTAGTTCCTTCAAATCTGGTCGCCTATAAAATGCTTTTCATTTTGATGTATCCGTAACGATGCGTTAAGTAAGTAATATGGAATATTGGTGAACAAGTAAATTACAAACATATGAAAACATGCATTTGCCTCTATCAACGTCGGGGAACGCGATCTTCAACGCCCTCGTGTTGCCGCTACTTTCCCCGCCGTTTATTCGAATTGGAAACGTTTGCATTCGATATCGTTCGACAGGTGTGAGAACAAACGGGGGAATGCGCGAGTGCGTCGTAACGCAGAAATGCTTTCAACGACGCCACCTTAATCGGACACGCTCATTATCGCGTTTCATACACGGCAGATCAAACACCGTGTTCCACCGGCATGAAATCCGTGCGTTGGCTATTTACAAACGATATCGATCGCGAGGAAAGCCGCGATTTCGATTGCCAACAAGCTTGTTTAGCAAACAATCGCGGACCGCGTACGATACGATTCTTGCCATCCTGCTTTACGATTCGTTCAGAAAGTATGTTAAACAATTGCGAAAACGATTTTGCAATTTTTATTCGATGACGTTGCGCTCATTCATGCGATTTGTCAACAGGCATGTTTTACGTAGCGCAATCGTGTTTAGACTCGGGTGTCTGTCAAGGCATTTCCACTGCTCGACACAGTTCTTATTTCGTTTTCTGCGCCGAAAGCAAGCCCCTGACTTTCGAGTTGGATCTTCTTTACGTGCTCCCAGTGATCGAGATTTATGCAAAGGTTCCTGGATCGCGCGATTCTCCTGTTAGAGTTCATTATTTCGAATTAACCGGGTTAGAGGCGGAACCTTTGTCGAATTATGTGCGACACGACCGTCAAACATGACAGAATTATGTTAAACCAATTAAATGCAATCAAGTAGAAATAAAAATATAGACGGTCGTTCCCTACCAATTCAAATAGAATCTGCCATTTCGACAACAATACGATTGTTGACTAATTCTTGTTCAAATTATTTCTAGCGAAAAGTGGAAGCACTGAATTTTCGACCGCAATATATTTGTAATACATATACATACTTATATATATATATATATATATATATATTTTCCCATTACAGGACCAGTAAATTTGGCCACGTGCCACAGAAGAGCACAATGGATATTGGCTTTTTACTCGCAGAACGACCACCTGGTCTTATCTTCGCCATATTTCGAGGACAGAGGAGAGTACCGAAAACAGGAAACGAAGATAAGGGCAGGATTTATCATAACTGTAAAAACAGGATATATCCTTCGATAGGGAGGAACGTGCTGTTCGTTCGGAAATCCAGGAACGTAGCTATCGAAACGATCGTGCGAAACGCCGAGAACTTCCCGCTCGATTATTTCCACGTGTACCGTGGCCGATTGTAGATACAGGTGATTTATACGGGGTGCAAGGTGTTTGTGGATTCTGGCCAAGGTACGACTTGGAGCAACAAAGAACGATGGTAAGAAACAGGCGAAATATCGGAAATTACTCCGATTGAGAATATCTTCCGCAGCGCGATTCCACGCGTTCCGCGGAGCTAGAAATTAATAAATATACTCTATTTGAGAAGCGATAGGAACGTTAGAAAGAACACGGTTGAATGGAAAAGTATTTTCGGAACAGAGATGCGAAATTTTTCGTGCCAAAATATAGGCGTAACTTATCATTTGATTATAGTGCGTTGATTGAAAATTCTATGGATCGCTGGATATTTCCTACGCGATTGTGATATCATGCTGTGTCAGATCATGATTAATAGAAATGGCAAACGGGGGGAAAAAATGGGATTGAAGGAATCATATCGGTTAGATTCGCCGTCAGAGTATCAAGGATTCTGTTACCGGCACGATCACGGCCAATCTGTGCGCACAATCAATCCCACGGGCGAAATTGACCGTGAACTTTTCTGACCCAGTTGCTTACGTAATTGATTCGTCTTCGTTAGCGCGACTCTCGTTCCACCGGAGCGATGCAACGAAATTGCGTGACCGCCATAAACGCGAGCCACGATCTACGACAGGTTGGTTACGCGCGGTGATTTTCAAATTTCCTGATTCTATTCCAGTCGGGACGCTGTTCCATCGAGCAATGACTCGGGATGTTCTTTCTGCGTCACTCTGGTCATTTGCAGCAAAGGGAGTCGATCGAGAAGCTGCTTCGCGTTTGGGATGTGACTGCTGGCCAAAAGTTTCGGTACATAGTTCAAACATTTCCAAGTTGCAATATATCTTGTAACAAAGTTTGTTACTATCGTTTCTTCGCATATTATTTACGAATCGATGAATCCGTAACAAAGTAATCAGCTGTCCTCGTTCTTAAGAATTTATTCGATTCGTTGAACGGCGTGTTGACTTTTCTTATTTGAGAAGGTACGTTGCGTGCTGCGTGAATTTGATCATTTGTGGATCGGATTGATATTCGACGGTCCATTTTATTAAGTACGGATAATCGTGAATGTACGGCACGGTATCGCGGCTGAACATTTCGTGGGGGAAATTAATGGAATTTTCAACATATAATAGATTATCGATACTTTTGTTTGTCATTCTTGTTATTACGCACCCTCATAGTTCATATTGATGCTAGATAATTAAAAAAACAATAATTACTTTGAAGATATTGCACCCGTATGTTGCGTGGTTTGGTCTTCGCGAAAATTCGTTCCACGCAAGACACAGTTTATAATAAAAGTAGGGGAATGACCAATTAGTTGGGCAGCGCGCTTTCATTTATATTCAATTTCGCCACGCAAATACGACGCTCGATAAACGTTTCGACGCATTTGCAAGCGGATACATGACGAACGAACACGAAAGTATTATTAAAAGGCCCTTCCTGTCGCGCGTAACGTAACATGCATGACAATCGAACGGGCTTGTATCGACGTTTCCCTACGTAGGTGGATCACATTGTGAACGTACACCTTTGTTAACGAGAAAATAGCGGTTCTCAAACCTTGGAGAAAGTCACAGTTCTCCGAAGACGTCTAATTCGTGTGTACTGGATAGAAGACGTATTTATGTACGATGTACATACATACGCTTGCTTAAGGTATATTTTGAATCGAATCTAAAATAACACTGAGACGGAAGAAATAGAAGATTATTATAAAAACGCGTATTACTATTATATTTACGAAAGGAATATTTTATGTTCTATTGTGGCACTTTGTAGAATACCTTATTTTAATTAGAGCTTCCTTTTTCTAATGTATATATAGAAACCATAATCTTGATTAACGGAAATGTAAATATAGTAAATTGGAAGGTGGAAGGAAATATTTGTGCGTATTGTGGTTGCTCGATATTGTTGTGAATTGGTAACAATTATTTTCGATTCCGGAAAGATTTCTAAAATCGCGGATGAAATGGAATGCTTTCAGTTGTAGAATAGTGATCAAGTGAAGCAATTGAACGAAGGCAGATACTTTTTCCCATAATCTTATCTACGAGACTGCTCGATACCTAGGACCTAATGTCACTATAGTTTCAACACAAGTTAACTCACCCTCCCCGCCTCTTGATAGAGAGATGCACGTTCTTTGGAGCGCCTACTCACCTGAAACAAGCAAGACAGAACCATTAATTGATCGATCAACGTCCATTGTGAATATAATAATTACGAAATCGTACGATCATTAAGCGCGATAACAACGTGTCGTGGACATTCACGAGACAAACTTGGCTCTGCAATTTTCTAACTAGTATTGCCAACATCATCGCTTACACTATGGCAAAAGAAATGAAGCAAGCAGTATACGTTGTAACTAATGATAATAAGGTTTAAATAATTCTGAAAAACTACATTAAATAATAAAGAATACTAATTTAGAAACGGATTTATTAAAATATATAGTAGGTGGAATGCACTGTGTATAGGTACTACCGCAGCTTTTCTAGACTTTCGTTTGCATTCAGCTACATTAAATTTTCCTAAAACACGTTAATAGCAAAACAAATTATTTTTATACTCTTTGAACATCAGCTTAAATATTGCTACTACAGTACGGCTCCAAAAAATTAAAGGATTATGAAAAAAGCAAAAATTGTGTCCGCACAGTTGTTTGAATTTGTAAAACTTGTTAAGCCTCAATAACAACTTTAATACGAAAGGATCGCTAACAAATTCAGGAATGTGAAACGAGTAGAGTCACCCTTTAAAATGAACCCACGCAGACTGTTGTGCGATTCTTTCTCTCAAAGTCACAGCCATTAAAAAATCTAAATTTAGCGATCCTTGAATTTCACGAAACATTACACAGCCTCAGACGAGGGTGGCAAATACAATTAATATACCCCTCCGATAATATCTCTTAACGATTCTGAATTAAAAAGAAAAACAGACTGTCGTACTGAAATAGCGAAATTAAACAAAATAAGGGAGTTCCATTAAACTCCCAAGCAGCGTGTCAAACAATTAAAAAGTTCAACGTTCAACGAATTCAACGTTCACCGGGGCAGTGCGAACAAAGAAACAAGAAACGAAGTGATCATTTCGGAATCTAGAATATTAATTGCAGCAGCCGTAAGCGGCAGCCGTGTTTGATATTCGTTTCGGTGGCCGCGAAACTTTTCACCCCGGTCGTTTGATTGGCCCTGTTCCAGCTGGATAATTTTCATAGAGGAGGCCCCGGTGCAACGGCTGACAAATTGCAACGGCGTGTCACTGCACTCTACACGGCGCACGTTGATAAAGTTCATTGCGGGGCTTTGTCGATTCTCGACGCTCTTTGGACCGCCGCTACCGAAGAATAATGCCAGTCTCGATAAAACACCGCCGCGAAATAAATTGGCGGATGATACGAGCAGAGCCGACCGCGACAGAGCTTCTTCTTAATAATCAACGACAGACTTTTCGTGCTCCGTTTCGTGGCGTTTAGTTCGCGGCACCGTGAGCTCTGCTTGTTGACCACACTAAACCGACGGGGAAAAAGCGAGATGTCGTTTGAAAAATGAAAATGAGACTCGATGGTCACGTCTTATGAAGTGTGCGCGCAAGTATGGCGCCGTTTCTCCTTGGGAAATTTCGTATTTCTCTCGTTTCTGTTCCTTCCACTGAAAAACCTGCCACCTTTGTGTTATTTGATTTGTTGCAAAGTTATTAACTATAAAATATTCAGTGACTGTTAAAAGTTCTTGACAAAGAATTGCATTTTTCTTATATTGCTGATATTAAAGATTTAAAAAAAAATAATAATCCCTTGCGCAGGTGTAGCTTGTATATTAGATTATAGGCGTACCTGTTAAGTATGTTGCAAATATAATGTTGCTAATTTACATGGTTGGTTTTATTTTTCTATAGTATTTAGCATGGAAATGGTATTTATCAGCCACTCTGTAAGTTCATTAACAATCTCATTGTCTCTGAAGCTGCGAATAATTGATACAACTAGGAACCGGAGAATTGTTTCTTGAAAATGTTACTAACATCATTGCTCAGAACGAAGAACTACGACGCGCAAAACAATTCGAAAGAAAGATTCGATTAAAGTCGATTAAAGTCGCGATAAAGTCATAGCCAGCGACAAAATTCAGCCGTCTGAATAAATCGTTAATTGAATAAAATGTTTTACGCATCTGAAACGCAAGTCCCGATTCGTTTTGATTGGAAGAAAAAGTTTCGTCCCGAGCGCTGAACGATCCGTGTACGAAAGTCACGCTCGTCAGGCGTCGCTGTGCGGCAAAACGAAAGCTAATGAACTACTCGCGAGTTTTTCTCAATCAACGAACGTTTGTTTGGCAAATTTACAGTCAATTAACGATAGATTCTGATCGTGTAATCGCAGCTCGTCGCGAGTCATTATGGTCGATCGATCAATTAAAATGCGTCGAGTATGGTGGATTGATGCATGACCGAGGAATTTTCACCCTTTCGCTATCTCAGCTTTTATTCTGCTAGAAATTCGCACCTGTCACATTTATCGTCTGTTTCATGGCTCTTAATTGACGTTCCAAAGAGACTGGATATTACACGCGACGCTAGATCTCGTACGCGACAGTCACTTTTCAGGTTTGCAAGAAGTGCGACACGGTTTGAAATAGTGTCAAGTTGAACGAAGTACTACTATAAGATTCTCGAATATTTCTTCCTCTAACTTTGTTCAAATGATACTGGGAATTTCGTTTTTCTTTTATATCAAACATATGGTAATTGTAAATTTACGCACGTGACATCTAAGTATCTTAAAATATCTCTAATAAACAAATTGAATAATTTCCCTTGCACGCTCATGTGAATCTTTTGAAATAAATATGCACATACATACTTCCACGCTATTTTGCAATTAGGAACTCTCAATTTTTTCCCTGTAAATCCATAGACTTTTTTATACATAAATTATTGTTAACACCAGATCTCACTTTATAAATCAAACTTTTCAAATGTATTCTCCTTGTAATTCGGTTCCGTTTCGGGGCTTCCGAAAATGAGTGAAGATTTATTGGGTATACTCGTTCAATCAAACAGCTATCACGGTCAGTGAAAGGGGCTGGCGAGTATAATGATCTCGTTAAGTGGGGATTTAAATGAACGCCGTTCAGGCGAGCAATCGAATCTGAAAACTGTCGTCTCCTCGGATCGGTGAAAATGGTTATTGTGACTGCGGCGAAGCTGACAAACAGGATAATTAAGTGGAATTATACTATTAACGCTTTCACGTACGATGAAATAGTACTGTGTCTGGTGTGTCGTACAGGTTGCCAACTTTCGTCGTATTATCGGGTGGTTAAAGAAAGTAAACAGTGAAAACTTTCGAAGGGAAATGCAATTTTCCGTATTTACATTGCGTCGTATTATTATCATTATTGCACGTTATTTGTAGTTATGTACATATGTATTATGCTTGAGTATACTGTATATAATTATTTTAGACAGAAAAATGTAGCAATCAAGATTTTAAACTCGAATAGCAGTGCATTGATAGAACAGAAGATATAAGGAGGAAAATAATTTGAACGCATAATTCGGTTCAAATATTACAGGTAGGCAACAAGTAGCTGCACGTAATCGCAAATACCTCGAATTAAATTGTTTTCTTCCTTTTTCTCTTTTTGCAAGATGCTGAACAGTAGTATTCCACGTAAATAATAATTATGTACGTAGTTCTGCGTATTTTGTAAGTAATTATCCTAGGACTGCGGTGTTTGCACAAACTCCGACATACATAATTTGTTTACGCAGATCTTAGCGAACTCATTGAAATAATGACACCCTCCGCACAATTGTTAATTTGATTCAACGAGATCTGCAACTTATGCCTTCCTATACGATTTAATAATCCGCGGTGTAATGATACGTTCTGTGCGAAAAATGATTTTTCTACGCTATGCGGAAATCAATGACGCAGCTCCAGAGGATACACGTGTTCTTAATACAGTGATTCATTGAAAGAAAAAAACTGACAAATTGTTGCATTACACGAAACCGTTCATTCGAAAGTTACAAATTCATATTGAAAAAAAAACAAACGAGACCAGTAACTTCGTCATATCGATAAATCGGCATTAAACAAGCTGCAAAACAAAGATATTTCCTTCCAACGGAACACCAAAAATACACGATTCCCTTCCCGGAATGCAACATATTAATAACAACGAAAGAAAGAACGAAACACCGATGCCCCTCTGCGAAGAAGAATCCCCTCAACCAATTAGCAACAATCTACGACCGCTGGCAAACGCATTCTCACAAAGCGTCTTCCACTCGCGGCGCATCTGCTTTATACGAAAGCAATTTCTCTACCCCGATAAGCACCGTAAGCCCGCGAATTTTTTTCTGTCACGTATCGCGATACCGGTTCCCCGAGTCACCGCGCAGCCGATTCAGAGAACTTCCAATTATCATCGGAAAATGAAAGGGTGAGACGCGACTTAACAGTAGCACGGTGGCGCGATAAGTGGCGCGATAAGTGGCGCGATAAGTGGTGCGATAATGGAATCGCGTACTTTCGCTCCCGGGCATAATGCCATTCTTTCATGGGGATATCGAAAAGGTCGTCGCGTATTGCGGATGCACCATTATCGTTCGCCGCTTCTTACGCGGCTAATTCTCCGATAATGTCGGCCTGTCAGTTCGACTAATAAAATTCGTGCCACGCAGGCCGCCGCAGCCTCTGTTGGCAACGTTTCCTCCCCCTCGTTATTCGTGTTCGTGATAAAAGCGCGACGAACGGCGAGGGGAGGCCAAGCTTCATAGATTGGGTATCTCGCGGTAAGGTATCGTTTAATGTCTTTCTGATAAACGGAGGCGGTCCCCCTTTCAACGGAGGGATCGGCAAAAATTATATCAGCCGTCTGAGCGGGGGATGGAAGTCGAATAGGCGTGGGGTAGGTTAAGCGAATCGTTTCTTTCTGGATGTTTCGTGTATCGCTGGACTTGCTTTCTCTCGCCTCTTCGTTCGCGAATCATTTACTTCGCGTTTAATTTCACTCTCGTCGCACTTCCGTTGTATCGGGCTTCTCTGGTTCGAGATTTATTTGAATAACCTGGGGGCGATTGTTCGTTAATCAATGCACATTGGTGAACTTTGTAAACGTTTATATCTGTCAGATGCGTGAAACACATTTGTTCCGACTGGTGTTTAAGCTGCTGAATTGAATAGTTGTGCTTAACTCAATTAAACTTTGAGCGTAATTAGAAGTCTATGGCAAACAATTTCTGTTATAGAGACACTCAATTGCACCTATATTTTCTACGATTACGAAATTAACTAGATACGCAATGCCTAAATACACTACATCCTCAATACTACCTGGTTGCGAAAGGCTGCTTTATCAGCAAGCATTTTTATAATTATCAGGCATGCTGTTCAATCTACAACGTGCAACGCAAGAAAACTAGTTATATACACATACGGAAACAATAATTTCCATAATTATTCGTACTCCCTCAATTATTGAACTTACCCATTTCTTGTTCAAATAACAGCGTCGTCTCCAATGATTAATATTTATAGATAATATAATTATTAACAAAATCTACAGGGAAAGGAAATTTTTATACCTGGATCGCACCATATTTAATAATATATCAAATATTGCCGAATTATAAAACTCCTAAACTTTTCGACCCCTCGACTCATAAGTGACGGGTTTCTCTGAAGCTCCACATCCTCCGTCGAACAACTTTTTAAATCACAACTGTTTCGTTTGTTTAAAAGGTCGCGAGAAGAATTCGCGAAAAAAAGATTGCTCATCGATGTGTACACTTAAAAATTTAATGCCCCGACTATTGTTGTTAAATGCAGAGGAAACTTTGTCCACAGAAAAAAGAAACAAACTACGCTTCTATTATCCCGATTATCGCGCGAGCTGTGGTCTCCGGAGTTCTATGGTTAAACAACGAACAATGCCATAGATCAAGACAGACACCCTACCGCGTGTACGAATAATTTCATAGTTATCGATCGAGAGAGTACGAAATTCCTTTCCTCATGTCACACGTGTCAACCAAAAAGCAATAATAAAGATCCTCCGAGCCATTAAAACGGTCGTCAGGATTTCGACAGCTTCTTCCAACGATTCGCAACTGCAACGCTAGAATAATACAGTCTACAGTTTCATCTACAGCTGAAGCCTCACCGTGGAAAACTTGACGGTTAAGAAGTCGTAGTATTTCACCAGGAACTTCATTATGCATCCGGTGGGGATTGGCTTCCTCCGAGCAGTCTGTGCTTCCTACTTATCTGTTGTATCGGAAGTGGCTTTCGTAAGAGAACAACTAATTAAAATGCGATACTTCGTTGGCCTTCAACGATCGATCTGTCGGAGACGCGAGAGAAATCGGGAGAAACGTTCGATGAACCTGTTATCGTTTGACGGTTTAACACTGAGCAATCGACGCTTGCATTCGATTGGTAATGCAAGCATTGGTAGGTGCATGCGCGTCGCTCGATCCGTCGAATTACCGGTAATCGTTCGACGAACGAGCTTCGCGTGTGGCCGTCTCGTGTTCCTTATCCGAGGATTTGTTTATTGCACCGTTGGTTAGGGATCGTCCTAGAGACAGACGATGGTAAGTCGCGTTTCATTTTCCGTTTTGCTTCGACGTATTTCGCGTGGTGGTATCGGGGATTTCTTTATGACAAATTTAAGTTGAAGAAGAAAAAGAAAGCATTTCTCCATAATATCACGGTGTTTGTGCTTTATGTTGTCTGTTATCCGTTGAAATGAGAATTTATAGTGACGAGTTCGTTTTTCTGTACTTTGCAGCGATTGGAGGTAAAAAGGTTTCCGTTTGTCGATTGTGCGTACGGTTTTAACGTTTCGTTGTATTATGCTGCGATTGAAGTGTTTTGTGGATATAGTTTAGTACTACCAATAATCAAAATAATAACAATAATAATAATAATATAACAATAAGCTACACAGTTATAATATAAGAAGAAAGAAAAAGACATTATAGATGGCGAATATCTATTATAAATTTTAACAGTGATGGAGAAAATTGAGATCGAGATACATAATATACTTTTTCATCTGCAAAACATACTTTAACGAAATCTAGCGCGCAAAAGAAATCTCGCGGTGCGATAAATTGAGAACATAAATCGGCTAATCCGTCAAAGCCAAAGAAGGCGGTGGACTCTCGACGAAATTCAAATTCAGTGGCGTCAGATCGTCCCCAAAAAGAAAAAAGAACAAGACAAAAAAGGAAAAGTAAAGCGCACCGAACGTATTCGAATCGGTGGACACGGTAGGCCCTTTCTATCCGCAGGGGCCATAAACATTGATTTACGAGCCGAAAACACAAACGTTTGCTGCACCAAATAGCGCGATTAATCTGTCTGCCAAATAATTAAAACGAACGGGCAATTTATCAACGCGTCCACGCGGCGCACCGGCCGATCATTATTATTGTTCGGCGTGGTCAGTTCTTTCGCGCTCGCAGAATTGAAGCGTCGTTTCATTTGCATTCATCGAAACAGAAGATAATCGTCTCTCCCGTTTCTCGAGCGTCGCACGTGCAGGTACAAAGATCACTGCTCCGCTCTCGATTATTTACGCCCCGTGGCATTTACGAGCATTCGTTTCGCTGCAAGCTGCATGGAATATCTCCTCCCGCATTCTCCATTCCGATTATCGCGAATTACATTTTTCCCCCGACGTTATGAAATCGAGTTTATCGGGGAAATTATAATTCTGTACGCGATTGGCTCGATAGACGTCGCAATACGTTCTACTTCGAACAGTTCGAATATCCTAAGTAAGTGATTGCTACGGCAATAATGTCGATTGTTTAAGTGAATACGCGCTATCATCGCATGAATTATTGGACATTTATTGTCGCGAAGATTACTCGTACAATGCCGGACTATATTGATGTTTTATGGGTACCTTTGGATCTTCGACGGGAATACGTGTATTTATTATGTATGCGCTGTATTTCATATTTTCAGATGCACTTAATACGATGCAACAGGTCTTTTCAACTGACTCGCTTATTAACATGTGATGGAAGATATATAAAATGGACAATAATAATTCTAAAAGTACATTGCATGCTACACTGAAAATATTAACAAAGATACGAAGCTTTCGGTTATTTTCCAGAAAATTATAAACAATGTGTGTGTCGATGATAACATAATTTATGCAATGCCATTTTCTCAAGCGAATTAATATTTCAGCTTGCACAAGGAAACGAGTCTCTTAAAACATCTGTTGCATTCATTAAAGTATACCAAATTTTTGTTTAATTAAAATATTTAAAAAATTCAACGATTTTTTAGAAAGCGATTACTTGTATCCACAAACTTTCAACGTGAACCGCTGCTCTCATAATCAATCGATCACCGACTAATACGATGAAAAAGAATTTCATTCACACTTCTCGTTCGCTCCAATTGCGACTACAAACTTTCGCCTCTATTCTTCTGTATCCGATATACAAACTCGCAGTCACGTGCGCGAAACAAGTTGCTTTCAGGGACGCGGAATTAACATTTTTTGTCCAAAAAAACGTGCACTATTGAAGCGAAAGCGACGATCGACGATCGACGATTTTTCCCGACAGATATCCGCACGTTTCATTCTTTTCCAAACGTACCAACGGCGTCACGCGCCGATACCCGACACCTTGTTCTTTGCTCTATTGCCAGATTTCGAGAATTGCACACCTGCTGAGGTGTATACAGACGAATCACGTTCGTTCGTGCTCCCTTTAACCGCAATCGTTCGATCATTGATTCGATCGTCGTGTGTCACGAACGAGAAAGAAATTGTCTCGCAATCGGCATTGAACCGGCTGAACGATCGCTTCGAGAATTCGCGGACGAAGAAGTTTCATTTTTCCCTACGGTACCGGGGACGCGAAATATTATTAATGAAGTCACTGATTACCTTGTCCACTCGTGATGAAAAGCTTTCGATCACTGTCGAGCAGAAGCACTACAATTTAAAAAAGAAAGGAGTACTTTAAACGGCGAAAAATCTGGGTAACATTTGTCTACAAGATTAATTGCGAAGGGAGCATCCGCGAAACAATTTCTTGCAAATAGACAGCACAGTTGTCAAAGAACTCCCGTCATCTGTTACAATAATGGTGTCGCTAGGTACACGATTCGGTTTCTTTCCAACCGTAATAATCACAGGTGACACCTCCGCTCCCACTGCGAAAGACAAGCAAACGTGCGAACCTCCCCGTCAGATCTAGTCACTCGCAGGCATCGTACCATAATCCAATGTTCTACCAGTCACTCGAAGTTTAATACGACCAGTATCGCGAAACACATTTTAAACAAACCGCAATAAAATGTTTGCAGCAGAAACAGGGAAACGATTGGCAAAGTAAAAAAAGCAATGGTCCACAGATTTGTAACGTACAGTCAGGTTCAGCAGCAAGACCAGTTCTCGAGAAAGATAATCATCGCGAACTCTGCGTGTTTCATAATACAAAATTCTGTCCTCCTCCCATAAAAAAAGAAAGGAAAAAAAATGGATTCCCAACGTATAAGGTCAGTTCTGGCCCCGCGTACACGCGATCAGTGCAATCGAACAGCCAGCTGATCGACCGGGATGCGCACAGTGGTTACGCAATCGGCGTGATTTTGCTCGCGATGACTCTGGTTTCGTCGACGAGGAACCACCGTCGCGGGCATGTCCACGCATTCTTGTGCGTGTCGTGTTACGGCGAACGCTTACGCAATTCGACTGCGTTTTCTGGGGGCCGTCTGTTTATTTGCAGCCCGTTGACCTGTTCAGTGTTTCCTTTCGTTGGCCTGAGAAATAGCACCACGAGCGCTTCTCGCGACGTCAGTCTCGGAGGGACGGATTGAGCCAGGAACGTCAGCCGAATCGGTTAGCTCCGCCTTTCGAATTTTTGTAAAACTTCATCGACCTTGCTCGAGTTCCGCGCTTTTTCTGTTTGAGATACGCAGGACTATGTTTCGGGACAATCGTTTTTCATCATTTATGAAATAATAATGGTTTATCTCTAAGCAACCACGCGATACCGTTGCAACGACTCTGCTGACTCAGCAACAACTCTCGACGCAACTATAATCTAACGCTCGTCTCAATTCCCACAACTCTGAATTAACCCTCGATGCTCTCAACTCTTAATTCGAGTCCAACCGCGCGCGCATCATCCACCCTATATATTCTTTTACCCTTAGTTTCCCTCTCATCCCGTTCCTCATTTGCCCTCATTTAGGACACACGCACTCTTGCCACGTGCCACAGGTCGACCAGAGGCCACCATGCGCCCACGACTCCACGTGCATTCCCCAAAACCAATTCACTCGATCCACATTCCACGTTTCCACCAGCACTCTTCGTTCGCGGTTCGCGCTCGCACACCATTCACACAAATTCTGCCCTCCCACAAATAATAGTCCTTATTTTCCAGTAATACGTAGTGTAATTACTGAGCGAGTAATATCTCGGCGAACGCATGCGTGAATAATGCGTTGGAGGCACCAACGTCCAGCGAGTATCTAAATGGCGCGGACTAATTGCACTCGCGGGACAGGGATAGTATCAGACGCGCTGCTATAATACAATATAGAGGGACAAGTACATAAATGTGCACGTCTCGCCGTGACCCGGTCTCGTTTCAATTAGACCGAGCGAATTGGACTCATCCAATTTGAACTAACCGGTGAATTTGTATTTCGGTCGGACCGTTGGGAATCGAACGGCAACCGATCGTCCTATACCTATGTATTCGTATCGCGGCATAAATCGTTCTTGAGAAAATTCCCATTAATCACCCTTCGGAATTGCGCATCACTTTCATCGCGAATCGATGACGTCCTCGCCTCGCCAAGGTGATTACCGTTTACCATTACCGTTTACATGGTAACTGTCTCGAAGAATGCAGTTCTGCGATCGAGAATTGATACACGAAGAAAGTTCGCACCCTAACAAGAGATTCTACTCCCTGGTAAAACCGTAACCGAAGCGAATTCGATGCGTTGGCGTGATAAAGGCGGCGGGTTCGCGCGATTAATTGAGGGAAAAGTGGAGTATTAGAAGAAAGCGTCCAAGAAAAGAGAAATCGCGTCGTTTCGCGAAATCTTACCGTTCTCTGCGGACGAATTGTTCCTGGTACAGCGGAGTGATTTTTTCTCTCTATCTTCCGTATGAGATATCCGATTGGCTCGAAATTCTCAAGCTAATTCGGTGATTACTCGAGCCGTCCATTGGCCGGGTCAATTAACTCGACGAAAATATAGCGTGGATATTTAACGTAGATATAAAAAGTCGAGGGTCGATCCAGCGGCTGGACGATAAAATTTCAAACGATTCAGAAGGTGGACTTAACCGATTTGGCCAATGTGCGGTTCATTTTGCGGCACGGGAAGTGAGAGTTCGTGACTGGGTTCCCCAGGTTGCATAATGCGGTCGTTAAATGTATCTGGATGTAGGCCTCGTAGAGCCGTGCCAAAAACGAAAATACCTCGGACCGGCGGTCGAAAACCGTGATCGATTTGAGCGACTGGCCGATATCAGGACCATTTAGGTCATTGTTTCGTATGCGGCCAGAGTATTGTCGCGAAGATACAACCAAATTGAGAACGACTTCTCATATGTATGCATGATAATGGGTAGGCAAGTGTGTTCGGATAATAGAACAACAGCTTCTCCTGTACTAAATACAGGGCATTTGAACACGGTATTTCGTACATTGCAAACCAAATGATGCGAAGAAACGATTAAACACTGCGGAACGCTGTACGGGTTAAACGTCTCACTTCGTTTCGTTCTAAAAATAAATGCAATAAACAATGAGTGTCCACGTTGAACGATCGGTACACGAGGAATGAACAGGTGCGAATAAAAATGAGACAAAACTGATCAGGATGTGTTTGTACGCGATACGATTCTGCCACGAATGGGTCAGCTATTTTCACCTGGATATGGGTTTCTGTGTTGCGTTGACGTTACGTGAACTTCTCACATGCAAGATCAGACGCTTCCTCGTTATGGCGACAGCAAACGAGAACGTTAGAAGAAACGGAAAGTTCCGGAGGGGTTAGCTGCGCGAAGTTTTACTTTACCGCATTGGTTTATCAAAATTTTGTCTCTTTCCCCTTTTACTTCCAACGGGGGTGAACGGAATTTCGCAACGCCATTTTCCGAGTGTACTAGGAAGAGATAGTTGGCTGATGCGAGCAGTTCCTGGAATGTTTCGGTTAAGTACTATAACGTCTCGCAATCTGGTTATAATGATGCGGATTATGACGTTAATTGCGTAAGAGTATTTTTTATTACACGTTGCCCAACGTGCAGAATATTAGGCTGTGTTCAGTTAGATTTTATCTACAGTTGTGCTTTCATAAAGGGGAAACGCTGCCGCGTTAGCTTCATTTAATTGAATAGTGGTAAGAATGACGTTTACGTAGGATTCGTTTGAAGAAAAATTTAATTGCTTCAATTATTTTCTGCTATCCGTTGTTAATATTGACTTCTCCGGGCGCTACGCACAATAGTTGCAGTTTGATATTTTCCGCGAACACTGTATAGATTGCGTAATTATTATTACAACGATCGAGAAATATTATAATCAAACAACTCTTTTGCTTGCAAAAATTGTGAGACATGTTTCTAGGAATGTACATACGGATCAATTCAATTAGATATTACACAATTAAAATCAATATGCCCATCTGCTCTGATAGGGGAAGCATTTTTAGATAATTATAAGTTTGTTCCAGGGTGCAGTATGTCTTAAGGGTAAATTGTTTTTCGTTTCTCAAACACAAATGGTTTCTATCCAACGAAACTCTAATGTACTCCCTCGGTCAGAGCAGAGACACGCAAGAAATATTCCAGTAATTACCCCGGCGCTAACTTTAACTGAACTATTTCCGCAGGCTATATTCCTTCATCCCCAAAAAACACAATATTACAATATGGAGATTGTAATTATTACGCGATTAGTTCGCACTCGTCCGAAGTCCCTTACAAAACCCCTTAAACGCATTTGCTGTGCAGCGTGTATTCTATATCACGTATCCGAATAGAAAAACGGTACGAAAAATGTAAAATAACCATTGAAAAGAATTTCACCAGATTATTCGCAACGATGCCCCTCCAATTAATAAAAACAATTTCCATCGTTTCAACATGGGTCCATAAAAGCGGCGTCATTTTCCTAATCATATACTCCACCAGCGTTACCAAAGGCCATTATAAACCGCATCCCCGTCCCTGAAACCACGCACCCGTATCCCACTAGCCAAGAAACACAATACACCCGAGGAACCGAACCCCGACGACCTATGCCCGCCAATCAACCCCGTATCGAGGTTCGTCAATCTTAATTGACGATCACAAAAGAACAATCCTCGTTCTCCGCGGTTCCCACGTGAACCAATTGACAGGAAAGAGAGAGAGAGAGAGAGAGAGAGAGAGAGAGAGAAAACAAAAACAAGAAAAATTCGTATCAACCGAAAATCCCCTTCGGACAAAGAGGGGCGCGTTTTCTCCGGCTTGTGACCGGCGCGGCTGGTCGATAAAATTTGCGATAAAACGTGCGTGCGCAGTCGTCGGAGATTCGAAGCATCGTCTCGATTCGTCTGCCCGCGGCCTGTAAGCCCGTAATGGAATTAACCGCGAAATAGCCTCGGTTGGTATCTTGGAAGGCCTCCGGTTTGCATCCAGAGGCCGGCCTGACACGGATCTAATGGTTTTAACCGCGAAACCGTATGCCACGCGGAACACGTGTTACGACGCGAAACAACAAACGGTGGAACGCGATCGCATCTCGTTGTACGATCGGTACTTTTTCCCGGAGCGAAATGATTACGTGTGTCTACCTGGGGCTGATAAGCATCTCGCGATTGCGTACGGGAGATCGCAATGCGCTTCGAAGGGTGATGGAGAGCGGCGAGAAAAAGAATGTATTATGTATATCGCGGTGCGTGAAAGAGGATTTGTTGGATTTCAACCCTTTCGATGTCCTCGATGCAGAAAGCAGTGGAGATGTTCGGAAACACTAGGACGCTTGAATAGTCGACGTTTAATCGACTGTGGTATAATTTGTATAAATGATTGCAATAATGGTGCATTGTTGTAGAGAACGTTTGTATAAATTTCTAGTGGATGGTTGACGAGCATCTCTCTGTAACGAAAGGGTTGAAATATTTGAGAGCAATTTTTTTTTTGCTTCAATCTTCGACCCCTCTCAATTCTACGATACTTTGAAAGTTCCTTCAGTGGAATAATTTGTTGGCGATATAAAATCACGATATCGTGCTTTATCTTCGTGATTTTATATAAAGTGCTAGAGTGGCGTTAATTAAAATGAAAAATAGCCGGGCAATGACCCGACCGATAGATTCAATTTAGGATACAAGGCGGTTTAAAATTTATAGCCGCAATTATTTGTGATAAGGTGAGAAAGTTATTTGAAATGGAACTATGCGGTACCCGTTGTTGAAATTAAGTATAGACGGCGCGATAGCCAGAGTGCCAATAAACGTCGGTTCAAAAATCGTTTGTTCTCGAGTTGGAAGATATTTTTGTCACCTCCTGGTTATTTATAGGCTTAAATAACTGTTTCGGTGCTCGTGTGTTACGAGCAGCGTGCGATCATTCTTGAAGAATAGCCATTGATAAATCGGCAGAAAATTTATGCCCGTGTTATAGAACAGACGTGAATATTCATATTCAGTTGAAATATGAACTACGAAAAAGTATCGCCGTATTAGACGTAATACACATTCAATGGGATAACGCAACAATATTTCCCTTCGTACTCACGTTCGACAGAATTTTCCTGTCTCACAGTAATTGCCTGAATATTTTTTGAGTACTTTGCAGAGGAGTTGCATGAAATTATCGCGACATTTCTACCACAAGAGTCGTTTCTGCCATTTATATTCTCATTTTCCGCCAGCGAGACAGAACGTAGATCGCGTGCCCGTGAATCACGACCGATCACCTGGAAGCGTTTCACGATACACGTGTGTAATTACCTGTAGTTAAGGGACTCATTAGACTCGCGATGACACAAGGTGTAATAAAGTTTCTTCTGCGAGATACACGAGTATGAGAGGGAATTACGCGCATTTTAAGAACTGTAATCATTCTTTCTTTTTAAGATACATATACTGCCGTTTACGTAAAAATCGTATAGCTGTGTACACGCTTCCTTATTGCTATTAAATAGAGTAATACGTTTATTACATCTTGAACAGACATATATTTAATAGTTACACACGCACGCATAAGACACATATTTAGATTAGGCACACGGATTAAAATGAAACGCAAAAGGGTGCGGTCCAGCCATTGAAATTCTGTATCGCATAATCGTATTCTTTTCGTATCACGAATTGAAATTTCTGTCCATCGTTTTTTGAAACTTCTCGTATTCTCCTTGATATATATCTATATATATCTTTTTGACTTGAGAAGGTTGGATGAATCCCCGAGGATTTTAATCTTCATTTCTCGGTCGGCCGTTTTCATTAATTAAGCTATCCAGGCCATTGGCGAATTTTTTCTGCCCGTGATTAATATTCGACCTGTCGAACGCCTACAGATCGATCAGTGTGACGAGGCCGATCTACATAGTGCACCGTTGCAAAATTATTGAGGTGCACGAAAATGAGATTTACTGAACGAGAAGAGGCTGCTTGTGAACAGTTCTTTCCAGAGAGACCATTCTTCGTACATGACAGGCCGAACGTTTTTCTTTCTTCCCCGTTTGAACTGGTTGTTAAAAAAGTTGTCTAGGAAAGGCTTTCGATTACAGTAGCACACGAGAGTGAAACGCTTAACAAGACGACAGAAGAATCATGTTATTTTAATTTCCATCGAATTCCCAGTGCTTCGCGCCTTCGTTTCGTCGATGAATCGCATAGTTCAAAGTAACTCAATTGCCAAATACGAAAGATCTAATCGGCAATCGCCGCGTCACCTTTTCAACCCTGTCTATCTCGCCCCGATAAAAAAAATCAAGCACTCCCCTTTCCTTCACCAAAACAATGTACTTATCACCGAGACAGTAACTCCAACTCGCGGACAATCAATCCCAATTTACATACACGCCTAACAATTACCCTTTCGGATTATTGTAAAGAATTATCTTCGTCTATCATCAACTGCTTTCCCTACGTTCCCTATGGGCCGCGACTACGATCGTTGCCACAGTGGAGCGAATCTCAATCGACGCATGACGTTAATGACTGGTGTCGAACAGGACTGATAATGCCAGCGCTGGCAAGGCCGCGGTGTCAAGTGGTGTTAGTGGTAAAGACATTCTCCTTAAGTAAGCACCTATTTTCATCCTACGCTCGGCGAGCACTTATGTCGCGGGCCCCGTGTAATCTCGACGCGAACTATGCCACGTTTTCTCGATTGTATGCACGCGTACTTCGTGGCAATTTACTCGGGGGACTATAAGCTGCTTACTACCTTGCGTCGAACCCCTTCGACTTTTAAGGGAGAACTTTCGCCAACGGCTTTGTCGTTGCTGGTCATGTTTCCGTTTGAAACGAAATCGTTTCGACAAGGTACGCCGACGATCCATAATTGACGGTAATCGATTAGGGCAGGAAGCGGATAATTCGTTTCAAAAATCGACATTCATTTCTGTTCATTCGTTTGCGAGAAATTTTGTGCGGTGCGTGGTTGTTGAAATTTTGGAGTTATTGATTCATCGACAAAGATGTTCATTAATGGAACTGTGTTTGTATTGTTTCCTGCGATTGGAATTTGTTATAATTTTATTTATCATATCCTTTATATCAGATTTTAGAAGTGTATGAAACATTTCAGAGGATTATGGCGGATCAAATGTTGCTCTATTTCTATTTATAGGTACATCTTCCGCGTGGTTCAAGAATTTCTTAATATATGCAGTTGAAAAATTCGGGCAGGAAACATAAAGTAGATGTAGAATGTAATGATAAATATATTTTGGCAACGATTTCCCATTGCAAACGAAGAGTCCAATAAAGTTTATCTGTCAACACAAGACAAGGAACTGCTGTCGCTGTATATTAACCATTGTTGACGTAAAACACTGTCCACCGGGTTACAGTAAACCTAACCGTAACGATAGTAAACAATTCCTAATTTCTACCAAGTAGACTATTCACCGTTTCCCAAAATGTTTAACCATGATAATCAATTTTATTTCAATTTTTGATCGCCTCTACAGGTTACCTCAATTTCCTATTTCAAACAAATGTGCTCAGTTAAAAAGCATTTCCAATTAATTCGTACGTATAGACTTCCCAGATGAATTGAAATGCGGAACACGATTCATCGGCGACTCAACTAAGCACGTTCAAATTAAAAATCAGAAAGACAAAAATGAGTCACTCGTGATTCGATATTATTTCGAACGCTTCGCGGAAGGGAATCTGTTAAAGCAATTCGAGAAACGCTTTCCAGCAATTACGACATCTCTCGACATCTCTCATCTTCTCGCAACAAACTTTCATGAATTCTATTATCGACGAACACGAAAGTTTCACGCCACCCAGACGAATTTCAACAATGTTGAACGGGCGCCTATCACGAAATCCATCCATTTGTGAAATATTATAAACTGATGCCACGTAAAATTCTGTCAGAAAAAAAGGGGAATGTTCGTGTCGCTACACGCGCGCAAGTGTCACTCTGATTTTATGTATCAAGTACATGTGGAGCAGTTGAGGACTCTTGAAAGTGAAATGCGGCTACGGTATTTGAAAAGTAAAGATCCTGGAAATGTGTGGGCGTTTCGAGCGAGGGAAATGTGCGTGCGGTGCGCGTGGGCATGGACAAGTTAAGCTAGTCTCTATCCAACCGTTACGAGAAGTTGCCTGTGGTTAGGATTTCGAGAACGAACTATGCTGAAAGATATTCAACTTTGGTAAGAATAGAAATCATTACACTCGTATTCGTCTTACGATCAACGCGTGGGCAGTTCCGACAGATGTTTCGTTATCGGAATGAAATGAAGATCGCCACTGCGCGTGGCAGGAATGACACGTTTCCATTTTACTCCGATACTTCGTGTAACATTCTTCGCGATTTCGTTTAACAATTTCTCTTAAACAATGTTAGTAACCAGTCAAAAGCCATTGGCTATTGTATACAGACGAAACATAAATATAGGTCACTTCAATTTAAATGAAGTTCACTGTTACTATGATTTCTCTAACCAGAACAGAAACACAAATATTTTTATCATTGTGCCACTGGAGGCAAACAAAGGTTTTGTCTACGTAGAAAAAAAAAAAGTCCACAGTTTTATAACACAAAGGCGAGACAAACAAGTTACAATAGAAACTGCTTGGTTCCAAATGACCGACACAGAATACTAACATGTATTGTGATCGAAAAGAAAGGGGAAAGAAATATTCATGGGAGGCTTTTCCATTTTATTCATTCCATTGATATTTTCATTCAAGGCGCAATTTCATAAGATCCTTCGTACAGATCCACCTTGTACTTTATCACGAGATCACGAGATATTTACCAAAATATCCTGAAGAGACACCGGCATCAGCGAGCACGTGGACATTTTTAATGGATGCTCCTTCAACGTTCGCACCTTCCACTGTTCCAGTCAATTACTTATCGCAACACTTTCACGAGGCCCGTGTCGAACCAATACTTACAACCAACAACAAACGCTTGGGACCAACAACAACAACTCGCTACACTGTTAACACGAAGAAACAAAAACGAACCGGTCACGCCGAACCAACCACTGAGTCAACTATCTTGCGGCGTTCTCGAGACAATCCGCACGGTTTTCGCGCGACACACTTCCTTCTATTATCTCCACCTTTTCCAATTTCGAACGCTGAAAACGAAGCAGACGATGTTTCCCTGCCAACGAGTCGCGATGGAGTTCCGCCGTGGCGAGTATACACAGTTCGAAACGTTCACTATCGTGGAAGTGAGCGTGAAACGAGTCCCGATGGACACGAGCACCGTGCGTGCCTCGTTCGCGGAGACGAAAGAACCGATCTCCTCGCAATCGGAAGGCTGACTCGACACTGCCGCGTCCTGATTCTCCGGAAGACTCCCTAGCGCCTATATTAAATTAAACCACACTTCCAAGCGGGCACAGTCGTCGCGCTGCCGCAATCCAATATTTCCCGTGTATTCTGCCGTCGACGATGCGGCCGATACGCGAAGTTCGAGATGGGCATCGACGTGTCGTAGAATGGGGAATTTTTCGAATGCCTTGTCAAATTCCACGCGATCAATTGATTTCGATGGGCAGCCGTGGTCTGTAATGGCTATATCTGTTCCGTGGGAAAAGCAGGTTTCGTTGATACTTTGGAATGGGATGGATAACAAATTTCGTCGGGGTGTTCAATTATGGAACGAAAGGGAAATTCAGTCGAGTTCGTTACATTGTCATTGAAACAAATTCGAGGGTTTTTGAAAAATCCTTTTCAATATTCCAGACGACGGTTGACTGGAAAAAATTCAGTACGAAAATGAATCGGAAAATTTTGCTAAAAAATGTAATTATTATGCCGTTCTGAAACTCTCTCTCTCTCTCTCTCTCTCTCTCTCTCTCTCTCTCTCTCTCTCTCTCTCTCTCTCGCTACTTCGTAAACAGCACAAATGTAATTATTCCTAAATACAATAAGAATCCCACGAATAGCAAACAAGAAAGGAAGGAAGAAAAGTTAATATTTCAACAAACTTTCGTCGACAGCACCCGAACTGATCGGATTAGAAGCTCATTGGGAGCATCGACAACTTTCCTCGTTATAAAGTAATTAAGGTACATTTCTCGTCGTGAAAGGATTTCACGGCAAAGGCCAATAGATGGGTAGGAGTTAAATTACGTAAGAATATTTCGAAACGGGATGTCACTGAAATTAAACATCGGATCACGGAGCTGTGCTCATTGGGAACGCGGGATAAGATATCGAAAATGATGCAACGAGCAAATGTGCGTTTCATTTGCGCTCAGAACGATTTTCGTGCAGGTGTAATAATTAAAAATGGCTGTGCTCGTGAATTCGATACGAGCCGCAGTATCGTTGCCATTTAATTTCAGGTTACAAACCATTAACTACGAGCAATTAGTCTGATTTAACAGCGACTGTGCCTCTTCGATCCAATGAAACCGCGCGGATTTACCTTCGCGTGCTAATGAACGAAAAATAAGACGAGTCGTTTCCCTTTGATACTGTAACCGGTTCTACGTGAAAAATATCCTTTAAATTCTTCGGTGCACTATGAACAGAGCGTTGCAATGTTCGGCTGGGTAAAGGTTGCATCGTGATAGGTATTAATAATACGGTCCTGCGATTATGCGAGAAACAAGAAAAGTGTGACGCACGAATGGGGCGAATTTTTTTATAGCGCGTTCAAGGGTATTAATTGAGAAATCGCGAGAATTTTAAATCGACGAAACGAAGGATGAAAGTATTTATGAAACAATTCTGCGTGTTTCTTATTTTGCATTCGTCAAAAAGAGAAATTTTGCTAATGAACCGTCTGCTGTCAGGAAATTTAAATAGGATAGACGTAACCTACTCTATTGTCTCTATTCGCAGTTGAATAGGATGTCATACGGCGGATTAACAATTTAACGCTGAAACGACCGTCTACGTGGGGCATACACAGTGTTGGTTCGTTTTAGATCATGAAGGCTGTACAAACACGACACGTTCCCTTTCTCATTGTTGTCAGATGAACCGTGGTTACTGCCTTTCGCCGTTTAAAAAGATCACGTAACGCATTGTTTAACGGCCAGCGTTTCTCATAAATATTCATAATTTATCCTCTGGCAAGTAAGATAACAGAAACCAGGAACAAGTGAAATGAAGGGTGGAAAACGCGTGACCGGCGACAAATTACAAAATGGCAACACCCCTTACAAAGGGAAACAGCTCGGCTAAAGGGAAACGAAATGGCAGAACTAAAAAACAAAAATGTATTGGGAAACAGCGAAAGATAAAGAAACATTTTTTCACAGCCTTGAATTCCTGCGGCGAATAAAACAGAACACTGAGTACAACGAACTTGAAATTTTGTTGAAGGTGGAAACAAGGTACTGCGATCGCAATGTTTTGCAATTTAATTAAACAGGCGAAAAAGCGGCGAACCGCGAGGATTAGATTTCTCTCCAGGAATAAATTAAGCTTCGGCGATGCTGATATTCTATGAGAAAAAAATTAGGCCGCCAAAGTACACTGCCTTCGGTTCTTTCCGGACTTTACATTGACTTTCGAATTTTTATAATGAATTGCCAGTACCAATTGTAATAATTGAGACAATTCACCGATCTTACATCGATACACCAATGGACGTGAATAATATATAAAAAAATCATCCGATAAATATCAAAGTCATACTGCATAGTGCCTCCGAACTTTTACAATGAACGAAAATACTACTGAACAAAACCCTTAAAATTCCGCTTAATATACCGAACAACAATCTTTCTATGAAACATTCCAGACGCACCAAATCGTCAAAGAACCACGCGAAAAGAAACAGGAAAAAGTGGAACATTAATCTGCGACGAACTCGATCGAACTGTGCACGAATCACCTCGTCTGACCATGAACGACCACTAACTACTGATCCGTCTGCCCTAGTTACACACGGGCCACGTTGAACGTCCGGTTCTCTGCCGACCAAGAGGAACACCCTTCTGGGCTCACACACAGCTCTATAAATAGCAATTCACCTTATCGCGTTTCGGTATTCCGCGAATAAACCCGCCGCTCGCTGCCTGGCGTTCACTGATTCGCGAGCAACTAACCAAACCGATGCAAAAACTCTCACCGCGTCCCTGCACAACGATAATAATCAAAATAATAATAACAATCAATATAGGAAAACGTTAGAAAAACGTCGTTCTCGGTGACGAAGTTTCCCTCGATTTCTCTCTCACGATGTCCACGCGTTTCCGCCGCGACGCGAGGAGGGTGGCGTCGATTTTTCGCCGCGAGACGACGAGGATTCCCGTCTTTCGGTAGAGATGGTCGGCCGGCCACTGATCGCGAACGCGCGACGCGTGTGCGAGCGTACGGAGTGTTCACGCAAGTGTTCACGCAAGTGTTCAAGCGTGTTCGAGTATGTATATGCGTGGCTCGGCCCGCTCGAATATCGCGTTCATCCGGCGGCCATCCCGCTCCCATAGCGTCCGTTTGTGCCGGCATTATAATTTCTGGCCGAGTCGCGACTCCGGAATGTTTATTGTCCGCGCTTTCGATTTTTCGCTCGCGGTCTGGGCACCCTCGTTTAGCCACGCGGACCGCGGTTGACGATTCGTTCGCGAGGATCATTCTCTTCCTTTCTTCCCCTTTTTTCCCGGCTTTCGCTGGGTAATTGGTGGCAATTAGTGCGATTGTTAGTTGGACATTTGTAATTTTATGGACCAGTTGGGTGGGTTCTCCGAATGGTTGGAGGTATGCGTTCGGCGTGCTCGAGAGTGAATCGTCGAGCGTGGTCAACGTGTTTGATATTTGTTGCGGCAAGTGCAATCGGCGAATGCTTTGAAATATTCGTTTCTTTCGGTGTTTATTTTAATCTGGTTGACTGCGAATAGGGGCTTCTCGCGAGGGACAGAATACGGATTATTACTTGGGACTGAATTATTGCGCTCGAATCTCTGAGAATTGAAATTCGACGATGGACTTCCGCAACACGAATTTCGAATGTTAAACAATTTCGCAAAGAAATTTACTACCTTCTGTCTTTAGTGAGATTGGAGATATTTCGTTTCACCCTGGTTGCGTAACAATTGCAAATGGGAACAGAAAAATTGACTGCTTGCACTGAAAGCATTGGGCACTTCACCATATCAAAGGAGAACAAAAGATTAGGTCTTTTTCGTGGTAGAAACTCGGCTGCCAGTGGTCTGGTATTTCCACGTATACGTTTTCATAAATTTCTAATTACCAGGAAGCCAAGATAAACGTGTTAATGACTTCCTGACAGAATGCTGCTTGTGCCACTATACGAAGTTCAGTCTGGTGCTATCTATTATAAGATACCAGGCAGCCACCTCTATCCCACTTAAATAGTTTAATAAGCGATACTCTAGCTCAACCTGTAACCAGGTTGCATTCTTTTCTTTTTGCAAGCATTTCTTCCGCGATATTCAATATAGATTTACATTGCTGATAGCTTATCTACACGTGCAAAAATAAATGATCATTGAACTTTCTTCCATACAGGTCAAGCATCTTTTCCTTGCTTCACCTCGACAGTTTGAACGGGCTACATTAGCTTCATCTATACTCTATTCAATTTAATCCAAATACGAACGAAAGAAACTGCTTGAATTACTAACTTCGGCGAATTACAGTATTGTAATTGCAACGTATAATGTACACAACTATGGCAACACTTGATTGCATTTCGTTTCGTGGTTATTTAATAACTTTCTATTCAATTTTTCTTTAGTTTGCTGTTGCTATTATTCTGTCCGTATATCTATCCATATAACAAAGCTAACAATCGTAAAAATGGTAACAATATATTATACATATGAGTGGAGTTCAAATAGTGTTCCCCAGCATTTTCTCCTATAAAAGGACAAAAAATCGAGAGAACCCCGAACACCATGGCAACGCATTTAAGATACCGCATACATATTACGCTTCTCAATTTTGCCCAGCAAACATTCGTTCAAGGATACCATCAGAAATTTCCTTTATCATCCATAGAAGCGCCTCTTCTGTCCATTTCGACCATCCACATATTTATCCAATTATACGCACATATTTGCGATCCTTCTTTAAACAGCCGTGGCGAATACTTTTAGTCCGGAACCGCTTTAAAATTATTCCTCCATCCTTCGTTCCTTATTTATCCCTCCTCCGTGGGCCTCTTCCCCAGGCTCGTACGCGTTGCTCGATCCCTCGAACACGGATCACGGGGCAGACGTGCGCTTTGCATGGAAATACGGAGGCGAGGCGCCCGCGCGGATTTAAATAGCGGCCGAAATAAACGTCGAAATCGCGAACATGCGAATCCTGGCCTGACAGTATCTTTGTCTGCGTCCAAGTCCGGAAGAGGGTCGTTCAAGAACGCCCGCACAGACGTCAATGCACAATTTGCCGCGCTGCAATTGTCCATCGAACGCGAACAAGATCCGTATCCATTTCGTCTATGTCGCTTTTATGGGATGCAGAATTCTCCTGGGAATTGAATTTGTGGGTGGGTCGGGGCCGTTGACGCGTCGAAGGCCGTCCTTCGTCGATTTTCAATTTTTCACGATCGCCGGTAAGGCGAGTGTAATAAAAGATTTATATGTATTGGCTTGTTTTATGGCTGCGCGATATGCGTTCATCGATCGATTCGGAAGACGATATCGAGTGCAGATTATCGGATGAAGTGTTCCTTCGAACGTGAATATCTCGCGAGGTATTTAATTTCATTGTTTGTTCTTCTACTCAATCGATGATTCGCTTTCGACAATAATTGTCGGTGTAATTATTCGGGGAGCGATGCAAGTCGCGGCGTACTACCGTAGGTGAATGTAATCGTATTTCCGCGTTTCGGGGTAAATATGTGTACAAAATGCAGGAAGTAATGGCCTATATTGACGAAGACCGAGTAAAATCAATTTTTGCTGTGCAAACGTAACTAAATGTATGGCAAATAAATTATCGTATGTCCATATTGACATCGTTCTTTCTTGATCGTACGTCGGATGCAACAATCTTGAACCACGGATATAGAAATGGTATTTCGCGCGATTGTTTGTATAATGTAAAAATATATGTTATCCTGCTAAGATGGAGCCTTCGAATGTTTGTACGAGTAAAAGGATATTTGTGTTCATTGACTGTCATATTAAAGTTTATTAAAATTTTCTATGTCACGGTAATTGCATGGACAGACGAAATGAAATCTTTCCACGTACTTGCATACTTCCGACATGCGTCAATAGTGAGAAAACTTCGTGCTCCATTTCCACTTTTCCGGATTTAACGAATACAGGAGAAACGCGCGACAAGCCAGCTCGCGCGTGTCAACGATACCACGTTACTGATCAAGGAGACCTTAAAAACGTGTTAGTTTAATTAATATGACGCCATTAACGAGAATTTAATATGACGTTAATCTCAAATTTACGTGCAATTATCTATTATTCTCAAGGGCACTCTGCACCGATCATTCTTCTACCCATACTGCAATGTATACCTGAACTTTAACTGCAAATTATTTTTCGTCCATTCGAAATTCTCCTAAATCACTTTGTTTGAGAAGCATTTACCAGAACTGAATTACAAGAAATCTTCTTAGAAAACTTCAAACATTCACTGTACTTGTATACGAAAATAAACAACTGATTCACTCGACACTTCAATGCACCGAAGTTTTGTTTTTTTTTAAATAAGACGTTTCCTCGTTATATCGGGCACAGATCGATGAAGTATTTAATTAAAACGGAGGATCCCCGTTGAATATTCCCATATTTACGCCATCTTTTGCTTTTCTTATTTCAGAAATGCATTGAAGACCAATGTTCCATATCAATAGAAAATTTCACTCTCATTGATTATCGTAAATTATATTCCTACATAAAATATCCCAATACGAACGACAAATAGATCCCGGTAGATAAAGCCACGAAGGAAATCAAGATATATATCGCAAAACGAGAGCCCGACAGAAAAATCGTCAGAGGCACCGCGGTGGCCTCAAAGTAAATGGTAATGCATATTCCGGGACGATCGTGCAATAAAATCACAAAGTTCTCAATTCGCTTACGGGACCGCAACACGTGGTCCGTTCGGGCTTCGTGCAATCCTGTTTGCTTAATCTTCTTTTATGCATTCGATATAAATGTATCAGTACCGCACGCGTGGGCAGGTCGAACGATTATCGTGTATCGCTCGAAACCTCGCCTTCTACCTTGTGCCATAATCTAAATCACGTTTTCGCGTCAGGATGCACGTTTGGTAATTAATTAGCATGGCAAATCTGTCCCTCTTAGAACATTTCGGATATATTATCGTGGACAATTGCGTGCAATTGATGACGTATTGTTATAAGACTGATGTTACATTGCTCAATAACTAAATAAAAATCAAATTACACGAAGACGAATGGGCTGATAGAAGAAGAGGAATGATATAAATAACGATGGCTATTGTATAAAGGATATATAGTAACAAATATCTTTGATTCCAGGATTGCGTTATTATGAAATATAAATTAAACGTTGTCATAATATATTAATAATGTAAGAATTAAAGTTGCAACTCATATATTTTTTATCATTGTAACATTAATATGGCTATTGTATAAAGGATATATAGTAACAAATATCTTTGATTCCAGGATTGCGTTATTATGAAAAATAACTTAAACGTTGTCATAATATATTAATAATGTAACAATTAAAGTTGCAACTCATATATTTTTTATCAGAGTAACATTAATATTGAAACTATTGGACCTATTTCGACGAATTTATCCTCCGAAACTTATACGTTGATTGCGAAAAATGTTAACACACCTGAAGACTATTCAGTCTAAACTATGTTAAATAGCAAAAACTTGTGAGCTCTGAAAAATGTTGTTAACGGAGTTAAGAGCGCCTAAGATTATGGACGAAAATCGAACATTACACATGGAAACTGCTTAACCCATGCTGAAGTATGCTTAGTGCGTCTAATGAAACGTCGGGGGCCTTTCGCAAAAAATAAATTACAGCAATGCGTGCATCCAACATAAAATCATACGCCATACGGTTGTTGCTTACGCGTGTGCGTGCGACTTGGGAATATAATTAATATTCATTAGAGGCTGCCTTATTAAGGATCTGGTACACGATCGTCAGAATATTGGGTGGCTCCGGCGAATACCTTGGAAAATGATGAGCGGCCTGAAATTAATCGAAGTCGACAAACACCGGGTATCTATTAATATAAATGTTTCTTCGAAGGCTGCATGCACTCTTGGAATAAATATAACCATCGATGCAGAATTATGCGCGTGGTCAAGGCCTTTGCGCCGCTTTTTCCCTCCAGCCAAGCATTATCAGACGTTCCGTTCGTGTCGCAAAATCTATGGAACGTTTAACGAAATTACGTTGAAAATTACGGTTTGATTTATTACCGTGCCTCGAATTTACTGTAACATCACGCATATCCTGGGGGACTGTAAAAACCGGATACGAATATTTACGGTCTGGCAAAGAAATGGCGATCCTGGAAGACGAATAAAATTTCGTTGTCGTTGCTTCAGTGCGATTCGTCGATTTTTTTCGATTATAGTATCGTCACTGAGGTCGTCGAATTGAAAGAAAAAATAGGAAATTATTCAGAATATTGGATCGAGAAAAGTTTTACTTCTTCTCTTCGAACAGCGTTCCTTCATCTCCCTATTACTTAGTCTTTAAGTGAAATTTTTTAAGTTTAATAATTTCCCGGGTGCAATTAAACGAATTATATCAACAATTAAGCAATGAAATTAATGGAAAGAATTGTATCAGTGTGCATAAATCAAACGCGGTGAAAATAAATAATTACAATTGCCTGCATTCACGTCACTGTTATTTTCGATCCGAATATTTCGATGCAATTACGAAATTCCTATCGAATAATCCAACAGGGCTCGAACATCGACCCGCCGCATCTCCCTTAATCCCTTCACCCAATTTCACGGATAAAACCATCGGATCGACTGGAAGTCGATTGATCCGGATACGACTCCATACGGTATCGTATCTGGAAAGTGGTTGGATTGGAAGCAATGGATTTTCACTAGATCTCGCATCACGTTTTGCTTCCTTTCTTCTTAAGGAAAAATAGACTGCTCACTGATTTGCATATTTATCTGCGAACCACTCTAGAATTAGAACTCGCACGAAACTTCGATATTCGAATTGCACACCTGGCGGAAACGTTCGCGTAATCAAATTCGTTCTTATTTCAAGATACCTGCCGGAAAATTGCTTTCCACAAAACTATCCCATACCACGTAGCTCGAGATGTATCCGTAAACTGCTTCGTATAAATCGTTCTAAATACAATTTTCGCGCCACCTAAGCCGAAGCAGTTACTCGAGTCTTCTCTGTCACGCGATTTCACCTTGTCTGTACACGCAGGATTCTTTATTACACCAGTCCCAACAGAAGCCCTTAAGCAGATACTCATCCGCCCGCGGATCCGGCTTAAATCGTCGTCCGGCGTATAAGCACTTAGAACGCGTGCTTCTCCATCTCGCCTGTTTCTCCGTCGGTCTTTTTCAGCTTCGTTAAGTCGCCGCTCGAGTACTGATTGAAAAGACTGACCCTGCCCGAGGCTCTTTCCAACGAAAGGGTGGACGCCGAAAACAAGGGGCGTGCGGAACGACCAGGGGATACTTTTGCAACCGGTTAGGCGCTAACGAAGAGGGTAGCGCGCAGATTGGACCGCGTGTGCGTGCAAGGGGCGTATAAATTACTGATTTGGCCCCCGAGACCTCAACGCAGTAGGGAAACTTTGATAATTCGCGTGGGAGGATGGTTTGCGTCGCGAACAGTGAAACTGAAGCTTCATTAAATTATATTTATTAATATTCGCGGTGACAGAGTTATATGCGTTTGAAGAATTTACACGACGGCGGTGAACAGAGAAAGTTGTCGATGCCGATTATTGATAGCAACGTGTGCTTTGTCGTGCGATTCAAGTTTAATTACCCGAGGGACAATTGGTGGCCCGGTTTCTCTATTTTCAACCGAAGAACAAAAAACCACGGGTTTCATCTTATTTCCATAATTCGCATACTTCTTGCGTCTTTCTTAGAGCAACGAAATTCCCGTGGACACAATGGACACGCAAAGCTCGTCGAAGCAAGGTACTTGAAGAATTGAATAAAACGTGGCGCACCAGGATAAATTACCGCGACAAGATTAATCTTCTCGAAACTTTTCCTTGCGCAATATCGAGCATATTATTTCGTTCTTTTCTTATGCACTTAGGTCCAGTTATAGAATAAAATGAGTCATCCGACGCAAGCGAGCAGAACAGAATGATAATTCCTACTGTTCGGTTGCTATATTTAATATCCAGCGTTGAAGGATGCGGTTTCGGTTTCGTGGTAGGATATCCGAGCACACGCGCGGCCGCAGAGCTCTAAAATACAACGAGCCCGTGAATCTTTTGAAGTTTACGTGCGGCTGTATTCGCATGCGTATAATCGCGACGATATATTACGCTATCTCGCGTGACGCTGGTAAAGTGAAATTACTTGAAAAAAGGGGCAGCGTTGCGCGGGGATGGAAAACGCGGAACAAAAGGTGGCAAAGATTATAGGGGCAACGCGACGGTCCCCGAATCGAAATAGCAAAGTGTTTCGAATATACGTATAAGCCTATTAACGTAATCAAACGGACATTTCCAATTACAGCGGAATCCTAAAATTGTTCATCTGCCTGAAGCTCGCAACGCGTCTCATCGGATAATTAGAAAATACTTTCGTCTGCGCCAAATGCTCGTGTAGCAAATTGCGCGCGTTGCAACTTTGATTAAATAACAAACAATAAGTTTCAACGTAAGTTCCTGCGCTGATAGAAAAATTGCTTTGGTAAAACGGTAAAACGGTAGAACGTTATCATTGCCGAGAATCATCATCGATCTACTACTATTGAGATGATAAAAAAGAACCATTTATTCAACAGTCACATATCGTGAAATTGCTTAACGCTTCAGTCGTGTCCGCGCGAACCTCCAGCATATATCGGAGGATACGATTGACACGCGAGGAAACGTATTCAGTGCACGCGAGATACGAACGCGATGGAAGTTCTATCGCAGGTTGACACGCGTGATCCGCATAAAGTGGCGAGAAAAGCGACGCGATTCACATCTGCGCCGGGAATTGTCGAAGATTCTCGCGCGTTTACGCGGACACAAGAGCGCATCCCGATAATGCGTTGACCCGTCGGTTAATTGTCAATTGCGTTTTCATCGGGGCAACACGAATGAATCAGGTGATCCGGGGGATTCGATGACCGGCTAAACCGTTTTCAACGGGAATTTTCACGGAATAGGAGCTAAACGGAGATTGGAAACGTAACGTCATTTAATCGAGCTTGAAATGGATAATTGCAGGGAAGAATGTGTGCACGCAAATTCTTGAATTTGCCCCGCTGTGTCAGCGCGACGAGTTTAATTTCTTGCAATTAAAGGTTCCCTCTTTTTCGTTAGATTGTTTGTATACGTGTATGCGTAAGTACGTTGTACTATCTTCGCCGCGCAGTGAATTGCTGGAAAGTGTATTAAATAGAAGAAGATCAGTGTAATTTATGACGTTGAACCGTAGGGAGTATTGAGCAAAGTGGTTACTTTAATTTGTATATTAGCGGCGTGGTTAACCAATTTCCGGAATCCGGTTCTAGATCTAAGCGCTTGAATTCACTTGATCGCATTTGCTAATGCACTTGCTTCCGACCAGGGTTCGCCACACTTGAAATTAGCTAATTGAGCGTAATCGATTTTGAAAGGCAGGCCGATATAACAGAATAGTGTAAATATGTGTCGTTGCTATCAGCAACTGCATTTGTCGTTTATAGTCAAACAGAATTTTGTCAATTGTATGAAAACGTTGAATAGTCATGGCAAATTTGATTTCTTTAAGTACATAATTGAATTCTTCGAAATTCGATTCGTATAATTCGTGTAAGTTGGTATCCGTACAATTTTTTCGGGCCTATCGTTTGCCTTTCCAATTGCAATCAAATCCAACGAAGATAATTCAGAATAAATAGAGAAGATTGTTGCATTTCGGACGATTATTACAATTTCGGTGAATCCGTGCCGGACAGGCATAGACATTCGATAGACATTAGAATGCGTGTATTGATTCTGCTGTAAAAACCGATTGGTAAGATCATCCGATTCTTCATTGATCACATTCTAAATTTACGTCAGCGAACTGTCCAACGCATCACCTCACGCTTAATCATCTTTTCTTACTCAACAAATACACAGCGAGACTATTCTTCGTCATTCGTTCATCGCTTACAAAATGATTTCAATTCTCTCGGAATATTTCTATTGCTTTCGATACTAAATAGAGGCGTGGTGAATTCGACGTCCACTTCAATACCGCCAATCTGACAGTCCCTGCGCTACTAATATATCCACTTGAATACGTAATATAGTCAATCAGTGTCCAAACCCATCGAGACTGCCCCCGCTTTGTCGTCTCGTCACGCACGACTCTGGTACCCTCGATCTACCGTGTTACACCTTATACCGCGAACATAGACAAAAGGAAGAAATAGTGGATGCACAGTGTGCATACGATTAGAATCTCGCGCAGCCGTTCCTCGGCAACAGATGCATCGGAGGAATGGACAATTTGCATTCGAACGGGGACGTGAGGATGAAAGAGACATGTGCGCATGCACTATTCACGCTGAACGTAAAGGATAATTATTGTATCGAGTGGATAAATTTTGATGTTCATTAGACGTGTTTTATCGTTAAACGTAAACCACAGTAATACGAGTGCGATTCGGTGGAAGATCAAATACATTCGGTGATATAACGTAAAATGGAAATAAAGTGTTTCGAATATAGAATATAAATAATTTCATGCTAAACTGATACCATGGGGTTCAATTTCGCGTATCAGGAATAATTATAAATATTGTTCCGTTATTGTACTTTTCTACTTTGGATGATTTTGTAGACGACGCGATACGTATAGCGTTCGATCGTGGAAACAATAATAATTATAATGATAACGAGCTCATATTAAACAGCGAATCCTAACACATTCCCATCTTCCGATCATTCTTCCACGGTACTTCATTGATTGGCAAATATCGAGTCGCGGGAATATTTCGTGCCGAACAAATTTTACCAGCGATATAACATTTTTTTTATCCAGCAACAATATGTTACCGTGAACTTCGCGACGCGGACGTGGCGCGCTCCACCAGGAGAATGGTTTCGTGTATCGATAGGAGGGCAACGGTGGAAGGGGATGGCCGAGTTACAGGGTCCATGGTATCGATCTGACCAGGTTGCACAAGGGAAACTGTCTAGCAATGTGGCCTTATTGTCTCTTCGTGTGCTACACGTGCTTCCAGCCACGACAAGCTTGATCCAATTCTTGACTAGCAATTTTCGATCGATTTGAGCGCCGTTCGCTAACGTTCATGGTGATTACTCAAGTTTCGTTTACCTGAACGTTCCGAGATTCACAGTTACATTAGAATAGTAAACTAAACTGTGGGTGTTGATTCTGCTGCATAAGCTGCACGAAGGCAGAAAGATAGATATTGATCTATTGAGAAACTAATTGAAATAAATTTAAAAAATGATCTGTTACCTTGAAGTAAAAACTGTTCATCCAGTTTATTTCCCTTTCGTGCAATTGAAATTGCATGCTAAATGACTTTTATATCATTAAAATTATAACAGAGATATGCTAGGTATCTATTGCACTAAAAAATAATTTGAAGAAGTATAATCCACGAAACGATCGAAACATCTAGAAATAATATAGCTGCCTAATAATAATAGCTAATTTCCAAAACCATGCGTCCAAACAGCTCGTAATCAACGGTACAATAACGCGGCCAAGATAAATTTTAATTAACGCACCATGTACTCCCCCAAATATGGGCCACAGACATCGTTTTATGCTCATCAGGCCGAAAGAGCAATCTTCCCCATACGTATACGCGACCCACCAATCTAGCCCTACTCTACAGGCTACTTATCTACGCACGTGGAAGCAAGAACGATCGATCGAACCGATTAACTTGAAAATAGCCGACCCATTCAACGGATTGCCGTTTTCTTGCGAAATAGAAAAATCGTGCGCAATCCACAAGACACATTAACAACCAGAAGCCGTGCTCCTTTACGGTTAGTTTGTATGCGTTTTGCAGGCCGAACCCGGAATGAGAGTGTGCGCATATAACGTTACGCCAATGGCTCAATGTCGAGCAGATACGAATCACGTCTGGCGTTTCTGCGGCGATGGTTTAACGGTGTCGCTTGTTAAAAGCGAACGCAACAATATTTGCGATCTAACAGAACTGGGGTTTCGATTTCATTGCGAGCCACCGTTCCGCGCAACACAACTGATACGCGTTCCGCGCGATAACCGATCGTCCGGTCTGTGTGTCCCTTTTTGCGAAGTGGTGGTTCAATGCTGAGCACGTACCTGGTATGCATACTTCGTGACTGATCGATTGTATGATGGATTAGGATAGCACGTTTTATGCCCAGGCGGGAAATTTTTGCATTATCGCGGCGTTTCGCTTGGTATTGTACTGGAATGTTTGCGCAACGGACAAAATGGTGCGTGTTTGTATATTTTTTAGACACGGAAAAAGTTTTTAGGCTCAATCGTTGCAAGGATAAAATTTTCCGCGAACACCGTCGAAGGTTCATAACGAACAGCTTTATAGGCGTATTACATTGGAGCTCTCGACTGAAGCTATCGATACTTCCAGCTAAACATCTCCGTTCTCAATTGCCTGGTGATTACCACGACTTCATATCGAACGTGCAATCAATACACCAGAATGTAATATTAATCGCAACGGTACAATCGTACGAGAGCGTTAAATTATCGTTGCTTAATTTACACTGTCAGCATTAAAAAGAAAAAGAAAACGAAAGGATGAAAGGAAAAAAAGACAATTATTGCAGAAGAGGATCGGACAATAACATTTACTTTCTCTCGCGTAATTACTATTCCTTTACAAAACGCGACCGGTTAAACGAATTCAATTGTACACGGTCTGGTATCTCCAAAGGCAGTGTGCTCATCAAAAGCTTCCTCTGGACCTTTTAAATGGGTTAAACGTGGCTACGCTCACGAACAGTAAAACACCTACACGCGTGATCACCGTTCGAGACTGCGGTGTCCTTAAAGAAAATTAGGTCGCAGGGCACGTCCGTTCTATGTATTTCACTTGGTATACGCATACTGTAGAACAGTCCCTCTTGTCCCGGAAATACATTCATTAATCTCGGTATAGTAATAGCTACTTGTGATTGTCCAATTTTGAGGCATCTAAGTGGCTCGCGATAGCCGCATTGCGCGCTAGTCTGCTCGAAAGTAGAAGCGAACACCAGCTGAGAATCGAGAAGATGGTGCTGTGGCAGGGTGTACACGATCTACGATCGATCTGTTTCATATTAATCAAAAAGAAAGGGGGGAAAGTTGAGAAACAGACGGGGCTAGTACATTCTGTTAGTTAGACAGATTACGAAAATGAAAGTGGGAATGAAATAGAGATATGTAACTGTTGTTCTGTTTGAATAAAACTCGTCGTACATCCTTGCAGCAATACCGATACGATGTTAATAATTCTGAAGCAATCAATCTGGAAATCGTCGTTTTCACGGGCTTGGTACTTTTAATGTTAAATGTACGTCTAACGTGTGCTTTAGTCCGATTATAATTCGTCGCACTCGAAGCAGTAGAGTATACTTTGTTCTTTCCTGTTATGCTTTGTTATATTAAGTAACTAACGAAGCGAGTGTATTGAACGCAAAGTAATGCAGGTGCGACTGCGGGGTTCGTCGAAGAGTAACATTACTTACTGTAACATTACTTGTTACAGCATTGAGAAATATTTGTGCCAATTGTGAGAACAGGTGAGAACGAGTATACGATTCATTGAACAAGGTGGGCAATAAGGAACCGTTTTGTACGATCGTATTTGATCAAGATTGTCTCTGGTTGGTGATCGGTAAATAAAACTTCGGGAAACTTGAATTTTCACTCCGTCTGAAAATGAAGATAGATCCTCTCACTCTGTCGTCTTTACTGCCCTATAAAGATACTGTGCACGTCATTTTGAGCTTGAGATATATATCTATCAGTAGAAGAATGCGAGCTTTCCCGTCCCTAACTACGCTTTAGTGTACTGCACTTCGCGTAAGAGAAATGGATATAGTTAAAACGTTAATGGACACCGTTCGATAAAGAATACCTTTTCCATAATATAATCGAGGTCACTGATTTTGTTTCCCCGAAGACAGTTGTCGAATTTCGAAACACTGTCCCGTCGCCTATGTTCAATGGCACCGATAGCATTTTATAGCTTCTGTATAGTTATTCGGCCGCCGCCGTGGCGTGTTAAAAATTTTCACAAAAATTAAAATAACGATTAAGATCGCCGATATTCGCTGCAATAACGGCTCGACCGTATGACTTAATTATACGATGCGCATCATGCTTGCGGTCCTTCGTTAGCTTGTTTTACCGAGTTATGCATAAACTTAATAATTAGTCAAATAGTTGCTCTATTGGCAAAATAATTAAAAAATACCTACTTCTATCAAGTAAAGCAACCAAAATCGTTTTAACGAATACAACCTTCCTACGGCCCTCGAATCTCTCACCCAAATTGCAACCCAATTTTTATCAACTGCTCAATATTTAACAGGTACATTTTCGATTAATAATTTGTACACCTAAGCTGCTATTACGACTTCAGCTTGCAGCTGTTACCACTTCAACTTTATATCGATAGGCCGATGCCGTACGAAACCGATAACGAATGAACCAGTCTCGATTAACCGATATTACACCACCTACTATTTACTTCGATTATTAATAAATATGATCGAACGTAGGAGCAGCATTTGTATACGCATAATGCATTTGAAACGTAAGTAGTTACTACTTGTGCGCTACTAATATGAAACTACGTTCGAAGCTGATCTCCTTCGAAACTGCAAACTCGTGGCCAGAGCAAATGTTCTAAGCGTGCATTAAACGGCACCAGGAGTCGCAGGAGCAAACAAAAACAGCAAAAAAAAAAAAAACAACTAATAATAACAACGATGCGGCAAAATAAATATATACACATGAACTCTACGCGATCGAGAAACCGAATCGAACCGATCGATCGCAACATCGGGCGCTCGAATAGAACCACTGACTCACCGCATGAGATCTATGATGCTGATGATGCATTGTATGATGATGATGATGTCTCTTCTCCTTAGCGTGATGCTTAGCATGATGCTTGCTGCCTCTGTGCGGCGGGTAAGTGTGATAAAATATAAGATCGAAGCAAGGCTGGCGTCACCTGACATCGACCGTGTCGCACTTCGACACCTCTATCTGCTGGCATTTCGGATGATTCTGATGACCGGACGCGGTCAACTGGGCCGAACAATTGCCGTGCAACTTTCTAGGCGTCGTGTTCGCCTGGATGGCAGCCACGTGGCTCGATTTCTCGTCGTTCTGCGACGCGTTCTCCAACGCGTTCTCCAACGCCAGATCGTCCTGGTCCAGATCGACCGTGAACGCTATGCGATGATGCGATGGCAGTGTTTTCACGTTCGAGCCGATCGGCGTTACAGTGGTAGCCGGGTATAACTTCACTAAGGCCGCTTGCAATTCCATGGCGTCCATGTCGTCTAATCGTGTTCGCCCGGTCCAACCTCGCGATCTTCGATACGACGGGGGATGGAGAGGAGAGAGGCCGGCGACGAACCGATCGATCTTCGAGAGGACTGTCCGACCGGTATTTGTGCCGGAAAATCGTGCGACCACTCAGTTCGCTGAGTTATCGTTCAGATATCGCGTGACGTTTAGTGTGAACGCTACCTCTTCCATTTGAGACAATCCACGCCTCGTTTCTCAACCTTTATCTCGTCCCGTTCTCTTTTCTTTTTTTTCTTTTTCTCTTTTCTCGTTTTTATGAAACCGCCACACCACCGTTACCTAGTCTTTCCCTCACGCCGATATTTTAAGAAGCGGATTGGGATCGTAGAACGGCCGCTTGACCATTGAATTCTTCTCCGGCGCGCATCGAATCATCGCAGAAAAATGTTCGAGACTATTTTTACGCTCGCGGAACGAAGCGTGTCGCAATCTGTTTGCTATTTCCTGTCTCCTGGATCCTCATAGAATTTCGCGGACGAAGCGTTCACTTAACTACGCGATTTCTCTTCCCCGTTTCACAGTTTCGATTGTCCATTCGAAGGACGATCGGTTTTTCCTAGCTATTCAACAGTTTTTCGGGGTACACTCTGGAAGAAAATAGACGACATTTCAGCCACCGGTAAAAACCATCGAACGAAGGTACTTTATTGAAGGCGGTCGGTGACGGAACGATGCTGTTGACTTGAAGAATGAAAAATCTTTCGTTAATACTTGTGTTGCAATTGTTCATTGTCGATTCTCTTTTCAATAAGTAACTATATTTCCTTTAGTATCGCCGACAATGAGAATTAATTTCCACGGCAGTAAATTCAGTATTTCGTACAATTTTTATGCAGCGGAAACTTGCATGTACGTAGACCACGAATCCTGATCGACTGAGATTAATCTGTTGTTGATGGGCCGATCGAACGTTCTTTTATTTGGCATAACGTATTTCAATCAGAGTAGTGAAATTATTATAAGAAATCTTTCACATGAAAAGAAAACTGTGGGCGATCTTGAAAACTTCGAAGAAAGGGTCGACAATTTACTATGAGCATTTTATTTGATGTTTGATTGAATTATGTTATATCAGGTAAACAAATTTTACAACTGACTCGCTAACAACAGAACAATCAACCGATATACCATGGATTCGAGACATTTACTTAATTCTCGAGTATGATTTCGATTTTAACAAGACAATACACACGTTTCCGTTTATTCAGGTCCCTTTGCAATGTTCAAAGAATTGAAATACTTCTCTCTAATTCATATTTATCGACTAATACTTTTCTCTAATACATATTTATCAACTAATACTTTTCTCTAATTCATATTTGTCGACTGAAAGTATCAATGAATAGACTGCACTTCGTTTTTTATTGTCTCCCAGCAGCGTAATAAATAAATGATCGACCATTTGAAGCAATTTCCGCGGTTCAACAGTTCCGTTCCATTGCTGATCCGAACAATGTTAACTCGTTCTTCGGTTTCATCGATCGATGGCCATCTCGAACGTGTCGTTGGACCTTTTCCACGCGCCCGTTGCAGGCTGCACGAGACTTCCACACCCTCCGAAAACGAGGAACCGCGTGGTCGCCCAGGTTCGCCTCATCCTCGTGATTACGATTTGAATATTGCGCGGCGATCGCGCGATTCAGTTTCGCTCGACGTCGTTGAACGATCATCGAAATTTACCGTGCGGTTCCTGCTCGCGCGTTCATTCTTTTCGCCGTTTCGATCGATGTCCGAGGTTGTTCGCGTCGCATCGAAACGGACGAGTTTATTCTCGTTGCGAAGGTAAAATGCTGCTGGCATGAAATGGCAAAGCTAGCGTTCCCCGCGCTTATTACCAGCGCGGGCCTTGGATTCTAAGAATAATGAAACTGAGTCGATGCTCCGAACTCTATAATTTTCCTATGCACCGTGGCTTAGTTTAAACGGATGTTTGCGCCGCGCTGTTGCGCTTTTTTTCTTCGACCGATCATCGATGGAGTGATGAACAAATTCGCATCGATTCTACGTCATTTACAATAATGCATACGTATACGATGGAGGGACTGTTGATAACGAGGGTGGGTTGTGGCCAAGAGAACGATATGATTCTTTTATGCGACTGATGGACAACAAAGCTGTTCTATACGTTGGAATGAAATTGAAGGGATGTTTAACTCGCTTAATTGGGCAAGCAGCTGTACTTACTTTACGCTGTTGTAGGTTGTAAAGCTTAGAGTAAAATCGAGTAGGTCGTCTCATAAGTAATGTCGTTTTCGGTTATTTGTTTAATTCGACGAATCAGTTGAGGAACAATTGTAACGTAAGTACCGGTAGGGGCATTAAAATTGAAGTCAGACAGAGGATTGCGTGCAGTAGAAAGAACGACAAAACGGATCCTCGGTAATGATACTGATATATGTATCACCTGACACAGAATAAAAATATAACACCTCTTTCCTCTATTAAAAATCGATTGACAAGACGAAATTGCTTATGGGGCGACGTAATAAAAAAAGGTGTTGAATAAGTAATTAAACAGAGCTACAAGTTAAAAAAATTACAGCCTGTTTAAAGTTTCAAGCATTAATACGTACTCGTTTGATATAATACGGTATGAAACGTCCGAATGCACAATGGAAGAAGCAGTAGAATATGCCAAGCATTAACAGTCGATTTAACATTGGCTCCCCGATTTATAGCACCGAGCTCTCAACAAGATACAAGGGTGTTGGAATTTGTTACACAATCCGAATTTACCGACGTTTGCCAAGGCGACAATGAAGATCTTCAAGTACGTTTGCCAGCACGATAATTAAAGTATTCAATTAGAACACCGTAGAAATCTGGCAATAAAAGAAACTGGAATCGTAGAAATATACAAGCCACAGTCTTGAACAATTGAAACGTTAAAAATCGATAGAAAACAATCTACCAAGCATTAAGCTGCGACAAGTATACAAATGGTATTGAAGCAATGTCCAACAATAAATAAACGTTCAATTATCCAATCCGTGCCGCAATGATAACAAAACCTACGAACGACAGTAAAACGAAAAGTATGTATGGGAAAAAATTCACGCGTTTCGTTCAAACGAGGCATCGAATGTATTTCCGGTTTGCAACTGGAGAGCCCGCGTGATTCATGCAGCCAACACTGGCCGGCTAAGGTGGAAGACAGAAAATTTACATACAACATCCTAGAGCCGAGGCAGATGTTGCTGCACTTCTGACAATCCTTTTTTCTTCGACGGAAAAAAGAACGACTGAAACTCGAGACCACTGGCACACGGACGTGGGCGGATCCACCGTGTCGTAGAGATCGTTCAATATCCTACACAGTTCATTAACAGCTCCGTTCGGATTGCAATTTTTTGTACTCAGTCCCTTCGTAACACGTCTAAGTTAATTGCTCCGGTGCAATGCGTTTCGCGATATCGACGAAACATTCGTATCGAACGTTCCAACCGAATGTTGTGATATCTCCATTCGTAGATTAATGAAATTGGAAAGCTCGAACCGAATTAATAAATCGATTAATGTAGCAAGTTAGCAATTGTATGCCTGGCAAGAAACATTTGATTAGCCGAATTTGTTTCTTCGAAGAAAAAGGGAGGGCAGTTCATTGTAGGCTTTCATGAATTATCGCTTACAGTTTGCTGAAGCAAGCTCATACACCTGGAAGTAATTTGGAACGCGATTTTAAGATCCTCTGATTAATACGGAACCCGTCCGCGCGTGAAACAAATCATACACGGTATTTGGTACCAAATAGAAAGCTGTATGCACAATACTAATACGAGTGCCACCATGCTTACTTTACATAAGTATTACTACATAGAATAAGCGTCAAACGAAACTACACTAGGGAACCATGTAAACGTATATCCGTGTCAAAACCTTTTCATCGACAGCTGTTGCAACTGTGGAAGCCTCGACAAACACGACAATCAGATCGCATTACTTTAATTTGTCCAAACCTTTCCTACCCAACTGCATCGGGACGCAATAAGCAGATACTTTACAATCCAGTCGCGACATCCAATTCCCCGACGATTTGTTATCCCCCGAACTTAAGGGTAACTGGAACCAAACGAAAACTTCGAGGTAACCAGATGGACCCTGCGTCGGTTCCAGCTAATATTCGCAACAATTTCCAACGAATCAACGGTCGAGTGAACCGCGCGTCTTCAAAACGGTCGATTCGCGCGTTCCCGGCAGCGAACGTTTGTCGCAGTCCTTGAAAGCTTGAGCAATTAAAAACGCCTATCCCATGGATTACCTATGCCGCGGCAGGTCGATTGCCGACAAATTTTATACCCACTTTATGGAGCTTTATCTTGCTTTATGCCCGGCGTAGAAAGACGGCGCAGGTATTCGTGAAAGGAATTCCAAGGACACCGGTGTCTGGGCCTCGAAAGGACGGTCAACGCACCGCCACTTCCTTTGTGCGATTCAGCCGCGTTTCTAAATCGTTTTCACGAACCGTCGAGAGTGTTGGCTGAAGCCTGAGGACGTCTAGAACGCCCACGAGAAACCACGGCTACCACCATCGACGAGGGGACACTGCTCGGGAACGTGTTATTTGAAGGTTCCAATGGGAATGGATAGGATTTTCTTTTTGCTTTCGTCGTGTTGGGGATTAAGAAGGGCGAGACAAGTATTCTTGTCGGGATGCTTATGTTCAATGGCGGCCCGCCACGGCGTTTACGGGGGTAAGATTGTACTTATTGAGGTGTGACAGCTTGTTTTGTGATGCGATAGAGGCGATAGAAGTGAGTGACGTAATAGAAGAAACGGATGTACAGGGTGCTTTTGTGTGTCGCGTGAAATCACTTTCTGAGCAAGCGGGATCAAGGATATTTCGTGACGAAATATTCGAAGCGCCTTTGTCTTGCAGCGATTATAGGGAATGAATTGCGTATAATTCTCGTTTTACCTCCGTTGGAGAAGTCATCGATTTTAGGACAGAATATTACTGTTGGTGAAAGAGAAAATTCGTTCGATACTCTCGAACACTTCCGTGCGGTCATTTCGAAACCTCGACCGTCACGACAATCACATCTGCCACGAGTAATGAAGCGCGAGCAAAACCGTTCGGAAAATTTCAACTCAATCATCTCCGTCGCAAAAAAGACGATCTTCTGCATCGCTAGAAAAGGAGCCGGATAAACCCCGATAATTCAAACAAGAAGCAAACTACGTTCAGAAAATTCCACGCCGAATCTCCCGCGGCAAAAACCACACGGATCGCAACGTGCGCAAGAAAACGCATAACTTACTAGGTATGACCGTCCTTATAACCAACCATTATTAACACCTAATACCCAGGTACACCCAACGCCGCCTCTGAATACAAATCAACCTGTCCAATCAACTAACCACCGGCGTACAAAAAGCGAAACATCAATCTTCGCGTTAACGCCCAAAGATGGATCACGCCTGTGCATCTCCCACTCGAGAGAGCGTGGTTGCCATGAGAGAGAGAGAGAGAGAGAGAGACCCACAGGATGTCCCCGATGACGAAGCCAAGTCGATCGTTGAAGATGGACACACCGAGTCCGGAGTGGCACGAACAAAGGATCTCGAACTGGACAGTGACTGTCTCGAAGCTTCTGGTGACCTTTGTCGCGGGATCAGGGAAAACGAGGAGGCGACGATCGGACAAAACGAGGGGCGAGGGCCGGAAGAAGAAGCGGGCCAGAGTACAGAACGAGGAGAGACGACTGGAGGAAGAAATGGGAGAAGCAAACCGGAGGACCGAGTCAGAGGAGCGAACGGGAAGAAGAAATGAGAGAACCGGGGACAGAAGATGAGACGAGACGGGTAGAACGAGAGGGGAGGACTGGACGAAGAAATGGGCGAAGTGAACCGGAGGATGGAATGGGAGGCGAGCACCGGAAGACGAATTATGAGAGGTGAATCAGATGACGGAACGGGACGAGTGAACGAGAGGACAGAACGAGACGAGGGAACCGAGGGAGAGGAAAAACGAGAGAAGCAAATTAAAAGGCAGAACGGGATGGAAGAGGGCGCGGACGAAATGAGAGGAGTGAACGAGGGACAAGGGCTAACGCGGAGCACGACACAGTAGACAGTTCTTCAGCAGCCATAACGACAAGTTCTCCGGCTGTGTTGCGACCGGCCGAGGCACGGAGGTAATTAAAGGGCGTGGAAACTAGGTGACTGTACGCTCGGCTACCGGGGCAATTTTTCTCCTTTCGGCACGGATACGATGAAAAGTGCGCCGTCTGGTGCCATGCTCTGCCACGGTAAAAAGTACACCGCTGCGGGTACAATGCTGTTTGGTAAACGGAAAATTTTCACTAAACAGTGAGAAACTTCGCGTCGCGGCAGGACAAGCAAAACCTTTGTGCGTTGGAATAATAACGCGTGGCTGTACGATAGGGGGGCGGATTAATTAATGGGGAAAATGTGGTCTCCCGGTTACCGTTTCCATCGTCGCGCAGGCGTTTTATCGTGATTTTATCGTGCACGGAACGTTTTGGTATATTGTGAGAAAGCGCGTTAATATATTCAAAGCGGTGTTTGTAACGCGTACTGTAGAAATGATTGGGAGCTCAGTGTCGTACGATTTTCGAATCACCGGAAAATGATAGAACTTATGCTAAATTGAGATTTTAATACGAAAAAAGACTGACTACTTCTTTTAACGCTCTTCAATTTGATAATAGTCGATGTGCAACGTTACTAAATTATTCAATTATCGACAAGCTCGCGAGAGAAACAGAGGACCCAAACATCCTGACGCATCGTTTCTTCTCCATTTTAGATAACGACTGGGAACCCTCTAACCACCATCATCCAGGAGCCTAATTCCAGCCCGCCTCCGAATGCCGCAATCAACCGCGTTAAATAAACCAAACCATTCTACCCGCAACCCCCGCGAATGTCTACAAATCCAATTCACCGCAACACGAGTCACGCATCAAGGAATACCGCGCAGTCATCGCCCCCGTTATCAAAACCCACCCTTCTAAAGAGAGACACCCGCAAACCCTTCCATTTCTCCGCTCATTCGTCTCGCCGATAGAAATTAGCGGCCCGCGAGCCGATAAATATCCGTGTCGATATCGACGTCGATGAAGAGGAACGGAAAGGACGGTCAACTGTTTTCTACGATGTCCCCTCAACCCCCGCAGACCCTTTCGGTCGCTTGCTGCCGGACGTCAAGCAGGCGGGGTTACAATCATCGGGATTATCCGTCCGTACAGAACACCGGATCGCCGGTAACGATGGGTGGATACTTTCATTTTTACCCTTCCTTTCGACCCGCGGACGATGCTTTCACGACTGAAACCTGCCGGCTACTCTCCGCGCGGACTTTAAGTGGGGTTACCGGATGGAGGTCAGCCGTTATTGGCGTACACCGTTCGCCACGTAAGTGCTAAGTGCGAGAGCTTCGGGGTTACAGGAGAGATTAGCCCCAGCAGCACCAATAATCTAGTAAGAGCGAAGTCGAGGGGCTTGTGCCTCTTATCCCAGTCTATCTCGGAAGCGACGTTGTATTTTTACTTTTCTTTTTTGTTTTTTGAAGGAAAGAGAGGGAGAGAGAGAGAGAGAGACAGAGGGAGATGCGAGGTACGAGAAGACCGGACGATCGGACCACACCGGTTATAATACGACGCCCATCTGCTTCGAGATTACTCGTTACCCCGAATGGATACTTGGTGGACGGAGTGGGATATTGTGGGATGGTTCGAACGTTTATGGGGATAAGGTTTTAGAGGAATGGGAGTTCTTTCGTGGAGTGAAAGTTACCCTCGCAAAATTGTTTGGATGAATTGTGTCTCAGATATTGGCATAACGCCATAAGGCCCTGGATGGTAAATAACGCTCTGCGATGTGAATTTTCGAAGCAAGATGAACGAAGAAACAGATAAAAAAGGGTAGAAAATATCCTACGATAAGTAATATGGAACTGGAATTTATAAAATATTTTAATCATAAGTGTTAAATGTTAAATGATAAACAGATATATAACCGGACACCAAATAAATATGTCTAAACCAAGGAAGGGCCTTTTGTGGGCCGTCTGGCGAAAATTACAAGCAAATAAATAATAATAATTTTCCTGAGAAAGATATTTGAAAAACCGGAACGAGTAAGCAATTAGAACGTTTAATACCCAAATAATAATCTTCTGATCTGTATCATTCCCCGCCAATAGGTGGAATCGAAACTAAAAGGAAACGAAGAAACGACGATTCAATGCATTCGAGCTTTACGAAAAGCAAGAAAATCTTCGTCGAATTGAATTCGAACGTCCACGCGATATCGCCGCGATTTCGCCTGACGACGACACGGCTATTCCCGCGGAGCAGGTAAACTTTCAAATATTTGTCGACGGCTATCGGGGCAATTTGCTGCTTAATAATCCCCATAAATCAGTGTCGGGAACACATTGTCGTGTTCGGCCGCTTTCGCGAGAACGGCCAACGAAGAAAACGGCGACGCAAGCCGTGAAGATAAAGCCGAACGCGATTCGGACACGCTGATAAGGGGCGAAACGAGTGTCGCTCCGGTAACGACGACGGCTCGGCCAACGATTAGACGTTTGAGTCGGTCGGGAGAAAGAAATTGCACGACGGGGAAGGAACGACGTAGAAACAACACGGGAAAGCACTACCCCCGATAAAAGACAATGGACCTCGTTTTGATGCATTCCGATTGCGCGAAACGGCATTCGGATTCGATGACGTTATTCCGGTCGAAGGGTGTATTCTGCGAGTCTTGCTCGAAATTGACGTAGCATCGCGGTTAGGGGTGGCTCAATGAATTCGTCGATCGTTTTATTCGCGGCAGACAGTTGCGCTTTGTTGCGGGACATATTTATTGTTCGAGACAGTGCTACGTTGGAAAGTCTGGGGAAATATTATTGGACAAGATGGCTCGCTCAGAAAATAGCGGAAGGAAAATGTGACGAGAGATTGCTTGCAAGCGCCGGGTAATATTTCTGCGAACCGCTAAGGATGCTTGCACTTGTTGCCGCTGGCATTGTGACGTTTTTTATTATCAATTCGTGATAATGAATGACAGCGCGTTCTTTTCGGACGCGGCTAATTTCGTTCGCGCTGAATATTAGACAAACTTGAATTCCCGGCACTTCTGTCTACATAACATCCGAGTTTGCGTAATATATTTGTATCTTAGATTCTCCGCCACTACTCGGGCGTATCAAATATACTCCAGGGCGGGGCGATATTCTCGGAGTAACATCGTAAAAAAGAATGACCGGCGGAATATATCCCAGGGAGGATAATAAATTCCCATAAAAACTTTTCTCCCGTGGACAACACCGTATCCGAACGAGCTCGCCATTTCAATGAAGAAATCGAACGAGCACACACTTCGCCGCGCGGCAACGAAATAATTCTCTGCCTCGTATAGAAGTCCCTCTAAAGGCCGGTTAAATCCAAACAAATTGAATCCCATTACACGTACGCTTCCGCGTTTCGACCAGGAACCGTGTAATTCCGCGAGCGCGTACAATAAAGTTATCCGGTGCCCGCGGAATTATCGGAAATACGATGTCATCGCCGGTGTAACTGCGTGCGAACACGTGCACGATCGTAAATCGCGTGCCGCCGTAACCGTGCATTTTACCTGCAACGACGATTATCTTCGGCGAGAGTGTCGAGCAACGTCCCCGGAAGATTTACGGGAAATGCCTCGCGTTTCTCGGCGTTTTTCTTTTTCTCGCGAGGACTGGAGGGACCGCGGGGAGTTATACAAGTGGAACGAACGATTGCAGCGATAGAAAATGTTGGAAACGGTTGCGGGAAGAGGACGCGGGGTGAATGGAGGGATCGAAGGGGGTGAAACGGGAAAACGTGAAAAACGGAATCCCTTTGCATCGAGACGAGTACAAAAGTAGCGGATTGAAAGGAAGTATAGGGCGCGGGTAGAGAGAAACTGTGGCAACGGGACGCGTGTAGGAGAAAATTCAGGGTAAGAAAAGAACGGCAGTGACGACAGACGTCGTGTGGGTGTATTTCGTCCAGGGGAGAATGCGCTTGGAAGACGAGTCATAATAGAGGCCGAAGAGGAACGATGAAAAATCGTCGGAGAACAAAATATTGGAGAAAATTGTAGCAGTTGGTCCGCGTGAGAGGATTGCGTGCGCGCCACGCGAAGTAACAAGAATCGTGTGGATACACACGTTATGTACGTATGCGTGCACGCATACAGGGTGACTCATGAGAGACAGTGGAGCAAATAACCGTGCTGGATTTCAAGATACAGGGAGCGCGTAAGATAATTTCAGTGAATACCAAGGACGAACGTGATGCATACATATGTGTATCTCATACTTTCTTATAATTCTTTCTGAAAATTGATATCCCTCCTGTGATTTAATTATATCTACCGAGCGAGACCGTGGTTACTTCGAGGTTCCAAATTATGAATCCATGACGCGGAGATGGTGGAAACCCTTGGAACGTGAAGATTGATGAATCAATTAACTGTGACGTCATTAAGCTCGCAAGTGAGCTTAGGAGTTGCTTCCTAGTCATAAACATTCTGTTGATTATGCTCACTTTAAGTATCTCCAGTATCCCCATTAGTACCGTGCCATTACCAATAATATCCTTCGTGTAATACACATACACTTAACGCGCTACTTCCTTGTCATCCGTTTGTAATTGCCGGCGGAATAGCGTGACAATTATATCGAGCTGATGTTCCCTCTGAACACTGTAGAGATATCGAAAAGTGCTGTACGGAAAAGTCGAGGAACACATGAAAAGGTACGGTATTACAATAGGTAATAATTAGTTGTGCGTGGTGCTGTATAGAAAATTTCGTAATTCCCCCAAATTTTTTGCTTAAGTCTGTACATCATTCGTAGAACTGTCCAATCCTTAAACCTGGAGGACGGTTTATTTGTAAGTAGAGATTAAACGTCGCGGGACGTACGTTTCGTTCCAGCACTGTCCATGAAGTGAATTAAAATTCGAAACTCCGAATTACCCAGCATATGTTCCTCTTCTTCAATATACAAGTTCAAGTTGAAAAGATGATACAGGTTTCATATTTTGCGTCACTCACAATCTATGCGAACTTACGACGCCGTAACGCTGCGGTGCCATCAAAAAATATTAAGCTCGCGTAACGGAGATTGCAGTGTGAAAGTTAGGAACTCCGGTGACAATCTTGCTGGAAAACATTGGAACTGGCCTACGTGCTTTCTATGCTACACTTAACCATCCGACACTCTGCCATCAGGTGACGCGTTCAAACAAAAAGGAAAAAAAAAGGAAAGATGTAGCAGAAGAAGATAAAACGGGTCAGATGAGAGATTGTGTGAAAATGAAAATTGAAGAGACGAGCGTGTCTGGGAAAAAGTGGGATCGTTAACAGAAATGATTTCTCTTATCGCGACAATTTCCGTGCTGCGATCTATCTCGCAAGTATCTTCAAAGGAAACTACTACTTCAAAAGGTCGCGACTTACGATTCATTCAACAATAACTATAATTCAATTTGCCGAACGTTCGCAGCATCTGAAATTCATAGAACTGATTACTTCAGAATGGTACGAAATTAGAATGAGTGTAACAGAATGAATTTCATCGTTACTCGATATAACTGCGATTCAATTTACGCAGGATCACCTCGCGATGATTAAAATCTCTAATTAAAAATCAAAACTGAAACACACGAACTTGCAAATGAAGAATAATTATGACATCACCATAACCGCAATGAAGAAAAACAACATAATAATAAGGGAAAAAATGTATTAACTTTACAGAAGTGTTCAATGATTCCCCATTTAAAGCTTCAAATGTAACGAGAAAATCGACCAGTGCAAATTACTTTTCTATCAAATTCCTCATCGAAATACCGTCAGGCTAAGGTCCACGCTTTCAGCGCGCTGCTATCCGCGAACATATGTACTTATGTGCATACGCGGGACAAGAGATCAGATAATCAGGCATTGCCGCATTGCTATCCGCATATGTATACAAATTGTCTGACCTGCGAACTTGATTCCTTATCATGCCTCGCGCAACTACCATTTCGTACGCGATCGCGGGCATATAAATCTCCTGCCTTATCACTACCTGCAGTCAAGAAACGTAAAGGGAGAAACCAGTGCCGGTCTATTTCGACGTCACAAATTCCCGGGGCCCCGGTTAGAACACGAACTATCCGCCGCTGCATTTCGTGAAAATCGGTTTATTGCGCAGAAATGTGGCGGGTATCGCGTGCACTTTATCGTTGGTGCCCGTCAACGGTGAATAGAGACAGCTCGAAGTGTTCCAGGTTGTGGACAGAAGCCCGATATTGGACAGCGGCCTGGCCTGATTTGTATTGCGCAACCTGTGGAGCTCGGTGGAGAAATAAAAAAGAGAAAAAAGAAAAAAATCGAACCGAGACGTGTCGAAAAACCGATCCAAGGACGCCGAAACAACGATTTAAATCTTGCACAAAAGTTTTGGTTCGCTCGTTTTTTTTAGTTTCGCGAATATTGAACTCTGATTGATTCGAAATTTTGTATTATAAATATTGGGAAGTAATTTGTTCCGTTTTGAAGTAATTACGGGTTGCACGGTGTCAAGTATTTTACTGATAATAAGAATACTATTCGAAATGTCCAGAGACTTCGTGCTTTTGTCTGGTGGCGCAATGGAATATCGATTGCACCGTGCAACAGAGGGACAAAGTTTCGATGATTCCGCGAATTTTTATATAATTGCTCTAGGTGAACCGCAATCGGTGAACATGCTCTAAAATAACTGAAGATGGACGAATTTCGATGGATCGGCGTGTATTGCGCGATAGAACACACACGGCGAGCGTGATACAAGAATTCAATTAACTGCTTTTACAGAGATTGACAATAGGCACCGTAGTCTATCTGAAACAGATGTCTGAACGACTTTTTACATCATGATGCGCGAGAAAGAAATGTAGCTTGTTTTCGTAATTTGCATTTTGTACGGAATTTTTACTTGAAACTAGAGTTGTGCTGGATTAATTAATTAATGCTTGCCATGTATCTAATGAAATCTTTATACAAGGCGCATATTCGTCGCGGACATTTCTCTGCACGGTCGCCAGTGTAATTTGAACGGAATTTTAATCCAAAGATTCGCATTGTTCCGACAGATCGATAAGGCAGCGTCTGGATATGCGTGAAAGTGGACTTGCGCGATAGAGAAACGGGATTCGCGAAACCTTGCTACTGTTTCGCGACCACCCAGTATATCGACATACTCCATTGACCTATCTTTTCCGCGGCGCTCACCGGGGGTCATATTAAAATGGAGTATTATCGAGTGCATGCTAATTAATAGATTCCCATTTGCATACGGGCAATTCGCGACGCTATCCTGTGAATAATAAATTCTAGGAGTTGAACAAAAAATTATAACTCCACACTTTTTTATTCGCGACATTCTGTTGGACTGTTTCGAAATAATTCGCGTTTCATTTACGTGGCGAATCAGAGGTGTCATTTATAGAAAGGTTAATGATAGTACAAGTATTTTGAAGAATGAATAATGCACAAAGTATACGAGAATAATGTTCGAGGCAAATCGACGTACATATTGTGTAACATGATATAATCAGGAAACACCGGAGGAAAAATTGAAACAGGTGGGAAAGAATCAAGTGAGTCATGATACTTGTTCGCTAACTGGCTTAGCTGCACTAATTCCGAAGCAGTTAGTGCAGGATTAGGTCTCCGGTCAAGTCCGGCGATACGTCAGGATCAAGCTTTTACGTTGAACTCTGGGCCTACGCTTCGCAAGAAATTCATGGCATTCGCACCCCTTAACCAGGGTGAATCTCATGGAATCGGGATAGTCAGAATGAAATCATTCTTGGAGTACGAAAACAGATTGACCCGCTTGAACGAAGTACGTATAAATATTCGTATTACGTTCCAAGCAGTTAAAAGATTCAAAGCTGGCAATGGTAGTGATGTAATGTTTCAACGTCGTTTTCTCTTTCCATAAAATAAGCACCGTAACTCTAAACCGTGCGCAAATCAAAAATATATCACGTGCTCGTGCTACCTCAAATGTTTCCGCATTCTTCGAGAACGCGAAAGAATATAAAATGCATTTTCTCATCACCCCGTAAATTTATAATCAAGAACAGTTCCGTACTTTTACACAAACCCCTCTCTTATGTATTGTAAAATAAACACGCAACAACGCTGTGCCACCTTTCGATCCCCACAATGAAATGTAATTTCTACATAAATCCTTCTCACCGATTCATCTGCATACTTCTTCCCCAGACGCACTCGTATCGATCCTCCGAATCGGCACAGTTGCCTGTTGCTCTCGATTCGCGAGTCACGACCCATCGATCGCAATCGAGACCAGATCTGAGCATAAATTCATCGACGGCCCAAGATTTGCTCGAGCATGGCCAATAAACACGCCCGTTTAATGATTTATCGCGATCTTATGGGTGACGCATGTACCTGCATACCCATAGGTATGTCCGTTCTCTATCGGCGCATACAGATCATACTTTTATCGACGCATTGCCCCGCGGATCAACAGTGGGAAAGAGAAAAAGGGAGAGACAGAGAGAGAGAGAGGGAGGACGACTTCTTTCGGGAGAGAATTCTGAGTCACGCTTATGCACTCGAGTGCACCAGGAACCAAACTGACCAGGTGTCCCCATCGAGAACACCGACTGAAAGAGTTGACTTTTCCGTGATTCACTCGATTGCACGAACTTACTGTTGCACATTGTCCTGTCGTGAGTTCTGCTGCAAGTATTATGGAGTTTATTGGGGAAAGAGAAAGAAAGGGGATAGATAAAATTATTGGCATTAATTAGTGCAGTAGATGATGAAACAAATTTAATTACAATTAATTGCTTTGTAGGACATCCAACAACTGTTGGTCATTGTTTAATGAATGCGAAAGTGTCACTTATGAATGATCACCTTTACCGTTCAATTTATTTTCAGAACTGTTTCCGACACGTTTTGCTGCAATTCTAAATATGTTGTTGTCTGACGGTAGTTGAAAAGTCAAGCGAAATCGAATGTGAAATTTAAAAAAATTAATGCCATTCAAAAAACGATACTACACTCAGGACAATCAGAATTTCACTTGCCCCATGCGAACTGAATCTTGTTGGAAAGGGAATCTTTGATGTTCGCAAAACGTTAAGGCATGTTCCTTTTGAAAAATCTTTGCCCCACAATATTGGACAGCGTACTAACGTCGCATAATAGAACTCATTGCACGACTAGACGTTTCTCGAAAACTGATTCTGCCCAGTCGTTTTAGAGGATAGCGGTTTTCTTGCTGGCGGACAGTAATCACGATTAATCATTTTCGCGCCGCCTGATGAGCGGTAATTAATACCAGCACCGAGAAAGTTGCATGGTGTGCCAGCTGCTGGGAATCACGACAACGGTGATGATGATGATGACGGTGAAAAGGTGCAGCTCGTTGACTCTTCCTATCTCAAAAGTACCCTTTTTGTTTTCCAACGAACTGATCACTTTGACCTATGACTGGTTATTCTCCAAGCCCTATTCAGAAGTATCCCAAGCAAAAACCTCGCAGTTAAAAACGTGTTCATTCGTTACAAATTTTTCCGTAGGTAATTGCAAATTTATGGAAGTCGTGTATAATACAATATTATTCGATTGCGTGGATGAAATTATTTGTCAAAAACTTGATACTACGAAATTAGTTAGAAGAAATTAGTTAGAAAAATAATAAAGCGGTGAGTTTCATATTACTATTGTACAGCAGGGGTACAATATTCAGGTACAATATTTGTGACTAAGTAAATCTATCGAATGAAAGGAAGAAGTAGCATTACGACGTTTCTCACAGGAACAATTAACCGCCTGGCATTGAGTAATAAAACAGGAAAATGTTTGCGTTCGAGCTCTCAAAGCAGCAGGGTATCTCCTTTATCCCACTTCAATAATTCAGCTGCAACAGTTTGTTCAAGCAAGTTTTATGTCAATAGGGACTTTCGTAGCGTATAGAGAGGAGTTTGAGATTACACGGAGCACCTAGTTGTCGCGGGGGCCTTACCTGGCCGAGGCTGGACTCCCAATATATGGCAAATGAAAGAGGACGAGTCTTCATTGAAACTTTCATAACAAAAATAATGTTCGTTTTGTTTACTTTTTTTTTCTCAACAAGTTCCTGCGATTCATTCGAATCATCGCGTTTTATACACTTTTCCAAAAGCTTCTCTTGCACGATTAAAATGGAACTAGTGCCAAGTGCAAATAACAAATGTATTCCCGACTGTGCGATTGATGTTTGTATCGTGCTCGCACTGCGAAATATTCCATGCAGGTGTTCAATTTGCGTTCGAACGCGCTCGAACAAATATCTGAAGATCCAGGTGTGCATCGCGACTCGATGTTCATTATGGTAAACAATTTCGGGATTCGTTGGGGTATTCAATAAATTCCAAAGGCGTTGCTCATTTACGCACGTCCGATAAATATTTCTTGAATATTTCCCGCACGCTAAATTGCGTCCCGTATATTTCGATGTCCCCCGAAGTGGGCCCCGTGCACGAAGGAACATGTACCGCATGGCACACTGAAGAATTTTACTCGCGATAGTAAAAGCACGCAATTATATTGCGGCGGTAGTAAAGTTTACGCGGTCAACGAAACAAGCTAGACCCCGTCCTACACCGGCTCCATTATATACGACATTACGGATCGTTAAATCGACCGTGTCCTCCTCCAAAATGCACGGAAGTTTCCTCTCGGTCCATTAGATCGTCTTTGTGACGATGCAATGGGAATTTAGTGGGCTTTGATGCGCGGAACAATTTTATCAACGTCCCAGCGTTAACTATCTCCGACAGCTTCTCAGATTGCACACAGAGAATAAGAGGAGGAAGAATCGTGTCGCGATAACATTGGAACGTTCGCGCTTTGAACAACTATCGATGAGAGAACGAATGTCGATTGCTCTTTTCCATTGCTATGCGATGGCATTGAAATATATATGCACGTGGTGGATGTATTTAATATGGAAACAGCGAATAATCGAATGCCTCGGTGGAAACTAAATAACTTTTATTGATCGACTGATAGGGCTTTTCGTTTTTTGTTACAAACTTGATCCAAACTTGATCCAAATCGAATGGCAGAGATATAATATTTATAATACAAGTAGATAACGATGTATAATCAAAACTCACGCATGTCGATAGCAATGAAAACGTTCTCAAATAGAATATTGAACTATGCAGATGGGAGATGCTTGATTATGAAATTGTTAATGGTGAATGATTCTCGAAAGTGTATCGCGAACAATATTTTGAAAGTGAAATTAATGAAGCGTGACAGCATCGTACTTTCATTGTGTTCCACGTGGAACCCAGAATAATTCATAGTCTTGAATTACTCAGAACTACCCAAGGATCGAAAAATTTATAAAGAATATACGGATCGTACTGTTAAGGTTTTAGTTACAAGTGTGTTAGTACGTTAGTTGCAAGTATGTGCAAAACCTTTAAACGTATTATCAACCACTTTCTATCATCTATCTATTCAATTGACCAAACATTATTCCAAACTAACAATAGGTTACGCCCAGCTTCTTCGATCATTCAAACGAACAAAAAATATAAACCAAACATACTATGATTTGTAAGCCCAACTTCATTAAATCACAATGGAGAAGTTCATCCGATAAAATATCCACATGTTTACAATTGTTTAACCCGCAGTAGTTCCAAACACTTCTCTATCATTTGCCCCTCAAATAATCATCTCTAATAATAGCACATTAATTAGTGTCCGTACACTTCGACACGCCTGCTGCCAATTGAAAAGAAGCCACCTCTTTTCAGCCGCCTCGAGCAATCGACTGTACCGACCAAAATGAAACACAAACTACTTCAATCTTGAACCCCTTTTCGCCCGCCATTTCGATTACCCCCGTGACCTTTTGTACACATAATCTCACTCGCCTAACTACCCTCGGAAAACAAATCAACCCCAATCCGAAGACCAAGCCGCTCAAACTTCCGTAAATCTATCTCCAATACCTGATCTCGTGCCTCCTCTAGTATCCAACTTTCCCCGGCAAGCACAATGCGGCGCAAGTGTGTAATTCTGCCGTGGCCGCACTCCACACTTTGTATCGAAGTTAGGCCAACCTACCGCGTCTGCATCGTACGTTCGAGCACGGATATCGAATACACCGTAACGCATAATGATCCTTTGCGCACACCGACAGAACGTATTTCGATCGTTCGCGGAATCATCGTGCCAAAGGGTTCGGAATTTCTAGAAACGATCACGTACACTGTCATCGAAGTTGAACGATCGGGTGCGGAACGTATTTTCCCAGCGGCGACAAGGGGACACGGACACGGGACGACGCCGTCGCGACGGTCGTTCGTTACGCGTCGCGACGTCGAAACGGACGCCCCGAGAACGATCTACCGCGAGAGTGGCCAACCGTGGGCAACCTCGCGGACCTCTCAATCTTTCATTCGCGGTACATTTAGATAGTGCAATATTTGAGGGAATCGGGTCAGTCAATACGTCTCCGCAACCTATTTTAATATAGAAATACGTTTCACATTCGCGCGACCTATATTTCTTATTACCCGCGCGGTTCTTTAACCCATTATTCAGATCAATTTTCGTAGCATTCGCGTTAACGTGGGCCGAGAAGTTCGTCGCCGTTTATGTACCGACTCTGTCAACTTCAAGAAGCTAGTTGGATTGTCCACGGGACACGGAAAAGCTCTTCGAATAGTCATTCGGCGTTTATCGTTTTTAAGCAACAGACAACGATATCCCAGGCAGTGACGTCCTGAGGTATCTTTGCCCCTCGATTTTCACATTCTTCGATATTTCAACGATATCCATGAAATATCATCGAAGCAATTGATGTGAACTCGAGTACAAGAAAGGGGTCATTTGAAGATCACAATCTGCACCAGAGTAACGAATAATTATGGCGCGCGATAAATCGCCAATACCGTCAGATGCGATTCAATCCCGTTCGATCGCGCGTGAAATAAAGAACTCGTTAATCGCTCGATGGAATCGAGACGAGACCCACGCGCACAGTATTCTCACCAGTCCCAGTTCAACGGAACGTCGAACACCCGAAGAATCCACGCGAGGCGTTCTCACACGCGAGAGCCAGGTCGCCGTGCACGATCACGTCGCGCATACGTGAAAACTCGCGGCGTAACAAACAGGAAACGCGTGTACGTCGAATCTAAACCTGCACGACGCGAGTGGCAAACCATTGGCACAGAAAATCCGAGAAAATGCGCGAGCGTTGCGGGAAGGTGCGCTGCCCCTTGCAGCCTGCAGCACAAACGATCATACAGAGACAACAAAATGTTCCCCCCATGGGTGCAATGCGATCATGTTGAAATCGTCGTACAACACTATCGTATGCAATATCGTATTATGTACACTTTTCGCCGATCGGATCCGCCGATCCTCGGTGAAACCATGCCATCGATCGACACCACCGATCGATCACCGTGATCCTCTCAAAAATCAATGGTGCGTGAGAACGGAGAAAGTGCGCGGCTAATGAGATCGTGATATCTCACGTGATCCTTCGCTCTATTCTCCGCCCGTACGGACACGCTGCGACAACGGAATCCGACGGCGAGGATTCCCCCGGCGATTCCCTCGACTGTGATCCTCCCTGAAAACCGCAGGGGCCACTATTTTTCCACACCTTCGCTTCCTATTTTCCTCGCCGCTGTACCGCGATTCTTCCTTTCCGCGAATCCTCTTCCTCCGCCGCCCCACTCTTTTCCTTTCTTACTCGATCTCCCTCGTCACGCCAGTCGCTGCTTCCTCGCCCCGAAACGAGAGTTCTCAATCGTCACTGGGGAAGGATCGATGATGCGGTGACACCGGGGTAGCAAAACTCACGAAGGTCGACGCGAGGGTTGTTCCGCATCGGGCACCGACGTTCATTCGGGAGCAGCCCCGAATGCTCCGGCGGATACGACCACGGCGATGGGGCAACGGTCCCGGTCGCCTCCACCAATTAATACTCACGATCACTGGCGATCACGAAGCTGGCGATTTCTCGTTAACAACCGAGAACCGTGACGGGACGCGAACGAACCGCGAACGAACGTTGTCAAACGGGTTTCAACCCTCGCAGTAGAACACAGGTTTCGCGCTGGACCGCCCGGAGCCCACGGTTCCTCTGATTCTCTTCGCCGTCCTCTCCCTCGTACTGTGTATACGCCGATAAACCACCCACCTCCTGGCAACCCCTCTGCCCCCACCAGACCTCCTTTTCAATCCCTAGCTGTGGTAGTAGGATGCGGGGGGTCCACTGGGGTGGGATCAATATGAGGTTGAGCGAACGCGGGAAATTCGCGCGCAGGTCCTTCTACATCCCTTCCCTTCGCGATACTATACTACCCCTCTGGATTTCACCGTGTTCTCCGCCTGTCCTCTCTGCCCACACCCTCTACCGCCCTTCCTTTTCTAGCCAGTGCCAGCCGCCGCCTCGTCTCGTTCTCGCGGGGTTACGGTCTGTCCTTGTTTTGATTTTCAACCCTCTTTTCTTCTCGGTGCCTCGTCGTTCCGGACCCCTTTCGTTTCAACGTTTCGTTTCTTCTCGTTCGTTCGAAGGGATGTTGGGGGGGGGGGCGGCAACCAGGGCGCTGTCGAGACCACGTTTCGCTTCGCGTCTTACGACTGGCCTGTTTCTGGGGCTCACCTGATCGTGCCGGGATTTACGTGGCCAGGTGAATTATGTCTGGCACGAGGATACGGGACGGTCGTAAGTCAACATTCTTTAGCGACGATGGCACTCGACTTTTTAGCCTCAGGGCTTGGAAGTATTCGTCGGCGTAAAATTGTATTTATCGCTTCCTCGACGGTAGATGGTTTTATGAGGCAGAGCTGGCAGGACAATATTTTTAGTTACGTTTCGTCGAAGTGTATCAATGATTGGTTCCACGTACGGATATATGGAATTGTTTTGGAGAAACTGATTTTTCGCGATCGTTCAAATCGTTCTTCTCCACCTTCTTTCGATTCTCTTCGCGCTCTCTACGCGTTGAAGTTCAGTATTTTTAGCTTCCGTTTCTGTTGACGTAGATGCACCGCGTCTTTTGAGCGGCAAGTGACGTGAAAAATTGAGACGCCAAAGGGAGCGAACGGACGGGCATACGGGTCCCGTGCGATTCGGGCGAATAATTTTGGAGACATTGATTTTCGCCGCGTAAAGGCTTTAGCGATAGACAGTTTCCGGTTTTCGCAACACTTCTCTGAATGATTTATTCGAACGAGACCGGCGTTCAGATTGATATCGATAGTTATATCCGTAAAAGGACACCCTTTTAAATTCATGGATAAATTCATGGACACGTGGATTGTTGATAATAATATTAAAAACGTGATAGGATGCATTACCCGTTTAATCATTTTGTACGAATTGCTGAAGTAGTTCGACAAAGATAAAATACAATTTTTCCTCTTTGAACCTTTGCAAGGCCAATTCAATGGCTACACAGGGAAATGCTTATCGGTGCACTGCACAATTAATTAATTAATTACGAAAATAAATATTGCTCTTTAATTCAGACCCCTTCATCGGCCGAGACCATATTATTGTAAAATTCGTTTAGTTGATATTGCGCGGTCCTGTTTGTCTCTGACGGCCGGCAGATTTTGTGCAACGCTCTTTCGCAACGCGAATACGAATTCAGTGAAAAACGAGACCGATTTCTATGCGTTCACATCGGCACGAACTTCCAGGAACGTTGCTAAATTTGCACGAATCGTCGGCTACGTTGGAGTGCCTTTGTAAAATTCAATTTCTACGGAGCGAATTTCGAAATTTCCGCAGACATTTCGTAACGCCGCGCAACTCCAGAAAATCGGAATAGCATTTTCTAATTTTTTTTCACATCATCCTGAAACCATTGGCGAATGCAATCCGTGTGTAATAGTCCGTAAATATCATTAACGCGAAATAAATTGTGCGGGCATACTTGTGAGAACGAGACCGACTAATGAAATGAAAGGAACAATGCGAAGTGTGAATAATACAACGAGGAATAATTATGGAATAAATTTGTAAATTGAACTGTATGATGCTAAAACGTTTGAATCGTTATTAGAACATATAATTGTGAAACTAAAGTTCTAATGGAACATGATTTTAAACAATTAACGGACGAAATAATTGACGTACTGTTGCAATTGAAAATCGATATGCGTGAAAATAAAACTGCGGAGGGAAATGATTTGATAAAATTGAAATAAAAGTCGTGCAATCGACTTGCCGTTACACGAAGGAAAAGTGGGCCGTGAATGTGAACTACGAACTTCGTGCAGCGTCGAGTTATTAACGTGATTTTCTCCTCTCAAGTATCTCTGTTAACCAGAGACGATCGAATGAAGTTGGATTACGCCATTACCACCCACGCCCTTCTAGAAATCTTCCCTTGAAAATTCTTGTTAAACGTTTTCAACGATAGAATTCCAAGATGCAGCATAACAGTTGCAAGGGACGCGCGAATCGTGGATATAAACGTAGTTTTGTAAAGTTCGGACAACCATTCAGTTGGCGAAAAATTTAGTAAAAGGAACTGAACGATTTTTCATACATTTCTATATTATATAAAATATAGTAGGGAATGATTTTGATTTACGTGAAAAGTGGTTTACTTTAAAAGTATGATATGCATTATGCATGGTTTCTAAAGGGAACAAAAAAATAAAACTCACTTTCAGATAAGGACAAAGTGTTGCAAAGAAAAGTTCCTGGAATTAAAATATGCAAATAAATACGCAGAAAAATTGATCATCTCGCTTAACAATTGACAGTGTATCAACAAATTAATAATTACTGTCAACGTTGAACTTGTTATTAACTGGGAATCTTCTTCTTAAGAGGTAGTACTTATCGAGCGATAAGTAAGCCCCTCTGGACCGCAAATGCTGCCGACTTCGACGAGATTCGAGGCGGTGAATTGGAATCCAGCCAGAAGAACCCAAATGAATGACGTCACTTCCGTGGCCACCGTCACGACCCTTGTAATTATGATCGCAAACAGGAGTGGGCCGTGCAACGGTCGAAATCCATACGAGTTCCATTGGCGGGGATGAATTTACGCCAAATGGGTTGTCATCGATATAACGGGTGCCTTTATTGTTAGTTAGAATTGTCGTGAATCCAAATAAGGGGTGCGTAAATTTATGGAGGAGAGCTTTCATCGTTGCTCTGTCAAGTTTTATGACGTATATCGTTTTCTCAATGTACTGTAATTACAGTAGGGGAGAAATATGAACCAATCGTTGAATTTCTTAAGACAAGTATTATTTATTATGATTATGCAAAACGCACGAAGTTTTTGTTGCTCAAAACGTGATTATACTCTCCTTTGGTTGCAGTAAATAAAACATATGTAGAATCGGTATTTGCAGTCAGTAACGATGACGATAATTACATTTTATTCTAAACTCGATATTTCGTGAATTATTTCTGACCAATATTAAGTTTAAGCAGGAAGTTCGAAGGGGTTGACTGAATGTACGAATAATTGTGCCAGCTCACGTCCCTCGTTTTACATGGAATAACAATTTCCCTTGAATCAATCATCAGCAGTAAAATAAAAAATACACGTCAGAGATATTTTTTCGTCACACCGTTCCAATCAATACGTTTCCATTTAATTTCGTCCCAGATAAAGAGGATTTGTCTGTTCGTGGCAACCGGCATAAATGTTTCACCATTCGCATCGAACTCGATTCACGTCGCTGAAACGGTACCTTTGTTTTTTCTATCTCCTTCTTTTTATTTTTTCTTAACGTCGTCTGTCGAAGTGCGGGTGCGAGAGAATCAGTCGGGTACGGTTTATGCCCGGATGTCACGAAGCGAATTAAGTTTCGCGCCTCTGGTTTATCGATCGTCGAACCGAAGAAAAAGATCCCACGGTCGCGAAGCATTCTACTACGTGGTCAGACGAACGCGATTCGAAGAAGATTACAGATCCGCAGATTCTCCTCGATCTCTGCGAAATCTCTTATGTTATGTCCCAATTGTTATTATTCTCATTATATATCAACTTAATCATTTTATTCATTTCATACACCTGTGCCTAGGTGTGTATTCCTTTAAATACAGCAATGCAAAATACTGAACATTATTGAATGCAAAAGCATGGACTTAAATATTGATTGAACTGAACAAGCCCCCAACGTGCTATTCAATCCGCGAATTATCGTCAACCTCGATTCGAACACCTTTAAAATATTCCACAATGCCTCGTCCTGTTAAATACCAAACGAAACATGTCCCGCCAAATCGTCCTAACTCCACAACAATAGCGTTAATTAAGAATTCACCGGCGAAGCGCATCGAACCCCTATCAACTGGCACAGAGATCGTAATGAGCACACCTACACGCGCAAGTATAAATCCATGATCGGGCACAAGGCATAGGGCACACGGAGGGTTGGGCAATGTAGCCCGTAACCTGAACCTACCGCAATCTGGGGGGGATGAGACGGATTATCATGGGAGAGATAGGAGGATTTCCACGTCATCCCCAAAATGGCGTCACGTATACACCATGGTCCAATATAGTAGGTCAGGGTAGGAATACTCGAAGAATCGCTGATGCCTGGTCTTTGCTGAACCGTTTAACATAATTTTGCATTAAACACGTGATACACTGGATGAATAGATTCGTTTCGGCGTCAGCAAAGGGTAGATGGGTCGAGGGTTGAATTATCCTTGGTTGAGTCAGGGCGTAGTGCTTGTCGAGGACCAAATTCGATTCGAATAATATATTGTTATACGAAAATTTGTATAATTTATTAAATACGAGCGTAAACGCAACGGTGTACTGGAATTTATATTTAACGCGTGCTATTCCATTATTTTGTTGCAGAATTTCGTACAGAACTTCTATTATGATAGGTATCGTTGTCGTTTGATTTGTTACCGGGGTTGCAGCAATTTTTATTGTACAATTTCTACAGGATGTTCACAGCATCTTTACTTTCATAATCTGCTCGAGAATGTAATAATTTGTAGGCCGGATATTATTGAATTTGACGGTATCCAAACAGAATATTCTTGATGTAAGAAAACGTTTGGTCTGTCGGAGTGTATAGACAGGTGTCACATACGTACGTACGTGTACATGGGGTATATAAATTGCAGGGAGAGGCAAAGATATTACTAGCGGGCAAACGTAATTCCCTCTGTCCTATAACCACAGTTCAGGCCACGATATCCAACGCGATGGAGTGTCCAATGCAAGCAATGCACCTAGTATCGCCATGCAGTATAGTTCGAGATTATATATTGCACCTGTCGCGAGTGCTATAGCCGATACGCTAATTGGGTTTTATACCTGCACGAATGTCGGCGATCAAATTGCGGAAACTGAACGGTCTGCATTTCAGTGACGATTATATTCGATCAGACTGTAATAATAAACTTCATCACGATTCCTCTATTTATCCGTCCATATTTCAATTGAACGTTAATCTGTTTTCGACTGAATAAAACTTCCCGATCGATTGATTTAATTTATGCTACTCCAATATTGTCGGCGATATTGGGGATGCTCCATAAATTATTAATTTTAGTTTATCTTAAATTATAATTAACGCTGCAGTTGCCCGCGTCGTTATTTTCGTTTTGCATTTAAGCATTGATCAGTAAGAAGCGGCGCAATTTGCCTACCATTGAAGGGAAATCAACAATAACGGCTGAGAGAGTAAAAGATTAGTTCGACGACGGAGAATTATGGGCCGTAAGGGCGTTGATGATTTTGAATTGTTTTCGAAATCAATTTGCCCGCTTTTAATGCACGTACTGTAAAAAAAACTTCCATGCGATGATCCACCAAAGACAAATCCCGTTGATTTGCGGCCGCCACGGAGCATTTTTACCGGCAACCATAAGGGGATTATCAGAGAGCGAGGAATGAAAAAGTGTGATGGAAAGCTGAGATAAAATTACCACGAGCAGAATCGGATTATTACGATAAAACCGCGATATAATCGTTGGACAAATCTTTATATAATAATCATCTTTCGAGCTGGTCGCCAGATTGTTACTTCAATTCGCTTTAAACAATTAATATCAACGATCCGCGAATAATATCTCTGTACAAACTATAGTTTTCTGATTTCGATTGCACACAGCTTTTAGTTGCACAACTAAACGCCAGATATGTGAAGGCATAATTAAAGTCAGCAGATCGTTAGCGAAATTTAGGATCCTACGAAAAATTCAAAAAAATATGTGCTTCAATAAAATTATTCTAATTTACCCAGTTTTTACCTGGGGCATTGTTTTTAAGAAAATCTGAATAGTAATAAATATAGGAGTACTTTACGTAAATATATGTATATACATATATTGTATTAGTATTAAAAAACGTTCGCCAAGCACAGACACGTATTATTCCTTTCGCGGTTCAATTTAAATACACCGTATCCCGGCAATCACTTATAATTGAAATCTCCAATTTTTGCCACGAAATAACTCGGCGAATCTCATTTAATTCCATTTTGTTCCATTCGAATGGCTGACACAATTCTCAACGTAACAGATACCCGACGATAGACAAAATATGCACGCATGTGTCTAATAACAGTGCGCCTCACAATTCAGCCGCACTTATCAGCCACTGCGATTCAAGCAATGCCCCCGCTCGAAAAGCGTTCAACCCGATCGTAATCATCCCCCGTCAGTCAATATTCGTTCTGAAGTGCATCGACCGTGATCGTGATTAATGGAGGAATCAGTTCGCGCTGCTCGAAACCGAAACGGGATGCAGTAGATTGAAATATGTTATCGTGACGATTGCGGCGTGCACGTTTGCAACATAAATTACAATTTATTCCGGCCAATTGCGGTTTATCGATGCCGCAGACACGCCGTTGCCTCGACGCTTTGTCGTTCCATTGCCCTTAAGCTACGCGTAAACGTCTTCGCAATTCAGACTCGATGGTAGCTGCATATTTCGAAAATGGGATCGCGTCGAAGATGCGAGGGAATATTCGTAGTTCGTTTTTATCGAATATATGGCAATATTGTCTTGGCGTTAAAGGGGAACTATGGTGAGCCCCGGAACTCAACAAACCTTGCGCAAATCCTTTGCTTCGTCGAGTTTAACAAAAACTACACAAACAAAATAATGATTGGCGTTTTGAAACAGACTCCGTTCAGTCCGAATTAAATCTCGTTTATCCTTTAACAGAAAAATAATAGAAGAAAAACAGCGTGGTTATGACAATGAAAATTCGTCGCGCGAAAGAGTTTGAACGCGAAAGTAAGGACCCAAAGCATCCACTTGGAGGGTAGTTCACCGGAACTAGGTCATATTAATATCGTCTGTGGCATTGATGGCGCGGAAAAATGTATGAGCACTTTTGGGAGGCACGAGCTTGTGGGGCAGGTATGACAGGTAATTTCGTAACGTAATTTTTTTCGGTCGCAAATTACGTTTCCCTTCGCACAGTATTCATGAACAAACGGAACACGCACGAATGCTCGGCCGGGCATTGTTTCGTCGACCCACAATATACACGCGTGCAATGACGATTAAATAATTCCCTCGCGAGAGGATGAAAAAATTCATTGTCTTTACGAAACGAACGAAATAAGCGTGAAAAGAGTCTCCGTACAGTAAACCGTGAAATAATACAAACCGCGCACGGCCAACGGTCGATCCGACCGGCTGTTTAATTTCGTCCGGGTTAATTAACGCGAACGCGTTCTCCGTCGCGTTGAAAGACAAAACGTTCCATGAATTTAGAACTGGTCGCGAACAATATCCGCGTTCGCAACGAGGATCTCCGTTACAGTCAATTCATTCGCGAGGTTCGCAGCGTGCCCGTGTGTTTGCAGCACAGACGGGAGTGAGCAAAAGTGGAAGGGTAAGTAATGCAAGGGGCAACGACGGTACATAGAACAGCAAATTGGAATTGGAATCTAAATCTCACCGTGGTACCCACATGCTCACCTGAGGAACTGCGTACCTGTACCCGCATTCCCGATACAAATGGATAGACCGACACTGTGATTAAGTGGCACGGCATCTCGTGTTCACGTGCATGCTCGTGTGTAAGCGGTGAGTGTGCACGCACGCACTCCGCATGGTAGGTATTAGCGATTAGAAGGTGCTTCGTAGAGCAGCGTAGGTCAAAGGAATCTAGCTATAGGCGGGGATGGATCTAATGGGCATTCAAGGACGCACCGCCGCAAGTGATACGAACGATGATAATTGTTTTCGTAGATTTCCATGATCAGAGGGTGGAGTTTCATTTTTATCATTGTGGATATTGTTTGTTATTGCAGATGCTAATCCGTTAGAATTTTTCACGCTCGTCCTTGTCCCGTTCTTTAGGATCGTCTTAATTATCGCCATTAGTGGTTATTATTTCGTTGGCAGTAAATATTGGGATAAATTTGTTTATTCGAATCGGATTGTTGCGATGAAAAAGTATTTGCCTCATATATGGGTTCCTCTGAAGATATATTTCTGCTGGGAATTTTCATCTTCACTATTTAGTTCCAATGTAACTGGAGCTTCAATTGACAAATTACTGCAAACGATACGGGGAGAACTCGATACGAAAAGAAAATTAAAAGGGAGTTTATTTCGTACCTTTTGATTCGATAATAACTACCAGCCCTTAGATTATTAATTTTGTTGTGAGGTGATCCTTCTGTCTGTATTATTAAGTTTCCCGAGTGAAACACGTTTGCGATTAGTTAAGTGCTGATTAATTAGCTGCTGATCGCGAGATAATTGGTAGCCCAGAACTGGGATAAAGTTTCCAAGTGCATATATCTGTGAAAGGGAAGTGAAATCTTCTTCTGGAAGATTTATAAGTATTAATGCGATTTATCAAGCTACCCCTGTCTCGGGGAAGATTTGTGTGAAGACGTGTCAAGGGCTATTCATGCGATGTTCGAAATATCGATCTTTTCTATGAGACATGTCCTGATTGGATCTAATGGCCCACATGGGATAGAACCCACCGTTAAATAAATTCTTAGGCTTCAAGGGTTGTTCTTGCCAGTTGAGTAAATAAATTCGAGAAATTGGCCAGCATGATTCCCTTTTCGATCAATGTTTGCCAAGAGAGTAGCCTACTGGATTGGCGTATCAAACAAATTCTGCGAGATGCAATGTAACATTCTTAAATTAAAATCCTTATTCCCCAACGTTTCTCATTTCTCGTCAGATTAAAATTTGCATACAATAACTCTGACGTACTCCCACATGTACTTTAACATACTTACGGGAGAAAAGTAAAGTCAATGGCATAAATATTTCCGACAAAAAGTTACAATCTATTACCTGCGACGCAAGGGATTATAGCTACGCGCCCAAGTTCAAACCGAAAATTAATCCTAATATTAAAATCCAAAGTTCGGCAGCTCGAATGAATTATCCCCCGAAAATAAAATACATTTCTCACAATAACAAAAGGTCTGTAACCACTAGCAAAACACTAGTGGACAATGAATAGTAAAAAAAAATGAGCCCCGATACGAAACCCGCGACGCAAACGTATCGTTTTGTTAATTGGAACCTTGGGAACAAATTGCACGATAAAGTAGATGCGGCAAGAACTGAACGGTTTAATTAAATTGCGCCCGTGTTTCGCGATGCAGGACCTTGCACCGTATTCTGTACGGCTCCGTGCTTATTCTAATAACTGCGAGCCAACCCCATATGAAACAATAAAGTGAAATGGGGAACGGATAGGACGGATAAACGCAAAGAACAAATTGTATATTTCGTATTCAATGTTCCACCCCGATGCCAATAGCGACGCAACAAGAACCGCGATGCCGGGCCCCATGGAAAATATTTTGAACGGGTGTGAAATCGACAAGAACCGCCGCGGATCGATAAAAACAAAACAAAAATATAAGCGCAACTGGCGCGATCGTAATTTTACGATACGGCTGTTGGGAACCAGCTGTAACGGACTACATGCGTTGTCGATTTACATAAATACGCTGCACGATGCATTATTTACAGCGGCCAAACAAAGCATCTTTTTGGCGATAACGCGCGAGGAATTCCGCAAACATGCGGGCGGCGAGGATGTTTCCCTGAATTGTTCAGATATTTTCGCGCGATTTCCATTTAGATAACGCTTATGATAAATGCCACCGATTATTTCTTTTCGCGCGGCGATCTGATCGCGATGCACAATCCGCATCCGAAATGGACAAGAGACAAATTTACGATTGCGATTCATTTAAGTCGGGCACAGTGATATTGAGAATTGTATTTTCTTCGGGTTTAGATGATCAGATCCTCGTTTCACAAGATTGTAACTTCTTTATTGAAATGTCTCAGATTTCATTCGAATCTGGCAAGATAATACTCGCGTCGAATCTTTTCACGATTTATAAAATTAAAAATACTTTTGCTTCGAATTCGACGACGATACGTGCAAGGTTTAATTGAGAATTAATTATTATTAGAGAGAATAACGTTGCTGTGACTGCTTTCATTATAGTGGATGAAATATACTTGTGCATGGTGTAATGATGATACAGGTGAAAGAGAAGGAACAAGTGTGTAACCTCTGATTATGATTATGCTTTATGCTTTTTAGAAACTCATTTTTGGATTATATTCAAATTGGCCTGTCTTTGCGGGTCGGAAAAAATTAATTGGTGGTGTCATCTTATCGGATTCAGAAGTAAACTGCACGTGTTGCTGGCAGTGCAGAAATCTGTAGGTCGATAATAGAAGTGATGTTACAGGGACCTGTTACACCTGCAGTTGTGAAAAGAACGCGGATAAAATCGCGGCGCGCGTGGGAAAGTTTGAAACACATTACTTTATAATTATTGAGACTAACGTGCTATGGACGGTAATTTGCAATTATTTTAACTAATAATTCTAATTAGTAAATAGGTAAATGACGCTTTCACGACGCACGTAAACCCGTAAGAACCGCGTGCACATACACAACAATTGCTGCAAAAATGAGACCGATAAATATTAAATTTTGAACAGTTTATATTCGTACCTACATGGTGCACTTCGCAAACAGCACTATCGCATTCATATTAATCACACAAATCGTACAATATCTATTCGTTTGGACTGGCAAATGCTTATCGTTAGTCCCCCTTAGGTCCTCTAATAAATTTGTCGTTTTATCGCTAGACCTCGCTATAATAAACCTCATCGCTAAGTCGCCTTTTTTGTAATCACAAAGTGGGTTCTTAGTATGATGAAAGAAAAAAAGCAACGAAACCAAAAAAGGTTTCTACCAGACAGGGTATTAATAATACGCCTAATGAGATTTTCAAGTTAAACCTGAAAACTGCAAGTTTCTGCTAACAGTGACATAGTAGCAATTTCCGCGGCGGCTTTAAATACGTCCGGACAGAACACCGTGGAAGTGGGGTTTCTACATTGGCCAAACTTGTTTCTTTTTAATCCTTTCTCTTTCCTTTTCTTTTTTTTTTTTTTATACGATCCTGCAGTCGTCTAACAAGGACGACACTGGTTCTGCGGTTTAAAAAGTGGAACCTGGGCCAGTCTCGTTTATCAGATGATTAACGCACTGACCGCAATTTAAAAAAGTCTTAAAAGGATATTTCTCTCGCATGGCTTGCCGACTGGGCAACTGCCCGCACGAGCGTGAAAATTTCGCTTCTTCTCTTGCACGAAAATTCAACTTTCGTTGCACACCGGTCGTGCAGTTTCTATGCGTGCAGCTTTCGAATATGTAACGAATTCGAATGGGATTTATAATTAGAAAGTTACTTATCACGATCTTGTACGACGAACGCCAGATATTTTTCGTAGTTAGTACACCCAGTGTTTTTAACATTGCCTTTTCTTTCTTCATTGTTTTACTTATTGTTTTAAGAAGTGCGATATTTTTGTTTAGAAACCGGGACCTGCGTTTTGGAGTGTATAAGGGGTTAAAAGTAGTCTTGGCATATTATACGAAATTGTACGAGAAATATATTATTGTATTACTCACATAATTCCGTTCAATTCAAAGATATAAAACAATAGATAAGAATTTATAATGATTAAAACAAAATATAGAAGCCGCCCCTTTCCAATATTCTCAAATTTGTTTAATATTTTTATAATTTGTTCCTCTTCACCCTTACCTATAAATATCTGTAAAAGATCTAGTAAATTTTTGTAGCCCGTTACACATGGAGTTCTTCCCAATAATACAACCCTTTCAGTAAATTTAGCATTAAAGTAAGGAAATTTGTTTAATGTCCGATTACAAATGAAATATAATTAAAATATAATTGTACTATTCGAGAACATTCGTCGTTGACAGTGATCTATATTCTATTGAATAAATCGTACGAAACTAATTTTGCGGCTCGAACGTGTCGCAAGCGGAACGAAGGGAAATGTGTCTTTCACGCGTTATCTGCTCGTGGCGGAACATTACCACGTGCTCGGGATCCGGTTTGGGTAAAATTGAATTCGTTCGTGGTTAAGCACCATCTGTCTGTCCAGAAGAAGAAAAAATGTACAGCCCGCGCAAACGTAATTTATGCCCTGCCTCTTAGAAGAGCGCAGCCACCCCTCTTGCTTGAGAAAGTGCGCCCATATTTTCCACCACCGCATACGTTCCGTAAAAAGTCGAACTAATCTTCGTTGAATAAAGTAAAAGCGTTATGGAAACGAGAATAACGAATAAGCATTAACAACGATTGCACGTTTCGCGATCGACAGAAAAATTCGGGAGTCGCGAGCTTATCGGGAATTAATGATTCGAATACGAATTCGAATTTGTCAACGTATCAGACAAACTTCAGATTAAACCAAGCATCGCGTATTAAAGGCTAATCGAGGGTGTCGGTGATATGAAAATCAAACTTCGAACGGTACTACATCATCGAGTTTAGGACGACTCGAGTGGCCATAAATAAATGGTGAAACACGTCCGATCCACGCTGTCATTATGTGGCATGAAAAATGGGAACACAAAAGGCGACTTTCGAGCCACGGAACTTTCAAATGGAAAAGCACGGAACCTGTGCAGAAGCATAGAATGGGCAGCGACGTCTCAAATGGTCCGTATTTCAATAATGATAAATCACCCAGGTTCAACCCAACGACAGACACGGCCGGTTCGAAGATCTGACCGCGAGATATCGCCGTCAGGGGTCTATCTTGTGCCTTCTATCTCTTATAAGGGCCCTGTCTGCATGCATACTCGGCTGTGCCCTATAGTCTATAGGGCGTTTCAAAATCCTTCGTGGCCTTCATGCGTGAAGGAATCCATTTGAAGCAGTGTCCTGGGGAACACGTTTTCCTTCGATCCGGAGGAGTAGAACTTGCATCGCGATTGAACTCGCTTAACGCCCCTCGACGTGACGATATTTCTTGCCCTTTCCTATTTTGGTTTTTAAAAAAGATACATTGAACGGTAGACAGCGACATTTGTGAATAACAAGTACTATTTCTTACAGAACCGTGCAGCTGTGATCAAAGCACGAGGATTACCATTGTACGTTACATTGATGTTACGTTTGATTACCCGACGTGCAATCTATATAAATAAAGGTACAATTAAGTGAAATGATAGAATACATTGTCGTACACAAACGTCCTTCGACATTGCTAAGAAATATTCTGCTAATTTCAGCGGATAGCCGGAATCGTAAGAAAATAGAATACTCCTCGATGCTCCGACTCATCGATCGGGATTATTCTTCTTTTCCTCCAAAAGATACGATTCCGCCGACACATTCTCTACGAAACAAAGGATATTCAGTATCCACCGAAACAATCCCGTAACAAAATGAAGACGTCTATTCTTCATAACCGAGGCACAACGAGATAAAAGCCACCTTATCCATAACAGAATCTCGGCGAACAACCGAACACATCCACCCACAGTAAGGAAAGCCAATAAAGGGGAAGACATTCCCTATCAGAGGCACAACTTGCAACAAACACATTCGGCCCCGACGTAGGATCGATGTTTTATTCCGTTCAATCGCCGCTTCGTCACAGTTGGGAACATCCGTAAAGGGGATTGTCTTTATTTGTCCTCCGCGATTACACGCTCCACGCTGCTCACGCGAATCGTTCCTGAAAATCTTTCCAGGATGCGTCGGACGCCCCACGAAATCGTCCATACTAACAGAGGACAAGCTGACGAAGGGACGCGACACGAGGAAGAAATCACCGCGAAGTGACTCCTACACGAAGATATTACGATTTGATGCACGGGATGTTCCGTTCGCGTGGAAACGGTGGAAATATCTCGCGAGGGATAGAAAGTTGCGAAAGAAATGTTCGCGCAATAGTTGTTTGACGCGAGGACCGGCATCGGTTGGAACAAATAATTTTCAGCTGGACGCACTGATGGGAGAGATGTCAAACCGAAGTAGAATTGTTTAAATAGGACGCTGCAATAGGATAATAGGACGGCTGCGAGACGAATAACAGTGACCCGCGACGCGTTATCGTACCCATGCGATAGAACGTCGAAAGTGTGTAATTTCGCATAGGCGAATAGGGACGGAACACGGGGGAACGTGGACGTAATTATCGGATAACGATGTACCGTGGAAACTAATGGGCGAACAGATAGGGAGAGCATCGAGCAGACCTAGAAAGAAGTCCGACGGAAAGAATGCGGTTTTAATTGGTCGGAGTTGAAGGGGGCCACCCTCTTCCAGCGCGTATTTCCACCTGCAGCGAGCCATCTTTGCCGAAACAGACGGAAATCGCTCGAATCGCGCGGCGAAGATCGCGATCGAGACGTGTCGAGACCAAACGAGACTCGCCGCAAGGATGGCCAGCATAATGTCGTGCAGCGTGAGTGGTCAAGGAAGCAACAAAAGTATCGACAAGTGGCTACTTTTGTTGCTTACCCCTTTCCGCAAAGATTTCTTTCTGGACTCTGTCGGATCTGCCTTTCGACATTTCGTTGCGCGAAACTGCCATGATACGAATAGAAAAGTACGAAGTTCCGTTTAAAAGAAATGATTTAGCTTCGATATCTCTCCCGCCACTAGCTCTACAGAAAAAAATCATTTATACCACCCAGTGCCATCATTCGTGCCAAACAACTGTTGTAAGAACATTTTTTCGATAACTTTGATCCCTCGTGCGATATTCCGCCGTTTCCAGTTGAACGGAACGCCCTGCATCCGCAGGCGTCGCGGCGCGTCTTGGAAGCGTATTCCCAAGTGGCAATGTCGTCTTTCATGCCGTGGAGATTTCCGTCCGGACTTCTAGATAACAGGATGCCATTGTTTCCAGCGTTGTTGCTGTTACATGCCGACTGGGGATCGATTCACGAACACGACGGATGATCGATGGAACTTCGGTGGCGCGTATGCACGGTTGGATCCCGAGCCGATTGACCCGGTGCAATCGTGGCCGATGAAACGTCGCTCTTGCGGGGACATTTTTGGCTTGCCGATTTGCGTCGTCTTTTCCCGACGACGAACTAGAGCCACTCGATTATCCGCGTAGGCCCGTGACTCCGCAGGCTTCAATCGTTCCAATTCTACGGTGGTGCGGATGTGCTGCGGATGCGTTCCGAACGGGAGAGAAATTAAGCCGAATCAGTGCAGGGGAATCTCGTCGAATTGAATGCGGGACGTTAAAATAACACGCTCGTTCGCCATTCGTTCGGCTTCCATCCGACGAATGTTTCCAAGGTGCGACTGCCGCATACCTGAACTCGCTCTCGCGCTCGCAAGCATCTCCCCGAGCCACTCAGGTGTCGGGGGCTTCTGCGCGTCATCGTGAGTCGCCCTTCAAACGTATCGCCTCGAATAAAAGACTTTTCTCCCGGCTGCTCGCCGGATCGGGCTTTTTGTCCTTTCCTTTTTTTCTCCCCCTGTCCTTTTTATTCTCGTTTCTTAATTCGCCGGCCGCAGTAAGACCGTCGGGCGCAACACCGACGGGAATTGTGTGAAAAAGAACGATTGAACGGGGCAGAAGAAGTCGATGATAATGTAATAGCAGTCGGAGCAGTTTGCCGCGCGATTTCGCTGGACACGTGAAGAGAGAAAGGATTGAATAGAGGCCGGCGTAATAAATGTTGCCGGCGTCACGGTTAATTCGTGAGTTCTCTAATTGAGCGTCGAAGTTTGGGTGCCTTTCCGCGGTTGTATGGCTTGTTAACGATTCACCGATTCGATATTAATATCGCAGAAACTTGCGATGATAAATTGCTTCGACGTGTCCGAGCTTGGAAACGTTTTCTGGAGTTTCGAAACACTTGGCCAGCAGAGTGGAAGGGTATCCGATATATTCAGAAATTTTCTTCGTCCTTCGAAATTTATTATGCTTAACTCGTTATGAATACGTAATGTCAATGCGAACGGCAAATATAAGGGCACCGTAATAATTGTTCTACTGTTACGCACAATTATACGTTACATTAGTCGAGTACGTTTCTTCTTCACTAATTTTTGCTTGACAGAAAAGTATTCGATTTTTCTCGTTATTAAAATAAAATAGAAATTTCGTTTCTTATATATTCCATTCTCGACAAGGATACCGGTGGTATCAAAATCGGTGTTGGATGTCTCAAGCTGGCGCGAATCTCTACATATTGCATAGGCTTGGGAGGGAGAGTTGGTGGGAAGAAAGAAAGGGGGCTAGTTGAGAATATCTCCAGATAATTGGCTATTTCCAGGAGCAATAGCTTAAGGTCAATAGAGGTTGCACTCCACTTAATTCGTAAAGATAGCACGTAGGGTGAAGGACGTGTGTTCGTTGCGTTCGCTCTACTTTTGCGGCGAAGCTTTTGAAAAGTGAAAAACGATATTGGAAAACGAATGGCAATTTATGTTACCGTGCCTGCACATGTCCGTACGCACCGAAGGCGACGACGAGGCATTTTTTAAATAGATGCCCTGCGAACACGCGCGACATTGCAAACGCGAAATATCGGCGAATGGAGAAATATGAAATAAAAATCAGGGCACTCGAGAACATACTCTGAATCCGATTCTTGAAGTGTAATAATTCAATAAACACTGTTAACGAAGATCGCCAAGTTTAAGGGGCGATTCCGCAGAATTAAATTTCCCCCAAAGCGTTCTGAATATCTTATGATTCCGACATAAAGTGCCGGACTCGCGTTCTCGTTTCGCAAATCGAATCGATTTTCTAGCAACAAGAACGCGACTCTCAACGTTTCTCATAATTGGAGCCACCTGCGATAAGATTATGCATAAAGTTCGCGAAACTCGAAATCGTACGAATTTAACGCCACATTCTCGCCGAACGCTGGGAAGAAAAAGAACAAGCGCAGGTAATTGAACGTGGCAGGGATTGAATTAATAGCAACGGTCTGCGCTTCTTTCATCGGCCGTTGAACATGACTGTCTGAGCCGGATGCATAGGTTACACGTCCCTGACCTAGGGCGTCTTGATATTACACAAAAGGAAGAAAAAAAAAATGAAGGGACGATGAGGTAAACGAGCATAGAGGAGGAACGCGAAGGGAGGCGGCCGTGGTTACGCATCGCCGCTGAAACTCGTACGAACAAAGCGCTTGGACAAAAGAGGCTGGAAAAGCTAACTAACTCTGCCTTGAGTCCACTTACGTACGTATATAGATCTTCCTTTAGATCTTAAAGAGGATATAACGTTACAACGCGACACGTAAATGGCGAGGAAGGTGAGAATGTTGTTAAACACCGACAATGAGGGCCTTCAATGCGGCAGTCCTTGTGCCGGAGATGAATTTCAACCCTCGAAGATATTCGACAAAAAGTATATCCGAACGTGTATTAGATTTAAACGACCGGGATAGGTGTTTAACAACAATCTATTCTAACGGAATAATTCTTCTCTCAATAAGTGGAATGTACTGCAATTTCCGTTCAGTGGAACGACAAGATTAACGCTATTGTTCAATCTTTCGTCTGTATCTCACTCGATCGTAGAATAAGAACGCAGCGAGAATAACACAAAGGCTCTGTCAATCTTCGTTTCCTCTCTGAATAGTTTCTCATTCAACGCATAGAAAAAGAAAAGAAAATACGAAATCATGGCCCATCCAACTCTGTTCCTAATACTGATAATGAACTCACACGTGTACCCGTGCTATCGAATTCAATTCAATTCATTTACATACGTATAAACGGTACACTCGACAGCTCGCCCGTTTTCCTCTCATAGTACAACCGGGAAAAGGTTAAGCGAATCTGACGAGTATCCCCCAATCCTCTGCCCAAAACGGCATCCGGACCACATGCTCGGGACGCCTTGTTCGCCACGTTAAAAATATCGTGACGGGCATTTTGTGACGGCGCTGCCAACATTGTTCTCTCACAAAGAACGTCGACGAGCGTCCGTCGCAGTCGGATTTGCTCTGTCCAAATATCGTTCCAATAAATTCGACCGAGCTGTTTCCTGCGATGGAGCAAAGGTTGCGTCAACGAGCAGGTACATGAGTGCGCGGGGTCAATCCACGATCGGTCTTGGTCTGGTCGCGGGTCGGTTGGTTTCGCAGGTAGCGAAAAAGTGATGGAAAAAGAAACGAGGGAGCCTCGCGGCCACGAGGATGCGGCAGTGTTTAAAATCGAACGGAAATCCAGTTAAACTGCGTCTACCACCGTTGCAAGCGGTTGCTAATAATAGAGTAGGCACTGAAAGGATAGAAATACGACTTCCTTCGCCGCATCGCATCCTTCTCTGTTTCGAGAATAACGGGCTCACGTTCGATAGAAACGCCGCGACCAACGAAATAAAGGGTCAGGGGCGGTAAACGAAACTCGAACATTCGCCAGAGCTAACAGCAGAAGGAAACCACGTGGTCGTATTGGAATCGAGGTCTAGGTTTCGGAGCGGGTTTATTATACCCTGATCGGACTGCTGACGGATTTTTGCCAGAACCCTCTAGGCGGAAGGGTTCAAGACTTCTTTAAGCGGGTAAATAAATTGGAAACGGAGCAACAATAACGACGAACGGGTGAAATTTGGGGAAATTGGACGAGTGTGCGGCGGCGTAATATTTTGGAATTTGTATGCACTATTTTCGTAAATGTTAATCGTTGGGTGTATGCTTTTGCACCGCCGTTTCGAAAGTTATTAAACGCGTGAGAACAATTTAGTACTGGAAATGACTTTGAAAAGCTTGAACATTATGAAAATACGTAATTTTCAGTTTACAGTTGTTATTCTTTTTGTTTTCAATGTCTGTTCGCAATGGGATATGTAGTAAGCAAAATGAAATGATTTTCTTATATTTTTTCATGAAATTCACCAACTAAATGGCAGTGATAATTCTATTTGTGCGACTGTGAAAGCGTGTCCTAAAAGGTAGATATCACCTTAAAAGGTGGCTTGATATCAGAGATAGGCAACTGGCTAAGCATTCTAGCTCCATGTGTAAACTGAAACGGTTGACTTTCACACAATAGGCTAAAGGAGAAAACACTCCGGGGGCTTGTGAATACTTAACTTCCAACAATAAAGTTACACTGAAGCTTTGTTGTCTTGTGTTACAAATGACTTCTAATCACGATTTCCAAGCGAAAATAAAGAAATGGCCGAAATATCTGCGAAAATAAACAGGTGGAGCATTTCTATTCGCATCGTTGAAATGTATGTATACGTATCACTTTCCTGTTATAATTTTCATTCGATTTCGTGTACACATATTTTTCAACAAATTCTAAAATTATCTGCGGCAATAAAGTTTCTTAACGAAAGAAAAATAAATAACCCTCCGACTGACACCATAATCTTATCTTCTGGAAATTCCTGTTCGTTTGACATACTTTATTTTATATTAAATTATATACTAATATCACAAGAGAGTTAATAGAAAAAAGTTGTTAAGGAGTTGAGATTAATTTTAAATTAATCGGTTACTTTTAAAATATCAAAGAACATTTAACACGGGCAGCTTGAATTCAGTCTACTAACTTAATACTCTAAACTCTGAACCGTTTTACCGTTTATCATCCGATGTGATTTCACGATACCAGTTTGATAGTAACTGCGCGCTTAGCCGCCTCCAAATTGAGTTAACGAACATTAAGGGCGATGAATCAACCCTCTTATTAGACAGCACGTGTCCCTTATCTCGTTCACTAAAAGTGAACCCACGAAATCAGACAACGGCAGGAGCGTGTGAACACGAAAATTCAGTGATCCAGATGTCAGATTACGTCAGTGACGATAGGTCATTTACATGCGTCTACAGTTCTCTTTCGTATTCTTCTACATTGATGTAGTTTAAGTTAAAATAATATATGAGAGCGTTTAATAATTCAGTATTTGGCACTTAATTATTCACTGATGCCTGAAAATATTAATTTGAAGCTGTAGCGAAATGTTTTAATTACAATTTTACTCAATTTTGATGGAAGATGCAAATGTTATCATGAAAATGATTATTAATAGTTTGAAATAAATTTCATTCCGTAGTGTACGCATTACGTGATATTTCTTTCAACGCGCCAAATAATTAAAAAGGAAGCATGCCCGCGTAACTAAAAATGTAGCATGAAAAGAAGTGGCTTTTCGTCCCAACTTCACCAACTCGTTGCAGAGACATTTTTACATGCATGTATGTATATGCTACCTGGCTATAAGTCGAAAAGCTTGAGTTAGATCGATACCAAGTTGCGTCTACCGCAGCTATGAATATACGCTATCGTCTATTATGGCACGGAACAATTTCCCTTAAGTTATTGCAATTCCTTAACAGTCGCGCACTTCTTTATTTAAATAATTATTGATTCGGCTGATACACTCGAACTCTAAACTTCAGACGAAACAAGATACAATTAACAGATCCATAAATATATTTCTAAATATTGACAAATCGTTTTATAATTTAGGAAACGTCAAAATGATTACTCGTCGTGAAATATGAAGCGGAAACTGAAGGGAATAACGATCAAAGTGTGCTTAATTCTGTACGTTGTTCTTTGCTGTGCATATTATTATCGAATTATTACTAAATTCCCAATCATTAATAATATCGAATAGACGGGGAACAATCCATCACTTTTCATTTTCCGTTGAAAGGGATATTTAGAAATAAGTGGGGCCACTCGATTTCGCACGAAACTTTTTTGCGGAAGAATAACAATAAACTTCATGAAATTTAAAAGCACCAACAAGATCGATAAAGCGTGATATCAATTATGCAAATGTGACGCGGCCATTGGAACGAAGGAAAGTCAGGTTCGTTGGCCGATACAAAATTGAGAAGCAAAAGCACGCGTCGCTTGATTTATCGACTGCATATTCCGGCTTCGTTACCACGAAAACTTGTCGGTGAAATTTTCGCCGCGCTACCTGGCAGAAGTATCTCGATTCGTATACCATTCGTCGCGTTTCGATATTTCGGGTACCCGTGGATTTCCCGTCGACCAAGTTTCTCCTTTAAATCGACGAAATCCAACTTCGTAATTGAAAATGTTTCCGAACTACCTACACACCAACTATTTTTTGACGAAGCAAACGATGTAGTTTATATATTAATGCGATATCCCACGCGATTGCTAATTTCAACCAATTCACCAAATTGAAACGGACGCACGCCCTGAACAATTTGCAGGTACCGAAGTAAGGCTACTTCCAATTTTTTGTTTCGCAATTTGTTTTGTTAGTCAATGGAATTTCGAACAACGCTAAAGTAATCATTTCCAACGTAACTTCCAATGTTCAATTTATTTCAACGTGCACATACTTGAAATTGAATTGTCATATGAAATTCCAAGGCAAAACCCTCCACACACACCTTTGCGACTTCGATCGAACCCGACGTTTCCATTTTCCAAATCTTATCCGACTTTGTTAAGCAACGTACCAAAAGAATCTACATCCGACGAATCCATTACGAATTCAGAGTCACGGCCTCTTTCCTTGCGTAAACCTATTCAAGATCTTTCGAGGCGCGACGATAAATTAGTGCACAGAGGGTTGAACCTGCGAGACACGCGCGTATATACCCATCGCAAAGGACTTACCTCATCTACGAAAGATCTCTGCTGCATATTGGTCCAGCACATTTTGCACTGGCACACGTCCTTTTCTTTGAAATTCTCGGCCCTTTCTCTGTCGCGGCTGGCGGCGACCTGCGGTGGCGGCGGTGGCACCGGCGGCGGAAGCGGACTGGTCGCGACCTCGAGGCTATCCGAGCTAGAGTTGTGTCGTCGCGGCGGCGTGATGTTCGTCACGTTCCCCTGCGATGTCTGCTTGACATCGGCGGCCCTCCCGGCATGATCGTTGCCATTCCCGGACGACTTCGAATGCGACGGTGACAAGTAAACGTTGAGCATGCACTTGTTCTGCTGCGGCTGGGGCCGCAGAAAATCGTCCAGAAGATAAAAGCTCTGCGCCCGACTGGATCTCGTTGAAGTGGTGCGAACCTCGTTGCTCACGCTCTGCTGCTCGACTTTGCAGACACCCTCCCGGTTCGTTCTTCCCCTGCACTCGTCGTCGAACTGATGTCTATTGTTCTGAACGTGTCTCTCCTCGATGTCCCTGTCCGCCGAATCGGTGCTCTCTTGGTACAATCGACGGCTGACCTTCGACCTGCCAGTCTGCCCGAATTCCCCGTTCTCCCTGTAAACGTCCCTGCTGACTCTGGACACCCGGGCCGAGTAAGAGGTGGGCTGCTGATACCGGGTCGACTTGCAACTCGAGCCGCGAGCATCGTCCCGGAAGTGTTCACCCTCGATCATGGACGCGCTCATGTTATGGGACAACGAGTGTTGGGCACCGTGCGAACTCGTTCCAGTGGGAGCCCTTAGCAGAGCGCCGAGGGACCGCCACTTCCGGTCCTGCTGAGACGTCGAGTTCGACGAGACGGACGATCTGGTCCACTTCCTCTCGTTGCCCGGGGACGTCAGGGCGCTGTTGCCCACTGACCACTTCCGGTCGTTCGTAGGCGAGGTCACCGACGGCCACTTTCTTTCGTTCGAAGGCGACGCCATGGACGTGCCCACGGACCACTTTCGCTCGGACGACGACGCGGTCGATGCTAGCGCCCTGTCGTTCGACGATCCGTTCAACTGATCCTCCCGCTGTCTGGTCTTCCACCAGGACGACGTCGACGTGAACAGTATCAGGGCCCCCCTCAACGGATTCTGATTCTTCGAGCCGGCACCCTTCGGCGAATGCTCGCGATCCTTCACCTTCAGCGAGCAGTCCCTGTAATTGGTGTCGCATTCGCGATCGCTGAACGCGGACGCGTCCCGATCCCACAGGGCGCTCTTCTGCGCGGCCAGTTCCTCCTCGTAATGCAGAGTGGCGTTCGTGCTGCGGAGCCGGGGCCGAATCCTCACGAAACCGTAATCGTTGCTGTCCTGGACGGCCTCCAACGCCTCGATGCGATGCTGAACGGTGCCGGTTGACGGTTGCAGGAGGGACGTCTGCCCGGACGTGTACTGGTGATGGCTGCTGCTCAGCTGGAGGCTGGGCTGTTGCAGCAGCGTCGACGTTCTCGCTCGGTGTCCCTCGCTGGCCGTGCTACGCTGCAAACAAGAGAAGCTCGCCGAGTGTCGCAGGCTCGAGGGTGGATTTCCCGGTTGACTCACTCCCAACATCTTTCCGCTTCTTTGATATTCAGTCTGCTCGATGCCGGGCAAAAGCCGGGGGACAGAGATCCCTTCTAATCTCTTCTAATACTCTACGATTATCGTTGCGGCTGGTCCTCTTCTTTTCACGATGGACGGGTATTAGGGACGGAACGGCGTTATTTCGTTGGGCATAATTGCCCCGGGCAGTGACTTTGCTCCCGCGACCCAGTATCGCGCGATGATATCGTAAAATCGGTGTCGCCTCGAGGTGCAAATTTGTCGGTCCGTTCGCGGTGTATTTTCGTGCGCATCCTTTTAATTGTGCTCTCGTGAAACGGCGGCCAGACGGCTACATCCTCGTTGCTCTCGGTGCCTTTCGTGCCGTACAACGACGGTTCGTACGAAATCTGGAACAGAAAGTAGGAACAGGATAGGGGCTAGCAACTTAAAAGAAAAACGGCTACAACAAATCGAAGCGTTGCGGAGCAATACTTGTGACGTGTGCAGTGATCGATGATTATGAGAATCGTGCAAGGGTTGGCGCTTCCGATGGCTCTTACGTTGGGAGTTGTACGAACGATGCCGCGACCGAATAGTTTGATGGAGTTTCTAACGATACGGGCGAAAGGAGAAAGAGAAAGGAACGAGAGCGAGAGAGGAACGAAGCGGAGGAAAAACGAGCAGCGAGAAGGACGCAAGGTGATTTGCAGGGGATCAATGGAGGATGAAGGTCGTTCTGCGGCTGATGCCTGAGGCCAGACATTGGGATGTCTACTGAAGTGCTCTTGGGAAAATTCGATTTTCTTTCGTAACGAGTATAATACCTTCGAGAATTCGCCGTTGCAACGATTTCGAAAAATATTTCACATCTTTTCGCGGTCAGAAATGACGGTCTATCAATGGCATTCAGCCGCGACGTTTTCGCGACAAAATTGACGATTTTAGAAATTTCAAACTCGCATGTGAATAAAACTGTGAATGGAAATATCTCTCGAACAATTGGATAATTTAATTGCGATACTGTTCCCATTGAAAATTTGGAAATTCTATGCGGCGCGAATTCTTCAAATTGACATTCTCGAAGAATCGTTGACCCGGCAGACGTTGACACCTTAAAGGGAATGAGCAATGGGTAACTGCCGATGACAGACACGAGCGAGTATATCGTAAGGAAGTATAAATTCACAGCGACATGCTTATCAACGGAAAGTCTGATGCAGCTGCGTCGAAAAGAAGCACAGGAGATACAAGAACACAAAATAAATTCAAGAATAATCGTAGGATAATAGGGTATGATACAGTTACAAAAACAAATCAGGAGCATCTACGATAAATTGGTAAATTTCTTTGGAACATTAATTCACATGTACACGCAGTCTCGCTTCCTGTGCAGCAAAGTCTGGATAGCAATTCAAGTGATCAACACTGACGTACAGGTTCGTGGATGCTAATCGTGTAAAGGTTCGAAGTCGTTTAACCAAGTAACTTGTCGTCGTTGAATTGTTTTACATTATTCGCATTATTAATACGATATTTATTATTCGAACATTGCAAGATATCAAAGTTAAGTTACAGATTGAAGCGAAAGTTAGAACGTTTAAACGTTACCGACAACACGAAACATAAAGCAAACAGTCAGGTACGCGTTGTATTCTACTTGAAAGGGATCTCGTCCGATCCTCTAAATACTGCACACACCCCATAGTTATTTCCGTCTATGGTGTTTCAAATCGAAACACCACGGTACTGTTATTTTGTTTTTAACGCGATTATTTTACACGTAGCATTAGAACACGCGTTGAACCATTCGATTATTCATTTGCTTTCTCTCGTTTCGTTCCCCTTTCACGGAAACGTGCCGTGCTAATGCAAGTATAAATTGTGTCACAATTATTCGCATAGTATCCATCAATACGTGTTTAATTATCGCAAAATTGAAATCTGCAATAGGTGCTCGTACATACATTTCAATTGATGCCAGTCACAGGAGACGTTGCTCGAATTTAATTAAGCCTCGATTGTTCACCTGGTAAATTGCCCAAATTGCCGAAAAAGTATAATAGAATTCGCCGGCTGCAACGTTTCTATGGAATAAGTTGCACGGCACCTAAGATTTCTCTGACTTTATGCCAGCGGCACGCGGCTGTCTGCCGCGTGTCTATGTAGGTGCAAAACAGTGAAAGGTTTTTCAAGGCAGGAAAGTAAGTGACACCTACATGCAGCCGGTGCTGATGTAAAAAGGCAAGGCCGTTCGCGCGTAGAAAAGTTCACTGCATTATTGCGAAACCGATCGTCCGTTGCAGGATCGCTAAAGCCTGATGCGATAAACGCTGATCCCGGTAGAAGTTTATTTTAATCTCAATGCCCCACCCCGAAGCGATAAAACATTGGTAATAATTCTGCGAACAACTTTCGTCCGTAGCCGAAACAATACAACAATTCGGCCATTATTATATCGCAGGCGTTTATTAGAAATACAGCATCCTTGCCAATTAACTTTCGTATTCAAGTTTCAACTTTATCTTCGCTGCAGTGGAATGCAGCGCGCATGCGGTTCGTTCCGTAGGCTCCGCGAACATTGATTACAAATAAAATTTCGTCAAAGGAACATGTTCGATAGAATGTACCCCTGAACAAACGTGATCGAAGCTGTTCCTCCGCTCGTCCAACCGGTCGATTCCGCGGGGAGCTTTGCGTCATTCGCAATTCTCGCGATTGCGCTCGAACTTATGAACAATAACGTATTACGTACCGCCTCCTTCCTATGCGTTCCCCGGGTAAGATTGCGACACGCAAAGCAACAGAAACCTCTTTGCCCGTAACGCTGGACGTTTTCGATGAAACGGTTTCGATGCGAGCTTGTACCCTCCTTGTAGAATGTAAAAAAGTATTGCGACGAGAGCATCGACGAAGATCGCGATGTATTTTTCCTCGTCTACCTGGAACAACGCGCACCGCTCTCTGCGACCGAATTCCAACATCCGCTACGTTCGATACCGCGTTCTCGCTCGCGATTCTAACGCAGTCATTAACCGGAATCGTTCGCCGAGGGGGAAAAAACCGTCTCTCCACCTGCTTCACCGCCACTCGAAGAGAGAAAAAAAAGAAGAAAAAGCTTCGCCCTCTCGCGGAGTTACCTGGGCGAAACGTAAAACGGCGTTTAATTAATCCGTCGACGGCTTGACCGAATTTTTTTTAACGACGCGATACGGATCATCCTGGAAACCGCAGAGCCGTATAGCATTCAGTGCGTGAAAGAGAACCAGGAGGCTTTAATCCATCGAACAGAGCCGACAATCACGCGAAACAAACTCTCGTTGCGTCTTGCACCGAAGGAATCCAACGACGGGCAATTAAAAATCGAACCAGCGGCCGGGGAGAGAAGAGCGCACACGTGTGCACGCGTACACGTATGCCTGAGAATATACGAGTTAGGGCGATAAAAAGCAAATCACTGGCTGTGATACTGTTCAATTTAATACGCTCTATCGTTACTCTAATAATCGTGGATTATTTTCCATGGTGTTCGCGTTTAATACGATCACGATTTCATAAAATAACACAGTATTGATAAATTCGAATTAATATAACGTTTTAAATTAATACCGCCGAGATTAAAGTAATTTCGTTTAATAGAAAGTTTCGCCCGCGCGAGTCCCATACGAAGACAGAACAGCGAGAAAGGAATGCGAGATATTATCGAAGTCAGCCGCGAGATAGAAAACAGGTAGGTTAACAAAAATCTGTTATTCGAATTCCCTCGAACATTTCTGCTTCACTAAAAACATCGCGCACTGACAATTCAATTAAAATGTCCCGAATTCGTCAATCGTTCACTGTACGCATCGATTCCTACGACTATATACCCGGTTCCACACTCGAAAGAACAACGATCTACCGGCGACGTAGAAACGTAATCAGCTCATTCGCGCTCTGGATACATTCCGTCAACCTGGTTAACGTAATTGGCCGGAATCTTCGGCCGTGACTAATTGCACACCGTTCGTTGTACGCGTAGCATACGCGATATGGGTGGCGTGTTTCGGCGCCTCTGCGTTTTCTCGCCCGCCTCTTGTTCTCCGCTTGGCCAAGATTCCACTTGCGAAAGAAAATTTGAAAGCTTCACCTCCGCGTCCGCGGTGACCGATGAATTTTCGGAGGCGACGCGTTACGACGAAGCGTCGCGGAATTTATTTCCTTTTACTGCCGCGGACAAATCCGACCGCGTTTCGCCGGATTGCGCATTGTAGATCGCGGCAAAAGTAAAAGAAAGAAACGCCGTTCGTGTGTATTGTTATTCTGCAGTTTGTTGAATATGGGCGAACGGTGATTGTTTCATTTGAACGTCGCGTTGCGCGATCGACGTTACGTCGTGCACGCGTGTACGGTATTTACGGTCTCTTGTTTATGTATTGCAAATATTTGGAAACAATAGGGGAGATTCTTTTCAGCCTTGGACGATGTTGTGTACATGTACGTAGTGGTAAGTAGATTGTATATTGACTCGTCAATTTCGTTCCAATGAGTTTCGTTGAGGCCGTTTCGTTAATGATTAGTTCATTTTTTTTTCTTTTACGACGAATAGAATAGCTTGGTTTTCAACCTTCGTTTATTTTCATTTACATATCGTGCAGGTGAACCTCGGGTTTGCACGGCGATGTAGGCGAACTGCAGTGAACACGCTGCCAATAAACTACTGTTTCAACGATTTTTACGGTGCAACGGAATCGCTTTTCAGGGAATATGCGCGCGTAAAGGTTGAAACTCTGATTGTTGTTTAGCGTAAATAATATCTGAAAAAATTTACTCTACGACGAATATTATAATCCGCTGAATACTTTGAATTTCAAAGAGACCTCGCATAGGCGAGCTTCAGATTTTCGTGAAATTCGAAGAGGAAGTTTGTTCAATTTAATTTTCCGATCCCAAAGGAACTACGGTCAAAGTGGTTCGAACACGACCCGAGTTACACTGAATTAAATGTTCGCGACGTGAAACGCAGTACATCAACGAAACATTCTACCCAGCTTGTTTCCAAGACGAAAAAAGAAACTGTATTACAAACTGCTCCTCCGTTTCCACAATTTTCATAACCATCTCCGTTCCAACGCCCGTGGCCCGCGAATCCAAAAAAAAGAAAACCATTAACCGTGCCATCCGGCTACGTATATTCTAAACGCAGCTATACTTTCGTTTCCATGCAAACCGCATAAAACATTTCCAAAGCGTCGAGCCGTGTCGTCGAGGATTCTCAGGAAAGCGGATCGCCCGATGTGCACGCAATACTCGAGCCGTTCCATGCACGTCGGCAATACGGAACGTATTTTTCCGTTTCCTAATTAAACGTCCACGTCGGCCAACAGAGACCGGCGCATTGCGAGCGACGGAAAGACCGGTCGTGAAACGAAAGCATCCCTCGTAATGCACGTTCGGATTCGAGTCGAAACTTGCGAACCGTAATTGCTACGGCGACGTAATTACGGGGCGATAAGGGTATGTAGCGTGTCGGGTCATATCGTAGGAGATGACTTGCATGAAAACGAGAAGGCTTGCGAGAAGGGTCAACCGAGGGGAACTGTGCCCGCGAATTTCTATCCATTTATTGTCCGTCGTTACGACGGAGGTTCGCTTGGCCATGGAAGGCGAACCCCGTGCAAGTCGATTGATTACGTCGAACGCGTGACACCGTACTGACGAGAGCTTCGTAGTACATGATTCCTCGGCCGGGTCATATGAATACGCGACACGCAGGTAGACACAGGGACTAACGATCGATAAGCCTGTCAAGTGAAAGGGCTCAGCTATGGTGCGGTCTGGCGATGTAATGGCGAGAGTCGTAGAGAGAGAGACAGAGAGATGAGAGTAAATACTCGGAGAGGAAGAAGGAGGCGACGGCCAAGTGACTGTGAGAGGGGCTGAAGAATCGAAGGGAAGAAGCGGACGCAACAGGGCGAATAAACTAAGATCAGTGGCAATGGGTAGTTTAAATGGCAAATTATGTGACAGTAAATATTTGCCAAGCATTGCAACTGCCTTGACCGAAAATTATAACCCCTGCCTTGTCGACAATTTTACTCTAATATTATTCATAAATATGACACGCATTACTATACGTTGACCCGCGAGTTTACTCGGAGCAGAGAACTATGAATGAACAGCGTCCCTTCGTAAAAGAAATCTGCAAACGGCTGAGAAACTCATCTGCGTGGCGAGAATGTGGCGCAGTCCCAGTCTATTCGAACTACGATCGGTTCTGTCTATAAATACCTACTGACAAGTGTAGACGAGGGTAGGTACGTCGAGCAAATTACACGTGGGTACTTGAAACGTAACAAACAAACCGCGTCGCGGCGTGCACGAGCTGAAAGATCGTGGAAAATATAATAAGCGGGATGGATAATCGTTTCGGAGAGTTAACTATTGTGCCAGTTGTCTTTTATATCGTGGACAATACTTGAATAACTATTAGAGCCGAAGTGGCTTGAATATTATTATGCCAGTTCTTGTTAATTCTGTCGACGGGAAAAATATTCGGATATCAACCGTGGTATAAAACAATGGTATAATAGCGGTGTGGGAAAGGTCCTGGCACGCCGACGATGAGACGACACACGTTTCATTCGAACGTGGGTAGTGCAGCAGTCGAGAACAGTTAATTACGAGCGACGAGGCGCTGTGAAACTTTTAATCCCGAGATTATACGGGCTCGACACCTGACTCTGGAACTCTATTTCGAATTACCCGCCAGCACGGTGTTCTTGGTTAATTTGCACGGTGCGGTGGCTGGGTGTGATGGACAAAAAGATGTATAAACATCGCCAATATTGATTTGACTAATAATGTTCAACATTATATGTGTGTATAATTTTAATTTTCAATTTCAATTTCAATTTCAATTTTAATTTCAATTTCAATTTTTTGCATATTTCAAGCTTACGTAGAATTTGGTGTTGTTTAATAACGCTTATACATTGTTTCATACCGTTCATTATTATAATTACAGAATCTGCTAGTATGGCAATATTGAGGATAAATATTGAAAGTTGGAGCAGTTTAAGGAATATAATAACGTTACACGTAATTCGACAATAAAGTAGGTAGAAAAAGACGACGCGAATTCGGAGCTCAAGTTTATTGACACGATCCAAGAGTGGCACAGAATCGCGACGGCTTTTCCACCATCCCGACACGAATTATCATCCCTCGTGCGTGTTCTCCTTTCGTGTTTACCACGGCACGATAGTTACGATCAATCGCGAAATGAAACGGGAAGCTAAACGACTGGAGCAATCTGGAGCCAACCAATCGAACAGATTAACGCAATTACACGGGCTCGAGGGTTGAACGGCAGACGTATACTTACGTCCTTCATTCTTAATCAACGAACACTTGCCATCCTGGAGCCGTATTTCGTAGCCGGGTAATCGCAGCGTTTGCAATGAATTTCGGGTAATTCAATTGTTTTCTATCATCGTCGATCGATACGCTCGGCAAAGATCGAAGCCAACGATTCTTTGCGCCGTTTCTAAACAATTTCGTCGATATTAATTGTTGAAACAAGTATCCGAAAATTCGCACTCAATTCTCCGGATCTGACCCAAAGGGAAACGAAACTGTGCAACGAACTCGTCAAAATATGCCCGACGAACACCTATTTATACCACGCCTAACACGTTTCCGCAAACCGTGATCGCGACACGATGATTACTCGAACGGAAAAACCGTAACCGAAAATCGATAGGCCATTCACTTGTACCCGTAAACGTCGTACGAACAACGTTTCACGTGCTCGACACAGACAACGGCGACGTCGCTGATTAAATTCGACACCCCCAACCCACCCACCCCCTCCGCGAGGACAGCGTGCGATGCAATAACTTAATTACGCGGTAATTGCTAGGATCGACGGCAAACGATAATATTTTTCATTTTCCTCGGCGCGCGCTAATGGATTTTCACCGCTAACGTACTTTGACCTCGGCCCGCCCACGCTTCTTCGTACACAACCCGCGCCCATTCCAACCCCTTTCGTGGCACCAACACCGCCCGGCTCGGGGGTGGGCAAACGTCCCCGACAAAAGAAGAAAATAATTGCCGTTAGCAAAATCGATACCGGCTCGCGGGAGTATGCACGTGTATTTATATACGTGCGTCACGTGCACGGCGGATTCGTTAGCGGAATTCGAGTCTGAGTCCGCACGACACGGGAACAGACTGATCGAAGATTACCTGGACGTTTGTGTACGCCGGTTCAGCCGGGACGAGCGGAATATTGGACTAGGGTGGGGAAAAAGGAAAAATAAAAACAAAAAACGTTGCGGTATCGTGAATGGTCGGACGGAGGAATTCTGTTCGGATTGGAGTTTTTATGGAGCGGTATATTCTATCGCGTACCGTATCTATAATGGAGGAGGTAAGGATTCGAGTTCGTTTCTTGTACGACGGTGGCACGGAAATATATTGGGTCACGTGGATATCAATGTGGATAAACTCCGCGCAGGGATGGGTGAAAGCAATCGATTTATCTTATTTCCTTCTGCTCCGCACGTTTGCGATTCTATGAGGGTATTTGTGTTCCCAACGTAATTTTTTGGGCATCCTTCGGGAATACTTGTTTGTTCAATCAGAAGCTGTTGTTGTAATATTGTCTATATCAATTTCATTTGCACGCCATTTTCTATGTTAACTTTATTTCTATATCGCGAATACGATGGAATAATCTCTACAACTGCGACGATATTACTGAAGGACAACCAGGTATAGGATAATTTCTACGATCGTACAAATGCCTGAAATAAAAATCCATCCATGCTATTTTATTATATCCACGAGTAAACATTGGCCAAAGACAATCCAATGCACAATGGAAATCAATCATACCCAGCAACACCTGCTCAATCGATCCATATTATTCCCAGCAACGCCGGCAAATTAAGCTCGCGATATGAAAGTATGTCGCAATGGTCCAATACGATTCTACAACCCATTCAGGATATACAATTAAGCAATTACCATCCGCCGCGGCCGAGTGACACGTTTGCAATCGTAGCCGGCGTTACGAGTCCGGCTCGTTCTACAAAAGGAAAAGGGAAAAAGAAACGGACATGCGCAACACTTCGCGTCCGAAGTTTCTAAAATATTCGTACGATAAACGGTTCGTAATGTTACGCTTCATGATCGGTAACCATCTGGAGCGTTATGGCGTGCACGTAACCGATCGTTAACCGAAAATTCGCGGTTATAGCCTACTCTAATTTTCGGCCTCGTTTTACGCGCCCCCCGCCCGAGACGGCCAGCTATCGTTAGGTACGATCACGTCGAGACACCGCAACAATTATTACGCGCGGCAGGAATTTCCAACGACGTGTCCGCTGATCGATAACTTAGAAGGCGACTAGTGTGCCGTCGTTGACCGAACCCGACCGTCTGGTCGCCGAAAGCACACCGCGGCGATGCGCGTTGATACTCGCGGCAATTTCACCAAGATCTGCGTTTCAGGTAGGAAAATCGATGGTTCCTCGGGCGCGGAGGTACATACGTAGTCTTTGACTCGCGAAGAGCCAAGTATATATATGTATAATTATGCCCCATGTCCATCTACGATTCAATTGCTCTCTCTATCTCTATCTTCGCGTTCCTCCAAGATGGATGAGAAGATACGCCCTTTCCACGCGTTAATAATAATATGAATAATATGAATAATAATAATTAAGGCAACAGTGCGATTATCTTATGACGAATGGTATTCGACGAAAATGAAGTTTGCGGCAAATAGATAGTCTCAGGTTTCGGAAATGAATGTTCTCCTTTGACGTGTCGATCGCGAAAAGAACAATGTTAAAATAGCGACGGTAAGGAAGGTGCACGATGCATGATTCGAACCAAGATTCTTGGTTCTTCTTTGTGGAAACGTTAAAGCACAACGATGATTCGCGAACACCTAGCCGCGACACGGTAGATACCGTCCAGTAAGCAGAGCGTACATGTCAGTAGCCATTAGAGGCTGCCACCTGAAAAATCACCGTACGTCTTCGCGGAGGAGCACGCGTACTGGCGTTTGTTGCGCTGCAAACTTTAAGGTCAACGCGGCACGCTTCTCCAGTTGAGAGTTTCTTCTGTGTCGTGCAACGTACTTACGCCTCGAACACAACTCGCGAAGCTGAGGTATAAGCGTTACGCCTTGTTCGATTCGTATGCTACACCGTAGAAAAGTCTGCACGAATTGGTTAGCATGGGTAGAATTACACGCATCGAAGGACCAACGTATTTTTCATCGTTTCCCCGAACGTCCTGGGCTACCTGAACAGTGGAAGCTGGGACAGATCTTGATTGCAAAAGAGGAAGAACCTATCTAATTCCGTAACGGGAGAAAATCTTTACGATATCTCTGGTTACAGTAGCTGATATGCAGTCGCTCGTGAAAATGTACAGGCGCCTCCCGGTGCACGGAAGGACTGCGTTAATTTTATTGGACGCGGTAGCAACGATAAGGACGACTTCAACGCTTCCTGGTCAATATTAATGAAGTTGAGCTAGATAAATATAGGCGGACGGCGAGATACGAGTATTCGCGGTGATACGAAACGGATAAGTGAACGAGTAATTAGCCGTATCTGCGAAATCTTGTTTCGAATGTCTGAGATGTATCGTGGAGGTGAGCAGTAAGCGCTCATCTTGCGCGGTTCAGAAGTGTGAATTACGAAGGGAAATGCGTTGCCCATAGTTGCACAAAAAAAAAACAGAAATCTGGGGAAATTGATCGCCGAGCAAGAGAATTCGAAAGAAAGTGTAAATTTCATGAATGACAATTCGTTCGCATGCATTGCCAAATGTACGAAATACCGCGTCGCTAACTTATTACGAGAGTAACGCGAGAGGCGAACCAGTAGGTTCAAGTTCGAGACAGAAAGTTACCGCGTATGAATAGAATGCAGCTGACTTTTCACTCCGTTTGAAGTGTTCAACTTTCTTCACAGATTTTCCGCCGAATTTCCTTAAGGATCTGTTAGTTGTCCAACCCACCCGGTTTCTTAAACTCTCCTGCCACAATTCTTCGGCATACTTCAGTGAGACGTATTCCTCTGCCGAAGTTCGAAGATCTTCGATAAATCAAAATAGGAGAAGTTAAACGAACGCGTTCGCAACGCATAAGCACGCACAACGATTTGCATGCGGCGCGATATTTTTAATGCAACGCTGTGTATCGTGTGTGCAGCATCTACCTTTTCTACCCGATAATGATGCATCGCCGTGATGCTGCGCGGGTTCCTTTAAAACGTACGCTTGTGAACACGCAAGCAGGCCCGAGTACGCTCGCTGGTAAGCGTAAAGAAGCCAATTACACGTATGGAAGGTATATATACCGATTCACCGAGCCGCCTCGACGAAAAAGAAACCAGCGGGAGTGGAACGAAGGGAAGGCAGGGAAGTGGGACTTATAAGGGAGAAAGGGACATTGCCTGAAGAAAGGAGAAAACAAGAGGAAGGGAGAGAGAGAGAGGGTGAGCATAATGGGCCAAAGAGTAGAAACGAAAAACGAAACGAAGGTGAAAAAGAAAAAACGACGCGTGCCACGAGTAAAGAAAGCGTGAAACTTTTACATATTTAAGGACCTTGCAAGTTACGATCATTAATTATACCGTTGATGCCGCATCGAGGATCATTAGCGCGCGACGTGCATGCATGCCGATCCTTTGTTGCTGATTGGCGTGGTTAATTATATTGCTGCCGATTCTGACATACGTGCGGTGTACGAAACGCGCGCGAGAGCCGTGACTCGGCTCGACTTGTCAAGCCAGCGAAAACTGTCCATCAATAGGGGGAAATTGAGATACGAATGGACGGCGTAACATGTGTAACGCGAATGAACTCGCTCGATTACGTGCATGCACGGTGATTAGGCGGGCACGATTGTGCGGGCAATCAATTATTCGTGTACGCGAACTTTAGTCGGTCGCAATCGCAATTATTTCCTTCAAGAACTGAAAATAAATTTCGTTACGAGATTATACGGTTCCGATGGTTAACGCAAATTTTGTACTTGACGATTTTATTTCTACCAAAGATCGTCATATTGCAACAGAAGCTTTCATATCGAACACGACGAGTTATATTAGTTTTATTACTGAGACTATTATTATGCATTTACTATTTTCATTGTTAATGTTACTATGCATTTACTATTTTTACTATTGCGTTATATTTAGCTTCATTGTAATTTTACATGTACGTAGTTATATTTTATCCGTTTCACGTTGGCTTCATCACGATTACTTCTTTCCCTCCAAGCTCAATATTGAACCGAGTACATGCACGTGCAATTCAGTCTTTCTTCATCTCTGACATCGTCTTATTGTTAGTGCGACTATGCCGCGATAATATACGAAAGAGGCGGTATAATGATAATTCAGTTTCACCACACAATGCGGGGGAATGCGGCAACTTCAGCGTAACAGTAATAGACATGCTCGCTGGGTAGATATTCTCACCAATTTAACCGAATCTTAACAGCAACAAAAGGAACCCTTAGAGTGATTGCTGATTGAACGGCGATACTGTACAGTGAATTGTACATTTGAATATCGTGAGTGAAACCTGTCGCGGAACCCTTAATTGCACAAGGACAGGCCACGTATCATGCCCATGAACTTAGAATGCTTCTCCTCTGAAGGCAATCTTTAATTGTAGCTAACATTGGTGTCCAAGATTTTGTCTTTTTTAAATGAGAATTTGCGTCGTTCAAAAATCACGCGCCTCTTGGAACAAAAATCCGTGTTGTTCGAGGATCAACTGGACTTGTAGTATTAAAAAAGGTCCGAAGTATATATTATTACTCAATGGTTCATAAATTTCAAATTTGTGTTACCATTTAATTCTAGACAATGCTTATATTTCCTGTGTCCGTTCAACGACGGGCAAAATTAAAATTTATAAGTCGGCGTGAGTCAGCCGGGGAAAAAGACTGGTACAAGGAACAACTAAACACGGAATACATTATAATAATATTAGCGTCGTATCTGCATAACATATAAACGGAACCACCGATTTGCAATGATATTACTACTACCTTGGAGGTATCGTAAACATCGAAGTCTCAAACGTGACGGATCTAACGAGACTCGAATCTCCGAGATCTTCGAAGATGCTGCTGGCAGAAATTTCTAAAGAAATGCACGGAGGAAAAAGTTTCGTACGATCGAGTATTATTGCACGCAGAGAAAACGCGTTACAGGTGTGCACGGATGAAAAGCGTGGGCAGACCAGATACACGCGAGAGTTCCCGCGGTGTTTGCTGCTTTCTTGTTCTTCGCGAAGCAACGCGTACTTTGCGTCGTCGGGAAAAAGAATTCGCGAAGTACAGAAATCGTGCACACGTATTCCCTTGGCATAACTGCTAATATTGTGTTTTATTCGCAATTTGTTTCCCATTTGTTTCCAATCCAGCGGGCATTCGTTTCGCGGCTGAAATTTCTCCTTCGCTCGCAGTTACATCTAACGCTTTGCCTTATCGAAAAATTACGTAAAAACTGTTGATAATTGTCTGTAATTATTTCGAATGAAGGGTGTCGCGACATTATTTCACTGTAGACGAGTAACTTTTAATTTATGTTTTGAATAAATGGTTTCGGCGTGGAAGAAGCTTTCGATAAGCGTTTGCAATTCCGTTTTATGTATTTTTATACATCGAATAATATTTGGCGATATAGCGTAACAATAATGTTTAGTGTTAAATTCGTGTGGAAATATTTTCTCCGACAATCTAATATTTATTCCAATTAAAACGATGTCAGATCCACAATTCAGAGTGGGTAACGTTCTCAACCTGTACCGTAATATTAAATTTCTTCTCTGACTCATATGACTCGTTTAAGAGAAACTGAAATGTCTATTACGTAATACGCAAAATAGAACTCGCACAACGGCACAAAATCCATCACTTATTGCACGTATTAATATATGATAGAAATCTGCAGTTCTAGAGCAATAAACTACGCGAGCAATACTCTATTCGCTCTTAATTATCTTAGAAAAGTTCGTCAATACCTCAGGCTTGAGAAATCAAGTCGCTCTTTCCGCAGAAATTATATTTCTATACCGATTCTTTGACCAGAAAACACCTCACACATATAATTCACCTCTATTTCTCCGTTCCCAAAGATCAATTAATAAATTAATAATTATTTACCTCGACGTTGCTCAATAATAATCTTGTATTACAAATAACGATACTTTCGACACAGATATTGCAAACGCGAGCCTCCATTTCGCATAATTTGTTGAATACATTTAAAACAGCTACCACGTGTTATTGGAAATCATATAAAAAAATATTTTTAATTTCATTCTTGCACGAGCTTCGAGCGAACAATCATTTCAAAGCGTTCGCATCAATTTCTTCATCCACTGTGCCCAGCAATCCTTCCACGCAAATCAACCAAACGAACATTTACACCGCACAAATCGTATCCACATCTCGATCGACCGATTTCCTCGCGCTGTTGCAAACAATTCGTCAACATCATCTTGAACCGTTGCTCCCGACACATCCTGGATATCCTGTTCCCCAAATAGAAATGACGTCGCCCACTAATTCGACGTAAAGCGGCGAGTTGCAAGACCGGCAATCCTTTTCGAAACCTCCAGCCCGCGAGAAAGCGAAACAGGAACGGGATTAGCTATTGTCTGGCCTGGCCGAGCGACCTACGCTTACCGCAGAAACAGCAACGGCGACACCAGCAACAAACAGGAGCTTCCATTCAGTGGCCGAGAAACGTTTTAAGCGGGGTCGAAGGTTTCATCGACCTCGGCTCCGCAAATTGCTCAGTTAAATCTCCCTCCCTCTCGCTCTTTCTCTTTCCCTTTCTTCCTCTCGTTCCTTCTATCTCCACGAGCAACAGATTTTCAACGATCAATTTTAATCTGCACTCGCGAGACGCCGTTCTCGTTTGCCAACGTTCGCAACGTTCGCCGAAACGGAGAACCTATGTGGAGCACGCGTTGTCCCACGTTATAACCATTGACAAAACCTTGTTTCAGTCACTTCCAACCGCCACGTCGGAGGCCCGATCATTGTTCTACGAATAATCGAAATGGTTCCTTCTCGTTTGGAGAAGTGGCACGAGGACGCGGGATGAATGAAAGCGAAACCGTGTAAGCGGGGGGAATGTACCGAAATGTAGGACGAAATTAATATTCGAAACCATTTGGCCACTTATCGAACAAATCTACATCGAGAACGCGCGTTAACGTATTAATGGGCGTTGCGCGAGAAGTGTTTCGAATGTATTTGGTCCGATGAAAAGAGTACTCCAACCGGCCGATTTCCCTTCAACGTCTGGGAACGGTCGAGTGTTGCGCGGGGCACGCGAGTGCTGTTGTAGAATTTGTATACAGGGTGGCTCTAGGGACCGGTAGAAAATTGCAGGCTAGCTTTTCAGTGTTAAGCGTTTAAGAAAATGATTGTTAACGAGAAGCGTGGCCGCCCGGTCGGTGAATTGCTTCGCTCTGACGCGTATTTATATTGACGAGAATGTTTAATTGATTTGCAATAGTATCGTTTCGCATTACTTACGCGTTCCAGCAATACCGGGAAATCTAATTTCAGGAATCCGATAGCTATCGTTTGAACCCGAGCGTTCAATTGTTGCGTACACGTGGCGCAAAACGATGTTGCAGAAATCAATTTCTGCGCTCTGTCCTCGTTGCAAAGTCACGAGATTCGCGTCCAAATGCGAATATAAAATATCTGTGCAACTAATTTAATTTATCCACAATTTGGAACAAAAGCTTTTTCAAACGTCTTACTTCACAACTGCGTTTTTACGCATTCTCGCGCAATTAACGCAACTCATTCCACGTATACATAGATTCGCAGAACGAAATGTCTTTCCCAAGCAAGACAGATCGAGATGCGTGAAACGATGGTTTGGTCGAATTCGAGGTAAAACCGAAAATGATCACCTCAAGACATCGGTACAGCTGTAGTGCACCTCCGATGCCACTTCTAATTACTTGCAAGCCGTACGAACGACGCGTACCTGTGATTCCCGCAATCTCGCTCTACGATCTGTCGCGGCGGTTTATTGCGCGAGTCATAAAACGAGATCAATATCTGATCGACCCGGCGACCCCGAGGCAGCGGTTCATTTAGCTAATCCTTTGGAAGGGAACGCGGCGGGGAATTGGCCCCATTAAATTGTAAATTCATAACGGGGCGAAACAACAGAACCACAGGGTCCGCGTGGCACCCTTTCTTCGAGGGCTCGCAATTAGCCGCCCGTGACGTCACAAGCTGAACAGACAGTCAGAAATCGTGCGCATCGACGAGCGAACAATACGAATTTCTTGTCGATCGCTCGTCGTCCGCGGTAAGCTCCGTCTCTCGTGTGATTATTATACGATCAATGATGTTAATCTAGCCTCAATACGATCGACGATCCCGATAAGCAACCGTGCAGAGATCTCTCGACATTGATCGTTTACTATTCACTGCGAAGTTGGAGACGCTTGAATTATATCGGTGTCGATGGGAAAAGATAGATCGGTCATCGAGGTGAAACGAGCTGGCACGTTTTTCTTCTCCCGGAGCGGTATGCATTATTCATTAATCTTCTTTGTGTGTGTTTCTTGTTTGCCGGTAAGTTGACGGGCACGATGGAAGATTCGCGAAGACCGAACGTTCGTACAGGACGCGTTACTCGTTCGAACGTAGCCAATACTGTTAACGAACAACGGTTGAACAGTTATTCCGTGGATAGCAAAGTATACTGTTCCACATAAAATGGTCCATACCATCCTTCTGACTTTTTGCTGCCGAGTATAAACTCGTGTGCACACAGACGGCATGCCTGTTGCACACTAATGAATTGCTAATAGAACAGCGATCAAACTGTAAGTATCAACAATCGCGATGCATCGTGACGTCGGTCGAAACGTGTGCGCGCAAAAACGAAAGAAAAATGAAAAATGCCGTCGGGTGGCCACCCATCCTCCGTTCGAGATCCACCGAACCGCGGTTAATCAGTTGGTAAAAAAAAAAAACGAAGAGAGATAAAAACGTTACAGGTCTATCTCGTTTCAATCGCAGCGTCGCAACGGGCACCTACGTAACGTTTCCTTCCTTGAACGCCTCCGTTCATTAGGCCGAACGCCAAGGCCCACCTTCCCGATTGCGAATAAAATATCGAATGACATCTAATTTCTATTCCCCGGCGCAATTAAAATATTCCGTCCGACGCGTAATCGTCCCGTAATAGTTCATATCGAGGATATTTACGAGTTAGACGGGGCGATCAGGAAAGGATTGCCCCGACAATTCTAGAATATTGTAGCTTTATAGGCGAACACGTTGCAACGTGACGGTTTAATCGAACGCAATTCGGAGAAGGCGGAAAGATGAAAGAAACGCAAGGCCAGTCCTGGGTCATTGCCGTCATGCGAGCTTCGTCCTCACGTAAGCCCGGCGTCTGTGCACAGCGCGGACACATCCACTGTCTGGCTGTGTGCACCGACGATCACTGTACTTACAAGAACCCTGTCTATCGATGCGTACCGGGTGAACCGAACGTTGCTTCTCGAACAGCATCGATGTTCATCCGGTAATATTTGTTTCTATTGCAATCAATTTTTGCTGGCAATGCCTGTTTCTATTATTATCATCTGTTTTGCCTCGAATGGTATAGCGTACGCGCGTGAAACGACTTCAGCCAACTTCTTTCTTATTGTTACCACTGTCTGTCGGCGTTATTAATTTATTCCGCAAACAGTACGAACAATTATACGAGCGATTTGAATACAATGTGAGCACTGTGAAAGCAGCTCCCACAAGGACGCCGGTTTATAACTAACCTTGTAACTATTAGATAAGCGCGAAAATGACGACGACGAAGGCATTGACTTGGATAGGGATTGGTTTTCTAAAGCAATTAGGATAGATGGGAAATTGGAATGCTTCTGTGCAAGCGTTTCACGGTGCGCGGTGTAACGTCATTTCGTTTAGGGTTATTATAAACGTTTCTGAAACGTTTAATGGATACTCGGTCGTTTCCTCAGCCTTCGCGAGTAATGATTCCTGTAAACAGGATTATTAACGACACGCAAAAGATCGATATACTATTCACAAATTAAGCGAACAAGAAGCTAACGCGGCGGTGTATGTCTGCTCCGGTTCGAAGTGGAAATATTTATGTTTACGGAGACTTGGTTAGCAATTTTCCACAATTACACATTTCTCTGCGCGCGGTGAAAATGAGGAACGATACGCAATTTAACTGCACCTGGCTCGCCAAAAGGTACAAAAATACATTTCGATACGAACGATGCAACCGAATGCGAAATGATTTTATTATTTCTGAAAAGAATATCTTGATCGCCTGTACTCGTACACTCGAAAGACTTTCTTTCCACGTGGAAACGCTTTTTGGCCTACACGAAATGAATTGGACGCATTCGAGTCAAGGCTATCGGAAAGCAACCCCGATCGCTGTATCGTTTAGTCTGCTACTCTATATATCCGCTCGCTACACCGCTTTCTGAGGTCACTGGTGATATTCTTCGCAGTAGATAAAGACCTTCAATTACCAATCGACTCGGGGCAGACTATCCAATTATTTCTTACAAAACCTAGCCCACCGCTGCCTCCGCGAGCTAAAAAACAAACGCAGCGGAAAGGGTCTAATTCGCGGAGGTCTTATCGCTCAACGCCGCCGTGCAATCTTAGTGCATTCTGGCCGAGCCGCATAGACCAAATGCGTTTTACAAAAGGCCATATATTTGGGTCGCAATTATAACTCTAGCTAAACTTGCAACGCTTCGCTTACAAGTAATTACTCGGCGAAGGTTTACGCGCAACGAGTGAGAAGATCCCTCTGCTCTATTCGCTTCGTGCAATCGACAAGGGGGTGGGCATCGTCGAAAATCCGACGAAATTAATGCAGTAAGCCTTAAACGAAATGAAACGGCCGATGCGCACTCGTAACAGCTTTCCATGCCAATAGAAGAGAAAGGAAACGCTCGTTCCCGATTGAAAAACACGAATGGCAATCGACCACAGCCGGATCCTATCGACGTTGAATTAAAATATCATTCGCTGTTAGAGGACGCGTCGATACACGGAACTCGAATTTCCGTATAGCAGATAGAGGATCTTCGAGGCGCGCTGTACCGTGGTACCGTAGGACCTCTCGGGGATACGCTAGAGAGTGCAAGGATAACGTTACTGCATAAGGCTCGGCGACTGAACCAAGCAGGCGTGGGTGTTGGGCGGTGTTCAAACCCGTGCCAGCGCCGTACTAAGTGAACCACGGGCATTTGTATGTGAAATAGCGCCTTATACGCTATCTCGTTTGAAGGTGCGATATATTGTGAGCCCCTGTCTTGTCCGCGTTGTCGCGTAGGAGTCTTTACCAGTCCCCGCCACGGTGTATATATACGCTCGACCATTTTATTATTTCCCTTGCCCCTTCTTAACAGATCTCCGTTTGTCCACATCTTCCTCGCTCGAACTGTTTCTCCCCTTTGCCCCTCCTTCGCCCCTCTGTCCTTCTCGTTTTCTATTATCCGCCGTCCTTCTATCCACCTACCTTCCACCACACGTTTCTTTCCGCATCTTCTCCTTTCCTTTTTCCTGTTCGACGTGCACGCCGCGATACGATCCCGGTACACTTGCCAACAACCGCCCTTTTTCCATTCCGGATCCACATTACACCATGGATTTATACCGTGATCCGCCGTATCTTTACCTGAGCGCCGCGCAGGGTGCTCGAATTTTCCCCGGGTCTGGAAGCGTACGGTGCAACGGCTCGGTGTTCCCATTGTGCCGCTTCACCTTGCATTTAAGCGTTTCGAAGCGATGGTAAGGGCGTGTGCGCCGCGGGAATGACGACAGGTGAAGGAAAATTGAATGGCCGTGTCTCGCGATCATTGCAGAGCAGGAACGTGATCTTGGGTTAATAATTAAAGAACGATTGGTACGATTAATGGATCCGCGGGATCGAAATTCCTAATTCGTTTCGGATCGCTATGTTAAAAGGAGTTTATTCGCGTTCGTTCATTCGGGCTACTCGAACCGACAATGAGATATATGCACGGAAAGACGTGCTCTGGAAAAGAGTCGCGTACATGGATCGTCTATATTCGAAAGTTTCCTTGAACGTAACGAAGAAGAAAAAGAGGATTAATTGATAAAAGGACGAAGGATCGCGCACCAGGTTCGAAAGTGATTTTACCGAACGCGTCGCACAGCTTATTTAATCGCGGTTTCTACGCGCAACAGCGCGAGGATCTTTCTGATCGAGTGATCGAAAGAAAAGTTCCTTTATGGATAGCCCTTGATGATACATCCCCGAGGGCAACACCTGCTCGTGATACGCCACTTTGAACGCAGCATCTCGTACCTGCTGGCGCGTCTATATATTATATATACATATATATATATATATATATATATATATATATATTATATAATACGAAACCGACTCCCATACTAGTATTTCTCTAGCACGATGGTCATGGTGGTTATGCTGGTTATGGAGGTTATGAAGTCTTGTCTGGGATGGAAGACTGGCGAGTATTATGGCAGTACAGTCTGCCTAGGTAACCGACCCGATGCGAGGCTGGTCGAGCGTGACCCGAGAGTGGTCAGTAAAATTACTATCCTTTGCGTTTCACGGCGAACGAAAAATTCATTCGCAAAACGAAAAACATGTTGGTCCCGTGGGGATGAAAAATCCGGAAGCTATTTGCCGATGGAGAATAAGAGATCTACTAATTTAATATTTCCCTTCTATCTCCTGAAATAAATCAACCCGATTGCCCATTACCGTAATGGGTGGATGCAGCGATCAAATAAACAACTGTAATGAAAAAAAAACGTCCTGCTGCATGCGCGAGTATTTTAGTAATACGAAAGATTAATCGACCCCGTCGATTGTCCGCCTTGACACTGAAACGACGGGAATCCATACGTAATTAGGATCATCGTGTCCCACGCGGTACGATCCCTTTGAATTTACTACCGATTTTATGGTCCATCTTATTGAATTGCCGATATTACTGTAATAGACCGTTTAAAGGTGACGTTAATATTGCATAACCGTGGCAGACGATCAGGTAAAGAGAAAAATTCGTTTTCCATTATTACTGGAACCGAGTTGCCAGGGAAATTCTCCGTTGAACTACGGAGAGGTGCGTGAGCGACCGTGACACGTGGGTTACGAAGGAAGAGGGGACCGCGTACCCCCCCATAACAGGATACTCGCGATGTTAAGCACTTCCGTAATGTATTGCGTGTCTTCTTTGTTTTCCAGCTATTCGCTGCCTTCGGGGAGCGTTTCAAGCGATTTTAGTACGCGTTTAAAAGTGAATACTAATTGCGAGACGTGGAAAGCGTAAAGGAACGCCGTGATATACCGGCGGGTGCTTAAATACGTTAACGATCGTCCGACTTGTGAAAGATATTGAGAACGAGGGAGGTGGAAACGAATACACTTTCGAGTATATAATATATTTAATCCATACGACGTGGACGAAATTAACGAAATAATTTCGACTGGCACGTTGATCGAAAATCTAGTAACGTGTCGAAAATCGTGGGAATAATGATATACCCAGCCTTCCGTGTATCTAATATTAATCGCGAGAAGTAATGAGAAATAAATCCGTGCTAACATTGAAAAGTAATGAGCTTGAGAACGATCGCGAGATACGCGCTCCATAGAAATTGTAAACAATTAAGAAGGAACGTGGAAAAAGAAACGGCGGACGTTTTTCGAATTTACCTGGAATACGTTACTTGCAATTTCTAGCTAGGTAAATTCGAAGGAACTCAACAGAACCAGTGACACATAGGCTACGTACTCGAACGTGCACCGAGGCGGAATCCAAGGAGGAGACACGCGGCGTGCGTATGCCGCATCTAACGAGCACGCAGAAACTCGAATCTAATATCAGATCTCTCCCTTCAGCTGCCGTCTGGTCTTCAACTCTTTTCCGACTTTTCCATGGGGCGAGCTCGTTATTCGACGTCCACGCTGATCCGTAACGAGATCGAGGATCTCCGTTGCACGCGGCATCGAACCATGTTTCGCCGGCATGCGAAAAACTCTTTGCGAAGTCGGACGAAGGAAAACTTGACGGAGGTGGGCGGCGATATTTTCTTTCTCCCTTTGGAAAACACTTCGGAGGCGGGGGGGAAAAAAAGTATGGAGAAAGGTGTTCGTCACGTAACGTATCTTCTCTGCCGAGACTAACAACCGTTTCTAGAAATTAGTTAATCAATTTTCTCCATTTCTTTCACACTGCTTGACCATACATACCACGTTCCCTGCGGTTTCATTATTCATACGAGATCTGGTATCTGGTCCTAAATGGATTATGCTGTTTTCAATTAGCAATGTTATTAATTGCGAAATTAGAAATTTTATAGTAGCTTGGGAATTCGTTGCGAGATTTATTGGAAAATTGAAATGCTACGTTATTCAAAAGGAAGACTGTATACCTCCCCTTACAAAATCGAACGTCGCCAATTATTACTTCAGGCTCATTGAAATCGAACGGACCTTTCTTAACGCGACTCGAAGAAACCAAATCGTACGAACGGTGCATGAGTTTATTCATTTTCTTAACCGGGTGAAATCGAAAACATCTTCCTAGATTCAAAGTGTCGTTATAACGGCTATGGTAAAATATGAATTTAACACTAATCTTGCTAGCGTTAATAATATTACAACGCCGTCATAATTTCGATGCGATACAACGTGAAGTAATATATTCAAATACTTCAAGAACAATTTCCAATGTGAAAATAGAAAACCGTATATCCAATCATAACGTACACTCGAACGTTTATTACTTTCGAGCATGTACCATCATTTTCGAGCCGATCGAACGATTCGAGCGAATATAGCGGGACTTTCGAACAACACGATCTAATTACGATGTTTCCTGAAATTCAATTGAAAACCTAAATTACACCCCTGTTCACGTTTCACTTTTCCTTGACGTTGACAGCGTTCAGGGTTTCGATAATGCACACACGTGTACACGTTCGATAGGTAAGTGTGCGTTTGAGAACACTCTAACGCTCAATAACAAGCAGTTGCAGGAATTACTCCCGAAGACGTAAACGTCGGGTTCTGCATGGCCCGCTAAGTAAAACGCGAGAACTGTTGCGTGCAGAGCGGATGCAACGCTCAGCGTGCATTTTAACGAAGATCGTTCGTTATAATTGGTTCTAACCATAAGGTGGAATCGAACTCGGAAGTAGTTACTGACCCAGGGGGGAAAAACCTTCACAGAGTCTCTGGAGATTGTGCGATGCCTATGAAATGGAGGCTGACACGCGCGTAATAAGTGCTTGGAGCATCGTGCACGGACAGTAAAAGTGTCGATAAATAATATTTTTCTTTAGTTAAATTTATTGTCAAACGTCTGTGGCGATACGACGAAACTGGAGGTCTGTTAGAATTGACGTAGTGACACGTTTCCATTTTATTGGTTGATTGCCGCAAGTTTTACGATTTTATTTACTTCCATTGTAGTATTTTAGTTTCTGTTCCCTTGTTTATGTTAGAAATGGGCGAGGATATTACTGTTTTTTGTAATGGCGCTCAGCATCAGGTGTATAAGTTGTTTGGTGTACAATTGGGGACAGAAGTGGTCGTACATTTAGGATAGAAAAACAGAGACCCTATATTATCACTGCAATTAAATTTGGTTCCTGTATGAATGGTACTTGTAATTCATATTACGACACGCAGTCCTGCATTTAATAGAATAACGAATATGGTATTTTTATTTGCAGCATTGTAACAAATATTTTTACTCGTCACTGTAAACGCTTCATGTACAATATTTTTGAGAGCACTACGCGAGCACCGAAAGCTCGTCAAAATGAAATGTTTGAAAAAGTTTAATCGCGATGTAAATATTTTTCTCTTATACACGAAACTGACATTTCAGACACGAAAGAAGATTTCCCCGATTTTTACACCACGCAATTCTCATGAAATAACATTAATCTCTTGCTTTTACACAATCCAAGGGAACCACATGCGACCGTCATTAAATTGCAATCGTAGATATTCTTACTCACCATCGCGAACCCATAAACATTACGTGTTCATCCAATAGGTTCCATGCAACAAGTCAATGTACCAAGAAAAGAAAACAAGGTCCTCACCTAAAACGAAACAAACAAAAGAAGCATATTATAATCCGCCCGATCAAACGTCGTATCTTCGCTAAATAAACCATCTGGTTGAACGAGAAATTCACGATTACAAACGATCGAGGATGCAAACTGAACGTTGGGAAATCGTCTGAATGGAAGGGAAGTTGCACGCGTTATCGGCGCGGAAAAACTGGCTGAGCCCCTCGGAGATTTTCTGCCCTTTGTGCATCTCGAACGCTACAACTTCCTGGAAATCGCGTAAACGTCAGAGCAACTTAAAGGTGCGCTCACGCCCACCGGTGTGCATTCAGATTCGTGATTAGGAACTGGGATTCGCTGACCCATGACTGGCCAACGACTAGACAGGGTGGCCTTAGCCTGGTGCACGTTGCACGAGGACGACGCCCGTTTTCCTGCCACCAACTCCCACGTCCCGTGGCATCGGGGGAGAATCACTATATCAAACGTCGGCGTGAGAGAAAGAAAGGCCCCCCCGACGTTAATGAAACAACGTTGGTCACGTCTAGTCTCGCACGTTTCATACTCGGTATTATTTCGAACGCCCCTTGCGAAACTGTATTACGATATCTAAGCTTGGAAGTCTTTCAACTGCTGCAGAACACTTCGGTTTTAGACTGTCTGGAATGGTATCTTCGTGTGGGAACCAAGTTGAATTTCGATGGGCTGCTGCAGAGTTTGTTGGCTTGATGGAATTTTGTATCACTACTCGGGGAGAAATAATTAGAAATGCAATGTTATTAATAGTACGAATATGTACTTATATATATTAAAACACGAAGAAGCTTCGTGTTTTGTTACGACTTTGACTATACCTTGTTGGTACTGGAACGTAGTATTAATGAAAAATCACCACAATAATGTATCTCTGGTAGTGGTTTTCAATGTGCTGGTAATTGATCAGGAAGTAATATTACTTGTTCGAATAGAATAGTCTGTAACGTATTGACGAATTCTATTCGTTTCTTCTTAATATTATAAACAGCGGGAGGCAAATAATATCTAATTCAAGCTTCTCATAAAATATCCTCTGGAACTGCTCCCATGAACATATGGTTCTAAAAGTATTCACGCAGAACGGGGATTATCCTTTAGGGGGAGGTTTTAATCTACCCTAGGCGGAACAGCATTAGCGCGGGCTGCATTTTCATTTCTTCGCCCATTCACATATTCATTTATAAGCCGCATATACATTTACGCATAATACGTAACAGGACTATGCATTATACTATACTGCTTCTGCTCGAAGCGACTGCTCCTCAAAGAATGCACGGTCAATTCCGCGAAAATTATAAAATACTCGAATCGCCGCATTTCCGTTTCACCGCGAACCCCGTCAAACAAAAACGAACCGCACGAATAAAATTCTGTGCAGTTCGCTCCCACAAAAAGACGATCAAAAAAAGTATCAGGTCAGCCACAAATTTCCTGCAACTTATCATTAGTCGACTTTGCGTAACCGACGAGTTCTCGCGAAACACCTAATTTCTAACAAAAATTCTCATCCCGGATGAAAATGACTGGAGCACAAACTCGACCGATCTCGATGCGCATTATACCCGTGGCATTATACCGCGAGGGCAGAGGCATTGTCGGGCCGACAACCAAAAGTTGATGACCGAGTACCAAGCAGCCCGGCTATAAATAACGAAATATCGTAAAAGCGCATCCACATTCTCGGCATGCGCAGAAGATGCGAGCGGAACGCGTCTAAAACGAGTTTCGGCCACGCCGCTTCACGGCGCGCTTCTTTTCATTTTCCACGCTGTACATCACTGTCACGTTTCGTTTGGGCTGCGGTGAATTTTCCATTTGCTCGTATCGGCCGTTAGCCCCCGATTAGTCAAACTGCCTGCCCCCCTCCCTCCCACCCTAGATTCGTCTTCGCCGCGTCATCTCCTTTCCGACGCGTAGAACACATTCGCCTGCGGTAAAGGCAAAAGGCAAGCTGTATCGCGGATACGCGCGCGAAGGCGAATGCGCGGTCGCGTCGCTCGTCTAAAAGGGAAATTATCTTTACAAAACGTAGCGATTGATTCCTGTCGAATGTCTTTCGAACGACCGTCCACGAGACTTTGCACGCGAATGACAGGAATTATTGCACGAGAACCGTGCTACTCGTAGAAGCCGTGAATTCGTGGCGTTTCGTTTCCAGCAATTCGTCACGGACACGCGATCGAGATATCTCTCTATTCGATTTCATCCGAATTCACCGCGCGCCTCTCCCCGAACGAGAAAATTTCTCTGGTCACGTACCCCTTTAAACAGACCGTACACGTACACAATCCTCCCTTCTCCCTTTTTCATCTTTATTTCACCGTGCATTTCTCATCGTACAGCAATTCCCCCGACGCACGCGAACACGCCGCCGCCCTACACAGATGCTTGTTTTCCCCAACATTCTGTTTCACCGTCGCCTCGATCGACTCTATTTTTCACCCCTCGGCCATCTCTCTCTCTCGCCGTTCCTCAGCTCTTCCTCCCTTCTTCCCTCTGGCTCCGTGGCCCACCCGTTGCTCCCGCGAAGTCTTGCTTCTCGAGGCTGAAAATACGAGGACCGAGCCTCCACGGCAGTCATTGCGCCGAAGGAACTCCTCGTGACTGCGCCAGCACGCGCCGTGAATTCTTAAACGATCTCGGAAGAAAGGCAGCCAGCCAAAAGGGTGGCGCTGGAATAGATTAAAGGGGTGTACGGCCGGCAGCCGGGGAGGAGAAGGAGGACAGCTTGGGCAGGACAAAAAAGGAAGGGCGGAGGGAAGAAGAGTATGTACATGTAACTGGCAATTGCCAAGGGAAGATCCCGTATCACGGGAGATGCTTAAAGTCTCTTTGGGCTTAATCGTTTCGCGATAGGATCGTGATGTTTATCTCCGGACGCACAATTAACCCCGCAGCTAACCGAGGTGTATCCTGACGACGTAATTGCGGACCGCGAACGGTCCCGGTCTCGGCCGCGTGTTGTCGGATTGCAAATTTCAGGATCGATGATGGAAAGATGGCGAGATTCCACGTGGCTGATACTTTATGGTTCTTGCTGGGCGGGATAAAAAGAGAAACCCCGGTGTTATCCCGTGCGTTTAGGGGACTCGAGACGCGACGCAACCGGATAATAATAGTGGATCGCAAATTGGGAGATATATCCGCTCGCGATTGGATGAATACGTTTAGTTCTCCATATTGGTGGGTTCGTAGGGCAATCGGTGCGAGTCCATTGGCATTCAGACCGAGATTAACGAGGCTTTTGCGAATTATTTGGAAATAAATTGCAATGCTGGTACCGTAATGTATTGCTTGCGTGTGAAGACAGTGACTTAATTGCTTTGTCGAATGAAAGCTTTAACGATGAAGTGATTTTTGACCTACGAAAATCGTATTCGGGAAAAGTTGGATTTATTTACGCTGATTGGCTTCCGAGCCATCCATATGTAAATTAGACGATGGTTCCGTAGTGAAGTCAGATCGAAGAACTTCCGCTGCACGATCAGCAGTGTGACGATTTAAAACAAAAATCCCCGAAAAGGCCCGAACAATGGCGCTGAATGATAAATGATGCTTTCCGTTTTAAGATTGTGTAAATTAAATACTGTTTCACGTCGAGGATATCGAGCAGAGAACGAAGCAATGGCATCTCAACCACACCTATTTTAAACAAGAAACATTTCCGAAGTCCATCGCGCGAAGAAGATTCGTATCAACCGCGATTTCACTTGAAACTCGCATGGAAGCTGGTTGACAGAGGCTGTCAATATAAACCGACCAGGCCTGTTATTAATAAACTTGTTAGTTCGATTCTACCTGTTTTTAATAATAGGATATCCGCGATCATTTCTGACGCGGTTGCGAGTGCTCAATCGTGCGGAGCGTGGCAAAGAAACCAAGATGAAAGAACGACTGGACGTTGACGATGAAAGACGAAAGAACGAAATAGAAATTTCAATGGAACAGCGATAGTATCTGCGTATGCTCGTTTTCGCGTTTCCGACGAGCGACGTTCGAAACGTTGCATCAATTAGCCCGAAACAAATTCTATTACGGTTTTCGCGCGTACAACGATCCAAAGGGGGATCGGAATCGAGTCGATCGTCGCTTTCACCGGATCGTTCGTTATTCCCCGATTAAATCTGATAAACCGTTTCATCGAAAAGTACAGAGGAAGGTATTCTTACTTATGCACGAGACTGTCTGCAAGGCGACGGTCCAATATACAGTCGATGAATGATTTATAGAACGGTATTTGCTTTTTATACGAGGGATCGGAGTTGCGCTTCGGGCACCAGTTGTGTCAAGATTGGTCGCCGGAGGATGCGAGCCGTTCCATGTAATTGCAACCATAAACATAAAGACTGTTTAATAAAATTCATCGCCCCCAATAAGATGCAACGCGGCCCGATAAACATCTCGCACGGTTTCATTCGTTCGCCACTATGTAATCGACAACACTGTTGCAATTCGAAGCAAGATTTATGGGAAACTTCTTCTCTGGGGGGGAACGGGGGAACGAACGGTATCATTGGCTAATACTTGTTGTTCGTTATGATCGTAAACTTCACTTCTGCGGCGGCGATCTTACTTTTGAGACGGGACACGGTCGGCCGATCGAAATGAAACGCGAGGTGTAATGTATACGAGCAGCAAATTCGATTAATATCATTTGAACCAATTTGAAGCGTGTCCGTTGCCTAAACCACGTCGCAATCATTTCCAACGCAATCATTACTTCGATGTAATCGGCATTTCTGATCGCAGTCTGATTGGATTGTTAATGTTACCTACGTATTGTCCATTACCTGCGCACGCGTTCCACCTTCAGCTAAGCATTACGATAAATTGCAATTATTGAAAAGAGCATTCCCCGTGATCGACTCAGCAAAAACGCATAATTAAATCTCCGTGAAGCATTCTTTCGGGAAAATTATCACCGGCAGCAACAGTATCCTCGATAATTTACGATGCTCACCTTGTTAAACAGAACCGGCGCGTGTACGTACACACCATTACCGATTGTTGGAATAATTACGAGCGATACTGTACGCGGCGTACGCCATTCCGATACCTGTTGCTCCCCGTGTGCATACATGTACCAACTTGCGAAAGGGAAATTTATAGAGAAGTTCAGCGTTACGAGGACGCCTCGATGCGCCGTTTTGTTGCACATTCTCAACCAGATCATCGTCGTTGTGAAACAACCCCCGTGATTGCCCAAGCCAAATTTCGATTTGGATAAGCTGCCCCACTGATAAATTCCGTTACGTCATCCCTATAAATTGCACAAGATGCAGGATGAATTTTATATAAAGAGCGATTGCGAAACGTTCCTCTATAAATACACGTCACCTGTGCAGAACGGCGCGAATCGAACCGCGCCAATTTGAACGTACGTACAATGAAATCTTCTCTGTTGACATCATTCGCGCGAAGGGAAGTCGGTCGATGATCCCGTTTAGATAACGTCACCGTATGCTATCCGCTTATTAATAGATGCACCTTGTGAAACGCAAGCAGATGAAAACAAACGCGGACAGCCGCGAATCAAGAATCGTTGCTCAACGCGTTTCGAATAGTCGTCGATATGTTGACCTATTGCGTGCACAATGTGCGCACATGTATCGTGCATCAGTCGGTTCGATGTACCAACTGTCGTTTGACGGACTTCGATTTTTTTTTTTTAACGCGCCACGACCTATAGGTAATTTCTCGGAGTGTCGATCGACAATGTTGCATTGACAATGGACAGAAATAACAATGTACGGCGAAACGAGAAACGAAATGAACAATTGCCGAGAGTGATGATTATTTAAATTCGTGCAAAAGTAAAACGATCGCGGAAACATTTATGAACGTGTCGCCACGGAAGCACGGCTTTCCAAAAGTTTAAATAGCCCCTTCGATCGCGATTCACTTTCTCACAAATAATTACTGCGTGCACGTCGATGCCGCGTCGACAACTATTTAACCGCCTACGGTCTACGAAGAAACACGTTAACCGACACGCACACGCGCCTTTTCATCCATCCATGACCGAACTAGCCGCGTTAAAAAAAGAAACAACTATCTCAGCGTCCATCCGCTGATGGAAATCCTTTCAATGGTAAAATCGCTCCCGCTGTCCGCGACGAGGGCGAAAGACTGGATTTCCAAACCGGTGAAACCGTCTCGCAGCAGACAAACAGCAATGCGCGTACCCTAATCGCGACGAAATTCCTTGGCCTACCGATTTCAATGTCCCACGCCGTCATCGCGAGAAAGAAAGCCGTCCATTGGTCAGCGTTGTCGTTCGCACGCCAAATAGAGCAGAAAGATGATGATCCCGAGCCCGCGAATATCCGTCTTCCCTTCCGCGAGTATCATTTCCGCGGGGGGGATAGAGCTGCCGACCGGCAGAATGTCGAGAATCCGCTCGGAAACTGTTAATTACGCGTTAAAGTAAATACAACGTTCACGTGCGATTATCGTGTTAGGAATTGTGTCAGGCTCGAAGCACGCCTGTGTCTACGGCCCATAGGAAACGTGCATACGTGTGGCATAATGGAGCATATTACAGCAATTCATCTCTAATCTGCCAACAGCGTAGGAGAACTCGGTACGCGCTCCATTAACATATTTCAGCATTAAGTGACCGGGCGTCTCTCGGCGCCGTGGATTACACGCGGTGAATGCTGAACGTGTCACAAATGGGCGCGCGCCAATCATTTGACTGATCGAATGATTATCGAACGACAGGTGCACCTTCGTGCCGCGATGACATACGGCTACCAGCGCAGGATGCTATTTTTGTCTCATTTTCCTCGTTTTTCTTCTTTTATTGTTTACAAGATGCGATCACTAAGTGCGAACAACAGATTTTTCTGCGGTTTTTTACACGTCCGTTAAGGTTTAATTAAGTTCAAGAAAGTGATAATAATTTATGTTTGTGTAAATATTTTGGAGATACGGGAAACAGACTTTTCATCGCGGTCTTCGCGTCATGAACGAATTTGCATACCGCTAAATTTTTCCTATATATTTGTGATACCTCTATCGTCTGTGTAAATGAATGGTATAGCTACGCGAATACAATGCGTGTGTTCAGATTGGAACGAAAAAATGTTTGGATGGTATCGCATTGTGAATAATAGTGTTGCATATTTAACTGAAATTGAACTGCTACGTGTTCGCTGCAAATCCAAATTTATTTATTTATTTCAACGAATAATTATTTATTTCGGTCGACGCAGAGACGCAGTAGGTTAAGCGTACACGCGCGAAAACACGGGAACCTCTACGAAACAACGGTAACAATGCTCCACGAGAGTTACGGGCACCCTTGAAATACCTCCAGGGAACTCGTGTTCTCCTCCGTATTCGTGATTTCGACTGAAATTCCCTGGCGCAACGAACTCGTTCTCGTACTCTGTCAAAATTCAAGGATACAGTGCTCAGCGTTCGCCGATTCGTCGCACTAGCCACGGTGTCAACGTCCTTTCAAGCGGTTTTACGTTTGAGCAACCGTCATTAAATATACATGTACGCACTTTCTTCCCTAACCATGTTGATTTTCTACGACGATCTACGTGTACGATCATCGTTCACTCCGTCGCCCACGTTCCCTCTGTTCGTCGTTCGCCCGAACAAAATTTACACGAACGCGCGCGTACGCCGAACAATTTCGTCCCACCGTCGAACGCGAATGTGGACTTCCTCTCGATATCATTAAGGCGAGTCAAATGTAACAATGCAAGTGCCACGGCGTACGAAGCGTAGAACGCTAAACGTAGGTCGCGTCTTCTTTGTCGATCCTCGACGCCGCGCGATAAACTCCGCTCCGCGAAGCGGTCTCGTTTGGAAACTTTCGTCCTTTGTTGCGCCTCGTTTAGCACGGTTCGAACCGCGCGTTTCCGTCCAGCCGCGAGGATCCGAGCGTTGGACTACGCGCGGCTTACACGTTTCGCGAACTCTCACGGAACCGTGCTCGCGTCGAGCATCTCGGACGCGGTGCCATTACTTTGTTGGTACGGTCGCGTGCTCCGAGCCTATTCGACGAACGCGTGACATCCGCGTGTGTCAATGACTGGTGAAAGGTATCAATGACTTTTCTTTCACTGACCTACGGCAGGGAACTTTCAGTCTCTAGCCGGGTACACGACCGTAACGTGCCATCGGGTTTACATAAGCGTCGCGTGTATTATTCCGTGGTCGTCCGAACCTGACACACGGGCAAAGAATAACACCGCTCGCGCGCGCGCGCGCGCGCGGTCACGGGTGCGATACAAATACTTTCACTCCTGCCCCTCGAACGACGCGACATGTCGCGATCAAATATATCGGGGCGTCCCGTGAGTAACGCGATTTTTCTCGGTACACGCGCACATTCCACTGTCGCGTCGTCCAAGGAATGCGCAATATCGAAGGAAACGGGCAACCAGTATTCCGGGGGACTCGAACTAACTTTGCGGTCGACTCTATTTGGAACTCGGCGAAACGGGAGTGGATGCGGGACAAGCGTCTGGTATTTGATGGAAACGTCGCTGGACGCTTGACGCGTGAAAAATTCTCGCGACAGAGAACAGACGGCGTGATATTGATCGTTTCGCGGCGGCGGGCGGCAAGGATCGACGTGGATCGTTACGCGAAATCGATCTCGCAGAATGCGTTTAGCACGGTCGGCGTCTGAATTGCGTGCAACCGCAGGACACGGTGGCGGTGCGTCGATTGCCTCGGCTTTAACAGAAGTTGACCTTCGTGGACGGCGTCGCGTAGCCTTTCTTTCGGCCTCAAGCAGTTCATCCTTCGAGTTCCCAGCCTCTGTCTTGTCGTAGATCACGGTCCCTGCCTATAGAGACCGAGCCGTCGAACAGTGGGTCCGTCCTAATAATCGGGGTGCTGAAAACCCTGGCCGGTAGTACCACTCGCGGCGAATAACTGACGCTAATTGGTATACGACCAGTTTTCACCCGAAATTCTTGTGAAATGTGAAAATCGGAACGTCGATTTTTTGTTCAGAACTTCGCTCCGCGTTTCCTTGGAAATAATAATCCGAAACGAAACGGGGGTAAAATTACGACCTATTGCACCAGTGTAATTTAAATACCGTTCAATGCTCGGTCCTTTAATGAACTGACAGAAGCGTTGAATTAATGCAACGAGCGAATGAAAGTATTTCTTTTTTTCCAACACTTCAATGTCTATGTGGGTCAAAGCGTAAAGTACGACCGGCAGTTTTCCAAATTTTTTTCCCCTACCTCGCGCGTAAAACTCGCCCTCGCCTATTCGACGTACTTCTCGTTTAAATCTGTTCCCCAGTCGTTCCACCGGTTTCTCGGTCGGTTGAAAAGTCACGGTGGTGGAAAAGTCAGCCCTCGAGTCCCGGTGAAGAAAAAAAAGCATTCCTCCTTCCCGAAAACTCGGTTCGAACGAACCGAGAACGTTTCGTTTAATATACACGCTTCCACATTTCACGCTTCCCCGTCGCACCATTATCGTGGATTATTCAGAGCGAAATCGCTATATGGGTTTGCGCCGTTCGCGCAAAGAGGATTACGGTCATTTGCAACGTTAGCTTACCCCTTCTTCCCCCGTTCCCAGATAAAATATCGTTGCAGCGTTGTATTCTATGTCAAGGTGAAGCTTCTTTGAACAACTCGAGCGGACGGTGATTTCCAATAGCCGTTATTAATTGGGAGCGTCTGACAAAGATGGCAAGGACGTATAAAAAGAAACGACGAAAGGAACTGGTTGGCTGGTGTGAAACGAGCTTAAAGAATGCGGCCCGACAGAGTGTATAACGTCGGCAAATCTGGCGAGGAGCCTTTGTGTTGACTGTTCCTTGGCCGAGCGAACGAGCTTGAGGGCGGCGAAGGCAGATTCCCTTACCGCTTTAAAACGTTTTAACCACCTGCTTCCGAAATTTGACCATCGTCACTCTTGTAATACACTTTCGACGGCCCGCCTCTCTCCGATGACAGGATGAAATAATGGAGATGGAAACCGGAGCCACTGAGTCCACTTGCGAGTACGGCAAGAACGTTGAACAAAAGGTTGTGCACGCGGCAATAAATTTGCTGGACGGGTGAACGTGATCGGTTTGTGCAAGCAGGTACGACGTTTCGAGTTGCTTGATTAGGCGATTTTTTACTCTAATAATAATATGTATTAGCGAGACCTGCTTCCGCGCATGTTGCGTCGTACCTGCGGTATTTTTATTTCTCGGTTAATTTTATAATACTTCATGGTACGTTGTGTCGATCAGCGTGTCACATGCGTAAGCCTTTCTTTTTATCCTGTTTATAGAACAAACATGCCGCTAATATTGAAATTAAAATATCGCGAAACGCGAAATTCGCTTAAATGTTTATCGGTTGGCTCGTCCTCCTTTCTGCCCGATAATTCTTGTCATTGTTTTAAGTAATTCATTATTTAAAAAAAAAACAGACTTCGAGTTAGCCGACTGAGAAGGCTCGTTCACTCAGCTCGGTCCTCAAACATCTGGAAGTGAAATCATTACTCGTGTTTGATCTATCCTCCATTAGTAGGCAGTATCCTTCGGTGATCTACGATAAAGCTGTCCGGCTATTAAAAGAATATTGCCAGCGATATTTCCAACCGTTTATAGCCAATCGAAGATAAAAGGAACGAGCGTAGCATGGAAGCCCTTCGAGCACGCCGCGCGAGCTTCTTATCAATCAAAAATGGTACGACAGCGAAGTTTACGACTGTCTTATAGGGCAGACACCGTATAATGAACATCTACGTGAAATTCCCATGTCGTCGTAAAGTAAGGAGGCATTTCTTCTTGGGATCTGACGGGGATCTCTTTTGGATCCTTCGTGGAGCATAGTAAAACCGACGTACGCAAACAGAACTATGATAAACGTTCACCTTATCTATCCAACGACGGGCCGAAATTATCGTTAGCGGTGGTAATGAAATTTGCATTCAAAGGAAACGATACAACGGGACGTTCCAAAGATACGATAAGAGGCATACATAATTCCAATTCCGTTGGAAGAAATTGTATTTGATATTCGGGATTATTAATCACGCTCCTCGGTACACGCGTGTACATGCACGTTCCGTAGCGCGCATCGGAACACGGCCAAGCAATTTTTATTACCGACGTTCGTCCACGAACTCCCATTTAATGCGCACCGGGACGCTGAGGAATCAACGGCAAGGGTTGCATAAATGCGCGCCGCTGGAAACGTAGTGGGCACTTCTGCTTGAAAGTAATACGACTGCAATAACGTAAGGGAGAAAACCGAGCCAAGAAAGAGAGGGGAATAGGCACGGGGAAAAATGTGAAAGGGACGTGTCACCCTACAGTGGATATACGTAGGCAAGAATTTCGTATGCGGACTTACATAGTCGGCGTGGAAAGCTATTTCCGTCGGTGCATAACCGTGTTCCGTTGCGAGAGCGTGAAGGAAAATCGCGATCGATCAGCTGTCCGTGGGCATTGTGAAAAATATTGCAGTATCGTGGGGTCAGTATTGAAGGAATAGCAACGAATCTATCCTTCCGAAATGGTAATTTAGAATGCCCCGGCGCTGCGGAAGATAAACCGATCCCGAGCAGATTTTATAGAGGCGAGAGTCTTGTTCAACTTATTCGCAGAATCGCTTTGTGCGTCGCTTAAAATTCGAGGACAAACACCTAAGGGCTTCGCTATAGCGTCGAATTCTTAGATTTATTATTATTGTACGACAGAATGAAATTTAATCGCTAACTCGCGTGCACACCTGGCGCACGGGCGGATTCAAGAAACGCTCCTTAAAATCGTATGCCGTAAAAGGTGAATAATGCAGCGCGAGTTAATATTAACGCCGCGGGTAATGAATGACAAGGGGGAAAAGGTCTGGTTGCGTTCGTGGCGTTACGAACCTCCTTAAAAACTGCTAACGAACACGTATAGAAGACGCGAAATTTTTCCCCGGGTTTTAGCGGCGATCGGCCAATTACGAACGCATTCGTTGAATGGCTTTTCTACGGAAGGCTCATCAATATTCCTTCCTTTTGCTCATTTCGCTATCTGCGCAAGGTTCCAACGATTGTGACTGACTGTGCATCCCGGAAAACGCTCACGGCACAAGCTTTGCCATTATTGCCTGCTGCTTCAGCAACCTATCCCCCACCTGCTGAAGGAATCATGAACTTTGCCACTATATTTCAGGAAAATTTCGTTTCACACAAACATCCGTAATATCGTATTGCTAGCTGCGTGACCAATATACTTTTTCGCCTAATCCATGCAAGTACTAAGTCCACATGGATTAGTATACTGTTTCGTTTATATGCAATATTTTCAAAATATAATGCAACACCATTGACAAGGGTCGGCGAACCCATTATTATTCTACACGCCCGCGAACCTTTGTGCTTCATCAAATTCAGTAACGGAAATGAACAATTGCCGGAATATGATATACGAGATTTCACACAAGAAATTTTCAGTACCTAGAGACTTTGCTCTTGGATTTCCATTTGCTGTTACTTAGAGAATTTCTTTGATCATTTCCTTGTCGTTTGTCTAAATTTCATTAGGAATAATTAAATGGAGTGTATCCAGGGTGTTTCTATAAAAAAATGAATCCATAGAAACAAAATTACTATTATAACTCTCTATGATCCAGTCGAGATTCGTCCTCGAAGGAATACGTTCTTTCCCTCCAGTAGCAATCTGTCATCGCATTCTGCATTGTCGATTCGAACGCGATTCAATGGTGATACAGTGTTTACCGTCGATTATTCGAACGCGATAGATCCGTCGATTACTACCATAAACGTCGCACGTAGAATACGAGCGATTTCTTTTCCCCTTAACGCGCGATATAATAATCGTCACTGGGAGCTGCTGGCCTTGCTGTAACCGATCATCACGGCAGAAGCTCCGAAAGTTTATGGGGGAAATATCCATAAAAATTCGCCATTTCGAGACATCCCCGTATTTAAACGCCCTTAATTCCCTTGCGATTCTCGCGCCACAGAAAATCTGATAATTACGCGACAGAATAACAGGGAAGTACACGTAACGACGGTGGTTAAACAGTGCCCCATCAATCGGATCCCAGTGGATTCTGTCGTTCCCAGTAATTACACGCACGGCTAAGAACGCTAAAGAATTTTCTTCCCATCCCCGCTATGGTGCACTAGACTTCTTGTTTCCGGTCCGCTGTAAGAACAACCCAATCCGGTGTGCCAATTTACCTGTTGCTTCTACAGAACGTCAGGTGTAATTGGTGGTACAGAAAAGAACAAGCGAAAGACGAGTCCTAATTTCGAATTTGAAGGCAGGGTGCTGTTTTGAGGAAGGTATTTAGTGAAATGCTTCAAAATCGAATGGACACCGGAAGAGCCTCGAAATTCGTTCTCAAGATTGTACTAGTGACACCCAGGTAACTATCCGGCTTGCAATTAACCGATTCGTTCGGGTGCAGATATTGCTGGCTATCAAAATTGTGAAACAAAAACAACCCAATTTCGTTCGCGATGATTGTCCAGCGTCGTTGCAAACGAAACACCGAGCCAAACGATTCGTCCACGACGCGTTACGTTTCCTAGCCGAGAAATGATAGGAGCGTACGTCGGATATGACAGCTGGTGTTCCGTCGTCCGTGTTCCCCGGTCGCGCGTTCGAAATGGAGCAAACAGAACTGTCGGCAAGCGGTACACAGCCTGATCGTCTCGCCAAAATTCCTTCGGTTAGAGACAGCATAGTGGCCCGCTTGGCTCCGCGTAATCGGAACGGCATCCTGAAATCGGCCTTCGTGTGTCGGTGGACGATGCCAACGATGACCTGTTCCTCTTGGATCGTCGGCCAGGCGAACGGCCTCCCGTATGGACAAAGACACGATGCCATTGGCCCACCTGACAATACACCGTGTATCGGTGTATCGATAAACTCTCGAACTCTAGGAGAACAGCATCGCGGAACCGGTTCCATAATTTTCAAACGGACAACCGCGTCCCAATGTCGGCCCCGTTGTACCCGGCCGCGGCACGACGGCGACATAATGCATGTTTTATGCGCGCAGGCCGTTTATCCTCAATTAACTGCGATACGACCGATTGACGAAGCTTGGCAGTTCTGATTATCCGGGCCCAATGATTCTCGCGCAGCGGACGCCGATGGGTGTATCGATAGAATTATTGGTGAAATCCAATCTGTATCATTATTCGCGGGAAGAGCCTTTCGGTGGGTGAGATATAACGATAAAGATGGGGGAAATACGTGGACATATAAAATAAAGGGGGCAAAGGAATGGAGAGAGGAGGAAGAAGTGAAGGTTACAAGAATAAAGGGCAACCTCTAAAAATAAGTGAACCAAAGTGTACATCCTAGAAGCAGCGTGTCAAGGATTCCAGGGATTGACAAGACAAGTCGACGCATCGATGAACGGAGTAAGCGTAATTGAACGTTGATCCGATTGATTGCAATCGGAGCGGCCAAACACTTTTATGTATCGAGACCCGAATGTTCCGTTTAATAGACGGGGCGCCAGATTGAAGGAGCGTGAGAACGCCCCTTCTGTCGACAATTTCCCTTCCCTTGAACGCGTGCGACGCGAAGTTCGCAAAATCGAGGTCCACGGTCCAGGAGGCCAGAGTCTGTTAGAGAGCCGGCTGGAATCCAGAGGGTATCTGGCGAGATTAAAGTACGAGTTGCAGGTCGGCGGTGACCGCGGCAACGGCAACGGCAACAGCAACAGCAGCAGCAGCAACAGCAGCAGCAGCAGCCACTGGCATCGATGTTGCTGGTGTTGGCTGCCTCTTCAAAGAATCTTTCCTCGATGGACCAGTTCCGGCAGTGCCGCTGCCGCCGTGCAACCCGTTGGCGAATGGGAATAGACTTGCGAAGAGGACAGAAGAGGCGGAGGAACGGCGAGAGGAAGAGGTCGAAGAACAGCCAGCCAGGCGTTCACGAGCAGAGGATAAAACAGGAGCAAGGTTAGGAGAGGAACGACGAACGAAGGAAGAAGATGAGGGGTACGTGTAAGAATAAGACTAAGAGGAACGGGTTGGAAGGATGGCGAGAGGGCCACCGCGATAGACGAAGAGGCGAAAGAGAAGGACGGACAGAGGGGTCAGAGGAGAAAAAAGGGAAAGATAGAAATAGGCATGAGAAAGGGAGGACGAGGACGGAGCTGACTAGTCGGACGAGCAAAGAGAAAGGTAAAGAGGAGAGGCTGAGGGAGCACAGAGGACGAGAGGAAAAGGTGGGAAGGTGGTGCACGGTTCAAGAGTGGGAAGGACGGAAAGTGAGATAATCGTGAGGGGAAAGAGAGAGAGAGAGGGGGGGGAGAGGGAGAGAGCGATAAATGACAGGCAACGAGAGGAAAAAACGCGAGGAGGAGGGAAATACTCTTTGAAGGAGACTGAAGGAGTCGGCCGAGAGGCGTAAGATGCGACTAGACGCAACTAAATTTCATGCAAGTGGGAGAGAATGCAACCGCGAGAGTAACGTGGTGGAACGGCTTGAAAAATTACCGCCTGTAAATCCTGCAGCCCTCGACCTGCGCCAGCGCCCGTAGATCGAAGTGCGTGGAATTCTTTCGAAATCGGTTACGCGCTCTCGCGCCCTTCTGAGAACACGCGTGCCTCCTCGGATGCATAAATTCACAGCTTTTTACTCGTCTCTAAAAGCACGGGGCTGCCCACATATTCTTAACCCAGCGCCGGTCTTCAATTTAACCGTATATTTAGAACGTCGGGCTGGGTAAGAAAAATCCGAGACTTGCTCGCCAATTTCTTCGAGAATCGACGATAGAAGTTTAAGCAGTGGCCGCAGGGCGAAGCGCCGATTTCGTGGTACGCGTTGCTTACGAATTCTCGAAATGTCCAACATTCAAATGCCGGAGCAACCAGATTTTTCGGGCGGCGAGAATTTCGCATTAGAGAACGTCCTCCGTTGACTAACAAAAACATTCCAATAGAAAGTTTCCGATGCTAGAATAACTATTGAACACCGGCGCTCTTAATCGCCAAAACTAGCAGATGATAACGAGAAACTTCCACAGGTGCAAATGCCTGACTTTCAACTAAACTACGCGCCTGCCCGGTTCCGAAAAAGGAGAAATCACTGCCAGCTGAACATCAAGATTATAGTTAAAGAAATTTTGCAAATTGTCCAACACTATTAAAATCAATGAAAGGGGAACCGCCGTGAATGCATTCGATCACAAAACATCAGGCGATCCTGGCAGTATCGGCAATCCTGTTCAACAGGCTGCCGTAACGCGCAAATCGTGTCCTATTCGGTCGTGATCGAGAACGATCCGCGAAACGGTCGCATTTCAAGACCAATCAAACTACGTAACCCCCACAATCGATCCTCCGTGCGTTTTGTAAGCACACACCGCGACAACCCACCACCCTCATTACGTTCAACGAGCACGTGCGCCGTTTCGGGCACGCGCTCGCCTTTATCGCCCGGCCAGCTCCAATTTTCGTCGCTCGAAAATTACCCGCACCGGAGCACCGAGTTAACCATGGTTCATTCAACGACGCCTGGAATTATCGGGAGCCGCACCGTCGAACTTGTCAACCTTGACCAACGACGGAAGAAAGGAACATTCGCGTATTCTAAGCGTCGTAAATCAGCGCGACGGATCGGCTGCAAAGTACTCGGCCGTCCAATCGTCCGTGCGATGTTCATTAAATGTATTGTAGAACGATTAATTAATTGCACGTTCGGTCGCTTCCAGATTTCGAAGGATCGTTTTTGCTCGATTAATTAACTGCTTGTCCGAGAAAAACAACGTGGTCGGGACAGCAGGCTCGCCCAAGGAGCGGAGCATCGTTTGTACAAAGATTGCCATTTACCAAGCGCAAAAATCATTTCCAGACGGCACCACGCTCGTCATAAACGGCAGAAATATTTCCCTACGGTCTGGACAGCTTTACGCTCCACGATTAAACTCGTCAAGCACGGTGAGTCAGGAAATCGCGTTTCCGTTCGGATCGGACTCGCCGCATCGCCAGAAGAACCCGGACGAATTTCGCCGGACGAGTTCCGTAAGAAACGCGAGAGCAACGAAACGGTCCCGCGACGAGCGTCCAACCGGCGACCATTATTAACGCAAAACTCGCCGCGCAATAAAAGCGTCCCGAGTTCATCGAACAGCCGAATATTGCAAACAATCGAAACGCGTCTCCCCCTTCAATATTCATGAATCAAATAGCGCACCGGTGCCCTCCAATTCCGACGTCCACCTTCGTTCTCATTTTTTGTCATCGGCCGCTGTAATGGGCTTAATTCATCACGCAGGACACTCGATGGCTCTCTGTCGCCCCAGCGAGAACCGGAGGCTGTCCACGGTGAGACAGGGAGGATCCTTCTCGTGCGAACAGCGAACATCACACACGGCCGGTTGGCGTGCCGGGGCTATAATCGTCCTCGCGTGTAATGTACGATCGGTAGGAGGACAAGACCCAGTGGGTTTCTTCGTGAGCGAGCGTGGCCGCCCCGTGGAAACTAGTGTGCGCCGGCGATGTCAATGACACTGCAGCGCTGCAGCTGCTGCACACATAAGTCAAGAGCCGGCCGCAACACGTGCGAGCTGCAGGTACGTGCGTGCTCGACCGTGCCACCATCGTCAGCCCTAACCGGACAACCTGGTGTGAGCTCCAATACCTGTGTTCTCTGTGCAGGTATTTGTCCGTCCGTATGTTACGTGTTCGAGGGAGCCCGCACGGTGAATACACCGCGGGACCGCGACCGGAGGATCCTGCCTCCGTGTGCGTGTCCCTTTCTAGATTGTGAGGAGATCTTGCTCGTTCTCTGGTACGCCTCTGAGGGCAGAAGTCAAATATTTCCGTTCGTTCTGTGACGGAGCAGCTAGGCGGACCCCAGGACGCGCGCCGTTCGACGTGAGTTAACGCTGCTTCGCGTTCTCCTTCTTTTCACCGCGATGCTGACGTTCGTACGGTTGCGATTCCCGTGCAGGGGTGGACGGATTCGTTGGGTCTTGGCGAATGGTCCACGGTTGGACTTTTTCCTTTCTATCGAGAAATCGCTGGGTACGCGTTATATGGCGGGCTACGAGTTTCCTAGCGGATAAGAGGATCGCGAATCGTTTGTACACCTGGTAGTTCCCGTAATGTCGGGGTGGTTCTGGTTTGGGTCGCTGTTCTGAGTTATAGGTTCGTGCCTGTTCGAGGGTGGGGGGAGGGGCTTAATTAACATTGGGAGAAGAAAATGGTTTCAGCCCCAGGATTCAATGATTCATTATGATTTATTCGGAAGCATGCGAAACTCGAAGCGTGCATTATTCAAATGATAACTCGTAGGTTTTAGATACGTTTCAAGATCTACTTGCGCAATTTATCAAATTAGACGACATCTTTTCGGTTGTGAATACACTTCATTCGCGTTGCGAATGTCGAACAAAAATTAATAATGATTTGCCTGCTTTGGACACGATTCGATTTGGGAAAGTTCTTCGAAATTTCAGTTAATGATTGCTCGGAAAATTTGATTTCGTCCGAAATGTCGAGTATCGCTGAAACTTTGTTGAATTTCGTGAACGATTCGAGTGAACCTCTCCGCAGGGAGGACGAGTTTCAACGGCGCACATGTCGTACTTCTGTAAGTATCAAGTATTTGACGCACGTGCCCGAGCTGCAGGTAATTACAACCTGGCAGAAACTTCTGTCGCTGCATTAAGGACAATAACACAGGTATCTTGATAAAGCGTGTCGTGTAATATTCATTTTCCAGCGGAACTCTTTTGAATATTCCAACAACAGCTGGACGCGACAACGTGCCTGTTGCTTTCAGCTTTCAAGCAACTGCATCTTCCTGCCATAAATATACGTGCACCAAGTTGATAATCATGCCGGATCAAGCCCTATAATTCCCAAGCACGAATGACGCAAAATCCTTTAAGCAGCATATAATCGTATATCGAACTCCTCGTTTCGTTTTAATTTGAATAACAAGTTGGGAAATGCGTGAAACAAATATTTCTGCGCGAAGTAATTGCTGTAACTTGTAACATTGCACGCGTCTTCGACAATAATGGCCATCAATGCGCACATAAAGGTAGAAAATATATACGTCCCACCGTCGCAGTAAATTGGTTTAACTAGAGCAGTACGCCCAAGAAGGGACCAAAATGGAGACTGGTGTACGAGATACACAGAACCAGTTTCGTGAGAACACTTTCCGCACTGCCCGCAGTGATCAAAGGGACTGTAATCGACCGAACTCTGACCTACCACTGGAATTTAAACTAGAATGAATTAAACCTACTTGGGAGACAGAGTAACGCGGTACCCTCCCGAATGGGCCCTTACAATTATCACCCACATTACTCACAAAACTCCTACGCTCAAAGTATCCGATAGACCCGCTCGTCTTCTCGCAGCGAAAGATCTTTGAACGAAGGAAAAGAAATACGTTTAACGAGTATTGTGCAAATCTATCTGCGTCATTCGCGAGGGCAATTACCTTTTTATAAAATATACGTTTCTTAATTAAAAATTTCTCCGGTGCAACGAAACGTCAATGTTGTGATTTCATTTCCAACGAACGAAGAACACACATCTTCGAACCGTGGCTATGATAATTTCAACGCCGATCGCAAAGCCCATCTCCGTCGTGCAACTATCGTCGAAACTTTGCACCCGTGCGCGCATAATTAAAGCCTTACATAATAACGCCGCGAGTGAATCGTGTTCGACGCGTAATACCACGCGAGATAAAGAAATTGTTTGCACGTGAACCGATGACGATATTAATTAAATCGATGCCGGTTACAGCGGCCGGGGCTTCGTTCGCCGTCCAGCAACCGTGCCCCCCTTTTTCTTCCTCTACTCGGGGCGTCGTGATGTAAAATCGTGCAGAACGAAAACGAAAAGAATAATCGAAAGGATCGTGTCGCGGTGGGGAGGGCAGATTCCTGAGGAAGGGGCATTAAATCAGCGTCGTTTGTGCGTGTACACCGACGAGAGTCCAGTGCGCTCGTTACACGCACGCGTGCGTGGGCGTCGAAGCTTTTTCGTCGGGCGCTTGCAATTATTATAAATCCGTTTTCGGCCGGCGAAAGCGGGGCCCGTTTGCTCTTCTGCCCGCGGTACCATTATGTATTCGCGACGGAAGATCGACCGTACAGCCGGCGCAAAAATTGTTATTCACGTATTAATTGATTGCTGATTCATGTTCGGAGGATACGTACAGTGGCGGAAGTAGTGTCGGGCTCACGTCAGATTAGTGGAATAAAATTATGCTTCACGTATCCTCTTTCTACTTTGCCATGTTAATCGGTGTTGATTCGTTTTAATGATATTGACAACACGCGCAGTTCGGTAGGAGAGTATAATCTTGTTAACAATAATTCCATGCCTGCTGCTGTACGAACTGAATAGTTTATATGCGAAATAAACGTGGGTTCGCATTTTGTTTTCGCATTAGGAATTAAGCAAATCGTGTAGCAACAAAAAGGCAACAAAGAAGCGCTGGTGCAACCGGTAGGCGCGGTCATTAAAAACAAGAAACAAACTCCGCGATATGCTTCCAACAATGCATATAGGAATGAAAACAGTAAATAAGCGAGTTCGAGTGGTGAACCTATAATTATTTCGGCCACTGTACCGAGTATTTATCAATTCGGAATAGTGCTGGCCGGGTCGAGTAATAAATTTGCTCTCGCGTTGCACCTCCACCTGAAAAATATTCGGCTGCCGGTTACAGAAGTGAACTAATTAACAAAGGAAAAATTTGTAAACACCGCTCTTAAATTCTGTTGTGTATTATTGAAAAATTATGATTAGCCCCAACTAACATCTTCTGCACAGGTGTTGGTAGATAAGAAATTAATTGCAATTTAAAAAACGCTGATGTTTCTTATCGAAGGAAAGGTCGATGGACTGTGCCGTAATATTGTCGAAGTTTTGGAAATGTTCCAGAGAGGAACTGCACTCGTAATTCGCTTCTCAAGTTCACAAAGAACCGTTCTTCAAGATTATCAGATATTTCACGAGACAGTTCTATCGCAACTCGAATTACCATCAAACCGTTTAAGCGGACGACAATTTCACTCGTGTCGTTTCTAAACCCGAATAAACTGTTCCTCGTGAACAGCAATGGAATCAAGAGCAACCTGAAGATGAGACTGTAATCGAACGTTAACAATATCGTCAAACGCACGAAATCGATTGCAACAGGCGTTCACGCACGTTATGCACAACCCCTCAATGGAAAAGTAGAAATAAATAAGTAAATCATTATTGCAAAACAAAGATGAACGATGAATTCCGTGTTGCAACAGATTAATGAGTTCAAACTTAAAGTCTGTCCGTGGCTGAATGCACAATCACGACTGACCATCCCATCCGACTACTCCCAACTATGCACGTCGCCATAGTGAAAGGGTTGAATAACGCTTGAGAATACAATCCAAGACCTCCGCGTGATGCTGCCCCGTCGAAACCGTCGGTGTACAGAGCTACGTGAAGAAAAAAAACGTAGTAAAAAAAGAAAAAGGAACTCCAAAATCCATTACTCAAAACCCTCTCCGGGAACCCACGGTCCCACGATCCCACGATGAAACAGCAAAAACCTGCAGCGACGAACATTACCGTTAAAGCGGTTCACGTTGGACGCGAAGCGTATTCCCGTCAGTGGACGCCGCGACGCCGCCGAGATTGGCTTCCGCGTGCGAAAGTGAAACGATCATGTAATTTCCTTCGGTTTCGTTCGACGTCAGACAGCGTGACACACGATACGTCGCCGTGGTAATGTACTCCTCTCTTCTCTCGTCGGGGAGACAGAGCCGGGCCGATGCCGCGCGAAGAGGAACATTTTTATAACGGCTGACTGATTCACGACGATCCCTGTAATGGCTCATCAAGTACAGCAACACGCTAGCTCAATTACTTCCACGAGCGTCTCGCGTCCCACGCGATTTACACCTCCGGAGTAGTCAGCCATCACGATTGTCAATACAGAGCATTATTCTACTTGCTAATGATACAAACAGTACGGCCAACCGGCGGGATCGCTCCCCTAGGGAAGGATAATTGGCGAGGCGTGTTAATATTTTTCAATTGAACGATTTGGACTCCAGGTTCAATAATGAACGATGCATGTAACTCGTATTTTTAGGTTTTATTTTTTGTTTCTGTTCGTTTTTGGTATATGCAGAACTGTGTGGAGGTTGGATTCTTTTGAACGCGGTGTTCGTGGATATACGCGGTTTCGTGGTGACAAGGGTGTTCGAGAGGATTAGGTAGGCTTAGAATGAGCGTTCGACTGTCGAGGGAAATTATAATATTTGCGGCGTGTAGTGACGTGGTATCGCAGTTTGTGTAGAACGAATTTCGCAGAATGTACCTTGTATTCGCCTAAATAGGAAATTTAACAGGGAAAAGGGATCTTTTTAGTTTGTCAAATGTTACTGTTATGGGTATCGTGTAGGTTGAGCATCAAGCACTTGAAACCAATAGAATTTTTACCGAGCGGTTATTTTTTCCGGCAAAGTTAACTGGACAATCTTCGAACGAATCTCATTTGTATAATGTTCTTTACGAATGTTATTACCGAATCGAGCGTAAGTTCGAGGATACGCTCAAATAATTCTCGTGTTGAAAATCGCGTTGGAAGTCTTTCTTTCACTTCCCATAATTATTCGTACGCAAATAAATCGACGCTTTCCTTTTTCGGAACGAAGAACTTTGATCGATAACAGGAGATGCCAGCGCTAACAGAAAGCACTGTCTAATATACGGTACATTTCTGCTGATTTACAAGAAACTTATTCGAAGAGACTTGAATACGAGGTTCAATCTGGAGAGTAGACTGTTTACCTCGAAGAATACAACTGCCATAACCACTTGCCCCTCCTCGATGGAATGACTTTGGAAACAGTAGAACGAATACCGCTTGCATTTTGCAATACGCCAGAATTTCATTCCGAATTATTGGAAACCTCCGCGAGAAGAATCTGATTCCTTCTCTCGGTCTGTCATGACGTCCAAATGCGATGCATCGGAAAAATTGATTCGGCAGCACGATTTTCGTTAAAACCGCGACAAAGAGTACTTCAAATTCCAGCACGGCAAATGTTTCGCAGCATTTCACAATCGTCGCACGCGTTCCAACAATCGTAGCAACACCCTTCCCCGTCAATAACAAATCCACGTTTCAATTGGCGACGCATAATTATCATTCCCGCTTCTTCCATCGAATCAACGCGCAAACAAACGAATTTCGTCGCCACGTCAATCACCGCAGTTGAATACGCCCGGAGCTTCTGTGCCTCCTAATTCGGTTTCACCAGCCAGTCGTACGTTCGATTGATTCGTTCGCGGCGCCTCGGCGGTGCAATCGATTTAATTAGAGGCGCGCGAATTAACCGAGGCGCCGTGGCTCCCGTTCGTTCTTGGGGGAAGAAAGAGGGGCGAAAAGAAAACGCAAGCGAAACGGGCCGTTGGCGACGATCCACCGGGGAAAAGAATATTTTCTCACGTGTTCGCGGATACGACGTCATCGTCGCTAAAAGTTAACGGTGAACTAACGGAAGAATCCCCGGCTGTTGCAAGTGAATTCACACATATCCCTCCCTCCGCCACCTACTGACAAGCTTGCGATGTCGAATTATTCACAGCCCGACCACGGAACGGAAACTGAAAACTGCTTTATTTTTCTTCACCCGGAACTAAACTATGAAAAGGACTCTCCTTCGTGCACCAAATGAATCAAGCTCGTCGAAGAAATAGGCTCGCGCGAACTGTGCATGTGCAATAACATTGCCAGTGGAAGGATTGACATACCGATCAAATTTCCAAATACACTCGGGCAAAGAGTTAGACGGACGTGTCGTCGCACGAGCCGAACACCAAACGCAATAGCGTGCGGCTGGTTTAAACGGCGGTGAATCAGGGTGAATTGAGTTCAACACTTGAGTTGCTTCGCGTTCGCTCCTCTAGAAATGGGCCCTGCACATATTTGGCCTCTTCCCTGATTCGCAGCTGGGAATAGAGATATCTGGACAGCTTGTCGCGGGGACTCGTGGGAAGTATGAGCGATATGCTGAACGAAAAATTGTCGTCATTTTTCTTCGACCGCTCCTATTCCTTCGACTCTGTGAAATTGTATCGTAAAATTGTACCGCGTGATTAGGCGTCAGAGGCCACGAGCACGGTTAAACACGTCATTGCGTTGCATTTAGCTCGTGAAGCATCCTCCTTCCATTTGCAACTTTGAATGCAACTAACGAAATACCGTTCGTACGCTTCCATGTAAACGCCGATGTTGTTCTAATCAACTTGTTCTCGCGAACGGTTGGCGATTCAATGAAACTACGTTGAGGCGTATTCGCGAGTAGATCGAAGGGAGAAAAGGGGAGACTATTGATTTCAGTGGCTGCACTTTCATTCATTGCGAATGAGCATGGACAATGGACGCAGATTGTGAGTTTGCATCAATGGAATTAAGAGGAGAATTTATATCTGTGCTGGTGCGAGTTATTGGCAGATTGATTTTTTAGAAACCTCGAAGGTCCTTGTAAAAAGATGTTCGATAAATCATTCGGAAAATTTGACGTCGTCACGGTCTTCTTGCTGCCGATCGCTGTGTAAGTAATGCTTCTGTTAATGGAACGGAAAATCGTAATGAAAAGGAAGCTAGAATGTTCGCGAAAAAAGCTAGAAACTATTGGATGACTGGGGAGGTAATTTGTTTACAGTTAATAATTATAAATCAACTGTTATTTACGCGATTGCAGACACGTAAGATTGTAATCGTCCGCAGGTGTTCTTTCAAATTACTTTTCCAATAGTCATCGTAACCACAGCCGACTTGCTTCTTTTTCGAAATCACGTTCAAGGCATACGTGCGTATAGATATTCGAATCATCAGGTTCAACATAAATATCAGTCTCCGCGCTCCGCATCGTCGGTGATACAGGCAAAAATTGCGTTTCTTCGTTTCTGTTCCCCTTCTCTACTACATAAATTGGGTGCAACTTTATTGCAAGTTGTCACTTAATAATCAGCGGCTGGTCAGACGATCTGTAGTTTTAATTAACGAGGACAACTGTTATCAAGGCCCGCGTGTACGCGGATTTACGGTGCAGATATCCGCAAGCGAGTTGTTATTTTAATCAACGGTGTGAGCGTCGCCTTAAGTAACTTTGCGTTACGCAAACGACTTGCACTTTCGTATTCCTTTTTTTCTCCCCGCATCTTACATGAGTACACCCACTAGCGTCTGTACGCACACCTCCCACTTCTCCGCTCCACAGTACATCTTGGTGTTATTTTTCCGCAAATCGGTACTCGCGTTGCTTACATATACCTACGTTAAGTGTTATTCTTAGAACGACTTTCCCGGGGATTGATACGCATTATCTTTCGTGGATGCGCATGCAGAACGTTTTCACGCTATTCAGGGGGATCAATTTATTAATTGACTGCACATAACGCGCGCGAATATTTTATAAACTGTGTTCGAGTGTGACCGCGGCGAACGTTCTGATAATATTTTCGACGAAAACGGGCGGCTAGAAATTGCAACTTGATCAAACTGATCGTGAGTGCACGGTGATCCGATTATCTCTTATTAAATGGAGGCATTGCGAAATAGAGAACCGTTAATATTAAAGGAAAAACACGGATACGTAAAAGATGTCCTGTACGTTATATAAATCTCAATTGAAATATACCATACAACAAATTTGCATCCAATATATTACTGTAAACTTTGCTAAACACACTTTTATTAAATCTAGTCAAGTCTGTCCAGCCCCTTTCATGTGCCCCTAACAATTCCTCAAATTCGCACTCGAGCTTGTGAAACGCACTGTACAGGAAGATACAATATCAACGTCTTTATTAATAGCTACCAAGCGATCGTTTGTGCCAGATATGCATAAATAATCGGTGGCCCTGTTTCCCAGACAATGAGCCGATCCGCCTGGAAGAAGCGTTTCTCGTTCGATTCGCCGTGTCGCGTCGGTCGAATTAAAACAAAGACGAGCCGAGATTGCAAATGAAACGAGTATCACGAGTGGAACGAAACGAGTACTCCATATATCAGAGCCAATTTAACAGCCGTTATACGTTCGCCCCGCTAACAGCCTCTCGGTGTGGCTTAGTTTATTGCTCGAGCCGCGAAAATATTGGACGTAATCGTACAGCTTAAACAACGGGAACTGCAGGGAACGATAAAGAATCAATTAAACAAATTAACGTCACGACTGTCAAATCGTGGAATCGATTCTATCTACGATGTGCCACTTGTTAACAGTTTCGCTATACGTACGAACACCTATGTTAAACAACCTGTTTAATTCCCTCGGATATAACTGATATGAATAATTACAATAATGATACATTAGTCTAAAGAACATTTATATAAACTTTTAGCGAATAACTGTTGAATATGTCTTGGGTTGCGTACCTCCATTTCGAAGGGGTTAAAGGGGATCGACATGTAAATACTTACATACCTATGTAGGTATATTTTCCGTAACATTATAAGGAATATAATTTCTTAATTCGCGCCGAGGTCTGCACAGAATTGTTGTCCTTTAAACCGGGAGAACTTGCTCGATCATTGGTATTTTTACCACAAGTTTTGTGCAACCGTGTAATCTTCCCATGAATGTAACATGGCTCAGTTATTCCGCGTTATTAAATATACGAACGACGGCTTAATAATTAAACGTCAATTGAACGAGCTAACGATGCATCTAATCGACGAATCAATCTTACTTATACGGTGCTAGTTGTTATACAGATCGGCGGGCGCGCAAGGCGCCGCTAACTCAATATTTAATGAAGGATGTTACACGTTAATCACTTTGATTTTCTCGGGGATCCACGATCCTGACCACGCACAGAAGGTGCCTAGTGAATCTCGATTAACGCTATCGCCGGCAATGAAAAGTGAAATTCCCTTTGGATTCGCGATCGTTACAGTTGCAGCGAGTGAAAGCGGATTTCCTTACAAAATCGCGAGTTCTCTGTGCACGGCAGGAAAATTCGACACGTTTTACAATTATCTCTCGGAACGGCATTGTTTAACGAGACCGCTGGGCCGATGCGCCGTAATCATTCGGATTGGAACTGAATTGATCATCGATACTAACCCCTCTCGTAACTCAAATATATTCCACAGCACGCTTTGCCAGTAGAGGCTTATTAATTATTGATTATCGCACAAAACAAAATAAAACCTTCGCTCAAGAATGGAACCGCCGACAAAGTACACACCCGATCGAAACAGAAGAAAAACGTGCATCCGAACATTTCTATACCGTGCCACGTCTAGTCGCGCCCTGGACGGTTCGATTACCTGCCGAAATTTCACCTGCGGTGAATCGGCCGAAATCGGCGCGATTCCCCTTTAAAGCTCGAACGAGACTGGTCGATATCGCATGGGCAGCATTAACAAGCACCTACTTTGCGCGACGATGCAGTCGCAGCCGTTGCACCGAGGATTGCAAAGGAGTCCGGGCAACCTCGTTGCTATAATCGCCGAAAATGAAAGTGGTCGAAGCCTTAACGACCGTCGTTCGATCGAACGATCCCCCGTTTTATCCTTCATCGACGTTACCGAGGAGCACAAGCCGCGCAACGGATCCGTTCCGTGTCGGACCAGCCGCCAGGCTGGCCATTCGAAAGGAATGAGGATAGAAGGAACGGTTAGGCCAGGCCAGATATATTTAACCTCCTCGCTGCAGCCGTACGTCCGCAAGGAGCAACACTTGCTCTCCGCGATTTAAATAAATGCACGCTCCGAATACCAGCCATTGTTCCGTTCGCCGACGCGGCCGCTCATGAGACTTTTCCACAACAAACACCGCGCGTTGCTCGGGGGCCACGATAAAAGGCCCCGCAAACGCTGTCCCTTTCTTTACAACGAATATCGATGTTGCTATTTTTGCCCTGAAATGTATTGGCCTCGATGTGTTGTTCAGGCACGATCAGCGCGGCTATTGTTGTGGATATTGTTTTAAAGGATGCCCCAGTTTTTGCTGGATGCACGGCGTGCGAAGGCGGTGGCGTCAACTGGAATGTCGCAGACCGTTTGTAAGGGTATACGAACGATGTACGGAAAAGTTTTGTAAGATGGAAGACCGAGACGGTTCGGTATTCCACGTTAGAAGTGTACGAAACGGTGCTTCGCGTTAGTGTTGGGAATTGTGAGAATTTATGGGGTATTCCTCGTAATTGGGACGGGATGTACGGGTACGTATGCATGTATTCGCGGAATGAGCAGAGACACGTGCATGTATGGTCCGGTATTGAATCGTGTTTGCGCTGTTCTTTATAAATTGTCGAATACTTGGACGATTTCGAGTTGGAGGAACGTGCGTCGTGGACACGGGGCTAATGTAATATTCTGTAACGAACCGGGGAAACGATGGATATAAACAAAGACGATCGGGGGATAAAAGCGTTCTCAAAATTAGTGAGTATCAGCAATCTCTGCGGACGAAACATTATGGCGCCATTTACGGAGGGACCAAGAAATATTCTCTAGCGAGGGACAATTTCTTTATTTGCTCGCCAAATCGAATACTGCTCGAGTAGTCTTCAAATAGAAACAGAAACTGAAGTGTGTACGTACCATAGATTGTGCCTAATGCGGCTTAAACTTTTGTGCAAAGTGAAACATCGTTATCGCTCGCGTCACTTCGATGAGCGTAGGAAGAGCTTTGCGTATAAATATTAAAATGCTTCGCTATTACTTGTTGTTACAGTGATCTCACGGCGATGTCACATGTAATCCATGCCTATCAAATATATCGATAAAAATTCGGGACGAATTGGTGTAAATGAAACGAGTCTGAGATCTTCCATAATCGACGTGGATTTCCGACGTGCAAAAATCATTTCCCCGATCGAAAGTGCAGTTTGCACAAGAGAAGTTTATCGTTGGTTACTTCGGACGGAGACGAAAATGTTTCTATCTAACAACTGCATCGCCGACGCGACACCTGTTCAAACACAGTGACCGCGACGTCTCCAAAACGCTCGAACAAATCGAATTAACCTTTTCTGCGCTGGCAGCTCACGCCTGTATGCATGTACAGAAATCTGATTTGCCTTAGAGTAGACCACGTAGTGTCGGGTCACAGTCGAATCTGAACGAAGCCGTCGTGAGTCACCGGTCTCACTCAGCAGCTGTCCGATTTCTGATTCAGCAATTAAACGCATCGTTGCGACACTTGACGTTCCGCAAAATATTTGCGCGCACATTTCCGCCAGAACACCGGCGGATCTTTGCTTAGTCCGTTGTTAGTGTTGTGCATTTCGCAGTCTATCAATCTTTATACCGATGTAAATTCGTTCCTAAATTTCGTTCCGGTGAGACAATGCGAAAAGATTGAAGCGGTGCGCCAATTTTTGATACGGAAATTCCAAAAACGATCCGACACACGGGCCGGTTAATAACACAAACATCCCGTCAGTGTGTAATATGAATCACGTTCGCGCGTACGAAGAATCAGATATCGACAGATTCCGTTCCCTCTCCTTGTCCTAAACCGGCAGAAGGCGAAATGGTATCGAACTGACGAGATCCACCAGGGAGAGAACGGTGACGAAAATAGACTCCGAACCAGCCGGGAGAACCCTTTCGTCGGTTCTAAGTGCGTAAGTGGCGTTTGGAGTGGTTGACCAGTTGGTCGGAAGTGCACACTACACGTTCGATGGGACGTCAGCGAACGAATCGTGTCGAAAGGATGCAACGTCGATAGGGGGACAAGCAGGGGATCAAACGCACGAAGGGAGTAAAGCGGACCACTCCAATATTCGCATGCAACACCAGTAGCACAGATAGATAGATGGATAGAGATTGGAATAGGGCGAGAGAGAGAGAGAGAGAGAGAGAGTTTTCCTTTTTAAAGAAACGGGACGCACATGCTATGATATAAACGCGTAATCGTTGCGTCGAGAGAAGTCAAAGGCACGAAGCGTGCACACGATCATTTCAGCTCCGGTTCGGCTCGTGATTCCGGCTCCTCTTCGTGTTCACGTCCGTCGACGATAAAAGAACGGTCGTATAAGAAAGACGAGGAGGACAACCATCGTTCTGCTACTTGCACGTCGTGCCTCAACTTTCACTCTGATCTGTTACGCCTCGACAATATCCCGCTTTGCCCACTTCGTCCCTCTGTCTGTATACCCTCTCACCATCTACCGTCGTGTCGATCCTGTTCTGATTCCTGTTGCGAGGACACAAGGTAACGAGACGTATAAACGACGTATCACCGGTCAACCGATAGACCAATAGGGGCTACCTATCGCTCCTTCCACGATATGACGTCATGGACGTGCAGTGCAGCAAGGGGAATAGGGACGCAGGTGTGCAGTAGTATATGCATACCCAGTCGGACGATAAGGAAAAAGTGTTCCACCGTTTGGCAAGCCTTTTTCCCTGTAGCTCGAAGGATGCCTAATGATTGACGAGGAACGGAGAAAAGTCGCGGAGGATGCAGCTTGTCGGTGGATACACGCGAAAAGAAATCCTCCTACAATTGACAACGAAACGTCGGTACTCGGAATTGATACCACCGAAGCAGGAACAATGGACCTCTTGCCCACTCGCGGTTCAGTAGACGCCGTTTCACAAATTTGGCAGTGTTCCTCCACCCTTTCGACGGCAAAACAATGTTTTCCGGTATCACTAGCCGGTTCGTTCGTCGTCGCGATACAAATCGATACCGGCGAACGACTGTTTCATTCAGGTGCGCGACACCGAAATGAAATTATTGATCGGTGGAGATGTTTCGTGAAAGTTTGCAAACGTTCGAGCGCGCGGTAATTGGTTTGCGGACGGTTCTGTGGCCATTTACATCGCGGGCAATGAGAAGAATTTACAAACACGGGATGAAGAGCGCTGTATATTTCCGATCCGGTTTCAAATTTCTAACTTTTACGCAGTTTATTATAAGCCTGAGCATACCAGGCGCGGTATGCATAGTAAATTTCGCGTTGAAGAAACAGAAACGCGCGGCAAGTGCAGGGAGCGAAAGGAAAGATTATCGCTGCGAGGCAGCCTCGGGTCGGTGTTAAAAATATGGCCAATTAAAAGACCCACACAAAGCTGAATCCAAGGGCCAGCGTATTCTGGCGCGGAAAATCCGAGATGGAACGGGCTCGTCGACTTTCCCCATTTATTTTCCCTTGAATGCGAAATATCTTGGCTGGATAAATCTTTTTTCTTCCGTCACGCTCAACGTTCGCTGGTTTTTTTTCCTCTCCTTTTGTTAGACTTATCAAATCGTTCGTCGCGAGGTTGCATTTAAAACATTCTCCGCTCGTATTTCAATTATGAAACGTCTGGGCAGAAATTCGCGTGAAAATTTGCAGAACAAATGACGTCGCAATTAATATAACACTATAACATTGTCGAAGTAATCGATACAGAGAAATAACTGTTTGAAGAAAAAAAGCCAAGATCGTTTCTTCTTTTTGCTGGGTTCTTTTCCGTTTTCAATCAACTTAATTTAGTTAGCACGGTCGGTCTCGTTTTTATCCAGCATAAATTCTACCTGGATAACCAACGGCCGATTCCTTTTTCATTCGAGCAGCGTTTTTTTTTTTTTTACCATTTTGCGTTTCAGACGGCCGCACACATACCCACATACACACCGGGGAGACATGTGGGACGATCGTGATTTAAGGCTGGCTCCGAAGATTTAAGATCTAGTCGCGTTGCATTACGAAGATACTTTATTTTTGCTAAATGTTGCAGGACTTGACACGCATCAGAACGGGAAGAAAAAGGATACTCGCGGCGCTCGAGAGTTGAAAAATAAGTCGGTGGAGGAAGATAAACCTCCGCAGTGAAAAAAGATATGGTCCAGTGAATCATTTGGCTCCCTTCTCGTTTCGAGTCACGGTGAGTGTTGAATTTGTAACGAAGTAGAGCCCTCCCAGTCAGAGTTGCAGTAAAATCGGCGGAATTTTAACGAGCGTTCGAAATGCCGCAAGTATCGCGAAGATTTACCGATCGGTGAAATTAATTTTCGAATGAAACGTTTGAACTGGACCGTGTTTAATTAAACGCGTCGAAGCGTGTTGTAAGGAGACCCATCGAACTATGTACATTCGTGTCCTGCGAGTTTAAGGGTCGATCGATAACGTATCTAAATATTGGCTTCGACTTTTATCAGCGTGCACAATCCCTGAGTACCCGGCCGATCGTAATTCTCCTTGTATCTTGTGTATACACAGGAAAAGTCGTAAACCGAGATCACGAAAAATGAGGTCATCCGTGCAAACAGCCATCCTCTAGTAAATCTAGTGATGCAACAACAGTCCCGGAAAATTGAGTAACAATTAGTAACAGTAAATAGTGGACACATTGGTGCAGTCTCTAGTTCTCCCTTATTTCCATCAAATTGGTTAGTCAGACTAGCAGGCATGTTATACCCTGGCAAAAATTATCCTTGCAACGTGGTTACCTTATTTTGGGTCATTGATCAAATCTACATACGTATAGGAAGAATGTAAATTCATCGATATATTGTTTAGAGAAATGATAAATTCGCGACCTTAAATAATATTCTGGCTTGAAAAAGAAATATGAGAGAAGGGAGTTTAAATGGCCTAACATTTTTTTTAGAATACTGTACTATATAACACATGATATGTAGATAGTCTTGAAATATGGTAACTCTATTTGATGCAGTTCGTCACGTGTTATTAGATTAGTTACCCATGACCAAACTTTCATTAGGCGATCAAGGTATTCCTCAACTCATTGTTCGAGCGAAGCCCGTACAAAAGAAGATCAAAGTGTTCAGAAACCGAGCGCTAACACAGTTTCCCTATGATTAATTATACTATTGTGCTTCGACTATAACTATGCCCGAGAGCTATATCATTTTTCGACCTAATTATCATCAACGTCCATAAGATTTATTTATTTTGTTAATAAATCTCTATAATTACCGGATTTTCCTGGCACGTCGGTCCAGCATGATTAATATATTATAATCGAAATAAAGGATATTTACATAGAATGTATTTGATCCTAGACGGTCACGAATTCAATTTAATCGTAATACACGAATAATATGGAAACGTTCAACAAAAATTAGGTATTTGTCAAATCATTTCACTAATACAAAGTTATCTTATGCGATTCCCCTCTTGTTTTTCCATTACCCGTTTCCACGCCACATTTTCAACCGACAAGGCCGAAAAATTCGTCTCCCCTTTTTCCAACGTATCGAAGGGCAAATTTATTAATCCAGCAAAAACCGACTGGCAAGACTAACGAGGCCTGAGAATGCGTTCAGTTTACGTGTTCAGGCAGGGATCGATTGTCGTACTGCGACACTAGTGTTAGAGTTGGCACAACTCGAGGGTTGCCATTCGTGGCCAGCCCTGCGAGATCGAACCTCGGATCGCCGAGACCTTCCGAGATGATCCACTCGGCATTCAAGACGAAAGTTTCATGAAATTCAAATGCAATTGCGTGTACGACCGTCTGTTTCGAAACTGCAGTTCCACTGAAGTATGCACTTTAGCGGAGGCAAAAATGAACTATTTTGCAGGGGAACATTTTCAAGTAGGCATTCTATTAAATCGTTTTATTCGATGCAATACTATTCTAGTCCTCTCTTCTTTTTTTCAATGTTCGAGGTCATCAGAAGTGGTGTTTCGTTTTATTATTTAGGGTACGTACAGTTACTAAATATGTATTTCCAGATATTCGGAGTTCTGAGATATAGTCTGATATCCTAGATTTGTAAAGCAGAGACGTAAAAGGTGTGCGAAATCGATGTCTGTTCAACGTCGAACGTTTTACAGCTGAATTCATTCACTGAATTTATGTTAATCGTAAGTTGGAGTGGAAAATAATGCTGAAAATACATATATGTATTGGATGCAGCTGCAAATCTATACTCATTACTCCTATGTTTTCCGTGTCGTGTACTGAAACAGAATTTTCTGCCTATGGACTGTAAATTGATTTCACTAATAGCTGAATTTAAATAATCGAAACCATTCTCCCTGAGGCTCGGGCTCCGCGAAACGGAACTATGTCACAATACATACCTATTGTGCATACCTATTCCGAAGCCATCAATAAAACCGCGAACGTTGATAGTACAAAAAGGTAGCCGAGAAAGGGGTTAACGTTTCATCAACTGAAGTGAACAAACAATGAGTAAAGGAATACGAAGAATGTGAAATTTTCTTTTATTCGAGCATGAACATATGAAATAAGAAAAATATTATTTATTTACTACCCTGCTTGCAATAAGGACGACGAAATAAATCAATTCTACGAAGTTCGTTCTCACGAATACAATTTCTGAACCTTATAACAATATTCACGTAAAACTATGATAATCGCAAACACTTTCAAATTATTCCAAAAAGCAGAATCGTTCTTCAAAGAAATGTATTTTTAATTAACGATGATTTAGATATGGTCTCTATCGCGTATACTAAATTGTCGTGTATTTCTCCGAAAGGATAAATCGTAAAAGGGTTATCAGATTATTTCAAACAGTGTCTCCTTACATTGAAAAATTTACATATGTTTATTAGTCCCTGCTCTTTTCTTTTTTTAAACTCCTTGCTGTAACCAGACTTTCAAGTCTCTGCTGTGGTCTCTTTAAAAAAAAGGGGGAAACAGCCGGACCAGAATAAAACTCGTTTCGCGCATCCAACGTATACAATTGTGCCTATCGTGCTACACACGAGTAAATTTATTAAAACACTTTCTGTGGATTGGCAAAATGTCTGTGCACCGTTCGAAACGAAACGCAGTCAAATATAGTCATTGTAAATTCCCTTCTAAACAGAATCGATTCCTGAAGACACGCTATGGTGGTTCTTTTCTCCTTGGATGGAGCAGGAGACAAAAGAAAGAGGCAAAAGGATCAGGTGCTGCAGGTATTAATCGTCTATGTGATAATGATCTGACTAATTTTAAAGACCTTGAACATTTTTGGTTTAATCCCCAAAACAACATCGTACAACTTTACTGTCATTCAGATTTTATTTATTAGTACATTTTTGATATCATAATACGAGAAAAGCAACACCTGCCGATAATAAAATTACTCTTCTTCCCTACCGGACAAAAAATTCCATAGCCTTAATTAATTAATGGAAATATTCTACTTTGCTGGCAATAAGCTAAATTACTCCAATCCGCAATATTATTCAGGTATCAAATTATGTCTCCGTTTTATATTCCCCGGCGCACAAAAGACTGTCCTCTTTTTTTTACAATTTTTTTTTGACGTGCACAAAAAGTAACATGAGTAAGCGAACGAAGAAAGAGTAGCACATACTCGTTGCATTCAGAACGGACCATGAATGCCACACCGAGTACCTTATGATTATATAGTGTAATTACGCACAATTTCGTACTCTTATGTTGCTGAAAGCGCTACTAGTGTTACACACATACATACGCACCAATTGCACGCTCGTCTCGCAAATATACGCCCAACAATATTCATCTGGATGACGCGTATATACGTCAAGGTACCACGCACACATTGGAAGAACAAAAAGCAAACCCTTATTTCATAGTGTACACTTCTTACAGTTCCCAGTGCCTCTTTTTATAATTTCGTTTGCGTTGCACTCTGCTCCGCGAGGTATATTTACAATACAAATTTTTCTTCTTTTACCTTTTTGCTTTTCCGGTACTAAATTATGTGAAATTAAAGTTATTCATCATCTTCTTTTGCAGTTAATAATTCTTATTATTTTCCTTTTCGACTGTTTCGCGGTGCAAACCTGGCCCATTTTGATTTCACATAACTGGCGACAACAGAGTAGGAAACGCAAACTAAGGCCGTAGTTACGCGATGCCATTTTTCAAACGTCTTGAAAGGACGTCACTTCCGGCAATTCTTGTTGTGCCGCATTCTTACGACAAATTCGCGAAACCGGAAATAACGTGATGCGTTATCGCGCGCGGGGGGACAACGAAGTGTCTTTTCAACGCGAGGACCAAAAACCTAACCTACCTCGCGTACAACTACCTTACATCTTACTTTTCGTTGCGTCAGTTGATCGTATCCCGAAGCTATGCCCGAGCACACGTGCGAAACCCTTGCTCAATTTTTCGTTCCCTTTCTTTCGAACGAACTCGTTAGCAACGTCCGGTTGAATTCGTTTCTCTAAACGTAGAAAAACATCCTTTCGCAAAGCGAAACGAAAATCATGATCAGCGACAAAAGCTTAATATACGTAGTCGTGGGAAGGATACTCTGTATCGCGGTATCGCGACCCCGCGAAACCGGTAGTGAATGAAAGACAAGAAAATTTGTGGACGTATATAAAAGAAATTCTGTACTTACCATGCAGAAGAACTTCAGGTCGGCGTTACGCCCGCACACGAAACCAATCTAGAGACGTACTCCAAAAAAATCCGTAAAGATCCGTGATCCTGTTCGTCAGGATGTTCCAATGAAACGTAGCTGGTTCGTTTCCCTCGGCCTGATTACCCTCGCAGGATACGGACGGATAACCGGCGAATAGAATAACCTCACACGCGTGGTCCTGCGATGGAGAGTAAAAAAAAGAACGATACACGGCGAATCGGAGTCAAATGCAATGCACACACAGCAACCGCACGGCGCGCGGGTTCAGCGGCCGACTGAAAGGATGCAATCGTCTTTGGTCCGCCATGGTCCGCTCACGGACCCCTGTGGCCCCTCGTGGTCCGGCCAATCCCCCACCATATCGTGACGACAGAGACAAAGCAGCTGCGCGCGCACCTACACATTTTTTGACCCTCCACCATTCTCCCACCTCTAGACCCCACTCTTTCACCCTTAAGCTTGATTCACCGTGCAACGTCACCCTATGATCTTTCGCTTGTACACACATGCATAACGCTAGCGATGGGATCGATTGGGTGGAGATTAATGCTTTTCGGACGGTTCCATGAATTAATCTTGTATGTACGTCAAGTTGAAGCAAGGAGGGAATGATGTATTACTGAAAATGACGATACGATGGTTCTGTAAACTATTATATTCAAATCATAGGTGCTATATAGGTATATTTAAAATTAAATTCTTTTCCACTTTACTCGTACTATAAATTGTTTTATTATAATACAAAAAATAATGGTTCGCTATATTCTAAATAAAATTTATTACCAAGATTTCTTTGCACTTAGGTAAACCGGGATTAAATTTAATAATATGTATGTTGCTATATCTTGCTATATCTTGCTCTTTGTACTATGCAATTATTAAATGTCCAACATCATTATTATTATTTCTATATACCAATTTTATACAGGTATAGGTACAAAGGGACTTCAACATAATATCTAATCTAACAATACGTCTCATCTAAGTTTGGACGTTCCTTAAAATGACGTTGATCTACATCTGTCATTGACTTTCCATCAATTATGTCGCAATTGAAAACAGATCAGGAGTGTCTTGCTCCCATTGCTAATAAGGCATCGTACATATAGCTACCCAGGAGTCCACGTCGGCGCTCTCGCTTGCGCTACCATACACCCCCTCTTCATCCTGCTTGCAGCTCATCATCGTCCTGTTTACACCCCGCAAGAAGGAGAGACAGTTACCGGTCTGGTAGCTTATATCGAAGTAGGAAAAAGTATATGCTGACCGATCCTATTGCACTAGTGGAATCGAGGTAACCGCGTTGCGATTCGACGGACCCGTACCACTGGTAAGCAAAGAACGTGCTTATGATGACGACCTTCTAATGCATTCTGATAACGCATTACATACTTGCGTAATAGAAAATGTACAACATGTGTGTGTTTTGCACCGCGAAAATATGATACAAATTGCTTCACTACCTAACCAACTTGAGCTAAACCATCATATTAGATTTTCTTTCGTTTGATTGATTCTATGTTTGATACAATAGTAAACTAAGATTTCATTAATCGTAGTTTGTTTTTTTTTCCAAATATTTATATTGGTCGCGGTTGCTTCGTAATTGGAAAAGATTGCCGGTACACCAGTTACAACGACGGGGTATTTTCTATCGCGTAGTTTATGCCATTTCCTTTCTTTTGAAATATCGTTGATTGAAATCGGCCCAGCAGAAGCCGAGATAATAATTTTTAAACATTTTGCAAGGTAACGAAATGTCGAAAACGGTACAAGTGGCGCCATTTCGCGGTGTCGGCCTTTTTCGCAGCTGTCCGCACCGCCAAAACCGAATTCTTGGATTACATCGTTAATTTAAAGAAGTGCGTTTTTCTCGCCTTCTAGTGTGTCTTTCTTCGACGGACTTGTTTTAAATTAAAGCTACAGAGCATACCTATCTCCTTCAACAGTGGCAATAATATGGCAATTGTGGTTTGAATGTTATTAATAATAGGAGAATCGGCAAAAATGCACTCCGTGTCACTGCAATTCTCTCGCGTTCTAGATGCCCTACATGACTGAACGGGTGCCTAAAAAGAACGTAAAAGATGCCGCCAGACGCCCAGAAACGATCTACAACTGCTGCATGCGCCGGTAATTTTTTATAAACAATTTAACATTTCGTTAGAGAATTGAACCGCAATAATAATACATATCGTTGCTTCGCATCACCAACCGTTGGGTTGGGCATTGTCAGCGGGGGGCACTGTCACGCGCAGCTATGCAATTTAAATTATACATATATACATTATATTGCATGGGCATTTGGATGCAAACGAATATATTGCTGGCGACATCTAGAAAGTCCAATGCAATTATTGCGATTGTATGACATTAAAATTAAAAGCAAATTTTTAAGCATTATAGTACCACGTATAATTTCTTTTTCGTTCATTCCATACGAATTTCTACAATTTATGTGCAGAAATTTGCACAATGTTATTTCGAAACAAAAATGAATGACAATTCCGACTTACATCGATGCAAGTTAACCTTTTCGAATTCAAGGGATACATATGATACCAGAAGAGACTGAGATAGTAAACTACTGTAGTGTGACAGTATTACATGTTTCGGGATGCAAACTCATTGGACGTTACACAAGGTTATGAAATCTAAGATTTTGAAATCAAGGTATGTCAACAGTAGCTTCACTAAGTATTATCCTTTAACGTTACGTGAGAAATCTCGTATGAGAAAGGTTAATGGAACGATATTTTACGTTTTCCACAGTGAATTTTCCTGAATTTTGCATGTCAATCATGGTGAAACACATTGTATTATGAAGAATATATTCATTTTGATCATTTCTGTAAGAAATATTTTCATATATTTAAATGAAATCGAAATGTCGAATTTCCAATATGTTATTAAATTAGTAAAAGAATATTGTTCTAACAGATATCCTATGCGCTGGCATATAAAGACACATTATTAAATTGCATAACAGATGAAGTTACTGCTGGTTCGTACAAATATTATAGTTTAATATACAATGGTTTTATTAAAGTCGTATTATTAACAGAGTAAGTAAAATTATTCTAATAACGATTGTATTATATTTAAATGACTGCAGTCTAATCTATTATTATTATATTTCATAGGTTCGGAGATGCAGATTTATATGTTTCACAATTAACAAAAAAACCAACTTATGAACTAGATAAATATTGTCTTAAATCTGCTACATACGGAGATGATATTGTTCTTATTCCTGAAAGGTATTCCAAAATACAATTTTAATTGATATGAGACAAATATGTATGTAATAATATACATATTTTATTCTAGGTTTAAAAGGCCAGTTGGTGTAGGAGTTTATGGACATCCGTCGCATGAGAACAGTAAATACATTCTTCTAGTGTATGAAACGTCAGATACAGAGAATCTATCTTACGAGAGAAAATCTCACATTTATAACTATGAAGTATGTTTTAAAGTAGGATATATGTACTAATGATTGTTGCGTAATAGTTATGTGTAGGTAAATGTGTTTTTTTTTTCATCAGGAAGAAAGATCATCAATTCCAATGATGATCGTGTGGTATCTGTTAAACTTAATCTTTCAAATCTTGTTTTGATGTGTATTATAATATAGCGCATAATTGTTTTAAAATAATCATGTTGGACTACGAAACTCACATGTTTTTGGAGGTACTCCACGATGATGGATTAGTCATTACTGCCAAGTAAGTGTAATATTACCTGTTTGTGTATTATATATTTCTATTCTTATCCTCGCAATATTATATTATTTTAGGGGTCTTGGTTTAGAAACGGTATTTGGCAATATGCTAAGAGCATACTTGGATCCAGGAAATTTAGTTATAGTTCTAGGAACCACAAACTATGATGTGGAATATTTCATGGACCTATTAAAAGAATGGAAATTACCACTTTTACCTCGTATTGTCACCTTTGAATGTTCTGCCGACGAAAGGTACACACTATAACTATTTCTCTTTCGAGTAAAACTTTGTTGCAATGGTTTTATTTTAACATATCGTAAATAATTATAGGGCGGTAATGTATTTGGAGGGAGGAGTATTGTTTATGTCAGGTCCAATTCTTGTAGTAGATTTATTAAAAAAAAGGATTCCACTGAATTTAGTTACTGGAATTCTTGTATATAGAGCACATAATATTTTACATGCATATCAAGAAGCATTTGCGCTTCGTTTATACAGGCAAAACAATAAGGTAAGTATAAATAAAACGATGATAGTGAATTGTCAGAAAGTACTATTTCTATTAATTTCGACAATTTTTGCAGACTGGTTTTATTAAAGCTTTTACAAATTCGGCATTGGCATTCACTGTTGGGTTTATGCGAGTAGAAAAAGTAATGAAAGCTTTATTTCTTAAAAGATTGTATTTATGGCCACGCTTTCATTCACTTGTAAATAATAATTTAAGCGAGCATAAGGTAATTATGTGACATAATTTGTCATCTTACAACGTATCATCAATTTTACTATGAAGAATTACATTTAATCATTTTATTCAGCCTCATGTTATTGAACTACATGTAAAAGTTACGCGAAAAATGTTGAACATTCAAACGGACTTACTTGATATAATGAATTATGTTATAAAAGAACTTAAACGACTTAATAAATTTGTAAGTATAGTATTTTATTGGAGGGAGGAGGAAATCAAGGGAAACAATCGAAAACGTTCATATTTTTACACTTACAGTTGGATTTAGACGATTTAACTGTTGAAAATGCAATAGCAAAAAAATATCATAAACAGTTACAATCACAATTAGATCCTATTTGGCATCAACTTAGTTCTACTTCAAAGCAATTGTTATCCGATTTGAAAGTATTACGTTCCCTTCTGGCGTGAGTATCACAAAAGATTAACAGTAAATGAAATTAACAAAGTTTTCTATAGACGATTATGCAAAAATATAATTTAGGTGTTTAACACATAAAGATAGTGTATCATTTTATGCAATGCTAAATCGTCTACGTACGATGGAATATGCCGTGAAGAACAGTGGTTGGTTAATGTTAGATTCCGTAGATAGTTTATTTAAAAATGCAAAGAGCAGAGTTTACAATGAGAAAAATGGTAAGTTTGTTTACACAAATTTGTATTATACGAATATGCAATTTAATGATACCTATACGTTTCGTCCTGTTTGCAGAATTAAAACCTGAGGCTAATCCAAAATGGGCTGCTTTAACAGAAATATTACTTGAAATTCAGAATAGTAATAAAAAGAGAAATATTAGACATGTTGAAAAAATTCTTATTTTGGTACACGATCGTAATATTTGTTATCAAATAAGGAATTATTTAACTATGTGTCCCGATGAATATTTACTTTATGAAGCAATGAAGAAACTTAATCATAGAGAAATACAAATAGCGAGGTATATAATTGTTAATATAAAATTTCTCTGCACCGAAACGAATATGTATATTTAAAATACATTACTTGTTACTATTGTACTTCATATACCATAGCAGTGAAAGAGGTACAGAAAAAGAGTCGACATCTGCAGAAAATATAGATGACGATAGCAATGAAGAACAGGATAGTTACATATTGATGTTAACTCAAAAAATTAAAGAAGGATGTCAGTCTGGTTCGCCTGATGACGAGGCAGACAAGCATGAAACAATATTTGAGGATTGCTCACAAGTAAAGCTATATTTTGTTCTATTCTGTGATATAATTAGCAAATTTAAAATTAATAGAACAATACATTTTTCGTCAAGATGGCAGAACTGGATTTAACAAACATAAATACAGACACGCCCGTTATTTTAATACAATCCTTGAAAAGGTACGGGGATCCAATGGCATTTGAACGTTGTTTAAAGGAGAACATGCCGAATAATATAATAATGTACGTAGCGGATATTGCTGCAGTACGGCAAATTGAAGTATGTGAATTAAAATAAACTCGTCATTGTCAGTGTATTAATGAAATACACCTATTGTTCTTAAATACATATACCTTTTATGTAGATATATCAGAACAACAACCCATCGACAAATTTACATGTTTACTTCTTGATATATGGAGGTTCTGTGGAAGAACAAGAGTATCTTACGTCTTTGAGGCGGGAGAAAGAAGCGTTTCATACATTGATTACTGCTAAAACTGTATGTTACTATATTTTTAATGAATTTTCGTGTCTGTACCCAGTTATAATACTTGTTCTCCTCATTTCAGACAATGGTTATTCCTCATGAACAAGATGGGAAATCTGATGATTGCCCAGCACTTAGAATGCAAAGAGATGCAAATGAGGAGATAAGTAGTCGTGTGGGTGGTATACCACCATCGTCCGAAGAACCTGAATCCGTCATAGTTGATATGAGGGAATTCAGATGCGAACTGCCCGCTATACTTTATACGCGTGGCATGAGAATTGAACCTGTAACGTTACAGGTATCAAAAATTTAGTTTAGGAAATCAAAAATGCAACGCAATTATAATTATTTTAATCTTCTTCGTTTATAGGTCGGCGATTATATTTTATCGCCCGACATTTGCGTCGAAAGGAAAAGTATATCAGATTTAATTGGTTCTTTGAATAGTGGAAGATTGTATAACCAAGCGGTTGCAATGTTAAGGCATTACAGTAAACCGATGCTGCTGATAGAATTTGATCCAAATAAACCATTTTGTTTCCAAGTATGTACATTTTCGCATAGTATAAAGTGTAACAATTCAAATTGTTCAATACACCAAAAAGATAAATTTTACAATTTTAGGGATACTATTACGCTAGCAAAGATGTACAAAATATGTTGATCACTTCAAAACTTCAACTTTTGACTATGCATTTTCCTCGTCTAAAGCTTATATGGTCCTCTGGGCCTCATGCAACGGCACAGTTATTTGAGGAATTAAAGGTACAAATATGACAAAAGTTAATTATTAAGCGATAGTTAGTTATTGATATCGGTAATAAATGATTTGAACGGGCAATTATAGCAAGTTCAAGAATCTTGCATGTAAAATATTACAATATTTGACGCCTACGAAAACGCCTCTGGTTCACCTAAATGCCGATGCGTAATCTAACAAAAATATGTTAATCCGTACTTGCCTCGTTGAATTTATTCAGCTCAGTTCATTTGTTTGCGCTAACAATTTATAGCATGGGAGAAATCAACCAAATGCATCTGTGGCTGCTCAAATTGGGCTTGATAATAATGAAGAGATGACAGTACAACAATTCAATCCCCACATTCAAGATTTTGTTGCCAAATTACCTGGGGTTTCCACGAAAAATTTGAAAGCGATATTAACTAAAGGACAATCGTTAGATCATCTTGATAAACTTACCGTAGTATGTACTACTACAACTTAAATTTTATTATAATTTCATGTTATAACTTTCAAACTGTTTCATTGTATGTATAATGCACATTAATGTTTTTTGTGTCTAGGAGGAACTTGCGGAAATGTTTGGGAATAAAACTGAGGCACAAATGTTATACAGTGCCCTCCATGATAAATGTTCCGCGGCTGAAAGTAAATCGAACACGAATAATAAAAAGCCTCTGTCTAAAGGTCGTGGAAAACGACTTTTTACTAAAATTAATCAGTAATATTTTATATTTGTGTAATACATTGTTTAACAAAACACTAATTGTTTAAACTATGCTTCTTTTACATAAAATTTAAATACTGCGAAGCATTATATTGTAAGTTATGTAATATAGACAGAATGTGTGAACGTAGGAATTTCCATAAAGAATAAAAAATATTTTTATGTATTAAAGTTTAATACAATTTTTTTTACATTTTAGATTGATTATAGGCATCTAATTAATTGAAAGATTCATTGTTCTGTTTCTAGAGTTTTCATTAAACACAATATGGCTTTATTTAATATATCTTCTAATAATAACATACAACCGTCTGAGACTAATATTTGATTGGCGTGTTTTGCTTCAAATATCCTGCAATTATAAAATATAGAAATGTACTTCAATATAATCGGATATTACAATTGTCCCTCCTTAATCAAAAATTAAATCACATACTTGGCAATTTTTGAGGTGCCGCATTGGTGGGAAATCTTTTCAATAACTTTTAATGATATCTCATGTGCGATTTCTAATATTTTATTTATTGTTGCAAACGTATCCAGCGAAATGTGTCTTAAGCAAAACTGTATAAAGTACAACACATAATAAGAACTTAAATATGTTACTTATGAACGTTAACTTACTTCATTGAATTCGTTGTAGAACATATAAGCTAAAATAATTTTAGAAATTTCTGAAATAAATGACATTTTCTCTTGATCAGTCATTGTATCTGGTCGGAAATTCAATAGCAAATTACGAAGCTTAGCAGTTGTATCATATTTTTGAGCACTAACTATGTTAACTTTTTCATAAACACGCATATCCATGTCTACAAAAATGTATTTTAACTTAATTTAAAATTAATCAAAAGGTATCAATGATGAGACCGAAATTGATCATTTCATGTTAGCTGTAAATACCAGGTTCATAATCACTCGTAAAGCAATAAAGACCATTTAAAAAACGTTCAGCCATCAAAACCGATGCTGTATCGCGAATGTCTATTTCATCTACAACATTATCAAGCCACGGTGTGATAGAGTAAAAATCAAATGTAGTATCAGATGATGCTACAGCCTCTACCTCCATGCTAACTGGTGGTTGATGTTTCTGAAATAAAAATTATATTTATATACATATAAATCTGACTATGATAGAGCATATCGGAATTGAATTTTAACTATAATTAATCTTATTATTGATTGTACTGACAAGAAAGACTTTTGATTCTGTTTCCATCATAATTTCACCTCCAAGCAGATATTCTTCGCAATGTGAAATGACTATTTGTTTAGTAGGGTGTTCATAGTATGTTGGAATTTTTTCTAAGATTTCTAAAGTTTTAGCACCGTCTATGAGTTGCCTTTGTAAAAATTACAGAATTAACATAGAGTGTGTTGGTTAAGTGAGAACAGTCAAATATGTTGAGAAATATAAATGATATGACAAAATTATTGAGACAAAAGGTCTGGCATATTAGAGGGCACGTATCCTGTTGTATCATGCATCTGAAAAGCCCAATGAACATCAAGTGCAAGTTTTTAAGTTTTAAGTGGGACTCCATATTTTGTTATTACATATTCTTGTAGTTGGCATCCAAGCCTTCCATTATAATCAGTAATTCCTTTCAATCGTAACCTGTTCAAAATCAATTTTGTTGCACTCACCCGAAAGCAACATAAAACTGATTCATCCAAGGATTTGGTTTCAAGCATATAAAGAATTGTGATCGATTAGAATGTTTTCCATTATTAACCATTGAAAGGACTCCGCGACGATCATGCGGAATGCAATAAGATTCATCAGGTATTAATGGAGCATTACCTGCGGCATTCCCATGGATTTCTGATAGTTCCATATCTGCAGAGAATAAAACATGCGTACAATAAAACCAGATGTGATTCAAATACGTTGTAAAGCGTTTGAAGAAATCAAAGAATAATCTTGTAGCATTACCACCGCATTGAATCCATCCATTTTGTACTATTCGATGTACTCGTGTATTTAGATAGTACGATTCTCTACAACATTGCTTCTCTTCATCATATCCAGTACAAAGGTTTAAGAAATGTTGGCAAGTTTCAGGTAACAAATCTGAATACAACTAAATTAGTGTAACATTTAATAGAAACATTTTGTAATATTGTCCATAAAATCAAAACATATATAAATGCCTACCATAAATACGAATGAACCAGTAGTGGTATCATCTATCCAAAGTGTGAAATAAACATACTTTCTCTAAAATGATTAATTATTATATTGAATATATGAACGAAATAATTCGTATACTGCAGACGTAAATTTACTTTAGATTTTTCCATAAATTGTTTAGACTCTTCCATAGCAAGCTTCTCATAATATCCTGCTCCAAAGGGTAAGGTGAAGATGTAATTTTGGCTTACATAACGATAAAATTCAATATCGCTTCCAAGAAATTCACCGTTTACAAAAACAGCAACACTTCGCGTTAATAACCAAATATTACCTCCTACTTCCTGCAAGTATATAAATTATAATCAGTATATATTATTATATTTTAATAAATACATTAATGACAATATATTACCCTTCTCATTTTACAAATATATTCGTACCAGTCCATTTGGAACATTTCTATAACTTGTGGTTGTGAATATTTGAATGGTAGATGTTGCGATAGTATTTTTGCACATATTCGTGCTTTTTGAAAAGCAATCGTATTTATAACGCCTACTATTTTAATTCTGACACAAGTATCTTTAAGAATGCTTGAACAATATTTCTTGAATAAATTCTTATCAACTTTATTTTCCATTACTGTACATATTAATTTTAAATATCTCTGAAGAAATTATTTGGACAGTAATCTGAATATGACTTGTATAAAAGTAAATAAAACTAAAAGAATTATAATGTTATAACTATATTCACATCTGTAACATGAAAAACACTTCATATATGAAGTATCCATGGTGTACTCATAATTTTCGTTATACATATGTTTATACGAAGCTTTCAGTTAATGATAATTTTAAAGAATATAACATTGTGCATTAATATATATTATTTTCCAATAGATACTTAAATATATGTTCTGTACGGAAAACAAACTCCATAATGTTATAAAATTATATAATGTAAACACGACTATAACAATATACTACTACGAAAATTTCAATAACACTTCATTAATTGTAGACACTGGCTTTTTTCCGTTGATAACAATATTATTCACAAATTCATCCTGAAAGCAGACAAACAGACATGTAAGATCCTCTTGTATCTAGAAAATTGTTCGTTATTTACAAGTTTCATACATTGCCTCTGTAGCTGTCTCAACGTCACTTTCCTCGTCACTGCTACTCAAGTCCAAATTATATAGGAAAGAGTCATTTTCACACATCGGAAAATAAAATCTGAAATGTTTTACTTATCAATATATAAACTTCAATTACTTCAATATATGTATTCAAATTTCATAGTACATAAAATACTAACTCTGGCTGATCCCAAATTTTCTGTGAGGGTATTTTAAAATGATTTTCTCTCCTCATATGTTCCAGAACGTTATCAACTTTCGTTTCGCAAAAAGCACAATACGATAAATGAATTTGTCTTCTTACATAATTTACCACTTTTACCTGTTTCAAAATTACTGTTTAATAATATACATAGCATTACTTTAGTCCCGCGAATGTGTATCTATATAATATTTTGCTCTCACTTTGTGATAAAATGTCAAGTCTTTCGATGCAATTTGAAAATCAAAATCATGATCTCTTTTCATATGCATAAGAATAATGTGAAAGTGTTTATCAGTATAATTGCAAAACAAACACGATATAGCAATGCCTTCATCATTCCAGTCAGACCATGTATCTTCATCTTCATTGCTGCTGCTTTGATCTCCTACTTCATCCATCTCATTGCAATTACTCTAAAAGTTTAAAAATATGCTGTACATAAGTCATATTTCATAAATATATTACCAGCTAAATTTATTATTACTAGGTTTATATAATAAAACACCTGTTTATGTTTCCACGTCCTTCCAGGCTCTAAATAATTGTTTATATAATATTTGTCATATTCCTTATTATTAGGGTTTATTCTTTTGTGCAATTTTTTGCGCATATGCTCCTTCAATGCTGTGCGATCTTTAAACAACTTCTCACAATATATGCATACTAAACTGAAGACAAATATTGCATTAATTGTAAAGTAATATATGTTTAATTTAAATATATTTATATAACATACTTTTCAATAGTTGTTTGAATCTTGTCTAAAAATTCATCTATGTATACCAAATTATCTGGTTTACCAAGATATAAATTATGTTTTTGAGCCAAATGTTTTATGTATGCAATCCGTAAACCTGAGAATTCCATTCGGCAAAAGATACAGCCACGCCTGAAGTTTGTATCAGCCCTTTCTCTTGCTTGCTCTGATAAAACCAATTCCTTGAAAGATTAAAATAAATATGTCAGTACAATATGTTCCGTGACAATTTTATGTAAAACATATATTTATTGTAAATACCAATTTTGCCCGATGTATTTCATCTCTCAATGTTTTATCTTCAGTGATACAATCAGAAAGTAAAAAATATATTTCATTTTTGCTTGGTTCCCCATCAGGAGTACAATCCATTAACATGGTGGAGCAAAATTTAGATAATGGCTCATCTTTAAGTTTAACACCCCAATAATGTACATAGCTAAAAGTACCTCGAAACATTATATTTATTTCTAAACAAATGTACAGGGAAGATGTCTTTGTTCGATTAATACAAAACAGATCGAACCTTTTTAAGCTAGCAACATTCCATACATCTCCTATTACTAATCGGTGTACTTTAAATATATGAGTTAAAAGATCTTTTTCATTTTCGGGAAGCATAAATTTTACATCGCACAGGAGACATTTTGTAGCATAAGGTTTATCATCAAGCCCAACAAACGGAGATTTGTATACAGTCGATCCTTCATTGGTAACAGCGGTTGTAGGAAACAAATCTTCACATTGCTCTATAATATAATTATTTTCAATAATATCATTTTACATTTATGTCACTGGCGAAAGAAACAATTAAATATACAGATATGAAAGATGTATACCTTCGCGACTCATATCGTAATTTATAAGCGCTTAAATAACCATTTAATTCGATTTATGTTTATTTTTTAACCTGTTTTTACTATAGGTTAAGTAATCATTTTATACAATATATCTACATAAATCTATTTGCATTTCACTAAACATTTTAAATAAATTTATTGTACAAAAGCAGTCAAAAATATCATTATTTATTATGGAATAGTACACTGTGGTATGGTACTTCCAAAGAACCATGCCATCACGTGTCTTATCTGTTCTGTCAAAATGGGAACATTCTATTGGACAAAATCAACGCGTTTCGTTAGCAGGTTCAAATATAAAACAATGCCGTCTCTGCATGAGGAATATTATTTTTATTTCAAATTTAATTGTCTATACATGTAGAAATAAATATTTCAGTAACAATTATTTTAATTTTTGTAATACATGTCTACTTCGACAATCGTTAATCGAGAAAAATAATAATTGCGGTGATTTAACTGTTCGCATGTTTCAGCTTTACATTACTGATTATAATACATATATGCATATATTTTCTGTGGAACAATTTATTTTGTTCAAAACAAGGAATATAGTTACAATATTCGTTCCATAAAATAATAAAACAATATAAAAATAAAATGTTTGTTTAATTTTATAGGAAAGAAAAAAAGGAAGACAAGACTTTGATATTATACAAATATTTTTATTTCTCTTTTACAGTGTTAGACTTATCTTTTATAAGACCATATAACAATATTACATGACATATATGTAATGAAATACTACTAAAAATAGTACTTGGATAAGTATTCCAACATAATTCCATAACGCCTAAAATAGTTAACTTTAATACAGTCTTATAATTTGTGCACCATGCGATGTAAGGCAACGTATGATAATACCATATATAAAATTGATAATGCAACGATCTACTGAATGTCATACCAATAAAATTTGCAGCAAATATTGGTAAGATAAATAATTGGCTCATCGTGGACATATCTACTTTTTCTTTCTTCCTTAACTGAGGCTGCAAATTTTTTTCCACATATTTTAATTTTGCATACGCCTTCATATATTTTATCCAGTTTGGTGCGCAATATAATAAGATCAATATATGTAATGCTAACAACGATAGATGAAAATATGGATGAATGAAAACATCCTCTGGAAGAAATCTCCAATTTACAGTCCATCTGAATTCAAAAACTCTCCCAAAATCGAAAGCACCTTTTATATAAGCGATTGGATTTTCAAGTAGAAACGGAAGACCTAGTATCAATTGGATCAAAGCGCAAATGAATAAATGTATCATTGTTCTTATGACTCCTACATTACACGTATAAGCTATAAGAAGCGCCGGCGCGAATAACAAAATGTTCATTTTTACAGAGACGGCCAAACTGTAGAGAATACTTCCTAAATACCATTTGTCGTCCAAGAATGCATTAAGGCTCGCGAACAGCAAAACCATTGCAACAGGATCGTTAAATAATCTTAAAGTAAATATAGAATGAACTCTATAAGATGTACAACACATAATAATTAAAACATAGGGGGGAACTTTCTTAGTCTTTGCGTAAATGCGAAAAACCAAAATAAGCAGTGCTATATAAAGAACCGCAAAGAGGTATTGTGCTATTTTTATCTTGGTTCCATGTCCCGTGACGATGTGCAATATAGAAAATATATAAACAAATCCTGCGGGATACACCAAAGGTCCAGTGTCACCCTTCAATTTTGAATAATCCAGCGTTCCATTTAAAAAGCCTCCGACTTCTTGCATGTATGCTTTCCAGTCGATTTCCGTATATGGTACCCTTTCGATAACCAATATATTTAGGATGACTTCCAAAACTATGAAATATCTTCCAAGCACCAGTAATTTTCTTGGATCTGTGAACAGGGAAGTAAGTTTTCCCCATTCTAAGTAACTTTCGTACCAATTCTTGCTACTTTTCTTTGATACTTTTAAAGAATTGAGGTTAGAACGAAACTCTCGGCGCGGCGCCATATTGCCACGGATACACGTGTTTCCTTAGATTCAGCTTGCATGCGCGCGCATTTACATATGTATTGTACATCCTTCGGTCAATCCTCTTCTTCATTTTTTTTTACAAAATACACATCAACCAATCACAAAAGACTATGTTAAACGTGAGTCACAGAATGTTAGGACCAATCACGTTGCGCCAGCTGGGAATTCCGGGCTTTTGACAGAATCCAACGTGTATAAAGCGGAGCGTGGAATTAAACCGATGTAGTTAAATTAAGAAATTCATTGAATTAACAAGTGCATGAATTAAAAGTTTTAGCGCGGTTCTGTTACGACTTGATAAGAATATTTTCTATCGGATACATAAATTATATTGTCGGCGCAGTAGTATTGTAAGTTGCAACACCGTTATTCGTGTTAACCTCGCAAACATAATAAATATAATCACTCTTTTATCAACAATTTCTATTATTCTTTCATTTCGGAATTTGATTTTACTTCGTCATTTCCCTGTGATAATAATGAGTATTTGATGCTTGTGCAGTTTAAGCAACGATTTCATGTTTAACAGGAATAACTTCCAATATTTATCAGCAGTTTAATGAGTCAAGATAGAATTGTGAATGGTTTACTTGCATTTTATTTCACGAAAGGTCAAATAATTTTTATTTAGTAATTTACATTTTTCTAGCAGTACTTGCAGTAAGCTTTTTAAATTTTGTATTCTGATAAATTACATAATATAAAATCGTTCTATTATTAATGTTTTTTTAATAAAGATATTTATATTTTTATACAAATACAAAATTATTGGTTTTTTCCAGAACATACGTACACAATGAAGAATTCCGGGTTATTAATTCTTTCTATAATTATTGGATTGGCATGTGCTGTCGTGGCTTTGAAAAGTGATGACTGTGAAGGTAAATGAATCCTTCTATTGATATTTCTTATTTCTTATACATCTTCATTCAACTCTCTGAATCCTATCTAATTTCATTGTTTTTATATTTCAGTATGCATAGCCACCATAGAAAAATTTGCCAAGACATTAAGCGAAGATGAGATAAAAGATACAAAGGAAATAGAAATAGCATTTAAAAAATTTTGTAAAAATACTAAATCTAAGGAAAATAGATTTGTAAGTATTTTCAATGTAAAATTAATATAAATAGGGTAGAGGATAATCTACAATTTTTATTTAATATATATGTTTTTGTTTAGTGTTATTATTTAGGTGGTTTGGAAGAGTCTGCAACAGGTATATTAGGCGAAATAAGCAAACCTTTATCTTGGTCTATGCCTGCCTCTAAAATATGTGAGAAATTAAAAAAGATGGACGCTCAAATATGTGAATTGAGATACGGTATGTATATTTTCATTAACTCTCAAGATACCTGCAGAGGCTTTAGTTATGTTTCTCTTTGAAGTATAATATTCGTATAATATTTAATTTCAGAGAAACAAATTGATATTAACACTGTGGATCTGAAGAAACTCAAGGTACGCGATTTGAGGAAGATCTTGAACGATTGGGATGAAACATGTGAGGGTTGCATAGAAAAGACAGATTTTATTAAACGAATTGAAGAACTGAAACCTAAATATTCTCATAGTACAAAATCAGAACTCTGAAAAGTGTTCAACGATGTAGGTAAATTATTGTGTTAGTATGGCAAAGCTTTTGGATAGTCTCTTTTTCTTTTCTTTTTTTACAAAATGATTGTATGATTGAAAGTATTTATGAGTCTGTTCATTCTATGGATCATTTTGTAAAATTGATTTTCTGAAACTTCTAAAAGCCACTATACGCATTTAAATTTCTAAAAGTAATATTTAATTTTACTTTAAGTTATATTAATTAAGCAATATCTTAGACACGATTCTAAGAATTTAGGAATATCGAGCAATGAAAATTTGTTACAAAAGGATTATTCCTTTTAGCGTAGCCATGCTAAGAGAATGAAATATCACGAAAGGTGCTCTGTTTTTAACGTATCAGTGTTAGACAAAATATAAATAACGAAAAATTTTCCATACAACAAATTATTTTCATGTTTTTATCTTTCATTGCTCTTCCGCAACTATTCTGATACAGTGCGTTTATACATATATGAATCCTATTTATACCAAGATGTTGTGTACTATATGTACATATATGTATTTGTGATGAATCATTAACAATGTGTTGTTATTATATGTATTTATTGTTTCTTGTTCTTTCTTGAACACATCAAATTTACATTTAATTTATACAATATACTCTTCCATAACACGTTTGATAAATTATAATAATCGATTAATCTGTTGACGTCAGGAAAAAGTTTGTTCCCTTTTATTTTATACCATAAAAATAGGAGTCTTTTAAATGTTCAGTATTAAAAGTTCAATAATAATAATTCGTCAGAGTTCTGTTTTTTTTATTCGGAAGAAATAAAATTGTTGTAGAATATTCAGAATGTTGTAGAATATTTTAAACACAACATTCAAGGTCGCTGTTAGAAAAACATTGTCACCTATAAAATAATATTATTTTATGGAACCAAATTTATGTAGTGTAAAACGGAATGATAAAATCTAAAGGATTTAATAATGGTGAAATTTAATAAAACAAAAAATGTGAAATAAATTTGCTGTAATATTTTATTTGGAAATTATATGTATAATTGGGGCAGTTGTAATAACTTGTTGCATTAATTGTTCGTGCAATTCGGCGGATTGCTCCAATGTCCATCAGCCTTACATGTAATCAGTCCTTGCTTTTTGCTACCGGGACACACATACACCAATTGATCTTGATATAGGTATGAGCGACCACGTATTGTAGCTCCAGGTGAAAGTTTCGGTTTATTACATGAAAGCTCTAAAAATATTAATTTAATAGAGGATTATATAATACTGTGGGGTATGTAGCACTGTTATATACTTACTTGAACATCTACTATGTGTTCTAGACCATTTACCGTTTGCAAGGCATCTTGCATTCGGTTGTCCAAACATTAAGTATCCAGGTATACATTCATAACTTATTGTATTACCAAATGTAAAATTTAGTTGTTCAATATTGATGCCTTTTAACATTGAATTTACGACTTTAGGTGGTTTTCCACAAGATATGGCTGCAATAGATTAACAAATTTTGTTTGTTAATTTTTTAAAGGGCTGGTTAGTTCGAAAACTTACGTTTACAATAAGGAGGCGCGGACCAAGTATTGTTTGGAAAACAAATAGATCTCTCCCTGCCCTCGAGAACATACCCTTCTTGACATTTAAGTGTGATACTACTATTAATAGATCGTGAATAATTTTTGTCTACCACGTAGCCGTATCGTGGAACCTAAATAGTAACTCGTTGTAAGTCTCTTTCGGTAAAACCGTATATGTATCTGTATATAAAGATAACACTGTATTAATTACTTACTGCTATCGGGGCACACATCAATTCTTGGCAAATATTGTCTATTCCATTATCGAACATTGATTCAACAATCGTTTGATTTAATTGTAATTCGTGCATCTCCCATTCACCGCGTTCATTACAAAACCAAGTTAAGTTAGAAAGAGTGTCATGCACCTGTTCAGTGTTCAATACGATTTCTCCATTGTTCTTACAGGAAAGAACTATCTTTTTCATATAATCATATCCTTCTATGAAATACTCCAAATTTCTGTAAGATCCATTGAACTGAGGGTTTTCCCAAGTACTAGCATAATCATTTGAATGTGATTCGTTCTTAAGAACTTGTAAAAATGGATGACTCGAAATTGTACATTCTTGAGGTTCACAAGAAGACAACGTAGATGACCACTCTTCACTGTTCGTACAAATTCGAACACCATCCCCGATTAATTTGTATCCCATATCGCACTTTATTATAATTTCAGAACCAACTACAAATTGGTCCTCCAAACTTTGGTTCCCGTTAAAATCACTTTCTTCCGCCCTAATTATTACGTTAGTGCCATTCGAAGCTGCTTTTATATTAAAAAGTTCGATGGTATCGTTCTCTCGCGTTTTAAACAGTATTTTCCCATTTCTTACACCAGCGAGCCAAGGACATTTCAAGAGTACACAATCAGGAACAAATCCAGACCAAGTACCATTCTCGATGCATTGAAGCGTAAATTCGCTCATCGAATTATGATTACCTTCAAACTTATATCCTGGTTCGCAAGAATAACCGACGATATCATTAAAATAATAAGACTTTTCGAACGTCTCATTAGTTGTTTGTAGGTCAAGTTTCGTGACGGAACCATTGTGCAAATTGTTCGACGTCGCAGAAATTATATAGCCGTGCTCGATTCTACGTAGACGTTAAATAACATATTTATTTTCTATGAAATTATAATCACCCTTTTGTTTATTTGTTAACGATACTCACTCCTTTGGAGATGAACATCCGTAAGACATACACGTGGGTCTATCATTGTCCCACACACCAGATTCCAAACATGTTAAAAACTTTTCACCCGCCAAACGAAATCCTGGATCGCATTTAAATTCGATTTGTTGTCCCACCTGAAATTACATTTAATAACAATCTTCTATACGTTTAATTTATCATAGCTCCAAACGAACCAGACCTGTAGAATGGACAGATCATCCCTCTCGTATTCTTCTATTACGTAGTCGATGTCTCCGTGTTCTGGAGCTAACAAATTCTTGCACGTTTTACCTAACATGGGCGGGTTGGAAAAATCGAAAATATTAAGCAAATGAATTGCTTTAACTAATTAAGAAAAATGAATACCATTATGAAAGTTTAAGTATCTTCACCTATACAAATTGGAGGCAGTCCACTCCATTTTCCATCGGCGTTACATATTCTGCGAGGATTTCCACGAAGTTCGTAACCAGTCAGACAAGAATAATGTACTTCATCGCCAAATAAGTATGATCTACCGTGTGTACGACCTCGTGGGAAATATCCAGGAAATCCGCATTTCCTTCCTCAAGAAAAGAGGAGCACAACGTATTACTGTTACCAATTTTTACATCATATTTCTTTTTCATGGCTTTTCAATGCAATAACTACAATTGCTTCGACATGAAAATATAAAATATCTTAGTAATATATTAATATGTGCTTGTCAGAAAATTGGTATTATTATACGGGAGTATAATTTTCTTAAAGTCTGACGAGTAGCGGAATAATTAGTACGGTCACGATGTAGAATATTTTTATATTTTTATGTACGCATGTATTTTAACAGTGCAATGCTAGCTAAAGTTCTGGTAATAGAATTGTAGTCATTATTAGGCACATTTCCAAACGATTTCACTTGAAGACGATGTAAACATAAAAAACAGCTTATATGCATCGTATTTACGTATACGTAAACATATTGATGAACATTAGCAGAACTTTGTTTAGCAAGAAACTGATTAAATACTATTATATAGAACGCTTTGTCTTACTAGTGCAAACTGGCGTGTAATAGCCTTCCCATTGCCCCTGCTTAAGGCACTTCAGTTTTAAAGATCGGTACTCTTTACCGTGAAATCTCACTACGTAACCATTGTCACAGTAATAAGTGATTTCCGACGCGTCCACGCTGACATTAATATTACCTTTAAATGGTAGAACTGGTAAAGGACAGCCACGACAAAACGGGCTACTTAATATCTAAGAATGCCAAATACATCACGAATAATAAAATTATTACGGCCAATAAAATCGTATAACATCTATTGTAAGACGTGCATAATTACCGCAACATCTCCGTGAACATGTTCCTGCAGCAGTGACCACGCGATTACGTCGCCGTGATATTTCTCGCAGGTGTTGAACAGGTGCTGTACATCTGTCACCGTTAATATTCTACTCCAAATATCCAATAAACTTAACTTCCCCAAAAAGGATTCTGACTCGGAAAATCCTCCTCCAACCCGATCTTGCTCTTGTCCGATCACAATAGTCCCATTACCTAATTATGAGAAGCAATTTCCCTTCATTTCAATATAATAAAAGAGCAACGGATAACATTCATTGTTTACTTGTATATTCAATTCTCTCTACCGTTAATAGCGCATAAAATTTGTAATATTTTATTTCAATATAAATTTTGGATTTCTTTATTTAGATACGTAGGAATTGTTTATGCGAGCCCTTAACGCTTTGCGTTTCTTTGGAAAAGGTGTTTGCAAGTGGAATACTTGGTACCTTGAACGATAGACCCCTTTGCCAAATGGCTGCCACTGTCTCTTGAAAGTCCATCGATAAATATATTCCACGTGCCATTCGTTGCCTCCCAGGTGAAGCATACGAAATGCCAATGACCATCGTTTACTTTAATGTCGGTTACTATTTTCTTGCCATTGAGGTACATTACCAGTCTACGGAATAAAGAGACAAATGATCGATCCACTTTACATACACGGTAATTTTTCTCACGTAAACTATATTATTACCCGTTGTAATCGGTTAAAGTGAACGCATTATCGTAATAGATTGTCGCGTACGATAACACGGTGCCATAATTAAATGTGTCTTTCGACTGTAGCCATAGGCACGCGGTCAGCTGAAATTTAATAAATGCTTCGGTGAAGTTAAAATGTATTCTTTACGCTTATCTATTATTTTATTCGGCGTTCATTGTTACCTCTGAAAGATCTTTCGTAGGGCCTTTCATGCTAATATAGTCTGTGGTTCCCGATTTGGTGAAATGTGCCACATAGTCCGATGACAATTCTGTAAGAAACAATGTTATTATTAAAAAGATAAATCTATCGAAATTGTTCCTCGATATCGATTCTTAGTTTTGTTACGAACGTTTGTTAATTCGTTGTAGAACAAAAGGAAGAAACATCAGAGCAAGAAAATGGAACTCAATAATCGTATGAATTCTGATATGAAAATGTTAAATGGAAATATTATTGTATCGAAATATATGTACTGAGAGCACAGAAATATTTCTAAGGGAATACTCATTAGAGAGTTATACTTTCCAGTCTCACAATGACGCCCCTTAAATGGAATAGGACACGTGCACGTATAATTAGTGTTATACGCATTATTCACGCAGTTTCCATTATTTAAACATGGGTGATTTTCGCAAGGATTAACAGGTTTTGTACAATTTTCTCCAGTATAGCCATCTATGCATTGACACCTAATAGCGAAGAAATTTGTAATAATATTTCCATTAAGAATATAGAATGTTTGTTATGCGTGCTACCCATATTTATAGTTACATATAACTCATTCGCGTTGCATTGTCTTCCTCGATATTCACACAATACGAATTTCCATTACATGGTAACCAGTCGCAGGGCAATAAATTGCAATATTTGCCAAGAAAACCTGGTCTGCAGAAACACATCCAGGTTTCGTTAACATTGCGACAAGTAGATCCTTCCATGCAAGGTGAAGGATTGCAATGATCCACGGCAATTTCACAAAACTCACCTAAGACAGTACGTTCGTTGGTCCAAATAAATTGTGTTCACTCCCATAAGATTTATTTTAAATTTTTATATATATACAATAAATTACCTTGGAAACCTTGCTTGCATTCGCAAAAATAATCGTTTTCTGTGCTCACACATTCACCATTATTTTGGCAGGCATTAAATTCACATTCGTCAATGTACAGCTGTTGAATATTTTGTTATCTAATTATTTACGTTCAATTATTTCTGTTACCTTTCGTCAGCAAAATAACAACTAAGTATTATACCTCGCAGTTGTTATTAGAATATCCATTTCCGCAAGTACAACTGTAGGATATTGTATTGTTCGAGGAAATCTGCACATTGCATACACCTTCGTTTAAACAGGGTGAAGAGTTACACGGATTTTGAAATGATTCGCACTTAGACCCTAATTATAAATTATATCATTATCATTATTATCATCATTATTATTATTATTGCATAAATAGGATGATTCCTACCAACATGATATTCAGAACATTCACAACTGAAGCTATCCTCTTCTTGAATACACTGTCCACCGTTTAAACAAGATTGCGTATTACAAATATTAGGATCGATTTTGTGCAAATGTAGACATTCATTTATATTTTTAGTTCCCCGATTTTTTGTAGTAGTATTGGTTGGACATAGTAGACAGTGCGTTTGTCCGTATTCTGGTTGATAAAATCCAATGTCGCACGTTAGGCATGGCTCGAGGGCGAAATTTGTGCTTTGATAACGTTTCCTTCGAGAATAGTATCCTGGCCTGCACAATGCTAGAGCAATGACAAATATTTGTATAAATAATACGCGAATGAGATTTCTATAAATCAATTTCTCTATTCTGCTTCACTGCCACAGAATATATATCTACGCTGGTTAGACATTAAAAAACTAAAGAAGTATATGTATAATAGAAATTTATACTGACTACATTATTCGAGAAATTAATTACCAGAGGTAACACAAGGAGCAATAAAGAAATCGGTTTATAAGGGACTCACGTATACAATCTCGTGAATATTTCGAGTGAACTTTTTTCGTCGAAGTATATTCGGGACAACGTTTGCAATTCAAAGATCCGGTTTTACTTTCGTATTCTCCGAGAGGACACGATTGGCATCGTTTGGTCGTGGAATTGAAGAAAGTTCCCATGGGACATTTTACTGAAATACAAATGAAATTAATAAGAAAGCCATTTGAACGACACTCCGGTATGTAGAAGAAAAATACATTTGATTATATTCACCGCAGGTGTGTTTTTTCAGGACGCTTCCTGGTTCACACAGTTCCTGAAAGTTCTTAAACACAAGATGCAAGTTCAAAGCAAGCTTCGCGATTTCTTGGTTCGTCTTGTTGTTCAATAAATTCAATTTTCCAGATTGAGTCATCGATACGATCTTTTGTCTTAATTTTTTAATACCTTCTCGTGGATTTTCCACGTTTTCCTCGATTATCTTTCCTACGTTGAATTAGTGTTTATATCAAAAAGTTATCTACGTAATACATACGGGTACAAACGTGTTAACTCACCTAAAACTTTGAACTTTATTTCCAGCCTCTCTTTTTTCTTCCTCATCTTTCCTTTGTTTCTACCTGCATGACCAGTTGTTACAACATCACGTTTAGATTTTTTGTTAACAAAATCTGCTGTCGAAATATTGTTTAAAAATATATCAACAGTACTGACGCTACTGTAAATAGGATCCCTTCGCCTTCTTATTATGTTAGAGTAAACTGCGTGGGTCGATGCGACAGATTCTTGGCATTCAGGATCGAAAGTGATAAGATTGCATTCAATATCGTTCCCACAAATGTCGAGCAACGTCGATCTTAAATCGGCAGTAATATGCTCGCTCAGCTAATTCAAATAATAATACAAAAGCAATATTGTACCCGATAATCGAACTCTGTAAGGAAACAGGGATTCAATATACTTACTTCGCGGAGGGTAGTCTGATTATCGCAAATATTTGTTGCATTTCCTTCTAATACGATACTTCCTTCCTGCGACACACTTCTGGGAACTGTCGATTCTTTACAATAAAAAGAAAATATAATATAGAATTCGAATATGCCAGCAACGTCAATTTATTTAATTTCTCCCCAGTACGAACGCTTTTATTAAAAAGCTTTTCACATATCGTGCTTAAGGTGTTAAAATATAATTTTTGAAGTAATATTCGTTTGAATATGAATGAATTCAAATATACATTTTCTTAAGTATTGATGTAAAATTCTGATTTCTTATTTGAATTTTGTATGCAAAACGACAGGTGCAACATTCGTGTATGTGCGACAAAGCTTTGTTCAAAGCTCAATGTTGGTATTGTATGCCAGTTACATCGAACATAATTGTTAGAACTATTGTACCTGAACAATCAGGAATATAATTGTTTTCAGTCCAAGAGGTAGTATTCCTATTACATTTCAATAAGAGTATATCGTCGACTGCACGAATATTCGAATGGTCTGTCGCGAATCCAAATCCCTCCTCGCAGGTAACAGTACACTCGTTTGTTTCGTTTATTGATATCGGTGAACATTTTGAGTAACCGTTCAACACTTTCGGAATTTCTTCGCACACATCTGAAGAAGAGAAAAATAGAGATCGTTACGTTTTATAGCGTTAAACAATGCAAACAAACCTTTGTATTCTACAACGTGTCAAATTACTCATAAATTAATTATCAAGGAATTAACTTTAAACAATAATATTACCTTTTACAGTAATGTTCAGTATGCAAGATGCCACATTATCATGCTTGTCGATTGCATTGTATATTACTTCTGTTAGCCCGATAGGAAAATTGTTTTCCCCTGGAAGATAATTCTGTGTCACTTGTACAGGTATTTTGGAATTGTCGTAGAAGCCAGGCTCGTCCCAACTTATATTATTTATACCGATACCGTTGTCGGTGAAGAGTATCGGTGGATCTATACAATTCTCGATCATTGGCGTCTCTGTATCTGAAACAATTACAGTATTTATGTTTCTTAGAGAAATGCGGGCATTGGTGATTCAAAATTATTTATGCGTATGCCATTCAAAACGAGGAACAGTCGCATGATAGTAATGTACAATTAATTTATAATTGCAGTGGTAAAATACAAAAATACATCATAGAGATACAATTTCATAAAAACCGAGATACAAATTTTTATATATATATATACGTTCGCGTTCGATACGTTCGCAGCACGCAGAATGCAACTTAAAGAAAATTAAATAATGAAAATTAATAATTGATTAATAGTCTGAATGAACAATAGAACAATAATAAGCTTACCACGAACTTTAACTTTAAACTTGCACCTCGCATTATTACCAGACGAATCTTGCGCTACGTACACTACTGTACGTGTACCAATTTTCACTCGCCAAGGAAAGGTGATGTATGGTTTGCTCCATAACGTGGGAAATTCGTCTGCATTGTCAGTTACCATTGGTATTGTCCAGTTGACATAAGCAAAATCCTTCCCACGAATGTTCTCCACAGTAATGTCCGTTGGACATTCGATAAAAGGCGGTGTTTTATCTGTTATAAATAAACGAAATTAACGAATTCATTATATGCATATGCTATATGTGGGACACATAATTAAAAAAACTACTACACGAATCCTATTCTAATCCATATTAGAAAAGGAAATAAATAGAAAGTGAAATATTGTACAACCTATACAACGACTAACAGTTCGACGTTGCGTCCAGATTCCAGAACGACCGCCGCAAAATCTTGTACGTGGACCCTCGAGTACGAAACCCCTTTTGCACATTATTGTACAATTCGTTGCAAATGGAACCTTCTCGGGATTCAGACAGAGCTGAGGTACAATTTGTCCATTAGCAATACGTTTCAACGGATCACATTTGATCGCTACAAATATAGAACGCGAAAATAACTACAAAAGCAGTGGAAATCTTGATAAATGTGCATGCTGAAAAGAACACGCCCCAAACAAATTCTGTCAGATTATAAATCGAAAAATATGGCATTCAATTAAACAAAAAATGGAGACGATCCTGAAACTCTTCGCAACACATCCACCCACGCAAAAAATCTTTATATCAAATTGTATCCCCCACCGTGACGTGCAACTTTTGCATATAATACTTGTTCACGGTAGTACAAATAATATTCTCGGTGGTCCAAGTTTGCATCCCACCCTGTACACCTCGATTTACGCGATTCTTATCGCTCCATTGACAAACTACTTCCCCCATATTATATATATCCCATCTTCGTATTTAATTTGCCGAAATACTAAATATTACAAAACAACAAAATAAAAAAACCATTTACCTTTGCACGTGGCTTTGAGACCATCCCACTGCGACAACGGTAAGCAATTACGAATCTTACTCCCGCGTAATTGAAAACCTGTTTCGCATTTGAACTGACAACGGCTGTCGATTGGATAAGCTGTCGTGTTCATCTTAATTGAATGGTGATCCTCCTCGTTTTGACAACGCATTCGGCCGTGCGTTGGCATGCGAAGCGCTGGGCAGGTCTTTACTATTCGAAAAGTAATTCGAATCGATCGATACTCGAAGGACGGTAATCGTGAGTCGGAAATTTATGGAAGTGTTTAAAGGGACTCACACAAACATCGCGGTTCATTCCCGGACCAATTACCATCTTTCCCGCAGAGTCGAATACTGTCGCCTGTCAGATAGAAGCCGATTCTGCATCTTATACCACAGGCAGCATGCACAACGTTGCTGCACGCGCTAGCTTTGACCAAATATCCGTTCTCCGGTACTTTCAACTTTGGACACGTTATAACTGAAAGTTATCAATAATGATAAATTTAGATCTTCAATTGTTATGCCTGTATGTATTCCTTTCAAGAAACCGGCAACGAGTTATGAACAACGCGTACGCGTATGATACCTGCAACTGTTAAGTACAGCTGTTAACTTAACTCAGTTATTCATCTGTTTTTTTTTTCCTCAATATACAAATGTCATGTTTTTTAACTACAATCGCACGATTCGTAGCTTCGCCGCAAACGAGGTTTCGTTTTATTTGAAAAACTTCGACGGATACCGGAATAACAAATAATGGATCCACGTTCCTCGAAGGCTCACGATTTTGTTGCGATTACCAGAAATCTAGATGAGGAGGTGCACAAGGGGAGGCGTTTGAGATTGAAATGGTTCCAGAAGTACGAGTGGTTATTGGACGAAAAAATGTACGTATTAAAAACGTGGCCGTTAGAATCGTACGATTTCTCGATGTTGAACAATTATTAATGATCGACGGTTTAGGAAACTGAAGGAAGAAATGACGAAGCTGTGCAAAGAAAAGCTGGCGACTGTGGCCTCGGAGAAATTGATTGGCGAAGATGGGAGATCTTGCTTACCAGCTCCAGTAACTACAAGTAAAGAGGTGCCAATTTGTAATATTTTAATTGCCAATCTAGTTTTCACGAATCCCTTGTCGAAAGAGAAACTTATCAGGGAATATGCATGGTTATAAAATTGTTCAAATTCACCATGTTTTGTTGTCACTTCATATTGAAATCGGATTGTTACGATCTCCTAAAATAATTCATTATTTTAATTCTTACGATATTCCATTGTTAAATTCGTTTGACCAGTTTAACAGTAGCACGTAAGCATCGTAAAATATTGAATCAAACTCATGAAAATACTACAGTCAGATTAATGTTTAACAATTGAGTTTATACTTCGAATGCGACTTTAATCTCGCAATCAGTCAATTATATTTCTTTTTTATTATATAATATTTTTCATTTAGCGCACGCTTCGAAGAAACCTACACTAACAACCGATTATAACGTTTATATCTTTGTTACATTGACAGTACGGATGGCTAGCGTCCAAGCCGAAATTTCATTTGGAAAAATACGGGTCTTACAGGCCACAGTACCCTGATCCCCTCAGTGATGTTGTATATCTGAGTGGAGGAATACCTTCCCTTGCCTCTGGCAAAGGATTTATATGGTAGAAAGGCAATGAATAGATAAATACACGTGGCAGAATTAATTAATAGATGATTAAATTATGTTAAAAATTACCTTCGCATTTATTGCCGTCCGTGGTGAATCCGGAAGCACAAACACAATGCTCGACGGAAGTAGCAGGTAATTGTGTGGTTACATGATTCACGTCTGGGCATGATATGCACATAGACGTAAAATCGCCGGAGATTTCGCCAGATGCGTATGTGCCATTCGGACAAGCTGAAAGAGAATGGGATTAAACGCGTGAAATATTGTACAGTTTATGGTGTGGAAATTGTCAACGTAACTAGTGGCTTGATTACTTATTTATTGTAGATTATCGAAAGATTTCAAATAGAGATCATAGAAATGCGTAAATCGTTTGTGAATTTTTGTTAACTAGTTCCCAGCAAACTTCTAGTTAAAAAGCTTACGAGGAACAGCCCCGAAAAGAAATGAGTGTTTCGATGGTGCGAAGGACTTTGGCACGAAGTAATTGTTATAGAAATATTGGAAACAATGTTCATTCAATATGTATTCATAGGTCGCCATTCATATTTAATAAAGATGCCTACTATTTGAGCGAATGGCATTTTTTTAATATTATTCGGATGTAATAAAAAGTGCTGCGTACCTAAGTTTCCACTATTCAGATTTCAAACAATTTATTAGCATTTTATAAAAATATTATTATCAGAACGAGAAATATTGTTTCGACAACTACTTTTTAAACGCGAGAAAATTCTGTCCTTTTCTCCCAAATAAACTCACGATTGCAAGAGCCCTTGAAACCGGAACCAAAATATCCTGTGGGACAAATGCAAGCGTAATGGCCGGTTGCGGTTCCGCAAGTGCACGTCGCGGAATTATCGCAACAATTTTGCTCATTTCCGACTTCGCTGATATTTCTGCATAAGAGATTACAATTATCTGGAAACGTCACTGGTACGTATTTGCCCGCTTTCAAATCTGTAACAGCGGAAACGAGACGAATTCGTATTATAGATAAAGCACGCTGTGTTTCGTTCATATAAATAAATAATTGAGTCACATCGAGTTCATTGTTCCCGGGCCTGCTAACCGAGGATATGAGTTAATTTGTCGTTTCAGCTTCTCGAGATTTTTTACTTACATTTCTAGCGCGCACAAGAAAAATGTTTGACCGAGGAACCGCTATGCGTGCAAGTTGAAGAAATATAAAAAGATGGTTATATTTAAATAATAAGTATACTGAAAGATTTTTAAAAAATCCGTGATAGCAAAAATGTACTCTCAAAGCGAAATTGCAATGATTAATTACATTGGTGGCGAGAAATATCATTATTGCCTTGCCCTTTTCTTTCGCAGTAAAAGACCTTCGAAATATTCGCGCAATGATAAAGTGAATAGTAACGAATAAGGAATATTCTTTCAAGTTTTCAACAAGACCTGTAAATATTGACTTATTCTCTTTCTCGTTAATATATCTCAATTGAACTTTGCGAACTTACCACGATGCAAGGCTCGCCGTACAAAAGCCTCGAATTCTGCAAAGCTGTCAAGAAAATAGCTGTACGTGTACGCCGGCAAATTAGCTATATCACGCAACTCATCGACGTTTCCTGTTCTTATTCCAAACGTGAATATCGTTGCACCTACACTTTTCAGAAGATTCGCCGCGGGTCGTGGATCACCACCGTTGCTAAATCCATCGGTTATAAGAAATACTGCTTTCTTCGCGTTCGGTCGACCCTTCTCCAGTATCCTCTAATAAATATTTCTTAATTAAATGTTCAAAATGAGTAAGAAAATGTTCAAAAGTGAAACTATAATTTTCAATCGTCTCTGACACTCAATTACAACAGGGACGCACAGTGCCTGCCTGAAAGCTATTGAACTTTCATCCATGCAATAATCGATTCGTATTTTACGCAGATTTTTCCATGGAAAATGTGATCCAGAATATAATGCATTTAGAGAACAATATTACACGCTGTATATTTTGATGTCTCTAATATATGTAATTTATGTAAGGCGCCAGGTGTTAAATAAGAGGAAAATTAATTTCAGAACCTTACAAGCGCCTCCAAAAGTGCACCACGCGTGTACGTTCCTCCACCAGTGTAATTAATATTGTTTAACTGTTTGTTCAGCAAATAACATTTATTGTCATTATCACCAGCCCGAGATATTTGATCCACGTTCCGTCTGATGTTTCTTCTTCCACCGAATGTTACAATAGCGATTCTGGTCGCGGAGGGCTCCACGGAAAAATCGGATAGAAGATTCTTCACGAAATTTAACTCACTTTGAAAATTCTTTAAACCGACTGACCCTGAAGCATCGACCAGAAACACCAATTCCATCTAATAAAAATTTCATGTGGATATAAAATCGGTTTATACAAATTTGGTATAATAAATAATATAAAAATGAATATCTATTCAGCTTTTATTTGATTTGTGAATATTTTTATTGACACACTTTTCTTTCCATTTATAATTTTACCTGATCGGTCCCGTTTCTCAAATGATCGACGTTGGTTTTTAGAAGACGCGATAAAGTGTCGGCTTTCTTCTTGCACGTTTCGCCGACGTTCACCAAGTTTGAAATTAAACCACGCCGATTTTTGATTTTGTTATCCTTGAAATTTAGTGCCGCCGGTGTCGCTTTGTCTTCCACGTTCAACTCATCCGAGTCGAAATGCAAGTCGTTCGATTTTTCATTAAACGTTGCAATTGTGGTAAACAGACGAGATATTAGCCAAATTAATACGCATATTTTCACAATTGGTCCGATCATCTTTCTAATTTATGTTTCCGTTTACATTAAACGTATGCTTAGATTAACGTTTCGTAACCCTTTGGACACATAATACGCGTAAAACAAAAGGAAAAAGAATGAAATATAGTTAGCACGTTGTTCCGGATTTAGTTGCGACTTTCTTACAAATACTTTATCGTCGATGTCCGCGCATATCATTAATGTTTGCTCCTTTTTGTATCCTTTTGTATCACAAAATATTCACATAACAAAAAATTCACGCCAGACTATAACTAATTCTTCGACGCGAATATCTGATAAAACGTTAAACACAGTTAAATGTAATAATAATAAACATCACTCCATTCGAAAACACGTGTAAAACATGGAAAGATCGACTGTCGATACTTTGCGGTCGACTGCTACTGCTTCGCGAAGGATCGTAAGATACTGTAAACGAGCTTCCAAGTGCTGTCCGAGCTTTGAAAAGTTGAGAACAAGGGACTCTCTGTTCCATTTATACTGTGCACACACGTGTTCGTACGCATCCACTGGATCTCGACGAATGTCCGATTTGTTAACAAATTCGTAAGCGACTAAAATATTGAAAGAAAGATCGTGAAGCTAAATGAATGCTATAGGAACACAGCGAGTGCATTATCTGACGATCCAGCCGGTTGCTCGATTTCAAGCAATCCAACGTATCATGTAAATTAAATTCCGGGACAATCTTATTTTCACAGATTTGAATGAATTTAGATTGCACATTCTGTCATCTACAAGTTGACGAATTTACTTCGTTCGTGAAAATGGATTTACCTAGATCCGATTAACAAATTTAAAGGAGACATCGCCACTCGTTACAAAAAGTTGAATTTATTATTACTCCGTAAAACGAGCTCATGCCAAATTGTCATACTTGCGCTCCAGTATTTGAATACCGTCAAAATAATATTAAAATATTAACTTTACAATGTTTCCCAGTTCTCTAGTGCACACCGCCTATCCAATACCGATCTCTTCCTCGTTCCACCGCATATAGAACTGCATAACAATAGCAATACCTATTCTTTGATCTCAATAATAATTAATCAGAATAATGCGTTGATAGTTGATTACATATTTTCGTACAACGTACAGGTGTCGAATGACTTTTTCGTAATTTCACCATACAAACAGAACCATCCAAAACTTGCGAATCCCGAAAAATCGGTCGGGCATTTAAACGAAAAACCATATTCATTATTCCCAACAGATAAGACTAGTCCTATAAAAGTGTCATGTTCTCGGTAAACGTGTTACACAGGCCAGCCTCAACGTGTTCTATGATAGCATTCGAGGAAGGGTGTCATGTTTATGTCACGTGGAGAAGAAATGCTGAACGGTAGTCCGCGGCGGCAGCATGTGAGGTCAGAAAAACGCTAACAGTTTCCGTGTGACCCGCATACATATCGCATCAATGCGACGTAAATTGATTTTTCTGCCGGGAATACTATATCGCGAGGGGCTATAATACGCCGGCAGACAGATTCACCGGTGACGATCGCGACGATGATATAAAATGTACAAAGTATTCGGTGTCTCCGTGATTACGTTGTAGCCGTCCGTACGGTTTATCGACTCATGGGCTCAGATAACGCGCATCTCTAAATAATCGATGCAACGGTCGAAACTTATTAACCGGCGCTACGAATACGTACAACCGCGTACACCGTTCCCTGAAATAGTAACGAGATTACGTGTATGAAAAATACAACATACAAAAAGGAGGAAACAAATCGATTCTGTTTCTACCGTTCGGTTTCGTTGGAGAGGGAAAGCCGTACGAATTATGTCGTTTTTAATTGTGGTATTAATGACGACGGTGGTGGTGGTAGCGGTGGCTGGGAGTTACGATGCTTATGAAATGGATAGAGCGCCCCGTTTTGTAGAGGATGTCGTTCGTCATTCCCGTCGATCGAAGGGACACCGAGAGGGCCGAGGGTACGTAGAGCAGTGTCGGCCGACGAATCTGGAGAAGGAACGATTGGGGCACGTGAACGTGCTCGCATTCGTAGACCCCTCCTGGTATTACAGCTACAGGCAGATGATTATGTAAGTTGATGGAATTGTAATTATGGTAGGAGATCGATCAACCGGGTTCAATTGGGCGACAGTCAGACCGAACAAAGAAAGCTTTGAGACGAGAAATTGGGGCGAGATTTCTTGCAAACGGGGCAAAGATTGATTCAGAAATGTGGCAGGATCTTTATCGCCAATTTTATAGTTGAACAATACGATTATTAATGATATTACTCGTCGGTTCGTGACACTGGATAATTACGAATCGGTTAATCGATGCCCCACTGTAATATATTCCGATGATAGTTTTATTTGTATCGTGGAAAGTAAATATGCAGAATTTAACAGTATGACGTGAATCTGATAAGTTTTTAGTAACAACGTCAGTGGTACCGTATTACGTAACGCGAGTGTCTGTGGAAAGTAGGTAGTTGTCGTGCTTTATGAATTAACTAAAATTAAAGGAATTGTAACTTAAATGAAATAGAAGTTATGTAAATGTTCAAATTTATTGAGTTAATAAACAAAATTTCAGGCGGGATTGATAAAAATAGGTGATATAAGAATTTCAATCCAAACTAATGTTTCACAACAATTATTCAAAATCTTCAAGAAACTGATTACAAATAATTGAATTACTGTTGCATTTTTTCCATCAGTTCGTCTGAAAAATACAAATTTTCGACGTTTTAAGAAATTAAAAGTTTTCTTAATACCACATTTTTTTTAAATATTCGGCACAAGGTTGGAGCTGCTCCAAAAGCGATTAGAGAAATCCGGATTTTCGAACATCTTGTTCTTCGTGGTAACACCGCCGCCAAATATCCCGGAAGACGGTGCGGAGAACGACATGGAGATAAAAACGTGGAGAGAAATATCGAAAAATATGCTAGAGTCGGAGAACTTCTTGGACGCGAGAGAATTTTTGTTCAACAACGCTATAGAAAATGAGAAAAGCATCACCTACATTCAAGATACACAGGAATTGGGGATCTGGGAAAATTTTCATGCTTCGAAGGATGAAGTCGTAATCGTAGATCGGTAAGGAACTTTTTAATTAAAATCCCATGAATATAATTTATTTAGAAGCAACACTTCGCTGATTTTAATATTATGTTATTAAATCTATTAGGGAAAAATCAGCTTGGATATTTTTTATTAATACAAATTAATACATATTATATAAATTAGTTATTTAAAAAGTGACACTTTCAATTATATTAAACGCGAAATATCCAATTTTTAATTATTGTAAAATTATTTATGCATCGAATTACATTGTTATCTATATTTTTCATAAAAGTCTTATTTATCTTCTTACTTATTTTGTTTCAATGTTTTAACGAATTAAGCAATATTATCATTCCAGTTGCGGCAAATTCACTTATCAAGTAATAATACCCTGGAGTATATTATATTTTCCTTACGTTAAGGCAGCCATACTTTCCACTTACAAGGATGATCCATGCGGTCCATGCGATGTAAGCACGAATACTTTCGTTAAATAATTTTATTAATTTTAACACTGGCAATTTAATTAGCTTTCTGAAGATATCGATACGAAATTCATTAAATTCGCTAATAGAAATTATAGGTACAGATCATTAAAAAAACACGTAAAAAGGGTTGATTCATTTATATACTATACAGGAGTACTCATCAACAATATACAATTCAGTAGATGACGAAGAGCTCCTTCTAAAAAATACAGATACTGGCGTAACAGAGATAAATAACAATCTCAATTTCTACACAGAAGGAACAGTTAGCGATTTAGAAACCGCAACTATTCCTTTAGACGAATCAGAAAGAAACAAAGATGAAAATGTCACGAGCACTATTAGTCCCATCGAAGTAAATACTTACAAAAGTACAATTTATGATATCACAACAGCAGCCTCGTCGACTATTTCAATAGAATCAACAGAAAATGTAAAAGTAGATAATGACACGTTTGCCACCGAGACAAGCATCGAAATAACTTCCAAAGTTGTAATGGAACCAGAAGAAACACAGACATCTACTACATCGATTTTAGATGTAACTGTAAATTATGAAGAAATGGAAAGTCGTGTTCCGCCGAGCGACCAAATAAATACGAACAACAACGACACATTTTTCACGGTCCAAAACTTAGTTGTTAATAGGGAAACAAATCATGATGATCGTTCAGGTGAACCGTATGCTAACTTAGAAGGCACGAAGGCAAATGAAGGTATATACTTCAGTTAAGAATAAAAAAGCGTTGATTTTTCTCTGACAAAATGTTGTTTTCTTAGATGACAAACAATCGGACAAAAATATCGAACATCAGGAATTAAAATTACAAAGGTACGAGGGTTTGCCTCTGCGTATCATATTATACGCTCCGCATTTGCACAACGAAAATGGAACGTTGAAGAAATATACGCATTTGGTTCTGAAAACCAAAAACCCTGATTATCACGATCATTTTTATAGCAAGGGCACAAATTCAAATGAAGAGGTAACATATGCATAATTCATGTGAAACGACATTTCTTTTAATAGTAAGTTTAACTTATACCTCTTATTTGTTAACAACGATAAGCCGATAACATTAAAACAATCAGATTCAACGGTACTAGATGATAAAACACTGTCTGATTACGTGCATAGTAAGAATGAAAGTCCAGGAGTGTACGGAGAAATTGCAGATTATTGGCGAACTGTTGACGAAGAGGAACTGAATATTAAAAATGAAGATGCAGAATTTACAGATTACGATTATGCAACGGTAAAATCTATTGGATATAATTTCTTTGTGATCACGCATCTTTAATTGTAGTTAATAAATGTTTGAATATCTTTTAGGTAGAAGATACAGGTGGTGGTGTCGATGATACCGTTGACAGTGAAAGTAGTATATTGAAGCCAAATGATATCGATACAGTTGAGTCAGATACGGACATTAAAAGTAACAATAAACTAGATGAATTCACGCAACAGAAATTGATCGAGCATTATAGTAAATTATTAAAATGGTTATACTATATTCTTTAATAAGTTCACGATATTTAAAATAGGAATACTATTCTGAATGAAATATACAAAATATAGCACAAATCTATAAGGGTAACCACACGGTTAAATAATTATAAATGTCAAATACGAAATGGAATATTATTTATGATATCCTAAATCGTATAAACAATTTCACATGTTGGGTACATAATGTAAGTACAAATATTGGGATGAACACATAAGGTAGAATAATTGAAAGTTTTACTTACATTTAGTAAGTAAACGGTATTCAAAAAGGGTTACTTTCACAATGATTTTTATAATGAATCGTTATCGATATAATAAACTTAGTATATCGTTTACAAATTAGTGATTAAACGGAGTCATTTCTAATTTCCTCGTGTTCGCTCGCATCGTCGGAATCTAAACTATTGCTGTTGCTTGTTGTGGTGGTAGTAGAACTGCTACTTTCTGAATCTGTCTCAGAATCACTATCGCTGCTGTCACTTGAACTCGAACTGCTTGACAACCTGCGTGAAACGATTTGCTTGTTCATTATGTAATGAAGAATAAATTTCGAATCTCCTCTGTTGTGCATTTCATCCATGCGTAATGTGCAGATGTACTGGCAATTTGTTATTGCTACAGATAATTTATATTTATATATATAAAAAAAATGTACAGTTCAATATTTATGTGATTTACCAAAGGCGAGTGCACTTCAGTTAGTGTATTATATTAGCATAAATCGAAGAAACGTATATATGTACAAATACTTTATATCATCCATTATGGAATAAACTATTAAGTTGTTAAAGGAATGGAAGTTATTGATATTCAAAACAATTCTATTCAAATACTTACAAATACCTTAAAGAATGTTTGTCTTTAATGTAGTATATAGTCTTTGGCCTTTAAAACAAAATCATACAACGTAAAGACATATAATATTTTACGATGGTACCTTATGTCTCAAAAAAAGGAGCTTATAGAATATATTATATACATTATACTTACTTATCCTTTTCATTGTCATTAACTGTTAATTCATCGATTTGGTCCACAATTTCGTGTACAGAATTTTCTATAATAAGATCTTCTTCTTGTACCGAATAAGCCGCATGCTCTAACTCTACCAAGTCGAGGTGCATTTCTTCTTTTGAAGGTTGAACCTTAAAAGGTATGCGTGTATAATAGAAAGTTGAAAAGAATTATTGAATGACAACTATTGTGCTTACGTTTGCAATAAGAGAGCCCAATTTTTCTATTAATGATTCATTAATTTGTTGTAGCCAAATTAGATAATCCTTTATATACAGTTGATTTAATATATACCGTGGCTCGCAAGAATTATTAAACAAACTGTGTATCTCGCAAACTCGTTCTATAATATATTTTTTACCTAATCGTTTAGCAATAAATATATTAAACATGTGAACAATTACTTCTCCAATTAATGCTTTATTTTACGCTTACCTAATTTAATAGTCTTTCTCACGTCCTCCAAAACTTTTTGAGACAAGTTCCAGTTTCTAAAAAGTGGGTAACATATTGATCTTCTAAAACAAGAATTTATAACTTCGTCTGCATTTGAAAACTCCTGAAAGTATTATTACTAATGTTCATAAGGCAATGTCAGGCAAAGTAATATTTAATTATGTTCGTTATGTTAATATTTCATGAAACATTGTACATACATCAAACCAACATAAGGTGGAGCTTAATTTATTAATAGTCCAGCTGCTTTCTACTGTACTTTCTGCCAATGTTGTCCTATGATTATAACAGCTAGCAAATAAAATATCAACAAGACCAAAAAGTAACTTATCCGTTTCTTCATTGTTCAGCAAATATTCTTTGTTTGGAAGTTCTTTTAGCAGATCTACTTCGATTTCGTTAAAAGAAACAGTTTCTTTTGTTAAAGTATCCCACTCTGCCGTAAATGATATATACGGTTCTATACACTCTGGTTGCATAAGATCGGCTAAATAATGTTCCTCATTAAATTCCGAAATTTCACGCTTCTCCCGTAAAGCTTTCCTTTCGCATTGCGGCGTTATATCTGGTACTGGAAGGTCTATTATTTCCTTGATCCATGTAGACTAAAATTAAAATGAAGCAAGTTATAACGTCACAATTAATATGTATTTAGTATATACCATTATTAATTCTACCTCAAAGGCACCAAGGGCTCCGGATATTTTACTTGCAAATCCATATTTAGGACAAGTCGGCATAATTGATATTGTGTCTGTAGGAATATTCTGAGGCATATACCATTCGTCTCCGTTTGTATTTTCATCCAGCGAAAGTTGTTGCTCATGCGATACATCATTAACATCTTCAGAATTTGCGGACGGATTTCCAATGACTTCAATATTTGGAACTATTGTACTCTTCTTCTTCGACGGCGCTAACAATGTGCTTATCATGTCTAAATTTTCAAAATATTCGCCTTTTATTACCTTTGAGAATCTCAACGAGAAATCTCCTTTATCGCAATCATAAGAACCAAAAGATGAATCATTTTCCTCTATTTCACCTGGCAATCTTAATCTGTGAATCAAATAATGTTAGTTAAAAAGAAAAGAAGGAAAACCTTTATAATTTTATTGATAATTTACCTTAAATAATATGGCGTGGAATAAAATCTGAAATCTGTGCCCTCCACATAAACCTCTGTATCTTTAATATTTGCATATGGAGCATGAATGGTTATTGCAACCTCCGTATCAATTTGTGTTATTTCAAATCGTGGAGTCAACATTTTTGCGTTATAAAGGAAATTGAACTTTGTCTGAAGCCCCTCAATTATTCTTACTGTAATATAGTTCGAATAACGATGTATAAGTTCGCAGAATTATATTCTCGTGAAACTAGTAAATAATACGGATATAAACCTTGAAGGAAACATAGTATATTAATAAATCTTTTATTATATACAACGGTTATTTATACTATAAGGTGAGAGGAATCTTTAAAAATTGAATTATTAACAAATTCTATTCAAGATTATATTGTAGTAATTGAATGAAATTGTTAAAACTTTTATGCATATTTCTACATAAACTACATTTCAAAGTTTAATATCTACGTAATTTAATTCACTTGTTACTTCACTGACGTTCCAGATGAGTTCATGTGCTTTTGCAACACACGTTTAACTATAGTGTAAACATCGATATAACAATCGATTTTCAATTTGCCGAGTTCGAGAGTCGGCGAAACGAACGTGTCCTGCTGTTGCACATTATGTATACTGATAGAAGTACAACACGTGACGACAATTTTGTAACCTCACTAATTTATGACCGTCTGATCGAGGCATTTGTTCTAGATGTTTAATATTTATGAAATTGATAAAAGATACGTGATTTATTAAGTGCACCCACGTTACATCTGGAAATCAAATTTACATGGCACTCTAGGTATAGTTAATATTTCGCTGTCAATACGTTATACGTAAAAAAGTTAACAATAATTTATTTGCTTTTTAGAACTGCAAAGAGTGCATTGAAATATTTGTACAAAATGGTGAAACATAATTATAACGTACAACGTTTGACTCCAAAGCATTTGGATCCAAAATGCCTAATGTTTTCTATGTTTACCGCAAATGATATCAGGAATTTAAGTGTCAGTAAAATCAGGACACCTTTATCTTTTAACATTCTGGGACATCCACTAAAAGGAGGTTTATACGATCCGTCATTAGGTAAATAAATTAAATAAATGATACCATTGAAGATTGTATCAGTTCTTATATGTTTATGTATATGTGTAATGTATGTTTATTTTATTGATTTAGGTCCTCTCATAGAAAGTTCAGATCCATGTGGAACGTGCGGTTGCAATGTATTTAAATGCCCAGGTCATTTTGGACACATTGAATTACCTATGCCAGTAGTCAATCCATTATTTCACAAAGGACTATGTATGTTAATTAAATTAACATGCTTAAATTGTTTCAATCTACAAATTCCACCATACGTAAAGTTGTTATTGTCGGCAAAACTAAATTTTCTTCAGCAAGGATACATTAGTGATCTTGAAGGTTTAGAACAAGAAATAATGGTTGTTGTTTCTGACGCGAGCCATCCTTATGATGTCGATATCCAACTAGTGCAAAACGTTATTGAGAATTACACAGAAAACATTTCGAACAGGCCAAGGCTTAATGAGTCTCTTGTGCAACACAATGAACTCCAATTGAATACAAAAAATATTAACACACAATGGCACACATATGTTGAAAATGTTCTTAAACAGCACGTTGTCCCAAAAATTTGTGTATATTGCCATGAACCCATACCAAAAATTTCGACATTGAAAAATAAAATGATGACAACTAAAATGTCTGAAGCAGTGTTAAATAAAATATCGTCACGCGAAGTAATACATCAAGTACATACCGTTATGATAATGCCAGACCAATCTAAAGAGTACCTCAGAAAACTTTGGGAAAACGAGACAAATTTTCTGAAAGTAATAATACCATGTTTTGGGATGGTTGATATCGAATATCCAACTGACATATTTTTCTTCGAAGTGGTACCTGTTTTACCGCCTATAGTTAGACCAGTTAATTTCGTGAATGGTCAAATGGTAGAGCACCCGCAGTCTCAAGTTTACAAAAGTATTATTCAAGACTGTCTTGTACTTCGAAATATTATTCAAACGATTCAAGATGGCGATACAAATCAATTGTCAGAAGAGGGCAAACTGGTATTTGAACAAATAAAAGGTAATACAGCAATTGAGAAACTGCACAATGCTTGGCAAAGTTTGCAAGTAAATGTTGATCATTTAATGGATCGTGATATGAACAAAACAACAGACTCTGCGAATTGTCAGGGACTGAAACAAGTTATAGAGAAGAAAGAGGGAGTTATTAGGATGCATATGATGGGCAAAAGAGTTAATTTTGCTGCTCGTTCCGTCATTACGCCAGATCCGAATTTGAACATAGATGAGATTGGGATTCCTGAAGCCTTTGCAGTGAAATTGACGTATCCGACACCTGTTACACCTTGGAATGTTGTACAGTTGAGACAGCTAGTTTTAAATGGTCCCAATGTTCATCCTGGTGCAGTCAGGATTGAAAATGAAGATGGAAGTATACAACGGATTTCTGCCAGTGATCCTGTCCAAAGAGAAGCCATAGCAAAACGTCTTTTAACTAGTGACAAAGCAAACAAATTTTTCAAAGGCGTCAAAATTATACATAGACATCTGCAAAACGGCGATATCTTGTTACTAAACCGGCAGCCAACTTTACATAAACCTAGTATAATGGCTCACAAAGCACGCATTTTAAAAGGGGAAAAAACATTACGTCTTCACTATGCTAATTGCAAAGCGTATAACGCAGATTTCGATGGCGATGAAATGAACGCGCATTATCCGCAAAATGAACTTGCTAGAAGTGAAGGATACAATATAGCCAATGTGTCTAATCAATATCTTGTACCTAAAGATGGTACTCCGCTCAGCGGTCTTATTCAAGATCACATGGTTTCTGGTGTTCGTTTAACAGTAAGGGGCACACTTTTTTCACGAGAGGACTACATGCAGTTAGTTTATGCTGCTCTGTCCACAATACAAGATAATATAATTCTTCTTCCGCCGAGTATTATAAAACCTAAACCTTTATGGTCTGGCAAACAAATTCTGTCAACTGTTATCATTAATATTATTCCATCGAACCAAGCACGCATTAATTTAGTAGCAAATGCCAAAATCAATGCAAAGGAATGGCAAATTGAGAAAGCGCGACGTTGGAAGTACGGTACCGAATTTCAAGATCCAAAAACTATGTCAGAAGCTGAAGTTATAATACGAAATGGAGAACTACTCTGCGGTGTACTAGATAAAACACATTATGGTGCAACACCGTTTGGTCTTATACATTGTGTATTCGAATTATATGGCGGAGCATGTTCTACAAAGTTATTGAGCGCTTTTGGTAAATTGTTCCAAGCTTTCTTGCAAAGAAACGGATTTACCTTAGGGGTTGAAGATATTTTATTGTTAAAGAAAGCAGATAAAAAGCGTAAAGAAATTATAACCAATTGTAGAAAGATTGGAGAAGACATACAGAAATCGGTTCTAGAGGTGCCTGAGGATACACCGATGGATGTAGTTACGTCTAAAATGGAGGAGTCTTATTGGAGTAATGGCAAATTTCGCGCTCAAGTTGATCGAAAATACAAAAGCGCGTTGGATATTTATACTAATGATATAAATAAAACATGCTTACCGGCTGGCCTGTTGAAAAAATTCCCAGATAATAATTTGCAATTAATGGTCCAATCTGGTGCTAAAGGTTCGACCGTAAATACTATGCAGATATCTTGTTTACTCGGCCAAATTGAATTGGAAGGCAAAAGACCACCTTTAATGATTAGCGGGAAAAGCCTTCCAAGTTTCCCTGCATATGACCCAACACCAAGAGCTGGCGGTTTCATCGATGGTAGATTTATGACAGGAATAAAACCACAAGAATTTTTCTTTCACTGTATGGCTGGTCGCGAAGGTCTTATTGATACTGCTGTGAAAACTAGTAGATCAGGATACCTACAAAGATGTCTCATTAAACATCTTGAGGGATTAGTTATTAATTACGATTCAACGGTGAGAGATTCAGATGGTAGTTTAGTACAGATTTATTATGGAGAAGATGGACTTGATATACCAGGTTCCCGATTTTTACGGAAAGAACAAATGCAATTTTTGATAGATAATAAGAACGCTATTATCAATGAAGAGTTGGTAAAGAACCTGAAAGAGAACTCAGATACAGAAGGAATTTCAAGGCACATGAAAAGAATTAAGAAATGGGAAAGAAAATACGGAAGTGTATTACAGAAAAGAAGAATTAGCCCGTTTGCAAGATTCTCCATGGAGAATATGAACGTTAAAGCTTCAAAGTATAAGAAAGTTAATGAAACTAGTGGAAGGAGCAAAGCTTCTCTCTCATATATGAGGAAATGGTTAAGGTCAACTGAAGAAGAGAGAAAATGGATTTATAATGAATGTACGAAATGTCCCGATCCAGTAATGTCGAAATATAGACAAGACATAGACTTTGGTGTGCTTTCTGAACGATTGGAGAATTTAATAGAGGAATACATGAACACTAAATCCACTCATTCTGTTATAAAAAAGAAAGATTTAAGAGATCTCTTGTCTTTGAAAATAATGAAAATTGTTTGCCCACCTGGTGAACCAGTGGGTTTATTAGCTGCGCAATCGGTAGGAGAACCGTCAACACAAATGACACTGAACACGTTTCACTTCGCTGGTCGTGGCGAAATGAACGTTACCTTAGGTATACCTAGGTTGCGCGAAATTCTTATGATGGCATCTAAAAATATCAAAACACCTAGCATGGAAATACCATTTCAGAAAGATTTGAAAAATGTTGGGAAGCGCTCGAATAAATTAAGATTGAAGTTGACGAGATGCATCTTATCGAATATTTTAGATAACATCACAATAAGTAGGAGAATGGAACAGTCGCCAAATAGGCAATTAGTGTATACTATGACTGTTAAGTATCTTCCACATAAATGTTATAAAGGAGAGTTCTGCGTTCAACCACATGAGGTATTGAAGAAAACAGAAGAAATATTTTTCAAGGAAGTATTTAGGGAAATTAAGAAGATCGCGAAAGTAACGGGTGCTTTATTACATATAGAAGATGAAAAAAAATCGACGCTTGAAGATGATGCTTTGTTAGATCAAGTTGAATCCGATGAAAGAATGGAATCTGCACTGAAACCGCGATCAAATTTAGGAGAAATGCACGAGTCGTCAGATGAAGAAGCAGCAGCAGAAGATGCAGATGCAACGTTGGCACGAAGCATTTCCCGTCACCAGGAAAATCAAGAATACGAGGATCCAGAGGAAGAGGAAATGGAAGACGCAATTGAAAAAGATGATGAAGTTATTGAAATGAACCAAAGTGAAACGGCAAAGACGAATAAACAAGAAGAAGATGAGGGTGACGACATAGAAAATGAAAAGACTGGGTGTGTTGCGGATGAAATTTATAGTTCACAAAGGAGGAAAAATGTTACGAATATGTATAATTATGCAATGGAGTATGACTATGATGAGGACAAATTTGGATGGTGTAAATTAACATTTTGGGTACGTACTATGAGAAAATGTAGTTATAGTTATAGAACAAACAAGCTTTGGATCAATATTTCCATTTAATTTGTTATTTATTAGTTACACTTTTCTGTTCTGCATTAATACAAACTCGTGTTGCCTAAATTGAATCAATCTTACTTTGAAAGCACATACGTTTGAAATCGTACTTAAGAGTAAAATTATTACTTATTAATTAATTCTCTTATCCCTTTAGTTACCTCTAAAAATGATAAAGCTGGATTTACAAACAATAATTAAAAATGTAGCTGATAGAGTTGTTTTGTGGGGAGTGCCTTGTATAAAGCGCGCTTTCACATTTCAAAACAATAGCGGAGAAACTATTCTTAAAACGGATGGTATCAATATAATCGTAAGTAAATGATTTATATTAATTACAACTTTATATGTTATCATCAATTTGTACTGTTTTCTTTACTTTCTTTTCTTGTACAATATAGGAGATGTTCAAATACGATAAATCTCTGGATTTAAACAAATTATATTCCAATGATATTTATAGTATTTCTCAAACATATGGCATTGAAGCGGCCAATAGAGTTATTATAAAAGAAGTCAGAGATGTGTTCAAAATGTACGGTATCACGGTTGATTCTCGACATTTATCTTTAATCGCGGATTATATGACTTTCAATGGTACTTTTCAACCGCTTAGCCGCAAAGGAATGGAAGAATCAGCATCGCCTTTGCAACAGATGAGTTTCGAAAGTTCTCTTAATTTCTTGAAAAATGCAACTTTGCAAGGTAAAAAAAAGAATGAAGAATGAATTATTAATATATTTGCTTGTTCAAGAATCAGGCATAAAGCACATTGTGGTTTTGTTTGCAGGAAAACGGGATAACTTGGTGTCTCCCTCAAGCCGATTAATGTTAGGACAGCCTTGCAAATCTGGTACTGGAGCATGTTCGTTATTAGTGAAAATACAAAAGCAACCCGAAGCCACTTTATCCGTGGGCGCATGATTATATACATAATACATTCGTTCAATGGTTCCAGTTAACATGCGATTGTGTAAATAAATCAATTTTTTATGACAATTTCTGATAATATATTTTATTTTATATATTAACCAAATAGTAAAATAAAAATACCTGTTTTGTTGCTAATTTTGATAAGCTAATATTTATATTTTATTTTGCAACAAAGTAAATAATAAAACTGACAATGTATTATCAAACAGTGCAGTACCACTTTTACATATGCTATGTAGGTCAAATAAAACTTCATTTTTTAACGATTATCAAGCTTTGTGCTTGTTATTTTTGTTGATTGGTGCTAATCAATAGGTTATTCGGCTTAAAATTATTTGTAACATTAAATGCATTTATTCACTTGTGCGTCAAGATTGTGCTTTTGAGTTTGTCGTAGTTAGCACCAGAAAAGGTTTCCAGCTGAAACATGTATAATAGATAGCATAAGATAGCTCTTGAAACTTATCTAATTTCAACAAGTATTAATTGAAACTGATACAAACCACTTTGCCGTTTTTAATGAAGACAAAGGTAGGCATACTGTTGATTTCGTATTTATCAGTAAGGTCTTCACACTCATCTACATCCACTTTTAAGAATACAACATCATCCAATTCCTATTGAAGAAAAAAATATTTTAGAAAGGCTTTCATGTGAAATAGAAAGATTTAAATTAGAAATTAATTTAACCTGTGATAATTCTTCTAGTTTAGGCGCAATCACCTTGCATGGACCGCACCATAGAGCAAAGAAGTCAATTACAACTAACTTGTTTCCTGCTGCTTTTAGCTTCTCCGCCAAATCATCCTATAAAGTTGATTAATTAGTAATATTATATTTTTCACATTTGAATAACTTACATAATTTTATTAATATACATATTTTTGAACATTGTGAAACAACACTACTAGTACTAGTACTGATAACTAAAAGTAGTTAAATATCATAAGAGTCATGTAGTTAGTCATGGAGCAATTTTGTATCAGTACTGTTTGCTCCAAATGTAATTAAACGCAATAAGATAAATGTATGTAGATTACTTGATAATAAATATCCAATTGAAATTAGCATTTAATCATGAAGAGTACAACTGAATATTTCTTTCATTATATAACTCTTGAAAATCTACTACTATTCTCCTTTTTTAATTAAAAGAAAATATAAAATACAATTTTTGGCACAAATCCAAGTTAATTATTTTAATCATTTAAAATCAACGAGGGGATCACAGTCGCGGTAAATTATCCAGCCCATAAAAAAGCATCACAGAACCACGCCTGATTCGCATGTCTAGATACTGCGAATCATTCCAATGCCACAAACTACATTTATGTAGTAATTGGGATTGCTTATGGTTGACGCAATGCTTCGTGGACGCTAGATTCGATAATGTTAACGCAGATACGCCGTGGTGCTGCAACCAAATGAACTAACGCAGGCACACTAGCTACGTATGCATTGTAGCTAGCTAGAACGAAGCAAGCTAGAATCGATTGTTTCAAGGCCACTTGGTTCATATTGTGTAACAATATTGGAATAGAATCGGAATCGAATGTAATTACGATTATTCTATTCCCAAAGTAAATTTAACATGTTCGTAATGTACGAATTAAACTTGCACATTCAATAAGTGTAGTAAATATAGGGAGAATCTAAAATTTTATATAGGACTTCATTTTGAACTTACAGCATTCTGGATCTCGACAACCATTTTGATTTCCTTTACGAAATGTGTTCTACGGTTAACTGTATATAAGTAACGTTGAACCAATAGCTCCGGTACTTCGTTAGCGACTGACCGTTGCGGTGTAGTCAGAATCCTGAGTAGTTCGCTCCTTACTCTCTTTTTCTGTCTCTCCCCCAGTCTTTGTTACCCTCTCTCTCTCGCGCATGCTCTGTCACGTTCACTCTGTTCCACCTTCGCATTTTCGTTCCCACTCATGTTTTGAGTGCTTAGGGCGGTGTAACACGTAAACACAAATTATGATAGTGTAAAGTGAAGTGCATATCGACCACATTTTACTCATATTGTATCGAAAGAACCCCCGGTGGTCTGCAAATATCTCCGAATAACTATATGTTTTATATTGTACTTCCTATGTAATATATGGCTTATGGCTTATACAGGGTGACAGAACACTCAGGGAACATCGAGGATTGGGGTGTAGCTGGGGTGTTCATAAACAACTTTTTCCTTGATAATAATGTCATATGTAGTTTCGTTTTTGAGTTATTAACGAAAAACACTGGCCAATGAGAGCGCCCGTCGATCATCGGCCGACGCGCGAGGAAAGCATGCGGCAAATGTTACATCGTCTTAATTAAGAATAATGTGGAATTATTCATTATTCATGAATAAGAAATACACTAATAAATCGTGTAATAACCGTGTTCGATACGTTTATTCATTATCCGAAAGGAATGAAGTGTGAACTTATGAAAAAATACTTTTTTTTATCAGTACGTTTTCAGGTGGATAAATTATGTTTTAAGAAAAACGATTCGCAGAAATAATGTTAGGAAAAGCTAGTTAAACTTACCCATTCGTCCGCGAATTAACCTGCCTAACATTGTGTGAATCCTCACCTAGGCAACGCTCAACAGCTGATGCTGTTACGGCCGCCTTAGTATCCTTGCACGATCACTTCACGTCACGATAATGGTTACAAGTTCATTACTAATGCTTCAAAACAATTACCACATTTTCGACGGCAAAGATGCATTCCTCGAAACGTGGGCTCGGAAAACGATCCGGCGGCGAAGGATCGTTGCTCGACGTTATCTGCCCGATAATCCAAAGAAGGAATCAATCGGCGGTAGGATACTTAGGGTCTGTGTCCGATGGGTACGTGAGCTATCGGGATCTGCGATGATGTTCCCCAAATGCCCAGCTAGAGCGTACGCAATTCGAAAACTCTTACACACGTATCGTTGGAATATTATACCACACATTTCCCTTCCTTCCTACTGAAAAAATATTCGGTCCCTAACAAACGCTATCTCGGACCCACAAAATGCTTAAGCTGGCAGAGACATACTGCTATTCATACGAATAACATGGATCGTACACCCGGAGAATATTATCAAATGTTTTTTGTATTCGCGCAGTGCGGTGGCAAAGCCAACGCTGCCGTTGCTGGATACCGCGAGTTACATCCCGGCGAACGAATACCGAGTGCAAAAGTTTTCCGCGAAATGGCGAACCGTCTGTATTGTAATGAGGAAGTGTATTCGATTATAAAGAAAATTCGATGAATTCTATGAGTATACCAGCATTCAATGTTTCATACTAAACAACCGCGACATATAATACACTAATTTTCCTCTTGTATTATTTTCGCTTCTATTAACTTTATGTTAACAAAACTGTTGTGATGAAATCTTCACTGCTCGACAAAGTTTGTTGTTTCTTATCAAAGATAAGATAATCTGTAGACTTTATTTGTGTTTCAATATAATACTGTGGTATAGCTTCTAAAGATTTACATGTATGTAAGTAATTCGAATTTTTCTTATCATAAGTTTTCACAACATTTTGCACAACAAAGGTTAAGAAATATTGCACATAATGTAACCATACATATGACATACGCATGCATGTATGATATGCAAATATAAAAATTTTTGTTTCCAAATCAAAGTGAAGACGAACAAAACGAACGTTTCTCAATTCTTTCCTCGCATAGTTATTGTGTGACGCGTTTCTCCTGTTCATGGAATAATGTCGCAATAAAACTTTAAAACTACTGGTATTACTTGAAAAGACTTTCGTGAAATATAACCTTGAACGCAACATTATGTGGAACATGTAGGTCATTCGCTAAAGGAATCGATTAACATATGCTCACGTCATTTTCTGTGCTTCCCTTATACTAGTTATGGAATATGCCAAATTTGATTCAGTACAGAAAATAAATTTTATTTATTGTTTACGTAGCTAAGACAATTGCAGCGAATTATCATTGTAATTATTATTTTAAGAAATGAACTTATAAGTATGATAAATACATTGATATAATCCATCCATGAAAGTAACAATGTCAAAAAATTAAATTTAATTGCTGTTGAGGAAAGATGATTTCATTCATGAAAGGTGGTAGTCATAATGATGTCACGTGATATTCCTGGCGAATGATGACATCCAAAAATAAATTGTAAGGGAACTTTCCGTATCCTTATCAATAGGTTAGTTATGATAATGTTGCACCTAATATGTTAGCTTACGTCTAAACTTAAACTTACGCATTTGTTGTACACATTCCACTACGAAATGCCGATCTTTATGATGCCATATCAGAATGACAATGCAGAAAGATCTACTGGCATGTTCTGGTTCAACAAATCGTTCGTTTTTTGTATCTAGAATCTAGATCTAATCGCTTTATACATGATATTTTCAAGTCCTATAGATAGACACACATATATATTTCATTTATATTATAAACGGTCTAATGAGGGTTTGTCGTTTATATTGCATATAGAATTGTCCTCCTTGCAGCTACTGCTTCAAATAGCTTGTTACACGTCATATTATATCCATTAAACATTAATGACTGTTTTTAATCAACCTAGTTTCGAATAGTTCCCGCGTACAGTTACCGTGTAATTAAAAGATTTAAATTGTTTATAAAAAATGAACCGCTTATGGAATTTACTTAACACGTATTGGAGATTGTAGCTTGGGCTTCTAACTTTAATTTGTGTCCACTGATCATTGATGTAGCTGGCCTGCCAGTCGATATAATGGCATTTGTTTATAATTTATTTAAACAAATTCAATTATCTCGGCTTCTACTGTGCCGATTTTAATCAACCACATTTCAAATTGAAGCCCTTGATTCAAAGAAGAATCTCTTTCTTGTTTCGAATAGTTCCCGCGTACAGTTACCGCGTAATTTTCAGACAAACACTTGAATCGTTTATAATAATTGAATCGCTCATGGAATATGCTTGAAACTACGCGGGTCTTTGCCATACTTACAGTTCATGCTATGGTATCGCCATCTATGCAGAGTTCCTTGAAACTACTCGCGCTTCTTATTTCCCTTAGGTGTAGATATGACCGATGCCCGAGTAGTTTCACTGATATGTGTATAGATGGCGATACTAATGATCTTAGATAAAGCAGACATATAAGTAGTTTCGAACACTTAGATATAGATGGCAGCACTAAAGCACACGTTGTGTGTAGGATTGACAGGGATACGAGTGGCACGTAATGTCAAGCAGGGCTTTGTAAGTAGTGGTACGGTTAACCTAATAAAGTTTGATTATTTATGTCCCCCTTTATAAAATTAAGCTAATGAAGCTCGAAAATTGTTCGTACTGTCATTGACGTATCAATAAAGTGTTAGGAAACACATGCACCGATAGTCGTCCCTTACGCTTCGACGCATCAATTGAGACTGACGGATCGGGCGCCGCGCGGCGGCCGATCCCGCTCCGCTACGCACACGCGCATCCGTAGCGGTCTGACCGCGCCGTCCAGTCTACTATCCTTTGGTCATACCTGTTGGAATTTCATGTTTTCTGACCAGCTTTTAGTCGGACCTAGGAGTAGTTTTAATTAGTTTATAAAAAACATGTTAATTTTAATTGGTGTCAAACGAAGTCGTGGAATGTTTTAATGTTAACAATTGAAAAAGACCTTCCGGAGTTTCATTCTATCGTCCACTTCCAAACCGAGAACACGTATTTACAGTCATAAGATTGTTTAATAGTGTACTTAAGTTTCATTTCTAAATTATTCAAAGTTCGTTTAAAGCTCAGTTGTAATTGATTTATTTAAGTTAACTATAGTTTTTCTACCATGGGCAGAGCTCTGTAGCGCTCTACGGCACTCAGCCCTACCTTTATAAATTCCCCACAATGATTTTACAATGATATGTATGCACACGTCAGAGCAAACAAAAATATCACTAATTATATTGAATACTCTTGCAAAATAAACGTGAAGTAATTACAATATTTTATTTTTATTAACATTTTATTTCTCTCCTCTACATAGTAAATTAAAAGCTATGCGATAACACTCACAAAATGCAATTAAGAATTATTTCCTTAAACAATAATATAAACAAAAAAATAATGTAATTATAGTCTTTCAATTCTTGCTAAGAATAAACCAGAGAGGAAATTTCCTCCCTCAATAAAAAGATAAGAATGGCCAAGGTTATGTTAACTGCAAACGTCCAAACATTTAGCAAATTGCTAAAAGTGTATAATACAAATCCAAAATTGACAATTAATTGTCTTTACACACGTGAGTATTTCTGTATACAAATACAGTACTATTTAAACTATGTATTATTGAAGAGAAATATATTTACTTTTTCAGGCTTTCAAATACTTTATTCAAAAAAAGATGAAGCAAACGAAAGTCCAAGAATGCGCGAATTTAAAAAGAAGTTGAGAGAACGTACACCCATAGGTATTTTATTAAATTTTAAAGAATTTCTCACAAAGCTATAAAGATATTGTTATTGAAATGACTTAATGTATAACAGAAAAGTTAGAAGAACTAGAAGAAGGAAAACATCCTTATCAAGAAAAGGAACCATTGAAATCATTTCCAAATGATACTAATCCAGAAACCGGCGAAATAGGTGGTCCACGAGGACCAGAACCAACTCGATATGGAGATTGGGAAAGAAAGGGCAGAGTAACAGATTTCTAGATACCGTAATACAAGATGTGTACATAATAGTGTATTTTGTAAAATCTATTTCAATAAACTAATTTAGATTATTAATTTAATACAAAAGATTTAACTGGTAATACCATAAATGAAAAATGAAACATAATAAATGATATATCAAAGTAAAAAATAAAAATATTCTTAACTTTTGGAAATGTCTTATAATTAAAATAATTCAATTATTGCCTATATATTCTTGTTATACTTTTACAGACATTTATAAGTAGATATTGAGTAAAGAAAAGAGAAACAATAAATCATTGGAAAACTCATTGAAAATTATGTATATACATTCTATTTTTATGAAGTGTTTTGTTAAACATAGAACAAAAGAATTCTCCATAGTATCGGTGTACATATTTTAATGGTTTCAACAGAATATTTAAATATGAATCTTTTGAAATTATATCCACCTTTAAATCGTGTGAGCAACAAAATGGTCAATTGTACGCAGAAAATATCTATAAAATCATTAATATACCAATCTACAGAGTTTTCAACAGGTACATGTAAACATTAATCAGTGCAACAACAGTTTTCACATTTTATTACTAGAGATATGTTTCCTTTATTCTTAGGCACATTATCACAAAAGGAATCCAGTTCGCAAGATAAAAAAGAAGAATCTATAAGAATGAAACAATTCCATACAAAATTAAAGTTGCAACCCATACCCCGTAAGTATGTTATTTCCATAAACATAAAGTAATAATTGCAAAATTAATCTAAGCCAGGATTACCATGATTTATAAAGAGGATCATTATTAAAAATGCAATTAATAGGGGTACCTCCAAAAGAACGTTTTGTGGATTTAGTGTTAGTAGAGGTTGATCCATCAAGTGGAGAGTTAATAGCAAATAGTGAGAAGGACCCAACAAAGTGGGGTGACTGGCAGAATGGTGGACGAGTGACTGACTTCTAATTTAAAATTTGTACTTTGCAAGTAACTTATAGATGAATGTACTAATGTATGTTAGATTACTAATCTATAAAAACCTGCAACAATGGATTGAACAGTTAATGGTGGCTGAAGTAATTATGAATTCGTCCTATTTGAAAATCACAATTGTAAAACTTGTTAATGCATAAAATGATTGCAAATAAATTGTCATGTACATTACATTACATTAGAGTAACATAAAATACAACTGTTTATATATTTTCATTTAATAAATGTACATTTATTGAAGGTGAACTAGTAACAACTTATTGCTATAGTGAGTACTCCCTGAATATTGATTTCTTTTATAAGAAAATCTTTTTTATTCATAAATGATACAGTAACAAAGATTAGATAAATACCAAGTAATATTGCTCAATTTCAAGGAATTCAAGAAATGTAACTGCAACACTTTTTCACACAAATTATCAATTAAATGCAGCCGTTAATCATAGTATTCACTGTCACTTCGGAAACGATGAACTTCATCTCATATAAATCATGTTTCCCTTATTCACATAGCAACTCTTATTCCTTCACGAGAAAGTTGGTGTGAATTTTTGAAGTATAAAAAATGATTCCCATATTTAATTATGTACACTCTAGTAATACTATTCTGAAACTAACGAAATATTATTAAAAAAAATTGACAAGTAATGTAAATTTATACATACTTGTAAATTTCTTTTAAAAAAAAGTAAATCAAAATATTACGTTAAAAATGTATGATTGCATGACATGAAATTAATATTCATAGATACAATGAGTGTTATCTATATCAGATTATTTTCTAAAGTGCATTATTTTATATTTACAGTACATTTTCATTTTACAGTATGAATACAGGAATTCTCAAGTCACACTTTCATGATGCGCAATACACAAAATACAAAATTCTTTTATTAAAAGTTAAAATTAAAAATAGCGAAGTATTTACAAAGTGGCAATTCTTACAGCGTAATATTTTCGTCCTACTCCTAACAGATCCATAGACGACTTACAGCATTTTTTTTCTCGGTAAAGAAAATAAGATTAATTTTTCGCTAAGTTGAATCATTCGTGATAAATATATTACAGATCTGAAAATCTTGTAATGAGAAAATACTAGAAAGTTTAGTATAATTAAGTTAAATTTTCGATACTAATTAGAGTTGTAAAATGAAAAAGAAAAAGTAGAAACGATCTAAAAGTATAAATACATTCATTCGAAATGAGTTTTTCAGTCTTTCATCTAGCATCGACGGACCTGAAAATTGTAGTTTTAAGGTAGCATCGAATATTAAAGATTATAGATCTTAACGGGTTATAAACTATAAAGTTTTATTGATGGCTAACACATCTCGCATCATCATGTTCCTGAGCGTCCATAAGGCGTTCACTACATTACCATGGTTGCCTACGCCATTGCCTAACCATTCCGCAGGTAATTTCGTTACATCAGGAATTTGAGTGTTATCAGGATTAGCATTCATTTGTTTATCCCAATTTGATATGTACCGATTTTCCACATTCAACGCTTCTATATACCTATAAATCAAACGAAGACATTGTATCTTTATGCATGCACGAAACTAAACCACAACAATAAAAATCAAACAATTTACCGCAAGTAAGCATCTGAATGTAATACACGACTTGGTCTCGGAGGAACAGCAATAAACATAGGTTCTGGTTGTTTAGCGACAGGTATGTTACTTGTTTGTGTTGCAGCTGCTGATGTTTCTATAATGACAAAATTAGCTTGCACTAAAATGTAACAAATATTTATAATTAACGTTCCCGTAGACTTATTAAAATTCAAATACCTGCTTCCATAGGTGGTAGTACCGTCGGACCTTTTGATGCCATATAATTTCTGTAATACGAAATGTAAAAGAAAGTAAGATATATATTCGATTATGAATTTAAAAATATTTATTAGAGATATAACATTTTGACAATCTTACTTGCTCCTTTCCGAAGGCGGTATTATACGTCCGTTTGACTTAAGGATATGTACTTCCTTAACGTGCCTCGCAAGTCTTTGTACACTTGGAAATGGAGGTACAGATTTTTTCGTACGACCACAGCCGCGCCATTGACATTGAAATTCTACATCTGTTAAAATATATGTTTCAAAGATTCAATACATCTTTTACATCTGATGATGTGTAACTTGAAGATAACCACCACATACCAGGTGCTGCATTAATAAAAGATGATTGGACATGTCCATTTTGTTCCGCAATACAATGATCAATGCAATCTGTCATATCTTCGAATTGCCAGTCACAATTATCCCAACAACATTCGTAAACTACATCTTGTAAAGCGTTAGTGCTTACAGAAACATTATTCCCCTTAAGCTGCCCGCCATCCTCGTTCATTTTAATTGCTCTTTCTTCCCAAGCTTGTTTTTCTCCAGCTGGTAATTTCCTCCACTGAAATATTAAAAAGATTTATTCGTTACAGTAGCTCTTCCTATAATATTTCAATATATTTAGAAATCAAGTTGTCAAACCTTTTCTCGTGATCCATTATAACTAGTCAAATAAACCAATTTCAATTGTATGGCTACTTTCCAAATGCACAAATAATTTACAATACATATTGGTATAATACTTTGCACAATACGTAACATACACATGAAATATGCGTTTTAATATTCACAGTAATTTATAGATAGCATGTAACGTGTCGTGTTTAAATATTAACAGTTTGGAAAAGAAAAATGTGGATAGTAGTCACAAAAAGGATGTATGTATCTCGCTTGAAAGAAAGATGAAGCATGCAGAGTGAGGTAATCCTTTAACGAATATTTCACGAAGAGGAATTTTACTCGACAGAAGTTCTTATCACGATAGCGTAATTGAAAAAAATTGATTCTGCATACCTTCCTCCTTCAATAATATTCTTACAATAAATTAAAAATGAACAGTAAAAAATAAATAAATACCTCGTTGCCAACAATTCTGCTAATCTCCCCAAAGGATGATTCAGGATTGTTTTGTGTAATCTGCGTTCGCATTTTACTCGAATATAAAATATAGCCCGTAACTAATTTCTTACCCGCCGTTTTCTAAACAGAAGAAAACACAAATTATAATGTCACTGTCTTATGAAAACGAATATTGATATTATACCTTTAGAGGTAGAACATCTAAATTGTCGTTCTAATGTTAAGTAACAGAGATTAAACGGTGCAGAAACAACAACAAAAAATATATATAATATGCTGGCATATTTTTCTAAACAAAAATAAAATGAAATAAACAAAATGCGATGTATGATTAAGATAGAAGCAAATAATATCACGATAAGGCCTACCTTCTTGGTCGACACAGGTGTTTGAGTATTGGAGAGCACCGGTTGAGCTTCTGCAGATCCAACGGATGGTGGACCACCAGCGTCCATGCTGTCCTCCCCAACTCCTACTCCTACGCCCACTCCTAATCCTACTCCCATGCCTAGTACATCAGGTTCCAGCTTCGGTAACAATGGTGATGCTTCCTATACCATTTATGTTATGTTACGTTCATTATCTGTTACCGAATGTAATACAATGAATATTCTTTTGAACACTTGGTGTAACAGTTTTATGTAAAGCTATTAGCGAAACAAACTTCCCTTGATTATAAGTATTGAAAAATGTATAGAAATTCTATCAACCATTGATTAGCAATTGATTGAATTTTGAATATAAGACATTTACTGCGCTATAACAATGACACTTTAATCGTTCAATATTTTGAATTGAATTTCTCCTTCTACATCGAAAGTTTATAGATATTCAGATGTTAGTATTCTATGCATTCCACTTAAAGAAAGATATTTGATTTCTATATTATTTGGGTTAGAGTTACATGGAAACGAGACTTTATGGTGGTATTTACACATAAACCCAACAGGTGCTCTGAGTTAAAATCGATGAAAAATCATTTCTAGTCCTCCTTAAGTAAAAAAAATGCAACATTGGACATATATATACGTACATATAAGTAAAAGAAAACAAATAAGAAAAGGAGAAGAAAAATAAATATGAATATGCCGGCACGAAATGAGAAACATGCTTAGATACAAGTTGGTAGAAAATCTTCGTCATCACGTGCAAGTCATATTTGAATATAGAACAAACTGTGTGTATATAGCACAATTGTGTACATCTATTTATAGTAAATATCTTAAATATGAACCTGCGTGTGATTCTAAGAAAGCATGCATGCTCGTATGTTGTGTCAACAGTACTTAATAAATTTGTAAGTATAAATTACCATTTCAAATTGAGTTGAACTAGGAGTAACAGATTTAACTTGATTTTGCGCTTGAGCCACATCGCCTGGAACCTATAATGCACATGTCACATGCAAAGCATTAGTTACATATTAAACAATAGGTATAACGAGAAACATATGGTTGTAAAATTATTGTGTAAAATGTTATTTAAATGTATATACATTTCTTAGATACCTTAGCAGGAATAATAGGTCTTCGGAAGAAGTAAATTTCATCTTTTGTTACCGTCGAACTGTGATTGAAACTTTTTAAACCTTCTTCTCCAAGTTTTTTTATGAGGTTTTTACTTTCATCGTATAACGATTCACAAATATACACATCATCCTCCGGAATTTCCGTCGGCCGACCTAATGAAAATGTGAACAATTTTTATACAAATGCAAATGGCCTTTTTAACATATTTTTATCAGCTTTTAATTAGTTTTTGTTATTTATAAATATTATGTTCTTATATACTCACTACAAATGTATTCCCCATAGTCTAGGACGGTACATTTTCCAACAATAGCTACAATGGGGTGAGTACCATCAACTGTAGACAAGAATAATTCTTGTTTGTAAAATAACTTAGTAGGAGCATGTGGAACCTCTGCAGGCATTAATAACCATGGACCTTTAAAGTAACACTTTCCACTAAAAATAAAAATGATTTAAAGTAAAGTATAATTCATAAATAATACATAATAATGAAGTATCGCTTACTCCTTTGTTGACCATATAGCATCAATTTGTGCAATTTGTTGTCTACCACCATCCGTTGCTACGTAAACAAAATCTCCAATTTTTACAGACCCTGCGCATGTGTTATACTGTTCGTAATATGCATTTTCCGTATCGTCTGGGTTATACAATATCACATTCTGTGAAAAAGAGAATATAGAAGATAATAAAGAAGAAAATTGCTTTTATGTACGGTGGTGCAGTTTTGAATTATTACTTTATTAATTATCCACAATAATATTACTTACCGGTCTCTCCTTTTCGGTCAATTTTTCACCTTCCTCTAATTCAGCGATTTCTTCTTTGTGCTTTTCCAGCCTTTCTTTATACACTGATATTACACGCTTTGGTTCTAATGGTTTTTCTCTTGAAATTAATTTTAAATGATCTGGATCGAAGTTCCAAACTTTAATTTTTTTAAATGCTCTCGCTTTAGTTGAGTATCGCGATTCACACACATAAACATCTTTCTCTAAGAAACCTTCAGGTTGCATTCTAAAATAATCCTTAACGCTTAATACACAACATCTTCCAGCTACTTTAGCCAAGGGAACAGCTACATGAGCATCACTTTTAAATAATTCCTTATCGAGGAATTTTCTAGATGCCACATGATAAGTTTCACTTGGTCTATAAAATAAATTGCCATATAACATTTGCTGGCCTTCTGCATTCGTCCATAAACGTTCTATAAGCACCACGCTATATTCCATTCCTCGCTCTGTAGGTTCTATATATGCAAAATCTCCTGCTCTATATACTTCTTGGTTGAAACTCATTGACCCACCATTATCATTATTGCTTCCTTCCGCATTAGTATTTGTTTCTGAATCCTAAACAATAAATAAAATAAATGTACCTGAAATCTTTCTTTTTATGTAGGTTCTACATGTATTCCTCCTCATAAAAGCAATTTGTAATAACTGTAAAATGTTTATGTACCTTTGTCTCGTTCCCGTCGCAACTTTCATCTTCATTGGGTAATGACAATTCTTGTTGCTGTTTAACAAGTTTTAATTCTCCAACTTGAGCAGCAAGGTCAAGAAGTGTATAATTAAGCGCTAATGAATGTAATAAAGCACCACTACGAGTGACTCTATCACGGGTACGTAAAAAAAATGCTTGAAGTTCTAAACTATCTTCGAAAGGTTGTGAATCTGTACGTGACAGTCTTCTAGCTCTTTCTAGACATGTAAATACATCTTCTTGGAACCTATCTAATCTCTTATATACTCCTCTGTCCAATCTTCTTTTAATTAAGTCTAAAGATAGTCCTCGTATCCTGGAATAAATAATATAATAACATAAAGCTACTCTACATAGCATTTGATTTAAATAATAGACAACATACTTCTTTCCGTCAACAATATCATGCTCTGGAAGCTCTGCCATAGAATCTGAATAACACCTTCCTTCTTCATCTTGATGATTATAAAGTGCAGTAAAAATTGTTGCCAATATTTCTTGAACAGCAGCTGATACATCTGGAACACTTTCCTCGTCTTCGCTTAATTGTAATTTTGTTTGTAGTACTAATCTTTGTAAAATTAATGCGTCCTAAAACATAATTTGAATAAGTTTTAAATCTACATATCCAAGATTCATTAACACCATCAAACATTATTTTACATGTATACGTTTTTGCAAACAAGGACTTTTAAAAACAAGATAATGAACAATATTCCGAAAAGAATGCTGATTACTTCTGCCTCACTCTTCTTGCACTTTTTTGACAAACGCTGATCTACATCCTTGTCTCTCATTAAGCGAATAAAGCAAGGTCGAACTTTTAATGCCCTTTCTGCAGTAACATTGGTGTCATCGTTAATATTTCCTTGTTCAAACATTCTGAGTAACAATATATACGCACATATACATATACACGCATAGGTTTTTGGGAAAAAAACTTGCAAACAAGTTGTAACTTCTATAAACCTTTACTAAACAACTTCCCATGTGTTTAATTTATGATTGTTACTTTGATAACTCTATATATTCACATCAATTTTATTATTATATCTACTCATAGATAAAGTAATTATTTATTATGCCGCAAAATCCTTATATGGTGCTGCATGAAACGACAAAGCTAACGAAAGAAGCTAACTTCAGGTAACCTCAAAAAACCCATAACCGTAAACAGTTTAGCTTTCCATGTTTTAGCGCGAAATTTCAATTGAACTTCTGACTATCGTATTCTCATTTATACGCGCCGTAATTGCACATTTACAAAATCAGTTTAAATCAAACTAAACAAAAAAGATACTGCTGTATATTACATTTTCTAACCCAAATTTTTGTTCTACACAAAAGGAGTAACCAGAAATTACTGTGAAACAACGAAAATTAATCACCCAATCAAACAATCATTTTTACATATTGATCACTTTTATTATACTAAATAAATAATCAATACAAACCTTGTATATTTGTGAATCCGGCTCATTATACTTGCAAGCATTATCAAACATCAATATGAAATCAGATACCAGTTCATCCAAATTCTCATATCCATTATTTTTTAAAGCGGATGCAATTTTCTCCATATTCATTGGCTGTTTAATAACCTCATAATAATCAGGATATTCATTTTTATTTGGCAACTTCATAAAAATTAAGGATAACTGTCTTCCTTTGGCATCATGATAATCTTTTATAGTGTCGTACATAGTTTTTAGCTTTTGTAAGTGTAATGGCACAACCTTTTTAGGCCTCCTATGTATTGTAACAATGTGTATTATGATGTTTATGATGTTTATGCGATAAATCGAATTCGATATTTCAGTAATTACATTCAAATAAAACATTACATACCCAACGTTTCGGGTAGGAGTAGATGCACTGGATTTCGTAGGCTTAGGTGTATCGGGCAAAGGGCCCAATTCTTTTACTTTGTCCATTAAAACCCTCTCTAACGTATTTGCATCCTCGTATATTAATGAACCTTCTTCGTTGTATTGGCGACAATTATTAAACATTAACTAAAACAAGAAGGTAGTATAGATCGATAAAATAATAGTATATTTTACGAGGGCAGAGATGAATATGGAATGTACCTTAAAATCTTGTATTAATTCATTTTCACTCTGATATTTTTCTGCTTTAATGTTAGCTTCAATGGCTAACATGTCAATTGGTTCTGCTATTACTTGATAATAATCAGGGTATAATTTTTTAGAAGGCTTTTCCATAAACATTAACATCGGTTGCCGACCATCTTCACACTGCAATATTACAAGCTCTGTATTGATAAGCTTCAGTATTAACATGTCAAATTGGAATTACTTACAACGTATTCTATTACACATTTAACTAGTGTGTATAATCTCTTTTTCAATGGTATATTGTCTTTATATTTTCCCCGCGTTAATAGATTTGATGCACGCTTGATAAGTTTTGGTTGGTGGGAACTATTTTCAAATTCACTATCCGAATCTGAATCCTACAAATATAGTAACACATAAAATGAAAATTCACATTGAAAATTTGCATTGGCAATTCATGATTTGCAGATGCAGACGAAGGATTGTTCGTTCGTATTGTTAATATGTTGGTACATTAAATTATACAATAAACCAAAAAATTCTTTACAATGAAAATGCTCACAACATGAAATGTAAAGAATACACGCGTCACACCCAAATGCAGTTTTATTTACCTGGTCAAATTCCAACAATTCTTGTACTTTTTCTTGCATAATCTTTTGCAGTTTCACGGCGCACTATAACAAAACATTATCATAAATTACTATATTAAACTCACACATGTACAATTTTCAATCTATACATCTTACCTTATATAATCTAGATGTATGAATATTATACTTTTTTGCATTTTCAAACATAATATTCATATCACCAGCCACTTCGCTAACTGTACCATATTCCCCTTTCTATAAAAGTTACATATTAGGTTACAAATGATCTTCCAAACTATAAAGCAATTTATATTTTTACTAATTACCTTTATCTTAGTACGAATTTGTAACAAAGAAATGGGATTTTTAATCATTTTATAGTAATCAGGATATAATCTTTTTGATGGTAGTTTCCAAAAATATTCACTCATTCGAACTCCTATATAGATAAAAAAGATTATTAATTAATGTTATCATCAATAGAAAGTGGTATTAGTTATGGATATTGTTATTTTAAAATGATCATACAATACCTTGATTATTAGGCGCTGTTCTGATAGTTTGAAATAACTGCCACTGTGGATTGTCAGCTTCTTCAGTCTCTGCTGGTTCTTCTTCTTCGTCGTCGCTTTCTTCATCTTCATCTGGTAATGTTGCAGTTTGGGCAATTAAAGATTGCGCCATTGTACGACTTCCTCTCTTACTTCGTGTTGATGGTGCAGTTGTTGCAATTTTTGGCACAGTACTGGTCAATCCAATATCCTGTTTTCTTGCTGCTGCAGTAATAATCTTTTTTAAAAGTTTAGCGTCTTTGTAAATTTGTGAACCAGGCTCATTAAACTGACAAGCATTGCGACACATTAGCATTAAATCTTTTTCCATATCGGCAATACTGCTATAGGCGCCGTCCTGAATTTTTCTTGCGACTGTCTTCAAGTCTACTGGAGTCTCAATCACGTCATAATACTCTGGATATAACTGAAAATACAATATATCCATATAATATATCTCAGTAAATTGTGAACATTTCATTCTGTAAGAATTTATCAAACTTTTTTAGATGGTTTAAGTTGAAACATTGTATGAAGTGGTCTATTATTATCAGCTGGATCTGTTGCAGTCATAACTGCTGCAAACAAATCTTCAAATTGTTGCATTGTCTCTTCGTCAGGATTTGTAGAACTTTCGGATGTATCCTCAGCATCTTCTTGCTTCGTTGCAACTTTCCGAGCCTATAGTATTAAATATCTCTCTGTATATTTGTAGTCATGTAGAATGTTTCGGCTGCACGGTTCGTATTATGCATAAAATATTTGCTCACCAAACGTCCCACTTTTAAAATGAGCTTTCCTTTAGGCTCTGGTTCTTCATATTCTTCCATAATACGATTTTTTGTATTTATACATAATTCCCAAAGTTCAGTGGCATCTTTATACTCAGGCGATGTACGCTGTTTTAATAAAGGAATTGTAATACATCAAATGTTAAGTTAAAATGTGTGAATGCATACATATTTCTTAGAAATATATTATTAACAATTTACATTTATTTAAGTAAATGATATTACCATATAAAAAGCTTTTGCATTGTTAACCATTAGTTGAATATCAGCTGCTAAATCATCCATGTCCCTATATTCATCTGTTTTTAGTTTCTGTTGAACCTTTAATAGGTCTATAGGATTTGTTACAACTTCATAGTAACCTGGTTCTTGTCTACGTTTAGGCACGCGTATAAATGCATCACATAATAATGTCCCATCTTCTTTCTTTTGATTACGCAGCACGTCGTATAATTGTTGGCACAGGTCGCTCTAAATATTTAATAATTATTTATTTTTAAACAATCCCAGAAATTCGTATACATTACAAATTCCAATAATGTAAAGCTACTCACAGGATCTAATTTTTTCCTTCTCTTTGTTGGTTCTGGCGGTATATCATCACCGTCATCTTCTGTGCCTCGACTCGCGACTGAAGATGTTCTACGGCGCTTGTTCATCTTGAACAATCTTTAAAATACAGGTAAGATAAACATGTGTGCACTCCAAAATGTATCAGAATTTTATATCAATATAGGGTTGCTATATCACAAGTCCACATCTAAGTCATAATGTCACTGTAAAAAGTTGTTTCACTGGAAAAATTGAGTGCATGTTATGACTGACCAAAAGATAGTGTAATTACGTCACTTGAATGTACAAGACCAAGACGTACATCAAAACATCACGAAAAGATTTCACGTACTAAATACTTGACAAAATCTGTTAGCCTGCAAAGAAATTCCTTAGCGTATGTATAAGGTATGAAAATAATCGAGATACACAACTGCAGCTACGAAAATTTGGCCGCCATGATATGTCGCCACTGTGCTTCAAAATGCATAAATCGACAGAAATATAATATGTCAACTTATTCGCTGAAAACTAATCTGTTACGATTGGAATTCAGTACAACCATCGCAAAATATTCGCACCTAAATAACACGATAAAGGCATCAAAAGAAACTATACTATCACAGTCAATAATAAATCTCTCTGCCAAGTAAAGTTTGCCGCCATATCTAAACCTCACTGCATCTTTGAATATTGTTGGTCTAGAAATATTATCATTTAACTTTTTGGGACACTTTTGTTATCATGCAGGTGTATCCTCACCTGTTGTTAAAATTTGTATAAAAAGTTTTTCATTAATATACAACATGTAAAATAAAAGGGTCTACAAATGTACTACACTTTTCATCTGCAACACACGATGACACACGACTTGGCTAACGCCATGCCGTAAGCAGTCGCGGGTTTATAATCACACGATCTGTACGATCCTATAGCCAGAAATAGAGACTACTTCATATGTCCAAACATAAATTTACTTGGCCGGTAAGGCAGACGTATTTTAAACATACGTATATCATACCTGTATTTAATCCAAATTTAATATGAAAGCAGCAATAACTCATCAGTAAATGTAATGCTATATTTAATACGATTCTTAGAATATCCATCGCTATGCATTTTTTAATAAGGATTGCTTTATACAGGAATACAAGAATTTTCATTTTGACAGTAGATAGAAATATATATATGCATACTTTAAAATATATTTGCATTTACGAAGCGCGAAACATTAACAGAAACAAAAGATTTACATTGGAAAGAATGTTACAATTTATTTAAAATATATGATTGTGTATTATGGCTCTATGGCTTACTAATTATGGCTTACCAAAAAAATCTTATGTAAAGTGATAGACCTTAAAATGCATGGGATCTGCTTTACATGTACTTTTAATATAATAACATTACTATTAAAAAAACCGAGTGCTAGGTACCAATTATATATCGATAGTTTAAATTTCGATGTATGTACACTCTGTGGGTACATTCAGTACGCGCGCGCGTACATCTATGGTAGGTGGTTGAGTAATCTAGCGCTATCTAATATACAATTCTTACACACACACCGAAGTGTGACCTAACCCTGCTGGCAGCCATTTTGTCTCTTCTCGAATCGGGATCGGCGAAGGCAGTAAGTTTTTGCGCATAAAATATTATATTATTAATTATTGTTACCATTAACAGTAATATTACATTGGTCGTACAATAAATTGCAAATTACAATAAAGGTACATTTTCTCATTTCGTCATTCAAATATTTTGTATCCTTATTTCAAAATTTGTATTCTGTTAGGTAACAATTGAATACGATAATCAATATGTACCATTATCAAAAAAGTTCGTACATTTGCAAATTTGACTAATATATATGAGAAGCTACGCAATATTATGTGACTTGTACATATTTTACGCAATTCTTTGTAATTTCATATGGCAGTAAAACTTATCTTAATATTTTGAATATATTTTAATGTTTTGCAGATTCTCGAAATTTTCTTTAAGTATATACCAAAGAAATTATAATTATTGTAAGTTTTGTCATATTCTATTTATATTAACACGTATTATATTCAGTTTATTAAGATGTCCTTTGGACTATGTACAAGTTTTCGTATTCAAAAAAATGTCTAATTTTCTGTAAAGGATCATAAATATGGGTATGATGATACTATAGAATTGAATGATTTGGAAAAAATTCAAATGACATACATGGAAATCAATTTCATTACATATAACTATCCAAATGTCACGTATTAATTGTATTTCAATAAATTCATTATTTCATTATGTGCATTAATTGAAATTGTATTTTAATTTGTATATTGTTATCGGTAAATTACACTGTATTAATTTATTATGTTAGAAATACATATATAATTTCAGCGCAAAATGGCGAATAAAGTATTACTAGCTTACTTAAGACAAACTACCCCAGTGTATACACGTGGGTTAAATACAATGGCAGAAGTCCAGGAAAGAATTGGTAACAGAGATATAGTAGGTCATGGATACAATGGAGAAGCAACTTACTTAGATCGAACTGATTATCCATTGCCTGCGATTCGTTTCAAACCAAACACTCCTGATGTTATGGTAATGTCACTAATAATAATTTTTATATGAAATTTGTAAACTGTGATTATTTTTAATATTTCATTGTAACATTGAATATATTAAATTTAATTATATTCTGTAGTTTTTAAATCATACATTTTATTATTGTACAATCTTAAATTAAGAATAAAATATTGACGTACTCAAATTATACTTTTTTGCAGGCATTACGAGAAAAAGAGAAAGGCGATTGGAAGAAATTATCAATTGAGGAAAAGAAAGCACTGTATAGAGCAAGTTTTCGACAAACATTCAGTGAATTCCAAGCACCATCGGGAGTGTGGAAAGGATACTTGGGAGTAACTTTAATGCTTGTTTCATTCAGCATTTGGATGCTCATATTCCTGAAAATATATGGTACGTTCACTTACAAATAATCAGTATTTATTAAATAAATTATGCTGTAAAAATATTTGTCGTATACACGATAAAAACATAAAATAAGATGTTAAGATACTAGTATTAATAATATTCCATATATGGTGGAAACTTGGTTATACAAGTCCCAATTACTTAGCTTTAATGTCAATTTCATAGTTTCAATAATTTAAAAACATTGGAAAATGTTTGACTAAAAAGCATGTAAATATTGTAGATATATTGATTTTACTTAAAATTGAATTGTATGAAATTTTTCAGCGTTTCCACCATTGCCGCAATCATTCAGTGAAGAGAGCAGGCTTGCCCAACTAAAACGTATGAAGTTACTGCAAGTCAATCCCATTACTGGAATAAGTTCGAAACCATAAATGTACCTTACCTATGTTTAAAAGCATAGCAAAAAATACAGTCGGCTATACAGTAATGTTATTAAATAAAAAATGTTGTATAGAAGGTTAGTAGTAAACAATTTTAATAAATTAAATATTACTCTTAAACTAAGGAAATCTTACTTCGTAACTTTACACCTGACCTATTTGAATTATAAATACCTATATCATGTCGCATATATTTTACAATTTAACAATAACATTATTCTATGAAAGAAATTATTAATGCCACTTCCGTGTTAATTTTACGGAAATTTTTATACCTCTTTTTAACTTTAAATTTATATTTACATTTTTAGAGATTTACACATATCTACATATATGTATATACATTTATTTGGACACATCTTATAGTATTTTACCAAATAGTCTTAAAGATGACGCACGCTTGGAAAAAATTTGAATGATCTTATGCTATAATTAGATTCTGGTATTACAAAAATTGTATTATTTTTCCAAGATAAATGATGGAATGAAAAATGCTTTTCTTTTGAATGTTGCAATGTTTATATTTCAATATAAGATTTTTTTAAGTGGAACATTTTTTACATTTATGTTTTTTAAATATGATATTTTTTTACATTTTTGTTTTTCCCCGTAGAAACGGAAGAAAATGAGAAGCAACTCGATTATACCATATGTTGCGGAATTAAAAAATAGAACAAGTTTAAAGTTAATTAATTTCTCTGTGTTTCAATGCTTAATTTTCCTTATTCTCTTATTTTAAGAACAGGAAGCAATATGATTTACAAGTACAATTTTTACAACTTGAGTTTTCAAATTCTCAAACACGATATTAAACATGTTTCAATCACTTCATAAGTAACTGTTTATTTCATAATATAAGCTTCAAATGTAAAGTGTATCTACATCATTTAATACTACAAAGTAATGATGACAATAACACAAAAACACCTGTTATCACTGTTTATTAAAGTCTCAGTGTTTATACTTTTTTTTTTAAGTAATATTTTTAAGATAGCTGACCGTAAATCGCAAACCGTTAATAATGAAGTTTTACGGAAATTTGATCCCCGATTAAAAAAGAAATTTTGTATCACTTCTGCCGACTAATTAGAAATAGTAGTAGTAATAACCATGTAAAATAGTAAATGGCATTCATTGCATTAGATCCACATTTTATACTGTTCACAATACATACATACGTCATATATGTATATATAGAGATATAAATATACGTATATGCATGATGTGACAAGTAATTGACATCCTAAGATTGAATCACAGTTTATAATGTTATTCCTGAACAATGTTTTGTTAAATAATATTGAAAATACTGCATAAAAGTTTTATAAAGCTTGAGGAAAAGTGAATACTATTGATTCTCTATCTCTGCAGTCGAATTTCATTGAAGATACTGGTTGAAGTATATTACAACCCATATGAATAAAGTGTACTATACAAACAAAGTCTTAATCTCAATAAACGTTTGCTATCGCAAGGACAGTGACTTTCTTTCAATTTGAAAAATAAAGATTGCTATTCATGAATGGAATGTAACTTTAAATAATTAATTATATACAAGAAAATTTTACAAATACACTTGAAGTTCTCAATGATATAAAGGCCTTCTGCGTATTGTCACATACAAAACTTTTGAAATATTGCTCAGATTTTTAAAGAGTAACACAACATGTTTAAATGCAATGTCTGATTCGTGCATTAAATTTATGTAACATTCGACCATGACGTATATACGCTTACTATTATTTCCATAATATAAAAATAATGTATATTATTGTTCAGGGGAGACTAAAAATTACAAACTAGTGTTACGAAATCAGCAATTCTGTATAAAAAGTAAAGCATTATGCACAATTACGATTTTAAAGAACACAGTGTGAAAATCTAAAGTGTATTATTTTATCATCAATGAGTTAGTATTTTCAAAAATATTTTTTATTCGAAGTTTCTTGATCATCAGCACACGAACTTATAACTTTATTAAAACCGGAAAAATATACCTGAACATTTTCACAACAGTACTGGACTTACAATATTACAGAAAAAAATAGATAATTTTCACATAGACATGGACAGATCCATGATTTCAAGTGATAAAATTATTATAACAAACACTATTTTAGATACGTACAAAATAAAAAAATTTAGTAGGTAACTCTTAGACTTATTTTTCTATGTTCGATAATATATATATTACAATATTTACAACAGGTAAGTCCCAATATCACCAACTTCTCTGTCATCCCTTTGTTATAAGAATATAGTTTCATATAGAAAACTAAGTCTTTATCATCATCGTTAGAGCTTGTCTCACAACTTCATGAAATTTTTAAGAAAACTGCACTGTAAATAATCTTTGTATATATCGTTCGTGTTATATAAATGTATTACAATGAGTGCACCGTGATTATGAACACAATCGCTATTCAAAAGTTGCAATAAGCTTGTAATTTTTGTAAACAATACTTAATAAAATATTACACATTTTTTTAAATACTTTTTTTGTAATATGTGCAGTAATGCAAAAAAAAAAGGTAAAACTAAGCCAATCTATATTACAATTCTGTACGTCTTTGGTATGTAAATTTTCGTACAGAATACAAAATATTTCTCGTGAAATGAAGAACTTAATTACACTGGGGCCACTTTGTTGTCCGTACAAAAAAAAAAAACAGTTTTGTCAACTACACAGTATTATAGACACTGAGCCCCTCTATACAGTAAAGTGGAAAGGATAATTTAGTTGTGTGATGAAAGTTAATCAATGTCTTTTCACCACACCATTATGATATTGAGCTCTCTACTTAAGTGTGAAACAAAGTTCAACATTATTTTGCACGTTTCATCACCGTACACAATCTCCAGTACCGCGGGGTGTTATGCACTGTTTTTTTCGTTTCACGGTTTGTGACCTTGAGCTCGGACTATGACTATTATTGTTATTTCCATTACTGTGAAGAGAGTGTTTTGCTTTACTTTGCCCACTTATATTATTGTTTATTCCACGGTGATGATAATTTCCTCTGGAACTATGATGATGATTACCTGGGTCAAATATATATACTTTGAGTCGACATGTCAGTACACACGGTATATTTAATAAAAGAATATATATCACTTTGTCAACTTATATTGAAATTTTGTTTAAATTGCAATATAATTTAATCAGTTTATCCTATTTTAACCCTCACCATACCATGACTGGGTCCGTTCGGATCTTGTGCTGAAGAGTCGACTTAAGTAATGACAACAAATATAGAACCACATGTAACATTTGTAACAACTAGGTATATGCAGAACGCATACACTTGCAGAAAATAAAGCTTTTCGTACAAAACACAAAGAGCGAAATAAATGTTTTTTTTTCTAGATTCTAAATTATTTAGTTATTCAATTAGCACAGTTTTCCTTTGAAGAAAAAAGACAATAAAGTAATAGAATATCAGTTCTACATGTTTGTGTAAGCAAGATCTAGTTACGCGTCCGAGTGGATCCAATCGTGGTCGCCGGAAGGTAGCCCAAACCGTCAAGTACTGCGAGGATTAATTATTTAATATATTTCAACACATCTACTACTCATTATTATATTACATAAAATTCCTAGAAACTTGTTATAATTGTACCATGTGCAGTTCCTTTAAATGGCTTTTTCCATTGTGAATGATGATGAATATGTTGATTATTATATACATGTCTTTCTCTATTCCTATCTTCCCCTTTACCACTAGTGTTAGGAGAATTTCCACGACTACATTCAGAGTCCTGATAATATTAAAATTATACGTTAAAAATCATTACTATTATTGGGTAGCAAATTTTCTTTTGCGCATAAATTAATTGTAATTTCGTACTGTATCACTAGCTGGAGCGGAAAGTGTTGATGCATCAGATCCAGTTGAACTTGACAATGAATCTATCTCGTTTAAAGATAGCGGGAATGTTTCTTTAATCCATTTACGGTATTCTATTACCTCATCTGTCACGCGTATTATTCTTCCTAATATACTATGTATACGATATATTTTTTGAGAATTGATAGTCAAAAAGGTATGCGCATAAAATTTGAACCATGTAGATAATCTTACCTTACTTTGTTTGCATCGTTAACTAAAATATTTAAAGGACTAACTGCTTGCGAAAGAACATAATAAGCCCAATCAAATGCATCTTTTACATACAGAGCGCCATAACTACTACGGCCAATCTGGTTTCCCGGCGTAAGTGGATCTTCTATGCATAATAAGGAAGGTCGATGGCCATCTATCATATCCTTTTGAACCTAAATTGATTGCAAAGTATAAAAGTGAAATACATTTGAAAGATAATAAATACTTCCTGTTTCTTATGTGTATAGTAAGATTGAATTGGATATTTGTAAGATTTGACATAAATATATTTTACCTCTTCTTTCGATATGTAAGTACCACCATCTTTTACACGAATTCCTGTTTTAACATAATTAAATTTCCTACCATATAATTCCAAAAATTCGATTAATAGTACCGCAAGATTAGCATTAGAGCAATAAGCATTTTGCCTAGGATGTAACTGAAATGAAAAATCATTTGCATGGTAGAGATCAATTATTCAATTTGGATAACACAATTTCCATTTGTATATATATATAATTGAACAACACACATATTAGCTTTCCAATTCCTTACAAAACGAATTGGAACTTTAATTGATAAATATTTTTAAATTAAGCATTATTTAACAGAACACTATAAATATTTTACCTGTAAAAAACTGATAGTCATAAGTATCAAACTGTACGAGGAGATTCCACCAGTAAACACTTCATTCAGGTCTCTTTGTAACAAGAATTGCTTTAATACCATAACTAGTTTTTCCAGTACCGGAAACCTCTTTTTAAAAGAATTTATCAATTCTGCAGATTTAACACCGTTACTCATATTAAAACTGATGTCTACTTTAATTTCTGTCTCTTTATCAGTCAATTTGACAATCGGAACACTAGCTTTGTCCAAAACTTTAATAGATGATGGTTCTGCAATATTTTGATCCAACAAAGCACGTTCCAAAGTACGCAATGGAAGATTTGTCCACATTCCTATTACTACTAAATCTATATCACTGCAAAAAAAAGAAATACACATTATCTTTATTTCAGGAACTTAATAACGATAATCTTTCGGTAATGTGTACGAAGCATTATTATTACATTCAACTTGAATCCAAATATTTTTATAATTATGATATCGATTTAAAGGATATCTATGTGTTTGAACATACAAATATATTTATTAGATACATTCTGTTTTAAATATGTACAATGATACGTACCTTGTAGGTAAATATAAACCAGTGCGAAAGCTGCCAAATACTTCAACCTTAGAATCTGGCCACAGATCATATATTACTTGTTCTATCCTTTTGACAACCCGCATTCGTAAACTATGTTCTTCATTAGAGGGACACATATAAGCATAAAAATCTTCAATTTCTTCATGTAATCTAAATGGAAAAATGTAATAATTTTTGAAATTGTTATCTTTAATTATAATTGATTCTCATTGTTTATTATGACAAAGCATTCCTGATACTGCTTGCAAAAAAACTACAGCAATGATATAAAAAAATATACACATGCATAAATACTCATACTTGTTATTTATGATATAATGATTATATTATAGGTTGTCCTAATGTCTGTATTATCATTTATATACCTTTGTAATAAATTAGGTTACCAAAAATTTTTTGAATGTGCTATAAATGTTTATAAATTGAAATTCAAAATCTAGGCAAACCAACAAAATGTATTAAATGCGAAATAAGATAAGTATTAAATTGATCTTCCTTTGGACTTCCATTAACATCAATTTTCAGATAGTTCAGTTTTTTATTTCTTGAATGCTTGAAAATATAACAGTACCCATTAATAATTGGAAATAATCAAATAAAAGCAGAAACAACATAAATTGATATAGAAGATGGGTTGTCAAAGCAATATTGAGCTTTTATACTTGAGATGATAACATGACAGCTTATGTGACATCTATTACGTTTACTTTACCAAACATACAAGTATCATATTTATGAATTTTCATTACCAAAGCAATACTTCCTTATATATTTACATTACTGTATACTGTACAGTTAACAAACATACATTATCTACAGAAGGTAGCAAATTTGAAAGTAAAAAAAATACACAATAATACTACTATTAAAATTCAGCAAAACCTTCAGATAAATACAAACGTAAATAGATCGTATTATATAAACATCCACGTGTGTTGACCATATCATTTATATTTATAACAAATTTGTAAATATTTGAAGTATATGACACCATAGAAAAATTTTATTCGAACAAGTCAATTGGATTCATTAGCGGGAAGAAAGTAATTACATACTACTTTGTAACATTAGTAATTTGTAAAGGGATCGCATGTCTTATATACCCTATTTGTGAACGAGCGTGCGGGCGCACATAACCTTAACTAAGTAAGCCCATATGGATAAATTCCGCAAAGCTTATTATTTTAAGTTTCATAGGAGATATAATAAATCAACGTTCGATAATTAAACTTACCCTATAACGCCTTTTGAGTAATGTTTATTGGATACCCGCCACGGACAACCGCCGTATTCGCCAACTAAAGCATCGTAATTGTAGTTCATGCCGTAGGTACTAGCACGATTATCACTTTTCCTACGCGATGGATTATAATAGCTATTGCAAGTATTATGTTGCATACGGTCGCCCGTTCGTGAATTAAGAGAATCCAACGATATGAAGTCCTGTTGAAGCTTCACACCCATCATATTAGATGATGAGTCGTTCTTCAGTGTTAAGATATCCAGGCCTTTCTCAGCTTCCCAAATGTGTAACCACAAATCCTTAGCGGGGCCGAACTGCTCCGGTTGATACCAACCGATAGCCGGATCCATTAAATAGTTCTCAATTCTCTATCTTACAATTAATGGTCCTTGCGCACTACACTACAATTTCAATCTTAATTCAACTTTAATTGAAAAATTGTCTGATTTATCGTAACCTGCGAACACTATGAAATTCATACATACGACCAATGAATAACAGCATTTTAGAAGGACCCCATACACCGTTGTACAAGCATAGAGTTAATAAAGATACTTCGAAAGGTTTGTTCCTGCAGATGGCATTATCACCTGCTCACCTGAAAATTCAAAATTGATTTGGGAAGTGCAAATATACAATTGCACTCAACAAATATTTCGCGAGATGTAATTTTATATGGTGCTAAATTGTAGAAAGATGCTTGGCCTTTGTAGGACGAACAACTCATGTTACTTTAAATGGTTTATGATGTATACAATTGTGTAAATGTGCGAACTGTCGTGGAAAATATAATATGAGTTTAGTATATATAATATTTTGTGGGACTAATAGCAATAAATTTAAAAAGTATTCAGCATTTAAAAACGTCCTTTACATGTAGTTACTCTAATGTTTGTGAGCAGCGATTATTAAATCGAAAGGACAAGATTCCAAAATCATTTTTAGCACGTTTAAACGTGCGGGAATATTCAAACATTTTAAATCAAAAGAAAACGTTATTACAGTGACAGCTATTGATACTATACAATATGTACTTAAACGCCTATAGAAATAAAGAAATAGTTAATGAAAATTAGATCCTTACTGAAGCAGAAGTATATAACTACATTCGAAGAAATTAATGTTCCAAGTAAGGGAGAAAAAATTTTAAAAATAATTATATTCAATTTTACTCAATTGGTAATTGGTAATAGGAGGTTTCCAATGTAAATATAATTTAAGCTTTAAAAAGGACAAAAACGAAAGGAAAGCAGGTAAATGCATATAATTGTGAGTAAAGAAATGAAAAACACAAATCATGCATTTAATCTTTGCTATTTTTTTTTCTTAAATACATCACGAAAATATGCAATAAGGGTAGGAGCATGAACCAAACCAATGAATCTACACAAAATCACGAACACACCAATGAACACATAGAATAGTTAATAAAAATTTAATTTTGCAATGACACATTGAAGACCACACTTATAATATTCTACCTATTTCATTTATTCTTATTATGAGTGCGATAATTACTCTCTATTATATTATATTTCTTATATTTCTACACCCCAATGTCAGAATTAATTGTCTGACGGTATAGAAGTGTAATATACTGACACATTTGAATATCAAGAGGCTGGAAATAAAAAATTCTTAAAAACAGACGTTGTATTACATGTTAGTTCCTTTCTATCGGAATAGGCATTCAAATATGTACTTCTATCGATAGTGTAAATCCTAGTAACTTGAGAGCAATGGATTTACCCTACAAAAGAATATATTAATTGTGTTTTATTTCCATTGTATATAATATTAATAAACAGATGTTCTTTGCTGACTGTACAATTTTTCAAGTTTGAAATATTTATTATAACAATATTTCAAAAGCAGTCTGGAGTTTAAATCCAATGTTTCATTCACATACCCATCCATCAGTGCCTACGTTTTCTTGTGAATCTTGTGGTTGAGACACGAGTTGCTTACTTCATACAAGTAGTAACAACATGATCTTTTACCTATAAAATGACAAATGCAAAAAATGTCACGATCATTGTTAATGGCAAGGAATGGGAATGTGTTATCAAACTTTTTGACATAATATAGTCTTCCACGTTATTTATAAATGCACTATATTAATTATTTATTACATAATTTTGCTAGTCTATGTATACACTGTGATTAATCATTTATTAATTCTATGACAGGTGAGTTATCAAATTTATTAATATACAAATAATTGGAGAATTTTATTAATTATTAAAATGACATTATAAATATGTTTGAAAAATAAGGAAAACTGTACGTTTAGATCCATTAAAATTATTCTGCTTTTTTACTTTTCGTCTGTCGTTTATAATTAAAAATTCGTATAAATACTAATCGTATAACAAAAGTGATCAATATTTATAATACTACAGTTTCTTTTATTGATATAATGCTGTCACTTTTATTATATTAAACTATTTTCTTCTTTTTTTTTCAGACATGTCAGAACATGTTGAGTTGCAACACTTAGTTGACGATGACGTTGAAAGTAACACAACAACGCAACAAAAACGTTTTTCGATACTAATGTTCAAATCATGCCCTTATCTTGGTTTAATATTGGCAACATTATCATCATTATTCTTCTCGTTATGCAGCGTCATTGTGAAAGGTTTAGTAGAAGTGAATCCGATGGAATTGGCTGCATTTAGATTTGTGGGTGTATTATTACCGGCAATACCAATTGTAATATATAAAGGAGAACATCCATTTCCAAAAGGACGTAGACTAATGTTAATATTAAGAAGTTTTGTGGGGACCACTGGCCTCATGCTAAGTTTTTATGCATTTCGACATATGCCGCTAGCTGATGCGTCAGTTGTAGTCTTTTCAGTTCCTGTATTTGTAGCTATATTTGCGCGAATATTCTTAAAAGAGCCTTGCGGATTATTTAATGTTATTACAGTCTGTTTAACATTGGTTGGCGTAATCTTAATAACACGTCCACCACTTATTTTTGGGCATACAATAGACTCCCTTTCGAATGGACATATAAAAACACAACACGCTGATTTATGGGGTGCTGTGGCAGCTTTTTCTGCAACCCTTTTTGGTGCAAACGCATACGTCTTATTAAGAGCTTTAAAGGGACTTCATTTCTCTGTAATCATGACAAATTTTGGATCATTCGCATTGATTCAAACGATAGTTATATCTTGGGCAATAGGTGCACTTTGCTTACCCCGGTGTGGAACTGATAGACTTTTAGTTGTTGCACTTGCTCTCTTTAGTTTCGGAGGTCAAATACTATTAACATTAGCTTTACAAATGGAACAAGCAGGACCAGTGGCTATAGCAAGATCAGCCGACATAGTCTTTGCCTTTTTTTGGCAAGTTTTATTTTTCAATGAAATACCAAATCCATACTCAGTAGGCGGAGCAATTGTAGTCACAAGTTCAGTTTTACTAACAGGATTAAGAAAATGGGTTTTGTCGTTACCTGAAACCTCAAGCGTAAAAAAGTCTTTGGGTATCTTGGTAATGTAAAACATATATAAAAGCAGTGTCATTTTAAAAGGCATACTACACTGTTCAATGCAAAGCTTGCTTTAGTAATGATAATTTTGAACAATGAGTAAAACTTTTTATATATAAAATATATATGAAGAAAAATTTCTGAAGTTTTATAGAAATAACATTCTTGAAGTATAAAAAATCACTTCGTTATCCCTTTTATGTTGCACATTATAAAAATAAATAATATGAAAATATTATATACAAAAATATAAAACGTTTGAAAGATTATTAATTATCTACAAAGTGATTACTAAATTTCAATATTATGACAACATAGTAGTAGATACAAACATTAGAATAAGTCTAGGTCATTAGAATAAAATTGATGAGCTGTACTTTGTAACTAGTCCATTATAATAAGTGTTCAATTAATTAGTCATGAAACAATTACTTTAATACAACACAATAATTATAATTAGAAAATAAAGCATTTTATACAATGATCCTGCTATATTCCATAAGACTTCGTAATAAACTTATACAATGTAGGAGAGAGATTTATTGGCATATTTAAAAATATTTCTTCTCGCACTGTTCCTCTACAAAGCTATATTTTCCTAATAAACCGCTTATAGTTACTATAAACTCTAGTCTAAAACTCAGTATTAGAGTTATCGTTTCATTGACATTGTATTGTAAGCTTCATACATAATAAGTCTTCGATTAAATTGATATGTAATACTATTTGTACCTTACAATTCGCACAAAATAACGAAACTACCTTTGTTATACCTTACCATATATTGTAAAGAAATTGGTCCTTGTGTAAATGCAAATAATATAATTTAATTAAAACGAAATATGAAACACTGCACAAGTATTGAGGAATATATTCCCAAAAAGAAAGTTTTGATGCATCAATTTCTATTTCTATATTATATATAGATATTAAATATAGAAATGTAAAACCTTGTACAATTATTGTTATGATTCTAATTATAATGACTAGAGAGATTAAGGAATTTTAATTACTACACCTAGCAAAAAATGTTCGATCTTTATGAGATAATAAATTATATTGTAACTTAGATCATTGAAGTGTTTACATGCATGTAAACTGTAACAGATTTCAATTATGTACACTTCTAAATAGATAATACAGAGAGAGATATTTTATTATTTCAAACATATTGTTTCCGATTTTAGAATTCAATGCACTGATTCATACCATAATACAACCCAGAATTTTGTAAAAGCCATTTATTCAACAACGAATAAATAGTATTATACTCAAAGGAATTCTTCTTCGCAATATAATATATAAATACAAATTTTTACTTAGTCATGTAACCGTGTACATGTAAACAAATATTAAATATATAATTACACTCCAATAAAGTTTCTATTAGAATGTTTATATTAACTCATTTCAACTAAACGAGCATTCTAATTATAATTAGAATGCTATATTCCTATATATAGGAAGATTAATCAGTGTTTCGATTTATAATACTAAATTTTTCGTAATAGGTCAGCTGTAATTTTTTTTTTAACTTTTCAAGCTTTTTCTAAATAAACCTTAAATCATTAAAATTACCGCGCTTAGAGATTTCTCATAGATGTCAATAACACGTACATATTTTTAAAGCATGCTTAACATATACGCAAATACTTACACGTGTTAAAAACTCTTATTCCATGTCGTTTTCCGATTAAAACGTATTTGAATCAAGACAGCGTGAATACACGAATCAAAAACTGTAGTGACGAACAGCTATATAATAAATAATGGTTACACCAGCAAATCATGCAAAATCATTTGTAAATACCCACGTAATAGCAGCGATTACAAGGACGTAATGCATTACATTTCTATGTATGCAGGCGTAAATTCGAAATTTGTTGTTATATAACTCCAATAGTTATAAATATGTAACTTGCTGTATTCACATTGTACATTTAAGTATACATACAAATTGGGCACTGTCTACTTCGTGAATGATGCTGTAAAAATGTACTTTGAATGGCATATAATACAATGTTTGTATACTAGTAGATATGCATAGATATCAGGTATTTAAATTGCTTAGACTGTTGTATTATTATATGGGTATAATTACAGTTACACCCATGGTCATAACTTTCGCATAACTTAGAAAAGAATTAATAAATCCTGTAAACTTAATGCATTACTTTGCATCTATCCTGCCTTTATTATCATCAAACTGAACCTTATCTTAATTCCTGATGAAAAGGCACATTGCAATCTTATCAATGAAACAACAAAAGCAGTATAAGACAGACATCTGTAACATGAACTGGTGTTCTTTTGTATGAATGAAGTGATTTGGCAGGACCATGTGTATTTTATTCATTTATCGTAATCCTGATGCCAATCCTGAGTCCTATCGATTGATTTTGGCTTCGAACCGCGATGAAAACTTTAAACGTCCAACATTATCAGCCCATTATTGGAAGGATCATCCACAATGCTTTGGAGGTACGTCGAAGTGTACATATATTTGAAAAATCTTTGTCACTTCAAAACTGACACATTGTACGTGTAAGTTAACGTGTTTTACACAATACTTATTCCAATAATATTTAATTAGTAGAATTAATAAATGAGTTTTTTAGTCTTAGATATATAATTTTGATCAAAATTGTGCAATATGTTTTTGTATTAGAAAGAAAAGAATATTTTATATTTTATCAGGTTGCGATATGGAGCCTGGGAAAGAAGGTGGAACTTGGCTGGGTGTGTCAGTAACAGGAAAGGCTGGTGTTGTTTTAAATTTGTCTAATGAAGCAAGTGCAACTAATATTCCAAAACAAGGAAGGGGGTTTTTGGTACCAAGTTTTATCACATCTAAAGATTCTGTGGAGCTGTATTTAGATACTTTGCACAAAGAAAATAAAACTGACAAATACAATCCTTTCCTTTTGGTTTTAGTAAATTTATAGTATGTGTATAAAATTTACAAATATTTATAGTAACAACAACTGTACTAAACGTGCAATCTATATAGTAAAAGTAATATTATATAAATTGATATATAAAATTCTAATTGAAATTTATATTTTTAGCAATGCAGATGTTAACTACCTCAGCAGTGATCAAACATCAACTGGACCTGGTTTAACAAGGGATAGAATTGTAGGTTTTAGTAATAGTGGTCTTGATGTTCCGTTTAAAAAAGTTGAAGCAGGGAAAAGAACCTTTCAAAACATTGTTAATAATGCTCCAGTGTCAAATCAAATAAAAATTATAGAGCAACTTTTAACATTCTTAAAATCAACGGAAAGGTATACAATGATATAAACAATTATAAATTATGTGCTGTCAATAATATATTATTCGATATTTTGAATATTTATAGGTGTTTACCAGACCCTGAGTTACAAAGACGAAATCCAGGAAAGTATAAGGAACTCAGTTCAATTTTTGTCTTAATTGGTGAATATCGAACGCGAACACACTCTATATTATTAGTCAATGGAAAGAATGAAGTAACATTTGTCGAGGAAACACTTATGCCAGATTTAACATGGAAACGTCAAATATTTAACGAAAAATTAATAAGCGAGGATTCATAGTACAGTGGATTCCGGTTAATTAGAATACATTGGGATCGGACTAATTTGTCCCAATTAAGCAGGTGTCCCAAAAAAAAAAAACGAATTTCAACAGAATTATAATTTCTGTTTACGTTCCTTACGTTCTTACGTTCCTTTATCTGTTCAAAATACACGGCGGTCCTGCTTAAGCCGCGTTCCAATTAACCGGATTTCTCTGTACTTACAACTAAAAGCAACGTTTATATAACTAATTTTATATCAGTTATATTGTTAATTTACAATATTTGGAATAATATCAACATGTTCTAAATTTGTAGAAATCTTTTACAATATGATATAAAAGAATTGAAAGGTAATATATAAAGTATAAAAGGCTTTATATGACTTATCTGTAATAGATCAGTTGTCAAGAAACTTTTGTGACGAAATTACGATTCGGCATCTTCTACAAGATCATCACCAGAATCTTCTAATACATCTGATGATACATTAGTTGCATCATCAGCTAATTCTGAATTTGGTAAAGTGCTCTCCTCTGAAGATAAGTTCTAAAAATTTCGAAACAATTAAAATGCATAGTTAAAGGATGACATATTCTTAAACGTATATTTTTCAACTTGAGAATATAAACAGACCTGTGAAAGAATTTCTTGACCCTCCAAGTTTTTATTAACAAGATTACCCATCCAAAATGCTGCAGGGGTGTTATTAAGGACTAGCATACCTTTGACACTGTAAATTAGTCTTTCTAGGATAGACTTTGCTGCAGGTATATATTTGCTTAACGTAAGATCCTTTTTTTCTGCACTATCGCAACATATTGTGTGCAAATATCGAGTGCCTCCTAAAATGCAATCGTATTATTTAATAAAATATACAAAGCGATTTTTTATGCTACGTGGAAATGTTTTTCGAGATTTCAAGAGGTCGTCAATGTATACAATCTTTTTAATTTTTGGCGCCCAAGGTTATACAGAGGTCATAATATTATAGGTCATTGGTTTTCTTCGACATTTCCGCGTAACATGAAAAATAACGAAGATATCGCCTTCTAACAGAGTTAGCGAGAGACACACTGTATGTTTGATATATTAGTTGGAGTTTTCAATTGTCTTTAAAATAGAACATAAAATTTATACCTTGCATCATCTTTAATATTTTAGTTACATCTTCTGGTTGATACTTCAGATTATGTTCGAGAACTGGCATTCCAAAAGTTAAAAAAGATTTCAATAATAATGGCATGTGCTTTAAAAAGATCAATATATTATTTTTTGTTGTTAAAGTTTTACATATTTGAACCAATTTTTGAACATTTGTTGCAACTTCACGCCAAAGTTCTATTCTTTTAGGATCACTGTTTGAAAGAATATAATATCTAAAATATTTATTTAAATATAAAATAGTTTCCTTTAAGCAAGGAGTACACACCTGTTGGCTAGTGGTACTGCTATTTTTATGCCATTAATAATACCATCAAACATTTTTTTGAACAAAAAATGAAAGTTATTCTTTGTTATGGATGGTATTCTATTCAAACTACTTTGAGGTTTCTTCAACTGCGAAGTTTCATCGGGAAGCCATTCCAAATTTAAGGTAGCTGTTTGTAGCGGAAAAGGTTCATTACTGATCCAGCTATTTAATAATTCAACGACAGCTGCTTTATATTGAGGACTAAAATGATTATCCTCGGGCCATTCAAGGCATAAGAATGCAAAAGCCATCTTCGCTAAAAAACAAAAACCGAAATAAACATATACTTCCTTTAAATTTGTGGAAACAAAGGAAGAATTCAGAATTCGATAAATATTTAATATGTTCAAAAATGTATATCATGTAGCTTACCATACTTTTCTTTATTTTGCTTAGTGTATGTATCAGAATGTTTCATTAGTGATTGACAGATATTAACTAGTGAAATAGCTAAAGATATTTGCGTAGCTATATCAGATAATGACTCAAAGTATTTGCAAGATTCTGTAACCAGTTCTTTGCACGATCTTAATGTACAATTTTTTTCGTCTATCTGACTTGCTAAAATTCGTAATCCCTCTAAAAATGAAATTTGTAGCTACTAAAATGTTTACTATTGTAAAATGATTATTATGTAAATAATAACACACTCACCTCGTAATAATATATTATAAGTAACACTTTCAAATTCTTTCCAGTTGAAAATTTTTGTTAGAAGACGTAACAATAACCGAACAGCTTCTTTACTCTGACTATCACCTTTTTCTCTTAAAGTACCCACAATATCTTGTAATTTTATACAAATTTTGGGTAGCAATTCTATTAAGCTTTTTATACATTTTTCGTTAGTGTCATATTCAAGGATCCCTAGGAGTTCTTGAACGATGAAACATACTTGTTTCATAGATATATTGTGATTAACAGATTGTGATGCATCTACTTCCATTCTAAGGTCCAACAGATGCACTATCTACAAATGGTACAGTAATTACAAAATTTGTTCAATTGTTTAAGATCTTTGTAAAACAAATTCATACCGTTGCATCGAACTGTCTAAAGTAAATTGGATTTTTGGAACATATTATAGAACCCAATTTCCAATTATCAGTTTCATTAAAACTGGTAGATTCATTGTTTGATTTGTCCTTCGATTTTTTTTTTCCTTTTTTACCTATCTTCTTTTCTGTTCTAACAAATGATGGTACTGGAAATTGATGAAAATAACAAGCAGGTGGCTGATATTTTGTATCACACAAAGAGAACATAGTATTTAATTCACTTTGTAAATATATTAAATTATCTAGCCGTTGTAATACTTGCATTTGTAACAAGGGATCTTTCTGAGTAACAAAACCACTAATTACTTCTCTAAACCTAAAATAATCGTGTTATTATTGGTTTGTTTAAAAGTAATGTATTTTTATTTATGCGCTCAACTTTTAACACACCAGTTAATGCAACATATTACTGAATCCATTACTGAATTTTCCACTACATCGAAATTTTCTGGCATCAATATAGCGCATCCTAAAAGAGAGTCTATAGCATCTAGATCACCATTCTCATTTAATCTGACAGAACAAGTTCTAAGAAGTCTGAATGAAATTGGTACAATTGCTCCATATTTTTTATCCTCAAACGTTATAATACAATTCTGTGGTTCATCTTCCGCCTTGTTCAGACCAAATTTAGATACTAGTTCACCGCTAAACAATAACATACAAAATTATAAAAAGGAAATGCCGTTATCAACATTAAATTAATTGATTACAAAATATTTTGTACTTATAACTTGTTTTTTCAATCATATTTGTACTAACAAATTCTTCCTCTATATAATTTGTAAGATTACTCATAAACTCTGTATCAATAATTTGAGTTTGCAGCACAATAGATGACAGCTGATCATAAAATAGAGCCTTGGATCTTGGACAATTCTTTACATTATTTAGTACGTCCTCTGTGAAGCAACAAAAGAAACAAATACATCTATAAATGTTAGATATCAAATATATTCTAAAAATTGTAATATATATCATATAAATACTTCGAAATGCCTACTAAATAAATTGTAAGCTGCATCTGATGATTCTGATTTTTGCATTAAATGTTTTATTGCCATGACCGCACCTAAGACACCTTTACATTTTATCCTATAATGAAAAAGTAGAATTAAATATCGATAGTAAATAATACTTTCCTTTTTTTTTTGCTTTTTTGAATTAATACGTACAATGGTTTAAAATTGGATAACTGTTTCTGCAGCAAAATAAATAAATCATCACGTAAGGAATCAGCCACAGCACTGGAGTTTGTACATAAATGTTGCAACAAATCATTCAATGTGCCAACTTCTTCTAAACTCAAGTTATCCATCTTTTCAAGTAATATGCGAAGATGATTACAATGTGGAACTAAGCACTGCCTATCTTCTTCTTTTGTCACCATTTTGCAAAGAAATGCCAAAGCATTCTTAATTGTTTGGTCAGTGTCACCCATAAGAAATATAATTCTTTCCAAAATCTCACGTTGTTTAAACACGTTCTCTTTATGACTCTGGAACTGCAATCGCAACCAATCAATAGAAAAGTCAATATATACACGTTCATCTGTTTTTAATAAATTGGTTGATATTTGCAATGCAGTTGGTTGTAACTCTTGAACAACCTAGAACGCAATAATCCGGTCTTTTTTCATTTAAATTTGGACACAATGAACATGTTTAAATTATGTTATAGTGGTACAAACTTGTTTATAATCACTATATAAGAAATTTAATAAGCTTGATCTATAAAATCCAGATCGTATATGTTGCTTAAATATGGTTTCAATGATTTTCTTTTTTGCATCCGTTGTTGAAAATATAAGAAGCTGGAGAATGACATCTAATGGTTTTGGATCCTTGATAATATCTTTTATGACCGATATCGTTGTATTTACTACACTTCTTGAAAGAAGGATATTCATTTTTAAAGTATTAACAATATTTAATTGATTTTGATAACATTCTACAACATTTTCTCCAACAAGTGGTTGTATATCGGTATCACGTAACACCTTTAACGTCTTCCCAAAAATGTCTGTATCTTCACAGTCTTCCAAGACAAATCTGCAAGAATTTATTAATATTTTAATGTTAAATGTACAAACCAAAATGGTATATGTTATTATAATTTCATACCAAATTTGTTAAGCGTTTCAACATACTTTATAATAGCTGGTATTGCATTCGCTTTCACATTAGTTTTCAACAAATTTAATGTTTTTTCTTTGTATTCATTCAAATATTCATTCCCAAGATTTAAATTACTCATACAGTTTAATATCAAACTTGTTAACTCAGAATTCTCTTCCAACACTCTATTTAAAATTTCCGCTACAGCTTGATGTTGTTTATCAGTCACAATATCAGGTAAGAATACAATCAAATCGGCTTGAAACCACGTAGGACATGATTCTAAAAGTTGTTCTAGACTACTAGTTAAAGCATCTGAATTAGTTACAACATCCAAAAATCGGAATTGTTGCAATAATGAAAGAGCCCAGGGAACTGTTTCAATGGAATCCCTAGAAGAAATCAATTTATCAAAATCGTAAAAGGTTCCCAATAAATGATCAAGAAAAACTATAAGAGAGTAATACCAGGATTAGAAACATACGCAATAAGCACAGCTTCATTAAGCTTAGATAAAAGACTGCTATATATTTCAGGATGTAGTTCCGAAACTTGCAACAAAACTTTTATAAGAGATGAACTATGTAAAACACTTGGTGTTCCACTATTAAGAAGTAGTTCCATATCTGTCAGCGCATTTTCAAGGTTTTGATCGTTTTCGAAATATTTTTCCATCAGAGTAATTAGTTCCATTTTTGTATATTTTTTGGAATTCAACAATTCCTTCATTTTCTTTTGCACCGTTATAATATCTTTACCTATAATAATTAATAAATATTAATAAGACTAGTTAAATATATTTGATAACTTGCATGCGAACAATATTAACACTAGGTTTACTAATGTTAACGATATAATTCAATATTAAAATATGCAATTAATACTTGCAGGCAACACACGGAGGATTTAAATTTATCTTAATGCCTGACTCAGACAAAAATTGAATGAATTTAGAGTTTTCGCTATTTATTCCATTATCATTTTCTTCCATAGGGATTGAAATATTTGGCGAACTAATTAAATTATTTGGACGATTCTGAGTTTCATATACATTTTCCACAATATTCTGATTAATTCGTTGCCTCTTTAAAACAGTAGATTCTGCCAATGGCAGTCCAAGATCTTCATCACTATCATATCTCGATGTAGTAAAATTCAATGATTTCCGTTTCCGTGATATTTCTTCATTCGTTAGTCTTCCTTTCGGTGCTTCTGCTCCAGCAGATTTATCTTTATTTGTATATATGTTTCCGCTTGATGCTCTATTTTGACCTTTGAACAACATTATCTTTAACAATTTATTTGTACCCTAACATACAAATAACTTACTTCGATTACTCAAAATCTTCCCAGTCAGTAATGTACTGTTATTCTTTAGTGGCTCCTCATTCGAAGATCTATATTGAGAGGAATCATCTTTGTCTAATGCATGACATCCTATTAAATTTAAAAATAAAATGTCATTAATTTCTTACCCTTATTCATTCATCCATTTTTGCATATGTGTGTTCAAATTTTAAGATACTTTAATCAGAAACAAACTTACTCTGTGTTGATAAGTTCTTTCCAATTAATAACATTTTCTTATTCTTAGATACACCTTCATTAGAGGATGCAGCACAATTCGAATCGCTCCTAGACGATAGTTGACTTTCTAATAAAGTTATGTGCAAACCATTTTATTATAATATCATTCTGATTTCATCTTAATGTTGAACATTTTAATGTTCATCTTAACCCTCGTTTATTAACGCACAGTCTTAGAGACTGATGTAATTGATAGTTATAGTCCGACCACCCTTCTACCTAGTGCTAATATACAATAGTCTCCACACATATAATGTACAAAATGATCATATCAAGTGACACAATGTACAAAAAATATAGGTCTCAGAGATTGGCGTTAGTAACGACATTCTATTAAACCATGCTAGTAGCAATGAGTTAAAGGATTACTTACTTTGAGTCGTAAAACTTTTTCCAGTCAACAATGTAGATTTACTCCTTGTCAGTTCATTGTTTAGTGACATAGTTTGAGAGTTATCACTTCTGGATGATACCTGACTACATAGACTAGACATTACATTTTTATGCAAACTGCTGCCAGCTTTCAGCTTTCTCCTATCCATGATCAATTGTTTCTACTTTTGCGTATATACCTATGTTTTTAGAATTGCAAGCCTTACATTATTCTGTATTAATACGAGTGTGGAACATAATGAATTCTATGACTTGTACCTGTATTTCGTGTATACTCGATAAACTTCTAAGTCATTTTTCTCGAAAAACAATGCCTCGTGTGCAAAAGTTATATTCTTCACATTAGTATTATTTCTTCGTTTATAATCACCTCTTTTAAATTGTACCATTAGCTACTCAAGTTACAATGTACAACACTTTGTATTATACAAGGTCCTACGATATATTGGGGCCTTTGGGACTATCTTGTATGCATACAGTATACATCTACAATTTGTATGATTCTGACTGACAATGGGCCATAAGACTTTTTGCCCGGCAGAGGATACCTAACCTAATCGGGATAAACGTAATAAAAATTGAAGGAAAGAACAATGCGTACTTCTATACATATGTATAATTGTTTCAAAATAAAGCAATATAATAGCCGTTGTGATTCATGGTGAAGATTTTTTACAGTCTATAATGTCTTCGCTTACTTTGAATAAATTGAGAAGGAAAATACCGGTAGAAACAGTCAATAGAGCAAAGAAGAAGATTGACAGATTCGATGGATTGACAGAAGAAGAAGTAGGAAAATATACATTACCAGATTATCTTGAACCGAAACTGGACATGGTTTTCATTGGCATAAATCCAGGTCTAATGGCAGCGCATCGTGGTAGATATTATGCGGGTCCGGGTAATCATTTTTACAAACTTTTGCATGAATCAGGATTAACACCTCGATGTTTAACTTACGAGGAAGATTACAAACTTCCGCAATACGGAATCGGTTTGACAAACATTGTTACCCGAGCGACAAGGTCCTCTGCCGATTTAAAACGTACGGAAATCAAGGAGGGTGGGAAAATTCTTGAAGAAAAATTACAAACGTATAAGCCAAGGATTGCAATTTTTAATGGCAAGTGCATATATGAAGTGTTTGCTAATAAAACAGGCAATTTTAATTTTGGATTGCAACCAGAACATATTGGTGAAACTGCAATCTGGGTTACTCCATCGAGCAGTGCTCGTTGCGCAAACTTTCCAAAAATGACAGATAAATTACATTTTTTCACTCCCCTCAAAAGGTATCTACAATTTTTAAAAGATGAAGTTAAAGATGTGGATATGAAAGAGTTCTTGTTCGAAGGAAGATGCAAACAGTTTATTCCAAGAACATCCAAAATGTGGAGGAGAAAAAATGTGTCTGCATTTTTACATGGGGGAAGAATCGCCAATAAAGATACTATTGCATTAGATACATCGGATGAAAATGTGGCTATTGCTCATAGTACAGAATTCATTGTAACAAGACTGCAATCTGATGAGAATGATAAAACTGACAAAAGACCCGATAGGCATGAATCAGAATCATTGGAAGACTATGAAGCCTATATTTCACAAAATAATTTAAAAACATTTTTTAAAAATGATGAACTTCTACAAAAAGATGAATCATTAGATGTGAATACTATGTACCATAAACAAAATAAAAAAAACACCACTAATGTAGAAAACAATGTGAAATCTCAAGCATTGTTATGTAAAGGTCAAATTAATAATAATACAAAGAAAAAAGATAATAAAAGGCTGTTCCAGAAGCCAGTAAGAACTAACAATTTTGGGCACAGTACTGATGTAGAATTTGTACATCTAATAAAACAAAGACTCTTGACAAAGTCTAAAGATAAGCAAAATTAATTAAGAAGATAAATGTATCAAGCATGTAGTAATTTAAAATTAGTCTATATAAATGCAGTACAAAATACAGAAACATATATATCTTAACTTTTGCATAGAAGCTTTATATTTTTGTATTTAATATTTTGTATTTAATATATAAGACTGGCCTCGCAATTATTAACTAGCGCCTTTTTTGAAATTGTTAAGTATTAGCCAAAATTAAAACGAAGAAATAATGGCTTAATTGAAAAAAATTAAAGGCCACCTTCGTTTTTCGAAAAATGTTACAAATATAAAAACTTACTGTAGGGTATTATGTAGGTTATAGAAAGCTGTAAAACTTTTTCCTTTTTCTTTTCTTTTATAATACTTACCATTAACGAGAAAGGCGGTGGCTAGCAATACTATCAATACTCTATATACTTATATTTTAAATGCGAAATTCTGTAGTGTAGCATTGTTACCACACTTACTGTTAAACAAAAAGTACTAAAAACAAAAAATAATTGTTTATATAAAATGCGCATATAAATTTAATTTTAGTTTTTACATTTGTAATATAAAACATAATTTATGTGATATGTATATTATATTTTGTCCCCAAAGTATACAAGTAAATTCCAAAACACTTAGGTATACAAATATTTTATAACCAACAGTAACAAGCATATATCTCAGTGTAATAACAAATTCGTATATAATACCCGATAGAAAATCTTGGTTCAAATTACAATTTCGATTTTCCGGCTTCCATGAGTGCTTTTAATTTTTGAGTAAGCATGATATTCCCAGTGACCTTTAGCTTCCCACGCATAAATGCCATTTCTGGCCTTAATTTTCCTAATGCCTATACATAAACGAAAACATAAGTTATAATATAGTCAATAAATCTTACATTCATATAAAAATAATTTACCATTTGGATCATGTCCGCATCATCAAGAGTAAGTGTTGCATCAGGTGTACCCGACTTCGGTACTCCTCTATAAACTTCAGGCTTTTTCAAGTCCAGAGCTTTAAAACAACAGGAAATCGGTAAAGTGATGCTCGTGAGAAAGTAATTGATGTAATGAACTATACGTACTCCACGTCGCCTGTGGCTTTCCTTTACGTAAAATGTGATAAACAAACACCCCATTAATTTTTTTGACATCTTGTGGATTTTTCTTAACGTACTCATCAATCATTGTAAATACTGCATCACTTTCGAGAGCTTCGCCGTCAGAGCGGGGGTTTGCTATTGGCTTACTAGTTATCGTGTTCTTCAAGTCAACATAACCACCTGTAATTGATAAAATAATTAAAATAAATAACAAATATTCTATAATAATAAAAATTATGCAGAATATAGCACAGCGGTTCCAATAATGTGTTATAGAGAAATAATAAATTTAAAGATACATGGGTCATACAAATATTTGTAAATTTTATATATATATGTATGCCTGAAGATTGCACGATCTAATAATATTTGAGAATAAACGAAGTTAACATTATTTTCAAGTCAAAATCGAGAATCTACATTTTCTCTGATAACATAGTTTTAAACAAATATGTAATAAATGTAAATTAATATTTTCAATTTATAAAAAAACGTATACTTGAATTCTTTCCAGCCTGTACTTTATAGATTATGATGAAAATTAACGCGAAGTCATATTGTACAGTATTTGTAGGGAGGTCAAGCAATTTCGAAGTTTCATCAAAATTACCTGTTAAAATTGGTACATTGTCTTCCGCTGTATACGTTTGGACATGAATCCTATTTCCTTCTTGCCACATGTCTGTTCGCAATGCTTGTCCTGGTAATACTGGTTTCGAGAATCGGACCTATATTTATGAAGGGAATTAATGTACATGGAAAATTTGTCGATGTAAATATGTTGGTCTCAATAGAAATAATTACATAATATCTTAATGGAAAATGAACTTTAAATAGTCACTTATAACGCATTGAAAAGTATTCGTAATTAAAAAGTTACATGATATGCAAATAATTATTTGTTACAAAAAAACAACGAATGAATATCAATAAACACACCTTGACTGCTTTAAATAAACTTGGGTCGCCATCGGCGTAAGTTTGAAGGACGTGACGAACAGCAAATCCAAGCGAACATAATCCATGTAAGATTGGCCTTTTTTGACCACTCATCACAGCTATATTTGCATCAATATGTAAAGGATTCTGGTCTCCACTTAATCTGTACAACGCTGCCTGCGATCGAAAATGTGAGATTGCTCTATAAATGAATAGTCTATCTATGGTACGCTAATAGCGTCATTTATCGAACACACAAAGTACGTGCAATGATAAACCATTGTTGTTTTATACATATAAAGAATCAACATTGTTATCAGTTAATCGCTCGATGTATCGAAAATTATACTTTAGCTAACTTAAACTGGTGTGTTTTTAAACACACAGAGGATCTGTGCGAGTTACCTGATCGTAATTTGTCTGTTGAGTAACCGATGCGTCTGGTTGTCGATTAGGAGGAGCAATAACTGGTATAACATTTGAAGATGTTCGTTTTCCCAGAAAACCTCCAGCACCTATGATAAATAGGGATAATTGTGCTGTAGCCAATTTATCTCCAGTAGTGACATCAAAAGTTTCTTCTGCAAAATGAAAGCGAAATAATTTTATTTTATTTGACACGTGCCACACAATCCAATTTTATAAAATTTGGTATATCCACGCACGTTGTACTATACATACAGCACCCGTTCCTTTATCCAATAGATCCAACACTTTGAAACGTGTTTCAACGGTAGCTTCGGTTGGTATTTGTTTATGAACTTCAAAATATTGTTCCCCATGCAATATCTGAATTTATAATAATTCCGCAAAAAGTACAAATATATATAGTGTCGTAACGCTATGAGATATAAAGTACCTTTGTTGGATCCATTTCTAAACCAGACAACTCGTCTGATAGCATGGAAGAGGTCATGCAATGTATTGGACCATGCAGAACATAAAATATAGGCAATGCAGAGAAATTGCTGTCATTTTCATACAAATAACGGAAATCAGATGGTATTTGAGTACTAGCGCCAACTGAAGCAAATAACGAGGTAAGTAAATGTAAATTACAGATTGTATGTACTTCATAACAATCTGCTAATTGTAATTACAATGTGACAATGGGCATACCTCCCAATGCATACAATATTGTATCCCGATAGTTGTATGTATGCCTAAAAACGTTGCTGTCCTACACAAAAAAAAACCGTATTCAGTCATTTATAATAATATTACACACTGTGTATAAAAGGATCATGTAATCACCTTCGATCTAGAATTTTCAGATTTATTTCCCTCAACTGCAGCCATCAATTGCCCTGTTACTTCCTGAAAGCATCAATACAAAATTACTTTCATAAAACGATTTTATTTAACAAAATAAGAAAAAAAAGTGATATACCTCAATGGAATTAAAACGCTTTGCAGTTGACATATCAGTGATAGCAGACCACCTTTTTTCAACATCTTCGGGAGTAACTTTGCTAGACACATCTTGTCTTAACGAGGACCCCGATGAACGAATAACATGACCTGGAGGAACATGTGTAACAATAGAAAAAGTAACGAACGTCTTAATTTGACTAATTTTATGTTTCATGCTTACATTTTCCTGCCCAACCTAGTGCAGATTCAAGAATGGAGCCATTTTCTGCACACTTTTCATGGCATAGCCAAACTACTACAGGTGCTATTAATTCCGGTTTTAATTGTGCAAAAAAATCTACAAAATGAACAACAGTAAGATTAAGATGTTCAAAGATAACGGCGCACGATTAATGTACACACAAGGCGCGTCACATATTTTCAGTTAGTTCTCTTCGATCCTATTATCTTTTGTCGGAAGTATTTCTTTTATTTTGTAAGGTAATAATACACAGCAAGAAAACACTTTAAATAAACTACTTAAATGTGAATATTAAAAAATAGAAAATTTTTACGCCTGATGCTTCAAAAATAATTTATGAATCGTTTAAAATGTTGGCCATTTCATTGTATTTAAACATACATTTAAAAATTCATAATATACGAAGAATAAGTCTGGAAGAATAGTGGCATTAGGACCTTGACTGTCCTAGTGTATCCAACTAAAATTATTTTTCATTACACATCTTTTATTGTACAAAACATGAAAAATTCTTCGGACCAAAGTTGTTAAGTATTACAAATAGTTACAGGAAAATAGAAAAATTTACGTATAATTCTATTTAAGAAATTAAGGGTGGTCAAACTCAATTACAGCCCTCTGTCATTTCAATAGTCAAAAACATTGAACATTAAAGTCTTTGAGACAATTAGGTTTCTATTGTAGTTTTAATTCTTTCAAAAACTTGAACTTCTAGCAACATTACTTGCCTCACTCTGTATAACTATATAAACTACTATATGTACCTGGTGGAAGAATATCTTCTGTTAAACGAGAAGCAGCTGTTGGTATGATTACATTAGTGTGAATATTTTTTGCCTTCCCTTCGATAGCCAATGTATTGGCCAAACCTACAAGACCCATTTTTGCAGCACTGTAATTGGCTTGACCAAAGTTCCCATATAATCCACTGTTACTTGCAGTTAGAATTACTCTGCCATAATTCTGTTTAATGAAATATGGCCATGCAGCTTGGGTGGTCTTAAAAGCTCCCTTTAGATGAACATCTTGTATTAAATCTGAAATAAAGTAATATTTGTGATTTAAAATGTCCCAACGTAATCATTTTAGTGTAGTAATACAATATTATGTTGTATAATAAGTTCATGCGTCTTCAACTGCTAATTAATTTAACAAAAACAGAGTAAATATATAATCGATTCATTGGTGTAAAATAGATACCAGAAGAATAATGTTTAATATTCACAAAATGCTATATAAATTAATTGGCCCAAGCCAATACATACCCCAATCTGTCTCTGACATCTTGGCAAAAGATTTGTCTCTTAATATGCCAGCATTATTGACAACAACATCTATTCGTCCAAATGCATCAATAGCAGTAGTAACAATCTTCGCACCATCGATAACAGAATCATAGTTGGCTACTGCTTTACCACCTATAAAATGATTTTAGTGTACAATCATATACTTTATTGACAATGAACTGTGTTTTAAAAGTATGTGCCATGCTTCATAATAGATAACTGAAATATACGTATCTTTACAGTGCTTTATGACAGCTATTATATATGTTGTGATGGATATTAACATTAAGAACCAAGATATGTAGTACAGCTCTTTTGCCATATATTATTTACTTTTTCTATTATCTTCATAATTTTGTAATCTTTTTACCTTTGATACAGGATAAAGAGTAGGAAGATAAGATTACTTTAAAAATGTTATTGATTTGAATAAGTGACATTTCATAAACTGTCACTGATACGAATTGAGAGATACAACCTTTACTTGAAAATTACGCACACCAACAATGCTTGAATAAGTATTAAACCCTCTGCTCTGACCTCAGAATTTAATGCAATGATAAATAAATATATAATGCAATAAAATGAATGTTTCAAATATCCAGATATACATGCAATACATAAATTCAACATAAATTAAAGTGCATGTGTACAAGAGATTGAATTACAGATATCCACGTGAATATTTTGATGAATACGCTGAATAACGTCATTACCATTTTTTCTAATTTCATTGACCACCGTATCCGCAGTTTTAGTGTTACTTCCATCACCGTGCCTTCCTCCGCCTAAATCGTTTACTACCACACTAGCCCCTCTGGAAGCAAAAAGTATGGCGTATGCATAGCCCAATCCTGAAAAAAAAATAAATGGATGTTTGTCAGCTTTATATAGAGCGTATAAAAATAAAAATAGTAATAACAATTACCAGCTCCGGCTCCTGTTACAATAACTACTCGCCCATCGAAACGTAATTCCTCTGATCCCGTCATTGTGCCCACTTAACAATTACTCGCGGCAAGCTATAGTCTACAAGTTTGAGTAATCCGAACTTTTATACAACTGTTCTCACTTCGTAATGCGCCAACAAAATGTAAGGAGGTTTAAAGTCCATTAGCTTTTAAACTGCCACGACACCGTTCCTTGTAGATTGATATTTACGTCCATAAATGCATACACCAATACGTCAGCACAATTTCACCGAGCAGCAGACCTTCCCCCCTCCTTATCTAAATTACAAAAATTGGCGCCGTCTCCATATCATCAAAATATTATTGGTGCCACATTTGAGAAAGGAGATGTGCATCATTTTTCTACGTGTAGATATATTAATTTGTTTATACACAGTAGTTTTTATTAAAGAGTATACGTATACATGAATCTATTCTAGAGCTTCACTCATGTGTAGTTAAATGTACCGAATGCACATTACTATAATACATACATGTATACAGGAGGGAAAATATGAAATTATATTATATTATAACTGTTATTTCAAATATTTGTGACTCCAGCCTTCTTGAATTATTGTTTGTCGATCTAGATATAACAATGAATACCTCATACCACATCGGCAAGATTTAAACCAAGATACAAGTTTTTCGATGTATGACAAAATAGTTATTATACGAAGATGTTATAACGTCCTAATTAGCAATTAAATGTAATATTACAGTATTAACATAAACTAACATAATGTTAGTGACAACATTAATCATCTGTGGTAATTACGACAAAATGTAGAAACAGTTTTATATGTAATTTGTATGTTACAATTGCGAACAGTTCATTAATCTGATATTAACAAATGAATGCATTATTACAAAATTTGGTATTAATATTGCAACTACAAATAAGGTTCACATTATATAGTGAAAATTTATTTCATGAAATGCATGAAAACATACTTATATTTATTCTCATTTATCTAAAAGATAAATAAATAGAACAAACATTTATTTCACAATTTTATTTCTTAAAACTATATAACATTCATACACAGAGTGTTTAATTTAGAACATGAGAGGCAGCAATTGTTACAATAATCGTAAAGTATTATTAAATGTAAGCCTCGCAAGTTTCATTTCTTGACTGACTTCATAGTATACATATAATGAAGTGGAAATTAAAACGACACCAATATGCATATGATCGATGCATCAATAAAAGATAAGTAATGAAATGTAACAATATCAGATTTCATTGCACATGTTGACGCCTACGTGCTGCCCTTTGTTTGCCGAATCGTGATTCCATTTCTTCTAAAACACGTGGAGTATATCGCACCACCAGTTTTACTGAATTTTGTGCCTGTTTTAGTAATTCTACTGCTTTCTCGTGATTTTCTCCTTCCACGCACTGGGAACGAAATGTAAATCATTAAGCAAAACCTGGAGTATTTTAAAGCTAGGTACAAACACTACGAGGTGACCTCAACTGAGTTGAATCGTGTCGTGTAGTAGAGTACACAAGGCAAGCTCGTAATGTCTAATACATAGCTTAATAAAACAAACACAAAAAATTAATAAAAAAAAAAAAACAAGAGAACTAACCACTCCATTGACCGAAAGAAGTTGATCACCACGTTTGAGTCCACCGTGTCGGTCGGCAACACCCCCCGGAATAATTCGTGAGATATAAATCGGTGAATTCTGTTCTTTGCCACCCATTACATTAAAACCAAGACCTTCTTCAGTTTTGGGTAATTCCACCACTCGTGGATGTGCATGACCCTCGCTCGCTGCAAAAGCAGCAACTGTGGCCTTTGCTGTAGCTGATGCACGGACGTCCTGAGAGCCCTGAAATTATTAGTAGTATCATCATACTCTGTATGCTACCGTAGATGTGTAGTCATTAACATCTAAATATACAATACCTGAATGTCTACAGTTTCATATACATGTTCATATACTTCGCGTACAGCGCTAAGGAAGTCGCTCTGCAAAACTTTCTGTAAGGCAGCTAATTTTGTTGCAGGCACTTCTCCGCCTGAAAAAACAAGTATCACATATAAGATTATAAATATTAGACAAACTTTTAGTCAGACCCTAGTCACTCGAAACTCGAGCAAAGAACTTAAATTTTCTAATTGTAGATGTTTCATCTTATCAGAGCTTTCAAATGAGAGAGTTTTGTTTATCCATCCAATACAATGTCCAAAGTTATTATGATCTAATGACGTAGCAAAAGCCTCAACCCTTTGCATTTAACAAGGTTCGATTGTATTACATAGTAAAGTCAGGTATCTGATCTATCGAAGATAATAAATCTAACCAAGGACGCTATGAAGAAATGACCACTACCCAAGACCTACATAAATATGGAAATTTTTGCCATAATACTTGTTACGATACTGTTCTTTTTTGACATATGTAGTTGTTAATAAAATACATTTAATTAATTACCTTTTTGTAATTTGTCTAGTAACTCAATAGATCTCTTAACATCTGCAAATAAAAACAATCACGTTGTTATACTCTTCACTTTACTCAAGTTAGTTATGCTAATTCAGTCAACCAATGTAATAAAAGACACTACTTCTACTGGCATATTGTTAAGACTGTTATTATAAACAACACACAGATAATGTACAATTATTCATTTCAGTCTATTCACAGAAAATCTACGTATTTACTCATTAAAACAGTCATATATGCACAAATTTACCATTGGCTAATGTGAGGGGTTCGCCCATCGTTACCATATCTGCAAGTGAATACAAAATTGCATAGAAGACTTATTGCAATAATTATGTTATATCTATTTGTGAATATTCGAAGACCCGTTTAATCTCCTACAAATACAATACTTTCCTCGATTCTGATTCCAATGTGGTCACGAACTGTCACAAAAATACGTCAACAATTTATAATCTATCGACCAACTACTATCAACCAAATATCCGTGGCACCTTGAGTGGTAGCTAAATGTCGTTTTCTATTGTTATCTAGTAATTCACAACTACAGTAATTCCCTAGATCAGTGTCGACAAGATCGGTTCATGTGGCGTCGAATTCATCCAATCGCGGCTCCGTTGTCATGGAAACGCATGGTGTATCAGGATCCCCATTCGTTAAGAAATACAAAGAATGATTAGTAAAGGAAGCCTAGATTTTTGAAGATTTAAAAAAGAAAAGAAAAGAATGAGCACTGTCCCACATGATAGGAAAAAATCACTACATTAAATGAAATATTAATTTCCTTTCGAATACGAAACTAATAAAACGAATTGCATATAAAACGGATTCTATCAGACATTGTAGAGTTGATCTATAATTAATTGTAATCAGTAGGCTAGCGAAAGAGTGATCACTTTTTAATGTTTGAAATTTTTAGATAGCTCGGAAGTATAAATATTACAAAGATAGTCATAATGACAGTGAAACAAAAATATTTAATTTCGTTGAATAAGAAGATAAGTAAAATAACACTGGCGTAAAAATCAAATATCACTTGACGAGAAACAAATCTGCTGCCATCTGTAACCATTAAGTTTAGCACAAGCATCGTCCTTATTTCTTTCGCGCCAAATTTTGTCGATCAAAATAAGTATTTCAGTGGCTAATAATGTTCTTTGTTAAGTTGGTGTAGCCTGATTTATACGGACTGTGATTAAATTACATTAGCAAAAACAGTTTTATATTAATATGGTAAATGCGCTCGTAAATTTTATTGCAAAGTAATAAAGGAAAGTATAAAGACAAGGTTTTATTTAAATGAAATATAAAGGGACTTAAAATTTGAATGGTCAAAATGATTGAAGATCTCGATTTACATGATGCAAACAGCGTAAGTAATGAGTCTGTCATGCAACACGATCTTAAAAAATCAGAGTTTACAGAAAAGTCTAAGAACTGCACGAAAGTGCGGGAAGATAAGTTTTCTGAGATTAATAAATGCGCTGACAATGACACTGACGATATGTTTAATAAAAGTTTGAAAGGAAAAGATGTAGAGTGTTCTAACGGACGCGCGGAAAATATAAATGAAATCGATCATTGTTCTAAAAGTGACAACGAAAATCTCTACAACAAAACTTTAAACGAAAATGAAGCAGAGTCTGAGCAAAAAACTGATAAACCTGACACAAATATTCACAATAGATTGTCCAAGATAATAGACAGCGATTCAGATGATGAAAATATGTTTACATTTAACTCCAAGAACAAAGTACCTGGCCTCAATAAGTCAGAGGACGAAGAATCTGATTCTGAACGCACCCCTGATTGTAGCAAAGATGAATACGGTAAGGGTAACAAGAGCAGGACCAAGATATTTCTGGACAGCGATTCAGATGATACATGTAGTATCGCTAATGATAACAATGCAGAAGGAACAATTTCAAATGAGAAAAATGCTACGCGTAAAGCGAGTATTAACAAATTTCGATCTTTGATAGATTCAGAATCGGATGAAGAAGAAAATAGATACGATACAGAACAACCAAGTCCAAGGACACTTAAAAAATCTATGAAGCAGAAAGAAGAATCTAAATCTAAGGCGGTGAATGTAAGTTAATAAAACGTTTCATTGCTTAACTTTTATACAGTTGAACCTTTATAACTCTAAAACATCTAAGATAAGATTGGAATTTTGTTCATTCCTTTAGTTCTACTAGAAAAATCTCGGTCACTCGAAATATAAACCTTTTATAACTGGAATTATTTTCCACGTTTGGATGTGGCAATGTTAACAATTTTTGTTTAACGTTAGTATCTAGATTTCAGAGCAGATTGACCCGTGGCAAGTCGAAGTTTACCTCTATAAGCCAAAGCTTTGTCATAGTGGCCTATATATTGATTGTACCATGCCTAATTTAGATTGTAACCGGTAAAAGCAGAAGTGAGTTCCTTGTCGTTAAGGAGTGTTTATTAAAATGATTTAAACAGTGCAGAAATAAAAATGTTAGTATACGCAGTGCAAGGTTGCACGAGAAAGCTGAAGCTTTTGCTTAGTCGCTGGACAGTAATAACTTGAAACCTGGCAATGGTTGGCTAGAAAAATGTAATTCTAAGTCATGTAAAAAGTATTTGTATGTTAAACCTCTTTTATTTGAAAACTTTGTTAAGCAGAGAACATTTGCTAATTTTTTGAGCTTTGAGTTACAGAGGTCCAGCTGCATATAATTTAGTTTCGATATGCTGGTATTAAATATTTTTAAACCAAAATTAAGGAACCAAATATCTTTGAAATGGGTAAAAAAGTTTATGTTATATTGCAGGTTTCATTAAGAGCTTCTAAAGAGGAAGCCAAGAGACAGATACAAAGTGAGACTCAACGTTTGATAAGAGAATCAGAGGTTTCGCTTCCATATCATAATCCTAAACAGCGAACATTGCAAGAGTTTTTAAACAGAAGGAAGGTAATAACAGCTCTACCAAAAGCACCTACAATGGCAGCTAAATTAAAGATGTCCTCTGCTATTGTTGAGTAAGTATCGTTACTATTTTATTAATTTCGATATTGAACCAAACATAATGCAAATTTTATTGATTTGTTAAATAGTCAAGTTTTAAAAGAAAAAGAGAAAGAGGCAGAAGCATTTTACAAGTCCTCGGATTCGGAAGAAGAAGTTGACGAAATAAATAACGAATGTTCAAAGACAGAAAGTTCTGAGGCTTGTAAGAAGGATATAGTTTCGAAAAGGTTGTTTGTTGGTAATGATTGGCCTATTCCAGAAATCAATACTCCAAAGGATAATACGAATACCATGAAAGATATTCATGACGGCTTAACTGTAACAAAAGAGATAGTAAATGATGAAACAGTGATAAACGGTGAAACAGAAAGAAACAGAGACGATGCGGCAATAACAGAAGATTACTGCGAACCTGATGCTACAGAAAATAGGAATGAAGATTGCAATGGTATTACAGAAACACTTGAAAAGAACAAATTTAATGGACCACTGGAGAAGGGTGACACTGCACAAGCAATTAGAGAAGAGAATATATCTAATGATAAGGATAAACAACATACAGAAATTCTAAATGAACTACCAGATGTATCAAAACCTACTAATGATTACGCAAAAATGGTAAGACGGTCCTTAGGAATGACAGCGGAAGAAGGCGATGAGTACAATGAATATGGTTTGCCACCACCTATATTTGGCGATTCGCCAAATATTAATGAAAAGAAAGTTCTACTAAACAGAAATTTAAAACCTAAATTACAAGGTAGTCCAGGCATGATGATCGATTTATCAGATGATACTAAATCAGCGAAAACGGGTTTAAGTAATCTAATGGCTCGATTTGCATTTAACCATTCAAAAGTCACTAACCGGATTAAAGATAACAGAGAGCTCACAGTAACGCACGTAAAAGAATCTCCAAATGGGTTGTCTATAATTAAAGAAACACTTCCGTACAGATTACCATCCGTAGTAGACGAAGATCCTAAATTGAACAAGCCTGGAGCAAAGCTGCAGCGCTTAAAGGAAGAGTTGAAACATAAAATGGCATTGAAACGCGAGGAGGAATGGAAACAACGAGAACAGGAGTTGAAGGAACAAGAAATAGAATGGAATGATTCTATAAATGAAGACGATCATTTATGTGAACCGTTTTCTCCAAATATAGAGTTTCATAGAAGCGAGGACGATGAATTAGAAGAACAGGTAGATGTATACAAAAGGAGAGAGAAAAAGAAGAAGAAAAGAAGTGCTTTCATAGATGATGAAGCCGAAGTAAGCGAAGATGAAAATAACGAGAGTGATGAAATTGAAGATGATGATGAAGATGAAAGGCAGGACTGCTCGAATGAAGGCGAAGAAGAATGCGAGAGACTTGTTTTAGAAGATGAGAACAGTACTGGTGATGGTACGGATTTACCTAAATGTAATCAAACATTGAATAGAATTGTAGAACCTGTGGAAGATGATTCAAGATCTTCAGAGGTTGAAAATATTGGAAATACAGTAAATAAGAAGAAAAGTAAGGGAACGACCTTTTCTCAGTTTAGAAAAATATTTGATTCATGTTCTCATGGAAATGAGCAATCGCTTGAGAATGAAAGTGATACTTCGAACTCTCAAGAATGCATAAAAAATGTATCGAATTGCGAAACCAGCCAAAGATCGCAAAGCAAGAATAACACGTTTAATTTCGTGTCTCCTGCGACACAGTTGACAGCTTTGAATACAGATTTAGACGAACAGGAAGATTCAATGATAGTAGAAAAATCGTCGTTTATTGATCCTATACTGATAGGAAGCACACAATCACAATTATTATCCCAAGAACTAAAAGAATCAAAAAACCAAGATAACTTCAGCAAGAAATTGTTCAGTGTTCAAGGCAATGTGCTGGACGAGGAACTAATGGAAATAGCCTCAGGGCAATTTCCCGACGATAAAGTTCACATTCATTTTTCAAAGGAACCCGACGTAAGTGAGTCACAATTACTGGAACTGTGTTCGGGGACATTTAATTCTCAAAGGAACAATAAAGAAAGCATAGATTTCTCAGATGATATACTACCTCAAGTCCGCCCAGTATCTGGAGAAAGGGACGCGTTAATTACTAAGGAAGATGAGCAGCAATTGGATCACCATGCCACTTGGAAGAAATTACGGGTTGTATCATCAGATGAAGAAGATTTGTTGGAAGAGGAAACTAAAAAACGAAGAGCGAAAAAGAGAGTTAAAAAATTAGATGTATCCGACGACGAGGAAGAAAACGAGTCAGTTGTCAGTACCGATGGAGATGAAAATGAAAATGAAGAGAAATATGTCGATTACGATTCAGAAGAAAACGAAGTAGTTGTTTCAAAGAAGGATATGAAGAAATATGCAACCAAATTTTTGGATGAAGAAGCCGAGCTAAGCGAAAGTGACTGTGATGTATCTGCAGACGAGGATGAAAAAGATTTGGACAATTTGGAACTTGAAGATGGAGATGATGAAGAAATTGATGAAGCGCAAGTAAGGAGTCAAGTAGGGAAACTTCACATGAGACAATTATTGGACGAAGATCAGAAAGAAGTGAGATTGCTTCAAGAGATGCTATTTGAAGATGGTGATTTGTATAGTGAAAGTGGGCGAGAGAGAAAGTTCAAATGGAAAAATATAGGTAACTAGAGACTTAAATATCCCATATATTCGAACTTTTTTGTTCTTGTCTTCCTACTAATTCGTATCAAGTGTGTCAACGTGAATCATTTTTTCTCTTTCAGATAATCAAGTTGATGACAAACAAGTTGATTCGCAACCCTTAGAAGGTAAAGATGGTTGGGTAGATTTATCCGATGATGAAGACGAAGCGAAATGGCGCAAACTGAGGCATGACAGGGAAAAGTTCTTAGCTGAAAAGATGGTAAATTTATCTTTAATAAGTATTCATACAAATACATATTCATAAGTATTCTCTGTATTGAACACACGTTTTGTTCACAGAAAAATGACGATTCAGAAATCGAGAATGATTTAAACGAAAGTCAAGTATTTAAATTTGGTATGAAGATTTTAAAGATGAAGCGGCTAGATGAATCTCAGAAACAAAACACGTTGGTTGAAACACTTGATACTAACTTAGAACCGAGAAGACCGCATACCATTGCGGATATGTTGAATACTTCCAAATTTAATGATAAATCCCGTTCAATACATGTAAGAGCTTCAAACAATTATTTTTATCAATCGTTGAGGTATTTTGTTACGTGTTTCGATAATCTGTAAAAATATTTTAGAGTGTCATGCAGAAGCGTTCATTTCTTGCAAGGGGAGAAGAAGAGCTAGCCCGTTTGGCTATTTTAGCCAGACGAAAAGCAGCACCACTCCCATCGAAGGCGAAAAATTTTGTTTTTGCACATATTGACTTGGATACAGAAAAGGAGTCTGGCGTGTCCACGGAAGCGACATCGAAACGACGTCGAGGCACTCTAAAATGACAACCTTAAAATAAATTTAGTACATATTGTATATATAATTGTGTACTAGAAATGTTTTTATTTAAATAACTAAGAGAAATAAGTAAGATATAGATTGTTATAACAATTTTTATAATTTTATTCTATAGATATATTTTTGGAAATAAAATATTTAAAGAAATACTTGTTATAATAATGGAATATTATTTGTAATCAGCTGTGAAACCACAGAGAAGAGGAAACGTGGTACACGTGATAGATTTTTGACAACATGTTAATAATTACACTACTATCATATTAAACGATTAATGCCAGGATATACTACCGTTATGAGAAACGAAATCTTTTGAAATTAATGTTATTAAATATAAATTCGACCGAATTGATTAATTGATATCTATTAATTGTTCATAAATTATATGTAGTATTTTGTTGTACATTTTAATCCAAAAAAGGAGTAAAGTATACTGTATTTTTGAAGTGTGCAAACCCCAAATTATTAAGTAAAATCAGTACTAAAACATATTAGTGACATATAGTTCCATATCAAAGAAGTTTATACGCACATGAAAGTAATTAGCTTTTAGTCACAAATTACAATGCAATAATTTAAATTAGGTCATCCTCATTTCGGAAAAAATATTGAACTATATTTTTATGCCAAACCATTAGTTTGGTACATATTTGAATAAGAAATTGCAAAGTGGTACTAGTGGTAATTAGAAGCAATTGACTATCCTCATAATATTATATTATAAACATCGCATGCATTAGACTCTTTTAAAAAAATTAGTCGTAAAAAAATCGCGTTTGATTTATTATATCGATAAAATTTGTTTTCAATATGTTTGTCGTCACATTAACACACACCTCACACTACCTAATTTCTTTTAAAGGAAACTAAACTCTACAAACATGTTCAACATTTACTAAAACTTACTTAAGTATACTTAACAATATAACAATATATATTGTTAAGATTGTAACAATATACTGTTACCAAGCCTAAATAATTCACATAAAAAAAGCAAACAAGAGGAAACTGAAAATATTCGCGTAAAAGAGCAAATAATTTTTCTTGTAAATTGAGAGGAGGATGTAAAATGATTTAATTCAATTTTAAACGGAGCCAATCATAGATAATGATGAAACAAGAACAAATTGAATAATTTTGCATTTGTTTAAATGTCATACGGTTTGGAAGCTATTCGTAGTACATGCATGAAATATAAATGGCACAGTATCCGGAGATCGCTGGAGAGGAAGGCGAAGAGGAAGTAAATCCTTTAGGGGTAGGTGTTTCCCTCCTCTTTTAAAGTAATTATCGTAAGGTCTCGTTGCTGTTATCAGTACTTTTTAGCGGTATTCGGGTTTTGCGTGTTTGTACATCTGCATAAAAATATTCCAAATGAATATATAAAATGTTGTGTATAGTTAAATTAATATACTCCGGATTGTTCCTCTCCAGTAACACTTTTTGTCACATACGTAGTAGTAGAATGAAAGTATCAATATTATAATTAAATTAATATAAATATTATATAAATATAGATAAATATAAATATTAAATATTATAATTTATTATAATTATAAACCGAATAACAACTGTTCGCGCTCAGCAAACATAGTTGCACTACAGCGTTTATTAAAGAGAAATATGTAAAATATATGAAAATACAATTAATTGCCTTTTTCTCTACATATTGTGGCCATCCTACGTCCATCGATACCAACAATATCATTGCACAATGCGTAAAATAATAATAATAATTACAGCTGTACGAAGGCGAACGAAACGAAAAAGGTGACAGACATGGCCATGGAAAAGCTCTGCTTCCAAATAGCGATATGTACGTCGGTCAATATTGCAAAGGATTGAGACACGGCCAGGGATTGTATGTATTTAAAAACGGTGCTCGGTATGAAGGTGAGTGGAGGCGCGGTGTTAAATATGGCCAAGGAACATTTTGGTATCCCGATGGAACACGATACGAGGGTAAGTTAAAAATATTAAAAAAATCAAATAAAAGAAAGTAAGTTAGAAATCAATTTTAGAATAAATACAGTAAGCACATATAAGCATGATGAGCGACTTAAAGGGATCCACAATTAAAGGAAATTCAACAAAATTATTTTTATTTCTATTGAAAATATTAAAATTATTGAACAGATAATTGGAGTAGCCTGAAGTGGAATTCTGCTGATTTCTATGTTTTCTGACCAACTTTTAGCTGAACCTATTATCCATGGGTCAAACCTATTGGACTTCTACGTTTTTTGACCAATTTTCAGCCGAACTTTTACGCTTTCTGACCAACTTTTGTAAATAATCATACTAAACAAACGTCTTAACCCAGGCTCCTTTATAATATTTGTTTATGTTAATCAATTGTTGTAATCAGCTACATTTGTAAGTTCTTACAACCTGGAACATTTCGTATCCAACTACTATAGCTCTTCTATCCAGTAAATTTAATGAGACTATCAATTATATAAACTTAGGACACGTTAAAGAAGTCAACGTACAATAAACTGCAACTATCACCATAAGCCAATTAAAACAATTTATTTTACAAATTCCGAAGAATGGCGTCAGAATTTAAGACATAAATTTAAGACATATACTATTGAGAAAGATAAAATGAAAAACGTCATTCGATAATGCAACAATTAGGTACATATAAGCACATGTCATCCACGCAGGTGAGTGGAAACATGATACAATGTATGGTTTTGGTGTATACTACTATATAAACGGCGATATTTACGAGGGATCTTGGAAGAAGAATCTTCGACACGGAATGGGGTCATACCTTTATGAAGCTACGAAAACGAAATTCATGGGCACCTGGATCAGAGATCGTATGCAAGGACCTGGACAATTGATTCACCCTCGGCATCGATTTCACGGATATTGGGAACTGAATTTGGTGAGGGTTTGAAGAAACTGCAAAATATTTATATATTAAATAGCAATATATTAAAAAGCATCAAGGACATTTAAATCTGTTATTTATGGTTCATTGTACGTATATTATTTATTAAGAAATATTATTTAAGTACAATTATTTAGAAACTATTGAAAGAAGTATAATCACAGCCCTACGGACGTGGATGCTTTACTTTCGAAAATGCCTGCATGCAACATGGACATTACGTACACGCGAATGATCCTAATTACGATGAGACAAAGGAAGAAACTCAGCAGGTGAGAATAAAAAATATTTAATTTAGTGCTAAAAATACCCTGCGATTTATAATTGAAGTACAGTGAAACAACACAGCATGTCAAATACTTTATAATTACTTCTTAACGACGCTCAAGTTGTATGAAACGCCCCTACATTTTTTGAAAGCAACAAATCTTTTATAATTAATCTAGTTAATCTAGTTACATCTAATTTATACATTGCGATATACTAGTCGCTAAATAATCTATACGCTGGATGCGGTTAAAAGTGAACAAAGCAAAGAAAAAAAGCACACCGCAATCGAAAAATACCTACATAACAATTCACTGAAAAATATCCTTCTATTCATCATTTTTATCTATAAGTATACATAGCACTCTTAATTAAATAGGAAAGAATAAAATTACTTTCAGTCATTAATGGTATACACCGTACAATATATCGATCATATTTCATTTTTGCACAGGAAGCACCTGTAGCAACAGAAACTGCACCCGAAAGAATAGAAGATGTAGGTGTCGACGCTGAAAATCTAGGAGATGCGGGAATTCTTGATTCACAACCGACAGAAATTAAACCTGTGGCATTTGTGCCGCTTCCATTGAAGAAAGGCATTATTCCATTTTGGCGAGCACGTTGCATTACGCCTTACAATCCTGATTTATTGCCACCGGAACCAGTACCGCTACAAGAAGAGGTAAGAACACATACAATGTATCGTCACCCTTAAACTAATGTTGTTGACGGTGTTCGAATAGCCCATTCGATAAATTATGAAAATTTGCAACTGAATGTAAAAAAGATATTGAAAAGGAGGGTAATTGGAAGATGGTGAAAATCTCGGCTAAAATTTTAATTTGTAAATCAAGCGAAAGAGGAGTTTTATTTTTTTTTTTTGAAATTAAAACTCCTTGTTTTTGTTATTTTAGGTGTCATTGGACTCTTTGGTAGATAAGTGTTCAGAAGACGCCACAGTGAAACCGACATACTTGAAGTATGAATATGAATACGAAGGTGAACACGAGGACTACTACTATTTAGACCGTCAGTCGTCGGAGCGATTAAATTAAATGACGAAAACATCAAGTGTCTGTTGTAGAAAATTTCTTTTTTTTTTTTGACAAGTTGATTTATTAAAGGGTTTCTTCGTAAACGTTACAAAACATAAGGAATTCCAATGTTTTGAAAAATAATTTCCCTTGAAAAATATAACACTGCCATCTTTTATCATGAGGCAGGGGGTATATTCATAATTCATAAATTATGACTTTTATCTGAGAAAGAGGGTTCTAGCCCATTTTATACAACAGTGTGAGTGTAATTTTTACACGCTGAATTGTTAGACACGTTTTACAAAATTTCATTACATTATTCTCACACATTCTAAACAAAGAGATACATAAAATTGCATGTGTCGATTATACGATACGCGTGGTTAGATAAGAAGATATTGTGGTTTTAAGCAGTTTATTTAGGAAATTATAATAACAAATGTGCGTATGTGCCCATAAGATTAGACAATGTAAAGAATGTATTTTACAGGCACGCGTAGGTCTTGTTCGATAGTTGAATTCGTCAACTTATTTAAAGTGTGTGTACGTATATATATGTATGCACGTTTATTGCATTGGAGATCAGCAACAAATATAACGCGGAGTAGGTGTTCCTATATTAGATAAGCATATGCTCAGGTCGAAGATAATTGCAGTCTATACAGTTTTACTTGAACGATCAATTTTACATGTCCATAGATACACAAGAGAGTATCGTGTTCTTGTTACATTCTCGATAGCGCGAGTTCGCACATATTGTTATATTTTATCCTTTTTTTTTCTTACTTATTTTCTCTTTTATGGCGTGCATGCGTGTGTACTTCGAAGGTATGTATTCGAAGGAAACACGTGTATACAAGGCAGTCCATTAGAAACAGACCATCTTAGTATCTTTATATATATTTTATAATATATGTATATATAAGGAGATGTTAAGAAAGACAGACAGAGAGAGACAGATAGAGAGAGGAGATGGTATCGAAATTTATTTACAATATTTTTTTCAACCGGACGTAAATAGGAAGACAGAAAAGTATAAGTAAAGAAGTTGTATGAAAGTGGAAGAAACTTTGTTACATCAATAAAATGTAGACAAATAGGTTTTGCTCTTTGGATCGAAGTTGTCCACCTTCCACTATGTTCACCTAAGTGCCAATTAGATGTGACGATTCCTTAAAAAATTTTCATTCTAACAATACTAATAAATACTGGCATTCGAAACATTTCAGAATACTAAAAGGAGCGATTAGATAATAAACATATGTATATTTTACATATATAGTCTAGCCCTTAGTCTTCAAACGAGTCTTTATAAAATGGTTGTTCCATTATATTGACATAAAGGCTCAACAGAGGTCTGAAGGTTTTAAAAGGACGGAGGAGAGGGCAAAGGAATAAAAAAAATGTGTTTTGCGATGTGTCGCAGTCTTTTAACAATAAGCTATTTATACAAGTGAGCGTGGCCATTTTCACCTGTAGAAGGACTGTTAAACAGCTACCGCTTTAGCTAGACGGCACGATATTCTATCGTGGCACGTACGTTGATGACGGTAAAATTTCTCTTACATGTTATCACAGTGTTCGATGACACCCTTGCGTTAGAATATTTTTTTTTCCCCCTCTTTATGACACGTCCTGAGATTCAACTCAAGTAAGAATATTCATACAAATCGTGCGTCGACGCGTACGACTGACATTTCGATAGCAAAATACTTCGATCCTACGACTCTGCGTTTCCTTGGCACAATATCAAAAGAATTCGCAATAATTGCGAAATGTCCACAGCCCTGAATTGATTAAAGCATCATCAACCTTGTTTTCCTCCCCATTTCTTTTTTAGCTGCCTCCACCAATTTTTACAGATCGATCAATTTTGCTATGTTACTTCGTCGTAATTCACAGCATACGTCGTTTAATTGTTAATTGGCTGAAAGAATTTGAGTACGATTGTAAAATCAAGGGCCGTTACCACGAACGTTCAGTAAGCATTCACTCTTTGGCTGCAACGCGTTCTAAAGGCCGCCACACACGCTGTCTCATCGTCCCTTTTGCTCGTGCAGTCATAAATTGTAATGCAAGACGGAGCGTGTATGTGGTGAAATTGGCCGATTTGGCATGAACGCAATCACCACGATGCTGATTTTTCTGTACGTTTTTCCATTTGTTGCTAAGAAAAACGGATAGCGTAGGCTAGCATCAAATAAAAAATGGCAGAATTGTGTTCGCGCGAACGTCTATATACTAAACGTAGCGTGAGTGTGTTCAACTGTGTTCGGTCTTGCATTACGTATTTATGACTGTACAAGCAAAAGGGCTGACAAAGCGGAGCGTGTGGCGGCCTCAACAGAAAACAATGGGCTTGTGTGCGATACACAATTCGCATGACTGACGCTGAGGTTCCTTGATATAATCATTACTGTTTGAGCAACTACTGCGCGGCGTGTAACAATATACTCAATGTTATATCAGTACAATGAAACATGAACATTTACTATATACGTACTTCATGTACGTACATCAGTAGGTATACAATGTCAAATATATGCGTCATTTGTGTCTCGGGGGTAACTTTCCGAAGACGTATATATACACCTTTTCCAGTCAAAGGGTTAAGTTACGAAATTTGAACGCATTTCGCGTACGTTTAACGTGCAAACGATCCGTTCGTAGATTGTTGTTTTAAGCATCTCAGGTACGTAAAGCGTGAACGAACTTTGTGTTCCGTTGTGACGTGACTTATATACCCATAGAGTTTCTTTTCGCAACAATCGTCGTTTTGTTTCCAAAATAATAACTCTTTGAACGATTGTTTGCCTCGTTAAAATGAGATCATGGTATTTCACATTAAGTCGGGTGGCGGTCTCTGAAACGCAATACTTGCTACCGAAATACTGCAAAACCCAGCTGTCACTACACCCAAGAATATGTAAACGGATGTAATTAGCCAGAAGGCGAATAAATATAATGTTTTATTACAATATTTCCCGAGTGCTGGATCATAATTTGGTTCATATTCCTTATATACCCACATTGAACCTGCCAAATGTAAGAAGACATTGTAGATATGGAGCCACAGGTAGCCACCAAGTTCTCAATTAAATAAAATGATTATATAACTGACCTATGATAAACCAACCAAGCATAAAACAATTTATTAATGTTTGTGTTGGGGATTGTCGTATTCTTTCTTCGTCTCTTTCCTCTTGACGTTGACGAACTCTCGCAGACAAATGTAATAGCTGCTTGAAAACGCCGAAACCACCACCGACTAATAAATAAACAGGAATATATTCTCCTTGCGGGCAATCATATAGATAAAGTCCTCCAATGATCATCATACATATTGGGACAACTATTGTTACTCCTAAGATAATAGTACATCCAACTGGAATAACCAAAGCAATTAATTAATAATACTTCTCATAAAGATAGTTATTTAACTATGGATCATATGTTTGCTTACTAGTCCCTAAAAGTAAGACAATAATATTTTTCAAAAAATCGAACACCCCTTTTGAAACTTTATGCGCTTCCCTCATGCGACCAAACAGTGAGTCGTAGGATGGTGGAGGAGCTAAAACAAAAATGCAAAAACTTTTTCAGGCACATTGATTCACCAAATTGATCTCCTGAATTGTAATAATCAAGTCTTTGTGAAGTAGTATAAATTTTATTTTTGAAAGACATTGTAGACTTTTTCTATATTAATATTAACTTTGGCATTGCCACATTACTTTTTACCATTAGAAGTACTTTATAATTCAATCCTTCATCATTTTCTTTCCTTAGCACAGAAAATGTTACGTAGCATTTATCTCTTTTTATATCATTATGTTCTGTTTCCATCGAATAATATGACAAAGGTATTGACAGACATATTTTTTGTCGCACTGCATATTTAACATTCATATAACACTTTCTAACAAAGTACTTGACCCCTTGCCTTAAAATAATATCTCTAAGATCTCATGGATCTCCAAAGCAATACTTTACCAAAACGTCTCCCAGATACAACACGTGATTTTCAAAGCTACTTATATAGATTGATTTTTACATAGCTTTTATTCCATGCATAGCAATACAGTGTACGTGAAGCGTAGAGTAAAGATGAATAGTATCTCTTGGTCCGATGTTTCAGAATTAAATTATAAGGAATGGGTTAATTACGGTTCATTTATGATAAAGTTCCAATTTACCATTAGGGTCTATGGCTTCTTCATAAGAAGGTGGTGCACCACGATCATTGGTCAAAGTAGACGGATGTCCCAGAGGTAAATTAATATTGTGATACGAAGGTGGAGGTGTGTAACAGGTCGATGCTATCTCGGTGCCAGGGTTCACGCTCTCACTCGTATTGACGAAATTGCTCTGATTTATTTGACTTAACGGCATCTCTTCGCGTATGTTTGTTGCTTGAAGCCAATGCATAGGCTTTGCATTAAAAATTACTTTATGGTTCGCCGTTGCCGCTACTGACAACAGCACGCATGTACCTTTATAACCTATAAAAATGTTTTCCTTCTACGGCGTTTTATTTGTCGTTTTAAGACCGCTTACGTCAAAAGATAGAAATATGGAAAATAGTTTCGAGCCGGTTTAGTTACGATTAACGATTAGATGTTGTGCACTTTCTGATTTTATTGCAACTGCTGACATAAGCGAAGCAAAATAAACACAACTACGTAATAAGTAAGTGGTATCTTCGTAGATGTTTAACGTAACGATGATTTTGTTGAAATTTGTTGAACAATCGAACGGTAAAAGTTATACAATGTTCAGTTTCATTTGGAAAGAAAAAAAAATATATTTTGAGAGTGTACGAACTGTCACACCCCTGTTTCGGAGGATACAAAACAACTTTAACGTGCGAACCGGTATCTACTCATCTCTTTAAGAGAACCACAGTAATGTCGTTGCACCTTCGATTCACACATCATTTCTTATCAGTTTTATAATAAAACAGAATTATCTTTAAAGCACCATTAATTCGGCAAGCTTACATTTGCGCCACAATAAACCATGTGCAGCATACGTACAAGTCAGGCTTCATATCGAATACTGCCAAATCGAGAATATATTTCCGATTTTGGTCGACTTTCGTGCGAGGTACCAATTTTAAGTGCGGGATTATTCAAACTATTTTCATATGAATGATTTAGTAATTGGTTAGATCAGTTATTAATAATTTCAGATTAAAATTCCAGATATTTATTTAAAAACAACTATAGGATACTTCTACGATAGAATCGATGAACAGTACTTTTAGAGCAACGTAATAATTCTTAAAATTATTTGCAATATGTGAACAGTAAATGTTCATTAATACAAAATTTAATATAGTTTTTTTTTATGTATAGACCATCGAAATATTTAGAATACAGTTTATTAACTCAATTTTTCGGTAATTGTAAAAGTTGAAACAGATTTTTTTAAATGTTTTCTTCGAACATTTAATTTATTGATAATTCACTACGAATATTACAATTTCTGCTAATTAAATCAATTACGGTGATTTAATTTTACCGTCTAAAATTACTAAATTGTCCTATTACATTACAGATCTGCACTATTTGTTACATCATAATCTAAATTAGTACTATGATATTGCTACCATTAAACTTCAAGCGTAACCGGAAAGTATATTTTCTTCGCATTATTATGTCACTAGTGCTATTTAATTTGCAAAAAAACAAACAGAGAACTAACAAACAGGACGTAGCTTCCTACCAGATCGCTCATGATATATTTGTTAAATAACAAGCATGAAAATCGACGCTAGAAATCTTCTTTGTTTCTGTATGTTCTACTGTATCATAGGCAATTCTTCTTCCGTGTACAATTTTGATTCCCACAATTTTATCCTTAACGAACGACAAAGAGTCATGCAATCACTGACATAATATACTGTATCAACTTATGTTGCAATAAAGCGTAATAGTCGGTGGCTTATTGTTTTAAAACAGCCAATCACAGCAAAAATATAATAAAGGAGAGATCTTTCTTGGCTTTAAAAGCGAACGATATACCAGTTGGAGACTATTAAGGTTTTATTAATAACAGTCGAAAGGTTTCTATTACAAGCCGTCATTATGCAGTCGTCGTTTGCAAAATTATTTCTGGTCTACGCCTTGTGTATTGTTACGTGGTCGTACGTCGAGGTAAAAATTAAAAAAAAAGATTATAAATGCACTTTCCGAAATGTATTTTACTTCTACTACAATTTTACATATTATTATTAATGCAATAACGCGACAGGAAGTGTTTTTCATATAAGAAGCATCATATTAAATTTAGAAGAGGATATATTATGTATGTATTGAATAGAATAGAGACAGCCTTTGTTGAGTATGAAATAAAACTTAGGCTCCAAATTAATTATATCGTTATGGTTCTATATAAAAGGGTAGTAAATTGTGTTCTCTAATAATAATTCAAAAGACATTATTCAGCATTTGTTAACGATAGAATGTAAAATGTAAAATTTCAGTATCGATTGTAGTAACAATAGTAATTATTACTATAAAAATATATAAATAAAGAAGACGATGCTATATGATTAATTTCGGGGCACTGTTGTTTTCAAGATTACAATAATAGTTCAAATACACAAATCTTGATGGCAAGCTATTATAATTATATTACATTAACAGTTCTACGACATAATAGTTACCGAATGGAAATACATTCTCTAATTTTCTATATGGAAAAGTATAGTAGCAAGATGGTCTGTTCGACAAAAAGATACAATTAACTATTTTAATCGTTGTTACCTTTCCCTTATTTTCTTAGGCAGGTAAAAAGGTTACGATAACAGGTTTCAATGTGGACGTTCCAGGCAACGATGTAATCGATTCATGGAAGTATGATCTTGCAAAAAATCTTATCGAGTCAACAATTAATATTAAAAAGAATTGTCCTGGTGTGATTGAGGTACACTCCCTTTCTTAAACGATATAATAAATATAATATAATACTGGGTTACACGCCAATACTAATATTAATACTGTCATGCACCATTATTAAGTAATTTTTTTCATATTTCTCTTGTATTCTAATACCGCGGGTAAGATAGATAGATCAATTTAAAAATTAATTGTGGTTTTCTGCTTTTTGAAGAAAAGAACAAAATATATGGTGAATTAAATGAACAAGTTGGTTTCGTTCTAGATCGACATAAAAGTTTATAAAGGCGATAATATAGTTAATCGAATGAATCAGAAGCTTGGCAAGCCGATGAATGATTTAGAAAGTTATGGCGTTTGCGGTGTGGTAGATGCTGCGGATCTTGACGACGAGCAATGTTCCATAGCTGAGGTAAGAACATTTAAAAACGATATGAAAATTTTGTAGAAAACAAATTTGCGTAGTCATTTTTGGTCTTATCGACACAATTACATTGTCTCGAATATTAGAATGAAGAATTTTGGAAGCTCTACCGTGCGAGTATCTTCAATTGACAATAAATTACACATTGTTTCACTTGTTAAGAAATAATAATCAGTGGGTTACTTAAAACTCTTGCCCAGTCTGCAGTCTTTATCAGATTCATCTTTTCTACGAAAAGTCGTTATTATTATATATTTCCCCCTATAATATTACTGCAAATATCAAATAATTTCATTTTTTTTGTGCAACTATTATTAGCTTATTTCCAACGTCACGATCAATTAATCGAATTAATGAGGACGATTATGTAATTGTAACATGTTGTACTACCTTGAGAATAATTTTTACGCCTTTCTATAATGATTATTTCTTTTCAATAAAATATTTTTCTGTAATCTTTACATAGTTTAATAAATTTTATTTTATAGGGTGAACAGGTAGCCAAAGATTGCGATATTAGCGGATGGTTTAGTGACATGGAACCTGGTGATTATAGAGCTGAATGCGATTTCACGCAAAACAACAATGTAATTGCTAGTGCTCAGGTGGATGTAAAAGTGGAAAATGAATGATAAAACATTTGTTTCCGTTTAGGCTGTCAGGTATTCTTTTAAACTGACATTTGTTATTATTGAACGTGCGCCAATAATTGTTTCTTAAAGTTAGTGTCATAGATAGAATATCTTACATCTAAGTATTTCACTGAATAATAAACGTATTAGCATATATGTACGTGATTGTTATTCACAGTACCTATATTTAATGTAAATGGAGAAATTGTAAAATTTATGAAAATTCCTCAGTAGATATGTGTGTAACAAGTGCTAACGATCATATACATCGTTCATATACATCGGTTCGAAGTTCAACAGAAATTATTTGATTTAAGTTACAAACATCAAACTAAAATTCATATCTACTTATATTTCTCTTTGAAAAATAAAAAAAATTTCCGCTACTTATACTATTTCTGTGTCCTTACCATTTAAAGAAATTTAAGAAATAGTATCCACAAAATTGCCCTATTTTATCGAAAAACATAAAAGAAACACCACTCCTATGGATAGGATTAACCCTATGAGTTTCGATCATGTCGAAAGAAAGAAATAATTCTCAATACTTTCACCATTCTTCAAAAGCGTAATATACAACAATAATGTGCCGCGTACTATGATTTAAAAAAATGTCGTCCCATCGTTTTTCTTATCGATATTTAGATAAATCATTGCTTCAACCACCGCGCATCGCGTTACAATTTGTCCGATTGCGCATTAACCTGATAATCAAGTTGCCCTTCAATCATGTACTTCTCTGAAGACAGAAGTTAAAGAGTAGTAAGCCTGAATTATTATGCTTTAACCGTTGGAAATTTAAATTCAACAATGCATCTTTATCACACATGTGAAGATGCAGTAGAAATATGAAGGATTTCTGATAATACTGGCAGCACGGACCACGAGTTAACTCGTCTTCCACGGTTAACAGGTTGGACGTTTCAGTCTGGATTAATTAAAAGTCAATTTACACTTCCAGCCATCGTTAAATTAAAGTGTCATGAATATGCCATTGGAGTGCTCATTTGTCAGAAGACAGTCCTAGACTGAACGGCGGACATGTAAGACCTATGTCACAGCCAGAGGCGACATTTACTCTCTTTTAAAATCACACAAAATAGTTTGTATCTGTCTGCCACCCATCTCCTCCGCTCCACTCCGCATCGTTTCCTTCTTTTTAAATCTCCATCGTACAATCTCCGGTCTTCAAGTCCGTCCGTCCACGTGTCAGAATTATTTTTGACAGATACGAAATTGCAACGCGTATGAGTTATCATTCACAGGCTTCTTCCACTTTGGCTCCGCGGGATACAACGAAACCGTCGAAACGAATAAACAGCGTTATAGGAACAAGAATTTCGGGAGTAAAAGTCATTGAAATTACGGGGTTGCGTTGATCGAGAGTATTGACAACAGCGGGAACCTCTAACCTCTTGGACAAATTTGAAAATTGTTCAAGTTACGCGCCACGAGGGTTCTGTATATCACAGGTAAGAATGTAACTACATATTAGATTAATCAGTATCTACCGAATACGTGAAGCGCAACGCGCAAATGTAAGGCGACGAAATAGATTAGGTTTGCGTGCCAGGTGCTGAATGGTTTATTAATGTTACTTCAATTTACTGGTGGATAATTGATGATAAATTATAAGGACGCGGGCTAAGAAGGTTTATTGCAGATTGCGTTCATTTCGTGCATTTTTCATTGCACTATTTCAATGGAACAATTATTTTTGGTTTGAATAATATGTATAATACACATATTTCTACAAATGTTTCGCTTACAAGATTCAAATTTTCATTAGCATAATATTATTCATTATACAATTTTTTTCTCTCAAATTGCTTTACGTATATATTAAAATCGATTGGGGAAATATTAATAACATCTCGTACAGTTTTACTACGTTTTAGAATATTTCCAATCGCAACTATTAAATAAAAAGAGAAATGAATTTACCGCGAGTTTAATAGAAATCGATTTATAAAATCGGGGATTATATGAAAATGTGAAAACGAACTTAAATGAAAGATTCTATTAGAAAATTGTCAAGTGTCACAAAATCGACGGAACACTACCACGGATTACTTCGCCCATTGTCGTCGCGGATCCTCGAGCCGATTCATACCCATATTTGGAGGAAATTTGATATGGATGTAGACTCAAACGACAACAGGAGAGATATCGATTTATGCGAGACAAACACCCAACGATTGATTGCTGAAAGTGGTGGTCGATGTATGAGCACGCAAGCGATGCAATCACTTTACGACTTCCGACAAAATAATCTTCTCTGCGATGCCGTTCTAAGACTCGAAGATGGAGGCGTCTTTCAGATTCACCGTGCCATTTTATCAGCATGCAGTCCGTACTTCAGGTCTGCACCTTCTACAAAATATTAGTTTGCTGCGCGAAATCGGTTCCAAAGGATCACCAATATCAACGTTGTCTATTAACCAACAAGTTATTTTGAATAGATGTTTATACTAATTGCTTATATATCAGAAAGAAAATAATGTAAATCAGTTTCTAATGTCGGAGATCTAGTCGTTAACTATTGAGAAAGTTCTTGATAGGTATTCGAATTGGTCATTCGTAAAGTCCATTTAAGTCGTTGCTCTTCTTTTTTTGTCTTTGCTTTCAACTTGATAAAAAGTATAGAGTATCGAGACGGAGTAACGGACGATACGAGTACCATCCACAGGTGTATACGTGCTGTTCTTTCTCTTTCGACAACGTGGAACTGTATTTTTAACAAAAATATTCAACGGCATATAATCTGTTACGCATTTCATACCATTGTTCACGATCTATCCACAACCTTTTGGCAATTTCCTAAAATCCACGTTTCGAAGAATTCGTCTGTTTTCGAGTGAAACCAGTTTCGGTGCCACTTCCATATTATTGTGGAACGCGGAATCGATTATTGCAAATACGAACATTATCCTCGCCAATATAACTCAGCATGGTATCTATTGTTTATAGAACTTTATTTACAACCACGTTGCACTCCCGTGAGAAAACGGACGTGCTTCTGCCGGGTGTTAGCAGCAACATGATGAATCTTCTTCTGGAATACGCTTATCTGAGATCGATCAACGTGAATAACGAAAACGTGTGTCAGCTCTTAGTGACAGCTGATTATTTAAACATCCTTGGCGTTCTCGATTTCTGTTGCGAATATTTGAGGCAAAATCTGGCGCCGGAGAATTGTATCAGCGTCATGAGATTCGCCAGGGAACACTTCTGCAAAGGATTGGAGAACAGCGCGTATCGTTACGTCATGAGGCATTTCGTGCAGGTGATTATGTTTTGCATTATTCTCCCAAAGATATTGCGCATTTATACATTCGCAAGTTAATTATTGTATTACGCGTTTGAAAGTGGAGCTCTTGATACTAGAGAATATTAGTCGGACGATACTTTGGGGCTGTACGAAATTTCTAGTTAAAGTGGAATATCATTATGATTATTACATTGTTCGAAATAAGGATACAGTTTATAAATACAGAAAACATATTAGTTTATAAATTGGCGTTTTATTAATCAGTTCAGTAACAGAAGCTTCAGCTACCGTGTAACGTTAACTGTAATCTGATTAGATTATTAGCTAGATGATTTTCGCAACCAATGCATATGTAGTTCATTATTCAAAGCCACAATCTCTCAGTAATCCGTTCTAATGAGCTGCAACTATTCGACGGAACAGCGAGACACGAAAAAAAACAATTGAAACCGCCAATTTCAATCGACTCAGGTAGCCCAACGTAGCGAAGAGATCCTCGATTTACCGATAGAAGAGTTAACCACGCTAATTGGCGCCGACGAGCTAAATGTTAAGAGCGAGGACACCGTGTGGGAGCTCGTACTAAAATGGATCGACTACGATCCACAATCCCGAAAAGAGTACATAGTCGATTTGATGAAGAACATTCGCCTTGGCCTATTAGACACCCAATTCTTCCTCGAAAATGTGAAGGATCATCCGTACGTTACCGGAAACGAAGCCTGTAGACCTATCATAATCGAAACATTAAAATTCTTGTACGATCTGGAAATAATAACGCAAAAGGACGGAGAGGTGCCAACGCCAAAAATTGCGCGACCAAGGGTACCTCATGAAATACTGTTCGCTATAGGTGGATGGAGTGGCAGAAGCCCTACAAATTTTATAGAAACATACGACACCAGGGCGGATCGGTGGGTCAAGGTAAATATTTTATTCACGATTTTCAGCTGACTCTTCCGAAGTTAACACTATCCGTACTTTATGCGCGTTGCTCTCGACGAATATTCTCACAGAGTGCTTTTTAGTCGCGGAAATTGCTACGATCGTCTCCTGTAGTATCATGTTGTTGCAAACTATGCTGCTTCTGCTTATAATATCAACTATAATCTTTGTTGTCCACAATGCCAAGCCGTTTCAAAATTAACTTGCTTCTAATTATAATAATAATTATAATAATCGTCGTTTACAATGGCAAACTGTTTTACAAACGCTCAACTTTCATTACTATTCTCTATTGCCGTTTCGAAAGGTGGAAGAAGTAGATCCAATCGGGCCTCGTGCGTATCACGGAACTGCGGTGGTCGGGTATAATATTTATGTGATTGGCGGCTTCGACGGTGCAGATTATTTCAATAGTTGTCGTTGCTTTAACGCTGTCACTAAAGTGTGGAGAGAAGTCGCTCCAATGAATGCCAGAAGGTTAAAATTAACGATCAAATTTTTGGAAAACTAAATACAGAAAGATATTCCAACGTTTTGTTTATTATTTTTACTTGTATCGTACACACTGTTTCTAATTGTAAATGTAATAGTAATTTCTATGCCTACTAATCCCCGTATTTTTTATTTATCATTCGATCGTATAGTATCGAAAACGTTGTTTTAATCCCAAGTTTGACATACAGGTGTCTCCAATGCATTGTACACCAATTGATTTGCATATAATGGTACCTCGCAATAATGTTTTTGACGACCTTATCTGAAATCTTAGGTGTTACGTTAGCGTTGCTGTACTTAATGATCTAATTTACGCCATGGGAGGATACGACGGATATTATCGACAAAGTACCGCCGAGCGTTATAATTACAAGACCAATCAGTGGTCTCTGATAGCGCCCATGAATTTGCAAAGGTCGGATGCCAGTGCGACTACTTTGAACGGTGCGATTTATTTTGTACACTTTCATCCCACAGAATTCATATCGAACTGAGATGTACATAAAATGTAGTCAGACGATTCTGGAGATTTCAGACATAAAAGCTGCAAAGTGATCTCTGTTTAAGAAAAAGAAATAAACGCACTCGGCGTACAATGAATTATAATCCACTGTTATTTGAATACAAGGGAACATCGAATCTTTACATTCTAACGTTAAATGCAGCAACTTTTGTCAACAATTTAGAGGAATACCGCGTTTAACATTATTTCACTCGTTCTGCACATATTGGCCGTACGAATTGCAACATTCATACCTTTAATAATAATTTCCATTGTTTATTATCAAACAGACAAGATTTACATCACCGGTGGTTTTAATGGACACGAATGTTTGAATTCGGCCGAAGTGTACGATCCGGAAACGAATCAATGGACAATGATAGCTCCAATGAGATCCCGTAGGAGCGGGGTATCTTGCATATCGTATCATAATCACGTATACGTTATTGGTAATCGTTACAATCTTTCTTCATCGATCGAACGATGTGATGTGTGACGTTTATTTCGCAACGATTTCACATTGTTATGGATTTATGATATTATTCAATGTAATAGTAAATATAAAATAATTTCCTTTGCTATAGGAGGCTTTAACGGGATATCGAGAATGTGCAGCGGCGAAAAATACAATCCAGCAACGGATATTTGGAGCCCCATTCCGGATATGTACAACTCACGCAGTAATTTTGCAATCGAAGTGATCGACGACATGATCTTTGCAATCGGTGGATTCAACGGTGTTACCACGATATATCATGTGGAGTGTTATGATGAAAAAACGAACGAATGGTACTTCTTTTTTTTAAATTACTTTAATAATTTTCATTTTTATTTCGATACTTCGTTATACTATGTCCGATGTTCATTTTTCTCCCTTCCCGGTTTCTTTTCTTTTTTAATCAAGCAGAAGATACAGCCAGAATTGAACAAAATAATATTTCGACTAATTAATAATGAATGATCAATTGTATTTTAAACACTGTTGCGTAAGTATGAAAAAAATCTTACAATTAGTGCTCCACATTAACTCATAGTCGGTCGGCATTGAATAAAAGAATTTGTCTTGGCTGAGCGTTCGAGTAAATCAATTGCATTGTACGAATAGGCAGTACGAAAATAACTCGTGGGAAGAAAAAAAAACGACATTACTTATGTGATTGAACCGAATATGTTTCTCCCAGGTACGAAGCAACGGATATGAACGTATACCGTTCCGCATTATCAGCATGCGTAATCATGGGATTGCCTAACGTGAACGATTATATTCATAAGCACCGTGAACGTTTAATGGAAGAGAAACGACAGAAGTTATTAGCCCTGGAGGTGCACCGTAGCCAACATCAACACCAGCAAGATCTAATGCAGCAAAATCGCGAAAATTTATTAAACAACGAAGTTATACCCGCGCCACCACCAATGCCCCAGAGCAGCAATACTAGCAACGAGAGTAGACAAAATTAATGGAAAACGTGACATATTACGAGAAAAAGTGACGGTATAATTGCGGGGTATACGATCAGCCGGACGGACGATAGCTGAAGCAATAGAACAATGAATGTTCAGAACAATTAAATGGCCTACGGTTATATTGAAAGAATACGTTAACAACAAATGGAGAAACTTATATTGGCCGAAACATTTAATGTTACACCACGTTCTCCATTGTTTAAAACGATATTACCCACTGGGAAATTCTTAATCATTTCTAAAAGATCTGTGAATTTATTGAACGAAAATACTTGCGTGAGGCTATTAGGAGTGGCCCTACTTTATCACTGAATAATCAAGAATAATTACCCCGTTTTTTTTTTTTAAATTTCGATCTTGATAGAGTTTCTTTTGGTATAATCGTAGTTACCTTTCAAGTTTCGAATCACTGTACAAATTGTAAGTGGCGAGAAAATGTAACGATGATAAGAGATTCGAGTCGAATGAGTAAATAGTACCCTGTTTGTTGTCAATGATAGAAATGAACGTACACTATATTGGTGTGCTCGTTGAACAGGATAATATTTTCTGATTCGTATTTACCTGAGTTTGTTAAACGAAATCTATTATATTATTTTTATACGAGGCATCCTTCTATTGCCTGTTTTTGTAATACAATTTTGTAAGAAGTTTTATTAGAACGACTTTACACGTATCAACGAATTTTAAACGTCAATTGTAATAATAAAAGGAAGAAGAAAAGGAAGGAAAAGAATGATTTTATAAACACATATGTATACGTATACACATTAGGGAGGGTGACGAATATTGACAAAAATCGCCTAAATGGAACATTTTAATGACAAATAAAAAAGAAATGATTAACTATGCAGTCTTGTTTTGCACGAGCATCGCCTGAATATTTCAAGGAGAAATATATTTGTTAAAAATGATGGGAGAGGAAACGTTGCAATAACAAGATCCCTGGAAATTATGGAACTTCATTTTTCATTTATGCCGCATACCTTAAATAATTTTTCCTAATATTAATAAAAGTAATGTTGTACATGTACGTATAAATTGTAACAATTATAACAACATTCTAAGATATGCATATTTAAGCTAAAAAAGTTAAAAGCTTATACAACATCTTGTCCAGATTTGACAAAAATGGTAAAAGCAATACAAAACATTTTCTATTATTTATAAATAATAGATTATAATTGCTCGATATTAATTTGCTGATTTTGCTCAATGACACTTTTCATTGATATATAGATAAAACTTATAAAGCAAATATAAAACGGATAAACATTTTTTTATTTATTTATCTACAAAGGCACATTGTGCGTGTTTTTATTATAACTTGCGCCTGCAGGTGTGTATAGCGTGAGTCATGTGTGTACATACGTACATATATTTCCCAATTAACTACTTACTCGTTCAGTATGTATACGTTTTACACGGAACTAGACCAATCGAAGCGTATCTGGGAACTTTTTTCAGAAAAAAGTGCACGTTACCAGAATAATAGACTTGTTTGTTGGTCAGCTTGGATAATGAAACGTGTATTTGTTCAAGATTGAGAATATGTTGGGCACCGAGCGATAGTGGATAAGTGTAATCGTTAAGTACTCAATTGAAGGATAATTGCTCTCGACAGACTTCGATGTACTGTAAATTACGCGAAACGGTGGTAGAATGGCGAGGTAAAGCTTTAAATGGAAAATGGCGAAAATTGTGAAGGGAACCGATTCGCTGGCCATGGTTCTGATCTGTGAATATTGCGATAACCTTACGTTCAAGCAAATAGAAGATTTCGTAAGGTGGGTCCCACCTGTCTACTGGTTATTTGTATCAAAATATATCATACGAGAATGATTCCTTTTCCAACGCAACGTATTCTGTACATCAATCTGTTCAGCACTTTTATTACGAATTTCTATACAACATTCTCGTATACTCGCTTACTCATTCATTTTTTCGATGTATTTTTAACTATTGAACATAATTTGGTTTTCCAATGCCAAAGAGTTGTTGGAAACGGTAGAGATCATGTGTATAATTGATTAATTTCTTCATGCAAGATAGTCCATTAGGAAAAATTGGCATTACTTTCAGGGATCCCTTGTAAATCGCACATTGCTATCACTTGATAAATTGTAAAATTTTTTCAGACATTTAAGAGATCAGCATTGCTCTAGAGAAGGAGGTTCATTCGTGTGCCTTTATGGCTATAATGGAGTATGCACTAGTCTTCCTGTGGAGGGTGTTTCTGACAAAGATTACGTAGCACACGTTATTAAGCACGCAACAATGCAGCAACAACATAAAAGCAATGGCCAGTTGTCGGAGCCTTCCTCCTCGTGGACCGTGTATTCAGCGGCACAAAATTTACCAGCTGTATTAAATGATCCATTCAAAGGAAAGCAAAGCAACTTTTTAACTCGCACCTGGGGAGATGGATTTATAGAGAAAGTTGAAATACATAAAAGCCCCTATCTTCCAGAAATTACAATGCAACATTTTGAATCCTATTTGAAAAAAATTGCAAGGGTACGAGATTAATACTTACGAAAGCAAATGTTTAGCTAGCAATGGGAGAACTGATTTATGTCATTTTTTTTTTTTACAGAGATATCGAAAACATTCCCGTATGAACTCAAATGTGAATAGGCCGACTACACCTAACGAATTGCTACAAAATTTCCCTAATTTAAGAAAAGTTAAATCTATAGGTAAAGATAATATTTTTCGTCGAGTTATGGTACTTTTATTGCATAATTAAAACTTCGAAACTGTGTCTTTTACAGACCGAATGCAATTCGATTTATCTAATATTCCTAAAATATTTTTAACACCAAATTTGGATCTTTCCCAGAAAGATAATTTTTATGCCGTATTTCCATTTACAAAAAATGGACTATTAAGCGAGGATTCCAATATTGTTTTGAACGTAAAACAAATGCAAGAAAAGGTATTACCAGTAATAGTAAAGATTCTATAATCTTTACCAATGTAATCAAGCAATTAACATTGACTTTATTTCTAAACCAGTTAAGTCATTATTTAGATGTTGTGGAAGTTAGAATAGCAGAACAAGTAGCTTCTAAATCTCAGGCATTTTTTCACGCCATGACCTCTCATGATGCCTTGATGGAGCAACTTACCCAAACTATTACAGTTTTGAAAGCTCTGAGGAAAAATATACACCAAGTAGACAAGCATCTAGTCAATGATTCTTTAGAAATTTTAAGGTAGAGCATTGCATTACTTTATCCTCGAATATTTTCTTCACAGTAATCAAAATATTCCTTTAGGCTGGAGAGAGCAAGATCAAACCGATTACTGGTTCAAGAGAAACTAAAACTTATGGCAACGGTGCATCAAAGTCAACCAATGATACAGTTATTGCTATCTACACCAGATTATGTTGCAGCATTAGATCTAATTGCTACTACTCAAGAAATACTTTTACAGGAATTGAATGGAATACATAGTTTCAGGTATGTTTACATAATAAAAATAATGTAGGAATGTGCAAAAATTTTGGGCATTTAATTGTGTTAATGCTTGACTTCATTTACCCAGGCATTTAAGCTCTCAATTAACTGAAATGGAAAAACTTGTCGACAAAATGTTATCTACAGAATTTCAAAGATACGCAACTGCAGATTTAAACAGGCCGCTATGTGGAGAGAATACAATTTTGGATGGTGTAAGTATATGTTTAACTTTTGAGAATATTCTGTACCTAGTTCGTAGCAAACAAACCGTCGTGCATCTCTTCCCAGTGAGATCATTTGTACATCCTCAACGAACAGGATAAACTTGTTTCCATCATATCTGGTCTCCTACGGCAAAAACATTTTCAATTCGTGGATACTTACAAAGAAGAAGCTGTGACGACTGTTCGAGCTGTAATGAAGCAGAGAGTCATAGAAGCATTGGCAGCGAGTGATTGTTGCAGTGACCAGCAGGCTGCAGCTTTGGAAGTTGGCGGACTCTCTCTTGCAGAAAGATTAACTTTACTTCACAATGCTATACAATCTTTATCATTCCTTCTCATGCGAGTCAAGGTATATGTTACATTGAATTCGGGGACATTAAATCATAATTTCTGTACAGTCTACCATTGATAAAATATTTTTGATTTTTGAACAAAAGATGATTACATGTAATTATTCATATTTATAGGCTGTTCACGATGTAATGCGAGATACAGTTGATCTAGCGGCAGGTCGACTATTCGACGGTTCATTTGATGATACGATACCTGATCGCTTATTAACTCGAGCAGAACACTCGCGAGTAACGACAAAACTCAATGATATGGTAACTTCTGTTTGTGATTATTGTCATGAGCGAGTAGGAAATCTGCTTTCTGCAGGTACAAGCGATAAAGATAAAGTACACAATGAAAAGGGTAAAACCAACAGTGAAAATTCAAGCAGTAAGCCAGAAGAGAAAGAGGGTCAGAACATGAATGATAAGTCGTCCTGGTTGAGTAAAAGGGCAACAACAGCTCAAGTATGCCAACTGGCCAACTTAGTTGAAGAATTTACAGAAACTTGTGAAAAACTTTGTGGCAAACAGTGCATGGGGTTGCGATCTGCATTTAAGGTACACTTCATATTCAGTTTCTTTAGCGTCACACAATTGAGTCGTATTTTATAATATTACAGGCACAAGCTAGTAAATTCATTCAAAGATTTCATACGGAGTTGAAAACAAAGCTTACTTTGTTATTGGAGTCTGAAAGATGGAAGCAAGCCGATGTGCCACCAGAATTCCAATCGTTAGTAACATACGTGTATGAAAGCAAATGTTTTCCACCGAATTTACTTAAGGCTGAAGATAGAGTTAAAATAGACGGTCTCCAAAATTTTATTATAATAGGAGACGAGAAGTATGCCGTTGTTGGTACAGCTTTAATGCTTGTACAAATGATCCACGAATATTGCAGGTAACGATCGAAATTTTCAATACATAGTTCGGTAAGTAATAAATGGGTGATAAAGTTTTGATGGATATTACTATAATTTAAAGAATATCATTTTGAGGTTTTTTTCTTAACTATTACGAAAATTTTCGTTAATTAATAACGACGTCAAATAGATATCCGAAGAAGGTGAAAACTAATCCCAATTGTTCTGTTTACTCGAAAACCATCAATGCTTTTGCACTTGTCAAATATTTATTCAACATGCTAAATGCAATTGTACTCCTAGAACTAGCAGTGAATTGATTGCCTTAGCGGGGACAATTGGAAGGCATTTGGCTGAACTACTGCGGCATTATAATTCACGTTGTTGTCAGCTTGTTCTTGGAGCTGGTGCAATGCAAGTTGCTGGTTTAAAGACAATTACTAGTACAATACTTGTATTGGCTGCGCGCAGTTTGAAATTGATTTTATGGTTTATGCCTTTTGTAAAGTCACATTTTGAAAGTAAGTTTAATCGTGTGCTAAGCACATAGTTGACAGGAGATGCAAATCGGTGTTTTCCATTTCCCAAGCGTCAAAAATGAAAGACAGGAATCGGCAATAATCAGTTTTTCAAACGTCACATCTGAATAACACTACTATCAGCATCATTCATAATTGTGCCAAGGCATTTTTAATAAGATATTTACGTTTCGCAATATACTGTCAACAATGTGTTAATACTAATACTAATATATATAATAATATATATGTAATTAATGTCACGGTTTACGCATAGTGCTTACGGAACAAAATCCTAGTCGCGGACTTGGGCCGTCTGGTATAAGTGGCGGTGTTGCTTTATTGGACAGCGTCGAAAGAGATATCCGAGCACATGTAAAAGAAATTGAAAGCAAAATTCTTACTATCGTCGACAATCTACTAGGTGGTCAAATATCAAAATGGACTGCGAGGCCTCCAATACCATCAAAATCGTTTAGAAATATTTCTAGGTACGTATTGCATAGTACAATTGTTGCATTAATTATAATTACCCTACATACATATATATCTTGCAATTCTTCATTACAGTTATTTAATGAAACTGCACGAAGCAGTATCCGGAATTTTACCAGCAATCGAAGTACAAACTCTATATCGTACAGTAAACACGTCCTTTAAAGAGAAACTTCGAGAGCAATTAGTTAAAATGAATATAGTGAATAATGGTGGCCCGCAACACGGCGTGGTTACATCTGAACTAACATTTTATCTAGAGGCATTACGAAAATTAAAAATCTTACCAACTAATGAATTAGATGATAATTGGATGAGTGATATATGGACTAGATAACATGCAGAGCGTGTGATATATTGCATAATAGAAGCGATGAAATATTGTAGAAAAAGGTGACTAATCTTTATTATGGTCTTCCTTCACGTGCGTTATATTTCAGTGACTATTAACATTTTGATGGATTTAAAAAGAAACGATATGGCTTGTCTTGGAAATATCCATATAAATATTTATAATTATTTTATTCGTAAGGTTGTGTGGAACGCAGAATAATTTTAGTAATACTAGTATGAGGAATTCAGAAGCAGCATTTTCATAAAACCCTCTATTCGATATTCTGGAAATATGTAAAATACTTTTATTTGAAAAAGAGAGAAATGATATTATCTTATATCGTTTGCTGACAACTTTTACTAGGAATTGTTAATTTAAGTACCAAATCCGGTTACACAGATTTCGCGTGCCTCCTATCAATGTATACCATAGTGTTCAAATGTAAAATTTCATATATAAATATGAACAACTATGTAAAGAAATCTATATGAATAATAGAAAGTTAATGTTTTCCGTATGTATAGTAACAGGTATAAACAAAAATTTATTTGAAAGTGAATGTGCAGAATCGAACAGACATTAGAAGGACCAATTCTTAGGTACTAAATTTTTTGCGTACGTATCCTCAATTCCTGTTCAATCGAGGTTTACTTCTAACGAAGTAAATCATGCGCACCTTTGGTTAATGAAATATGCAAAGACCTAAAGAGTAATACACGGAACGTGCAATATGACTGCTTTTATTCTTGCGTTTATTACTTGTATTGAACTGACTACGAGGAGTGGGTTGTCAGATTATCACTGACACTGATTGCTTAAACATTTTTATATGTCGTGTACTATTTGCACTAATCTGTTTTTATTGACAGATTATTAAACTAGTTTGTAAATAGTAAGCATAACTTACTATCGAACACATTGTTCGCGAGTAGCATTGATATAGGGGTTTTTACCAAAGTTTTTGAAACGCCCGGATTTCTCATACTGTATTGCATACTCGTATGCATACATACGTAACAAATGTGTACATTGTAAACCTACTATTACGAAAAATGTTAGGTAGAAGTTCAGGAAAGGTAAAAACAATTAATACAGTTCCGTGGTATTTCAATCTTGTACATATGTTTACTCTTATTTGAAAATATGAGAAAAATGGTAAGTTATAATGTTAAAATAATTAACTGTATACATTCTTTTTCATCCTTATAACCACAGAAAACGATTGGTTGTTACTATTTTGCATTATGATATAATAAATTATACACTTACGATTTGGTACATTTGTATGACCTTTTAAAGTTACATTTACTTCTACTGCAATACTCTTAATTTATTATAAGTCGTTATTTATACAATGCTACGTTACAGTACATTTCAGTATCAAGTTAATCTAGTCCAGTTTGTATATAAATAAAGATATTACAATGATTGCCTAAATTATAATTCGTAAATAATTTGTTACTAAACGAAAGGGTATTACGGTTCAGTAGATTATAGGACAGGTTTGTAAGTGCGTTTTAAACAGTATGAACGTGTTTATTGTTAATTATTTTATGCAAAAATCTGCTAACTGCTAACTGCTAACATCTTGTTGGACGTTTGTATAAGTTCCAAAGCAGTATGGAAACTTGCATGTACCATACCTCATTATTTCATTATATGTATAATGAATAATGTACTATCAGAGTTACGAGAAATGAATAACAATGCTGTATAGGAAACCGCAATATGTTTTTTACTTATTTATTATTTTTATTTGGTTCATATTTAAACACACTTATTTTATTAGAAAAAAAGTATCAAGATTATATTGTTTCTCTTTTTGACAATGGTAAATACGTTAATATTGTGTATTCAATATCTCAATAAATATTAGTTACGTCAATATATTATGGAGAAAGGATTCTACATCACTATGGTAACAAATGTGGAAACACTTTCATAACCTCAGTGAATATAGAACATGTAAATGTTACTGTGCACTACTTGTTTATACATTTGAATGCAAAAACAATGGCGGTAGAAAATTCGTACGTATATAACACGTTCTTGGACTTATTTAACCAAACATAATTTAATAATGCACGTAATATAATAAACATTAATTACTTCAAAAAAATGTATTTAGAATGAAATTGTGCTTATTGAATCGGTATTCTATACACGCACATAGAATTACATTCTTTCTGTTTTCTTATGCGTGTTCGAATTTTTATATCGTTTACTAATTTGATAATTAAGCATTCGTATGTAATTGAAAAGTATTCATATATTTTATGTACAGGTCTTACATGATTATGTTTTAGCGAGGAAAATGTTAGGGAAATCGCTTTGCGCCTTTGTTTAGAAGAGGAACAGCGACGCAAGAACGATCCGAATGAAACACACGAACGTTCGATTATCATTGTTGGTAGTAAGGGTATCGTACGTAGCAAAATAAAATGATAAATTAATATTACTGTGGAACATGTATGTAGTGCCTAGATTTATGGAATTTTATTCAGGGCAAAAGTACGATCGTGCATCGATTTCTCGAGAAAGATGAAACACCAAAACCTACTATCGCGATGGATTATTCTTTTGGACGTAAAGCAGGGAAAAGTTTAGTAAGTCCCTCATTTTACAGTGGTTTGTGGCGTGGAACCATTTTGGCATAAAACAAAAAATGCCAGAAGCGCACAAAATTTAAAATAATTTTCAGCGAGTTAGTAACTGCTGTAATAGTCGTGTTTAACAATAATATAATAGTAGCAACGTTTTGCGGTATTTTGAAGTCATATAGATGTGGTTATATTATTTTCCCAAAAATATTTAATTAGAACTTAATTTGGTCTATCTAAGTTTTACTATCGTTGCAGAGAAAAAATATCGTGCATGTTTGGGAAGTAGGGCACTTAACTTCTTCCTTAGTGTCAGCCGCAATAACAGGTTCGTCTTTAACTCACTCCCCCCATCATGTCGCGGTATTGGTTATATTGGATTTATCGCAACCGGATATTTTATGGTCCACGTTCGAGGAGACTCTCTCAGTAGTACGTAATGCAATGAAAATGAGTTACGACGATAAAACAATTCGTGAACTTAAGCAACGTCGAATTAAAGAGCGGAAAAAGGCCTTAGAACAGGAAGTCGATCCATTTCCGATGAAACTTTGCATTATAGGTGGAAAATACGATCAATTCAAGGTAAAGGTATTACTTCAAAAGTTAATATGATTGAGAGGGGCGCGCAACGAAAAGACATTATTTAAAGTATTAGAACTTCAAAGAACTTTAAAAAAATGTTAGTTATAACAATACGATATGCTTGATAATAGGATTTCGGCTTGGATAAAAAAGAGTTAGTTGGGAATACTTTAAGGGCCATAGCTCATATCTTAGGCGCAGGGCTATACTATCATTCTTCGAAAGATAAAACTCTAGTTCGAAGGACTAAAGACTTGCTGTCTTATTACGGATTTGGCACACAACTTTCGTAAGTTTGGGTAAATATTCGCAATACGGTTCGAACGATATTTTAATATTAAAATGACCTTTCTTCTCCTTGTGGAAATTGAAATTCAGCGATGGCAAGTGCACGGATCTCGAGAAGCCATTAGCGATACCTGCCGGTTCAGATTCCTTCTCGGCGATCGATTTGCAATTTCCTCAAACGAGACCTTCGGCTATCTTAGATACCATCAAACAAATTTACGTTACTCGTATACCGCAAGAGTCAAGAAGCAATGAAATTATCTTGGAGGACCCAAGTAACGATCTCAACTTTAATGAACCGACTATCGATAGATTACGAGCGCAGAGGGAAGAGGTAGTACTGCCATTTATATATCATTGCACATTTCAAATTATGGGCTTCTTCTTTTTTTGAGCTGTATGGTAATATATCATATCTTTCTTAAGTAGCGGTTAAATGTCCTGTGAACTGTTCGATTAGAGTAAGATAGGACCTGTGTCACATGAGAAGGTGATAACAAAAAAAATAATTTCCTTTTAGGAAATTAGCATTCTCCTACACGATATGTTGGAAGGTCGAACACCTCAAATTCCTATTCCGGATCCATCGTAGAAAACCAAGAAGCATTATTTCGTCGCGTCGATTTATCACAGAAATCTGGCAACCGAGAGAAAGCATTCATAACCGAAGAAATCCGTCTACGATGAATTCTAGTCACGTATACGAGGCAGACTTCTGACAAATCTTTCCGGGCAATCTTCAATTTATCTGATTTGTGTGTAACATTTTTGTTCCAGGAGTAACGAGACATTTGTCACATATTATTAAATTGTAACATTGTTTTCGTACGAAATTAAAATCAATTTCATAGTATAATTTATTGTGTACAGCGCAAATATTTGTTGTAACAAATCACATTTACTATCGTGATTTAAAAGTTATTTTGCATATTTGGAATCGGCAAAACTGGGCCTTTCGAAATCGCATCCTACCGGTTTCGTAAATACGCTAGACTAGGAGGGAAATTATCGTTCATAATAGCGGCACCGATAACGCAGGTGATGAAGAATACTTATCAAGTGTGAGAACAATTATGTCATCTGATCTATTCTTGTAGAAGCCAATCTGTTGATCCCATCGAATCTAATATTATATTCCCAACAGTTTGCCTAAAAGTATTTTCAATAAATGCACCGTGACATTGATCGTATTAACCCACGAAACTGGTGCTGTGTATAAAAACGGTACCCTTTTCTTTAAAATCATTAACACTTACTCGCACCAAAACAAAACGAGAGATGCTGTCGATATCGTTCATCTAGAAGTTATAATCTGCAAGGTTGATAGAGATATCGTATCATCGCGCACGCGTCTTTTCTCTCGCCCTTTCCCAACAGGACGCTAGCCGTGAAATCGAAGGGTGTACAGTGGGGTCAATAATGGAGGGGGAAGGTGTGGAGACCGTCACCGCACGATTCCCCGGTTTCTAGTGGCAGTAGAGCGGTGCGCTGATAAGAGCAGCAGCAGCAAACGGTGACGCGTGCGCGGAACGCCGCGCGGCGCATGCGCATCGAGGCACACGGGTCGCTCCCGATACGCGGATAGTCCAGTGTCGAGAGTTTACGAAAACGGGATCCAGCTGGGGGGTCTCCGTTACGTCGCGGGCCTCTCGCTTTCTGGCCTCGGTTTCTTCAGTGAAAATGCCGCTGTGATAGGGCGCGTGTTTCGTGTACTCTGTTCGGGCTTGTCGCGCCCTCGCAAACAGCCAACAGTCAACTGTTGACGCGAATTTTTACTACGCTACTGGTTCCAGAGTTTTACCGACTTGCTGCTGTTATCTTCCCGGCGCCCCCGTTACCCCCTCCCATTCTACCGTTGTCTCTGTCACTTTCCCTCTTTCTCACACCTGTTTTGTCCATCTCCTGCCCTTTATCCTTCGCGTTATTCGCGCGTTTTTTCCTGTGCTTCGATACCGTCGATCGACCGGTCAGTGTGTACCATCCCCACCCCATCGAACGGCAGCTTACACCGCAAAATTTGACACTGGAGAACCGTGTCGCTGTGAAAGTACCGCGGGAGTTTCGTAATCGTCCGCTACGTAGTTGCACCGGGGATTTGAACAGGTGAGTTGCAAAAACGAGATCGACAATGATTGTACTTCCTAATCTGGTATCGCTGTACGACGAACCTTTCAACGTGAGCACAGCCCTCCTAATTTCATCAAGTTCAATCGATAAAACAAGGACTGAGTGACACCTATCCAGCTCACACGACATTTGAAACCTATATCGCGAAGATCGAAGACCGCCCCCTCCTGCGGCTGCTTCTCGCGGTTATCGATTCCGGTGTGAACGCGCCCTCCCTGGACAGTTATACGGCTGTCCTTCTTGCGCGCACCTTTTTGCGGGATCCAGTACTTTAGCGATCAATATAAGCAATATTTGCGTTGCGTTTCTATTGTTTCATATACGTTTTTCGGAACTACCAGGGTTTCCTTTCGTCCCGTTAACGGACGCATTCTCGTAATTGGAGCATGATTTTAACGAGGATTGCGAGGAAACGGGAACGATCCTGATTTTTTATCGACGAAGATTTGTGGTTGGTAGGAATGAATAATGTTGTTGAACCGTACGCGATACGAGTCTACATATTTCCCGTTCAGTTCCGGTTTGTCCTTACGTAGGAGTCCTGTGCACGGTTGACTGAGGGACGGTTTATTTGTTGTGATTTTTTTTCTGTAAGAGAGTAATTCTCTAAGAAGTTTACGATTTTCTCGCTCTTACGTACTAACCATCGAGATTATAAACTTGGTAGCCTGTACATGATAGTTTGATATCATGAAACATCATCTGTTGGTGATAAAGTGGGAGATACCTCAAGTGTATTGTCATCGTCGATGTTGAGCTATCATCTTAAATGTTATGCATTGCCTTTGGGAAGCAAAGGTAGGAATGTTTCGAGATAAAATAAGTGAATCAATTTTAAATATCTATACCTTGATGAGTAATGTTGCGTCTAATCACTTACATTTTTTAGGTTTTGCATGATATAAACATTGTTTTATTCCTAACTATTACAATAAGTATTATATGCTATTAAAAGTTTTAATTGTTCATTGAATATTTTATTGTAAAGTAATACTTTTCATATTTCTATAAATGAAATTTAATTAAGTGGGTCTTAATTCAAACGTTGTTCCAAATTATATTTTAAGAATGTAAAAAAGGAGCTACTAATTTAATCAATACCGTTAGATTCATTATAATTTTTCGAAAGTCCTTGAAAATTAGTGTCCACTAATAGTAGGTAAAGGTTAAACCTCTTTTCCAATTTGTGGTTTGGTGCTTTGCTGCGTAATGCACTTATTCACCTTGGTCTTTAAAATACGGTTTACTTGACATCGAATAATTATGCTCCAGATGCTCAAGTTTATGTTGCAATTTCTAAGATGTTCAGTATTTCGTAGTACTTAGATTTGATAACTGATCAATTTCTTTCCTTATAAATCGTTCACGATCGTAAACTTTTACGAAAGGGTGGTTAACAAATTATTCTGTGCTAACGTTACAGATCAAAAGTAAATGAATAAAGTTGTTTCCAAATGACGTCCGTAATAAAACATACGTACATACTAGTTTTCCATAGTTGCAACATTATGCAATAGACCTTTATGCATTCAATAGCACCGACGTAATAAATTTTCTTCAAATTACCACCCAAGTCTAATAATTATATTTTATTACGAATAAAGAATACTTAAAAATCTCTCACAAATTGTTCTCGGTCTCGTCCATTCGGCATTTTCATTTCAACAATCGGCACACTTTCGTGACCTAGCACGAGCATATACAATGAAATCGTGAATGGGCTTCAAGATTATTAATAGAATATCGATGAACCCCTTTCCGGTTCCAATATTTCAGTTCTTTTCCTGCTAGTCGTTCAAAGTGTCGTCGCCAAAGTCTTTGACGACCTTGATCTCGTAGAAAGGATTACATAGTTGGCGATGACGTCAGGTATATCGATATCTGTGTAGGGTTTCAGATAGTAGGAACAATCGTTTCGATTTCGTTGATTGCCAACAATAATAAAGATAAAGCCAACAAATAAATTCGGGAGCTGTGTTCTTTTTATGAGAATTGTTTACGATCTATGGTAGATATATGGTAGAGTATTCAAAAATACACGTACGATCACTTTGACACCTTTTTGTTTCTACGGCTTTATACGGTGACTCAAGTATTGCTGGACATACTGAATTAAAAAATTTGTAATATCATGTCTATGTTTGAAGAAAAGAAAAAGCATCATTCATATGTTTTTAAACAATTTTTTTCTCATTATGCAACTTTTCTTTCTGAAAGATTTACACAAAGAACCGCGTATTCAATTTACGTAGCACTATTGGTAGAGTAAAATTACTGCAGTGGCTTGGCAGAAAAGAACGTGGCAGGAAGTTCAGAACTTATGCATGAGGATAATGCTCGTAGCACGGATTTCTGTGTGGAGTGCGAACGATAAAAGAAAGTAAACCTTATGCGCAAAAAAATACAAGGAACGGGATGCATCTGTTAGAATTAACTGTTTCTGTTTTGAGTTCAATATTTTTCGGACTGAATATTGCCGAAGAAACTGCAAAGAATGTAAAATTTCTTCTTATCTTGTTATCCAAAGAGACAAGCTTGCAGTATATTATTCATACTTGAATCTATGTTTGCACGCGGCTCTTCATTTTGACTAGCTCTTCCTTTTTAAAAAATCGCTTACATAATAGATTCAGCCATTGAATTTATTACAATTTGAAATAGTCACTTTGTCAAAATGATTTCCATTGCATCGTTAATCTGTTGTTTAATTTTTACAGCGCAATAGTTGTATAACAGATATGTGCTTGGTATAGCCATTATGTGAACATAATATATCAAGTGAACATGCTACATTGTTAATAGTAATAAATGCACTTATTCGTTTCATTTACATTTTACATACATCTATTCAAATATTTTACTATATTCCATTTATTTTCCTGATGCCACTGAATCTTTTTTTTTCCTACGTATTTTTATACTATACGATCATTACTGTGGAATTAATAGTTTTTCTATTAAGCCTTACATTATACATTCATTTTGTTTACATTTTATTTTCACGACAGATAAAAGGAGAAAATATTTTATCGCGTTGAAAAATATAATGTAGACCGTGACTTTAAGCATTACCTTTACAATGTTACGTAACACGTGTAATTTATGCTTGCATACGAAATGAACATATAGCCTGTTAGAAATGTTTCTTGTTGCTTCAGTCGGACAAATGTGGGTGATATGCTTTCATCAGTCAATGCTCAGATCATCAATCTATTTTCTTTACTGCCTATTATAACTTCCTATCGATTTTCTGAACTATTATAGTCGAGGGCAGCGTATCATGCAGTTACTTGCCACAACGTGGTAACGAGCCTCAACTAATTTCAGTGCGATGAAACAATTTTTGTATCGCTCTTATTTCGTGAGTCTTGCAGGTGGGCGGGGGTTGTTTTATGTAACTAACTAAAATAGAAACGCAAAACTGGAGCAAAACCATATGCAATTATTTTCTTTGTACCGATCGCAATGGCGTTAAAACGTTTGTTCGATTCTGTATCTGAAGGATAAGAAACAAGGACAAATAATATCCTAATCCTCATTTAATAATATTTAATAATATTTTCTTAGTACTACCAATAATAATAGAAAATGTATAAGTCGTAACGCATTTAATATTCGAGTGTTGCAATAAATTTCCCGTGTTGCACATAATGAATATCAATGGCTAGCTTCTCGAAGTAAGGTCTGCAAGCTTCTTTTGAATCAATACATACATATGTACATATAATGTTGGTCTGTATCTACGTAATAAAAGGGAAACTGTTCTTCCCCTTTCGTAAAATGGAATGAAACGACCGGAATGCGAAGGAAAATTGCCGTGAAAAGAAGGTCAAGATCTCAAGTAATAGATGCATGTTGAAACAATATTTAATACTGCTCCGGTTTGCCAAAGGGGATAGGGTCACTGTTTAATCGGTCGTTTATTTATTTTCCCCGATCGTTTATTTTAGCGCGTACTGTTTCGCGAACTGCGGGTATTTTGCCCAGAAATTTATCACGTCGTAACTTAAAAATCTAAAATTACACAGGTCGTGCCAGACTCTAATGTACAAAATTGAGAAAAGGCATTCGAATTAAACAAAGATCTTACGTCGTGCACAATTATCGTTTTTATTCAGCACAATTATATGACGGACTGCGACGGTTGAATAAGATAAATTGTATGTATGCACATACAACTTTGCTTGAACGTCCTTATTGGACGATTCACTCGAGAACGTTTAGCTTCAACGTCAAGTGACTGAAACAGGTATTGATACAGAGCAATCAAACATTTGCTCCGATACCAGAGAAAAAGTGAACGTATCGTTTTTGCGAGAGATTCGGTATTATACGGTTCGTCTTAAAATTATAGGTAGAAACTACGGATCAGCATTACACGTGCACTACACGTGGAATTAATAGATTCGTGTTGGAGTCCGGGTACCTTTTAATACACGGCTGTTCGTAAACTTTCGTTGCTCATTGTATGCAGCATACGTAGCTTCCAGCAAGATTTATCTTCTTAAATATGCAACTTGCGTGGGACACCCTGTGTATTAATTTGCGAGTGGTAATGGCGAGGGAAAGGAACTGGCAGTTAGATTACGAAAGAAAGGCTCTCTGAACCTGACCGAAGATGGTAGTGATGAAGGGCGGTATATTCTTGATCATCGTTGCGTATTCAAAGTCATTAAGCAACTACGCATGCAGATCGGAAGATATCGACTTGTATTATTTTTCTATTTCTGTATACCATTTTGTTGAGCTGTAACTTCTTTCATATTGCTTAGGTAGATGGTTGTGATTCTTCATTGGCAATATCAGAATCGACATTTTCAGAAGAATGTGCCTTTCTGTTGCTGTACAAAAATTTATTGGAAAGCCTCAAACGCATCACTCCAGTTCTACCAAATTCTTTTATTTACAGGGAGGGTACGATTACTTATGGGACAGACTATACGATATCCATACGTGCGTGTGCCACGTGGCGACCGGTTCAATTGTGTGCTTTAATGAACGCACGCTCGTTATCCTTCGAACAATTGGACTAATGTACTAGAAAGTACTTTCAAAATTTGGCTCGTGTGTCGTCTGATACTTTGGGGGTGGGTTTTTCACGGAACGCGAGACACTGATGTCCCAGGATAATGTCTATTTGTCCATTGACGTTAATTACAGGGGCGTGCTGGTATTATTGATTATATTAAATTGTGGTAACCTTATGTAATTAAATTACACAGGAATGACGATTCTCATTAGCATGTCATCTCAGGTTGATCATAACCATTTATGCTCTAATCAGAGAAATTTTCGAAATCAATACGTATTCTCAAAAACGAAATCTTAAACCAAAGAATTCATCCCTTTTTCCTCGACTTATTTTTGCTTATGGCATCATCTACGGCCCGGTTGTACTACCCGACCTGGGACATCCTCTATACAATATTGAGAAAAATATAATTTATAAAACGAAGCAAGGGAAAGGGTTTTCCGCTTCGATTCATTCCGCTTCTTCGACAACGTCTTCAATAACACTGAGATCGGTCTAAACATGTAATTTTCTAGATATTTGAATGCTATAAATAGAGTTCAAGGCATTGTAATTGCTTAATAATCTACATCTGCAGATGTTACTAAACAATGAATAGGTACCTACTACCTATGATGGAACCCACTACCTACCACCTATTCATATAGTTCAATTTCATATAGTTTTTCATCAACAGAATATATGTGTAATTAACATAGTCTACATAATTATAACACACCTTAGGAGGGTGAACAAAAAATTCAATATTGTAACTTATTTACAAACTTAACATTTCCGGTGCTGCGGCAACCTTCGCAGTGTCGTTCTATGAATAAACCTAAAATGTAACTTCCGTGAATCTTTATCGATTATTGTTTGTATAGTAAATAAAATATTGTACGCAAAGCACACGATTTATTTCAACTTCATCGTCTTCAACGAAACATAGTTCACTTCCTGAACCGGTTTTTGAATAATTGAACTTTAAAGTACCACGTTGTATCGTGCCTTCGCATATTTGCCGTAGTCACGTGCAAAATAAAGTAGAACGCAACGGGTTGCAAAAAATTGCTCTCTCTCTCTATATATATCTTCCTGCGTCGTTGAAATAGGTGTATTCGACTGTGTGTGCGCGATAATTTCAGAGGCTCGTTGCTCGCGACACTGTCTTTAGCGTACACGTGACATTTATTATGCTGCTGTACTTCCTGTGTTAGTGTGTCAAATGATACTGGTATTCGTGGCGAACTGCAATGCAGACAACTGCGGTATCAGCGTATCAAACCCTTTGCCGCGAGAACTTTACGAATCAGTTTCTGTATATCTTGAAATTAACGTGAATTTACTGTGAACGCCTGAATAAACATAAAAGAATTTTCGTCCGTTCAGGCGGAATCACAGGATCGATGGTTTTAGATCTCACATTAGTTTTATTTATACAGAATGTTCTACGGGTTTGTATAGAACTTATTGCGGTGTATTCAGAATGTTCTGTGAATATATAGTCTGTAAACGTTCTATTAAATTGTTATAACGAAAAATTGCAGGAGGAAAACTATTCGAAAGGTAATTCAATCTTTATTGCGTGCAATCTTCGCACGGATGGACGCGTTCGTTTCTTTAACTTTCCGGAGTAAATAATATTTTTATAAGTGACGTGATGGAGGGGGGGCGACGTTAAATGAAACCATTTACAATTCGGTAACGCGTTTCGAAAGGTTTTTGTAAAATGTAATATATACACGTACATATAGTCTTGCAAGAAAGGGAGACAGGGTCGAAAAGAAACTAATCATGTTTCGAAGGGGGTTTCGAGGATCGCCTGTCACGTCCTCATTTTCAATGGCTTCGTTCTCTTCCGTTTTTTCATCAGTCCGGATATCGGTGACTGGACAAATTCGTTGGAGTAACTGGCTTCTTCGAGTAACATCGCTCCGGACACAGTGTATAATTGTCTGACAAACGTGTTTTACCTTACGAAAGGTGTTCTCGCATTGCCGCGTAACCGTAAGAGCGTGACGAAAACTGAGCTACGTGGGTGACGGTCTGTCGTGTACATACTCTCGTTTCTAAACCACCAACGACAACTCTGGCTTTCACGTAAACCCGATACAATATAACATATACGCAGGGCCGTTCCTGGGTTGTTGGCCGCCGATGTGCAAAAACAATACCATCGCCCCCATTAATTTAACATTATGTAATTAAGAATTTGATATGCAGTATTTACTTTCATATCCATATGTACGTAGCTTTGAACAGTTATCATACAATAGAAGTATTTCTCTATCTCTATTTTCATCAAATGAAACAAAGATGGTTAAGAAATAAATGGTATTATTCAACATGAATATTCAACTTCACGTACAAGTATGAAAGTAGTGATACGTAATAGTGACACGTAACAAAGACAACTGTTAGTATCAAAGTGTAGTGAAAGTAATATAAATTGATTTCGTACATAGGTGTGCCATTGACCTGCACTATTATCGTACTGAAATTTGGTTGTAATGATTAAGAGTTAGAGTTGAATAAAATTGAAACGATAACCAAGAGACTAAAGTCACGGACACGGGGGTACCTTTTGCACTCCGTGAGGGACGGTTCTGCATAAAAGATAGAACTCGACTTATCTGATCTCATCGATGTACAAAGGTCAGACGAGTCGTATGTACGAATGTTTTCTTTTGCTGTAGCCCTGTTGTTGACAATTCGTTTTTCACTTAATAAGATTTGAGGTAAGGTGCTCGGAGGACTTGGCGAATCTCTCGTTGGGGGCTGTTGTATTACTACAATTACGGAAAGGAAGGGCTGAACAAGATATCCTCTATGTACACTTGATTGTCGGCCGGAAGTTTAGGATCACTCGTTTATAATTGTATAATTGTATAAATACTGAATGTAATGAAGTTTGTTTAGATATGCTCTAGCTTGGATACGTTCTTGAATTTCCAATTTACGATTTTTCAACAGTCACGAAATTCTTGTATAGTTGGGAATGGCTTGGTGGTTCTAAGCTTTTGGTCTGCACGGCTTTACGCGCTATTATCTCATTATCTTTCGAAAATGTAACAAAAATTTTCGCAGAAAGGTTACCCGACCTGATGGAACTTTGATAGAATATTAGCATATTTCTTTTGCTTGTTTCAGTTTGATTGTAGTTAGTTCGTTATGCATTTCAATGCATTTCAAGGGGCGTTCGATAACGTGCGCTGCGTGTGTAATTAAACAATATGTTCTCGGATATCTTTACGAGTATTGGTGACAAATGTCGAGCTTATTGTTAGTTAATGAAGTGCTGTGCAACGGCGAGGCCATTCACGTGCCAGCATCCCTTTTCAATCGCTCTGTCCGCGCAGTGTGCTTGCATCAGTGTCACTAATTCGTAAAGAGCCAGCCATAATAAAAATAAAACAAAAGAAGAAGAAAACGAGAATTGTTAACTGATCTAATAATATCAATAACTGATCTAATCATTCATTAAAATAAATAGAATACAATTACTGTCGCATCGCGCGATTCGAAAGCGGGTCATGGAAACACTGTTGGTAAAATAAAGCGCACGAAGGTTCCACACTGCGGGAAACGCGATTATACATGAACCTAGTAAATTTTGCGAGTGAAAAAAACGAAAACGAGGTCGTGTAACATGTTTTGTGTTCTTTGAAAGAAAGAAATAGGTGAATCGTATAAAAATACCCCGTGAAGTAGTGACCTCTTTGGCTCCAAACGTGTTATTACGCAAATAGTCTCTCAACAGGTTCTATAACCCCGATACTTGAATGAAAATTTAAGCTACGATATATATATATATGTATATATAAGGGGTGTCATCGAACTAGAAATTTTATATACACAAAGAAGAAAAAACAATCAGGAACTTACAGCAATGTTTGAATGTTGAATTTTGTTTCAAAAGAAGTCCAAGTTTGAAATTCATCGGGTACACATGCACTTACGCATGCTCTCACTTATACCTATGTCGTAAAGATATCGACAAATTCTCCACATTGTACTTTGAATTTACCACATTATGCAGTAAAGGATAAAGAATGAAATAAGAATACTTTTGCACGAGAATATAATTATTTCGATATTAATTTTGCTAGAAATAAAGTTTTGTATGAAAATATAGTACATTACACTGTATCCAACAACAAATGCAACCCATTTTGGTACTTTATAACAGTAAGTGCTAACAATCGAATGTAGCGAAACCGCATCGATTCACTTTCTCTGAAATTAAATATAACTTCCTCTGTGTAATTTTGTCTATCCAGTTAATCGAACAGAGGTTATTCTGTCAAGGTAGCCACATTGATCGAACCTCGTTTGCAGTGATTTTTTTAATAACGTCGAACCTTGCACACTATCTTTGCCTTGGTGTATTTGTGGTACAATTGGTTCGTAAATAAAACAGTGCAGTCTGTACAAAAAAATTGATTGCCTCATAAATATTTAGCGCACTCTGCATTTTTCTTTTCCGTCGTTCTCCCCGCTTTCGTTGATATGCTGCCATTTTTCCTCTTTTTTTTTTGTGCAGTTACCCGCAACGTACAGATGCATATACAAATTCGAAGATTAAAGTATTTATATACGTGCTAAATTATCAGAATAGAAAATTCTTCTTTTTCTGAACGTCATACTTCCATGACATTAACAAAGAGAAAGAAGAACGTCATTGCAGTTCCAATAACTTAATAATAATAGTAACACATGTATTCACGGAAATATTCACCAACAGAGTTAAATTATCAATGCAAACACGAACCTGACTGAATCTAGAACAAGGTTGGAAAACTGGGAGCTATCTGCCCAACTTAATAAAATCAAATTTTATCCTTAACATTGGCACATCAAAAAGTAGACCGCTGACAATTGATTTAAATATAATTATATGAGACATGCGTAATGAACATCGTATAACATTATCCAACAAATGAAGCTTATTCTTTTAAGCATTTGGTAGCATTTTTATTTTACATTCAGAGCATTGGTCAACGAGTATCGGTGGTATAGTTTATTTTGTTCCCTTTTTGTTTTCCTAATTATTTCCCCCGTAGAAAACAATGAACACGTCGAACAAAGATTCGCGAGCGACGAACGTTTTCGATCGCGATCGGCTGTTGTCCACTAGATGACATTCGTTTTCTGGCCAATTTCTCGCGAGAAAAAAAGTGCGATGGTCACGATAAAATTGATAGGGAACGGTATTGAATTATAACTTACTTGGCGCGGAGGATACCGTGATCACGAAGGCGGTTCCTTCTGGGCAAGGCTCTTCCATTGCACTACGGTAGGGCTGAACCTTGCGAATACTCCTAATGTGGGTATGTCGAGCGCACAATTTTTGGTAGTCGGGACCTGCGTTCGCGCTGTCCCGGATTCACGAAATCGAAAAGTAAAATTCATCCTTTTGCTTTCATGCATAGTAACGTTCGGTTTAAATATGTATCTATACAAGATATTATTTCTTTCAGTTTTGAAAATGCAAAAAGAATGCATAGGGGTAGACGATAGAGTGAATGGCCATTTAAGGAAGAGGGGCGGCATACATGCGTTTAATAATAAATGCTAATTTCGTAAAGTTAAAAACGTGTAATCCGCAATAATAGCTCTAAACATCTATTGTGGTGATGGGGTGATTCTTGGGTGATTGCAATCCGAGAATAGAACACGACACGTTTACTAGGATCCATTTTTAAATAATATCACTATAATTGTGGCTAATATAACAATGAAGAAGTCATGGGATCTGCTCAGCTTCGTCAATGGTAAAGAAGGATAGATAATCGCACCTTGATATCCTAAGAATGTATCTGCACCTGTACTTATTTATTTCCTCGCGAAATATTGATTATTTCTTAACATTCGACTTTAACACTGCTTCGCGGAATGGTTCGAATAATCGCTCTACTTAAAAAAAATATGCAGTTCCATTGAAAAAAAGGGTGAATTAGCATTTCTTTGGGTGCGCCGTTGCATTTATGAGAATTGGTGAAGTCATGGAAAAAGTGACCTCCTTCATGGTATTCAATTTTTTTCTTTTACAACTGTTTTCTACCTCTAAGCAAACTTGAAATAATCAAATTTCGTGACTCACTCTGTATATGTAGATTTGCGAGTGTCGGTCGAGCGCAGGAACCCAAGTTCGGTGGATAATTGTTGCATGATAGGCCTTACAGCGTGTTAGAGCGTTAGGCGATTCCCAGTAATTTATACTCTGATGAAATCTGGTTGAGTCCGACTAAGAAAACCCTTCAATTGAGCGATGTAGTTACATACTTGGGAGAACGTTTGTGCGTGCTGACGTCGAGAGTTGGCAATAAAAGATGTGAGGAAGTTATGTTAACCGTTGTGCGGATATTGTAAAGGTAGCGCGGATCAGAAATATTGTGGCAAAATGACTCAATTTTCACGAGCACAAAATGAAATAATAAACTTAGTTCCTTTGAGCATTCAAACACTTTTCCTTTCAAATACAATGATTTATGAGGTACATTGAACATCCGAAAAGTTATACATACTACGTTATTAAATTGAGTAAAAGGAATGAGGATCTGCTAAGGATGGAGTTAAAATGCAAAATGCTCAAATTTTCGACTGATATATGTATATGCATGTATATTTATATCTTCGGACATGCGAAAACACGAAGGTGATTGGTGGATTTTCTCCACGGTGTTGAAGAAATGGTAGATTGCAGTCAATAATGAAACGTAGGAGAGAGGGTACCTGCGGTGGTCAGGTAAAAAAGTGGCCCGTGACGAGCAGTTTATTTGCACAGGTACGGATCAGCTTTGCTTATTGTCAAACTTTCTCATAGGTAATAGGCAATTAGGTGTGGGTGTGTATGTCTATACAGGGTGATGCATAATATAATATTGATACAAATAGGGCGAGGAAAACTGTGTAAATCAAATTAAGACGAAAATTGTGTTGGCGGCATGTTTTCGCGAAAAATTCATTTAGGAATCAATCCAGTAGTATTAATACGTAGTATCATATTTAATCACTTTATAGCATGAAGAACAAATGTTCCAGATCCTACCAGCGTGTAAAAGTTTACTTGAAATTTTATCGAAATAAGTAAATGTTTCATCATTCGGTTGATCCGTTTGCTCTGTTCGTTAAAAATAAATTATTAGCATTCTTAAATACGTTAGCGACATAGAAAATAGAAGGATGAGATGTTAGGAAATTTTGTTGTACAACGAAAGAAATAAAAGAAATGGAATTCTTAGTTAAGTAAGTTTTAACATGAACATAAAATAAATGATAATAATGAGAATATAGATCCAAACATTTTATCATTTGATTTCTTAGGACTTATCCAATTAATTACATGTGATATACATATAAAGCAGCATTTAATGAAACATTATCGAATCTATTTTCGTCACTGCTTTAGTTTTGTGTTGTAGTTTTTAATGTCATTAAAATTTAAGCGATGAAGTATTGCTGTTGTTGAGGAAAGAATAACTCTTTGTTTTATTTATGGTAGAGTACACCATATCTCGCGTATCTTACGGTATTGTGGTTTTGTGGTTACAGCTGTATCGTGTATATGCGTGCATGGCATTCTCTGATATTACTGAAAAATGCTGGAGAACTGAGAGTCGTATACATGTTATTCAAAATGAGTAACAAATAAACAATGACCCTTACGCAATTTTTAATTAATTAATATTATGACATTAAATTGGTTTAAAAATTTTTCAGATTCTATCTACAAGTAAAACTTTATCTTAAATATTAAAAATACTATTCAAGATTTCATCTACCAGTAAACGTTAAATAATAAATATTAGAATATCTATAAATGTTAAGAATTAGAGATTGAAAAATCAGTACATATTAAGTATTAAATGACACAAAGAATATTCCCGATTTTACCTACTTACAAATATAAAATATTAAAAAACTATCTCAGTCTTTTTGTTATCAATCTGTAAAAACTTTAAGGATTAAAACGAATATTATTTCTTTCTTACAAGAGAGTATTTTATGATAAATACTGCATGTATGTGATATAATTTACGTGCTGTACGTGGATTATCATCAAGAAAATTGTTTAATTTGTTGTGATAACCACTGATAAATGCCCGAAGGCCGTCCTTGGTTTTCCTTCCCTTCGAGACTTTCATCAGCATTACGAAATCGCTAAAGCCAATCATGCATTGTACGATCAGTAGTAGTATTTGTACTAAATGTATGATTATTTCGCCGAGTTTCTGTTACGTTGCGTTCCACTTTGAAATTATTACTTAAAATCATTATAAATACATTAATAAAACTGTAATAAAAAAAAAAGTTAAACTAATGTGTACATCTTTATTAGTGAATGTAGTTGCAACCTAATACAATATTTGAAATATATATTTGCATAATTATATTCTAACACAGATAACACAAAAGTTTCTATGCATCCATAATCAAGAGTCAAAACCAATGCTCCAGTACTTCAAACACTCATTGAAGTAGAGAACGGGCGAACGAACGCAATATTAGTCGATCAATTTAATAACTTATTCTATACATTAAAGCATTGAGTTCTTATTTAACAATCACCGTCGTATAACCGCAAAGGTGGCTAAACCTGTCCCGATATTAGAACTTGAACGTTAAACAACATTATTAGTAGTGACACTTCACTTATATAGTTCTAACAATAACAGCTTCATTAACTCACTGTCACTGATTTCTCTATGATGCTTGTCAGTATTACTGAAATGACACTTTCCTCTAACGCTAGCATCTGTACTTTTGAGGTAGGTGGTTTAACAATATTCGGAACTGCTTAGTTACCAGTATTAATTGTTGGTACTTCAGTCGAGTAGTAGAGGATACGTCCAGGCTGTTGACAGAAGCAGGCTGTTCTGTACTAGTAGATGGTTCCTATGTTCTAGCAGTAGTAGTTAGCTGCTGAGCGGTAGTAGTAGTTGTTGGCTGCTGAGTGGTAGTAGTGGTTGACGGTTCAGTTGTACTAGTTGTTGGCTGCACAGTTGTAGTAGTAGTTGACGGTTCAGTTGTACTAGTTGTTGGCTGCCCAGTTGTAGTAGTAGTTGCCGCTTCAGTTGTACTAGTAGTTGACTGCACAGTTGTAGTAGTAGTTGACGGTTCAGTTGTAGTACTTGTTGGCTGCACAGTTGTAGTAGTAGTTGACGCTTCAGTTGTACTACTTGTTGGTTGCCCAGTTGTAGTAGTAGTTGACGCTTCAGTTGTACTACTTGTTGGTTGCACAGTTGTACTAGTAGTTGACTGCTCAGTTGTAGTACTTGTTGGCTGCACAGTTGTAGTAGTAGTTGACGGTTCAGTTGTAGTACTTGTTGGCTGCACAGTTGTAGTAGTAGTTGACGCTTCAGTTGTACTACTTGTTGGTTGCCCAGTTGTAGTAGTAGTTGACGCTTCAGTTGTACTACTTGTTGGTTGCACAGTTGTACTAGTAGTTGACGGTTCAGTTGTAGTACTTGTTGGCTGCACAGTTGTAGTAGTAGTTGACGGTTCAGTTGTAGTACTTGTTGGCTGCACAGTTGTAGTAGTAGTTGACGCTTCAGTTGTACTACTTGTTGGTTGCCCAGTTGTAGTAGTAGTTGACGCTTCAGTTGTACTACTTGTTGGTTGCACAGTTGTACTAGTAGTTGACGGTTCAGTTGTAGTACTTGTTGGCTGCACAGTTGTAGTAGTAGTTGACGGTTCAGTTGTAGTACTTGTTGGCTGCACAGTTGTAGTAGTAGTTGACGGTTCAGTTGTACTAGTTGTAGTAGTACTTGCCGCTTCAGTTGTACTGCTTGTTGGCTGCACAGTTGTAGTAGTAGTTGACCCTTCAGTTGTACTAGTTGTTGGCTGCTCAGTTGGTGTAGTAGTTGACGGTTCAGTTGTACTGCTTGTAGTAGTAGTTGACCCTTCAGTTGTACTAGTTGTTGGCTGCTCAGTTGTAGAAGTAGTTGGCTGCTGAGTGGTAGTAGTAGTTGACGGTTCAGTTGTACTAGTTGTAGTAGTACTTGCCGCTTCAGTTATACTGCTTGTTGGCTGCACAGTTGTAGTAGTAGTTGAGGGTTCAGTTGTACTAGTCGTTGGCTGCACAGTTGTACTAGTAGTTGACTGCTCAGTTGTAGTACTTGTTGGCTGCACAGTTGTAGTAGTAGTTGACGGTTCAGTTGTACTAGTTGTAGTAGTACTTGCCGCTTCAGTTGTACTGCTTGTTGGCTGCACAGTTGTAGTAGTAGTTGACCCTTCAGTTGTACTAGTTGTTGGCTGCTCAGTTGGTGTAGTAGTTGACGGTAAAGTTGTACTGCTTGTTGGCTGCACAGTTGTAGTAGTAGTTGACCCTTCAGTTGTACTAGTTGTTGGTTGCACAGTTGTAGTTGTAGTTGACGCTCCAGTTGTACTACTAGTTGATTGCTCAGTTGTAGAAGTAGTTGGCTGCTGAGTGGTAGTAGTAGTTGACCCTTCAGTTGTACTACTTGTTGGCTGCACAGTTGTAGTAGTAGTTGACAGTTCAGTTGTACTAGTTGTTGGCTGCACAGTTGTAGTAGTAGTTGACGGTTCAGTTGTACTAGTTGTAGTAGTACTTGCCGCTTCAGTTGTACTGCTTGTTGGCTGCACAGTTGTAGTAGTAGTTGAGGGTTCAGTTGTACTAGTCGTTGGCTGCATAGTTGTACTAGTAGTTGACTGCTCAGTTGTAGTACTTGTTGGCTGCACAGTTGTAGTAGTAGTTGACGGTTCAGTTGTACTGCTTGTAGTAGTAGTTGACCCTTCAGTTGTACTAGTTGTTGGCTGCACAGTTGTAGTTGTAGTTGACGCTCCAGTTGTACTAGTTGTTGGCTGCTCAGTTGTAGAAGTAGTTGGCTGCTGAGTGGTAGTAGTAGTTGACGGTTCAGTTGTACTACTTGTTGGTTGCACAGTTGTAGTAGTAGTTGACTGCTCAGTTGTAGTACTTGTTGGCTGCACAGTTGTAGTAGTAGTTGACGGTTCAGTTGTACTAGTTGTAGTAGTACTTGCCGCTTCAGTTGTACTGCTTGTTGGCTGCACAGTTGTAGTAGTAGTTGACCCTTCAGTTGTACTAGTTGTTGGCTGCTCAGTTGGTGTAGTAGTTGACGGTTCAGTTGTACTGCTCGTTGGCTGCACAGTTGTAGTAGTAGTTGACCCTTCAGTTGTACTAGTTATTGGCTGCACAGTTGTAGTTGTAGTTGACGCTCCAGTTGTACTACTAGTTGACTGCTCAGTTGTAGTACTTGTTGGCTGCACTGTTGTAGTAGTAGTTGACCCTTCAGTTGTACTAGTTATTGGCTGCACAGTTGTAGTTGTAGTTGACGCTCCAGTTGTAGTACTAGGTGATTGCTCAGTTGTAGAAGTAGTTGGCTGCAGAGTGGTAGTAGTAGTTGACGGTTCAGTTGTACTAGTTGTAGTAGTACTTGCCGCTTCAGTTGTACTGCTTGTTGGCTGCACAGTTGTAGTAGTAGTTGCCGCTTCAGTTGTAGTACTAGTTGATGGTTCAGTTGTACTATTAGTTGACTGCTCAGTTGTAGTGGTAGTTGACCCTTCAGTTGTACTGCTTGTTGGCTGCACAGTTGTAGTAGTAGTTGACCCTTCAGTTGTACTAGTTGTTGGCTGCTCAGTTGGTGTAGTAGTTGACGGTTCAGTTGTACTGCTTGTAGTAGTAGTTGACCCTTCAGTTGTACTAGTTGTTGGCTGCACAGTTGTAGTTGTAGTTGACGCTCCAGTTGTACTACTAGTTGATTGCTCAGTTGTAGAAGTAGTTGACCCTTCAGTTGTACTAGTTGTTGGCTGCTCAGTTGGTGTAGTAGTTGACGGTTCAGTTGTACTGCTTGTTGGCTGCACAGTTGTAGTAGTAGTTGCCGCTTCAGTTGTAGTACTAGTTGATGGTTCAGTTGTACTATTAGTTGACTGCTCAGTTGTAGTGGTAGTTGACCCTTCAGTTGTACTGCTTGTTGGCTGCACAGTTGTAGTAGTAGTTGACCCTTCAGTTGTACTAGTTGTTGGCTGCTCAGTTGGTGTAGTAGTTGACGGTTCAGTTGTACTGCTTGTAGTAGTAGTTGACCCTTCAGTTGTACTAGTTGTTGGCTGCACAGTTGTAGAAGTAGTTGACCCTTCAGTTGTACTAGTTGTTGGCTGCTCAGTTGGTGTAGTAGTTGACGGTTCAGTTGTACTGCTTGTAGTAGTAGTTGACCCTTCAGTTGTACTAGTTGTTGGCTGCACAGTTGTAGTTGTAGTTGACGCTCCAGTTGTACTACTAGTTGATTGCTCAGTTGTAGAAGTAGTTGACCCTTCAGTTGTACTAGTTGTTGGCTGCTCAGTTGGTGTAGTAGTTGACGGTTCAGTTGTACTGCTTGTTGGCTGCACAGTTGTAGTAGTAGTTGACCCTTCAGTTGTAGTAGTAGTTGATCCTTCAGTTGTACTACTTGTTGGCTGCTCAGTTGTAGTAGTAGTTGCCGCTTCAGTTGTACTACTTGTTGGCTGCACAGTTGTACTAGTAGTTGACGGTCCAGTTGTACTAGTTGTTGACTGCTGGGTGGTAGTAGTAGTAGTTGGCTGCACAGTTGTACTAGTAGTTGACGGTTCAGTTGTACTATTTGTTAGCTGCTCAGGTGTAGGACGAGTAGTTAGACATTGAGTAATTTTCCATAAAATTTCTGCACTACGCTTCAAGAGCTGTGGCAGTACTTCAATTACGGAACACTTAAGCAAGGAACGCTTGAGCCCAACGATTAGGTTGATCATACGTATATTTTCTTTGGCCAGTTTGGCGACGTCATTAAGTACGATTTTCGTTGCGTCCGCCATTGCCTACAAAGTTGGAATACAGGACAAAAATTATTATTATATTGATTTTCGACGGCGATTGCTGTTTTCATACATTATTTTTAATTTCTTAACCATTTTTTTTTGTAATATCTTATAACTCTTTCGAAGGCTATCATAATACATATATACATTAAATAATATATTTACGTATAGTACAGCATCATGTTTAATACTGTCGTTTAAAAGTTACATAAATAAAAAAGAGTGAGAAATATCTTCGAGTGCAGTCAAATCTCTACTAGAATGAGTGGAAAGTATGTGTTTCGAAGGCGGAATTCAATTGTAACAAAACTATATCTTGGCCCTGTTATAGCCTCACTTTGCACATACATGTAAGTTCGTAAAATTTCAGGTATTATACTTACGTGATTTAAGCACGCAATTGCGTCTAACATAAATGGATTATTGTTAATGCATTGCGCTGCATTGTCGCTAGCATTACGAAGGCTATCCAAAATGTCTGTTGAGCCCTTGATAATTTGTTGTAGAATACGTGTCCCTTCATCTATTTTCCTTGTAATACATTTATCGACCCTTTCGATAACCCGGTCAGCAGCTTCCTGTAAGTCCCTTGCCGCATCTATGCAGTGGTGAACGCGTTGAAACGCATTCTGCGTAAGTTTATCGATTCGATCTTTCGTCTACAAATGCGATCTTAAATCAATTATCCCGCTTTTAGGAAGATCATGTTAATTAAATTAATTTCAATCATATATTTCCAACGAAAATAGAACTGAATTTTATCCCTTTTAGTGGTGGAATTAATCACAGCCCTCTGTTTACCCGCACTATATTTTTAATAATTAATTTTTAGAAAATTTCGCTATATAGCACGCAAACGTTCATGCTTCATTTCTTTTTTAACGGTGTACTAGAATTTTATTATACGTGCAACGTTATACTTAATAACAATAAATGATGTAAGCAACATCGTCGCACGAGCAATAAAAGTGTTCGCCTACGATGTTACAATACTCGACAGTGGAAGACAAATTTCAACATCCGCTAAATAGAATTAAAAAATATTCAGAAGAAGCAGAACTCCAATTTTCTAAATCAATATCTCAATATATACAGTGGCGTAAAATTGAAAGCCACGACAAGCTAGTTGAATAACTAAATGACTAAAAAAGATAAAGAGAGGAAAGGGTATATGAATCTTTTATCCACTTACCGTATCTATTACATCCGTGGCTTTTGCAGCCGCTTCATTGTGTTGTTTAGTACCAATTTTTTGGAGCTCGTTGACATGATATTTCGCATCCTCTCTGTTTCTCTCCAAAATTTCGTTGGCCGTCGTGATCGCGTCATTAATCTTGTTTGTAATGAATTGTTCATATTGTTCAACGTTCCATATTGGGTTCAATGGTCCAGGAAGTGGAGGGATAAGACTGCCCTAATATAAGCAAACAATTTTTTTAATGGAAAAAATACTTTATATGTCTCATTTTAAACAACTTCATTCATCGATATATACATATATGTAAACAAATGTAAGAAAAAGTATCAAAGCCATATACAATATAAATGTATTAGCACCCTTGTCACTAAATAATCCATCGAAAGAGATGTATTCAGAGCACAAAAGTTTCACTTACATGGGCAACGATGCCAAAGGAACAAAGAACGATTATGGCTATTGCCATCTTTGATTCCTCCGTGCTCGACGGTTCTGACACAATTTCGAGAAATCGTGTTCCGCGGTTATATAAGGCCAAAAGTTTATGAAAATAATCTGGTCGCCGTCACGGGGGGATTCAGTTATTCAAACACGCACGTAGCTTTCGCCACTTGTGTCAATGTACAACCGTGGCTAATTAAACGATGAAACGTAATCGACGACGCACGTATATAGTTTATATGTGATTGAAAGATTAGTTTACCTTCGTTTGTATTAAAAAAGGAGAATGGAATGATAATTATTCATCGCATTTCTAATTTGCAAATTGTGAAAATATTCATACTTTTACATACTTTTACATACTTTCTTATACTAAGCTATAAACGTTAATTGAAAAAGTTGTCGTTAATCACTTTTTCCTGTGTTTATTAACAAGTTCGGTAATTTCACTTATTATCGTGAGATGTAGTTTATTATAATAATTGAGCTAAAAGCAGTGGTTTTTATCTGTGCCTATGTGTAACAACAGAGTTGTGAGATATAGAAGATTGATAATACTTTGTGATTCCTTTACTAAATCTATGTAAATATTGAACATGAGTTGCGAATTTTTCTTACTGCAAAATAATATCTTCAACGAATAAAATTTTAAAGCCTATGTATAGATCGCGCACAAGTGTAATAGAAAGATTGTGCCATTAAAGGTGAATGACGATCATGAAGATTGTCAAAGTCTAAAAATAATAATTTTGAGATAAGACGATGTGCTAAAAGTATTCTTTCTACAATAAAGCTGTACATATTTATTTGAAGAGTACTAATAAGCCCCCAGACTAATCAAGAATAAATACGCAAACTAATGCTATCTGCCCAATAGTATTTTTGTCTGCAGCTCTTAACGATCGCCAGCCTATTAACAAGTCTTTCTTTTATTGCAATTTTAATTGATAACTCATTAATGCACTAGGCCGAAGATATTTTTAGTGGAGGCTATTATCTGCACACAGTGAAATTGCGAGTTTTGGAAAACTGTGCAGATAATAATAGAAAACAATGTGTATATTTCGAACGAAAGCTCACATTACACTTCGTTCACCATCGGGATGTAAGGTGTTTACATAATAGAACAGCAAATATTGGACGAGTTGAAAAGTTTTGACACATTCTCGATAGATAGTGCTATCGACATTGTTACCGTTAAACAAAAGACAATTTTTCTTCAATTATTGCGACGGGACCGCGGCACAGTTTGTTGTTATTCAATCATTTTGGATTGAAATACGATTGACAATTAACATTGAATGACGGCATTATATATTTGTTACGGTGCGTAATAATGATGCACGAGTTTGGTAAAGGAATAAACATTTCAAACGTTGTGAAAAGATATTTTTTTATGTGTTCAGGGATTGTATTGCGTCGATTTCAACTGGTAAAAAATTGTTTTCTAAAGCGCGAGTATCAATGCACTCTTTAGTTTATTGCAAGGAAAAATGACTCTCAATTCGCAGTGAACGACGAGCGGTTAGTATTGGTTAGACGCAAGAAATAAATTGATTGCAATAAAATGGTTCAACTGCACAATATTCCGGCGAACTATGTAACGAAAGTAAGAGAAGATTTACGAAGAAATTGATATCGTGATTGCGAAATTAGAATTTGCTTGGCTTCATGGAAGGTTCAGAGAACAACGTTCGGGTCTCGTTTGTCAGTCCGACTGACCGAATTCTCCACGAAAGGTTTAAATGTCCGACACGAATGAGACTTTTACTGCGAACTGCATCTACACACCAGAGTTCAACGTTTTGTCGTTACGGTTAACTATTCACAAGGGTACACCGTAGTGTACGTGTGAGTTCGCGCGGACGCATGCACATGTGTTGGTCGCAGACACGTACAATTTCACCCCAATGAAACGTTCCCATAGAGCAAGGCGCGCAGGGTGTCGTGGGAACCGTTTCACTCGTTATAAAGCACCGTGTGCATTTTTATGGGGCGCGTAGACGTGCCCAAGTAGCTTGGGGATTCCTTTGTAATGAATCAACGATTCATTTCGTCGAGTTTTCGCTCGATTTTCCCCACCCCATGCACGTGTTTTATATTTGCGGATCTACCGTTTCGCCCTCGTACAGGTTGACAAGGATAAGTTTAAGGAGCGGACCCGCGAAAATCGTATACAAATGTACGTACGTTATCACTTAAAACATTGAGAACACCCATCCTATTGGTATTCCAAACTAAAAATACAAATTATAGGGGTTAATATTCACTATATTTTAATGTTTGCTCTCCCTCCCTTTCCCTATCTAACTATTCCCTGTATCTGTCTATCTATGTATCTATATATCCACCTGTTCTCTAAAATTTTGTTCCTTCAGACACGGAAATGTGTGACGCATTTCCATTAATTATTCGTGCAGTGCAAATCATATTTTTCACGAGTGGTTCACATGAAACGAATATAAATTAGTTGGCTTGTTGTGCAAGTGCGTATCTCGATTGCGAATCAACGACAACGAACGTACAGTTTCAGGTGGACTTGTTTGCTCGTCAAATGAATCGGTACATACGTATCAATTAACATATAAATTGGTGTGATAGCAAGTACGTATCAATTAGTATTAATGTTAAAGAGACGACGATATACGGCGTTGCTTTGCTTTCTTTCATTCTCCTTCTTTTTTTTTAACGAACTACGGGCATATTCTTCGATCCAATTTGTAGAAGCGGTAGTGGTAGTTCGTAATTGGTCACGTATGTACTGTGTGCTTCTTTCACTCCATACGGGTACTAGTTGTTTGATAAATCGAATTGTTAGAAACGAAAGTGTAAAATCTAGTACTATACAATACGTGACTTTGCTTACGATTGTTAGATGGATTTTCATGATGCTGTACTGTGCGTTGTTCGCAATAGTTCGCGAATTTCAAATAGTTTAATTATACAAAAAAACTAACGCAAGATTAGAATCATTTCACAGTGCATTGATCGCAATGTTCATCGTGTTTTCGGCAATCATTATTTTTCAATCGTTAATTGAACAGAAATGTTACATAGTGTTTATGATTTTTCCCAATAATTAATAATTAGAATGTGAATGTTTGCAAGGATAAAAGGTGAAAAGAGGAAAAAATAATTCATTCAAAATCCCATTTCATATATCAAGAAAGATTAGTTTCGTATTCTGCAATTACCATTTTTCTTCAATTGAAGTTTCAATTGAAATATAGCCTCACTCCAATGCCCATAAAGGTTTAATTATTTTCTACGACCGTATAAACAAATAACAATTATATAAAGATTTATTGCACAACACCAAATTCTAAATGCTTGATCTTCTAGCAAGATTTCTTTCGTCAAGTAAACGAGAGTACCGATTTAAAGATAAGTTCTTAATATTTATCTGAAAGACTTCCGTGAAATTGAAATGACGTACTTATTAAATGTGCACGTATAAAAGGATGTTCATCGATTCAATTATAAATTCTCAACATCTAATTGAAACGATTCCGTGAAATAATCATTTGTTCGTTAAATTTGCACGTATAAAAAATACGCGAGAAATAATTTACGTTTAAACATGTGATACGTTATTCTTATATCAAATATTTGACCCGCCATTTGGTTAACAGTAGCAGTTGATATAATATGTACTGTTCAACTAATTAGCTACGTTAAAGTGAAAAGAATATTCTTCGAAAAGGATAAAAGGCTCTTGTGCTGACTTGAACGATATGAAGCGCACATGATTCCCAAATTGCACTCGTGTAAACATTTAGAAATATCCCAATGATGAAGTGCAAAGTTACTTAGCAATGATAAGCAATACAAATAAATAACAAGTAATTAATAACAATGGAACCGTGGTACTGCAACCTTAGCGAGATTATTTTAAATGAACGGTTTAATTACGACAGCAGATTAACAGATTAATAATGCAATATAAATTTTGTTGCAGTTAAATCACCTCCAGGCTGCTTTGGGTGTAGACATTATTCGGTGAGTAAACGCGATCTTGAAAACCGATTGATATAATATTTCGTTGTTCAACAATTCATTCATGCGCTCCGGTTAATCGGCGCAAATTTTCAACTAGAGTTAGCTTATAGAACAAGCTTATAGAAAATGATTGCTTATAGTTAAATAAAATATCGAAATGTAGCTACACTAATTACGCCTTATTCAGAATATCGTCAACGTTGTAGACGTAGTAATAATTTTCAAAAAATACTTGTCGTAATTGTTTCAGACTCAATTGAGTTTTTTTTCTTCATATCAGCTCAATGGAAATATTGATTTTCACTTCATTGACAATTAAATAAATGACGTCAGTTACACCAATGAATAAATTTTGTCGGAGTGTGTTGCTATTAAGTACGTAATAAGATTGTTAAAGAAATAATGGATTACTTATTGGCACGCCAACATAAAATTTTAGAAATTTGAAGTTCACATAGGATTTATTTCTATTACATTACAACTAAATTGTACAGTTTCCATCCTCCGTAAGTATAGAATCTGACGCATATGCTGCGTTCAAAAAATCGGTATCGTTTTTTTTTAGAGGAAGCCTATGTTACCGGGGAACTGGAGTTCCAACATCTGTTTTCCTATTCGTTTCCGGGACATCAGAATATCGATGTCACGTGCTTCCGATGCACCCTATACATATATTTCTTGCCTGACTAACGACGAACTGGGAAACGTGGAAACGCGTATTTTATTTTGTGCGAGATTGAAAAACGGAAACGCTTAATACTTCTTAATCCTGCGTGTTATACTTTGAACAGCTGAGACTCCGTGAACTCGCTGGTAAAGTTGGTCCAAGAAGTTGTGATATTAATTCATTGTTTTATTAATTAACACGTTGACTGCCACGCCGAAATTAGATGTTTCGCTCAGGACGCCACGAGTGTATTTTCTTCTTCTTCTATGCTATTAACTGTCAATGTTCATTCAACTTCGTACAATTACAAACAGTTCAAGCACTCTGGTCATCAATGACCACCGTGGCGTCACAGGAGAAACAATCTGCGCTCATATTAGACCATCGTGGCAGTCAACGTGTTAAGTGATATGGATTGAACTCAACTTTTTCAAAACGCTTCATCTAAATTAGAACGATAGTTCCAGATATGTTAATATAAATACGAACTATGCAATTGAATGAATTTTCAATATCGTAAAGCAGGTTCAGTTCCAGCTAGTCACGCGCAAAAAAAATAATTCGCTCCTTTGAATATTTAATAAAGTTCCGGTATCAGACTTGCCAAATTGCCATTGCGAGTTAACGTCAACAAGGTGTAACGCCGGTTTGAAGGATTAAGGAACGTTTCATTTCGTTATAATTAATCCAGCAGAAAATAAACAGGAAAGACGGTCCTGCTAATAAATGAGGGTGATACAGTATTGCACACATAGTTCTGTATAGGATTCGCCTTTCCCCATTCGCACGTGCACTTCTCGATACACCATATGGTCGCAGATAAAACCACATGCTGGTGTATTCCCATGAACATCGGGTCGACAGGTACAAAAGCTGGCATGTGCTGTAATATGGACCAAGCTTGAGTATCGATTTTTCTACTGTTATTATACACGATATCACACGATATTACCACGCTTGTATTAACTTGCCGCGCTGTTGTCGCTGTTTCATACAGATTCATTTGCATACAGTACTGGAAAGCTTTGTTGCAACATTCCCATATTAAATATTTGACCTCTTATATGTTTCCCACTATTAGTATAGATTATATGTATCTGGTAGTTGTTATTGTAAAACGTTCGTGTACATTAGACATGCAAAGGTAGATGGCTACGGTTGCAGGAGAGAGTAAGCGAGAGGGAGGGGGAGGGGGAGATAGGTACGTGAGTAATTCGCAGGTGATGACGATATGCACATGAGATTATATTTATTTAAAAAGATATAATATTCGTCAAGTATAAGTGTCTTAATTAGCCGCATTATTGGATGCAACTTTTGCAAAGAAACATTTGTTCAAACACTGCTATTTGTCGGTACTATTTTCATAGATATAGGTGTATCTATGTACGTGTCGTGTGCCATCAGCTTTAACGCATTTGTCTCATTATTTTTTATACCCTTTCTTAAGTCCTTCTGCTTATACCTAGATAGGTGTGCGTAAAGGAATGAGAAGCATAAGGAAAAAAAGGGCAGAACAGTGAGATTATGCAGACTTGTTGAAACAAAAGTCGATGGCACATGACACGTCGCCGATGATTTTCTGACGATAACGAACGTGTTAATCGTGTCATACGAGAGTTACCGGTACGTCCATTGTGAAGATATCTGTTTTGCCCAACATGTTTATCAATGTTTTCTTTTCACGTGGAATCTACTCACGTACCATTATTTTACGTAGTCTCCATTTCCCCCCCCCCTCTCTCTCTCTCTCTCTCTCTCTCTCACACACACACACACACACACACACACACACACACACACACACTTTCCCCCTTTCTCGCTCTTTCTCTCCGCCCTCCCTCCCTCTTCCTTTCTATCTCTAATGTATAAGAAAAGTGTCGCAATACCGAAGACGACGCCTAGAAGAAGAAAACGTGTAAGGCTGCTTGAAATCACCCTTCCTCGACTTTCTTTTTTCTAGTCAACGTTTTCGTGTTCCCTTCACCTTTCAACTGTTTCCGTTTTCCGTGCACCTGTGCCCACGCACGGCGTCGCGACGTACGCACCTATATCGTAAAACACGTGTACGTATGAAACGTACATACGCGTACACGTGAAACGGCCGACAAAAATAATCGCGGTGGGTCGCATTTCGTATAGACTGATCAAGGCTGGTCGAAACTTATTTTCGTCGGCGGTGCGTTTTTGCGGGAGCACCGTTTAAATAAACGGAGGGAATTCGGATTCGATTCCATCGTGTCAGTCTACACTCACAGCGACTTATTGTTAGCTGGCGAACACTTTGCGATGAAACAAGCGGAACGTACGCGCGTAGGTATGTAATTCTGCGAACGTTTGTTTTCACGATGAATCGCGCGTGATTTGCGTAGAAATGTGAAAAATGGATACGATACACCAGATGCGTTGGATAATACAGTTCGTTCGAATCAATCGTTTGATTTTTCTGGGAAAACGCGTGGGGCGTATTATATTTATTTGGAGAGAAATAGAAACATTGGTATTTGAGAAATTAAACGAGGAAAGTATTCGTGACGTGTTTCAATTTGTTATACATTATAGCCCCGATTAGCCGGCTCATCCCCTTCGCATTGACAGGCGGGTTATCTCGCGACCTAATTTTTAACAGCGGAAAAAAATGTTCTAATAATCTACGGTAAAGGTCTCGTAAAAAATTATCGCTTTGTTTGAAAGCTCTTTGTCTGGGCACTCTTCTGCGAAAATATCGGCCGCAAAAGAATCATATTCGACACAACACATTGCATAGTACGGAGAGAAAACGAGTAACGCAAAGGAACGAAGTATTTTCGTCGGTATCCAAATAAAGCATTATGTATAACACCGTGTTTCAAAGTTCCTCACGCGAAAGAAACATAAGGAAGAATGTTTTTAAAAAGCATTAACTGTCCTGTGTGTAGCGACGTCAAATAGTGCAATAAAGAGGTAAGGTCTCGCGAGATATAATATTTATCTGGCCTCCAGATGCGAAAGGGTTAACTAAATAATATGTAGATCTAGCGGATAATCGAGTCCTGGAGGATTCACGATTTTCTGAAAACTGATAATACTTAAGTGACTTCATTAAGTCATTCAAGTGATTGCTAATGATATCATGTTTTTAATTCAAAGCCAGTTGACTGTCTGAATTCATATTAATTGCACTTCGCTGCGTTCCGTGAGGTGACACGAATGGAAATGGAAACTCTCGACCACAAGCTTCCTGTGTTTAGATACTGCATTGAGAAGTGGCAAAGAAGCACGAAACGGAGAACAGCTGCCAACTTTCTTTCTTCTTCGAAAAGTAAATCAAGGCGGGACAGCTGCTTGGAAAAGTGCGGCCATTCAGAACTTCTGGTTGCCCTATTCTTGCCCGTACTCCCAACACTTTTCGACAAATATCAACTTTTTTGAATTTGCAAATTTCGATAGACGTTTATTATAGATTTGACTGTGCTAAACACGAACCTGTAACCCGTTTTTCTCCAGAGTGTAACCTTGTTGACAAAATCTGTTTAAAAAAAAAATCGCAAATTTTGAACGTTAGAAGGGTTTTGTGCTTCTGCGGTAATATTTATTCAGTTGCAATATATGGCAATATATTAGCGTAAAAGCACAAAACACTTCTGGAAAATAACGGCTTGCACATTCGTATTCCGCCCATTCAAATCTTCAAGATACGCCCATTGAAGGTTGCGAAATCAGACAAGCGTTGAACAGTGTAATTAATCGTTGTAGGAAAATCTTGGTTCATACGAAACGTCGATATGTATTATATAATGTCACTAACAAATTTAGTAGAAGTTTCAATTGATTATGTCCCGCAGCTTTATGAATGGATTTGATAACATTTTCAAATTTCACTTTTTCTGTTGTTGTCGAAGTTTGAAAGTAACCGATTGAAACGTAACAGCCTGATAGGAAAAGCAACTTAATGAAATATTAAAAAGGAGTATAATTCGCTCTCCTTAGACAAAGTGATCCTGAACAATTTTAAACAGACGAGAACATTATACATACATATGTATATTGATATGTTATTCTAAACTCAATACATTTCTTGAATTCTAAGATTCCTGCAAATACTGTCTATAAACTTATTTCTATGGAAAAGGAAAACTTACAGTGGGTAATAATGATTTGTCTGACCAATATTGTAATTATTGCCAAATTGCATATATTCGTTTTTCAACAATTTTTGATAAATATGATTTTTTCCTTAATGCTTCGAAGCAATTAAATATTTCTTGAATACATTGGATGTGTTTAATTTTTCTTGCATCATTTTAGTGAAATATAGAAATGCAAAAATATAAATAAGTAAATGGAATTCCAAAACATTAAAAATTTAGTACTTCTATGTCCATTTTAAATAGTAACATGGAAACAGTTTTTTTAATATCGGATTTCAATGCAATTATGTATACCTATGCTCACGTACATTGACTGACAAGTATACGCTTTGACTGGACAGGTATGTATCACTTGTAAAGTTCAATACAATTCCTGCCATCAATTTTGTCCCGAACTCAAATTGGGTTATTGTAAGGGGGGTTATTGAACAACGTTCTTTAACAATGGCACTAACAATGCTGTTAAAAAGCAGGTTCCAAAATTGTCCATCCAGAATCTTGTTCTTCCAAATACCACGATCGAGTACAATCAATTCTTATATTCTGTTTTAAATATAATACAATTATTATTAACCTGATTGACGCCACGTGCTCACGTGCATCTTATGGACGTTCAAAATTACAGTTTCTCTTATAGATATCACGTATCGCGCGATTTCAGTTCGTACATCGCAAAAAATAAACAACGTTTAGTTAGTTCTTCCGAACAAGATTTGAATTTTTGAGTCCAGTTAGCCCAACGTCCGATTTACATATCGCATCCTTCCTTTATCATAGAACCAGATGCCATGTCGACTCAAATTGTCAAATACCATTAGAAAGTGAACATTAGTCGGTCGAGTTTAATATTAACTAGTTTCGAAACGATTACTGGACTAAACCGATTAAACGGGCAGAAATAATTCAAATAATAATTACACATAACAGAATGTTACCATCTTAATACTGGTTAAATGTTGACCGTGTGGCATCTATTAAAAAGAGTTAAACGCGTACCCAAACTAATTTCATTTAAATGGTATAAGCATTATTCAATTTAATTCAATTATTACGTTACACTGCAGAGAAATCGAATGGCACGGTCACGCTCAGGCGACCTCAGTCCCTCAAATTTTCAACCCTTGGTTCTCCTAATCGTCGCCATTAATATTAGGATACGCAGAATCTCCGGCGAAAGATCTGAACATACTGTAAGCCCTGTTGGGCTTCATGATGCACCTCTCTCATTCGTGCCTCAGCAGATGTACAACCATTTGCCGTGGCAGCTGCTCTCCTCAGCACCGTAAACTTCGACTATCAGCTTCGGAGCACGTTTACGACTTGACCCTAGTCCACAGGATATTTTCGTCTGTTTCGTCATCGCTGAAATATTCGACGATCATTGGTACGGTTCGATCCTGCTAATTTGGCATAGTTGCGATGATGCCGGTGAACATTGTGCTCGAATCGCATAATTGCTCGCGAACCGGTTTCTTGCGGCAGAAACTCAAGTTTACCAGACACAGAGATGCGCACGGGTGCTCAGGATGCTTGGCATGGCCCTGCCGCGTTTCAGAGTAGGGAAAAATGTACCTGGATTCGAGTACAACATTCACGTTTCCACGACGGAGAGGGGGTTGACTTGTGCCGTATATACCTAAATGGATGGAAAACAGGGACGGTGGACGTCGTGAAACGTTACTCCGTGGGCAAGAAGAATTTTCTTTTTGTTTCCATTATTTTGTGAAGACGTCCCTGTCGGAAGTATGGTCACGTAGGGAAACTAGTGGTGGATGTCCCAGGGTAGAAGTCATTAAAATTTTTTGGAGAAAATTGAGTAGTTGATAACGTGACTGATTGTTAATGGGATGGAGAATTATGGTTTAGCTTTCAGTTTGTATTTCATAGATCTTCGAAGGGCCTCTTTTTTTTTTTAAACAGTGTGAAATTGAATTATATTTTGACCGCAGTTATTACATATTGGGAGATATATTGTGTACAATGAATATATTATAGATCTTTCGTAGAAATATATTATTATACATGTAATATTTTCGTGGATAGGAGTAATTCGGAATATTTTTATAATAGTTGTACTGTTTAATTCGATACAGTTTAAAAAGAACGTATGTATAATAGGTATATCGATGCAAGGTATGGATTTTTAATTCTGCTGATCCTTATCGTTCATAAAGACTTTGAATTTATTGTTTGATTCGTAATTAATGCTCAAAATCCTTATTTGTACGCATTGTTCAGAATTAAAGAAATGAAAAATATTTTGTGAAATTCAATATAAATTTCATACTCCTTTTCAAGCATTTAGTGTGTTGGAGTAATTGTCCTAATTCCTTGGAGCTGCAATATATGTCACGAAACTTATTACTAGCGAAATAAGTTTCTATGGGGACACAGGGTGTCGAAGTGAGTAACCACATACCTGGCGCGCCGTAGGACCCGGGTAGAGAGACTTGGGCCCGTTTGAACTACGGCAGAGCCGGGGAACATCTTCCCCGCCGTAACTACACGACCCCCACTATTAGGTTGCCTGTTCTCCCACTACTAAGCACCGTTCCTACCTTACCTTTATCTCCTACGTTCTACTGCAGGTATACATACATGCGTATACACGTGTATATACATGCAATGATTATGAATGTAGATCTATTGTAGCTTATTTAAGGTCTCTATCGTAAGAATAAAAAAAAATATACATAGCAGTCCAAGATTCAAATGCGAATATTGCGGGCACATTTTGGCAAACGTTTTTTGGGCACTATTTTCAGTTAGTACGCGTGTTTAGCTTGGTGAAGAAAGCAGAATGTAATAGAAAAGGGAAGAGAAAGTCGAAAAAAGTATTTGCAGATAGTGCAATTTGTACAACATGTTCAAGAGAAATGTTAACGATATTGCAGCGACTTGTCACGCACAAATTCATCCATATAAAAGGACAAGGGAAAATTTTGATTTTTGTTTACGTTACGAAAGTTAATTGCTCGTGACATTCTGGATCAAAACAGGACCATGTGCTAATTAGAAATGTATTATGCAGCTCGCTATCTGACAGTCCATAGGCTTTGCGTGAAGCGTAGATGATAGTCACATGGTGGGAGTCCGTGGTTGGGACCGAGAAGAGGGGAAAGGAATAGCGTGCGGCCCGCGGGCCTCCAGTTCCCCGGCCCTGAACTACGGCATTCGCGTCCCGAGTGTTTCAGGGGAGTGTTCTTGCACGCCTCTCGTACTTGAGTACCGGAAACTCGTACGCTTCTTCTCGCGTCAATAAGCATTTCCATTGCTTCGCGTTGTTCAGTGAAAGTGAAACATATCCGCCGTGAGTTATTTCTGGTGATCACGGTGAAATAATCGGATACACGGCCGACAACGCGTCGTGCCCTCGTCAACGTTCTTTCCCGTGGCTGATAAACAGCGATCTAACTGTTGAAAGCCTACACTCGATTACAATACCTGCACCAGGTGGCGCGTAAGTTCTTCGGAGTGGAAGCAGCCGTTTTATTTAAACATTCTTAAATTCTTCCGTTTCATACGTTCCGCTACGCACGCTCGTTTCGTTTTCTTTCAAGTCGAACGATTTTTCAAATATTTCGAAACTCGTATCTAATATTTCTGTGCGTGAGTTCCCGAGAGTTCAGATTCGATTGTTGGGGGATTATTTTTTGAATTCAGATATTTTTTAAATTCGTATCTAACTCAACTAGACATTCCTCGGCCACATCGATCCTACGAATGATGGTCAATTCGTTGATCCTTCAGATCAAACGTACATTGTAGTTCCGGTGGGGTCGCCGGAAGTAGCTGAGCGTGACGGAGGCAATTCTAACGGAAAAACGTGGGAACTCGGAGTGTGCTCGTTCGCTGTCGCTTAATAATCGCGTGAAGCATCCCGTAACGTAAACCTTTATTCCACTGCTCCAGAGAAATGGGAAACCACCCGACCGCCCACCAGCCGCTCGAGAGAGCTACCAGCCAATGTGGAAATGGTCTTCGATTCTCGGTACGTTCCAATCTTGTTTTACGTCAACGATATACTCTCGCAGATGCCCCAACGTGTGACGCACACCTACCGATACAATATCATTAAATGAAGCGTACACGCTGCCTCCCGTTTCATGCGTTTCCTACTGAATTATTAGGCCTTTGAAGCTGTGATCCCCCTACGTTGAGCCCCTGACCTTTTACATGGTTTAGCTCGCGAAGGTGTCACCTTCGATAACGCCGTTGAGAATTTTAGAAACTGATCGGTGCAGCAGTACACGTGGCGGGAGTGTAAGGAATGTTGCTTCGTAATAACATATCTTGTGACGAAGGGATAGTGGCAAGATGAGGTTTTTGACGTTTACTGGTATAGTTTCGAATATAGTTGCTCGATCATCGTGATTCTTATCTGCACTTCACTTTCGAGTAGCAAGGGCTGCTGACTTTCTTCTGATATCCACTGACGATACATGTTCGACGAGTAGAATCGAATAATAGAAGCTCGAAATGTTGGAATCCACTGGTTGAAAAGTTACGCGTATGTGAAACTGGACGGATGGATAGCATTTTGTATTATTTGGAATATTTTTGTCTGAAACCTTTTACTCTCGCTACAAGATGCTTGTGTATTGTTAGAATTACCGCGAAAAGCAGGATGACCGCAGGATTATGTTTAAACAGATATTTTTTATACAGTTCTTACTGTAGCTAGCAGAGATTGTAACGAAAATTTGACTGTTGTGAGTTCAATGTCTTGCAAGAGTTGTTCTTCGTTTCGATATTACATTCAATTTGTCACTAAAGATTTAAAAATCCGACGTCGAATTATTGGCTGGAGTGGATTCACCGTATATGAATCGAACCGACTGCAATCGGTTGATGAGATTAACTTTTGATTTGTGTTCTGGTCTGCATATATGAACCGATACTGGTCTTATATTATTATAATTTTGAACTTGCAAACAAAAAATTATGAAGGTTTAACTAAAAGAACCTTTTGTGTTTTTTCAATATTCAATAGAAATGCTGAATTATCTTAAAATACTTTTTAACTTTGTATGACCTGAAAGTTCATGGAACAGAATTACAGAACATGGATGAATTAGTCTTGACAGATGTTTTCATATGATATAAAAAAATATACAGCATTTCATTAAATTAATTAAGAAATTTGTATACACTATGATGTTGATCATAGAATGCTGCGAAACTTTTTTCTTCTTCACTTTTTTCTAATATTCACCATTTGCGAGTATGTATACGAGTATGTATACTACCCAAACAAAATTCTACATAGGTCACACATATACAACATGGCTCCCACAGTGATAGGGATAAAATGTCCAGATATGAAAATATTAGCTCCTATATTATTGTTGGTCGAGCTATTGCACTGGCATACTTTTTACACAATTTAATATCTTGTGGAATAACGAATTATCTTTGTCGGAATTTATATGGGCAAGATTATTGAACCTTCGTCTTTTCTTATTCTTTTCACTTTCTTCAATTTATTATGCGTGGCGATATAGAGAAAGTCTAAAAGAGAATTGGGTGATTTGGAATTTCTGTCATACGTTTAGGGATCTTTTATGATAGAGATTATTTACCTATTCCAGATCACAAAAATATACCGTGGGGTCAGGTGCGATAATAAACATTATAAATGATAGAATGATCCTGGACTTTAGGTTTTCGTCAAAATTTGACGGTAATGAACATAATTGCGGTAAAGGAACGAACGTAGATGAAAAAAGGAAATCATATACGCTACCATTCAGCATATAGTGATACATATGTATATTGGAACGAACGTAAAATAGTGAACTGAGGTAGAATTGTATTTCGCAATTTAATTTAGTTGGTAACAGAAGAACAAGTTGGGCGAGAATGAAATTGTCAGAGTCACGCGGCTTTATTGTTCACTTGGTGTCAGAGGAATTCATTTTATGATGGCGAAACTTTTCATTTGCTTCTTAAATAACAACAAAAATTCTAAGTCCTGTTGATCGTTCTAGAGAAACTATATTTGGGAATTATTGCGGTAGATAGAACCCAATTTGATGAATTCTGTATTCGGAGCGCGTATTTTATGCGGTTTCGACTTTGTCATAAGAGGATAGGTTTTTTTTTTGCTGCCTGGACCAAACTGGTCCTGCGAAGACGATCATGACGAAGGTCGAATGTTTTCAAGCTTATCCTCGTGATATAAAGGTCTTCGAGTTTGTTTTTTAATTCGGTATGTCTGTGCACACATGTGCCGTTTTAATTTTTCTTTTGCTCGACAACGAACGTGAATAGGTGTATTACGCATGTATATTTGTTTAAGATTGCACACATGTAGCACGTTGCATTGTCATACCGAATTTGATGTCTTTTATTTAATATCGACGATAGAATATTGAGATTTGTCGAAATGATACAAAGAAGGTGCGAAGGTTGCCTCGCAACCAGGTATTTAAATCGTAGTTCTTTGTTTCTGTTCGTTATTTGCGTTAGTGTACGTTGTTATTGGCATTTGCATTTTGCCATCTGCTTAAGTAGAGTTCGTCTTTGTGTATCTTTTGGGGTCGAAATATTTAACATAATATGCAACATACACGATACGTTATAGAATATCTAATTTAAACTGAAATATAATTTAATCGTCGAAATAACAGTCTGAGTAAAGGTAAGGAGATAATTATGATAGAATTATTCAGAAAGCTTTACATTTTCATCGTTGACAATAAAAGGGCAAACGAGTTGCTTGAATTTTCGTCGTTTTTCATCTGCGTCCTTGCTTTTCTTAAGAGCGCAACCTTAGAACAATTCCATCGGGGAAAGACGGCTTAAGAATTGCGATTAACATAATCTTCGGTGTTCATGATAATGTACTTACGATCAGTGCGGCATGATGATGCAAGGGCGTATTTTAAATTACAATTGCGCAGTTTCATGAATACCTATGAGCAATACACTATTGCAATCAGGACGCTCCGCTCCGAGAATTCTTACGAACGTCGTCCGCTTACGCTCTTTTTCTATGAATTCTCGTCGAGTACTTTCAGCTGACTCGACAAAAGGCTTTACGTAATCCGTATGCATACATAGATGGTCGAATGCTTCTGTCGGAGGGCGAAAGTCGAGTCACGTCAGCTGTGAAATTTCATCGAGACCGTGAAAAACGCAGGCTTTCAGTTTTGTATATAGGTAACTATTACACATTTATGTGTAGCGTGCATTCGCGCGTTGTGTAACATCGTTAACGAACGCTCGTTTTGGATGTTCCTTCTTCAAGGTTGCGTGGTTAACGTTACTAATCGGTGCCCGCGGAACGGTCCTTTGTATTTAATTAATAATCGTCAAAAGTGAAAGCACCGATTCCGGCTGTGACATCGGGGATGGTCGTCTTTAATCGATTCTACTTAGAGTTACTGGCAAAATGGAGAGTGCGGATAGGTGGCACGTGAAAGGAGAATAGAGACAAAGGTGTATATCGTGGGGTGTAACAAAAGTATTTGAACGGCAGGGCACTTCATTCGAGTGATGTATTCAGATTTTCTACAGATTTGAACACTCTAATAGTGAAGATACTGTGATCGTTTGGCGATCTATGGGGGATAATAAAAAATTATTATCCACCGTGAAAAAACAATTTTCAAATGTTATATTATTGCCAGAGACAGACCAATAAAATATTAATACGCAGTGTATTTAACGTAGCGATTTGGATTCGAATAATTTGGATACGAATATTGTATGGGTCAGCGGGCACTGATCATGTCAAGTATGCAAAATTGAATTCCTTAAACTAATTGACTTTCATCCCGCTAAAAGCATACACGAACGGGAAATCGTTGAGAAAATTGGCAGACGATCGCCAGAAGGATACATTATAGTTGGTCACAAATTGTCTGTTCAAACATCATTGTGAATTCATTTATCGCTTTGAATTACTGGTTTAGATACACATACTAATACATACGAAGCGCAGATAGCTGGTTATTCTGATTGTGAGTGATTTTTCTTCTCCAGAGTGGAAACTTTTTTAATTCCTGATCTCATTAAAATTTAATTCTGCTAAGAGTAAGGAGCGATTCTAGCCATTAGTTCGCGAAATTATCATAGTTCGCGCTGTAAGTAAATTGCCTGCCCATTCCAGTGTACCTGGTACTAAGGCCGGACAGTGAAGAGGTATATATCTAATGTTTCATCCAATATTTTCAAGGATCTTCCTTTTATCGCGCTCCAAAGTTCTGGAAAGAATATTAAAGTAAAGCTCGCGAAAGTAACGTTGACATAAACTATGAATAGTAGAAGCAGAAAATTTTTAATAGCTCGACGAAATATAGTTTGAATATTAACGATAGAACAGGCTTATCAATATTCGTCTACACTGTCTTATCTTAATTTTTGTGATTCGCACGAATGAACAATATTCTATTGTAAAACATTCGAAAGGGAATGAAAGTGGTTATAGCGGCTGTTGAAAGAGAGTTTACATTACTAAATTACTTTGTAATTTCCATCATTAGCTTTAACAAGCAATTTCACGGCGTTTCTAGAAACTTCGTTGCTTGACCGTGGAATTTTATTGATTAATATTGTTTACTTCTTTCGCCGGTGTAACATTTTTCCTACGGTTAGATAATTTTCTAGCGTAGCACCGATAATCCGGCGGTGACAAATTCTGTCGGGCACCTTGCGAAGAGCGCTAAAATTTAAAAATAGAATCCCCTTTAAAACGCTCCAAACTTTTAATCGTAGCAGAAGGTTTCAATGTAAAAGGGCGAGCAAATGGAAAACTTGAGCGACGACGGGAAATCGTGACCGCTCTTCCGACGGACACAAGTTGCTGGTCACTTTGGTAGCCACGACCTTTCGCGTTGGAGCGCCACTCCTCTGACTTCCGGTTGTATCGAAATGGCCGACACTCGGTCCCTTTCGGGCAGCATCTCGAGAGTGCAGTCGCTTTCTCTCAATCACCGTGAGCCTTTCCATCGTGACGACCGCGACACGTGCCCGTAATTATTCCTGCAGACGGGTTTCAAATGTTATCAGAATTCGTGTCTCGTTCCCTGTTTAATCTTTACGCGCCGTTTGAGTGAATTTTTGCATAGAAACGAAGCGTTTAACACATTTTTAGTAGAGTAGTCAACGTAGGGGAAGTTTTCTTTTTTCGTAAGTGTGTAATCGTATTTTGTGAAATGTTTCAAATCGTTGTCGATGTAAACACGTTAAGGTGAAAGGAGTTAAGGAAGCTGAATGTTATTAAAGGAGAGAGAGGCTATAGGAAATGATTAATATTAATTTGCGTTTAACAATGATAATAATATTTATTATAATGGTAATATCCTTTGGCAAAATACGTATAAATACAAACATGATGCGAAAGAAAGTCGAATTGGATTTAACGTAGATTTAAAGGGTTCAAAATATTTCTACTATAGATTGCGTGCAGCCATTTATGTTGTACTACGAGTGTACGAAATTGTCTGGCGATATAGCAGTATCAGACGTTATGCCTATTATTTTCAATCGTGGTCGTCGCTTTTAATTATCACAATAAGGGTAGAATAAATTCACTTGTACGAGGTTTGCAAAATGGATCTGCAGACAATTAAAGCCTGCCTCTGCCTGACTTTCTTCATTGTTTTCGACGCGATTGCTTATCGTAGATAGAACTTCAGCCAGGCGCGAATCTATCGGAGCGAAGTAAGCAAGTATGTACATACTTACGTACTTTCCCAACTGGAACACGTCGAATGAAGTTAAATTAATATAATCGCGACGGATTCTGTGCTTGAAAAACGCGATTTGCTGTGTCAGCAATAAATACACGCAATTTCATGCCTTAAAAGTAGAGGCACGAGGATTGACCTATAAAGTTGGAACCTTCGTTAATATATAAAAAGTATCCCAATTTACACTACCGTGAGAACCGTTTATTTAATCGAAAGTTTCCGCGGAAATCGAACGCTACGATGTCTTTACGCTACTGTATTAAATATGTCTTCGATGCGCAAAACACTAGAGACTTTATTAATCTCGAGGAGATGTACGTGCGGACACTCTATTTAATTGTGCTCCAATGCTCCATTGAACTGTAGTGGGAAATTTAGGAATTTCTGGCGGAGTGTCCAGCATTTGAGGCGTATCGCATGTTATCCATTTCCTTTTATTCCCATTTAAGATCATGCATTTACTGTAATATTATGACATTACGTAGGAAAAAATCGACGACACATGAAACGGGGGAATAGTTGTTTAGAGATTAAAAGCAAGCTAGGAATCGGTCGATGCCTTCGTAATTGCTGCTGATTACATTCGAAATGTATTACGCGTGTGACACCGTATAAATCTAATGAAATGATGCGCGCGCGAGCTGCATGTACGTGTACAATCACGCACACTGATGAAACACACGATGGGATCGAACTCAAGGATAACTAGTACTAGATGTCGATGTCCAGCCACTTGATAACGAGCAAAGAGAAAGAGATCCGGAATTCTACAGGGTGTCTTGAAAGTATATATATATATATATATACATCATGGGGAAGGAATTGGTTCTATACTAATACTAATATGTATTAATTTGTTAATAACGGACGACAACTTAACACGGCATTGTACTTTCGCTGTAATAATCGATTTATTCGAAAAACCTTCGTACTTTTAATACATCCTCGCGCCCGCCACAAAAATATATTATCGAATTTGTATCCACAAAGGTAAAAGTATAATATGTAAATCGGTTTTATTGATCTTAAGCTTCTATCTCGAAAGAAACAGCTGACTGAAAGCCAATCAGATAAACAGATTAATAGTTAAGACACCTAGAGAAAGTTCATCCCCAATTTTCCGAAATTTAATGACTTTCTTTGGCAAAGTATGATATATCTTATTCGTAGGATCTTCAACTAATTCAATAATTGAAGAGACGCGAAACGTGCCGAGGAAAAGTATGAGATGAACGCGACATAGAACTGCGAGACATTTCTATATTCAATTCATGAGATACCACCTCGTCCATAGGTACGAAAGGGTCAAGTCGTGTTCTTTTGATCCCATGATTCTTCCAGCATTTCAAGTTACCTTCAACCGTATCCGCTAGGTTGAATAGCATTTGCAACGCAACGAGGCTGTTCGCGTTATTGTTTTGCAAATAACGCGCGTATCGTAACACGTACCTGTGCCTACCTACGTTGCAACTCGTGGCAACACCTGTCTCGGTGAAAGGATCGAGTACCCATAGGCACCGGCAGATATTTGTCGTTGCCAGACTCGCTGCCACTTCAGGCAACGACGAATGTCCCCTTGTATTTCCCCACGATTCATTAGGAAAGGTCAATTTACTCTTCCATTGACACATTATCTTTCTGTCACATTTATTAGATCGTTCCATAAGTTCGCGCCAATGCTCGTATTCTTTGTATCAATATTTTCTTTTATTTCTTTTATTTAAAAAGAAAAACAGCATTGTCTTCGCATCGCACAACTTTTACTTATTTCTCTGGATATGCCAATTGAATTCGTGGGATCGCAAGCCACCTCTGGGTTAATTTTTTGTTGTTGTTGGTCAAATCATTGGTCAGATTTAAATGCATTAAATTATTGCGAAAACAGTTAACTACGAATAGCACCGTTAACAAGTTCAATTGATTACGGTCGTGCCATTAACGTCTTGTTTAGTTTAAAGGACAAAATGACTCCTTTTGTCCGTAACCTAAATGAATCTAATGAAGAAAAATAATTGTGCTAATTGCACTATTGAATGTATCCGTTAACCACATGAAGACAATAGCTGATTATAAGGAAGCATCCTTATTCTGACGTTAATGCAATTAGTGTAATTATCACCACGCTATGGGAAACGGTTTTTACTCGAAAGTCTGGGAAATGAGGCACTAACGAATTTATTTTCAACTTTAAACACATTGTAGATCAGACTATTTTCTCCGCAATCTTATATACTTCCTACTTGGAATTTATTAGGTTTCAACTTCTACTCGAACTTTCACTGCAGTAATTAATATGGAAATTAAAAAGGACACAGCTTTACATATTATATAACGTAGCGTTCACATTTACGAGATAAAAATCGTTCATTATAGGATTAATGTATCTCTTTTCATTGTGAAACTTACGTATTAACGATACGGATTACAAAGATTAAATTCATATGTATTCTTTGTCGAACTAAAGGCACTGTACGCATTATTTGTTATACGAAAGAAAATATTAGGTTAAAGTTGTGACCCCATTGGATTCATTTGTGAGGTGTTTCATAAATGTCTTACGCATACTTTGCATCTTAGTACATACATTGCAGTGCAGAAATTCAGAAGCTTATTCAAATTGTTCACGGTTGTGGAAAAAAATGATAAATACGTCAAATGAGACCAATAAGAACACAATTTTACAATATACGAAATGTATAATTGAAACAAAATCATCTTGCACGCCGATGCCAAACTGTTACGCGTATTATTTTATATTAGATAACAGCTTAACTCACTTAACCTAAGGGGGCCACGAAGGATGTATGTACACCGTACATACGGTTAATACGGTTACATTACTATATTCCATTAATGCTATAACGCGAACTATACATGAAAGAAGGGAAATCTAATAAACCTTTAACATTCTTAATAGGTGTTTTTCATCCTATTAAATCTACCTTATCTATATATATCGAGGGAGGGAAGTCGCAAGTTATTTGAATATTATAAATGGGGGGGGGGGGCGAAACTCCAAAAAAGTTGAATGACACTTGACTGTATTCAAAATATACGGAGTATACTGATAATCAGAGTAGTAACAATATAGCGGCAGTAGTAGTAATAATAATAATAATAATAATAATAATAATAATAATAATAATAATATTAAAGTATCATATTAAACATGTGCATGGTACTTATGGCCACGAAAGGTGTTAATAAACACAATTAATTGCGTTAAAAGAAAAGGGGGACGACTCGTTTCAATTCCGTGGATCTCCCCGTAGAAAGATGCCAATTTGAAACTTTCTTTTTGTCCGCCACTGTACGTCCAATTGTCCGTGGAAGATTGGTACGAGTAGCATTGGCAAATGGAATCCGGTGTCGCGAGATCGGGTCGTCGAACCGATAGGGCTGCAATGAATGCTATACCGGCTTTCACCGTTCCATTTTTAGGCCAGGACACTCCGTCAGAAGCCAGAAGATCCATGCCTTCGATTGGCACTTACAGCCCTGGAGCAGAAGATGGCCAGCTATGCCAAAGAATTGTTCGGTTTCTTTTATAGAACGATCCGTCTTTGCTACGCGGTTTCACTTAATATGTCAGGGACAGCTGTTTCATGCGACGACTATCGGTCGTTTCAGATTATGTACATACATACATATGTACCTCGATTTTCCTTTTTAGACTGAAAGTGGCACGTCGGAGATGATAGTAACGGGGATAAGCGATGCATACATTGTATGCATGCATAACGCGTTGGAAGCTTTTCTAATACTGAACGGAAGAGTGAAGAGCTTCCAAATTGAAGAATTGTTATTCTGTGATGGTATTTTGGTTTTCGTTAGATTTAGGGTATGAATTTTTATCCAGGACGTAGTTTGTCGTGAATCGTGGTTCCTGCGGTTGTCTGCGCTTGTTGAATTTGTCAGACTGATGGATACATTCATTACTATAGCTAATAGTAAGAGTTAGCACATGCGATCGGGTGAAAATTGAAGGGCTTGTAGTAATACGAAGGCAGCTCCACTTTTCCGCAATTTTATTGAATAAGAAAAGAGGATATAGCCATAAGTCCAGATGTATGCAAATTTTGATTACTGTGACTATTCCGGAACAATACCATTTCCCTTTTACTCTCGATCTGACTACAATCTATTAATTAAATCTCCGGGTATCCCTTTAGTAATGGTAAAATAAAATTACCTTGAAATCCTTCTAAAATGAATGATACAGAAGTACTTCCTTTTTAGTAACATCTGCACCTATGTATAGATTACCAAGCAATCAGATTATTGTATCGTCAATCTCACTTATAGCATTTTAATTTGTAGAAAACTTGATCTTATCATTCGAAGAAATGTTTGTTAATATTCTAGCAATTTCTTTGTTCAACGAGCAGCAAAGTCCAACACATTGTACATGCAAACGGTTTGTTCACGTCGAAACGTAGGCCGGTCGATCTACCACCGCAATTTCCTGCTGTTAGCGAGCCGTGGAGTGCGGCGGCACTCCCTTCTCGAATAGGCGATATTAAAAACGCCTTTTGAAAGAAGAACACTTCGTTAACCGCAATAACCTCGACGACGCCGAAGAAATTGAAACAGGCTGGCTCGATACTTGCTCTCTTCGTTCATATAAAAACTGGTATACATATATCGTTGCTACCTTGATGGGGCAAGTTCTGATGAAATGAAAAGAAATAAAGCATCCCGGAATAAAACGATTAATCCTAGAAAGATCGAGCCGCGAGCTGTCGCTTCGAAGGCCTAAGATTCGTCTTCGAAATTAAATAAATTAATTAATCAATTTCGATCACGTACGTGATTATTACGTATTGTTTTCCAAATGTGTTGCAATGTAGATACAATATATTTTCAATATCTTCCAACTGATGATCCGAGGGAGCCCCCACATCTCACTCTAGTCTTTATAGAATTGCACGTGAGGTACAATATGCTAGTTATTTCCCATTGTATTGGAATTAAAAATTGTCTTCGGCAACGAAAGAGAAACGTTGCATATCGAATGTATTGGTTTTTTGTATCGTAGCATTACATACTTTATACATATTATATCAATTACTAGATTATAATGGTGTGGAAAGAAAATTAATGCAAAATAGAAAATATCTGCGGTGCAACGAAACGTATATTTTTTCGTCTGGAATAATTTGATAGAACGAACAAGATTGTAGAACTCGAAACAACTACAATGACATTATAATTTCGATAATTCGAAAATCGGTTCGATATCTACAGATACATGAAAATTTAATTAATTGCAATTCAAAGGAAAACGATATAAGTAATTTCATACAGCAAAAACTAATAATGGGTTATCGGCTATGTAATCGGAAGAACGATATACATATGATACATACTTAATGTATCGTGATCTACTTTGGGATGACTAACCGTATCTAACAATAAGCGAAATGTTTCATCGCATCGAAACAAGCGGAAACGCCGATAAAATGTTTTATTGAAATTGCATTAAAAGAATGTAATATCGAATGGTCTTCCTTTGTCTCCACTTGGCGGATTGGAATTCCCCTTTCCTAGGGATTAAATTAATTCTGCGTTATCATTAACTTACTTCATGAATTTTATTAAAGCGAAATACAGACGCAATTTTGGTTCTGCCTTTATGCGCTTCGTGCAATAAGAATTCACACATGCATTAGCAGGTAATATTAAATGAAATCGCATGACAAACGTGGATATGCATTCAAACACAATGGAAGAGTGACTTTAAAAAGGTATAGCTTTAAATGCAACTTCAAGGATTCATCTTGTTTCCTTGAGACGTAATTTTATTCAACCATTCCGAGATTATAGGATATGTGACCCTCTTCTTTTGTATCGAATAAATAACTTCAGTGGATTATTTCAATTTCCTACGTATAATCGTTTCTATTAAATTATATTTTACAACGATAACAATGCCCCTTTAAGTAATATAACACAATTAAAATGAATACTATTATGCTAATCTTTGATTACAGAACATTATCGTTGGAAAAACGTTTTCAAAAGTCCGGCATTTATCTAGTTTGATGTTCCACATCCTATTATGTATATAATATTCACGTGTAAACAGTTTTGTATGATCTAATGAGAAGGGTGTATCGTTCTAAGTAATCATTTGAATGATTAAAAAACATATTTGTTATTTTGTTTCCTCTACATAGGTACGAATTGGTGCACACTTTATTGAAAATAACATTTCATCGCCACCATTTAAAAAAAAAAAACAATTGTTTACCCTACTGCAATACGTAAAAGAATAAACTCTAATTATTAAATTAATATATTATATACACCTTCGTATGTACATATAATGTCCTATTGAATTATTACGAAGTGCAATCGCCATTGCTTCGCGCGCATTTTTTCGCAACCTTCTTAGAATTTCCGGATAATCGAAACGTTACTCATCGTCCGAGTCATGGGTGAAATTTTTACATTGAAAGTTAAAGCCATGAAGCACAGCATGCCGACGATCCAGCTGAATGATTCACTGAACCCTTTTTTTATGTTATGAAGACATACATAAATACTTGTGTATTTTCTTCCTCGATTCTCCTCCACATCTTAGCACAAACGTTTTACATTTCCTTCTTTACATAATTTCGCAATATGCTTCTGTCGGAATATGAGCCCACCAATTTTTCAACTTCAACAATCAATTAGTAAGTACTAATTAGTAAGTACCACAGGCCCCATCTTATAGCGTTTTAAAGTAATACGTGAACACATATATAAAGTCCAGTCTGGCCAAATTTGAATCAAATTCAGGCATTAATAACAGCAGTATTTGAAGCTGGACCCACCTTCAAACAATTAATTCCCATAAATTCCGTGTACGGACAGTATGGGAAGGAATACTTATGGAACTGACTGTGAATGAACCATGATTGTTTGCACGCATATCTTACATTTATTGATGATCAAAAGTATGTAGGCGATGATGAGTCTTCATCAAGCAATCAGTTGAGGCGACTATAATTCGATTTACGTACGCAATCGTTGGGAACGCGTAACGCTTAAATTCTAAATTGATTCAATGTAATTCCCTTGACGTATTCGCTTGATATTAGCTCGACGTAATTTTCACTAGTAGTAACGCTAAATATTTGTATTAACATCTAAGATGACAAATGGATAAAATACTTTTATTAATATCAAAGAGCAATACGTACAAACACTTTCATACTTTGTTTAATTATCGCGAGCACAATTTACCCAAGTAATTGCAATAGTGGTCAGCAATAGCTGAATATCCGGGTACGCTCTCCCACATCAGAAGGGTTGAATTATTTTTCCTTTCTATTTCTAATCGGTTGACGTTTGCTCCATTCAATTTTAGCAATTGTTAACGCGAGTCCATTGAATCGCGTGTCTAACGAGAATCTCGTTCAAAGAAATGAAATTCAAACGAATACGCACATAGTGTTCCACTGCAGTACGATCGCACATGCCCCGACCAATTATCTCTTTCAACACCGGGGATACGCATATGCAATTCTTTCCTGTCTAAATCGATTCAAATCGCAGCGACCCACGTATCCACTCGTTTTGCGTTTCTAATGGTCTCGTAAGCCTATTACCATGCTAAGCAAACAGCATGGATAATCGGATTGCGCTGAGAGTGCTTACGTTCGCACGTTTTAACCATTAGCCGGCCCTCGTGGGTGATCACGAGAGGGACAAAAAAAGAAAGAAAAAGAAATGGACAGAAGACAGTCCTCGAGTTTGGCCCGGTTCCATTATTTTCATAGCGTCATGCCCGATTGACAATTGCAGTTGCAGTGGACACAGCTGCAAGAATACATTGTCGTTGCACGAAAGAGAACTCACCCTCTAGCCATGAGATCGTTTCGCGTACGTGACAGCATTTGCTTGGTCTCGGAATAATTTCTGGGAAGCACGCGTGTGAGATGCGATTGAATATCGCTTAGTATTATATTCGAGGCATTTGCACGCGACAAGTATCGCACACTATGCGTGCATGACGGGCTGTGGCTTGAGTCCGCTTCGGACAGAACACACCGTGTTTCACGCTCGTGCGTGAAAATTTTTAACCCCGTGCCTTCGTGCTACGCGCACAAAAAGTCGACAGTGTAGACTTAAGTGACAGTAACAATGAGGTGAGTTTATTAATTGATAATTAACAAAATTTTTTTTTTGTTTCTCACCGCTGGTAAAAGATATTCAGCGTATCAATGTTAAATGAAGTGGGAAGTTGCGGATAAATAAGACAATGACACGAAAGTACGAACACTTATATAGTTATGTATATATTTAGTTAGTTACTTATATAGTTAGATTTCTTGCGCAGTCAATATTTCTGCAGAAAAGGTACAGCGAGCAATTAATAAATCTTTTGTCTTTTGGACCGTTTAAATTTAATGCGCGCGATATTCCCAATATCTTCCCATGAAGGAGACTTATTATTAAAATTAATGGCACATGAGGGTTTAGCACTCCGGGCACCATAAAAATTCTAGCCTTGTAATTTTCCGCAAGAATGCCTTATTTACAGCAGTGTACACTTTGGTTAATAAAGGCCTTTTATAAAGCAAGGGATGCGTATTTAAATTGCAAAGCATGCTTTTCAAATATTACTACCGGAACCCGAAGCGAAAATAAACGTTCTTTTAACCCTTGGCATGTATACGGAAATTTGGGTGGATTTTTTTTCTCAATTGACAATTATTTACGAGAGAGGGAATAACGTATCTTAGAATCGCGTTACAGAATATTTAATGAACGTAATTTTCCAATAAACTACCGTACTCCTTGTTTCATGATAAGCATCTTACGAAAACGGAAATGTCAATTGTATCCCTCTTAAATTCATTCTGCACATAAATAGTAGAACTCGGAAAAGATTATTCGATGTTTATCTTGATACGTGCTTAAAATTTCATCGAAAATGTCACTACGTCTTGCGAAGTTCAATTATTCCAGACTTTTAATCAGTAGCGTATTCAAATGTGAACATCACGATTCCCATATGCAGTTCATATTTATAAAATAAAAAGTGAAAGAAGAAATCTGGTTGACGTCGTATCTGATCGCATCTATCAATTAACATAACCCGTACATTCAATACATTCAATATTGCATATGCAATCGATTTCTCATGTCATGTGTGCTCATTGGAATGCGCATCCGGAAGGGTTACCACTTTCGAAGGATATTTTCAAACCAGATCGATACTTTTGCCCTCCAATGTAGTGGATAAACCTCGATGCGATGAAAAGTTGGAATTAAGGGTGGCTAACGCGCCCTTGGGAATATATGTAGCTCCCCGTGTGATATACACACCCTACAATAACATGTTTATGGTGATTTGATATTCACAATATGATACGCAGAAATCAGATAAAACTCGGGTTAAGTTTTTCTGTACTTTAACGAGAAGATGAAACGCGTCTTGCTCTGTATCCTCCAGTGGCTAACCGCTGATTCTGTTTGAAACATCGATGGAAACTTTGAGGAGCCACGACGAACAGGCACTGCAATTCATATTTGCATTGACTAGCTTAAAATATTTTCTATAAAATCGTTAATTATTCAAAACCGGCCAGCACACGCAAGTATCGCAATGTCCACCGGACGAATAGTTCTAGACAGCGAGGAAAGTAAAGGAGGACAGAGAAGGAGAAGGAGAGAAAAGAAGAAACGAACGAAGGGCCCAGAGATTTGTACGACCTACCTCGATTTTTGATCCGTTGGTTGGTTCTTAGGGGTGACAACATAGAAGGGTAGGTTCGTTGCTCGTAATAGGGGAGAAATCGAGGAGGGTCTGGCATAATAAAAGATTCTTTGGGAACCGAGGCCAAGATTCGATCACAGGCCATTGTAAGTTTTCGATTTGACTCTCGGCCCTTACCAGACACTGCTTACCTCCTATATTTTGTTAAGATCGGCTGTTAACATCGTGGAAACTCGTAACGATGTGCTTGTCCTCTGGGAATGTTTCAACGGTACTATGCCGCACTCGTTTCGATATATTTTTATTAGTTCGAGAAGCACCACTACCTATTTTGTTCGTGTACCTCCGCGCATACAATATTTATTATATCGCTATGGAATTTACGTAGCGCGACGAATTTTCATAGGGATATGATTGATTGAATGTCGATTCGTAATCCGTTTACCATTACTCGAGATGGACAGCCAGCAAGGCTTAATTATGTATGTTATTTTAGAGACATACAGAATCGATGTTTTTACCCATAAATATAACGATGTGTAACGAATTACTCCAACACAATAATATTTAACTATCTTAAAGCACATATTTAATACGCTCGCGAGTAGTTAATCTAATTAATAATCTTCTTCGGTACTTACCAGCTTCGAGAATCGTCAACTAAAAATAATCGCGACAACCCCCTAGAAAACACTTGCCGTTCCCCTTGGTGGTCGTTACCCGTAGATTTGGGGGGCCGCTACCCTGAAGTGTTGCGTGAAAATCATTCGTTGAAGCTTTATCGTTCGATTCGTCAGAGAATAGCAAGTTACCAGTCGTCGATTTATGATCGGTTTTTCACTTCCATCCCGTGACAGGCTATCGAAGTGTATCTATCAGCGTTCAACGCATGCTACTCGATAAACAAAATTCGTTCGATGCCGCATTGTTGACGATGTAACGTGCCCAGCGGCATGAATCGATATTTTGCTTATACAAGAAAGAGGAATCGGGTCACGCAAAAAAAATACGCGTACGTGGGAAACGTGTACACAGTGGGAATTTAAATAAAGTACCGGTCGTACTCGAATGCATTGTGGCGATTAGCGGAAAGAATAAAGGAATAACAGATTAGGAGGAAAGAATTGAATACAGGCGGTCGCAACAGCGCGCATGCGGCGTGAACTTAATACGTAAACGGCATATTTAAACCTCGTACGAAATTTTTGGAATGCGTCGGGGTCAAGGGTATTGTACACAGATGACAAAGATAATTTCGCGTACAGATTTACAAAACATGAGTGTAAATTACAAAACAAGATTACAGCTTGATTGCAGATTTCTTACTTCGACGCGTTAATAATTTTACTAAATCTCTTACAATAGTATTTCGAGATAAATGATTTTTCCCCTCTCGCAAGCAGCGACTCGAACGTTATATGAACAAACAGGACGACGACGTTCTCGTCTTAATTTCGAGGAAAATGATCGGTCCGATTTCTGTTTGTGGAGCAACGAACGAAAGCGCAGAGTGAAGGTTTTGTTTGAAAAATAGTAATTAAATTCACTCGAAGCTTGTTCCGTCATTAACGTCGTTTCCGATTAACCGCGAGCGTTTTCGTAATTATGAGACAATTATGATAACACATGAGATGACAATGATATGATGACAACATGAGATAATTATATCGTTTCTTTGAAACGATATTTCAGCTATATAGTTCGGGCCACGATAACAAATTTACTGATCGTGTCTCACCTTTTCTTCTGTTCTTGTAGAAGCGGGAGAGGTCACCTGGGAAAAAGATGGACCGACTTCGACGAAGTCTACGGGACAGCTTTCGACGGCGGAAAGACCTTCAGGTGCCGGAATCGAGCAAACCCCATGAATGGCAAGCAGACGAAACTGCTGTACGCGCGGCTACGTGCGCCTTCCGCGTCAAGGTGTGCAACACATTTTATCTCTTTTTCTTACCGACGATACCAAATCATTTATATTGGACCGAAACAGAGTTGTTCAAGAGAAAACGAATGATAATTTCATTTCTCGTCTCTTATCCAAATGCGTGCGTCATTTTCCGAATTCGGTGAACAATATACAGGAGGGTCGACGATCTCGTCGATTTCGATGATTTTTTAACACGTCGTATAAGCCAACGATTGGAAACAACTGTTTTATGCATATTACCGCCGATCGGCCTTAGCTTCCGAGATATTGGCGAAAAACCGCTGCTACTATCGCATTGAATTTTGTCTGTATGGGATCTACTGTTTCCGCCTCGGATCTACTGTTTCTATAAACACATCGCGGCGGCCGGCGAAGAATCTGTATACCGGGTGAACGCGTCAGAATTGTACCTCTGCAACTAGATATATCATGTCTGTGAAGTTTGGGTTGGATTTCTTCGGGGATGAGTTGACCGGGGTCGGAGCTCGTCCGCGTTGCCGCGAGCGCGAACGTGTAGACGAAATTCGATGCGGTAGTAGCTAACAGCATCGCGGAAATATTGTATCTCGAAAACTAAGGCCGACTGTATTGTGCATAGGGAAAAATTGTTCAGTATATTTCTTCCATATATCTGCCACGAATGCGTTTCCAGAGTGTTCAAAGTAGTCCGTTGAATAACGAGTCGCATAAACAAAATAATACACGGATTGAATATTTTGTCGTGTTTAGAACATGCTGCGCGTTTTCCTGATCGAAAATTGCATGCACTCACTTTCGCCAGTAATGGCTTGAATGCCAATCACCTAACGATCGCATTATCCTAGAAATTATACATTCCATGCAAATGTGCGGGCGGTGTAGTTGAAGCATTCGATGTTTTGTGGGATATATGTGGAACCGTGCATAGGTCCATTTATAATACCGGTTCCTTTGATCGCTCTGTCCTTAATATGCTCGGCCCCATTCGACCGTATTGATTAATCCAAGTGAATTTCAATTGTGCAGTACCTGGGATGTGTCGAGGTGTTCGAGTCGAGGGGTATGCAGGTATGCGAGGAAGCGTTGAAAGTACTCAGGGTAAGCGAAACAAGGCACACGTAACACCGTCGAACCAACGAAAACCCTGCGAGTTTCCTGGTAACAGCGACAAAGTGTACGGAAATTTAATCTGTCTATTTTCTTCAATAAATTCTGCTAGAACTCGAGGCGGCGACCTGTACGTTCTGTGCTGCACATATCTGGCGATGGCTTGCGAGTCGTCGAGGACGACACAAAAGGTCTTCTCGTTGATCAGACGATAGAGAAGGTGTCCTTTTGTGCTCCGGATCGAAATTACGATAAGGGGTTCAGCTACATTTGTAGGGACGGCACGACCAGACGGTGGATGTGCCATGGGTTCCTGGCGCTGAAAGAGTCGGTATGTGTGAGTAACTTATGTGAATATATAATAAAAAAAAAAACTTACACTCATTAATCCTTTTTGCGTGGCAACGCTATACGCGAAATGTATGAATGGCACTTACCGTGACCCACGGGATCCTTTCGTGTATTTTTTTAAATCTCCAGAATAATGGCTCCTGTTTTCTACCCCGCCACTTTGAGATCCATTACATTTCTTTTTACTTTGTTTGCACGCGTTATAATGAAAGCCCTTGACGCATGCTTGTCTTATAGAGCGAACGCGATTATATTTTTCGAAGGATAAATGTATCAGTCACGCGTGAAGAAACGTGTGAGGTGCTGCATGTTTTCCGTGGGATCGCGTAGCTTCGAGTGAAGAAAAAAAATTGGTACATACCCTCGTTACGCGATTGAATCCGTGAGGTCAGAGAAATTTTTGAACCGCCATGAATTATTGCAATTTATTTAGTCGACTGAAAGAGCCGATTAAGATTCTACAGAAACTTTTCTAAATGTTCTTTAAAAAATGTAGGTGCATGTATGTATACATTCGTGCTGTTTTGGCAGGTATGTACGTGAACCTGTTACCTATAAATTACAAGGCAATCGCAGCACGTGAAGAATCTTATTTATAGCATTAGAATCTTGTGCAATTTTGATTGAAAAAGTAGGAATATTTGGGGCATTTTTTACATACCGAAACATTTAGCGCTCGAACACTTTCTTCACTTTTACTCTTTTCTCTCCGCAACACGATACTCGTAATATTATTTATTCGTGAAATTTCAATGATATTAACTTCACATTCGTTGTATTCCCGTAGGGCGAACGTCTGAGTCATGCAGTGGGATGCGCTTTTGCCGCGTGTCTGGAAAGAAAGCAACGAAGGGACAAGGAATGCGGCGTTACGATGACGTTTGATTCGAAAACCTCAACCTTCATCAGGAGCGGCAGTTTCAGGCAACCATCTCTAACTGAACGATTGCAGGATTCGCGTGAACGCGCCGTAGGTCAGTGACTCTTCGCCTTTAATAAATATCTGCGGAAAAATATAATAATTATTATAATAAAAATGTGTAATGTGTAAAGATATACATACATTGTTGCGCTCGCCACATTCTTCAAAACTACCTTCAATCGTTTTCGATATAATACGTATATCATTATTATTGTTGTTGCTATTGTATATGATAATTACAGTACTTCAAATAAAGCCGTCATCCCTTGAATATCTGCATTTTTTTCATGACAGACCATTTAGCATAATATGGAATACGTGTATATACATGTTCTCTTGATAATTTTTCATATTTCATATGCTCTCTGACAGATGTACCTCCGATAAAACCAGTGTACAACCGTTTTGCGATCGAGAGACCGCATGCCACCCCGTCGATGCTCGAGCGACAAGGTTCCTTCCGCGGTTTTGGACTGCTGAATCAGGTGTCTCCGTTCAAAAGACAGCTTAGTTTACGGATCAACGATCTGCCAAGCAACCTTGAACGCACACGTAGCCACAGCCTCGAACCGACGGATTTGTCGAGGATGCCATCTGCTCTGTCCATCGTACCATTGAAGCCGCCAGGTAAAGATCTTGATTTCCCTCCTCCTCGTGGAAGAGAAGAAAACTTTGGTACAGATGTATAAAGATTGGATTAATCTTGTCTTTGATAATACTGTGTGTTTATTTTCTCTTGGTTTTTGTTTTCTGCGTCTAACAATAAGTCGTGTCTCGTGAATATTGCCAAATTCATTGTAAATCTTCTCAATCACGAAAAAGGGAACGAAAATTAAGTACATTGAACTCTTGATAAGATTAATTTTGCCAATTTCCTCTGTTTTTTTTTTTTGCGTCAACGTATCTATTATTGTAGTAACGTAATATCTTGTGGATATTCTAAAATTAACGAGATTGATTGAATCAGGAGGTTGAATAGAGTTGTCTGGGACAGGACAACTTTTGGTACATATCAAATATAACGAACGATCTACTGCTCATAAATTATAATGCCGAATAAGGATATGTGTATTATTTATGTGCATACATATATTTCATAGCTGAGTGTGATTTTGTAAATCAAATATATATTCTTAATACGTGATTGAATTATAAATGATTTTATATAATTCCCTGAAATTGTCATAACATTTCTGTAAATACATTTTATAATCTTCAAGTTGACTAACGTAATATTCGGTTCAATCTCTTGTGCCGGATATTAGATATACTAATATATCTGCGATTCTCCCAACCGATTAATATATACTTTTTCCATTTTTAAAACAGAATTCGAAGGATATGACGAAGGTCATTATTTCCTGTTCTGTTAGTTTTCCCCGTTGCGTGGCCGTTCTTTGATGTTCTTGAATGGTGCTCGTTTTATTCCCTATGTTTATGTGCACGATTATAATTGATACGTTATTCGTTTGAATATACATAGTTGAACGAATTGAAAGACAATGGGATGAGAGAACATTCGTGTTCTACAGTTCTACGGTGTCGGACCTACGCGATAGTCGAATAACTTTTTTGTCTTCTTTGTTTTTACTTGAGGGAAATCTTCAATAAGACACCCCGGTTGGGTCAGGGGTAGATCGGGGTAGTGTTGGATTTTTATCGACTAAAACCCTCGCGGTGGCCGTCCGCATCGACGCGGGGGCGCACCCAGGGGCGACAGTCGAATACCTGTAGTTTGGTCAACCCTTGTGCAAAATTTGTAAATGTAGCACGATCCAGTAATTCAGGGTCAAATTTGCAGAAAACGAACAAAACGAAAAGAAGAAACGTATTTTATTTTTTAAATACGGGAGAATGTTTTGTAATTTTATGAAATCTTCTACAACGTCGTTCAATAAAGATGATACAGGTGCAAATTTTTATATGCGTTTTCTTTTGTATGACAGTATCTTAGATCCAAGAATAGAATATCGCGACATTATATACAATAGAACAATAAATTTGAATTTCGTATTATTTTATACGCAAATGTTACTTATTCAAGTTTCTCGTGAATAGTATGTGATGGAAATGTATTTTCTCCGAAAATTATGATAAAAATATCTTTTTCAAGCGTAAGATTATTTCTTTATCTTCATTATTCTCCGCGATCAAATTTCACCATTACGGTTCATATAATTGAATGTAGCAGGCCCGTAATTACCCTGAATTTTCCATTCTTTACACACTGTTAGACAGTCGACACATGTTGATGTATCGTGCGGCATGCATTCCGTAGTTCTGAGCACCGGTCCGAAGCACATTTTCTTTAATACACTAGCAATAATCTATATCGAGATTATTATCCACATTGAAGCTTGATTTTGATTTTGATTTTGATTTTTACAGATAGTCCAATACCCGAAATCTCGCCAGGCGGCCAAGATCAGGTTTCAGCGATGTGTCAGCAGCTTTCGCAAGGGCTGTCCCTTCTGTCGAGTAACGACGACATAGGTACATTATTTCCCTTTGCTAACGCGGTATTCACGTGACTGTCTACTTGGGAAATTCGCATGATGCCCGTCTTAGGTATAGGGCGGCGTTAGGCCCACATTAGGCTAATCCATAATCCCTTCGCTACGACAGGGGACTATACAGGGTATCCCGGAACTCAGAGAACTTCGGGAAATGCGCTGCAAGTTTTATTTATACTTTTTTTTAAATATCTCTTAGCATTCTCGAGATATTTCACGAAAGGGCTCGTAAGATCTGTGGCAGGCTCGAGTTGGTTCATTCTTGAATGAAATAAGGCTGTGTTTATTACAATTATTCATTTATTATGCACATATAATTGGTGATTGAAATGTCACGGGATGGTGACAAAAGTTGAAACGATAAACATAAAGTTGTATCCCCGGGCGTCCGCCGGTTTCTGTTCTGACGTTTCCGGACGATTGTTGTACGTTTGTTTATAAGGTTATTGAATTTTCGAGCCTGCAAGAAATTTCGTGATGGAATTTGTTGTCGCTGTACATACGTAATAGATAAATAAAGACGAAAAAATAGAAAGCAGTTATTGAACAAGCATTATACAGGGTGGTCCACGCAACTTGCACACCTCCATAACTGCCAAAGAATGCGTTGTACAAAAGTTGCATGGTTGCATTATGTAGCGACTGCATAATGTACCCCTTCAAACCATGCAACTTTTGTGTACAAAACTTTTTCGTACAGCGCACACTTTAGAAGTTAAGGAGGTGTGCAAGTTGCGTGGGCCACACTTTATATAAAATTGTTTTGGATGCTAAATGGAATGTGTAGGAGACGATACTGCATCTCTTGAATTATCATGCTGCACATCCTGGTTTGATCTGTACAAATAAATAAGCTTAATAAAAATTACTTTTTCGAGTTTATACCACTTGAATGTAAAAACTGATACCTACACTTCACGAAGAATCCATTATTACTGTTTCCTATTTCTCAGAAATATTTTCTTGCAATGGCATTGGCCCCCTTCGATTACACTTAGTCGCCATAGAGCCTGTGACAAAAACGAGTTGTAATCAATCTGTATACAATTAAAAATATAAATGTATGTATGTTCTTTGCTTATCTTTATGCATGTATTGCGAAGACTTGCTTTCTTTCCTCGCTTCATGGACACAAAAGAAAAATTCATGATGATTTCAAACTAATCCACTTAATTGCATAACAAAAGTATAAGGGACATACTTACGCTTTTATACGCGTCATTTCCACTGAAAGAATAGCTGCAAGTATAAATTATTAGGAGAGTGTGAAGAGACTCACCACCTCCTCACCACTCTCGGTACGCATCTTCTACATACTTTCGTGCTTACATTTTGGCACATTACTTATTCCCCAGCTTTTCATATGCGCTGGATGCACTCGCCGGTGCACTACTGGCCTCAGATGGCAATTAATTATTCGACAGCTTTTTGCATACATTGACTGCATCTCGCTTTTACTGTGGCACACGTAACAAGCTAAGGCTTCAGTCTTGCTACGATTTCAAGTTGGCAGTCCTCCTGCGTAGGGTCCATCCCGCCTCCACTACCTGAACTAAATTTGCCACGTGACTTGCTCTGTTTTAACAGCAATATTAATTTAACGGCAGGCCCCGTTTGTGTCACAAAACTCTTCTAGTGACCTAAAAGTACTTGTATTCTGCGGGTGTATTGTGTCGATCTTTGCTCTACCTTCGACGCTCATTATTAGATATCGACACAATCTCGTTGATCCACGTGTGCCGCGCTGAAAATCTTCTCATATAAGGCCAAACAACGAATCCTTTTAACCGATTTTTCGAGCCAAGTTATGTCGGTATGCAGCTCGCCGCGTCGTCCGTGTATACCCCTTTAAGTTCCACTCAATTGGTTGCTCTCTTCAAAGAAATTCTATAATCGTCGCGTCTTCTTATAGGAAGGAGCAGTAACTCATTGGACGAGATGAAGATGCAAAACGGTCCAAGCCTGAACAACAACAACAACATAAACAACAACGAGAAGAACGACGATCTTAGCAATTTGAACCACGTTGGCACCAGCTGGCAGGATGTTTCGTCGCCAGTTTCGGCCTCGCACCACAGGCTCACACCGATCCAGCACAGGACCAGTAACCTCAGTCCAATTATTTCAAGAGTGAACGCGCCCACTCCTACAGTGATGGGCACTCCAGCATCAACTACAACCGTCGGTGCGTTTGGTACACCACCTTCGGCCAGTCCAGCTTTTAGCACGGCATCGACATCCTCATTGGGGAACACGTCCACGCCGGCTGTGAACAGATCGCCGAATCCAGTCTCTGCTGTGATGACACCGAAGCCAGATTCTCCGACGACAAGCGTAACATCCGCATCACCAGCACTGTCTGGTAACGTTTGCGTCGATGCTAGCCAAATCGGTCAAACACCGGCGAATAATATCGCCGCAGCAGCGGTAAGTGTGTGTTCTCGAATTTGTAATGAGCGCGAGAGAAAATTTCGTAGGGTCTTAGAATCCATGTCATTGTTTTGTCCTGGTTCTGTGATGAATTATTTCATTATTAGTTTAGCGATCAATTAAATATTTCCCTTTTGCCGTTGTACATGATCAATTAGTTACGCTCTTTTGCGCCACGTAAGTCTCAGAATAATGCGATAAATATTTCCAGTGGCGTATGCCGACAGATCATCCGCGAAAATATTTCACATTCTGTTCATACCATTAAAGGAACAATGTCGACAACATTTTACAATTCGCAAGAGACGTTAAAAACCATCGGGTTCTAGTTTTGCCAATCAATTTTCTGTCATCGAGCCTTTGTACTAATTAAACACCTGCTAACAATTCCAGGTCCAAGCAGTCGCAACGACAACCGCGTTGCCAAAACCAGAGCAATGGCTGGGCAGTATAACGAGCTCAGTGCCATCCGCAGTGCAATCTCGTCCTCAGGGTCAAACGAGCCCCCGACGAGCACCGCCTCTTCACGCAAGAGCTCTCTCGTTAGGTTCAGCCGCGATGGGACAAACGTCTAGAACTGGCCCCTCGGACCCGTTCGACGCGGAGTGGGCAGAAATCGCGGCGAGAAATCTCCGACAATCGAGCACCACCAATCCCTTCGTAATGCCAAACGCGACTCAAGCATTTCAGGTGCAATTGTAGCGTCAGGAGTTCGTCAACAGCGTTGCTAAGTACTTCCGTTCAAGCACATAGTGATGAGTGATGAATTCATGCCTGTTCACGCTTCGATCTCTCGTATGATCGAGAGTATTACACGTGAGCCGCGTTTTACCTCGAACGAATCGCGAAGTTTCCTGCTCCTAGAGATTGCTCCCGCGCCGGGATCCTGCCGAATGACCCGGTCGAATTAAGACACGATAAAAGAGGAACCGGAATAAAAAAGGGACGGGAGTGAGCGAGGGACAGAGGCGTAACGATCTCCTAGCAGGTGTTTTAGTAGAAATGATGAATATAGCAGCAGATCTGCACGAAACGCATAACTGTAAGCCGTAAGCATTGTCTAGAAATTAGTAGATTACGCACATAGCCTCGACGGCACCTCGATGGCACCTCGATACGATGGATGCGAATGCAAGAAGGGGGAAAGGGGGAAGGAAACATTTTTTGGGACCACGCGTTCGATCGCGTTGGTAAACGTTGATTAATTATATAAAATTCTCGATCGACAGAACGGTCGGGGAACACTATGTTATAGATATCGCCGCACTTTGTTCGCGAAGAACGCCTGATAACGTCGCTGGTATCAATAAACGTACTTAACGTACTTACACGTACACTCTTAGGGTACTTAAATGCAAAAATTAGATGTTGAAGTTTCTAGAATCAGTATGTTCCACGCTATCGTTGTCTACTATCGTGAATACGACACAGCCGAGCATTTGTTGCGAATGACATTTGTCTAGGCGACCTGTTGGCAGGAGAATATGATTCACGCGCGGGCAGTTTAGTACACAGAAATGGTGCTTCCGCTTAAAACAAGAAAACCGTATAAAGCAAAGTAAGAAAAAAAAGAAAAAGAGAGGAAGAGGTAAATAAATAAATAAAGACTAAAAAGGATATTCGCGAGGGGATGTTTCACGAATCAACGCAAGATGTACGGTCTCGCGTTTTTTTATGTGAACTAACGTTCCATTACAGATTGTTATACGTCGTTATATTGATTGTTGAACGATTATGGATACAGGGGAACGTTTTCTACGTTTTGTGTACTGGTGAGCACGGGTTCAAAGTGTCACGTCCTGAAGCTTTTTTTCGTTCGATTAACGACTAAGCCTTCGGTTTCTTGAGATGTTATTAACAGCTCGACCCCTTGCCTTGTGAATTGTATTTTGCGCGAAAAGAATATTTTGAACGAGAAATAGTGTAGGGGGGAATGGAAACTACGTGAAGAAACATTTTTTTATTTTCTTTTAATCCTTTTCTATTTTTCTATACCTTTCTACGTCCCTCTGTTATGAGGATTGGGTGACATTATGAAATTAAGTAATTGCATTAGTTCAAATCAAATTCGAATGATTAGTATTGCATCATCTTATGGTGCCACAGGTTTATCTTTATATAGATTCAGGGGTTTACTCAAGGCAGTGTCAAAAACTAAGCCATGTACACGTTTTGTAAATGAAATTAGAGTATTTTATAATATTTTTAGAGTAATTATTCTTTAATAAAAATATTAATGAAATTTACCCTAACGGCACATAGTTACTTAATGCGTATTTAATTTAACGAAAATATGTATATGCAGTAAGTTGTTTGGCTTGTCTTGGAAAATCTATAATTCTATATACGTGTAGGAAACAAACCTATGCAACATAGAGATTGTTGAAATAGAGTCTAGCTAAATAAATAGACTTTACTCTGTTACGTACATATTTCTATTTGAATCCGTTTCTTTTACAACTGTTCCGTTGTTCATTAAAAATCTTTTGATGGACGAAGAATGTCATGTCACCATTTTCTGGAAATACAATGTGAAAATATATATTTAGAAAGAATATGGTAACATCGCAGATTTCTGGCGGCCGGAGACATTATTTTTAAAAAGATGCAACAATTACGCAAGAGGAGGGTCACTATGAAATTTCAAACCTCAATTAACGCCAGCTTCAATGTTCCTTAAATACTCGCGTGCATTCTAATGTCGCCCATTATATTTACAACGGATGTGATAAATTGTTCTTCAAGTTTTCTTCCCCGTATCAAAAAGGGATAAATCATATCGCGTGGCAAGGGGCTAGCATTGAACAAGGGAATAAAAGATATAGAGCGATAAGTAGAACGTTTTTGTCATCGACATGGAGGCGGGTACGTGTTCAGCTATATAAATGATTAAACAACTATGTAAAATAATAGGTATTTAAAAGAGTGTAACGGAAGGAACAGGGAGAAACTAAAATGGGATAGGTGGAGACAGAGTGAGAGTATGTGTGTATGAGTGTAAGAAGATATTGTTCGCCGGGCCGTAAATGATCCTAAAATCTAAGGAAAGAAAAAGCTTCCTTTGTTGCCGCGATATCATTCAGTTACAATAATTGTAAGTTTATCTTGTAAATAGTTTGGTGTAGCGTCTCGCAGCACAAATCGCGTTGCTTTTACGTTTCCGAATTTTTCTATGCATTGTGGTCTATTCAGAGCCAATTATCTCACTCAGAACTAATACCGCCTTATCTGCGTAAAATATTATGGTTTCGTCCATGAATATTTAATTCCGCGCTTCTACCTCGCCCTTAGACGCATTTCAACCCGAAAATGCGACCCTAAGGTAATGCTGTTCCAGTTAAGCTCTCGAACTTAACATCAAGTTTCTTCCACTCGGATCCGGTATTATCAACATAAAAATCTTTGTCAGTAACGTAAACATATCAGAGATTATATTTTCATTCGTTCTGAGTGAACGGGGACGTGAACGACGGGGTACAAAGTGTATTTCATTTCTGTGCACAGCATATCGACCCTTTGACTGTGTTACAAGGAATATTTTCGGCGAAGTATCAATTGATATGGCCATTTTCGCGTCGATTGTGAACAAATAAAAAAATTAAGAAAAATAAAACAGTATTCAACACGTTCCGTGCGGGACCAAGAAACACTGTTGCAGACATTTGCTGTTGTCGTGTCTTAAGGCGTTGAGTCGCGGCACCGTTTCAGACGATAGAATAGGAGGGCCTTTAATCATTTCATAAATCGAACTTGTTACTTTCTAACGTGACACGTTAACGATCGAGTCGATAGGTTTTTTTTTTACGATTATGTTCGATATGCATATATCTATCGAGCTCGCGCGGCGCACGTTTGAACCGTTAACGATGATAATGTACAGACAATGATTGCAATCGAACGCTTAATGTCATACATATTGGCAGCACAAATGCACAAGAATATCATTCTACCCTATGATCGGTACGCAAAAGGGTTGGTTTATTACTGCAACACGTATGTCTGTTGCATAAAGGAAAAGTTTCGAAGGGGAGAGCAAAGCGCGTACAGCTCTGAATAAAAGCATTGGCATTGGAAAATGTGCATAACTGTTGGAATAATTGCTCCTGTCTCTTGTTTTCCATCTGCATCATTGTTATATAAATACTATTTCACTCGCCTATATCTGTGCGAAGGCAGAACTACAGAGATTGTATATCCGGTTAAAAATATTGACAAACTTCCAAATTACGACGTGTTTAAATATTAAATCGATATAATTTGCTATTTTTTACTGCGTCTTTTTCGTCGTCATTAAAAATTTGCCAATATTCTTATCCAAATATTCATATAACGCCTGCATAATATATTTGTATTAGTTATATATTATCTATTTTCTATATGCAGGTTTGTTCATGCACATAGGCGAGAAAAATATTGTGAATAATCATCCATATGGAAAGAAAAGTGAGACCAACAATTATTTCCATAGTTATGTACATTTGGCCCCTTCGTGCTTTTTGTGTTCTAATGCAAGGACACACGGAAGCACATATTTCTAACGATAGTCGGACCCTTTACGCACTTGAAGTAGCACGGAACAATATTCTTGCGGCATAGTTGTGACGAACATTTTCGTCGAGCGCTTACATACGAAACGATAGTCAAAGGGTTGAATTCGATAGGTTCCGTTTCCCATTCGTGAAAGAAACGACGGAGGCAAAACTAACAACCGATAGAAAAACGTGCGAAGCTGAGAAATGGAAGCGACGCCGCAACAGCCATTCGAAATGACGAGACCATTAATTCTCGATCACTCTGAGCGGTGCAATTGATTTTGAACAGACTGTAGAGCGTTACCGAAATATGGAATACATAATCGAAGCTCGTTACGCGGGAGAAACTGACTCAATAACGTTCACGAGATCGTTTGACGAGGTGATGCTTGATCCTTCGGGTCACCTTCTGTCCGTCCGGTAAATGAAAAACAGAAGCGAAACAAACGAACATCGACGCACGATAAGGAGTCGTACTAAAAAAAGGAAAGAAAGAGAAACGAGAACGAATTAGATTTATCCAAGACGAACACGAACGCGATTGTTGTGTACTCATCGCCAAAACTGTATATAATAACATGTGTATAAAGTGGAAAGGAAGATTGTTTGACCGATGTACTTAAATATCACACGGGCGTAGCCTACTTATCTCTGTTTTCCATTTATTTCTTTCTCTTCTTCGTTTAGGAGCAAACAGAGTAAAATCGTTGTCGCGTGGGCATCGCGAATCTTTGCCCTCGTCGGTGTAGCCGATTCCTGATGTTCTAGAAGGATACGTTCTATAAGGAATCGTTTGTAGAGCACAGTGGATTTAACATTACCGCCATAAGTACTTGTTGTTATCTTTTCTCATTTATTTTTTTCGTACGTATTTTTTTTTTTTTTTGTAACGTACACGGATCATTCATTCAAGTTCACGTGGCTAGGGTTGGGAATCAAATGAAGGGCATCCTCGGCTGGTATCCGCGACCGAATTTAAATAAACAAATGTTTTTAGGGTTTCTTAGCGTTAAAATGGCGAGGCGAATTTCCGTTTTTTTTTTCCTTTTTTTTCTATTTAATTGTTTCGAAAAAATTAAGGATAGGTAATTAAATAGTTTATTGTAATTGAAAGGGGGACAGGCGTCGGTCAAGACACGTTGCAGTGTCTTATTCTGTTAAAAGAGATTAGTGCATTTATTGGTTAATTTGTTGAATGTAAACACGTGGTGTCACAGTGGAATAAGCAGAGAAAGAGGGACAAAGTAAACAAAAAAAACAAAAAAACGAAATGGTGCATCGCGTGCCAAATTTCAGAACAGTGCAGACGCACTGTCTGCGAAATGTTCGACAGAACAACGTGCGCGATTCCGTGGTTGTGTACATAGCATCACCGATCCAATTCTAGATCAATGTACAACTGCGTGTATATTTCGTGAAAGTATCCTTGTTCGTTTTACAATGTATCTGTCTCTGTAAAGATACGATTTATTATAATATCTGTTGTGATTACCAAATGGCATTCCTTATTTTTCTATCCTCGCCCATGTATATGTACAGATATTTTTAAGAGAAATATTTAACACAATTATACATAATTATACAAGATAATACACCACGCTGTTATCCCTTATTCTTCTTCTTTTTTTATTTCTTACTTATGTTGTCTATTTTGTTTTTAAATGTGCAAAACTATTATTTTATTCAATTTTACAAGTTCAGTGATATGTGCTCACGTATTTGTGGCAACAATCGCGAAAATGGTACTTTCGCTGACGAATGTTTGGAAACTCAGGTGAAACACGAGAGCAACTTCCGAATTCAAAAAAGATGAACTTGATTGCCATTTCTATTATCTACCATGACTGCAATTAATTTCGTCTTAACATATTGCCTACAATTAAGTTCAGTACAGTATTCATGTCTGCATTGATCGCAGTAAATAAAATTTTACATTTTACATTTTACTTCTAAAAGATTTTATTCAACATATTACTCCATCTTCGTTATTACAATATTATTTTAATTTACATACATGTTATATTATTATACATGTAGAGTGCAGAGAAAGATTCAAAGAACACCCTGCATACTGTGGGCAGCTTCAATTGAATCGCCACTACGTATCTACAATTCTACACGTATGTTCGTGCAATAATCTTATTAATCGTTCTCCTGTTTGTGAATACATTCACACATCAAACCACCTTCGCATTACACTAAAATTAACCTTTAAATTGTTAATAGATTGTTTGTACCAAGCTGTGCCAATATTTTCAAGTATTTTAACATCATGCATTCCATAGTTCCCACGTGCAACACAATATCATGAAACACGTTCAGGCTTTTGTTCAAATCTAACGAAACCTCAAAACAATAATAAAAATGGCAACATTAGAGGCAGCATTGAGTAATTATCCACCTAGTATACCTTCACGGTGTTCTCCGAGAAAGATTTGTGAAACTCCATGTCCGCCATGCCCAAATATTCGACCACCTGCCACCGGCACATCTGCAGTTCATTTTCAAATTACGTACACATGCGATAGGTACATTTATTGGATGATTAAATATAGATGAAGAGTATTCAATAGTTGAACATTTGTTGACAGCGCCATATTTTCACCCTGTTACTATCCGAGACCAATGCCATGTCCACGACCTGAGAGACCACCACAAGACGTAGCGTGTTCTGACATGAAATTGTTCGATTCCCGTGGAAGACCTATCTGTTTATATTACAGATAAATTATACTTCCCTTATATATGTATATATCAAGAAACAATAAATATTACACATGTGCTTCTTGCTAAAAAATTATTATACTTTTATAGTTAACTTTTATACAGAAATTTAAACGCCCATATGACTACAATTTCAGCGTCATGAATAATAATGGTCAATTGAGTAACTATTATTCATGGAAATAGTATTATTGGACAAAGAAAATGGGTTTGTGTAAATATACGTATATATATACGTATATTACTATACCGTATTATTATTCAGCTTTAATTATTATTAATTGTCTAGAAGACTAATCAAATGATTTATGGAAAGCATACTGTGACTGCTCTTTGTCAGAGTTTTGAAGGTGTTCATGATCTTCGTAAATACTTAATATCGCGCATTTATAAATTGTCGTAGCTGCTTATAGAAATGATAATTCGAAACTATTAGGGCATGGTAACAAGTACGTAACTACGGGTGTAATCCTGCATCGAAAATACAATTTGGCCGTACTTGTGACTAGGTCACAGAGATAATGAAAGTGTTTGGTAAAAACAATTAGTGAAGCTACAATAAAAATCGCAACCGAAATGCAACGAAACGTGAACGTATTTCTACTTTTCGTTTAGAATTAATTTTTCTAGATTTAATCGCGAATGCTGTAAGTTCTATTTGAAATGTTTTCTTTATTTAGCGAACGTGGATATACGTATTGAGAGAAGTAAGTAATGAGATCGATTTACAATAATCAAAGTTCAATAACTTTCATCAGAATCGAATTCGAAGTCGCAAAAGCATTATGTAAGTGACTGAATAAAATATAATAAAGATTCGAAGAACCGTTCAAACTAATAAGTTAGTTAACGCGATGTTACAACAAACGACTAGTTAATCTTATATTTAAAAAAATCTCGATGCCGGACGAAGACTCATCCATCCTCAATTGGATGATCGGTCATTCGTCCAGCAAAAGAGACTGAAGAAAGATTTTTATCATTAAAGTTTAATGTACTGTTGCGATAGTAGAACGATTGTTAGTTAAACACGTATTAATTAATAGAAGCTAATAATCAACGGTACACAATGGTAAAGTAAAGATCGAGGTGCTATTGTGCTATAAAGTGAGGTATGTTGCTAGCCTTCAACTATATAAACAACCTTATGCTGTGACGCTTCAATTGCGACTGACGAGGCGCGGGCCGCGTAACGGTCCTCCCCACTCCGCCCGTGCCGGCGCGTCGGCTGCGCTCCATGGTATTCGCTATTTCCGTAAAACTACTATCCCAGGGTCATACCTACTGGACTTTTACCGCTTCTGACCAACTTTTAGCCAGGACATACGACTCTAGGGGCGTGCCGACTGCACTGCTACTGTTTCTGACCAACTTTTAGCTGAACCTACGATCCTCGTTAAAGAATTCTTTTGGTCTTTGTCTCGCAATGAAAACGGAACAGCACAGGCGGAACGCTTGACGTGACACGCATCTCATTGTCAATTTCATCGCCCCGATGCATCGCGATGTGATTTCGACTGAACTCCAGCCGAACCGAAGTGCATCGCGCGACCAGGTACATCGTAGCTCAATTCTTCTACCGAAACGCTGCCTCAAAAGTAGCTTTCGCGATCCCCCCAAAACCTTTACATATATTCACACAATCGCATGAATTCTGTGCCCAACACTACTGCAGTAAATAATAGTTCTCCAAGCGATCACTGTTCATGTGCAGAGGACGTTCGAAACAGCGTGGTTTTTCTGAGTCGGTATGTCAGTCACGTTGGGTCACGAAAGTTCATAAGATGTCTTGTCTATTCATATATCTCGTCTGTGCCCGGGGTCAGGTATATCTTTATTAGTATAGCAGGGTAATAGTAGGAAAAGTCTGAAAGTTCGACATTTTTGAATGGTTTAATAGATGTCGCTTACATCCTTTTCGCATCCAATCAAATTGTATGTATCCGTACTCTATGTACCGCGTGGTTAAATGAGCGCCATTTCTCTTTCCTTGTAAGAAAAGGTAAATGTAAGCATGCTGTAAAGTTATGCATTAGAAATCAATTTTTTAGAGTACCATCATTGTGCCTTTTACGCGAAAACGTTATAAAATGTTATCCTGAAAACAGAATCACTAACATTGTCTCATTATTTCAGCTTACCAATCCGTAAAAAACATGTCAGACATAGAAAAGTAAGTATGTGTTATGCATTTGCTTGTAAACCTATAATAGTTATAAAGTTAATTATTTTCATTTTCAATTAATAAGTTTAGTTTATATAGAATGTTCCAATCGTTCTAGTATTTATTTCAATATTAAAATTGATGCAACCTAAGTACACGCCCAGTGTCGGCACTTAACCTTAAATTTGAATGACAAGTATGTTCTACAGGTAATTGACTAGACTAATGATTAATTTATTTTTTAAGTGACGACGTCCCCTCTGCAATGGCAGCAGGTGGTGCAATGGATGTAAACATTGCCCTCCAAGAAGTTCTTAAAAATGCTCTTATTCACGATGGCGTAGTGCATGGCCTTCACGAAGCTGCCAAATCCTTGGACAAGTATGTTCATCAAATTATTCGTTTTAGCTGACATTTATACAATATAAAAGAGGAAATTATTCGTATGATCTTTGTTACACGATGATATGATTCTTCTCTACACAGTATGTCTGAAAAGTTCCCGAACTGATTTTATATACTCTGTACAAGTAGCTCGATCTCTTGTTCAACTAACGAAGAATGTAGTACCAATCCTGACGAGCATGTGTACAAAATTTTAGCGCTTTTGGTCACTTCATTCTCGAGTTATACATGGTTGTGTGTGTTGCGCTCGTGGTACCTTGTACGAGTTGGTACTCTTGCATGACAATGCGCCGTTACACACCGCATTACTTTTGACGTGTTATTATGCTGCCAATCAAATCACCGTCTTATCCCACCCCCCCTACTCGGCAGACTATTTTTTATTCCCATAACTCAAGATGAAGATGAAAGGCCACTTGTACGAGGATATTTCGGCGATTCAAAGAGCTTGCATCGAGCAACTAAAGGCGATTCCGGAAAAGGACTTTTCCAGTGCTTTTGTGCAAATGTACGATCGTTCTAAAGAGTGTATAACTAGGGAAGGGTTGTATGTAGGGGGCTAATGTGAATAAATTCACTTACCGTTTACCATGTGTTTTTATTTAACTTAGTTCGGGAACTTTTCAGACATACTGTGTATATACTCTTCTGACAAATACCTGTTACAAAAATGTTGCCTTCGACCATCTTTGATATATTACACACGTTACGATTATAATATTTAATTTGCTTAATTGCACTTTAGGAGGCAAGCTATGTTATGCATCTTAGCAGAAAATTGTGATGAACCAATGTACAAAAAACTAGTACAAGCATTGTGCAATGAACATCAGATTCCATTGATCAGGGTAGACAATAACAAGAAGCTTGGCGAATGGGCTGGTCTTTGCAAAATTGACAGTGCTGGTAAAGCTCGAAAGGTTGTTGGGTGCTCCTGTGTTGTTATAAAGGTATAAATAATGATAATATTTAATTCTAACGCAAATAAAATTTAACATTTGAATTGAAGTTATTAAATTATTGTACATTTGCATGTACAATGATGTTACATGATGAAAATGGAGGCTCCCTCTACTGAGAGAACCCGTACAATTAATAACCGTGCTGCAACCAGTACCATTCTGATTTTATTATTTTAATAATTTTATACTATGTTTGACATGCTTACTATGGTTTAATTAATTGCTTTTGGTTTCAGGACTTTGGAGAAGACACCCCTGCAAAGGATGTTGTAATGGAGTACGTGAAACAAAGTTCTGTACACTAATATCTTTTAATAAAATATTTGGACTTAAGTTCGTATGTATATTTATTTAGTTCTGAAATACTTGTATGTTTTAAACTATATTGAAGTAAATGAAACATAAGGCACAATTAATGTTATAAACGTTCTATTTTTCTTTTAACCGATGAAAGCTCATTTGGAACAGTATAAGGAGTGTTACTCCTTCGAACAATTCTTCAAATTAGTGTTCTTGCTCACAATTTATATTTTTTGTTATCTTGTCACAAAAAATCTTATGTTCGTTCCAATCTTTTACTTGGCATTCTCTGTAAGAGTTTTCTTGGATTTCAATTACCCTATAAAGTTGTATTTTATCAATATATATAAACTCATACCTTCCACAGTACCAAGCTTCTTTGCATTTAGAGCAACGTTTGTTTGCTTCTTCATGGCATTGAAAACATTCTTTCACTTCAATGCAGTCCAGTTTATCTAGATCATATGCATCACTCAAAATTTGGGCTGCATTTTTAATATATTCTGCATCGGTTGTGTATATAAATTTCGATTGATGCTTTGCTAATTTTTTCCACTTTTTACGATAGTTCTCCATTATTGACGTTCTTATCTAACAACAATTTGTGAGATAATAATTATAGTTTGTTTTAATAGTCCTCAAAGAATGTTTACTTGAATTTATCATTTTGTACCTGTGGTATAAGTTCCACGTTTACTGCACGAGGTGCTTTAGTATGAGACGAGGATATACTTAAATAACTTAACCATCTTTTTAAATCTATAAGAGGAGAAATTTGATCCAATACATTTTCGTGCAAATATTTCTGCAACTAAAAAAGACAAATTATTTTACGTATCGTGTATATGAAAAAGATAATGCTTCAAATACCTTTAATAGCTGAGAAAATCTATGTTCAGTAAGTTCGTAGTACGGTGCACTTTTTGGATTAAGAAGCAATTCTCGTAAACCAAACCATACTTGCCCTTCTAGCTTAGAAATTTTTCCTTCCTCGTCCGACTTAATTTTTTTCCAACCACTATTATATATCACACTTTCCCCTTAAAAGTAAAAAACGTAATTGTGTTCTACATTGTATTCTTTTATATGCATGTAACAGCAATTACCTTCCGAGTTTTCTTTCTTCCACGGTTGTTTTTCAATCAGCTGCACAAGCAAATAAGGCACATCGTGCGTAGTTAATAATCGCGACAATACAGATATTGGCAAATTATCCGCAAATTCGGCCAAGTAACGAAGAATCGAAATGCAGCGCATGCCGATATCAAATTCAAGCTCTTTCTTCTTTTCGAAAATTTCTTCCAGGCACGAGCTGATTGCAATAGTCGTAACTATTACATAATTTGATGAGTGGTGTATTGGACTATAAAATTGAATACCATTAATGACTTACTTTGGGCCCTTTATATTTTCATAAATTTCGGTATCTTGTACATCAAGAAGAAAAGATGCAAATTTAACAGCGTAATCAACGAGATCAATAACATAATCGTCCATTGTTTCTACACTTTCGCAGTGAAATAGCACGTTCTCTAACAATGAAACTGCAACATCTTCATGATAAAATATAGTAAAAAGCATAAAGGTATTTTTCGGATCCCCATTCATTTCTATCAGAAGCGGAAATACTTTGTGCTTCCATACATCAATTTGTATAGCCTCGTATATAAGAACAGGAATCTGTATGATAATAATAATATTAGAATAAAGAAGTATCGTGCACAACAGCATTTTTATTTACCTTTTTAAAAGAGACAAACCATTCCTTAATACTTTCTTCCCGTAAAGCGCTAATTTCTAAGACACTTTGTTGGTTTAATAGCATTAATCTTTTATGAAATTCAAACCATCTGAAAGTAATACATTCATTATAGTTATATATTATATACGAAATAATTTCATTGTCGCAAGAATAGTTTACCCTTTTGTTCCAATATTTTCCAGGTGAGAAATTTGTAAGTTTTCTATGTACGATTCAGTCTCCAACGATGAAATTATATATTCTATACGACTTGACATTTTTACAAGGTATCAAGCAATACTTTACACGAATGTCGACCATTTGTAAACAAAATTTATAATCGGTATCCTGGACAATGCAACGAAAGTAATGAATATACATTAATGGAATTAAATTTTGATGTTAAAACTCAATTGCAGATATATTAATATCGTAGAAGTTTTTTTTTTTAAACTTGTTTACGAACTATCACAGTTTATACATATTTTTGAATTAAATAATTCCCACTCCATAAAATTGGTATTTCTCTTCATAATTCCTTTCATAGAATCATAGAATATATTCTATGATTCTATGAATTACTATTATAATAGTAATTTCCTCTGCTATTAAATGATATCATTACCCCATCTGAAATTCTGTCATAGTTATATGCTATAGCATATAATAATATCAGAGTATACTCTGATATTATAAATTTATCAAATCTTATCAGATCTTGTCTTAATATAAGATAGGAATTATCATTTTTGGAATGAATGTGTTTGCCATTTTCGAGGAATAAGCTTAACCTGTTACGTTTTCTTTTTTCAAAATCGAACATATTTTACGATAGAAAAATGTTATTTAGAATTATGCGAGCTCCGTTTTGTATATCAATTATTTTAAGCATAGTAGTTTTATGCTCCCTCCAAACTCATCAAACAGAGGGTAATTGTATAAAAAAACGAAATTATATACATGTCTACAACTTTTTTTCAATTTTGTAGAAATCTATAATCGTCAAAATTTGTCGTTAACGAGTGATACTGAACTGATGAAGATATCAGAAGAATTATTTAACAAATATTCCCATGAATTATTCAATCATGTGCACATAGATTATCAAGGGCATACAAATTACAGTTTTCTCGATAATGCTCCTGAAAGGTATATTTTTCAAATTTATTCCTTACAAGACTGAGGCTTAATCAAATTTTGTTTCAACAGGCTATTAAATGTATCATCCAAAATATTTTTAGCAGTGACAGTAAAGTCTCTTGTAAAGTTGTTTGATAATTACAAATTGGACACTAATCAGCCCGAAATAATAACAAAAGAGAGAGAAATAGAGGAGAATGAATTTGTTGATAATATAATAAAAACGGATGCAATGCTACGTGTTATGCATTTTTTATCAGCTAAAGGTTTCTTCGAACACAATTTGGATGTCTATAAAAAAACCTTAAAGGATATATGGTTTGGTTTATATTCTCGAACTAAGGGAATAAACGGTTCCTCTGGGTTTGAACATGTATTTTTAGGAGAAAGGAAGCCACGCAAAGGTATCATAGGATTTCACAATTGGATTTCCTTTTTCCTTGGAGAATCACGAAATAGAATTAATTACCTCGGATTCTCCCGCAACAAGGAATTTATCGGGGTGAGTAAGCATGTGCATAGAAAATAACGATATTCTCTTAATCCGTTTAAAATGTTCTTAGAAAGCTGTGATTTTGGAGGCATTTTTCACTTACGTGGAAAAATCTAAAATGTCGACTATGTTTATTGGCACATCTCCAGAATTGGAAATAGCTCTTTACACACTTTGCTTTTTTACAAGGCCAAATAAAAGATGTCAGGTTTCTTTTGCAGCATTCAAATTTGATATTCAAACGTACACAATACAAAATAATAGTACGAGATTCGTCGCTACTGCCTATCCTATTTTAGCAAAAATATAATTAAAATATATTACTGTAAAACAGAAAATTATAATGTTTTATTTGTAGAAAATTAAAAACGATTTATCACAATGACAAAATACTGTATTTATCTTTAAAATGAAAATAATTACCTATACAAAAAAAAAGGGTTACAATACTTGTAGGAACTCTTTAAGTTAGGTCAATCGTATGACTAACACGATTGACTTCGATATCAAACATTTTTTTTTTCACATTCTTTTTCCTTTTCTTCTGCGATACAGAATCTGATATTTCATTATCACTTCTGACTACGTCGTTCAAGTCATCCTCTGACAGTTTCAATCTTTTAGAAATTACTGGAGAATCTTTAGAGGAAATACTGCAATTTACGAAATCTATATCTGAATCATTTATATCACTTGTTATTTGGGAATCATGCGCTTTCTCTTCAACTCTTGTTGTACTGCATATAGATGTCTGTAAATGAATACCGACATTAATTATACATTCTAATTTTAATTCCTTTAGCTAATTCAAGTTCAATTCCAAACCTGCGTTTTTCGTTTAACAGCTTGATTTAGTGTAAAATCCTTGTTTCTGGTATCTTGATTATCTTTTTTTGATACTCTAGTTTGTGGTCTGTCTTTCGAAATATTATTTTTGCTTTCTGTTTCTTGTGCATTTGATACATCATTACACTTCTCATTGATATCAAGTATTTCTTCCAGTTTATCAATCCTCTCTTGTAATGCCATATTTTTGCTTTCTGAAATTGCCAGCTTTTCTTCTAAATCCCTAAATGCACCAATACATAATAATTATTCAAATTAGTTGCACAAACTATAGATACAGATACACTTATTGTATTTCTTAATATTTTACATTCGTGTCGATTGTTTTTCCATTGATGCATCAGATTTTGTACCAACTGAAGAAAGCTCTTCCTGAAGCTTTTTAACAGTCATGCGTAATTGTTTACATTTGGAGAAGCGCTCAATTAACTCTCTATAAATACAATTAAGTTTATACTTGAGTGAGTACTTTATAATTGACTACATAATTTTCAAATGTTTGCCATTAAGCATCGCTTACTTTTTCATAATAGAGATATACGTAGCAAGTGTGTCAGGATCCCTTGTCTGTCCAACTAACCTAGTAACATCACTGAGTGGAGCGTGCAATAATACTTGTATTCTAAAACAGAGAATAAATTCATATAGAAAATAAAATATTGAGTGATCGTCTTCACCATCAATTACGTACTGCCTGAGCTCTTCAATTTTACTTTTTAATCCAGCAATTTCCCTTTTTAAACTATCACAATGCGAACTTTGTTCTCTAAAATAATTCATTTGCTCCTTCAGTGCATATATTGCTGAATTTTTTTTAGCAAATTCGCTTTCCAATTTTCGAACTTCTTGTCTCAGACCAGCATTTTGCTTTTCCAACGTAACATTTTTGGAAGAATAATATTGGATGTCTTTTTCTTTTAACAGAATTTTAAATTTTAAACTGTCCACCTTTTCTTGCAAGGTAGAACCTTGAGACTCAGTTACGTCGTTACCTGGAAATGTAAAATAAAGCCTACGTATTTTGCTTTGCGTGACTTTTTCTCTGCATTGCGGACAACTTTTTGATCTGAAAATAATAAATGTTAGTTACAGTTATTGTTACAGAACGATACCGAGTCGACCTGCAAGTATCATATTACAAATAGAAATTAAATGGCCCCTTTTTTTAATTTCAATATGAATAGAATAAAGTAAACTTTTCACATGCTTGTATACCTGTCGAGCCACGGTGTTAGACAGTGCAAATGGAAGACGTGACCACATCGTGTGTAAAAAATGTCATCTGATTGCATTAACTGATCGCTGCATATAGAGCATATGACATTCATTTTACGTCAAAATTGGCATGAATATTAAAAATAGATATAGTGTTAGAAATGAATTTGCGGTAATGTTTCTGTTTTTATACTGAATATGTCAATACAAATATTATTCACTTTCTATTTTCCGAAACGATGTCAGAAATCAATCCATCGTAATAGTAATTATTTTGGTCAAAGGAGCACCAATTTCAAAAAGGTTATACATGTAGTGTCAAACAATGTACAACGAAGTAGGGTGGGAGAAATATCGATGGCACTATCGATATTGTCGATGGTTGCTACTATCGAAAACTATCGGTAGTATATGTTTACTATTGATAGTTATCGAAAATGTGAGGTTGAATTCGTAATGCCGCGAATTTAAAAATGTTTGGTAATTTGATGATAGGCATTTGTTCTATAACTGACTATAGCGATAGTATTTTGTCATTAAAGGAGGGTGCTCTCTTCCTTTGCGCCTAGCGTTATTTTCCTGGCTGTCAGATAGAGCGCTCCTCCTATATAAATTATGCATGTACAACATGCATATGTTAATGCATTCATCACCATCGATAACTATCGATGGCCCAACTATCGGGAATTATCGATATGCTGACTATCGATATTTCTCCACCACACAACGAAGCACATTTATATTTACCCCCTAGACAATATTCCGAAATTCAAATTCACTATTGTTGCAAACCTATGGAAATATATTTCCTTTCCTATTGAATGGCTGTTAAAGACAGAGAAATGTATATTGTGTATAAAATGCAAAAGTACTTGTATACGATAGAAATTAATATAACAACTGCAGTTAATAAAAATGTAATACAATCATGCTGGCTTCAGGCATAGGACTTATTCTGTGTACACAGAATAGCCAAATTAAATTTTTGTTAAACAAAATTGTTGCCTTTATCCGGCGAACAACATATCTGTAAAAAATGAATCTTTTTAGCCGATATTTCCTGTTTCTCGAGGAAAACTTTGCAACCTACACAGATAAATAAGTGTGTGCATAAAGATTTCCAAATATTTCAGAAATGCTTCAATGCGGATTTTGTAACCTGGCGGGATAATATATGCAATTCATATTAATTTGGTCATACAACACTGATTATATCCGCGAAATATTAAGATTTAAGATCCATCGAAATCAATTGCAAGGTTTTCTAGGGAATTTTCAACGATTCCTTATTTAGTTGTCGGTCAGCATGGTAAGCCATAAGGACAGCTTGGTCAGCAAATTCTACCCGAAATTTTGCGAGGAAGGAACCAGTTACCAGTGGTACCTTCTGAAAAGAACATCTTCCGCAAAAACACTAGCCAGCACCGGAGGATTGCCGGCATACGTGTGAGTGCGCGAATTAAATGCCAAGCTCCTTACTCCTTGTCGGCAATAATTTTCGGATCGGTGTATTTAACACTTGTATTCGCATAAAGTAAAATAAGGAAGCTCGTCTTTTAAGGTGGGCCTTTATGTCGCATTAGCTGAGAAAGGACTGCATTGTAGACTGGCGATCCGCTGTACAATTTGAATTACATGTATTGCGTGTTTCTCAGCTGTTCTTCTATAAGTTCCATTGATTTCTGCGATTTTATTTTTAATTCGTTTTATTTACGTTGCATGCACCTCATGTTTGTGCATATGTTGGTGCAATTGCATCATATTCTGCATTGAAACATTCAAGCTATATTGGAGGTTAAGCATTTATTGGTTAAACTATTTCTACGTCGTAATAATTTGATATGGCACCTCCTTTTCGTGACTTTGGAGAAACATTTTTATTGGAAGGATAAGCTGTTTTCTTCTTAAAAACTGAAGAAAGGCAGTAGATACCACACATCACGAGGCAGCCCAAATTCACATGATCTTCTCTTCTTAACATAGTAATATACTAATTCCTCATTTTCGTATCTTTCCTCGGACGACGTCGAAGAATTGTAGTCACACAATGAAGTCATCAGAGCGAAGATATTGTGTTGGCATACGCTCGAGTTAGAAAAACGTTGTGTATACACGTGGGGTCAAGTTATTTGTATATGTTACACAGTAGAACTTCCGATATTCGAACTAATCGGGAGAGAAAAGCGTTCGGATAACAGAACAATCACTTTCCTGATACTAAATTTTACTTATTTAAATGAAAATCAAGGGACTTTACATTTTGTCTAGTATTTAAAGATTCCAAATTTTCTTGGCTGCCAAACAACATATTTTTCAAGTTAACTTCACACTAAATTCTTATGATGAAAATTCGTTCGACCGAATATTAAAAACTATACGTACTTTATATGCAAACATTGCTGGGAAATATTGTTTGGATAACAGAATGTTCGGTAAATGGGGGTTCGGATAAGGGAGGTTCTACTCTATATGGAATACAAATCGCTGACTACATTTTACGGGCTTAAATCGTATTAATTTAAAGTTCAATTGTTGATTTATTTGCCTCTTACGAAAAATATACATTTGCAATATTAAATTTATTTAGATGATTGTTTTGCATCTACTGTAAGAAATAAAGCTAATATTTGCAAATGTCTTAAGTTCTACTGATTTCTTTGTCAAACATTAAATTAAGCATGCATATTGATGGTAAACGCTAAGTGTGGTATTTTTTAAAATGTTGCGGTACCTCGTACACTTGTTAAATGTATGTAGCCAAAGGAGTTTATATTTTTCTGCATTCATATTATCGAGACGCATCTTACACAGCGTAGAAAAAAATGCTCGGATTTCGCGGTTATCTTTGCGTGAATGCGTTGCTGGTCGGATTGTCCCGAAAGTGGTCGAACTTTCGCGAACATTTACGGTGATACCCGAATCTAGAAGTAGCGACAAATTCAATTTGAAAAAAGGTTGCCTTCGACTTGTATCGGAAAAATTAAATTTTTATCGAAAAATGTATTGCTTCTCGTATTATTTATCCATCCAACACTTATCATTACAGAAATATATCATATAAATTACTATACCTGATAATTTAATATCTTATTCCCTATCCACATCATTTTTTAGAACTAGCAATTTCTAGCATCCTTCTTCTCGTCATATTCAAACTATTATTGTTTAATGCATTATTATCGAGCAGTAAGCATATATTATAAAACATTACAAAATAGGAATAACGTCTATTCGAATAAACACAGAAATGAAAATAATCCAATTGCTCAGGGTCATTTATAAATACTCTAATATTTATATGGTCTTGCCTTCGTGCAGTGCATTAGTCGTATTGATAAATAGCTAATTAGCGATAGGGACACGTTGTACGTCATTTAGTTGCAGTGTACGTAAAGTTTAAACACGTTGCGTAATCTATGTCTCGAAAGCGTGCGAAAAATATAGATTCGTTTCACAGTAGGCATGCTGTAAATGGAATAATTTTAGACAATGATGCTGCGTTTAGTTTCCGGGCACGGGGCACGCGTGCCTGATTTTTACTAGTTGGTCACGGTCAAATTGTGCCAACGATGCGTTTAGCGTGTGCTCGCAACTTTGCACCAGCATCTGAACTACGTTAAATTCCAGTGGATGAATTTTTTTGTACATGCAGCAAGGCTTGCGCCGCGTGCGCGACGCGTGCCAATTTTATTCATTATCCTCCAGCTTGTTATTAGCTAACACTAGCACGTGATGATAACGTGTCGATAAAGTTTTTTTCATTTTCGTTCTACCATCCCCCGGGGGTGGGGATTGGTTTTGACGTCGGGGCAATATTTCAATAGAAAAGTTCACGATTCCCCGTACAGTCGGGCAGATCGTTCTGATTTAATTCTTTTGGCCAACAAAAAAATGCTTCTAATTAGTCAATTCGAACGTCGTTCAAGTCGATTGTCGTGATAATTACAACGTCGTTAAAAACGTCTTCGGAGCAAAATGTCACGAAATATCTGGAAAGCAGATTTTTGCTCCATTTTTTATCTCTTCGTTTTTTTTTTAAAGCCGCGATTAGACAGCCAGCAACGCTGATAATTTAAATTTAGAACGCCGAATCTAAACATCCGAAATAGGTTCATTTCGTTTTCGTAGAAACATACATACACGCGAGCAAATAGTGGTAATGGATTGTGTGGCCGATAAGTAGCGGTTTTTCGAGAAGTTTGCCCGAATACAGATTATCGCTGTGCCGAGAGATAATACAAAATTAAATTGGGAAAAGTAAATATTTTTCTACATAAGCCATCAGTTCACTCTATTTCTTATTACGTATGTTTCGAGAGTTGTGTAATTACCAGATCGTTTGACACGTACGGGGCGGTATCAATTTTTGTTATTGCCTCTGAATTTTATATGCGGACAGGGAATAGAAATTGAAGGTGCAGATAGAGTAACGCGTTCCGGTCGCATTTGCGTTCCGCGATCGATTATGTTCTTTTTTAAATTTACGCGAAACGCATTTCATTTGATATTATATAATAGAATTATAATAGAAAACGATGGGATGATTGGATAAATCATATTTGAATTCCTCCGGTTTGGTTTTCCCTTTGGAAAGAAAAGTCATCGATGAATTACGTGCTCCATTAGTAGCTATTTGCAGTTTGCTTTCGAACAGTTATGTTAGCACGTAGCTATTATAGGAGTTGAAATAAGCGGTTTAATTAGCAGTGGCTTTTGAGACAATACATGGTGAACTATTATTAGGGTTGTAAATGGCCTTTTGTGCACACAGTGTGTATATATTTGAAATGGGTGCAAACGTGGGAAAAACTGTTGAATGTTGACGAGAAAACGATTTGTTCAAGGCTATCTGATGCGAACCTTTCATCCCCCTTAATTAATACTCTATATTTCTGTAATAATAATGTCGGAACTAAATGTATTGACAAAGCAGGGTTCGGGATTTTAATATTATTGGAAATATGACGTGTAACGTCCCACAGTCGTGCGTCATTTTAAGGGCACTTTCTTTTGAATATTTTCAAAGGCAAAGTACGATTAAGCAAACATAAGATATCTTTCGAGAATCTTCTCGCTCGTGGAACTTTCTAAATATTTTGAAGAATAGATTTCTATTTCTCCTATCTCCCAGTATATTCAGACATGGCATTGTGCGAGTGTTATCTGGAGACACTGAGTACACAAAGTGATGTAAAACTGATGATACAAAATCAGTTGTAGTCGAAATTATTTGAACGGGGCATCTGATCTAAAAAATACTATTTTGCAACTTCCAACCACCTGTTTACATTACATTTTAGAATAATTGTTTAATAATATGAAAATTTACTTGCTTCCAATTATTGCAATGACTAATCAACTTTTTATCCTCAACATGTGGATCATTGGTTTTTGTAATAAACTCAGAAGCTTTAATTCAAAGTCATGCTAAATATTAATAATCTCATTGATAACATCGTGCTGGTTTTGACAGTGAAAAATTGAGTTACGATAGTCGTGGATAAAAATACTCTTGTCGAAATAATTCTAACGTATCCTGTAGCATCTAGAACGAAAGCTTTCGCAATAAAAAGTCGGATTAACATTGAATTTGTTTCCCCGAATTCTCTGTTCGTGTCGTCGTTGGATTATTCATCCATCTATTTCGTATTGTATAAAATAGCCACTGTTCCCGTAGATTTGAATAACACGGATGAATCGATTTGTTTATCGTCTATAATATTTTTTGTTCTTTTCTTTTTTTATGCGATTCGTTCTTCAAACGATAAATGAAACTATAGAATAATATGCTTCTAACGTTGTACACACAACGTCCTTGTCTCGTTTATCACGAGGAAACGAGAAGTGCATGCAACTTCGACAAAGCTGACCTCAAATATTTACCACGATTGCACGTCATAGTGAAACAATTCGATCCGTGCTCGTTGTCTCCTTGATAGATAAGTGCAGCAACGGCCTATTGTAGGTTTTGTTGACGGTCAGAATGTCAAAGTTCCTTAATATCGTTCGCTGTAGATTCAACGATTTTCTAGGTATGATCGTATCTTCTTACGTAATCAGGCACTTAATCTGCACGAGCTTCGCCTTTGCACAATGAACGACAAAATTGAGTGTCTAAGGCTTTAAGGTTCAAACGAAAACAACGGGGGAAAAGCTTCATTGTATAAGTGTTATTTGTTGGTATGCAATGGAGTGGTTTCAAGTTACATTCGATAAGCAATTTTTCCTGTTTGCGATTAATCCTTGAAGATGTAGCCAGGCGAGAGAGAATGATATTTAGAACGCATTGTAGCAATTGGTATGAACATTTGGAGACCGGTGATGCACCTGTTGCGACGAAATATTATATAATATCGTGTGGCAAGGGCTATCCGATTAGTTGCCGGTCTCGAAAGGGTGAAGATCGTACTGCTCGAGGGTCTTTCTTTTTATTTATATGCACCGTATTGCTTGGAAATATTATATTCGCAAGTAACGTCAAGTACATTATATTATTCTGTTTTCGTTCAAATTAAACCCCTATTTCCGGCCGAACGTGGACGGAAAAACATTATAGTCGCACGAGTGGCGTTACATATGCGGTACAAAATATTACTTTCTCCCGTATTGGTAACAGTTTTGTTTGAACGAGTCGAATAGAAAAGAATTCCACCGTGCAAAAAAAAAAAAAGAAGTAACGACCCTATACGTATACGATTGGTAATGACGGACGAAGCTTTGGAGATAGTAATGCAAATCACAATTGCATGGGTGGCAAAATATCGTGTTCCTCATTTCCAAGTGGCAAAATCGCGGCACTGAGGCGCGGCAGTTTTATTCTTCACCGGCCGATAACCTGAAATCCTATCCTCTTACGGTCACAGTGACGAGATCGAAAGGAAGGGTTGAGATTGGTCGGGTCCATCGGTGAATTGTTCGCCATCCAGTTTCCGTGTCTGGTATCAGCTGACCTTGAGCTGTTTTCTAGCGGAACAAGATGGACTATTTGGCGCACGACCAAGGGAGGCCGAGTCAATAATGCAGGACCACCGTTCGTTTGTTACCAATCAGTTATCAGTCGCGTTCGTGTTGACAGACAGTCGAACGGTGATACAACGTGTACAGCCGTTTTCGACGTTACATAGTACATGCTGTTCCATTAGTGTGTTATCCGGGTATTAAAAGATAAGGGACAGATAACCCTGATCGTCTGGCACGACACGCGACGACACTGCGTCACCACAGAAAGAAAGGGGGCAAAGTGTAACAGGAAAGAGAAAAACGAAGAAGGAGAAACTATGTATGTTTGCGTATGTTTACCGTGAGGTATTAGGGGAAAACGGAGGGAGATGGTAATGACTGTAGTGACAATGATGATGATTACGATGATGGTGGTAGGTGGTGGTTAGTTGCAGCGGTGGTGGTGGTGGTGGTGGAGGTGGTGGTGGTGGTGGTGGTGGTGGTGGTGGTGTGCACGAGGGGCAACCGCTCGGTGGCCAAGAGGTCGTGCCCCCGTCATTGATACGGTCGCAAAGAGAGCGCACTTTGGACCAATTCCTCCCTGCGACTAACCCGAATAAACTCAGGGGAACGCGGCGTTATTACTTCAGTGCTACTTCGGCCACGCACCGCGGCACACTCACACCGACCAATCAGTCGCTCTTTTTTTCCTTCGGTCAGGGGACCTTACTTTCTTTCTCCCATTCTCTCCTGCTTTCACTCGTTTCCAGTCCTCCATCACCATCTGCGAACATCGCCCTTGTTTTAACAATTCTTCCCGGCATTCGTCCGCCTTTGCACCCTTCATCCGTTTCTTCTGATTGTCCTTGCTGTACCCATTATTCCTTGGTGCCGCTCTGCAATTCGAACCGCCCTTAACGACCAGGTTAAAGGAAGATAAAGAGAGAGAGAGAGAGAGAGAGAGAGTTCTCTGTGACTTCATTACTACGAACAGATAACGATAAATCTGGTTTCATAGTGGAACGCGAAAGCACGTTTGCTGCACACTAACCGAGGCAACGGAGACAAACCGATTTAAGGACATAGACGACGATACCGGGCGATTTCGAGCTAGACCAAACGTGACTAAACGGGAACGGCACCGTAGTCGACGCTAGAGGTGTCATTTCGTGCGACGCTCGACGACGAGGAGAAACTGTCTAGCCAGACCGCGCGTCTGACTAGTCGCTGTTCTCCTTCGACTTCGGTTTCGCTTGTACACGTGATCGCACGTGACACGCGACACTTGGTGCTGTAGAAGCAGCGCTGTCGCACCGGTGACCACGCGTATAGGACACGAACCGAGGAGAAAGAGGATAGACGGTCGTGTGTGGAGTCGCGCGACGTTATTATCCGTTCGCGGTGTCTTTTCAATTTTCCACGGAACGCACGAGATTAGACATAGCTGATCAGAGAACGTCAAAATGTCTACAGAACCGGGTAGCTTCACCTCCAACGGGAGCATGATCGTCGTGAGCAACAGGTTGCCGTTCGTGTTGAAGAGGAACGAGGTGACCGGTCTGCTGGAACGGAAGGCCAGGTCAGTATATTGCAGTATATGCTCTTTATTTATTTTTCTTCTATTTCAGCATGCTTAAATTTGTGTATCTTCTCCCCGGTCTGATTTTCCTCACCTGCTTGGCTCGCGATGATTGCCTTGCCCCTTTCGTACTTGTTCGCTTCGCGGTGCGTACGCGTTGCCGCGTTTCGCGACCGCACGACGAATGCACGCGTGGATGCACGGTGTTCGCGGTCGTTGCAACGCGGACCGAACGGGATCAGAGCGTGATATTACCTCATCGTTATTACGATTGTCCTCGAGTGCATTAATTTTTTCATCGGGATAATCTCTTACGATTCCCCCGTATTATGTATTGCGTCTGCGTTGGGAAATTCTCGTATTGTGATATTGGAAACGGATCGGCGGTGTGCACTTGAACGGGCTTGAGTCTTGTTGATCGTGAAATATCTTGACCATCGTTACAAATTTTAATCTGCACACAATTTACGTAACGTCCGGAGACATTCTTCAAACGTCTGCAGATAGTAACGGGTAAAAGGTGGCAAGGCAAGGGGTTGATCGCGAAGCAGAGAAGTATAGCGCGCAGAGGAATATTCGCCGATTTGCCAATATAGAAATCGTTGCCGCAGAGATTTGCACGATTAACGAAGTTGACGGCGTTTGTTCGAATAATGAATATTCGACCGCGTTGAAATTTATTCTGTTGCGTAAAAGAGTCGATGAAAATGTGGACGGCGGACGTGTCGGCGGGAACACAGGGCGGGGGGAAAATATACGGGGTTGTTGATTCTATCGTTTGCGTAATTTCTGATTAAATCAATCTCTTTATTCATATATGTACAATGCTGCGACTGAAAATGTTTTCCCCATATCTGAAGCTTGAATCGATTAGAATTTGCTTAATGCTTCGCGGCGGCGCAACGGGTTACTTAATTCCTTCATTACTATACTGCCGACTGAAGTTCTGTTCAATCAATTTTGAAAAATAGTACTGTGAACTCGGTAATTGAACGCAATGGTTAGATTTTTCAATAAATCGTCCTACGGTTTGCGAGCTGTTAAAAGCAATCAGTGCGCCTTTTATTCGAACGAGCAGGCTCTTATATATGAATTATAGATGTATATTATTTTAAATAGATATGGTTTACGCTAACGTAACATATTAATTTGAATAGCTAATTGTTTGTACAGTCAACGCGAGATAATAAGTTACCGTTACCTAATTAAATCTAGTTACCAAATGAAATTCAGCGCCAACATAGAATTATTTAAAAAAGTACACCAACATTCGTTTGACTAATTTACACTTGATTATAATCTTGTAGAACGTTTTTAAATGGTAATAATTATACGTATAATAAGTCACAGTCGTAGTAAAACATATCCGTTATACGTGCAATAATTGAAAAGCGATTGCAAGCTTTGTACATTATTACCGACAAGGGATATTAGATAAATATTCCATATTTATTGTGTTAATCGTATTCATTTATATACGTTTCATTAGGTAAATGTGCTTGGTAATAGAGTTTCTTAATCGTTCCATTAATCAAAACATTTGTGAAATATATTTTTACCCTTTCATTGCACGTGGACACGAGGCTTAAATAAAATTATCGCCAATTGTTACTAAGTAGTCGATGCGCGTCGATGTTACGTTCGTAAGGTTTATTTATGGTCCGCGAAAAAATAGTACCCGATTACACACCGCGCGTGGTGTTCTACGTCGGATGGCTTACTCATATATATAAGGCGAAGGGGATGACGAAATTTTTCGTACGACCATGTTTCTTAGAGCGATATTTCACTTTTCGTATCGATTCCTCGCCAGGATTCACTGAGTCACCCCGTTTCAAACAGATTTCTTCCTATGTACGTATTTGCTCGTTCTGTTTCCCGATAAGGTGAAGTTTTGCTTAGGAATGCTTGTCATGCTTGACACATAGGTACTAAATTCAGGACATTGCAGCTCCATTTTTTACAGTTTTTTAATTACTACGTGTAATATACGCAAGAAAATGTAACATCGTTTGTGACCGGTTTGAAGTAATTCCGATGACATCTGTGCGATTTATTGCAAATTTTGGACCTGCACCCATTCGGCGGAACAATTGTATACAGAGTTTGTTTCTAAAAGATAACTTGGTTGGTCAAAATGGAGCGGCGGCCTTCTTGCTGCAGTGTCCCCAATTTGTCATATATAAATGAATGAAAGTAAGGTGAGCATATCGACTAAATTTATCAATTTATCAATTGTCTGTATCGTACAGTAATTGTTAATTAAAAGACTTTCGACGCGTGTTTACCACGAAACAATTCACAACACTCTAGCCAACTATTCTAAACTAATTGTTTCCGTATTTTGCTTCGATTTTCACGAATGCCACGCAACTGTACGGTACAAAATCGCCCGAAACTGATTTATCGTCAAGATTCAATGTTTATGATGCTTTTGCGTAGGTTCGTTGTAGTTTGTGTCTACTTCGAAGCGCGTGTCAGTTGCCGAAGACAGTTGTTATCTTGCTCCGGTGACATAAGCCGGGAATCTTATCTGGTTATTTGCGTGAATCACAGTATCGTTCGTTGATACCGCTTGTTAATAAATAATTGGCGAAAAAAACGTGGCCAAGTGTGCGTAGGCCAGTAATTGAAATAATTAATCAGACCGCGCCGAAGATTAAAATAGTCGTGCTCCACCCAATCACACTTTCTCCTTTCTCTCCCCCTTTTGTTCTCTCTGAATTCATCTGTCTCTTGCTAAATAAGCTTCGACAAAGTTCACAAGTTTTTAAAGGGGGCTTAATCTAATCGCGTTCGTAAAATATTATACAAAGTCCGCTGCAGAAATAGGAATATTGCGGATACGCCTTCTCCGCTTCTTTCCCCTTTCGCCGTTCCCTACGAAATATTGTCGATTGTGCACATTTTTCTAAATACGTCGTCGCGATTCTCGCGATTCCCAAGAAACGAGATTAAACCACATACATACTCTGCAACCAGACACGAGATACAATCGTCATGAACCGAAGAGAATCGCGGAACTTGTCATCGTTCTTTTTCTTGTTTTACACGATCCACTTGCTCGTTCATGATAATTGTCGAACGAAACGACAAATATACCAACACGTAAACGGTTTGGAATAAACAAAGATCCAGTTATTCCGTGGAATATTTCGCTGATTAAATATTCTTATCTGCAGGTGTTCCTTTCTTTCTTTACGTCGCGTCGTCGCACACGAGCCGATCACCTGATAAAGGTAGAATCGTTGTAGTCTACTTGATCCCCTGAAACTTGACGGTTCTGAGATAACAGCGTAAGAAAGTTGTTCGTAAAGTAATTAATTGTGTTTCCCTTACACGATACCGGTAAGAACGGCGCGTTGCACGCAGCGGAAACGTACGCGAGTACGTTCATTCACAAAGCGTTCGCCGCTGTGCCACGTGTTCACCTCGTGTTTCATTGCGTGCGTTAGGTACGCGGTGTAATTTATTATCGCGATCGTAGCAGTAATTATTTCCTTGATTCTCGTTGCGGCGGCAGAGCAAGTGTCGTGGAAAAACACAAATTTCGTCACCGGTGGCATTGATTCGCGTTCAAAATCGGCGCATTGTATGCGCGTACCTGCACACGCGACGTGTGTGTGTCTTGTTTTAAATTGGTAGGGGGTTGTTTTGTCCTTCGACATCGCTGGTTGGTACGATCTTGCATTTAGTAGGATCAAGGATGTAGAGAGTAATGACGTGGACGTTTGTATGGAAAGTGCACTCGCTTTCGTTTTAGTCATGTCGAATTTCGGTGTTCGAAGATCGCGCAGTATTTGTACGAGTAGAGGATGAACTCTTCATCATGTATGTTATGTAGAAATTGTATTTGAACATTGATTAGCACAGTTGTCAATTCTTATCTGAAATGTTGGGTCGTGTTCTTTATGCGTCTTCGTACTTGTCGAAAATCTTCGTAATTGGTTCCACCTTTGTACAAAATCATTCAGATGAGTTCCTATTGTGACAAATTAAGGAACATTCGTTTCAGTTCCAAGCTTTGCTAATTTATGTGCAATAGAACTTTAATTTGGCCGTGCCAAATCATCTGTAATTCTAATGACACTGCTAACAGTAAGTGTTTAAGTCTCGGTCAACACCGATCAACAAGACATTCCACGCCTCAAGATATATAATATACGGCAGATAACATTGGCAAACTAGACCCTGACAAACATAGTTGTGCAATGCTAGATAGTGCTTATATGTACCTAGGAAGCGTGTTTAAAGTGCAAGTGTTACATATGCAACTATTGTGGACATATATTTATTTTCACCGCTGTTCAACTAAATATTATCTCTGCTATCGTCCATCGAGATGCAATTTTCAGACTTTAATATGACAATTAAAATTTTCTGGGCGCGGTGGTTTCGAATTGCAAGCGTGAAACTCAACTTTGTACATTAATCCCAAGTTTCGTAATTTTTAACGGAGTACATATGCACCCTATTAAAATGATTTAAACCTGTTAATTAGAGGGGACAAGGTACCTCGTCCATTAGTTTACGAATATTTTTTATCTAGTAACTTCCCTTGTGGAGTTTCATGTTTCTGAAAGCATCGTTGCTTATTATACTTCCTTGATTTAATTTATTATCCCTTATACCTCCATTTCATGCACCATATATTAGTTGCATTGAAGTAGCGTTGAATGTTACGATTCTTTGTTTGAAAAAAATATCCGTTTGCGAGAAAAGGATAATTAAAAAATAGTAAAGAACTTTAAAGAAATTATGTATCAAATAATCAACAGAATCGTACTACCAAATAATGATATCGTGAGATAATTAAATTATAAAATAATTGAATTAAAGAAATCCCCGACACGTATACATGTATAGAACAAATATATATAAAAAAATGTCCTATTGCAAGCGAATAAAGTTGTTCAGTTGGACCTAGTCTCTGACGCTGGACGATCAGCCAGATGTCGGCTACCAATGTCTCTTTGTCGAGGCCTGCTGAATGGTTGCCAAGTGTCATTACCAATTTATAATTACGGCGCGTTCATGACGTTTTCGACGAACGTTCGAGCCCATTCATGGTCTCCTCGAAGATGTACATGTGGAATGGGCTAGTTCACGGTGGTACGTGGGTCTGGGTCAGAGGGCTCATTGAATCTCGACTTTTCTTGAAAGGTCGTGAGACGCTCGTTCATTCAATCACAAGCATTTATGCACTGGTGCCTACGAAACACGAAATGACCTGTTGAGCCGGTCGGTTTCATTCAGAAAATGAAATTGTTTGTGGTATCGCTAGAAATGATCAGGTGGGCGGATGATTATTGCGCGTACATACCGAGGGCGCGCGCATGTACCTTGAAAGTGGGTAATTGAACTCTGAGCTGCGCGTACACCTGTTTTGTGTATAGCAAACGGTAAGAGTAACCGTATTAATAGCAGCTTTTATTCATTAACACTTTTGAATGGGTGTATTTTTTGCGTGTATAATAAAGCATAGTAATTGCGTACAATTTCTTTGTACAATACGATTGTCAGTCTTTCGCGCGTAATTAATATCATTTGTATAACGGGCCTTGTGGCATTTCATGCACGGTGTTTTCGTCATCTTCCTGGGCAAATAACTATTTAAATTTGAATTATTTACGATTTATTTATGCGGGCTGTGAAATATCCGGTAGCTTCGAAATACTTTATTGGAACGTGTCTCAAAATTTCTGTAAATCTGTTATTGCAGGCATTGTCAAATAATATTGTAGCTTGACATTTATAAAATATCGAATAATTGAACACTGCGTATTGGGACGGCAATATATTTGTTCAGATTCCAAAATGGGTTAAGGATTCGTATGGCTCGTGAAATATAAAACGGTGGCGATAATAATAAAATAATCGAAAGCTGCCATTATAGGGCTTGTTTGTATGCAATGGAGTGTACAATACATTTGCGCGACTGACAGGTTCGACATGTGTTTGTCATTATGCAAATATAGTTGGCTGTTATAGAGAGGCTAGATGGAAGACGTCATTGAATATTATTCGCGTTTTATCGCTCAATATGCCGATGATGGGTACTCGTTGAACTTTTATATTTACGCAGAGGGTGTCTTTTCTTCGTAGGCTCTGTTGCTACCTTTATTATTATTGTGCATGCGATAGGTTGGCGTTGGGAGGGGGGTGGGAGGTGGAAATGGCAAGAATTCTTTTATCTCTGCGTTAATTTTTGAATTTATCGTTTAACGGAACATAATTGGTGTTTATAATAGACATACAAATCAATTTGTACGCAGTCTTTTTTATTTCAATTTTTATAATATCAATACACTGCACGTGTATGGTATAGAATTATAAATCACCAGACCATTATACAATTCAAAATACGAAGAAAAATATGTATCATAATAAACTGGGGATAAATGAAACAAACATATTCACTTGTTTATTAGCTTTTAACTGGAACATTTTAAATATTCCCTTTTAAATAATCCGATAATTATACCAATAAGCAGAAATGATTGCCAAATATGATAAATACTGTTGCAATAAACAGATTTGAGGATACTATGCGAAAACCTGTGCGTTCCAATGCCATCTACCTTTCGTCGGCTTGTCTTGTCTGTGTACCAATGTGCGCCACCTATGCGCATTATTATAAGAACGCCATTTGTATATATTTATTTATTCTTTGATGTTATTTACCTGTGTTAACGTTCCCGCGTCTGTCTCGTTCTAGTGCTGGAGGTCTTGTAACTGCTGTAGCACCTGTGGTTATTAGCGGAAATGGAGTCTGGGTTGGATGGCCGGGAATGCATATGGATAATCCCAAGGAACCGATCCCAGAATCTCACCCCAATGATCGTACACCGACAGCTGGTCTTCTGTCTCGAAAGGTATGTCCCTTTAATACTTATATGTATATTTACATTAATTCTTATACCTGGCAATAGGTCGTTACTGTTGGTATATTTATTTGTTAAATTTGTTTCCCTCGTTGGTCGAGGTAATATTTAGTATTGATAATATCGTATTTTTGCGGAAAATTCATAACGTATTTGGAAGTGTTACACACTGGCAGATTTGATTTATGTGGTTTTAATTTGTGTAGAAACAATGAACGTTGATTGAGTCTACAATTTAATTGCCATTTATGGAAAACTGTTTTAGGTAAAATAATTCTGCCGATTGAATTATGAGTGACATTTTTATCTCCCACCCTTTTTGGTCTCCGAAATTGTTAGAATGTACCACTTTGAACTCGTAAGAATAATTCGAGCGGCAGTACGCTTTTTGTGTGCAACTATACACGTTAGTCGCAGAACGCGTGAAATGTGATAGTTGAAAGTTTGTTTGCGAGATGTGTCCAAGTGTAAACTAATAGTAATTAGTTTGGCTCGCGTTCCCCAACTCGAAATATCGTGTCGTGATCATTTGAATTTAATATTGAAAAGAAAATCGATTTGCCCGGCGGTATACGTACGCTGAAAAAAATACACAAGTGCACTTTCCATCGATGCACTTACAAACAAATTGAGGTCGTAGGAAGATAAACTTCGTTATACCATTTAACCCTTCCCCCAGTATGATTTTTTTTAATCTGCTTTCATACAGCAGATACGATTCACCCCAATCGTATTATTATTCACCGTGTACAGAACAATACGTACTCTAGCGATACGCAAACCTCTTTGATTAATATAAGGTTATTTTATGTCATAAAACATATTCAGCTTTAAAGTGACTTGATTCATGCGACTAAAATGTTACTGAACGAGGCGAACGCGATAGGATGTGTAATCTTCGGAACTTACGATATCTTATGCAGTATATATTTTGTAGAATATCGTTTCTAAAGCAATTAGTGTTATCGTTTAGGAGGCTCAGTTTCGTCTTAACGAACACAACTTTGTATTAAAAAATTACAAGTGAATATTGATAGTAATGGAATCATAAATAATAGGCAACGTAACATTAAGCTTTAATATATACGTTAATGATAAGTCATTATAAATACAAAGATTCAACTATTTTTATTAGTATAGATAATATTAATTACCTAACGATATTAGGATAAACATAGTTATCCTATGAAATGTATAATAACGTAAATATGAAGAATACTTAGGAACAAACTCAATAGCATTTGAACACTGTCAATCAATCATGACATGCTATCATAAACAACGTCTAGATATCAAACTAATTATTTCTTGTAATCAAGCGGGACTATATTGACGCAAATCTTCAGCATTTTAATATTTCCCTGCACTTTTACAACAGTACTCGCGCAGACAAACGCTCGGTACGATGATACCACGAGACACAACATCGTCTGTTTACGGATCTTAATCATCGCTTGTTACGCTGACCTTTTTGCGTTCACGAAACCGGCGATAGGGCAAGATGATAATTGGTGGACGTCAAGATATTTTTGTCTGAGTACACGAATACAATATTATGGAAAATTGTTATCGTTAACGGATGAGTTCGACGGTTATTATTTTGACAAACACGATTGTGTACTTCGTATAGCATTGAATGAATCGTTCACGAACCTCCCATTGAAAAATGACGACGTGTGGGGAGAATTAGGATACGGCGCGACGTAATCTTGTTCGAGTTATCATTTATCTTCATCACTAGGGAAATGTGGTCTCGTTTGCCGTTCATTGAACTATCCCACAAAGTCAAAGCAATCACATATTCCTGTTCATAATTATTTCTGTAAAAACTAAATTGCATTGAAGCACAAACGTAATTGTCAACAGTCCAAAGAACGACGATGTTACAATTTTCTCAAATAATTTTTGATTGAATAAATGATCGGAAAATAGTTTTTCGTTTGAAGCAATTAATCCACTTTTTTGCTTAGAGAAGAAAAAATTGCACGTTCATGGTATTGGTACGAGGTGAACGATATTATATTCTCGTTCCACTGACTGAGGTTTTCCGTTGCGAATTTGCATCGCCCAGTTTCTGTCATTTCCGTTTCATTCGAGCCAAGCCGAAATCGAAATCACGGTTTGAGATTAATGAATACAATTTTGATCTAAGGAAACGCGGTTCCTCGAAAAGGGGAGAGAGTCATACGTGCTTTTTTCGTTGCTGCGCGCGTCGAGTACGTGTCAATCGATAATTATAGGAATTATCTCGCGTGTTAGCCTGGCGTAATTGCGAAACGAAACGCGACGGCATGGCCGTGGTTAATAAAGGCTGTTAGCAAATTGAACGTATAAATCGAACGATGGTGCATTGTACATGCAAAGGTAAATTGAAATGTCAGATTCATAGTTTTTGCACGATGCTTCGTTCCGTCATGTATTTATAGAAGTGCAACATATACATAGTTTCGGAACCAAACGTTTAGCTATATAAATTCTTGTTCGATTCTATTGAATTCCGTAGTTTTATTTCTATACAACATTTTCTACTTCAGTTTTCAAGATATCTTCTTTTATTTGCTACTTGGAAGGGAATGAATGTCGCCACAACGTATGTATGTGGCCCAAATTTGATATGCTTCCCCGAAATCGGTTGTGTCATTCATCGATCTGTTGTTGAACTAGAGCATCTTCAAAATATTTCCTAGTATAATACTTTTCGTTCGTAATACCCTTGCGTTACCGTTTGATACACATAATTTGCCATTCACTCTGTCGTGCTGGCTTTCTTTTTTATCTTTAATTTTAACTACGTCTGCTTACTACTTGCCAGAGTTGTAGAAAATCTGGATTTACAGAATTGTAACAGTATGCATGCTACAGAAGAAGATCACAATAATAATAGTAACAATATTATTGGTCGACGGTGTGCTTTTTAATGGGAAATGTATTTTGCTGCTCAACGGTGCGCAACAATTAAATAGGGGCGAGCACTTGAGCATTCAAATCCGCGCAGATTCAGCGTGCACGGTTTACAATTCACTACGAGCCTCGTTTATTTTCGTACACGATACTAAATGCGTGGCTAGGAAACGCTCTAAATATAATTCACCTACTGCTCTCGTCCACGCTCTAGATTTTTTCGTGATTGACATCTCGAAAATCGCGACGGTGTTTCGTAGAAGTGTGTCCCAATGTCGGATTATGTATGTATTCAGTTTACTCTATTTTAGCAAGCGCGGTAAATGAAACGTGTATTTTTTCCTGAGTAACCAACTATTTCCTGAGTAATTCAATTATATCGTAAGAACATCTAGTTAAAAAATTGTACATCGCCAATTTTTCACGTACACACCCCTTTTCAAATAATTCTACAATTATTGCAATTGCACATTTGTAAACTTACATTTTATTTCATACGAATATATTAACATATGTTAAAATATTTAGTAAACCATATTCGAGAAGAATCAAATAATTCAACTCTGGTTCGGTAGGGGCCAATTTGAATGTATGTAATTAACACTGAATAAGTAATACAGCACAAGTATTACTTGTACGTAGCGTGGAAAGCTTTTCAACAGCGTTTCACAGAATTCAGTTTACACGGTGGCCGTAATTTCTCGTTCAAATAACCGCTGTGCTTATTAACTTTTGATTCAGATTTATCTCCACCGTCGTGTCGCAAGGGAGATGTTCTTCGTTGCGTAACACCCACGCAACGTGTTAAAAAAATGATCTTTGCATTCATAGAATATTCGTTTTCCTTTTAGGTTTTCAAAAATTTCTAGTAAATTATCATACGAAAGGATTGCATTTCCAAATATGAGTGATGAAAATTCATAACATAATTCAGGCCTTAAAACGTTAAACTACAAATCCTAAGAAATCCTTTTGCACACATCGACCTGACCCCGTTAATCGACGATACAGTCACCGTCCGATTCGGCTGGTACAGAGTTAATAAAATCGTGTTCTAAATGAATTTCACTTGCCACGGAATGATTCAATTGTCGCGGTTGCTTGTGGTTAAGTGCAAGGAGGAGATCCCGCGAGATCGTTCGATGTTTACTTATTGGAGGCGATTTGAAGCGTACGGTGCGCGTTTTGCTGTGAAAGGCATACGGGATATTATTGGAAAATGGAGTGAGGAGGTGCTCGGCGTTAATACTTTGGAACACCTATTTTATTCCCCCGTGCTAGGTGTTTGGCTTTGAAGTTGCGAATAATAGGACAGAATGTTCACGATGAAGGTTGTGATGTTTTAATCAAGATTTTCTATGCTCAATGTCTGCATTTAATTTATCTACACTTTCTTTCAATGTGTGCTATATAACACTAAGCAGGTTAAGAGTTTATTATATTTGGGGTTGCCTTTAAACATTACAGGAATATAAAGCACCTCGAGTTTTAAACGAATGATCAATATAACAAATATAACTTCCTAATTAACAAAGCCAGCTTTTATTATACTACTGATCGAGAGGAATATTGTTTTGCCGCAATACCGATTTTATTTTCCACCTACCTATTTAAAATACGAATTTCAACTACCATGTTCTCATAATTTTAACGAATAAAGAAACAAAACAAAGAGAGGAAATAGATCTTTTTCGCCAAGTTCAGTCTTTAAGTTAAAGAATACTTTACATCTAAACAATCTATGCGTCTTGCTACAACTCCTATTTCGAACGATTCCATTTCTCCTCTAAAAACAAGATTCCTCCCCGATGACACAAGAGAGCGCAGTTTTTCATTTCAACGCAACACAATATCAACCGGTTTCTCAACTTTCTCATTACCCCTTACAATTCCTCAGTATTTATCATTCCTTCCCAAGTATCTCATCCATCTGACTTATTGCCCAACAACTCGAGGCACATCTCGTTTCTGGTTCTAGTTCTAACTAGTCTACCCTCCACTGATCCCCCCCAAGCTTCACGTTTTTTTCTCTCTCTCCGATTATCGCGTATCAGTTTCCTTCGAGAGCATCGTTTCCCTTACAATCCCTGCGAAGAAACGTTGTTTTCCAATTCCCTGACGAAATCGGACTTTGGATCGTTTTTAATCGGTCGCCGAACCGATCGTCGACGACCCAATTTGGGCATCACGGGGAAGAAAATTTGTTCGGTGCTCCTTAAATGGTTCTGGCGGTGCGTCGTACAGCACGCACCACGCGAATGGATCTGTGGCAAGGATCTGGTGTCACGATAATCGTGTCGAGAGGTCGAATCGTGGGGTTATCAGCGGTATGACGTCCGCGAATCCCGTTTGGCCTTTATAATTCGCACAGAGTTATGCTAAATCCCGATAATGGTTCTTTGATTCTCGTGTTCTGACGTAAAATTTCGCGGCATGCACGCCCACGCAGAATGCCAGATGCAAATCACGTGATACCCACGATTTCCAGGAAACTTCTTGGGACAGGCTGATAAACGGCGATCGATATGATCTCTGTCAGTCAGCTTGGCGGGATCGAAGTGACAACGAGACGTTCTCGACGTGACGCAACAAACTTTCGTTACGCCCGATAGGCAGCACGGCCTCGTAATATTTAAACGGTTTTGAGGAAGATTCGGTTGATTCTTGTTTCGTCTTATCTGCGTGGAGGATGCGTAAACATCATACGCTATCACGTATAATTGGTTACTTAGAGCAATGTTAGTATGCAACTTTAGTTTAATTATTGCAGTTGTTGCAGTACTGTTGAAGGAATGGAAGTTCAGTAATTGCGCCTTGGTTGGGGTTACAATGATGGATTGCAATTGTAAATAAGTTTGGTGGCAATTAGTGGCGGGCTTGGAAATACGGAACCCGAGTTTCAGACACATGTCTGACTTATCGCTTACCCGATTAGATTCGGGATAGTCAATCGAAAGTAATTTTTGGATTCCTGTCTTTTTACACCACTGCCCACTTAAGCACCGCGTATATTCGATTTATCAATTTTACGGATATTGTAATACATATATTTGAAATGAGAGAAATATAGAAGTCTTTGGATTTGAATTTGCAATTAATAGAAGATTGATTCGAGAGAAGACGTTTGATGTCAGAAAATTTTTCGCCCATTTGTTGTTACCGAATAAATTAGGATATTCCATGGTAATTGAATCGTTAATTGTAACACGTTTATTTTTTAATTTAAATTTACCGAATATACCGTGGACTTAATTAGCCTTTCGTATGATACACATACGACACATGTATTCGTATTGGATATTATTTATTTTCTTGCAATTCACATCTTATCGAAAGGCATTCCGGGTAAAAACTATATTTTTAAGCTATAAAATCAATGTGACTCCATTAGAAACGAATAATTTATTGCTCGTAAAGACAAGATATTGCGATGAATTGAGCAACTTACTGTTTCATTTATATTGTAATCTAATTACATAGGACCGGTTGAACAAATGTTGGAAAATTTCAAATCTTAGACATTTTTGCCAATACTTACTTTACAGTTTAACAGAATTTCGCAGAATTGAGATAGTAACGTTTCAGTTTTCAGCTATAATTATTATTTTCAACATTATTAACACGATGCTGAAAACAAACTGAATTTTATTTTATTTCATTTGATTACTTTAGTACATTACAATCAATAATCATATTAATTATTGTAATGGTAGCTTGTCATTATAATTGATTAAGAACAGGAAATTTTACATGAATCATTGATACTCCATATTTATTATTAAATTAATACACTACGCGTGATGTAGAAACTTGAACTATAATTTAATTGCTACTTTAGTAACCAATGAAAATAATTACTGACGCTAACAGGAAAGGTTTCGTGAAAGTTTGCTTTACGCCTTCAACTTTTTCCTGTTATACTACATCCCATTAACCATTAATGGACATTAAAGAGAAACAAAGGCGCGGTGTTATACAGGCATGGTTATAATGCCGTTCGCAATAATACCAATGAGCTCTTTTCAACTCGATGGCCGGGACCAAACTTATCGCTTCTTTACTGCTGCAGTGCACTGCTACTGGTCGATTCAATTTTCCAATTTCGCATCGATCGTTAAAAGTATGAAAAGTAAACAAACGACAAAAAAATGATGTTACACGAAAACGATTTTTCCTCAAAAACCAAAGCGAAGATTAATTTCTAATATTTCCAGAATTGACAATGCGGTAAAAAATTCTGTTTTTGAGTTTTCATTGTTTCGACGTTGTTTCACCTCGTACAGATATTTTATTTTTAAACCCCTTTTCATACATCAGTACGCGCGAACTCTAAATTCGAGTTCCCGGTTATTTCATAAAACATCTAATTTCAACCAAATGTCCGTTTCGATTTCTACACCATTTACCCTAGCAATACCGCGAGCTCGAATCTCGTGTAAATAAGACCATCGTCTTGTTTGATAGAGAATATAAGCTAGATCACGTGGCAGCCGGTCCGTTTAACAACATGTTTTTAATAAAAGAAGTGGGACAAAGTGGGGAAACGTGTTACTTATTATATCTTTCGATTGTAACTCTTGCGGGTGTGTGCGTAATACGTGTATCATCTCTTTTGTCGAGCTCGCTCATCCAGTTCTGATAACGGGTAATTAAAATGTTTTCGATCATTCTTTTTAGCCTTTATTATTTCTTTTTAACATTCCATGCGCCTTTGAATTGTTTACGAACCGATCGTAGGCGAAACGTAATCGTAATTTTTGTTTTTCCTTCGCACGTTTGTTTAACCCTTGCTGCATTGCGAAATAATTACGACGGGACGTGTTGGCTCGGTTTGTGATCATTTCAGCGTCGTTTGCATATGCAAACGAATCGTCACGGAAACTCAGATTCGCCGTGATCGATCGGCAAAACCGGGCGAGGCGACAAAAGGTGTGAGAACGACCAGTTGCCGCCTGAAACATCGACACCTGAATTCGTTTCGTTTGCGAATTGTTTGACACATTGGAAGAGAAAAATAATTACAGACACGAACCCTTTTCGCGTTGTGCTTTGTCCTTGCATTGTATGCGGTTACGATACGCGATTTTTAATTTTAAATGTCCTGCTTTCCTTACAGTACGAGTTGTTTCCTCTGTATTCCTGGAGGTTTGATGTTTTTTGTGTAGATCGTTGTTCTTTTTAGAAAACAGCTTATCATCAAGGAATGTGACCATTTCGAAACTTAATCACGAATGGACTAAATAAATTTTTGTATTGAAGGCAAAATTGAAAAATTACTAGGTAAATGAAAAATTGTTATAAAAGTATAGAAAATATTATTGTAGTTTAATGAGTGGGAAAATGTTTCTACATATATAAATATAGCATACGTATGCATATAGCTATTATGTATGTTTATTACTCGACTTTGGAAACAGGAAAGATAGATGCGTTTTGTCTAATCTCTTGCTTCAATATATGATAAAACTTTTGGCTAATGTACAATTTAGGTAACTATAATAGCGCTTTCGTTATGGATTGAGTTATTTCGAAAATAAGCTAATCGTCAGGTAATTAAACTGTTTGTAAAATGTTACGTGTATAGTCAGTCTCACAAGTATTCGTATCCTCACCGACACTGAAACAAATTGGCTGAAATCTCGTGGTGGGTTCGAGGGGTTCAGATAAACGCGTATAACGCGTACAAAGTTTATTCGGACCAAATCTTAACAACATTCGTAATTAATAACAAAAATATATGAATTTCAATCTACCCTTGAGCACGTAACTCCAATAAATTTCTTGTGCAGACATGAATCGAGAAATCATTGAGACGAACGTCAACTGTACTTTAATCGGTATATAAACAACCAAACAATAAATACGTTACAGACCTCCAGGAATTAGTTTCATAAATTCATGTATTAACGCACAGTATTCTATTACTTTTTGATCTCCATCGATTTTGAATTACGACTACCTAAAGAACACACGTACAAGTATTTAATAATATTGTTCTTCGAATCCCCTACACGTGTTATACGTACCATCAATACGTATATATAGTATCGTATTGAATTATAGCCAACTACATATACCCCAAACTAACTGATGCACGTATGTGTACCAAACGCACGACGTCGCTTCAAAGAAACCTCTCGCTACTGATCTGACTTATAAATAACGTACAAATAAACAAATGACTTCGAACATAATGCGTAATCGCCGCGACGTCGCAGCGTCACTTGTTTTGGCTTCCGATAATTAAGTCACATTAGATCCTCCCCAAAGATGTTTGCGTTTGGTCTGGTGTAGATATGTGTTACGGTACATTTCACTCCGTATCCGCACATTCCCGTGTCTCATAAGGGAGTCAAAGATGTGGCGTTAGTGTGACATATGATTCGCTCTGATAATCCACCAACAGACACCGTGGCACCACATTCCACTGGGGATAACGCATCTGGAAAATCTTACACGCGGCAATGTTCCTCTTCGCCCAAGTTTCGCCCAATTCCGTCTCGCGTGATACGCGTGACCAATATCAAGTGTGACGGGGTTCACGAATGAGTCAATGATTCTTCGTCGACTAGGCCATGGCCGTTGTCCGCAGGCAACGACAGAACCCAGACGTCTAGAAAAATCCCGAAAAAAAATGTCGACACAAAGTGTCTCGCGCGATACGGGCTTAATAGTTATCTCGTGCAGCGATTTCTTGGACGCTTGCGTCAATCGGCGATCAGTGGTCGTTTTTCCACGCGTTCAGAGAACAGTGTAGACTGCGCCGCTGGCAAACAAATGAACGTCGGGGAGGATAATGAGCAATTAAGAAGAAGCGGCGCTACGCATCATGTGTTCCCGACAATGCTTTATCGGCTTCTAGGCCGGGCTTTATGCACTTCCGATTGTTGTTCATCGAGCGTGGATCTTGCCTTGTTTTCTCCTTCCGATCGAATCGTAAAGACCGATAGCCATTCGATGAAGTTTTCGTACCGGTGCGCTGTGATATGGTTCCTTATTGCTTGGGACATGCGTAGAAATGTTTGTAAATCGATTTGTTACGGTAATAATACGTAATAAGGAATGAAAAACAACATTTCTAATTTTAATACGACTACGCACATTAGTGTGCACAAAAGTAGTAGGAACAGAATTCTCAGATTACAGAGCACGAACCGCGGAAAGGTGGACTTTTATAAATGGTAAACTATTTTACTATTTAAATCGAACTAGAAATTTCACAAATCTGTAGTAAAAGGTATAAAAGTAAAATATTTATTGATGCAGTACCGGCTGGTAATGTAAAAAAAAAAAATAGTATCGAATCACCTACGACGCTGTCAGCAGCATGCGCGTCGAACTTTTAGGCAAGTAGTATAGGTCCGTTAATTCTCCGGCATCGCCGCAGAGAGCTGCTACCACTGAATCTTATTGCTGGATAAAATTCTGTTTCGCTCACGTGCTTTCTAACAGTTGCAAAACGTTGGGATTGAGTTTAGGGATTGATAGACTTATTTTATTGACAATTTTACGAACTTCCAGTTTGGTCGTTCACAAATTAGATCGGTTGGAATTAATAAATTTAGTTGCGATGATTCTGTTCAATTACATTATTGTTCAGCATAGTAGTTTTTAACACCGTAAGACTGCTTTATGAATAGTTGAGTTCTACTGCTCTAAATAAACTGTTTCATGTTTTCTTTTTAACAAAGATTATAGCGCGACAAAATGTGGCTGCAGTACCATCGAAAAATTCACTTTCACTAGCCCAGCCCCCTAAAATAATTTCAACATCAGGTTTTAATTTCGTCCCGATTGTTAACGAACCATTTAGTTAACATGCCTATTAATATCATAGGCATATTTATTTAATCTTGCAAGCGAATGCTTTCGCGACTTTTTAAATACTATTATTGAATGTAGATAATTGAAGAAGAACGAGACGAAAATCGTAATAAAATGGCTTTAAAATTGATGTCCTCAGTTGTTATATTTTATCGCTGTATTAATCCGCGGACACAATTTCAAGTTACATATGCAGGAAACGTTGCGTGATCGTTTTCGATTGAATGATTTTGATAAAGAAAATTGCATATGGCAGCACACGAGCGCGTCGCTTATTGTTATTCGTTTCCTGGAATCGCAGACATTGAAATCGACGGGCGTGCATACGAGACGATAGCGTATATCGTCATTGATTTAACATTTGCCAAGTTATTTGCTACAGTCGATCGACGCGAGACTATTTGCGGCAATCGAACGTATATCTGCGACTTAAGATACGATAAAAATAGGAAGTGCAGTCCGTGCGGCGAGCACAATGAAAACACAGAGCTAATGATAACGGAACTATAAATAAATAAGTCTTGCCCAAGCACCGTCTCGGACGGGACACTTTGCGTCGTTGCTTTTCGCGGCACAGCCTACAGAACCATTGTTTCCTATGGGATTTCTCAGATTTGTCGGCCGGTGGTAACGTCACAGTATGCCACCGATGGATCACCATAAATTCCGCGCAAGACGCACGATCGGTGGCATACAAATTTAATAACTTAATGAATTATTGATTCATTCTTAGAACGAGACTGACATTTTCCAGCGAAATATAGCGCGAACGCTTTTGCTTTACATAATCCGCGTCTCGGATCGAGGAGAAAATTCTATCCCAAGGCGGAAATAAGGAACGTTGAAGCATGCCGAGGTCTCGTCCTTTGCTGTCGCCGCTCCTTTCATCTCGGTTTACAAGAAACCAAATATGCATGCGCGAGTGTGTAATTATGCTGAAACGCCGACGGGAGGAATTGAGGGAGAAAAATAAATGTTCATTAAATATGTTTATGTTCGTAAAAGTATGGGAGAAGAAATGCATAATTCTCGGAGCGAAAAACGAACGTTTCCTCGCGCGGTTGTACGCACATAAATCACTGGTTATTAATTAACATGCGTATGTATATTGATGTAGTATGTATTAATATTAACTGATCGCACATTTCGATGAGCTCGCGACAATCGATTACTCGATGAAATCGCTGGTCTATAGGCAGTACTGTTACGTTCTAGGGCAAGGTCAATTCTTCAATCAGAAACAACGTCACGAGGCATTTTTTTTTTCATTTATGACCACATGTATTACGTATTTGGGTTGCTCCTAAGCACACTTGACGTCTTCTTGAAATGTCAAGATAACCTTTGATAAAGGATAAAGAAGAGATATAGTAGATAACCGGCGGCGAATAAATCAATTCGATATCGAAAGAACCTGCCAGGTTAAACTGCATAAACAATTAAGCTGAGAAAAGAACAGCTCCATGGAAAATATATCTACAATGAAGTATGCATCGCGAGAAATAATATCGACGAAAGTATTTAATTATATCATTCCAGTAAATCGTCCGCTAGCAATTAAAAACACAAAACCCGAAAATCATGTACAAAGTAGAGTTATTAACGTTTAATTTAGATACACGCAAAGTGTGTTTAATACGTCTTATGAACAGCAATAATTATGGTTGCAAAAGTAAAATAAGCACTAGTCTCAGCGTTTGAGCCTATTGAAAATACGTTTACGACGTTCTCATACAATAAAACCTCATAAATCAATTAAACGTGCCTATGAACGGTGAAAATAAAATGAAAAGTGGCGAACGTAATTTTCTTTCGCCAAAAATAACAAGTGTAAAAGGGAGAAAATCGAGAAAGTGTTTCTTGAATCGTGAATAGAATACTACTTTAGGATACTTAGCTGTACACGAACTGATAATAAGTGAATCACACCTGTACGCTTAGCGCTTACGGATTAAAGAGATCGCAATATTTGTTATTCAGGTTGTGGCAGTGCACGTTGAACCGACCATATTTGATTCGTACTACAATGGATGCTGCAATGGAACCTTTTGGCCATTGTTCCACTCGATGCCAGACCGAGCAACCTTTATCGCGGAACATTGGCGTGCTTATTCCGCGGTCAACGAAGAATTCGCCGCGAAAACGGTGAGTTTCGTAGTTTTATTGGGGAAGCGTGACAGATGATTTACTTAATCGAGTAAATAATTATCACTGCCCCTTCAGATCTTTGCATATTTTCTTGTCTCAGCTGGGCATTATTTGGATACGATATACGTTGAATGATTGTTTAAATGATGTGCCACATTATTTGATCTGAGAACATTTTAAAATACATGTATACATGGACACGAATATTTCATTTCATTTTGTTTTGGAATATTTTATAATTGAATATTATAAATGACTTCGACGCAAATCATTTATAACGTTTCGTTCATTATTGGCATCTAGGTTGGAGCATTGGAACAAATTCATAAGGAACAAGAAAATCAATCGAACGGCACGCCGTTGGTCTGGATTCACGATTATCACCTAATGTTAGCTGCGAACTGGATCAGACAGGCGGCCGACGAGAAGAATCTAAAGTGTAAATTGGGCTTCTTTCTCCACATCCCCTTCCCACCATGGGACATATTCAGACTGTTCCCGTGGGCCGATGAAATCCTTCAGGGAATGCTTGGTAAGTTTTACTTTTGCCCACGCTGTGTCCTCGAGTTACCAATTTTCACATTGCTTAATTCCTGCATTACGTATGCAATTCAATGGGACTTGGAGAGAATTGTAAATTCTGGTACAAAGAAATGGTTGATACATCCGAAGATTACCGATTCTTCTGCGGTATATTTATTTTACTTTGTAGAATTGCGTTCTATATTCTTCGAATTTTGATCGGCGAGATGGTGAATACTTGTTGTAACGTATGGAGTTCTTATCCTCTGTAAATTACTAATGGAAGTATTTTCGTTATCGTCTGTCTCGAATGTAACATTCACTAAAGTTTCGAAACTTATTTTCCCTAATTAAAAACGATAATCGCGTTCGTACTTAATTATCACCAGCGCATTCAAATATTGAGCAAAGTTCGATCTACAGAATTAAAAATTCTGTTTTAACATTTGAAGTTCTGTCACGCAGAGCGATCCGATATCTAATAGAAGTAAAATTGTGATAGGTTGCGACATGGTTGGATTTCACATTCAGGACTATTGCCTGAACTTTGTCGACTGTTGTCAAAGGAGTCTTGGCTGCAGAGTCGATCGTAAGAATCTGTTGGTCGAGCACGGTGGACGAACTGTACGCGTGAGACCACTTCCCATTGGTATTCCGTTCGATCGATTCGTTTCGCTTGCCGAGACCGCCAACAAAGTCATGTTGACTAATCAGAAAATCGTGTTGGGCGTTGATCGCCTCGATTACACGAAAGGCTTGGTTCACAGACTGAAAGCTTTTGAGATGCTACTGGAAAAGCACCCGGAGCATCGTGAACAGGTAATTGGCATATCTATATTTTGCAATTAATATTTAACCAGGTCGTAGGGAGAATCTATTTCGATAAATAACTGTCTAGGATTAAGCAATTTGTCCACTTGGAATCTCTCTATTCCTGAATATCGGGTATTGACACTTACACGATTTTCTTTATCAGTTGGATATAGATTCGGCCATCAATTCCATAATCGATACACTAACTTACCAAATGCAAGCGCATGAAAAAATGACTGATCACAAATTGCCGCAAAACCTATCGGTGCCATCTGTTTTATTATTTCACACGATTTTTTACCTCCCCTCGAAATGTTTCTTAGCTCTTATTTCCTTACTTCGTTGCATTTGCATTTTTTTTTTTAAATACTTGAAATCGTACAAGTACCAATTTGTCTGAGTCTTCTATAGAATATATGTTAGAAAATCGTTTTAATACCCATCGTTAAGATCTCCAACAGAATTAAACGATTTATCGCCCGACGTGCCACGATTTATGATCAAATGTCTACGAAAAACATTCGTTGTCGGTACACGTCCTACTCGAACCCTTTCGAAATATCTAGAATAATACTTGCGATAAGAAAGATAACAGCAACATAATTCTGGCCTCGAATGGGTTAACGAGGCACCGCATAATAGGATAGGATATGCATACATATGGGTCGAAAGGAGATAATATCAGTCTGCTGTTAATCGTTAATCGAGGATCGTTCTATTCAGGTCACCATGCTTCAAATCGCTGTGCCATCGCGGACCGATGTGCGCGAGTACCAAGATCTGAAATTGGAAATGGATCAACTTATTGGCCGCATAAATGGACGATTCACGACGCCCAATTGGTCCCCCATACGTTATATTTACGGCTGCGTGAGCCAGGACGAGCTTGCAGCGTTTTACAGGGACGCCGCCGTCGCACTCGTTACACCTCTAAGGGACGGAATGAACCTGGTCGCCAAGGAGTTCGTCGCCTGTCAGATTAACACACCGCCCGGCGTGTTGATTGTTTCCCCATTCGCTGGGGCCGGGGAAATGATGCACGAAGCATTGATCTGCAATCCTTACGAGATAGACGAAGCTGCAGAAGTTATTCATAGGTACTTGCAGAATGCAACCGTGATACGCAATGGTTGCAGTTGAAGCTGCAGGCGTTGCGTAGATCGAACGTGTCAAACAAGAAATCAAACCATTTTGCAATACAAATAAATACATTTTTATTTAACGACGATAAAACATGAGATTGACCATTGTTGATGCGAAATTTATTTTCTGGCAGCATCAAAAGTTATGCCTAATTTTCTTTAACGATTAATAGCATCAGCGCCATGCCCGCGTTAATGTTAAAATGTTTGCTTGAAATCGGCTTCGGGTCAGTTTCAACTGTGCGAACCTGTCCGACAGAAGTACCGGTAATTAAATGGAAAATCGGACGGTAACGGTCGCAATTGAACATTGCAGAGCCCTCACTATGCCTGAAGACGAGCGGACGCTGAGAATGAACCACCTAAGACGACGCGAACGGATCTACGATGTTAATTACTGGATGAAATCTTTCCTGCAAGTAATGGGATCACTCGAGGAACACGACTCTGTGGGTGCTACGACGATGCAACCGGTAACCATGGACGATTTCGATGACTATTTAAGCAAGTAGGTATTTTTGGAGTTCGAAGACGTGCATGGCTGGGCCCGACCAGAGCATGCGCTTACTCGGGAACTAATTTTCAATGTTCAATGATATCCATTGGCGGCGTTGAATTCTTAACACTATGTATGGGAATCTGTCGACGAGTAATTACAAATTAATCGCACTGCGAGTTATATGCCGCGAGCAAACTATTACGCCTCGTTTCAAGAGCATACAATTACTATTGAGTTCCTTTCGCGTTACTAATCTTCGATAACTTACTAATTATTTACTAATCAAGGATATAAATATAAATGAAGCAGTAAAATTCCCGTATAATAAAGAAAATATAAATAGCGTACGTACGGGGGATGTCGAAGTAAAATCAGAATTTGTTTGCGAATGCAGATATTATATTGGCTGGTATCAATAGTCTTGAACTTTATATCGCACTGGATAAATTGTAGATTCTGTTTCGAAACAATTCGCTTACTACGTACATCGACGAAATTACCGACGGGAATGCTTGCACACGGTACATTCGGTACCTTACGGAGTCGTCAACTCGATTTAAAAGACATCGAAAGAGAACTTGCTTCTTCTTCCAACATAGACTAAAGGACGAACACATACAGTTTATTAAACTAAGCATGAGTTTGGGTACATCGCACCGTATGGGATAATACTTCCTGATGCGTTTGCCAGCATCAGTGACAGTATCGGTGACGAAAACATAAATCTAACATTCCAGACGTTAAAAATCCGATTCAGCTCGGCGGCCTGTACCAATTAACAATCCTTCGAATCCTATCTGTTACATCCCCGTGTCCATCGCACAATTCCCATCCACAGGGGCATACCCGTAACAATTCCGTGCCGTCGCAAATGTGAAACGATCCTAATTTATCCAATACATCCCGAACATGTTTGAAAACATTCCTGGATGAAATTTGCTCGATTCTGGGGATTATTGTCGCGCGTGCCACGTTTGGCACCGTACTTAAGGATGCTCTGATACAGCGAGAAACTGCTTGTGGAGGACGGGCGGGCCCGCGCGTTGCGATTGCGACCTGACTCATGTTGAAAGCCGGGTAACGTTCCAGTGATAACACATGTCCCCTAGGTATATCGGCGACAACCATAAGCTGGCGTTGTTGCTGGATTACGATGGTACATTGGCTCCCATCGCGACTCATCCAGACCTGGCCATTTTGCCTCTGGAAACGAAGAACGTTTTGCAAAGGTTGTCGAACATGTCTGACGTGTACATAGCGATCATATCGGGTAGAAACGTGAACAACGTGAAGTCCATGGTCGGGATCGAGGGGATCACGTACGCCGGTAATCACGGATTGGAGATTCTACACCCCGACGGCAGCAAGTTCGTGCATCCAATGCCGGCCGAACTGGAGGGCAAGGTGGCGAACCTGATGCAAACGTTGCAAGATCAAGTGAGTGGTTTTGCGATAATTTTTTTCATTAAGGAAGATTTATTTATCGGAGAAGGTTGTACATTGTAATACTAGAACGTCGTCAGGAAAGGCGTCGTTGCTCTACGATAGTAGGGCGGACATTGAGGAAATCTATTTTAGATTACGTACGTTATTATTTGTTAACTTTCTATCTTTGTAATTATATCGCGCGAAAAGTAACGCGACGGAGAATTGAGAGGTGCGCCAAATATCGAGCAGCCGAGAAATATTCGGCGGCGAGTTTGGCTAACTGAACACTTAAATTAGAATCCGTATTTCGAAACAAGAAATGTGCGCCGCAACTGCTGTCCCTGATAGTTCCAAGCATCGATATTTCTGTTCAACAAAAGATTAGCGAAACATAAAAGTAATACAATACGGAACGAGGCCAGGGAAACGAAAAGAAAAAGATGCCGAGCTCTGCCTCCGAAACTAAAAAAAAAAAAAATCATTGACGCCGATGACAGCAGCGTCCGTCACTTATATTTATAGTTAATTAATTATATTCGTACGGAAGTCCGTGTCTGATCTGCGCGCAATAATTGACTTACTCAACTCGTCGTGCACAGCTTTGCAGGGACGGCGCTTGGGTGGAAAACAAGGGCGCTCTATTGACGTTCCATTATCGCGAAACACCGCTGGAACGCCGCTCCGAAATGGTCGAGCAAGCGAAGAAAATTATCGAACACGCCGGTTTCAAACCGTGCCCGGCGCATTGTGCCATCGAGGCGAAACCACCTGTCGAATGGAACAAGGGTCGTGCTTCCATTTACATTCTCCGTACGGCGTTCGGTTTGGATTGGAGCGAACGTATCAGGATTATTTATGCTGGCGATGACGTTACGGACGAAGATGCGATGAAGGTATGAATCGATTTGGGGATCGTCCGATTCGTAAATGCGGAACGGGAATAGAAGGAAGAACGGACGTCGACGACTTTCAATCGTGGCTCCTTGAGGGAATACCATTCATTTCTCTTGTTCTTCAGCGAATTCTTCTTCTCGTTGCAGCTTTTTACGCACTCCCGAAAGATTTGGAGTTAACGGTTTGGAAATTACGATAGTACATACAGGATATCCGTGCCGTATCGATAAAGAGTCAATAGCGATCGTCGCAAATCATTAATAATTAATGCTTCACGTGAACACGCAACGAATTATCCCGAACGGTCCGATAGTGTGTTAATATCAGTCGGAAGTTGTCGACGCATATAATGCCAGTTGATCGAGTTCATTTTTCCTTCGATCTTGGTGAAATTTTTGTGATGAAAACAGGTCTCTATTAAAATCACGTGTTTCATTCAGGCGCTGAAAGGTATGGCAGCTACCTTCCGCGTAGCGTCGTCTCACATAATCCGTACATCAGCGGAAAGACGTTTGCCGAGCACAGATTCGGTGCTGACGATGCTGAAGTGGGTCGAGAGGCACCTGAGCAGACGCAAGCCGCGGAACAGCACCGAGATTCCATCCAGATTTCGTCGGAATAGCGCCGGGATCACCATGGAAATGTCCTACACGCCATCGAACACGGCGTTAGAATCCTAGGTCACGCTGCGTGTGACAATCTCACGTTATTATATCGACTGTGCCCACGACAGCAAGCATTCGCACGTCGCGGGCATATGATGTACTCGTAGTGTAAGACAGAGAAAGCGTTTGAGAAATGATTGGGGAAGAAAGGAAAGGAATCTTGGAACCGGAAACGAACAGATCGTCGCATAAAATTGTACTGTTCGACGCGTAATTAGTGATTACCATTGTCTTCGTGTGTATCGTTGTAAGTCGAGCGTCACGCGGATATGTAATCGGCCCGTTTAACTGTAATCGAGAGTTCCGCTCACATTCGATAATCGTATCTACCGATCTTTGTGGTGCAAGTGTAACGATCGTACGGATGTGTATCGCGCAAATGACAGTAAATGATTGCACACATATACAAGTTTAATGTAGCCAAACGGAAGAACTGATCTGTTTTATGTGAAATCAAAAAATCTATTTTTATCGACGGTTTTCGACGGTCAATAGATGCGTGTCCCTTTTTCGGACGGTCGACTTCGGCCGAACGTGAATACATAACGAGTTCACGCGAAAATCGCAGGGAGATAATAAGAAACGGCGAACGTAAGTACGTGTGCGGTTGCGAAAGCTCCGTTTCCGAGCATAAAGTACGAATATATACGTATACATGTTCTTTCTTTTTTTCTCCTTTTATTTTATGTAATTTAGCGTACTTCGCGTGTGCCGCTCATAAGTCACAATGATTAGTTTCAGTTTTTCTAATTTTCCCCGTGTCAGTACCCGCATCGTATGATTGCTACTTAACTTCCTGCAAGTAAAGCGAATTAACTTCTACTGCTCATTATTGGAAAACCCATTTTGGTCGAATCAAGGTGATTATTGTATGAGCAGTTCGGTCTGTTCGGAAAATATATACTACGATTTTTCTCTGTGTACGTATTTTACGGGGAATTAAAAAAGAAAGAAGAATCCACAATTCACGATGTTAATTCAACTTATGAGCGGCTTATATTATTAGTCTTACATTTTACAATGTAATGAGGCTTAACGACATTTCGGTAAAACTTGTTTTATCGGAGGCCGTATAAATAAGTACTTATATAGCTATGTATAGTTCTTAGGTTCGCGTCGCTCAAGAAAAAAAAAAGAAAAAAATAACTCAAAAATATTCGATACATTATTATATATTATCGCAGTAACTTATCTAACGAGTGTTTCTATTAAGCTAATATAATATACTTGTTACCAATATCCGAGATGCGAAATGAATAATCGTAACGGACGAATGGCTCTATTACACGTCGGCATATGTGCGGGTAAGACTGAAACGATTGTATTCGAGTTTGTAGATCGCTCAAAAGCGATTGCATCTGTTTCAGTTTTCCTTCCGTTGACATTAATTCGATCTGTTGGATGTTGTGCGTTTAAGCCGGAACATATTCGACGAATTTCATTGTTCGTATACGAGCGTATTTTTTTGTTCCTTCCTTTTTTGTACATGCTCGAAATTGTACGAAAACACGTCCCCCAAGAATGCGAGGTGGATTCTCGTTAAAATAGAAACATAAAAACGTCTGTTTTTTTTTATTTTATAAAAGTTGTTTCTCATTTTTCTTCTTGTTCTCTTTCAGATACGTATTTTTTTTTTTTATAAGAGCACGAATATAGTTTACAAGTTGTCACATTTGTATTACGAACAGAGTGCGGACGTTTATGCAAATATGATATAACGAAGTATGCAAAATACATTAAACAATACACAGTGGTTACATGTAGGAAATATGTTACATGTGCTTCTTCTCACTTTATTTATTGCGATTTAAGTTAGCATAATGTCGCAATAGTTTCTTTTAATACTGTCGTCTATGAATCAAATTAATTAATAGGGTGAAAGATATATATGCATCGAGCACACTCTATGGCATAGAGTCATAGAGTATAAAATATACTTTCGCAATTTTCTAATCAGGGCTTTACTTTTCATCTACTTCCTGCAGAAATAATATTTGCATAAACAACCAAAGTTTAATTATGAAATATTATAGATTTAGTAAAGGCGAGTCGGGAGTATATACACCTAGTCGTATATACGTAAGCTAGAACAGACACTTAACACACATTTGTTCGTTACGGATTTCTTTAGTTCGATTAATGCTCGATTCTATTGCTGTGTTTTCTATTGCTGTGTGACTTGACGGAGCTCTGAAATGCAGTGCCAATTTAGATCCTCGGAGGACCCAATACACGGTAAACGGTACAAAATTGAAATAAACATTTAACATCAACTCCACTAAATGCATACACATAGAATCACGTTAGAATCGAATAAAAAGATGTTGACCACGGTGGCGAAAATGTTTTTTAGAGATTCTAGATGAAGATCTAGTTTCCAACGTCTTCATGCGTTTATATATATATATACATATATGTATTCTCATTACATTTCTTTCCAGTTTCATTGTCAGGGGTATGAATCTCACTTGAGATCTCACGTGTATATTTTTTCTATCGCATGAAGATGTCATGTACACATACCTGAACACATTTACTTAAGGAGGAAAAAAAGTGGGGAAAGTTGTATCCAAACGAGAGTTTATTACGTACATTGTGAGTGTATTTTTATATGTAGAATTTGTAACATTCAGTGAAGGAGAATGGAGAATGAGGAGAAATACGCGGTGAAAGATTTTTGTTGAGAAACCGTTTGACGTAGACATGAAGTGAAAATTATTCGAGTTACTTAGTGACCCGTTCCTGTCCTGAATCTCTATATCTACTATTTCATTTACGATTACAGAATTGTATACGTACAAAATAAAAATCTCCATAACTTACGTTGGCGCGTTGAAATAAAAAAAATCAGGTCGAAGTGATTGGAGCTGTTTACGCTACTTCTGTTTCATCTCTTTCTTTTCGATGTCGTAAAAGGAAATGCATATGCATTATAATTGTATGCATATTTGTTGTTATTCGTGTGATGCCCGATCCTATGATTGTTATGTTGCCCAATAAATTCGTGTGCTTTTTAAACCGCGATGAATTTCTTTCAATATCGATTCGCTTATTAATTATTTGTTGTAAAATATTTAAGGAGGCGAAATATTTGAAAGAAAGAAATACAGAAACAGGTATCTTTCAACGTTTGAAACGTTCTAAACCTTGAAGCTGATAATCAGGTACTTGACCGAATAACTGATGTAAAAGAAAAATAAAGGATGAACTAAAGAACTGACGAATTTATTGGACAACCCAATCGGTTATTTTTTCTCAATCTTTCTTTTTTATATTTCCAATATGTCGCAGCGTCCCAGTATATTGTAAGAAGATGGTATTTCAAAATTAGATTTCTCTTACGTAAAACGTAGATGTACGCCCGCAGTTTGACCTGTGAAAAGGTTCTGCCCTCCAGTATCTCTCTGTCTATTCCAATTAACATATCCTCGTGCTACAATGTATTAGTCAATTATTACAGTTGCTGGCCGATAAAGGCGAGTTTTGAAACGCTTCGAAAGGAAAGATGGAAAAGAAATGCAAGATAAGGAAATTAGCGATAAGAAGGAAGAAAGTGGGTAGTAACTTTGCAGCCTCGTTAAATGGAGGAAGAAGAACCGATATCCAATTGTCATATCTCCTCGAAAGTATATAAGATGCACGCGTACACACATATAATGTAGATGTATAGAATGAGCAACATGCTGATTTATACGTATACGTATGTACGCACAGATGAGTCCGAAAATATGCCTTTACAAACGGGATCCTACAGAATGAATGATGCAGAATGCGTCGAAAAATCGGAGAAAACAAAAATCGAGCAAATCCGCGTTACGTCTTTGTATTATATAAATAAGATGAAAGGTTACAAATAAATTTGTATATGTACATGTATACGCGTTGTGTGCACGCTCGCGCAGAGAACGCGCAAGACTTTTCAATCAAGCCGAATGCAGACATGGTTTGTAAACGAGAATGAAACAAAAAAAAAAAAAAAGAAGATGTACCTATATGAAACAGAACGGAAGCAAAATTGCTGAAATAAACATCGTTTATAAACTGTACACAACTATATACATTTTTGTTCTTCTTTCCATTTGATTCCCGCACTGCTGCACCCCCTCAACCCTACCTTCGCGCGTTGAAATTGTAATATCGCAACGAGAAATTGGCCGAACCGTAACTAATTTTCAGGAAACAATTGTAATAGTTCATATTGGGAGATTCGTTTGCGAAGTTTCGCAAATATCGTTGGCGTGCTGAATTCTTTCACGACCCTAGAAATTTTTCGCGACCCACATTCGACGGTATCTCGAGTCAGATACATTTGTTGTTGCTTCTTCCCCCCCCCCCCTCCTGTAACCTTTGATTTCCTCGAGCGCCTTATCGTGGCGCAAGTTGAAGACGAGGGAACGAAGAGCATGGCCGGTGAAAGGGCAGACTGATATAACGAAACGAAAGGGTTGCGGATAAGGACAATTGTATCAACTATCGCGAGAGATTGGATAAGACGTGGAGTACGGTAATAATCGTGGCATCGATATGATAATAGAGTGAGACATCGATGATCTGTGCTGTTTTCTATGACGTTACTCCCTCTCTTTTATATCTTTTCACTGTTCTGTTTTCTTTGTACGCGTGGTTTGATTTGAACGGAGCAATTTTCTTCTGAGATTTATATATGGAGCGGGGTATCAATGGTTAACATCTTCGGAACATAACTAATGTTTGAATCAATAAAGGAATAATAGACGACAATGACAAGAATAATTATTTTATAAATGAGTTCGAACGTTTTTCGAACACTGAAATAACACTACGACACCGAATTACCTGTAAATACATTTCTCACGACTTTCCTTTGACTACAGTCGTAGATTTCCATTTCTCTTTTCCTTTTTTTACTGAATGTTTGGTACATCTACGTTTCGACCAACGTCAATTGTCTATTAGAATCAGTTTACCAAATACATTGAATCGTAGCTTCGAATAAATCGATGCTACCAGCGCTAGGTATAATTTCCACGAAAAAAGAAAATTCTAATGTACCGTCCAAACACATCGATTCACAAAGTTCACGCACAAATTTCTCGCCACAACTAACCACTTAAAAGATACAATATATCCGGTGTATCTTATACGGCTCATTCAAACTACCGGGCGTATACGTTCGCCACGCATTGTGAGTAGCATGGCGTTTGCAGAAACCCATACCGAGTCGTGAAAAGCCTCGAAAACCACTTGTATACTTCACAGTCGATTTCCGTGGGCAGAGCACAGAAAAGTTTCACCATGTTTTTCACCGTACAATGGCACGCTTTGAAACGTGGCCCACGCCAATCGCCCGTCGAAATATCCAAATATTTTCATTAGACGTCCTATGGTGCCGGCAGGAAGAGGGTGGGCCGTGCGATTTTCACGGTCGTTCGAGAATCGTTTCCCGGATCTTTTTCACGATGAAAGACGCACAAACGGCGGCATTTATTAGCCGGTAGTGGCCGATGTGCATGCCTGGAGGAGCCGGTCAATGCGGCAGTGCCGTATATAAAGAGCGGGATTACACGGTGTCCATTTCATGGTGTACAAGGAGCTGGTGTTTGCGGTAAGTCTTCTACGAAGAACCAGCCCCCCTCGGCCGTGTACATCTCGGTTGGGGCATTATCTTCGCTGTTTTGCCGATTCAATTGTGTGTGCGAAGAAAGGCGGCGTTTAACAAGAGTTTAATAAAAGGCAAACAGCGGGGTCGTCGTTTCTCTTCGTCTACGTTCTCCAACTTTTCACCCTCCTCCGCGACGGTACCGTCTATCCTTCTCTGTTCCCCTGCGTTGCGTTCCTCTGTTCCGTCTGTCGTCCTCGTCGGAGCTGTCGGTTCCCTATGGTCCCGTCTCCGTTTCCCTTGTGCGGTGGGATTATGCAGCCGAGGAAAACACGAGGCTCCAGAGGGAACGAGCGAGAGGGGACGGAAGATGCAGGGAGGAGAAACGTGGAAAGGAGGATTCGGGAGAAAAAGGATCGCAGCTGCCACGCACGGGTGGTTCTATCGAAAACCGATTCGTTCTTTGCTGAATCTATCTGTCCCTTTGGAAATCCGCGGGGATAGACGCATTTTCGTTTATAGCGTGCGCCGGCGCGGGTGAGCGTGATTTTCGTTTTACGCGTGCCCTCGGCCGTGCAGGAGGAATCGGCATTGAGAGGCAAGGGAACGTACGCTTTGGTACGCGCATACGACGTAACACGTGCGCTTAGGAGACCCTCAAGCTACTTAGGAGAGTTAAGATTGCTTTCTAAATGAAAAAAGGAGGAAATAGGAGGAATCCATACCGTACTTCGGTGGACGAAAATGATTGGATGATCAAATTCGTCGGTTAACGATTGCGAAATTTGTCGTTTGATTTATTGTTATTTCAATAAAAGCGAATTAGCATATTGCTACTCCGCGTTTCGTAGCGACAGTCGGGAATAAAGCATATAATCGCCTGAATTACGAATATTATTCAAGATTGCCGAAAAAAAGGAAAAGAGACGGAGCGCAAATCCCATCACGTCGCGAATATGTAGTTCCAGTAAATGTCTCGTTTCATCTTACTTATTTTCTACCCAAGTATAAATACTCCAACTATTTGCCAAAGAAATACAGCAAATCAATGTTTACTTAATTCGGTATAATAAAGACGCGACAAATTCTGCAAACCCTTGTTTGCAACTTCTATGCACATACCGAAACAATTTTAAACATCACAATCCAATTTCATATACCACACATTTCGCCGTTATAGAAAATAAAATTAAAAAAATATATATACAATTTGTTCAATAATAAGTGTACGCCATTTCGTTTATACGTTCCCCCTGCATTTCCAACATTCGCGTCCCGTCACTACGATTATTGTAATAACAATTAATCGCGCAATCAATGGGAAGAATACTCGATCGATATCATAAGTGAATGATCGTTCGGTTAATCGAGTTCTCTGAAAAACGCGTTTTATTATATATCGTTCACGAAAACATCTCCGCCGCGGTGGTTGGTAAAGGGTAGGCAAAGTAAGTCAGTAACTCAGTGGAAATCCGCCGGGGGCCGGCCGGATCGATCAGCTCTGATGTAATTATCCAAACGTTGAATTTTTTATCGCAGTGAAACAATAACGTATTTTCAGACCAAACAGCGTCGTGGTACCGAGACGTGGAAAACGTTGAGACCGCTCCGCCACATTTCTGTTTCTGTTTCTCTCTATCTCTCTCCCTATCTCTCTCTTCCATTCTGTTCCCATCGTTCTCTGTTTATGTAACGTGTAATAGAATAATCTGCGTTACGGGAGTGGCACCGCGGGGCAAACGACGACTCGTGTCTTTGCTTTTCGCTTGGGGATCGTGTGCTCCCGAGCATGTTTCGACCCGATAACGCGATATCGCGCATTGCTTTTTGCCAACAGAATAATAACGGTCGCCGAGAAAATCCTTTCGTTTTTTCTTCTCCCTTTTCTTTCGATACTCCCGGGGCAACGCGAGCGTAGATTACCCGTTCGCTCCTGGGCAATAGAAGGAACCGCGGCTTCCGAATATCGACGGTGCTCTTTTACAGCAGGGAAGGATTATTTCTGTGCTGTTGGCCGAATGTTTGTTCTCTTCGTTGCTGCGTTTGCCAGTGAACGCGCGCGCGAGCCAAAGAATTTGTTACCGGGAGGATTTTTAAAATACCAGATTGTTCAAATGCGATGAATCGAGTGCACAGTCGGTAGGAAAATAACGAGGAAGAGTTGTGTATTCGAAAGTATTGAATATTTCGCGAAATATAAGCGAGAGTTCAAACTTATTGGAAGCTATAAAGTATCGCAAGCAGTTACTAGTAGGATGTGACTAATATCGTTCGTTAATGACCTCAATTTTTGTAACACGAACGTGATTAAGTAGCGGCGGCGCGATGGAAGGGAACGAGCTTTGCAAGCTGAAATAGGCATCGCGAAAAATGTTGCCTTACCAGCGTCAACGCTAAGTTTCCGTGAGGGCCTTTAGGACTGTAAAAAATATAGGTAATCCAGCACTACATGGAAAGCACATTGCACTTTGCCAAGCACAAGTCGTAGAATCAACAAATCGGCTGGGATTAGATAACATCCGCCGGGATTGCTGGCCCTTCGTTTATCCTCCACCGAATCCTGAAGGGCCCCGTCTTGTTGTCCCATCGGGTTATTGATATCACTTAACGAAATCCGCACCGAAACAGCTTTAAAAGCCCCGCCACCGTCCCCACGAGGTTCGAATCGATTTTTCAAACTATCCTTGCGGATCTGTGAGCGGCGAAAAAGAACACACAGACCTTTAGCGCAGAAAAACGGGCTGAAGACTTTTCGAAGGGAATTCCTCTGAGACGTGTTTTCTTTAATTTCTTTTCACGGCGAGAAAAAGTATCAGCGTGTCTGTCATTGAAAAGAACGCGTACCAATAAACTTCTCAGTTACCAAGGAAACTACAACTCTGAATGAAAGTTTCTCGTTGCAATTTACATTGCAACGAAATAAGACCAAATTGCATCGATATCAATGCTAGAAACGATATTCTCTTTACATCTCTCTGCAGATATATACGGTAGGCGATTATTATATTATTCGCTGAAAAATCAATAAAGCGAATTCCATCGAAGGGCGTCTATTCGAGAACAAATTGTCTGATTTCCCCTATTAGAAACCCTGTTTAATTGCACGGGACACCAGAACCGGAAGGAAATCACCAAATGCAAGCGCAAACGGCGACTAACAGGTACTCCCGCACTAGCTGAACATTTCAATTACCCAGACAAACTACTTTCCACCATCGTATCCTCGTGTCCGAAGATCCACAGCGTTAATCATACGCTGTCCTCGATCCGTCCACCCAGCGATATCGACGCGAACGTCCACCCGTTCTCGATTCCTCCCTCGCTTCTTTCAACGATCCATCCGAGCGTGAAATCGTCGGTCCCGATCTCGCTCGAGTCCCAGCAACGAACGGAAACCACCCTGGCGCATTCGACAAAATCGAAGTTGATTTTTCCGCCGCTACAAGGCCATCGCGGCAACGCTTTTTTCCATCCGTTTTTCTTCCACCGATCCCTCCGTTCCCCCAACCCCTTACCCCTTTCCGCCTGTTCCTCCGGCCGGCTATTTCGTTGTTCCTTCTATTTCGCCCGGCACGGACGCACGCCGCGCCGATTCGCATTTTTTTTACTGCCCCCGACCCCTTCGCCCCTCCGCCCCGCACCATCCCCCGCCGCCCATCTCGTTCGGCCGAGCTAGTAAAAAGGAATAGGTGAAAACTGTTAATTGGTTCCGCGGTGGAAATACGGCGACGTGGCCGCCGGCCCGTTACCGATGCATTTTAAGCGGCCGCGTGTTAGTGCGCGTGGTGCAGCGTCGCGTCGGGGGCGCACGCGTGCACGCCACGAGCGTCAAGGCGTGCACCGTGCCGCGATGCCCGTCCAATTATGGAAAATTAATTGGCGATCAGTGACTCGGGGCGATGGAAACATAGCGCCGCGTCGAATAAACTTCCTTTGTATTCCGATCAGCCTTTGACGGCGGTGTAATAATTAAAGTAATTAACGCGCGAGCCAATAAATTCGTGATCGCCGCCGCGTCGCCCGGCTGGCCGCGGGCCCGGGTAAACAATTACAGAGCGCGAAAACGAGGATGAGACAGGCGGGGGGGTCTGTTACGTCGGCGCAAGGGCGGCGAAGGGTCGGCGAAGAATTCTTTTCCCGTCGACGCGTCGAAGTGATTCGTCGCGAGGGTAGGTGACGGGGGTGTCATTTGGCCATTCCGTGGATAACGCGATCTTTCTCTGGGGCGAGTTCGAGGCAACGGGACTGGTCGTCGGTTAACTGTTTCGCGTCTGCAGCAATGCGAACGGGCAGCTGCCGATGAAGTTGTGACGAAAGCTCGAATGCGTGGACGGAACGTTGCGGTTGTTGCGAACGGTTGAAATGAACGGAAGGAAAGAACACGTTCGGCATGTCGCGATGTACTAGATGAACGAAGGAAACAACGGAAGTGCATGTCCAGGACGGATCAAGAATTGTCAAGCCGGGACGGAGAATAATTGTATGAAGATGTCTTTCGGGTTGCTGTTTCGCGAAACCGAAAGGAGATCGCTGCGGAAATTTGCCCGAACGTTGAATTCCACTCATTCGCAATTAACGACTCGCAATACTCGTAAAGAATTATACTTGTATAATACTTGTAAAGAAAAGACCGTAATTACTTGTAAACTATTATTCAAATAATATTTTTTCGCAAAACATAAACGCCCAATCGCATTCTTCGAAGGATATATGATTACCCGCTAATGAGCTATTCATTATTTTCCGAATCGTCGGTCATTCTAATTTTATAAGCGTCCCTCCCGAACAATCTGCCTGCCTTGACTTAGGGCAAGCAAATATTTACATCCTGTAACCAACTGATTGCGAGGTAATCCGCGTGGAAATCTACGTGGACTTCCTCGGTTGGATTATCATTCTTTTTTCCACAAGATTCGGCGTCTTTGACTGTGGCGTGGAATCTGTCGGTGCCCCGCGAGTATACGATTTTCAGGGGTGAAACAATATTTGCGCTATACGTTAAGAGAAGCACCGGCTCTCCTGGTTGGATGCCGCGAACAGGTACCTTCGAAGAAACGTGGTGCGATCGTGGCATCTAAAAAATATTTGCACTGGCACGCCAATGCTCTAACATTTTATGAATTTCTTTCACCGGCTCCGTGAATGTTCGTTCAATTTATCGCGGCTTGGTTTGAGATCTTTTTAATATAACAGTTTATCGCTGACCAACGAAATAAGTATCTCTTGAAGTAAACGATTTGTCATCAAAAATGTATAATACATGGTTCAATGCTGCAAGGTTTACGAATTTTGATATATATATATAAATTTTGTTCGCGAGATGATTACGAAATTTGATTCGAAACAAGCAATCGCATTTGTTTCAGCAATCTCCAATATTATTATTAATAATAGTACTCTATGCATCCGAACTACCTGTGTCACCTACCTGTTCTCTAATTAAGTCCGCGTCAAGAACCAACCGTTTATCCGTTCACGAATGAACTTTTTAACAGCCGAGATTTTTAACGAACTCAGCTTTCCATAGAAAGTCTATCTACTTGAAAAAAGTACGGACAATAATTCCAGTTAAAACAGTTTCTAAATAAATGGTAAAACATTCGGCCCCTTGTATCCATGATTAAATCGTTCCCAATCTTTCAACTTTTCAGTTACGATTATGGTGTATCAACTCGCAAGCTTCCCTCGCCTAAAACATCTAACGCGACTTCCCATACAACGCCGTCGGACGTACAGCTGCAATGTAAAAACATAAACAACAATTTGTCCCGTCAAAGAAGTGCCACTTGCGTCCGCTGCGAGATAAATCCCGGCAACGAAATCATCTCCGTGAAACGTGAAATAGCCCATTCGCAGAGCGGACCGGGACGAACAAATGCTATTACTCACCAGTAGCTGTCTAACGATCCTTCCCAATATCGTTCACCCTTTGAACCCACGACGATCATTGAAATCTATCTGCGTGCATCCGATGGAAGTTCCAACGCGTAGACGGATAATCGCCCAGCTCTTCAGTTTTTCACGTGGTTCCTTTAAGCCCGGCGGCAAGATCACCTTGGACCCACCGAAAGTTCTTGCACGAGACGCTAACCGGAAGATTCCCTATGGGCGATGGCTATGAAAGAACGAGAGGAACCAGCACTGTGGAAAGCGTAGAGGCAGACAGATGAGAGGAGAGCGAGAAGGCAAGAACGGAACGGCTTCGAGACAGCCGGATAATTCGGAAGGCTCAATTTCCGTTGGCTTTTGCTAGCTGCTTTTTCTCTCCGGTCGATTATTTCCCCACCTGAGAGGCAAGAAGGCGTCCAGTCAAGTGTAAGCTAAAGTAACGAGTAGGTGAAACGTTCACTTTCGAGCCGGTCAGGTACAACAACTTAGCACCCCCTAGGTCGGGCTTCACGAATTTTCGACAGTGGGAAATGGTCGAGGGGGTGGGGGGAGAACGGGAAAGACATCCACTTAGCACGCCGCTTAGACGTGAAAACATCTGTATTGTCGCCGTATTAGCGCCGGGGGACTCGTCGGCGATGATTACCGTGGAAATTGTAATCTTTCACGTGGAATCGTCCCCCGCGGCGGAAACTTTTTAAAACCGAACTACCAAGAGACGGCGAAGAGGAAGTTTATCCGTACGTCGCTGTCCGCGTCTCTCCGTCTTGTTTCTTCTCGCCGATTCAGGTGGGCCGTGGAATCACGGTAAACGGGGAACGAAGCCCGTGATCGTGAAAAATTGAAGATTGAAAGAGCATAATAGCATAATCCTGTGAATGATATTCCTTCGAATAGAAACGGCTTGTAATATCCCTTATGCGGTTGGGGTAAATGGCGGTGAAATTGTTATTCCAGAGTAATTCGTATTAGAAGTTAGTTGCAGGAAAATAATCGACGCGCGCTTTGCTTTGTCGTTCGCAAATTTAAACATTGGAACGACGTGTGTATGCATTTGTCGGCGGAGTGTGCCGTTTTCGTTGACCAACTACGCGCTAAGGAATATATTTTCGTAACAAATATTCATCGAAATTCGTACCATTTTTGTTTATTCATATTACATTTCGCCAAAAACGAGAAATCGTCGCGTTTAATATTCCATTTTATCTATATTATGATTCGCGATATTTAACCACGACGTTAAATATTATTGAAGACAACTGTGCGCGCGGAAAATTTGTCAATATACCAACCACGTGGAATATTGGTTAAAAATCTGCGAACTCTCAATTGATTTACACTCCCCGCTCCTGATAACTGTTGACAAAGATTATTGTTTGTTGCAAATAATAACGAATGCACGTAATAAAATTTTCTACACCACATCAATCGCAATCTAAGCAAAACGTAAGCTTACCTGGCCTTATTCCTATCCCATTCGTAACTAAAGTGTAACGAAATGGAGCGTTCGGGAAATTCAACGAAATACGCTCATAACTCTCCCATCTTCCCGCATTGAATCGAAACGTCGAGGCCACGAATAATCCACGCAGTGTTCGATTCTCAGAAAATCTGGTCCCAGCCAAAGGAATCGATAATACCACCACGGCACGGATAATCCTGATTCGCAAAGGCAGCCATCCGCCATTGGCCCGTACCATGCTCGCATGTCCTCCAAAATCATTGCATTGCCGAACATTTCGAATCACACAAGTCCACTCTTCTCTAAACCCATCCCTTAGACGCGCCATTTCCAGCTCGACTTAACAGACGACCTTAAATTCATTTCAACCAGTCCTCGCACCTTCTCCCCCCTCCCCCTCCCGAGGTAAGCAATTTAACCGTGTATCGAAATTCACAACCATCCGGCCGGAAGAACAGAGTCGTCGAAACTGGTAGCAAAATCATTTCCTCTAAGCCGCTGCCAAACATTTCGATTACCATACGAATGCATGTCGAGCATGTCGAGACAGTTGAACGAAGATCGGCACGGTGTCTATCCATTCGCCGCCGGTGTTAATGAAATTCACGACTCGCGTCGAACAAAGGGATCTTCTTCGTTCGGGCATCATGGACGACGTTGTTCACAGACGGCGTGGCATCGCCGATGCTTTTCGAGATCTAACGCGACGGTGAACCGGTGGGCACCATTCGTGCAGTCCATGGGACTCGGTTCTCCGGATCGGGCCACGATTAACGTACGGATTAGGATTAAGGTTGGCACAGATTTCGCTACGGACTTTGGGATTGAAGTGTGCACGCACGTATTCTACCTATGGTTTAAGAATGGGGAGTGCACGGTGTATTTACAATGTCGGGGTACGCGCGCGCCCCATGGAAAACCTTTTCACGCTCGGTTCTCCACGTATCGCATCACGATCCTCCCCACCGAGGATCACCGGCAACAATGACGACGACAGTCAATGCACATTACAACGGTTTTATGTTATTAATACGAACGCATTGGGCGGGATTTGAATAATTGAACAGATCTGCCGGATCAACGATTTGTTAGGGGGACAGGCATCGATAGTGTACATCGATTTTTAACATGGTTTTGGTGGTTTTGGTGGTACGATACGCTCGGTTATACGTTCTCGTCCGCGATGACAAGCTCTTGGGATTCTTGGTACGAGGGTTGCGGAATATCTTGTTGCTAAAGTTTCGCGATAGATACCATTTCGAGTTTCGAAGGATTCGTGTAACGTAGAAATATTGGGCGTCAATTTCAGGAATAATAATGCAATGATACGTTTCCTAACTGGGGAATACATCCGGTTGAGTAACGAGCCCGGTTTTTTGTATTCGATCGAGCACGACTTTAATAAAGCATTTAGTTTAGCACGTAAAGTGTCAATATTTCAGGCGCAATGATTGATTTATTTAACGCATTTCAGGTTTTGAATGCATCATTCCATTTGTACTTTAAGTACATCGTAAGATATCCCGAGAAGGGAAGGGGAATTAATATTTATTCCGTTCAATTTTTATCTGCCGGAGTGAAAGAAGATTCCGATTAACAAACGAAGCAACTAACAACTTCCATGTAAATGTTTCCAAATTATGTTTACAATTGTGTTAACAAAAATCCTCTTTCGGTACTTAAGGAACGATGCAGTAATGCGCGTGCACACCCTAATAGACATCGTGAAATATCGTTTAAAAAGAATCCAGGATATCGGTCACCCTCTGTTAATCATATGATTAATTATCAGTGCTGTGATATGAGTACGATGTGCCCAAATAGTCGCATATTCGTCTCCCCTCTTCAAGTACACTGCTTAAGCCGTTAACGCACGATGATATGCATTAAATGTTACGTGGATATGAATTTAGACATGTTTAGCGTTGCCCTGTTCCGAATGTTCGCATGTGTTCAATTGTCTACGGTATTTCGTTGTTTATATAACGGTATCAAGCTACAAATCAAATTCCCATTTGATAATTTGCCGGCTCGGCGTAAGCCATACATCAAAATCGTAATATCCACAAATCTGACCAACAGGTATTATGAAAAATTATTTCGCCGGCACGTTCAAAGCAGGCGGGTGCAGTATGCCGTTTCAATCTGCAATTCAATCAAACCGCGAGCGTGAACTCGAGTGTGCCACCGGAATCTGCGTTCGTGTGTCGCGAACACGCCACCGATAACATCATTAGCAATAATTAAACGCGGCACGGTATAAGTAAGAACTGTTGTATAAATTCGTATCGCAGCGAGGAAACGAACAATACAAATTAATGGCACGTTGACGAAAAATTCCAAATACGAAATTGAACATAAGAGGAGTGATCTTGCCGCTCGAAGAAATTTAATAAAGATATGCGAACCCCAGTGAACAAGAGTAAAAAGTGCGTTCTCATTTCTTCCCTACTGTGGTAAAATTTTTTCGTAATTACGTACATCACGGCAAAATATTTGCAGGCGAACTTTACAGGTAGAGAGATGGACGTATGTGAGATAGAACAGCAACGCGAGACACCGAGGTTTCTATTTGCTCCCATTGCTGACACCTTTGACAATAATTGGGGGCTAAGTGTCGCAAAGACTGCAAACACTCTACCAGTAAATGCACTTCCGCGTAACATAACTTTCCCTACTTTCGCCTGGGGATTTTCATAATTCATCAGGCTTCGCAGGCAAATTACTCGGGAATCGAGGCGGGATGTAACTAAGAAATACACGAGACAAACCGTGCAATAGAAATCCCCTTCGGTCGCGAATCCCGTCGGCGGGGTTGCGCGGGATATTATTTTCAGAAACAATACCGTGCGAATTCGATCGCGTCGGGCCGAGCCCAAACACTTCCGGAACAATGATTAATTCGTGAATACGATTCGCAAACTCGGAAAGCTCTGTAATACGCGAAACGCATCGTGATTATCCGTTCTAAATACGTTTCTCCCACCGTTTCTAGTTATGCACAGCCGTCTCCCGTTTCCACCGGTGCACGTCGAACCGCGACGCGAGTTAACGGGGTTGAACGGGTACTCCGCTGGGCCGTTCAACGTTTCCTCCCCCACTTTTTCTACCCCGAACCACCATAGTGTCGTCAGGAGATTGCACCTCCGCCTGCATCCTCCCGGAAACCATCGTCGAGTTTGCCCGGCTCTCTCTGTCTCGTTTCCTGCTCAGCATCCACGGACCCTCTGTTCCTCTACGACTGTGGCACCGCGTAGGGGATGTCGAGCGACGAAGGGTGGTGGAAAAGTGGATGGAGCCAGGGCGAGCCACGCCCCGCTCCATTGTCGGCAAAACTTTGCTGGATATATCCGAGAGTGTCCCTGTCCCTCTGTCTCTAACACGGGGGTGGCCACCCGTGGTGTAGATGCCGGCGAATCTAAGCGCACCCCCCCAGAGGTCAACGCGTACACGAAGTTGGACCAGTCGTTGGGTGTCCTTTATCATCGATGTCAGTCGCTGCACGTCTGGACTTCACGCGCGTCGGATCGGCTTCGTCCTCGTGGCACCTCCTGGCCGGCACAGGTTTCTCCCGTTGTTACACGTTCCATCGGTTTGAACATTTTCGTCCACGGTACGAACGGTTTTCCTTTCCTTTCCTTTCTCGTTTTTGTTTGTGAACGCCTCGACGCCGCAGTGACAGTACAGACTCTCGTTTTTAGGACCGTATGAGAGGTTCGAATCGAAATGGTGAGAAGATAGATTGCGATCTCTGTGGACGAAACGGGAGACCAGTGCGTTCGGTGTTCGTTTGTGATGAGACAGGAGGTAGTCCCCGGGAATGTTTTAACGTTGAGGACCTGCCCGTTTCACGTGGTGCGCGCGATTTGCAGCCGATCTCGCTGACACGAGACTTTCCTCGGCCAGTTGCGTTAACGAGAGACCGGTCGCGAGAGCGACGCGCACACTGAACGCGAAATTACCCCCCGCCAGAAGGGAAAAAGGAACCGCTTGTGTGTCATTTTCGAACGTAAGAAAGAGGTATATTCGCGTGCAAAACGGCCGTCCGCGGCCGTACGAATTGTTTCGACTGGAACACGGAACTCGTTGTCGACGAATCGAATGTTTCGACGAATTTGCGAAGAAGGCAAACTAGATTAGACTCCCGTAACATGGTAGAGAGTACATACGCGAGTGATTCGCCCAGATCGCGTTCTCCGATGACGGAGCCGTCGAGTCCTCTTCAAGACAGTCCCGGGATATCCGGCTACGGTCATCGTTATCTGTACAACTATTCGCCCGAGAGCTTGCAGCAGAAATTGAAGAGCAACGGCGAGCAGAACAGTTTGACTGGGAGGCGGCACGACATCGATGGACGCGACAGAACGTTCTCCAGGAGTCCGGTGAACTCCGACGAGGCGCGATTCAGGCAGCGAGAGGCTTCCAGACCGAGTTCCTCAGCGACGATGTCCTCGCCCACGTCCGCCTTTACCATAGAGAACATCTTGGCGCCCAGGCCCATTGGTAACATGACACCGACGAGCACCAGCAGTTTGGGATCCGTCATGCAAAATCCCGAGGCAGTTGGATCGCCGTCGAGGGCGGCCGCGATGCACCCTCTTCAGCAACAGATCCATCACTTGGCGTTCACGTCGGCAGATTTATTTGGTGAGTTTGCTTCGTCGACGACGATGCAATTGAAATAGAAAATGACACGAATTGTGTCGAGCGTGGAAATCGTAATTGTCGATACACGAGAGAGACGCGGAATAGTTTCTGGTGAGACAATTGGGGGCGAACGCGATTCATTTCTCGCGAACGACCGGATACTTCGGCGTGGTGGGATCGCGGGGTTAAATGTTCGAAGCGGATGGGAATCGGGAATTCGTTTTTCGGAAGGTCCCGTCGACGGAACTAAGAGAATTATTTGCGGGACAATTACCAAACGGAGGTGTCCCTCGTCTTTCAATCAGAAACCGGCTTAAGCAATTAATATGCCCGACGCAAAGGATATTGTACGCTTTTTAACGCATTTTCATGAGCGATAGGAAAATATGAAAATAATGATTGAAGATTACAGTTCTCCATGTCGCCCCATAACAAAGTCACATTGTCAAACTTACCTGCTGTCGCAAGCAAAATGTAGACACCTGGCGCCTTGAATATTCGTAACGTTCCACGATTGAACTCTTCCACAAAACTACCCTGTCCATTAGCATCCTCGTCGATCGCGGTCGAATCGATCGGAATGTGTCGTTTGCATTCATCCCCCTTCGAGAACAAGCCGAGTTTACTGCAATACTGTATCCAAATTAAAACGTGTCGCGACGCAAGGCTTACGCACAGGGTGTCGGGTTAATTCGCGAACAGCTCGTCCCGCGGGTCCGCGTGTATCACGGGGGAGACGTTTCGTAGCGGAAAAGACGAAAGAAGGCGTAAATCCTCGGAGGCCCGACGCGTTCCGCAACAAAATTTCCTTTATGCCCCCGGGGGCTTTAAGTATTTCAACGGCAAGAACCGCAGCGCAGATTGGGGATGCGCGGGCTGAAATCCGCAATCCGTTTCTATCACGCACGAACGATTTAGCTCCTTGCAATCCTGGCCGGAAGATGAAAAACGAAGGATGAAAAATATGCAGCCCGGCCGGGACGGGGAGAGAAACAGAGACGGGGGAACGCGATGCGATGCCGGTTGAAAAGCATAAATTCGCCCTTCGTACATTTTTACGCGAAGGCGTCGCCTCTAAGCTGCTTGCTCCGAGATTTTAAACCAAAACATCCCTCGAGGCTGGGGTCTTTGAGTATTTTTCGTTCCCTCGCGGCGGGAATAGGATTGCGAATTGTTTAGAGTCATAATTTCACCATTCCGACAACGGCAAATGTTATTATATTCAATACAAGGAAAGGATCGTAATAATAGGTTTCGTGCATTCGATAGTGTATCGGCGGGAAACGATTTCGCACACAAATTAATCGCCGTTCGATATTATTCCCGTCTCTAATTCCATTCCGTCGCGACGCATTTTTGACGCTAGCTCGCCAGATTCGACGCACTCCATTAATAATTTTCGTTTTATTTCAGCTGCGGCATATCCCAGTCTGTACTCCGGCGGCTACGTAGCAGCGATGGCAGCCGCCGGCGTTTCGCTTCACGGTCAGCCGGCCTTCTATCACGCGGCTCATCCCTATCAAATAAATCCGAACGCGGCGGCGGTGGGGCCGATGGCGAAAAGGAAGCGTCGCCACCGGACGATATTCACAGAGGAACAGCTGGAACAACTGGAAGCGACTTTCGACAAGACGCACTATCCGGACGTGATCTTGAGGGAGCAACTGGCGCTCCAAGTCGACCTCAAGGAGGAAAGAATCGAGGTAAGCCGGGAGGAGATATTCCAAGAAACTCATCGCAATGAAGCGTGACGCGGGTGGCGTCGAAGAAATGTGGATTTTATGGATCTATTTGGAGTGGCGTGGCATTTTCCCCGGTTTCAAAAAGTTTCATCTGCATTCGGAAATCTGATAACGTTCCACGAATTTAACGAACGGCGCCGGGATGCGCCGTCGTTGGTAGCTACGCGCTGTATACCTAGACTGACAAATTACCGTCTCGGGCCAGAGAGAACGTTAGGTTTTCGTTCGGCAAACATTGACCATACGGATTGTCGAAGCACTCACCAGACCCGAGCGCATAATTTGTACCTATGACAAAATGCTTCCACTTTACGGAAACCGGATACCCCCGAAATCCCTGTCGCCCGTCGCCTTAATGCACCGTCGACGATTCGCGCGACTGGAACGAGAGCTTCGCTCTTCTTCAACCGCGACGATTAAATCACTTAACTGGCTGGATTTATCGGGCGTCGGGCCAAACAAGTTGCACGCTAGATTAAAAGCTTTGCCGATAATGTGTTTACTTCAATTGTATGCATACGTGTAGCTGTATAACGCGGGTGCACACACGCGCTCGTAGAAGTACGCGAGACACGCGAAACCCCGGATGGTGTTTGTGGAACGAAACGCGTTTAACGCTGTAAAGATTTAACCCGCCCGCGATCATTAATTTGTCACGAGATCCCCTTGTAATTAACCGCGTCGACCCGTTCGCGCCTCGGCTGTTCATCGTGAAAACGTTTTTATAGTAACCGAACGTCAAACGTGGCGACTCGCGTTGGCATCGTTGGTGTTTCCCAAAATTAAAATCGGTTTTGTCGCTTCGCGCACGGGCCCAGTGTTGGCCGCGAGGACGCTTCAAAGGACGTGGAGCCGTGTCATTGAGACTGGATTGTCGAAGGAACCCTTTTCTGGCCCGCCATTGTGACGGTACTTTAAAGGGCTCGACGAGAAGTTCGATGCTCAGTTCGCCGCTTTTCCAGGATCAAACACCTTTTCGGAGGAGAGGAGTTCGTACAAAAACTTGTCACAGCTCTCGCATTGCGAGGGATGAAAAGTCTGTCTCAACCTTGTTTAACAAATATTTTCCCAATCATTCTATCAAGCGATTGCGTCGAAGAGCGTATTAAGAATGCAACTTCACGGGTCAGCATTTGTTCGAATTTTTATGCTGCAATTTAGGGAACGTAATTGAGTTGTATGAACGGCGAATGTTAATTAATTATATAAAATCACGTGAGCGTCCTGCTTTCATCCTAGACATATTTCGAAATTACTCATCAAAACAGATCATCTCGTGCCGAGAAACAATTAATTGAAATCTACGGGAATCTCCATGCGCAATTTCCGTAAATGATTAGAAACGGCGATTTAAAATTGTATTTAATAATAATGATAAATATGTGGTTCTATTGAAGGGTTCTCCCGTTTCACGTTCAAATGCTTAATAAAACGCACGTTTCCGGCGCGGGCGATAAGCTCGGTCCTCAGAAGTTATCGCGATCTCGCGATAAAGTAATACAATCACGGAATTTCTTTCATTCACGTCGGGGCAATTTGTTGGAACAATCGTACAATCCCAAAGTCATTCACACTTATCGTGGACAAACAGACCACCCGCGTCGTCGGCCTCGCCAAAGGAAATCCCTCCGTCTCGAGAGTCTTTAAAGACTTTGAAACAACATATACCTGCAGCCGCACCTGCCGCATCGTGCAAGAGTTTCGGTGTTTGCACAGAATTAGTAGAAAGGCGACTTTCGAAACGAGAAAAGAGGAAAAGGAGAGGGAAATAAAGGAAAGACGGGAAACAGCTCGAGCGATGGCCTAAAGCACTCTATCCGCCGTGTTTGGAAAGAAGCCGGGCTATTTACAAGCGCGAAGGCCTGTTTCTATATTCGTGATTGCATCAACAAAGTGTCGAAACACGGTTCGACTATGAAAGCAGAAATTTATTTATGTAAAGAAGCAAACAAAAAAAGATCGAAACTCGATGGATTATCGCAAGCTGAACGTTTGAATGATAATCCTCCGCAATGTTCGCCGGCCTGATAAGAAAACTTTAGATTCGTACAATTTTTTCACGGACGCTGTTTTATCATTGCAACGAACACACCGCGACTAAATGTATCAAAGAAGGTATTTTATTTGACGCTACACAATTAAGGATCCTATACAGTACGCGTGTACGCGACTATTATGCAATACAAGGATTACGTGAACGCGATATCGAAAAGGATGAATGCAACTATCGGTAACAACAGAGATATCGATTGCCGGCTCTCATTTAAACCGAATCGGACAGGCGTGAGGAACGAATGTTGATTCCGAATGTGGGACGAAGCCTTTTGATCTTCGCTGGCCTCCCTTCGCCGGCCTCGTTAAGAGTTTTCTTCGTGATATACGCAGACGCGCGGGTAAACGGGGTTATCAATTAAACAAGATCCTGTCCCGCTTGGCCGAAATGAACGTCCCCTTATTAAACGGGGCAATCACGGCAATTTTATGGCGACGGGAACGAAGCGTTCCGAGCCGCACAACAGCCGTGATCAAGGAATATTGTTAGCAGCTGTTACGCGTCTCAAGATAATTAGAGGATAAGGGACGACCGAAACCAGCAAATTATAACAATTTCGGAGCAACGTAAACTGATATAAACATCGCGCATATTATTCCCAAGTTTTGCGTGCGATTACGAGCGGCGAATTCGATCGTATTACCCTCGTTTGCAGAAATTTCCTGAATCGTTTCGCACAAGGTGCGAATCGTTTCCAGAAGAACGTCGACACCGCAACGAATCGCGATGGGTGAACGGTGAACACAGTATTTGCACACGTAGCCCATCTCGGTTCCGTTTCGAGCGTTTTCCAAACACGACGGAACATCGTTTTCCCGCTACCGTTGCGAGAACTCGTACAATATAAACGTGAGCGACGAGGCGCGATGAGCTCCCCCCCTCATCAAACATTTCCTATTCCAGGTGTGGTTCAAGAACCGACGTGCCAAGTGGCGCAAACAGAAACGCGAAGAACAGGAACGTATGCGGAAACTTCAGCTGGAGCAACGTCAGCGTGCTGACGATACCGTGCCCACGCCTACGGTCAAGGTGGCCGATCACTTGACGCTGACCAGGCAGCAACAGCAACAACAACGCGAGCAAGATACCGACAGCTCGGACCTCGAGGTGGCATAGTCGAAATATCGATTTTAGACACTCTTCGTCCGTTCTTTCTTTTTCTTTTTTTTTCTGTTACTCTCATCATCGTTGACGATCACGGGGATCCAGACACGACAGATCTTTCCCTCGAACCATCCATTTCCGAAAGGGTAACCCATGTACATATAAATACGAAATTGGGGTGTAAATATGTTTGTACATATAGCTTACGATCGATGTGTATAGTAGGTAGTGAAATAAATTATTGATTCGAGATACTGAATATTCGAGGGTGATATTCTTTCTTGTATCCGTGACAATTCCACTTCCGGATTTTTCTCACTTTATAACGTCGAACGGAGACTTCTGTTTGATCGTGGTTCGTATAATAAAATATTACACGCAATAAAATCAATTGATTTTATAGTGCACGTTCTTTCGCGACATTGAACCTGGCACGAACAAATCGATTCATGCAAATCGAAAACGAAATAAAAAGATACAGGCATCGCTATGCAACGATACGAGCGGTGCAAAGGTATTGCAAGGAACGGAGAAATGAAAAATTCTCGTAATAAGAAAATCGCGAGAAATTATTCTCCCCAGGAACTGTGTTTCTATTTTCCTGTTAAACGTGATTTCCGCATGAAAAAAAAAAGAGAACCTGGACAGTGATTAAAGTACCGCAGCGGTTTCGGTGTCGTCGTAGTTGGACCTTAGTTCTACGTGGCTTGACGATTACATTACTAGTATTGTGCGATAAGGGTGAAATAGCAGCTGGCTCGGTGGCAGCGCCGACTCATGGACACGGTAAGTTCGCCGCGAGACGAAAGTTCGGGGCAAGTTCGGGTAAGTACATAAATCCCGAGGGCGACCAGGAACTAAGACGTTCTCTTGCGGTGCAACTTTAATAGGTTCCAGCGCCGTTGCTGCGTTGAGACCTAAAGACGATCAACTTAAACGCGGCTTCTTTTATTTTCACCGTCGCGTCGCGGAGGAACCCCTTCTTTTTTCAATTATTCGAAGTCGACAAGTTTGCTTCTAGTCGCTTGATATTTTTCTTTCGCTTCTCGAGATGTTTGTGGAAAGCTGCTCTTTGTCGTTACATTTGACCGGACGCGCTGATTAACTGTGTCACTATATAACTTTTATATATGATAACTTTCGGGCAATTGGTTTGAGACTGAAACGTTATTCCTAAGGGTTTTGGGGTTAAAACTTGACGGAAGGAGTAATAACGAGCGGTTAGCAACATTTGGTGTAGCCGGATAAATTTTCAGTCCGGACAGAATGAATTTTGCTGGCGAAAGGATGAATCCTTTTTCAATTCACTGTTCTTGCGTTTAATAGCGATTACTGTCATCTGTTCAATGAAAAATATCAAAGAAATACGATACAATAGAATTTCTTCTGAAATAATATAGCGATAAGCATTGTTTGATAATATGGTCATTATCTGAAGGAAATACTGGAACACGGTGAACGAGAATTAAACGTATTTAATTAGGAACTGTGAAATGTGCGTGAAAAATGGCCACGCGCATTTGCAACACGTTGCAATACAGGATTTATACACTTGCTGCAACGTAACATGCGGGACCAAAGAAGAATCATTGACCTTTACAGCACAGTTTATCGATCGTCTTCGCAGTTTCCGTCCTCTTGTGCTTCCATTTCTTCATGTGCCTTTTCTTCTCCTCGTCGTACGGACATTCCACTTTGCCCATCCTTTTGCCCCTGTCCTTCTTGTCGACCACGCCGACCGGGAACACGGACGGACCCACGTCCATGACCTTCAATATTTCAATAGGATTCAGAGCGAACTGACTGCACTCCGGCGAGCCGATCGTCAGCACCAACACCGTGATGAACTTGTAGAAATACGTGGATCTAAACAGATACACGACGCCCTCGCCGTACGTAAATAACGGCGGTCCGAAGGAGTTCACGTCGCACATGTAATAAGCTCCGCAAAATTTGAATATACCCAGACAGGAACTTTCGCACGTCAGAATTCCGAATTGATACTTCAGAAACAGCTGTTCCAACGATTGCCACAGGTACTTGGACGATTTCGAATACAGCCTACCGCAAATGGCCGGCAGAACCTTCGCCTCGAACATCGTCTCGCCGATGTTGAAATGGCTCATCAGATACCTGTTCCAACAGTTCACGTGGCTGTACTCACTCTTGGTCGACTTGAAGTCTGCCTCCAGTTTGCTGTACGTGTAATACCTATCACCGCACATGACGATCACGTCGAGAATCTTCGAGCTCCAATACTCCGGTGCCATGATCCTGGTCATTCCGGCGCACACCACGTAACAGGCGTACGTTTGCATCCCACGATTTTCCCTCTCGAACATGCCGTCCGTAATATGTATCTCGCCCCACAAGGAGAACAGCTTGTTCGATTCTTCGACGACGTACTGGTGCCAACGCATCTTTCCCATACCGGTCTCCTTGGTGCTCTTCTTCTTTTGAGGGGCCGCCATGCATTTCGCCCAAGTGATCTTGTACAATTTCAGCCACGTTGGCTTCTCGATCGCTTCCTTCAAATCGTCCTCCTCCTGTTCGATCGTGCACGGATCCCTCACGTCCAACGGATCGAACGGGCAATCGTCGATGGTTTTCCTGCTGACAAGGTGTTTGGCCGGCTTAGGCGCACCTCGTTGCAGAAGTCTCAGATTGTGGATCTGACAACAGTGATGCCTTATATGGAAAATCTGGATCGTGTAGAACTCCTCTTCCGTATCTTCCTTGGTTTCTTCTGGTTCTGTCGCGGCTTCCGGCTGCTCTGCGCCACGAGCTTCGTCCGTCACACCTGGCGTCTCTGTTGCCCCTGTATCTTCTGTGACTACTGTACCTTCTTCGTCCTCGACACCTTCCTGACCTTCCTCAGCGGTTAGCGTAATTTCTGTAGCTTCCGATGGCACCGCGCTTGCCGTTTGCGCCGCTTCCGGTTGAGGTGTCTCGACTTCCTGACCGCCCTGTTCCGGTTTCTCCACTTCTGATTCATCCTTTTCCGGTTTCTCCACTTCTGCCTCGTCCTTTTCCGGTTTCTCCACTTCCGATTCGTCCTTTTCCGGCTTTGGCGCGGAGTAAACGTAGGCCCTCAGCAAAAGGATCATCAGATGCCTTTTGAGTGATTGTCTCGTGCAAAATTTCATGATGCAGGCGTATCCGCTGTCATCCCAGTAACCGAACTCGTTGCACCGGTAAGGGTTGTATAAGTACCAGAAGAGATTGTCCTTCCAAAATGCCACACAGAAACGTGTGGTACGAAATATGCAATTGCGATAGCGTATTTTCAACGTGTCGAACCATTCCTCGATCTTCCTGGTCCCCTTGTGAACGGGGGCGTTTTGTTCGTCGGTTATTTTCTCGGAGCCGATCTCCAATTCAACGTTCATCAGTTCCTTCCTCTGCAGCACCACCTTTCGCGTCATATTCCTCTCCTCGTAATCCCATGGAACGTCGGCCACTATGGGAACGTCGTTCAGTTCCTGTATTAATTCCACTTCGACGCTGTACTTATAGTTGTATACAATGATGTCGTCCAGCCTCTGTTTGTCTTTAATGTTGATCATACCGATGTGAGTGTACAGCATCCACGCGTGATCGTAGATATAATCGATGTTCGCGTTCCAAGCGTACTTATATCTTACAGGGATACATAAAGCAATTAAGAACAGCTGGGAAAAAGGAAATCAGATTTTAGTAATCGAGACGGAGAAATTAACTCTAAGCACCGAGAAGCTAAAATTTCCAAGTGACAATATTGCCCAACCGGATTACCAATACTTCGCAAATAATAATTGATTCGTTCGTAGCCTCCATGACATGTCTCTGCGTTCCTTTTGCATAGCAAATATTTTACCGTGTACGCATGTTCAAGAATGGAGACGAACTATTCCACTTCGATTCATTTTCAATTTTACGCCGTTCAGGAATAACGATCGGTTAACGGACAGAAATATTTGTCAATCGTCTCTGCAATAAATACCTCAACTGTGTTTTGGCCAATAGCGCAATGACCGCAGGATAAAAGCAAAATTTCCACGTTTTCCGCCTTCCTCGTAGCACCCCAAGTTCCGGCAAATGCATGCCCTTCAATCCACGAAGGCATACGTCGGCGTACACCCTGGTGCCCCGGGTTCTGGAGGGTAACTCGAAAATGATGTATTCACCGTCGACTAAGCCGTAATGTTCACCCGCGGAACAATCCACTAATGTCTCCGCAGTGGGTAACGGACAATGTTGTGGTATTCTGGCGTGGCCTAATTCCTTCCGATCAGAATAATCTTTGTTCGGTTCCTCGATGAGCTCGTGAATATTCTCCGGCTCGCAGGGAAACAAATCTCTTCGCTTTTTCCTTTTCTGCTTACGCCGTTCCAGTAATTCCTTGGTCAAGTCCCGCATTGTACACGGCCACATACCGGGCCCATTTTCGCTCGCGACTTTCGTCGCAGAAACGTCTATCGCGTTGTCCGACTTGGACGGGTGTGCCTGAAGAAGTGAACAAGACTCGTAGCAGAGGATTCTCATCCGTAAAAATATTTTCGATTATGTATACCGGCTAGATTGATATTATTTAACAAAGTTATTCAAGCACGGCTTGAACCTTGAATAAGGATCCTCATATTTTATAACAATGCAAGCTTCGTTTTTGATATGTCGTTTACCATTGGTTCGATATTAATCGATTTGATTAAATATGCTTACGCGATCGTTCAAGTCGAATCACAATTCTTGAATACCCATTTTCTAAGCTGTTTCTAAGGGTTCATTCATTGCTAGACGAGTGTACGAATATTGAAGTGCCGATAATGAATATTGAATAGCTGAAAGTGTATCGAGATTCGCGTGCAGAAGTGAATGTTACGTTTTCTACGCGCATCTTCCTGATTCAACGTTCTTATTCAATGTTACCCGTTCATTATCGACTAACAGGCAAATTAGCACGCATATTTTTCCATATACGTATGATTTTTTGCTCCGGTAGTTTGTTCGGCAATTTCAATTCGTCCCGAAGCTGAAAGGCGGTCAGCGGAAAACACTTGTAATGCGCCGTTAAATCTTCCTCGGATTGCAGGCGAGGAAATTTCCTAAGATTGGCAGGCTTTCTCTGTTTGTAAATGTCACGCTCTATCAGTTCTTCCTGATCTTCCATAAACCTGAAGAAAGTGCGATACCGGTTGCCCGAAAGAAATATAGGAAATACATTTGACACTTTCGCCGATTCTTACATGTTCATGTAGAGATTCCAAAGCGGTGCGTCCTCGCATTTCCATTTTTCCGTATCCGCACATCGTTCCACCCAAGTTCGCTTTTTCCTTGGCCTCTGTATGAGCGGACCTGCTACAGTTTCGTCGGCCGCTTCATCAGTTTCGGTTACTTCGCCACCCTCGTAATCTTCTTCCCCTGTTGCATCTGTAGCGAAATCTGTCGTACCATCTCCTTCGCTTTCGGCGTCAGCCATTCTCGTTCGATTATTCTTCGGTTCCTTCTTCGCTGGTACACTGTGGCCCCTGGCACTTTTCGATTAATTTAGAACAGTTTCGCCGAACTCGCGCGCAGTTTATCTTAACTGAAACGCGTCAAATCATGTTTGGTAGGTAAGAGCGCGACAGTGTTATAATAATTTCGTCAACGGCACCGGATTGATGATTATTTTAAGATCTATTTCGTGACATGACAATATTTTAGCTACAATATTTGACAGAAAATTTTGATGTAACCTAACGAGTAACAAGCTACGTCGAGCATGTGACGCTCGATCTTCGTGTGAAATTTGAATTTGTCGCCGGAAGACATGTTTCGATCGTTAAAATTGAAAAATAATTTTGTTCGATATGTTGATCGGTTTGTATCGTATCGTACCGTATTGTATCGTATCGTATCGAGGGAGAGAGAGAGAGAAATGTTGCAATAAAAATATTTTACTGATTATTTTACGTTCCATAGTCTATTTAATAACGAAGGAAATTGTGTCGCTCGAATTTTCATTTCATTTAAAATAATATTTCAAATATTGGTATTATTTTTCGAAATATGAATTATTGGGGAAGGCCGACGCGAGCCAGGAAGCTGAACAAATGCGGCCCCCCCTCAAAAGGGCTGACGAAAGATTTAAAGTGTTCCGTTCTGTGATTTTGTAATTATTTTCCTCCCAAGTGGGGAGAAACCTTAGCGGGGCAAGCAATCTCGACGCGTGAAGCCAGATCGCGAAGCAAAATTTTCAAAGTGTTTATAAAATTACGCCGATAGGCGATGGAAATAACGTGAAACCTTAGTTTCAGAGTAACATTCTGATTATTATTGGATTTAGGAGCCCCGCGCATGCATCAGTGCCAAGTAATACCTGTTGCGAACACCGTGAAAAATGTTTCCTTGAATTTTGGAAAAGAAAAAAGAGGAATAAAAGAATGGAGATTGATCAGTACGATCAATTGCGAGGTACGTTTTCAACGAAATGTATTTTTTGTTTTACTCTACTCTAACGAAATATCCTATGGTTTACAGATGCCCGTTAAATAATGAATGGACGAACTGATCCTTTCGAACGGTTTCCGAACAATGAGATAAAAAGAAGTGTCTCTCAGATTACTTTAACATACTGACTTTTTCAAATCCACAAATGCGCTTCTTGTGCTTATAGAGAAGGCTTTCCAATATGTACTGTCAGGCTCACTAAAATATCGGTAACACCAGCCCTTGTATTACCAATCGCCACGTTTTTCCTTTTCGCAAACCTTCGAAATTACAACAAAATCCTATAAACGTTATAATAATATCAATATATAACAATCTTATTGAACCAAATATTAGACCAATTTGCCGGAGCAAAAATAAATTGCCGCAGAAAAAATATCTAGTACACATTAATTGAGGAGTGAATGAGAAAGCGAGGTGCGCGCGTGTTATACGTGATTTATGACACAAAAATAATTTCGCAAGGTCTGAGCAACATTTTATCCGACTGTAGCGAATAGCACATATAGATCGTTGAACGAGAATAGACGTTTTCAACTGTAAGTGCAAGCTACTCCTTAACAGGTATCCATCGAGATAACGAAAATGGGGCCAGACTTTCTTTCCTCGATTTTTCTAGTAAAACGAGAAGAAGACATTCGAACGGTCCGTGGATGTACCCCGTGGGAATCGGCGCACCAGTGGAAGTCAAAGTGAATTTGAAGCTGAAATCGGTCTGATCCCCGCAAGGTTTCACGATGAAGCGAAGTTTCGCCGAGCAAATCAAAGGCCAAGACAACTCTGTCGGTGAAATTTTAATGAACCACCTCGCACAGTTCCATCGAGCAAAAGGTGGATCGATTGTTTGAACGGTGCACGACTAATTCTCGAAAGCTCGTCGAAATGAATTATTACGCGAGACACGACCGCGTAGTATAAATTACAAACGATTCCAAGCGGGTAAAATGGTACGACGAATCGAGTATACCCCACATTGACGTACGTACCAATGATTTTGATATTTAAATTACTTTCGAAACGCGATATCAACCTGGACTTAATCCATGGCTTTCCCTGCACTTGCACGTTGATACATTTTCTCTCTGATTAACGATTGCTGTCCGATCGCGGTAGACTTGATGAACGATATACAGGGTTCGTTAGAATTATAAGTACGAACTGCGCTTGGCGACGATGTTCGGGCGAATGGGGCGAAGGGATGACAATGGGCACGGTAGTGTTCGAGGAATGGGCGAGACTTGGACCTGTTCCGCGACGTTTTGTCCAGAATGTAAACAAATTATCAAAGAAAATATAGAAATGGCTGCCGGATTGTCCGCGTAATGGTTAATATTGAGTTGCCGCCGACGTCGTCGTCATCAACGTGAAACGATAAAACCGATCGTAGTGGGGTGCAATCGAAGAACAGCGTCGCGAAATCGAACGAGTGTCCATTAAATCCAACGTGGCGGGCCGTGTACATCCAGGACGGGAAGATTCATGTAGTACGAAGAGGAGAGAAGAAGCGGATTGCCGCTTATATACATACGTGCATGTACACGAAAGGGCACCGTGGAGGGAGAATGCAGAATAAACAGTGCATTATATGCAATAACGCACAAAACGCCCCTACGGCTGTACAGCCATCTCCTTCGAAAATTCCCGTACGGGAACGCGCACACGACCAATCCAATTAATTTTATTTTAATTACCGCATCGCCGAACACACGCCGATTGTTATTGTTTCGCCGGCGACGAATCGACTGACGGTTCGTTATTTTCCCGCTGACAATTTCTGTCTGCCCGCACCGCCGCGAGAAGAGACAATCGTTCGAATGGGAATCCGAATTTTTTTCAAAGTGAGACGCACGCTGTCGCGCTCCGTTCGTGCACAACAGATTTCTATGGCCGCCATCGTTTTTCATTTTCCTCCATTTTCCTACCCTCTCGATCGTTCATCGGAGACAGCGATAATTGTGAGTCAACGCGCGACGTTCTCCGCGACCCGCTCTGTTCATTACGTTGTGCGACGCAACTTGAAGGCGTTTACGTGGAATGTGACTACACCTGCGCGAAATTTCGCATCGAATCTGCCGGGCAATAGTTTTTCGGCGATTCGCGTTATTTATGCACAGGCGCATACGCGTGCTGCCGGTGCAAATATTTGCGAACGACCATTAGCACGTAATCACGTGCGATTCGACGGTGTCGTAACCATCGAAGTACTGTAATTACGTTAACAGTGGAAAAGCGAGCAGTATCGGTTGCGCGACATTATCGAACACACCGTGATTATCAAACAATTATTACGTTAGTTACGTGTTATTGTTATGCCTGGAAGCATTGCACAATACCCGCTGTCTAAGTCGCCCCCTTTTTCGCTGCGACGATGGAAAGAAATTTGCGAACGCAATCGAATTTCGGTGCTAAGCGTATTAAGTTTTATTCATTATTTAATTGAATGCAATTTTTGTTTTTTTTTATCGGAGGGAAGATTTATGCACATGAACGAAAAGTCATTATTCTACGGGCGAAAACCCACTGCCTCGACACGGACAAAAGTTTTCCACGAAAATCCACACACGGGTAAAATTTCGAGGAAATTCAATCCCCGATAATTAAATTAACCAAAACGATTACACCAATACGATCCATTCCGAATGTAATTCGAACCGACAAAATTAATATACCTTTAATTATCGTTTCCCGGTTTCTGTCGATGTTAATGTGTACCACGAATGCTTTATTGAACATCTTCGAGCCTCCCGTTCTTCTCCCTTGCGGGTACATACTAGACGAACTTGTTTAAACAACTCGAACACGTAGTCTACAAGCGATCCGAAACGCAAATCATAATCACAGATTAAATTTCTGGTAAACGAAAATAATTCAGGGAGCGACGACTTGCTGCGACAACACGATTCTGACAAAATCAGAGTTCAAAAATACATTCGAATGATACAGTGTGCACACGAACACTGGGTTCACTTGGGGCATTCAAGAATACTTTATATCATTACTATCGCATACATTTTCATTGCATATCTCGGTGAAGCGATTTCGTCAGCGAGACAAGCGCGATTTCATTTCAACATTACTACCAGAATGTTCCAAATTATTATCCCGAGGTGTATCAAGTTAACTGTCGCATGGAATCAGGCTTAGCACGAAGAAGCAAAGAATGAAAAAAGAAGGAAAACCTCACGAAAAACGAAACGTTCTGTGCAACAATAATCGCATTCCCCTATCCCGATTTCCTTTAACGCAAAGAATCACCGTGATACGGTTATCACCGCGATCATCGGTTCACCAACAAACAATACTTCTGACGCATGAAACTCTTCAACACTCTCCCGTCAATTACACCGTCCAGATTACCCGGCTGCACCCTACACCCTCTCGCGCGTCGCGCCATCGATCCCGTTCTACTCCACGATCAGCCACCGCGACCGCTCGAATCTCCTCGCGAAACTAAACGGAGGCACAAAATGTCCCCAGGAGGGATTTACGGGGCGCGAGAACCCGACGGAAACGACGGGCGTCGGTTCCAAGTAAGGGAACTGTCATCGTTGCCGCGACCTCTCAACGTACCTGTCCCCGAGGCCAGTCCTTTTAATTACCCGACGTTAAATTCTTTATCTGGTTGAAACAATGTGGCGGGCCCGTGTTTTCAGACCAAACAAGCCCCATGTTGATACGCGGTAATAGAATAATCTGGCAGCTGATTCCGGGGATATAGCCCGCGGTGATAGAAACCCACACGATTTCTGCACCCGGTCTCTGCGCCTACGTCCCAGAACGAAAATCAACCCCCTACCCCGTGCCTCGGTTTGCCTCACCATCTCCGTGCACCCTCGTAACCTCGTACGAGAGAGGCCAAACCCCCTTCCACGTGTTTACACACTCTGTGGCTATGCCTGGACAAATGGTTTCCGGTGCGGGGGGAAAGAACGGGGGGGGGTGTGGAGGCCATGGGGTACGTTAGGGGAGGGGGCCACCGCGCGTGACAATAAACCCGTGTCTGAATTACAGCCACGAGGCTTCCGCGATCTTACCTTCAATCGCTCGTGAACACCATTGAACGCATCAGCGTTACAACATAAGGAGCACGGGGCGAGTTTCACCTTTGCACGTTCGATGGTGTAATTTGGGGGGATGATTTGCAAGAGGTTATACAGAGAAGGAAGAACTATAGCGGTGACTATGATTTTAGCGGAAGGCTTTAGGGGAAAGCCGGTGGATTGCTTGAATGGATTAATTGATTGGACGTGTGGCACGAAGGGGAATATCGAGGAGTCGACTTTTCATTCTGAAATCGTATAAATGTTGTTCTATCTTGTGCTGCGCGCTGCTCCGCTATATGGCGGACGTTCGAAAAACCGATCCTTGAATTTGGAGGAATATAAAAGGGATGCGCGGTTGAAATGGTCGTTGTCGTATTTGGATGCGTCTAAATCTCTTGTAAATGAAATTCGTCGCCTTATCTAAGCTTGTCGATGTGCATTGATTCAAAGGAGAAAAACAATGCGCAGCGAACTGAATATTATTACGCAAGGGTATCTTTTCCTTCTATTCTTTGTCCATTTACCATGGCAGCCCTACGAATTAAGTAGACGCGCGGCAAATGTGCAAAACCTCCCGCGAAACGTATTCTTCCTGATAATATTACGAAAATTCACGTAACGACTGTTACGTGATCAACGCGCCCGGCAAACAGATATCGGTTGTGCCCACACGTGGAGAACACGTATATACCTGAATACGCCACCGTATCAACGTCGGTTCTTGGTCCCACAATTGCGAAACGATTGAAACACGGCATTTCAGACGGCAACTATTTTATTGTCCCCGACAGGTTCGATGCAAGCAACGCGAGCGTCAAACAAACCGCGGCTGTAAAAGTTCTCGGCCTCTTCTGCTGCTGATATCTTCATTCGTCGATTCGTTGGTAGGAAAAAAATTAAAAGGGGTTGGAGGGTGGACGGGGGACAAAAAGATCGATTCGTTTCCCTTGCGAGTCGAATATGTCCGTGTCGTTTCTTGATGCGAAGCGGAAACCCGGGCGAACGGGGTGAAAATTTGATACGTGAGAACCGGCGATAGTCATTTTGTGACATTTTTAGCAGTAACGAGACTTCAAAGATCAAAAGTTCTACCTCTTCGTCGCTTTTTAGTCGCTCGTTTCCTGCGTTTCCTTTGTACGGGCTCAGACGTCGAAACAGATAGGAGGAGGACGAGCGGGGAGAGAGAAAAAAAAAAAGAAAAAACGAGGAGAAGAAACAAGTACGTCGACTGTGTAAAAGGACGGCGCACGATCCGTATTTGCAAAAAGGAAGTCTTCTCCTTGACGTTCCACTTTGCGGAATGTTACCAGCTTCCTCGTACGTAACGAGATGACGTAGAGGGAAGTCGCGCGTAAAGAAGAGCGATGAACGCCGTTCCCCGCTTGCTACGTTTCCCATTGTTTTATTTGCGCTTCCCGCTCGTCACCTAACGAGCCGTCTTCCTTTCTTCTTTGCCGGGATCGTTCTTTCACGCTGGCGAGACACGACGCGGAGAAGGAGGGCATAAAAATGGGCAAACAAGCGGGCGTCGCGTCGCGAGAGTCATAAACTCCCGTCTCGCAGGTTTATGTAAACCATCGTTATCCTGATCTTCGTCCCTCGAGCATTTTCTCCTATCCGTTCCTTGAATTATCTCGAATACGGTGCTCTTTTCATTTAACCTGACGTTGCAAAAAGGAGAAAGAAATGGAACAAACAAGCATAAGCAAGGGAAACGAAAGAAGGAGATACGGGACGAGAATTTTGCTAGCAGCTCGAACGCGCGATAATTGCTTCTCGTTTCACGATCGGTATGAAATGTGTTTAACTTCTTTCGCGCGGGTCGACTTCTCGTCTAGCCATCAATTAAGCGCACCGACCTTCAACGGAATTCCGACTCTCCGCTGGAAGATTCTAATCCAATCTAAAGCAACGAACGGGGGTGGGGGCGGAGGTTAATTTAATTAAACTCTTCTCGTCGAAAAAATTTCGTCGTGAAAGAAAATCAGGTAAGCTGTACTCTTTATCGATTTCAGCCACCCTTCGCTGCCGTGAATGGTTTCGTTCGACGTTGATCCCCCTTTATTGAAGAAGACAGGTCGGATAATATTAATTAATAGGTTGATTAACTCACCGTGACGAGGAAGCGGCGTGGTTGAACGTTTCCAAAGTTTCCCCGTAATCAAATGAAGCGATGAGAAAGAGCGTGAGCAGGTAACGCCAGGGGTGAGATTGAGCTTTAGGGTCGAGTGAACTCACCTTTGTCGGAACTACTGTCGGGAGTCTTTATTTTAAGGGATTTCATTTCCATTAGTGCGCCGAAGAAGCTCAAACGAATAAAACCTGCCAGAGCAGTCTGCTCGCCGTCAAAGCTGTGAATTTTCTCGATTTTTAAACGGTCCTCGTTTCATCCACATTTTAATGTGTTAAATTTCGAATATCCATTCGATCGAGCAGCTCGAACGCAGTTTTGGTGCGGGCGACGCGTTGGACGATATTTATTCTTTCCCTTTCATTCTTTGCCTTCGAATATTATATCCAGTCACTTTGGACTTGTGAAGATTTGTTACTTATGTCTACCTAGACTCGTTGAAAAATATTTGCCCGAGTTTACGCCGAAGACAGGACGAGGTGTGCCTACTAATGGGCACATTACTAGTTCCTTGTCCTTAATTGTTCACTGTTTGCGAACCTAATTCTTGCCTGAAGAAATCGAGTACACGGCACACGTGTATAATGCACGGCTGCTTTCTTATCGGACGACTTTCAAGGATCGTTGCTCAATTGGAATTACTCGGGACCGGTGCAAATTGGACGGCATTAATCAATTGGTAATAATTAGTGATGTACAGATAAAGAATTATTAAGCACGTTGAGTTTCGATTCGTGCATTTTCTTCGATAAACATCGCGCAAACATTTACCACTCTCTACAATTATAATTGCTCAATGACTTATTTAACGGAGCAAACGTTCTCAATTATACATCGTGCACGTTCCAATAATACAACACTCTGTAACCGTGGCAATGTTATTCGGCGCACTTTTCGATTAGATATTACCAAATGACCAAGAACGAATTGAATTAGTCTCGCAGATCAGAGGCATCGTAACAATATCCTTGACGCAATTTCAATAATAAACTTTCGTACCGAAAAATTCTGAATTCCTAATATAAATTCCAACGAAACCGTAATTATTTACCAGTGCACATCTCATAAATCAATTATACAGTCGACTCGGCAAGTAAGCTGACGCTCTAACCAATAGTTTAAACGTATAATAATAACTGCAAAGTGTACATTATCATCACAGTACATGTTCACGCGGTTATAACGTATTCCTTGCAGTGCGAGAACATAAAAAAAAAAAAAAATGCATTACAACAAATTAAGTTCGACCGGTTCGCCGTCCGTGGCTCATCATCCGGCGAATCCTCGAAAGGGATTAACTCGCCAATGAGAACACGCTATCGGAGCAGTCAGTGGCACCCGATTGCGTGACAGGAGTCAAAGCATTCGAAAGCAACGAGTCCTTCATTCGGGACGAGAAGAGGCAGTTAATAGCTGGAGGACAATAGCGTTGGGGTTGGCTGTTTCAAGGATCCTAGGAGTAAGTACCGGGGGGTAGGTTTGGTCGCAGGCGTGACTGTGTGAGACCCTCGCTGAGATAATTGAGCCGTCAGCTGCATGAGCCTCGAGCGCCATGATAGCGCCGGGATCGCCACCCTCGCGGATGTGTTTTCTGCTTGGAGCGGCAAAGGAACACTTAGAGCGCGCAAAGAGTCCTGGCTCGAATTACCCCAAAAGCGATCCCCTGCATCTGAGACGTTCGCACTTTGCCTAGATTGCTATGATAATTTTAACGTCCAATCTCTCTATCGGCCTTTCACCGTCGAGCGATTACTATCGGGCGATCCGTGCGTCAGAAAATTCGCGACTTACCCGACAGAGATTTCTTTCCCGGCTTTCGGTGAGACGTACTTTTTTTCCGCGCGATCGAGATCCGACTTGTTCGTTGGAAACAACAATCTTTGCGCGGATCGGTGCAATAATTGAAACGAGCGGTGCCACGCGTCGGCGTACGCGGATATTGGCAAGCTACTGCTACTGGTCGCAGTTGAAACAGTTTTCGAATTAGCCGTACGATTGAACAAATAATTTGCTATAATTATAGCAATTGAAAAGTGCAATCGAGATACCGTATTACAGAATCACGAGGAAGTTGTCGAAATTGTTGATCCGCGTTAAGCGCCGATAAAATTTTCCCTCGAAAAGCGATAACTCCGTCTTATAACGGCGCAACGTTCGAATAGGAAAATTATTACGTTCCGACGGGTGCCGCGAACGAAGAATAAAAAGTAAGCAGTGTTACCGGGACTATGCGAAGCTTTGTTGTGAAAAGAACTTGGAACCTATCTCGACTCGTTATAATCCCTCTAACTCGATGCAGGATTCAGTAATGCGAGCCGACGCGTGAAATCCCGACGGGTTTTCCCGCGACGAGAATTCAGCCGGGGAACCCTCCTAGGTATGCAGCGACAGTTTCAATACTGCCGGGGAAACCGGGAAGGACGGAAAATCTGCATAGGCCCGCCCGTTCTTTCGAAATGCCACGTAAGTATCTTTGCGAATCGAGCTCGACGGTCGGTTTCGTCCACCCCTTAACTTCCAACGATCTCGCAACGGACGTTGATTTGACATTCGGCTCACGATATTTCTCGAACAGCCATTCAATTACAACGCGGCGCAACTTCGATACGACGGGGACAAACGTTGCTGTGCAAACTACCGCCTGATAAACAATATCCAGCGATCCGTCGAACAATTATCTCCTTGGCAAAACTGTTAAGCCGAACAAACCGAGAGCCAACGTTCGTCGGGGGGCAACGTGGAAGAGGTACCGACGCGACGCGACAGCAGCGGTGCAATTTATCAACCCTTCGTTGTAATCTGCCGCCCTTTATCGCGGCCCTATAAAATGTTGGTGCACGGGGCGCGAGATAAAGTGGTATAGAAATAAAATTACCGACCGTGAACAAAGGGCCTCCATATTGCCTTGCGCAAAACTGGAAAAAGGGCGGCCGAAAAAAGAGGAGGAGAGAAAGCAGACGGGCATCGTTCGTAGCGCGTTGCGCGTTATTGCAGACTTTACGAGGCATTCGGTGGAAGAAGAGAGAGAGAGAAGGAAAAGGGAGCACGTGAAAAACAGAATTAGAGTTAGGGGAAGAGAAAAAAGGGAGGTAGAAAGAGAGAGGCAGTAATGCGGACCGATTATACGTCCCTAGACACAGATACCTCCCTCTTCTTTTATCATTCTTCTCCCTCCTGCGATTTCCCCTTGAGGAAGTTTCAACGATCCCCTCCAAAACGCCTGTGGAGTGGAGAGGACTCGTTTAGGTAAAATGCACATTCCAGAGGGATGGAAAAGTAGAGGGGATCTCGTGAAGTCTCGACGACCGACGGGGTTGATGGTTTCCACGGGGGCCACACCCACCACCCCTAGAGACAGCCAATCACATCCATGGGCCGAAGGGTTGCCAGCGATCCGAAAGCTGTCATCGTGCCGGGTTCCGGCTTTGCCTGGCGTTGCACGATATAAATCTAGAATTTAAGGTCTTAACTCCTCCTTTTCGACGTTCAAACGGTCCTTACGGCTTCACTGCGAGCATTCCGCGAAAAGAATTTAACAAAAAGACTCTGGGCATCTGGAGAAACTCTGTTCTTGTCTCGTTTGCTGTTTATCGGCTCTAACGTCGCTCGTGATTCTCAGAGAATCTTCGGATAGCTGACTCCTTCCCGGGGAGAACGATACTGCTTATTATTCGGAAACGCCAATAGTATCGCGATATGTAAGTGTCTTCTGTGTGCAAAGGTTGAGAGGTGAATATTAATTCCATTTCAGGGGGCGGATATTGTATTGACATTCGTGTAACAGAATTTTCGGTGGAATTCAAATCGTATTGAGTTGTTGCGCCGTAGAAACGCCGTGTATAATTCATAATATTGACCAAACTTTTTAAACGAACACTGACTGTGGTCACTGGATCGTCTTCGATCACTATCGATATTCATTAACGTTGAGTATCGGCGGTGATTATAATTCTTCCATGAACTGCATCACCGATCGTGCATCAGTACTTTCAACGATACGACAGGATGATATCCGTGATCGCTCAACATCGGTGTGCAATATTCAGTACTGTAGTTGTGGTCTGCGATAAGAAACATTGTCTCCAATGGTGTACTTACTCGTACTCGACACTTTTCTATTTCCAGAACGCGCTTACTGTTATCACGATAATATTGTTCGCTTCCATTCGTATGTAAGCGAAGGGACTACAATAAATTAAATTACTTATCTTCGTATAATATTTCCACAAGTTTGTCTACTATCGCAAACTGTACCACACATTCTACATTCATCATTATACATTCGTGAACGTAAAAGCAGCAGCGTAATCACGACGACACCGTGCAACGAAACCACTGTTAGTCGATTATCACCCGCATAAGGATTCCCATTTGCCGGTTCAAACAAGGATTCGCAATGTTGCTGTTTGATGCAAACGCACAGATGCACGATGGGCCTCCTCTCCTCTCCAATTCGCCCGGCTGTTCATTAATCAAGTCAGCGACTCAAAATGGCTTCCTGCCTAGTAACACCCTCGGATCGTCTCTTTTCGCTGTCACCTTCTGCAAATACGGCTCTATCAATGCAGAATCTCTCGCGTCGTTGGGCACGGTCTCTTTGATTTTCACGATTATATTCTGAGTTGACAGGTGCGCGCTAATGTGGCCAGGACGCGCCGTGTCGACACGTGTGCAAGTACGCGTGAACCTGTCCCACGTTTCGCCGTTTCATCTGTCGCAAGTGTCTCTATTACACTGTACAATCACGCCTTCGAGCGTCGGGCCAAGTATCGATTCGTTCATGGGTCGCTGGGAAAAAGAGACTTTCACCCTGATTGATGATAATCGTTGGAATGAAAGGAACCGATTGATGTGGGGGCCGATTTGGATTAGAGAAACGTTAAGGTGCTGCATCGGTGTAGTGCGTTTTATCCTTGCTCTTCCTTCGACAGCGATTATTTTGGGCCGATGTTCTATTTTTTCGATTATTTCGATTGGTTCCTTTTATAATAGCTGTTAATAAATATATACGAGAAGCCGTGATACGTTGATGATGGATTGCGATGATTCGTGGGGCCGGGGTATTCTCGAAATTGAAATGTGCTTACTTCTACGGTAATGCCATTTATATTGCACCATTTTAATCCGTTTAAATTAAACGTGTACTTAGTTGTGCAACTTTTATTTCTCGCGTTTGCACCATTAATAATGCCTCGGCGGTCCTTTGTGCGAACCCAATTAACCCCCTATATTATTGTTAAATATTTAAACACGTGGCCCTAGTTCGCAACAGTGCGCGTTCCACTCGTGAAATTCGAAATCCGCCATGAAAGTAAATTGCTTGGTTATTTCAATTTGCCACTGTACCATGATTTTGATCCAGATCATGATTTTTGTTACATTTCGAACTTCGTGACCACACGGGGCAAAATGAAATGGCAATAAATGAAACGGCCACCGCCCGGTGTAATCTAATTTATTAGCCTATTTCCGTCGAACGCGTGTACGCGAGTTTTGATTACTACGAATTTTGATTACCGTTCAATATCGGTGTTGTAACCGCGACCGGCAATAATAGACAGACCCCGAAACCGCGGAACGTTCGTACACAACCGTGAACGACCGAACAAATTGTCTTTTAATTAATAGCGTCAAATGGAACTAGATATTTGAACGCTCTAAATCATCGTCATTAACGCACGTGCGTGCCTTAACCATCGTGATCGTGCCACACACGTTCGTTCCGCTCGTTTGAAAACGAAAATTTGCCCTAGCATAGAAAGACTCGTATCGAATCCTGTTGCGAAGAATGAGTAACTTCCGTTCGCGTTAATAACAACGATTTTACAAATCAAATTAACTTTCTTCGAATTGGATATGTGCAGGACGGGAAATGGTATTCGTGAATGCGTTATTGAGAAAAAGCAAGGGGTGCGAAAAGGAAAACAACAACGACTTAATATATATGCTAAAATATCGGAGCGATTTATAACGAGATTCGATAGATATCATCTGACAATCCCCGACAATACGCGAGCATTAAGGCAGAACGTGTATGATAGGAGCGTTGATTCTGGGGATGGCGATAATAAAAGGGGTTGGCGTGCAACCGCAAGCGAGACCAGATAATTGCGCTGTCAGAGACAGTGCCAGCTGGTTGCGCATTGATATCGCGTACAATTCTACAAACTATTATTTTCGCCTGTTGCCTCGACTGATATATTATGCGACACCGCACGTTAAACGCCCTCGATAAATCACATTCAATTTTCATCGCTCGTGCCGCGCCGTTCGATTCGAAAATGCTTGCCCGCGATCATGCATTTTGCTCAGGGACCAGGATACTTAATCTGCGAAGGTGCCATTAATTGAAGGATTCGAAGAAAATTTGGCATACTGATTCGACAAATTTTTTCGCGATACGTTCATGTGTTGTTGGAAAAATTCTCCCTTGGTCATTATTGTTTCTTTCTTTTCCTCACCTAGGAGTCCAGGCCAATGCTATTTTTGTTAGGTACACTTTTGTGAGAACGAATCTGTAACACCTGTTCAATTTTTGCTCACTGATAATCTATCGATAAATAAATTGACGATTATGAACGCGGCTCATTTATAATTAAGAATTCCGACGTTTAATTGGGACAAGTACACCGAGGTTCTTGATAAACCTAAATGTACCTTTATACGCATAAATGAAAATGGGATACGCTTATTAATTATAAACTGGATAGAAAAATTAAGTACGCAAAAAGTAGGAAATAAATAAAAATACCCCCCCAAAAAGAAACACACGCAGCTGTCGGAAACTTTTATCCGCAGCTTTATATACGAAACCAAAGATCGGCCTGTGCTCGCAATAAATTACTCATCGGGACAAAATAATCAAGATCTACTGGGGAATCGAAATCAAAGCCATCCGAATTGGACCGAATCGAAGTGTCCTAGCAGCTCGTACCTGTCGCGATTAAATGCGCATCGGCGACAGCCAGGTGAGCGTGATTAAGTCAATTTCGCAAAGAGCATCCTCGGTAGTTCTTGTAGATAAGTTTCGAGGGCTTTAATAGACATCCGTATCATGAGAGCACCATTAACTCTAGATTACAGCGCTGCGGTATTTACACAGCCCAGGGGCGTAACGTAATACGTGCTGGGTCTCTTCCCCCTTCTCAACCCTTGTGCTTTTGACCAGGTTCCCTCTCTCGCCCTCTCTCCTTCTTTCTCTCCCTATACTCTCCTTCTCCCTTAATACCCCTCTCTGTCGTGCTGCTCCTACTTTGTTAATCCCTCCGTCTCTCTCCATCTGTCCCTCGTGCCATCACCGCATCATCCCTATTTGCTCGACTATCCCCTCGAAATGTATCACTTCGCCTCATTTAATATCGTGGGATGTAGCCCGTAGTGACGCCATTGTTCTCGCTAACGGTGGATCACGGCTAAAATAATACCTGCTAATGGCTCCTGGTTTTAAACTGACAAAAACGGACAGGAGTGTAATAACATAATGCGAGATAACGCGGCAATGGTATATAGTTGCACGTCCGTCTGTCTTTCCTTCGCTGCTAACGCGAGCCAAACGTCGATTCGCCGTGTTTGAATACCGAAAGGGGGGGCGCTTTCTTTGAGCACCGAGAAACGAACATGATTGATTTCGAATCGTAGAGACATCGTGGTCCCGATACATTCGAACGAATTTGACGAATTCAAGGAATAGCTTGCTCAGATCGGTAAACGAAATATTTAATAAGCCGGGTCGCTTCAAGCAGTACCTATTTCTATAATCTGGAATCTGGTCTGACATGCAGTGTTAATAATTAGTTAAAAATGAATCGTTACCTTTTGCTCGAACAACGTTCATCGATGTTTCCAGCCTTCGTCTTAATCCATTCGCCGCGGTGCCACATTGCTTCTAAATCTAGTCCGTGTCGTTCGACTAATTACGAGCGGCAGGTAGGTTCACACATTTCAGCTACTATTTCGGTCCAAGAACTTCTGAAAGGTGCAACTTCGATTTCTACGCAATTTCCCTACGATGTAATTTATGAAATACATGTATCTATTATCGGTATCGCCTTGGTGTTTCCGTTATTTCAAACGCGTGTCAAGAATCAGCCGAATATCGCAGCTCGTTCGGAAATAAATTAAACCGGATAGAATAAAGACCCGGATGTGCGATGCATCCTTAGTATTTTAATCGTTTCCTGCCTCCCGGAGAGACGCTTTATTCCCCGCGATACGTTTACCGCGGTGGCAGCCCACGGTTCTTGCGAAATTAAAACCTCCACGGGCCCGTTCATTTTCACCTCTCGCGCGGCGCCGGGCGGAAAACGGCGAAACGCGAGCACACATCCGAATGACGTTTTCATCCGGCACGCGATACGGGCGAGCTACCCGTCGCAAAATCCCGACACGATCTTCGCAGTGCGTTACGAAAGCGTTCTATTATTTCTTGCCCCCGCGTATTATACCGCTGTACAATTTTCGCGGGCAGAGAAGAAAGCGCAATAGCGGGGAATAGAGAAAAAGAGTAGAAACGAGAGGGGAACGAGGTCGAAGTACGGCTACTCGGCTATGCACCGGACACAGCAGTAATTTGTAGTTTTTACGAGAAATTCTATATTTGCTCGAGCTTTTCATTAACCCGCTCGCGTTAACCGTACTGCGACACGTTAATAAGGGCTGCACGAGCAAAAGGGGTTCAGCGCTGAGTGGGCGCAGTTACGAGCCGGAACACGCCAAAGGGACGGCCGCAGTGAGGAACGGTAAAAAAAAAAAAAAAAGAAAAGAAAGAAAAGAAAAAGAAAACGGGGAGGAGAGAGCGAGCAAGTGGGAGAACTTTCCGCTGTTAATTAATTATTTCTGCGACAAATACCGTTTGGAAGCAGCGATCTTACATCGGACGTAACGGGGAACGAACGAAGGCGCGACGAATCGATCATGCACATTTCAACTTTGCACCGTTCTCTCGAATGTGCGTACGCGTGAAACACTTCGTTCCCATTTCTCAGCTTTATGCCTCGTCCCGGCACTTGGCGAACTGCTATCCATACTCTGAAAATACGTCAAAATACGTAAGTGCACGAATGTCGGAAACGTAATCATCGCTTGAGCATCTACTGCACAACTAAAAGTGCTTACATTCGTTGCCGGTGAAGAGCGAGGATCCATTCGTGCTATATACACATACAGGAACACAGGAATTAACAGCTGCAGAATTCACAGGATAATGGATACCGCGTTGCAGGATGTGTACGGACAAAAGTGTAGACAGGATGCTCCGAGAATTTAAGCATTCAACTAGATCTTCCGACACCTATTCGTGTCTTGTCTATCATAGGCACGAGTGGCGCTCGTTCCTCCAGTTACAAAACTATGCTAGCCAAGGGTCGTGCCTAAAACAATATTGTCGGGGGTGATAGAAGAGGGTGCACAAGGGGGGGGGGTGCCCTCGCGTACCCTGCACATTAGATATTTATTTAAGACCGCCCGACACGGCTGCTTTGCTCTTGTTCACCGTGGAATTCGTGGTCCGTGTAGGTGCAAATACATATACAGGACGTGCAGCTCACTGACGAAGGTACCAAGTAGTCGGGACTAAGTACCCCAAACCCGAAATGTTGACCTAGTTAATAGCCTCGTGTTTGATTTGACTACTGTTGTCCGCATAAGCGGTCCTGTAATGCGAGACCCGTGCTTTTATTATTATCGGCCATGGAACTTAATACTATTGAAATGATCTTCAATTAGGGATAGTGACACTCCTCTTTCTGCATCCTTTATCACTTTTCTTTTTGTCGCGTGCTTGGCGGGTACCTACGGTCACGTTCGTCGCGTACGTATGTATGCATCTTGAAAATGTTGCCAGGCGTATTGAAGATCTGCTTTCTATTTGCAAGGAGGATCGCGTTGCGATTATAATTGATGATTCAAATTTTGTATAAATAAATGTAACTTGTAAAAGGGAACGCTCGACTTACGGGGAATTAATACACAATTACCTCGAAGCGTGCAAAGTTTAATTCGCGAATCTTAATGAGGATTCCGCAGAGTTATATACAGTAAAGTTCATCGGGGAAACTTCGTAACTTATTATTTTCCGATTCGGCAGAGTACCTGATGCAAATTGATGTTTTCCCCATTAATGTTCATCGCGAAGGGGGCAAGAATAACGGGGTAGAACAATCGAAGGAGCATCCGCGAGATGGGGAAAAAACGTGTTTCAATCTCGGCCTCGTGTGCCGGGTATAAACTTCAATCTGAGTATCCCTTAATGCATTGCATCGAATTCGCAACATTGATTTACAAACTCTGTACATATCTAGTAACACTGTCAAACACTCTAACGTAAAACAGTCCAACGTAACGTCGCCGTGAAAAACCAACATTTCACTGATCGATCAAACGTTGCGACTCGTTTCACGGTACGGACCGTTAAAAATTGAAGAGAACCGAAATCCCCGGGGGGCAAGAAAGCTAGATTCCAAAACTCGGAAGCCAACGAAAGCCATTGATCCTAATGCACAAGGAAGCGATCATTCGCTCGGTACGGCGATCAATGAAGAGAGAGAGGGGGAAAAAAGGACTTTTCGCAAGCCGACTTACACGTCTCAGTGACGATGTAACGACTTCACAATTCGAGCCGAGGCCTGTTAATCCTCCACCCGATCGATCGAGCCGGGATTCATGCTGTTTACCGAAACACCCGCAAACTCTCTTTTTCAATGCAGCATTTTCAGCTGCGCCCCTTTTCAAGTGAAACGCACTGTGCCATAACTCGGACTTATGAATTCCTCCATCCAGAAATTTTATGCTTATTAATATGAATTTTAAGACGAATGTTATGTCTCAATTTATCTTGCAACAAATCTTCATCCTTTAGGTGATGATTCCTTTCTTGCGTTCCGCCTCTTGAGGTCGTTGCATCGTTGCTAGAAAATTGTCGGTTTTAATAATCGCGAGAAGGGGAATGGAATTATACCTGTAGTTGCCTTTCTGCGTGAATTTTTGGTGATCCAAAGGACCGACATGCCCCGTCACAAATACCATCTGTGCAAACGATTAAACGGTCTATGGGGCGGTTAACGCGGTGTGTACAAACATTTCGACGTTCTTTCATGGAACATGAAAGGATGTGTCTTACGGTCCTTGATATTGAAAGGAGCGAATCAGGGCATTTTGTAGTTGCCCCCTTTGCTTCGGCAGAATGTAGTGTGTATATGTATCTACGTGTAAAGAATTCTTGAACTGATATGTGTCAATAGCTTTGTTGCGGAAGAGAAAATCTATACAATCATTTGCATTTTCTAAAATATCAAATAATTGTACGGAGATATGATTTTCTGAGTTCGATGTTTTCGATCGACAATTTCAATATGTTGTTTAATCATAAATCCTTAAGCGACCCGAAACGTTTTAATAGATTAAATTTATGGTCACGGTAGAAAGTATATTTTCTGCGTTCCGTCTTCGCTCAGTTTTCTTTTTCTCTACACCCCGAATGGCGCGATTGCTATTCAGATATTCCAACCGCGGGGCTTTAATAAAAATATTTGCTGAGAAAACACTTCGCCCGTGGTACCTTGGAAGCAAGACGAGTTATTCTTATATCCAGATTCGTGGCGTATTCTTCGCCCACGATTTCCATAAATGCAGTAATTCGAAGACGGCCATCGGCGTTTCTAACTTTTAATGGTTCGTAGCCTTATACCCTTAAACGTTTATGAATATAGTAAATGTAAAATAAATTTCTGAGTGTCGCATTGTTTTGATAATTGTTTAACGAATTAAACGGAACGATAAATTATATTCGAAATTATATCGGGAGCATATAATATTTTATTTTATTGCATGTTATATAAAATTATATAAAATTGTTAGAAAATGAAGGATTTACTTGACAAGATAAAACGATACATTAGTATATACGATGTACAATAAATCGACCATTAAACGTATATATTCTCCATATTTGTGACAATGCAGTCTTCGTTTTTACAAATACTCATTTTCTTCAGGCTTTTCCTGAATCTGTATCTATGATGATGATTCATACTGTATCCAATATTTTCCATTTGGTATGCATCCGTGGTTATATTGTATGCCTCGACATAATGCTAAGAAATATAACAATGGTCGTCAAAAATTATTTCAAAAGTATACATTATATTTTCTAACTCGTTAATACCTTATCATCTTCAAAAATACAGAAAATATTGTTATACATTGGAGATAGACGGCGTATACAACTGAAAGTATTATTTGCAGCATCCTGACATTTGCATGCCATATCCTTCGAGCATAACTGTGAAAATAATAAATTACGTGGAACCAATGATCTGCACATCATTGTTTCCTAGGTATGCAAAACTTACCGCGACATCTGAATCATAATCAGTTGGACAGCCAGATGATGGAATAGAATTTGACTTTTCTCCCCTGTACTCTATTAAGAGAGTTCTATCTTTTGACAGTGTCTTTCTTAACAATGAAGTTCCATCCGACGGCACTTGTACACCAGCTATGTCTAGAATTGTAGCAAACAAATCGACACTGCTAACAGGTGCAGAGATTTTCGATGGTTCGATTCCAGGACCATGAATTAATAAAGGCACCCTAATATCTGTTTCGTACGGCTGTCGCTTATCTATAGGCATACTAAACTGACCTACAAAGCACGATATATAATAACTCGGGTACACCTGTCTGATTTATATTAACATTTGTTTTGTCTTGGCACCGAAATATATTACCAATATGGTATCCATTATCGGATGTAAATATGATATATGTCTCATTCAGAAGATTTTGTAATTTTAAGTTTTGATATACATTGTAGACCATTTCATCAACAGCTAACAATGTTTCCCATCTTCGTCTGTGGATTTCATCTAATTTTGGCAATAAATGATCGGGAAGCGGTGATGGCCCCCTTCGAACTAGCCAGTGCTTGTCCTATTACATATTTTAGTTTAACAATATGGTATACCAATACCACAGTTACTACAATTTGTAGAATACCATTTGTGTCTGCGTATTAAAATTGGGCGTCCTTTTAGCTTTGATATCCTTATATGCATCGATATGTCTTGTTGCTGGTGTGAAAGGTGCATGAGGCGCAGGTGGTGCCAAAACCATGAGAAACGGTTCATCGTTTGAATTACGAGTTTTAATAAAATCTACGGCCATATTATTCTAAGGGAAAATAATTTTTACATGGATCATATTGAAGTAAAGTCCTGTGCATTGCATCTTTACACTTACAATCACATCGGTGAGATAATTGCTCGAATCGTTACCAAATTCTTTCACAGTCCCATTAATAGACAAAGAGTAGTTATAATATTTCGAATTTCCAATAAGACCGGCCCACCAATCCCATCCTGTTGGTACATGATCGGGTCCTCCAGCTATTTTGCTTCCATACTTTAAAGAGTTCATCATTACTATAATTTATAATATTTCGCATGTACATGCTGTTCTTTTATCAATAGACTCCAAAGCGAGAAGTTGCTATCTAAACATGCCCATGGCTTACACTTTGAGTTGCAATGCTTTTCCAAGAACTATGTGCATTATAAATGTATGAGTAAAAAAGTGTAATAAAGGGAAAGGCTCTCACGATTGGGCAAAAGTCTTTCTGAAGAAACAATGAAGCGCATATCACTTTATCGAGCTAAGCCATATTTACAAATCGCATCGCTTTAGAGCCTTCTGGTTACAGAATCATTCAATATAGAAAAGTATATGTACGTGTACCTGATTAAGATACTTTCCAGCGTAAAATGTTGTATATTGCATCTCTTTCTTTAGAAATGCTGCAAATGTATTTGGTTCCTGTAGCTTCTGCCATTCTATATTGCTGCAACCTCCAGCGATCGAATTATTTATTGCCAAATGATTGTGCTGATATCTGCCAGTTAAAATTGATGCTCTATTTGGGCAACAAATAGGAGAGGCGACAAACTATTGTAATTAATAAATGGAATATAATTATAATGACGCGTCAATCGCTATTTATTATAAAAATTCATTAATTTCGCAGCTTACACAGTTTGTGAAAGTTGCGCCTTTGTTTCCAATTAGATTCCGAGTATTTTTCAGTGGAGTCTAAAAATAAGTACATGCTTACTGTTTTGGTGTGCGCAAAGGATAATTGTTTTAAGTGTTTATAATTACCATGCCATCCAGAAATATATCCAAATCATCGGCAAGAATTAGTACTATATTTTCCGCACTATATGATATTGATATGCAACTTATAAATACAACAATAAATGAAATAATCATTGTCACAGTTTTAGGACAGCTACTATATCTGTTCGAAAGCAAGGGAATTCCCTTGACGCACACGAGTTATCTCGAACTATCAAATTTGATTAAGCCAACCTCATTAAATATGAAATATGTACACCAAATTAATACGATTCAATTGCATGCCACTTTTTACAGGAAATAATTCCAATCAACAGTGAATTAAATAGAATCTTTGTTTTGAAGTCAAAAACGAAATCAAATCTTTGTAATAGTATACAGAATTCGTGGTAGAGGGAACTGGTGTCCAATAAATGTGGCATTGAAAAATTTTTATTTATTTTTAAATAGCAGAGAAATATTTCGCCCCACAAAATAAAGAACGGTTTGAAATCTCCCTGTTTTAGTTGCATTCAATTGCTGCAACGAGTGTCATGACATATTCGATAAATGTATAATGGTTACAGTAATCAAATGTCAGAGCAATTTCGGTCATACCAACTATATAATTCGGGGTCTGTCAAATTTTCTATCGCGTTTTATTAAATCAGTAAATGGATACGTGAAACGTGATTTGTTTTCCAATTGTGAAAAAGAGGTACGATGTATGTTATTAAATAAGTAATGTCAATAAAAAAGGGTTGCTCAACTTTGAAGATTAATATTGTCTGACTAGATTGCCAACGTGTTTTCGAACCAGCATTGCCAGACTGCATTTACATACTTGTCGCTCACATGTGTCGGTTGTGCGCTGAAAATATTTTCATCTATTTATTGTGAATATTTATTAACTTATTAGTCAAGATGAATATCTCAACGAACGAAGGGAATCCGAATGTATTGAAATTAGTAATTGCAGCTAAAATGGCCCAAAAGCCTGTTACCGTGAAAACGGTACAATTAAAAGGTAAATGTCTTAACCTGCATACTTGAAATAAATCAATATTTGACTACATGATGAAATATGATGCGTTTCTTTCACCTGGATGACAATTATAATTTTTCAAGTTTATAGACCACTCAAGATTCTACGCACTCGTTTATATTTATAATTCACAATATTCAAATATACACATGTTACTCCGTTTATGTATCAAATTATAGTATCCCTTTATCCTTGTCACGTTCATTGACGAGATATTGTTATTTCCAAAATGATTGTCATTTTTCAAATAATTTATTATTTAATATTAATAAGTTGTTTTCAACTTTGAACATTTTTTTTTATTAACAAATGTATCGTACAAAATTTGGTCTTTAAATCATTTAAATGCAACACTGTTATTGCTGGTATAAGAATGTTAATTTTTGTTGTTTCATATGTAGAAAGTTTTTTGGGTCGTTTACCTTCTATTGAACTATCATCAGAGTTAGTGCTGTTCAGTACTAACGCAGCGATGCAGCTCCTGTTACCTTCATCTAAAGAATCGCAAGCCGCCTGTAATAAATGGTTGGAATGGGATATATCTCTGTTACAGGTAAACAGTTTTGTAGATATTTAGCTTAAAATGTTTATCGAGTCCACAGTTAATAATGAAGATATTGATATTATTTTATAGCCAGCTATATCCCTTTATATCAGTACAGGGATACATAAAACTACGCACAAATCATGCTTGTGGTCTTTACTCACCGAACTTAATATTGCGCTAAAAGACAAGAACTGCTTAATCAAGGTAATTTGCAATAAAGATTCCAATATGCCTATTATAATATGAATCGCACTATGATTATAGGACTGAGTTGTTATTAAAACTATTTTAGGATAACAATGATTTATCATTGGCAGATGCATGTATTTGGGTAACTATATGGTCTACTATATTAGTTACAACCATTGGAAATGTATTGTGCGAAGAATTTTCATCCATTAAAGATTGGCTATCAAGTATAGAGTCACTGTCAATTATCCAGGTAATATCATTACATGTAATTATATTGCTGTTAGTATTGTATCTGCTATTATTATTTAGCTGTGTAATTGCTTTAGGAGTCTATCAAGGAATACAAATTTGAAAGGGGTGCGAGTGCAATTGAAAGCATTGAAAGTGCTTCTTGGTTCCCTTATAAAACCCCAGTAAATTCGAAACCATCTAAAGTAACATCAAGCACTGTAAGTATCATATCATAATTATTAACACTTTATAACGCAATGTATTTCGTGAAATGTTAACTTCAGGCCAGCCCGTCTAAAGAAAAAGAAATGGAAGCGATTAGTGAAGACGAAATAAAAAATATTTCGAGTAATTGGGCTTCTAAGTCGTATCCTGACGTGAAAAACTCTTCATACCCAGTGTACGTTAATATGTACAAGTAACGATAAATTATTGAAATGTACAATAAGTTAAAATAAATCTGTTTATTATTTTCAGATTACCAAAGAAGGGTGAAAAAAATATCCTAATTACATCTGCATTGCCTTACGTTAATAACGTTCCCCATTTAGGAAATATCATTGGTTGTGTTCTTTCTGCTGATATATTTGCAAGGTTTGTCTTATAATCGAAGGATTATTGCAGTGACACAAAACGCCGGCATAGATATAATTGTGTATAATTTTTGCTTACAGATACTGTAGGCAAAGGAATTATAATACCCTCTTCATCAGGTATGCACTTCTTAGTACGCTTCATATAATTAAGAATATCCAGTATTAAATATATTCAAATTAATATAATGAAACAAAAACTTCAGTGGCACCGATGAATATGGCACTGCCACAGAAGCTAAGGCTATCGAAGAAAAGACGACGCCTCAAGCTATTTGTGACAAATTTTTCGATATACATAACGATGTCTATCGATGGTTCGGCATAGGATTTGACTACTTTGGTCGGACAACTACGCCAGAGCAAACAGAGTAAGCTGGTAACAGAGTAACCTCCAAACTTCAACTTTTTCTTTTACGCTATAATTTATGATATATATTGTCCCTCACTTACATCGTGTTGTATAAATATAATATTGTTTTTCTAGAATCGTGCAATCGTTCTTTTTAAGAATAAAATCTCAAGGATATGTATTAAGCGAAACGGTAGATCAACTTCTTTGCGAGTCTTGTGACAGATTTCTCGCGGATAGATTTGTTGAAGGAACGTGTCCAAGGTGTAAATATGAAGACGCACGTGGTGATCAATGCGACGGGTGCGGTCACTTGGTGAATGCGACAGATCTAATATCTCCGCGATGTAAAGTGTGTAGTGATAGGCCTATCATTAAAAAGTCGGAGCAATTCTTCTTAGATTTGCCTAAGGCAAGTATTTATCGTTACAGCATACCTGCAAGTACGCACTGCTATCAACAGTATTATATTTGAATAATTAAAATATATTTTAAACAGTTAGAGGAAGAGATAAAGAAATGGTCAACGTCTGTGGAAAAGGGATGGTCCAATGTTGCTAGAGTGGTTGCGAAACCATGGCTACGCGATGGCCTTAAACCGCGGTGCATAACGAGAGATTTGAAATGGGGTATACCTGTTCCAGCTGAAGGTTTCGAGAATAAAGTGTTTTACGTTTGGTTCGATGCACCATTTGGTTATATCAGTATTACAAAGAGGTATACAAAGGAATACGAGCAATGGTGGAAACCGAATGATGTGCAAGTGGATTTATATCAATTCATGGCAAAAGATAATGTTCCATTCCACGCAATTATGTTCCCCGCTTGTATATTAGCAGCCGATCAAGGCTATACATTAATGAAGCATTTAATGGCAACAGGTAAGGTTTCCGTAATAAAGTAACCTTTTTAAACGAAAAACGAAATGCTAAGTTAGGCAGTCATTATTGTGTATTTTAGAATACCTCAATTACGAAGATACTAAGTTCTCAAAATCAAGAGGCATTGGTGTCTTTGGAACTGATGCTAGAGATACTGGTATACCAGCTGATGTGTGGCGTTTTTACCTTGCATACCTTAGGCCTGAAACTCAAGATTCTAATTTTAATTGGGTGGACTTAGCTACTAAAAATAATAGCGAATTATTAAACAATTTTGGAAATTTCGTCAATAGGTATGCGAATCGTTTGATAATACCATTATAATTTATATATCTCACTCTACTGGTCTACTTAAGAATTATTTCTTATAAACAGGGCGTTAGTATTTGTGGAAAGGTATTTCGATTCGAAAATACCAGCGATAGAACTGCAGGAAGAGGACTTGGTGTTACTTGTATTGGCTCAACGTGAACTATCATCTTACGTGCAGGCTATGGAGCAAGCTAAATTGCGCGACGGATTGAAACATGTTTTAGCAATTTCGAAGCATGGAAATCAATATATGCAGTCCCAAGAACCATGGGTGAAAATAAAAGCATCCGATAGCGATAAGTAAGTGACACGTTAATTTTACTAACAATACAATGCGATGCAACTCTTGAGTATATTGTGGGTGTTGTTATTTCTCAGAATCCAGACAATTTGTTTTCTATAATAATACTATTGTTCCCGAATAATTAATAGAAATGATTGCACGATTTTCATTATTTCATTTCGTTACCATTGTAGTCTTATTAGATGGAAATCCAGAATTACAAATAATTTATTATATTAGAGATTGGAATATCTTTATTTCCTAGGTTTCCGTGTTCAGTGAGGATTGCTGTTACATGACTTAATTTTGTGCTGTAAATAAGTCCTGTAAACTGACTGTGACTGTTATTCAGCTTTCATGTATTAAATTATGTTGCAGGTCGGTGTTACAGTACTTGTGGTTAACGCTCGTTTAAATATAATGAAATGACGTTATCGTTCTGAATTTAAGCATAATATAAATATACTTTTTATATTATTGTTTGTAGAAAAAGGGCGAGCACGATCATCGGTATTTGCTGTAATTTGGCGTGTCTTTTATCCGCACTTCTGACTCCATTCATGCCAAGCACTGCGCGTAAATTAAGATCGCAATTAGGACTGGACAGCAGTAACTACGGTTATATTCCTGATGTTATCACGAACATACTTCCAACGGGACAACAAATTGGCAAAGCATCTCCTCTATTTAAGAAAATAGAGGACAAAGATGTAGACGCATTGAGAAGTAAATATTCTGGTAAACAAGAAACTACGAGCATCGCTGAACCAAACGATGTAAACTCTTTAGAAAGTCAAATCACTGAACTGGTAAGTGAATCTATTAAATAATAGTTAACAGAGGAAGAAAAAGGTAACAGGTGTATACTATGTATTTCTATGTTCCTAGGATAATAAAGTCAAGGAACTCAAAGCCAAACACGATAAGAGTGGTTGGCAATCAGAGGTTCAAATTTTCTTAGATCTAAAGAAGAAGCTTTCTGATCTCATAAGTGAAAAGACTAAGTCTCCGGAATCGAAGAGTAAAAAGACCGAAGTGGTTTTCGTACCTGAACAAAATGGTGGTGCTTCGATGGATTTAGCAAGTCTTGAGTCAGCTATTGCCGAGCAGGTACAATTGATTAATATACTTAATTTGAATCGTGTGCTTCGTTCTTGCATTATTCCTCTCTCTTTGGTACAATTATCGTCGTTTTAGGGAAACCTTGTGCGTGAATTAAAGGTTAAGGAAGATAAGTCCGTGTGGCAACCCGAGGTGGCAAAGTTATTGAAGCTTAAAAAGCAATTAGCAGATCTCACTGGAACAGCTCCAGCTTCGACTAACAAAAAATCGAAGAAAAAGAAGTAAATAGATCGCCAACTAGTATACATATATCCTTCATCGTCAGAACTGTCAACGTATAGCTGCATACATATACACTTTGGTATTGCATCAATATCGCATTTTATTATCTATATTTAAATAATGTAACCCGTATAGTTTATTTAATAAACCTAATTTATACGGCACTGCGGGTGTTTGTATACAAATTTGTATAGCATACAATTTGTATACAGAAATTATAATTACAATCAGATATGCCTATTTTTATTTTTGAAGAATATTTATTCGCCCGAACATTACAATCTATGATTCATTTGGACGCAAACATTTTAGCCTTTATCACAGCTTTACTTTCAGCTACCACCAATCGATTTGCTAACGTTTTCTTTCTCCACGGTTTCGTTTGTAACAGATGAAAGACAATATTTTCCATGAAGCAAATAGCTGCTGACAAAATGATGCCAAACAATAGAATGATTGCAATCGGCATCGTTTCCTCGATCGTCACGCTAGATACATAGTGTTTGTCCCGATTGCAGTAAGGTTTCCTATAACCCCATCGCAATTGCTCTCGTCTTCCGATCCCGGCCGTAGATATTCTAATAAGACTGCGATTGAACAGGTATTAAATCCGTAAAAGAAATTCATATACAGAGTATTAATGAAATATTGTCTGCGAGATCCGTTACCCTATCTTTGTTATTTCTCGAAACTGGCTGTGCGGAGCTGACCATAGACCTAACGAAGTAAGACGAAGCAGATGAACTTCGGTGAGCTGGCATATCATTTGTTTGTTAAAAATACGTTCTATTAACGGATAAGCGGTGTTAGTGTCAGCATGATAAGCGAATCCTGGTTTCATAATTTTCCGTATACCCTCCTCCATGGAGCAAAATCGTTTTTCCTCCGGTATGGTCTCCCAATGTTTTTTCAAGCGTCGAACCTCGTCCACGGAGGACTGAAATGAAAGTACATCATAAATGGTACATCCGATTGGCCAAGTGCACAGTACACATGAAACTTGTAAAGAAAGAAGCGTTTTCCATTGAATGGAAACGAAAAACTCACACGTAATAGAACGTCGAAGTAGATATTCTTGTACGCGGCCAGTGTCATTTTACTTCTCAATAGCGAATACAACGAGTCGTTCATTTTATTCAAAGGTGTGTTTAATCGACTCGATACTACCGCCGCCGAGTAACAATTGTATACAAGCAGACCGAATATGAATGCTTGGAGGAAAGCGATACGGCTTGCAAATTGATTGCTGAAAAACGGCAGTCCTGCAACAACGAAATGTTCACGAAATGCCATGGCAAACGCATTACAAATTGTCGTTCGTATATTTCCAATCAATTAATTCCGAGCTTCACTCGTTCAATGAATAATAAACATTGTTAATATGTATGTACAGCCACTATCCAACGGCGTACCTTGCTGACACAAAGCAGCGAAAATAATCAGTACTGTCGAACCGTAATCAGAATCAACAACATCTTTCTCCACCTTCAATATTGTCCACAATGCGAAAATTATAACGGCGATCAGCAAGAATATCATGTACCAAACGTTTCTAGCGAATGGCCTGACGATTATATCTATATCCATTTTTAACGAGGGGACAGTAAGAAACATGAAGCAGGTCCTATAAAGAAAAAGATACAGGGTAATATCGTTACTATCAATTGTCCTTTTTCTCTTTATTTCTTTATTTCTTTGGAGTCGCGTCGACTACTATGGTCATTAGCCAATTGTTCTCATTATTATCAATAGACGATCGTAACATCATTTCGAAACGGTATGTCCGCAATATTTATCGGCCGGGGGACGGGACAACTGTATTGATAACAATCGTGATGCACCGTAGCTGCAGGCTATCGTTGCACTGTGAATTCCTTATGCAGAACAGCCGGAAGGTGAGAGATCCTATATATTCAATTACCTTACTGGAAAAACTTGCAGCATTACACCAGCTAGATCGAGTCTCTCGCTCGTTATAATTGACGGGAAGAATCCTATATCGAATAAGCCACGATTAAGACCGCTCATAAGTGGCCCGTTGCTATCATTTTTGGCCCAGTAGTTCAGTTCTATCATTTGGAAACTGTAATTGAATACACATATGGTGAACATCAAGTGGTCTGGATTCGATATAGATTCCATTCGGAACCGTTACAGAGAGATAACAGACTACACTCGTCTCTGGATTCAATTGTTTTTCCCATTTTTTGCTTCGTAGAGATACCAACGAGATTAATTTGTTTATACATATATTTCTTGCAAAATCTAGACAATCCCTCTTATACACGGGTACCTTTTGTTGTATCTAGCAGACATTATTTAAACTATTGTTTGGCGCGTAAATCGAGAGGAAAGTGTATCTTATAAACTTGCAAACTTTGAAAAATAATTGAGAAACGTTACGTGATGTTAAACATGTCCGAAATGTGTATCAGAATAGAGTATCCAAACTTGCTCCAATGGTCTGTACGATCGTTATTTTTTTCCCTAAGATATTGGACTAAACCATAATTCGGAGGTTTCGCTGTTACCTATGCACAAAATAAGAAACTCATACAATTTCATCTACTTTAATTTTGATAACTCTTAATTCATTCTTGATATATTATCGCGTTCAATTGTCGCGAATACACATATAACATCGAAACATATTTATAACGCAGCAAATATTAATCGCGCATTAATTTTCCGTATCTGCGTTTTTAATAAGATTGCCAATTAGAGAGCAATATTACAATACATTTACTGTTACTTACGATACCAGCCATTTTAACATTCATCTTATGATAGTTCCACCTTCTGGAAAATTTATTTAAACACAGAGTGATCTTCAGTCCGTTGTCCTTTGTCCAAACGCCGAGTGCAGTGATATTCATTAAACCACCGCAGTGTTTGCAATGATTGTACACATCGTGTAGAACGTAATCGTCGTTTTTCCGTACAGCGATCGCGACGTCGGTGATGATACTAAACGTTTCGTCGTTGATTAATTGAACAATGCGATTAATGTCCTTCCCCAAAATCAACCATTGATGCAAATGGTCGAACATGCGAGAGGTCGATGCCTAAATTAGAGTTTTCATATATTATTTTTAACGCGGATGATAATTAGATTCAAGTGGGTACCGAATATACGGTAGAACGATTTAATTGGATCGCGATTATCCGTCGTCTCGATCATCCGGGTTCCCGAAGTTAATAATAATAATAATAGCAATATATTTATAATCGTATCTTCGTTATCTAAAACGATTTATAGTTTTCTCGTCAAGCTTATCAATCTTAACAAAAAATGTATATTTAATTGTCCTTTCTCGGTGCCTTATTTTGTTCGACGCGTCTATCCCACGATAAATTCGGTTAATCGAGATGTTATTGCAAGTGGGACCGGATGAATAAGATTTATATATTATGGGGCGATTGTACCTCGTGAAACAGATTCACGATATCCTCGTCTGCGAAGGGACACTCCAGATCCAAAAATATACCCAAGTTGGTGTAACGTGTATGCAAAAACCTTGCGGTATTGTTAACCGATTTAACTTGCTTTATGGATGCGGCTATCCCTGCGTTATTGAGAGTCTTGATCATATCACCGTCCACTGTATCGAAAATATTTGTCTAAATACCAGACTAATGTCCTCGATTGGAAGGATTAATGATTAAAGTGAAAAACCCGTAGACGATTTTTTGAAACGGTAATATTATTGGTTTCGTGCAATAGAATGAGTAATCTGTCGTAGACTTTAATGCCACCTGTCATTTGAATGTTAATGTTCTATATTCTATGCGACAAAAGATACGTGGACGTATTATTTCGCGAAAATTAAAAGCTCTATTCGTGCTACTGGTATTGATATAGAAATTATGTTATATAGAATATTTTTAATTGTTCCATATGCTTCTTTCAACGAACTTTAGAGATTATAACAGTGTTTAGAACTTAACAGTTGTCCACGCTTCGTCTGGCGAAAGTTACTTACCTGTAATTTCTCCGCAAGAAAATCCGGCCACTCTGGTAACACTTTTAAATGCGAAATAATCATGAATTATGGCGGTATTGCCTGTACACGATGCAGTAAATAATTGTATAAAAATGAAACTGAGGAAATGCATATCGCTTACTATCCTCGTTCTTTGCTCGCCGTTGCAAATCGAGTAACTGATTGCAGAAAACTTGTGTTACGGTTCCCAGGAAGCAGTCACTCATTCTTCCATTTTATATGAGAAAGCATGTCAACTTCGACGTGATGTCTCTTTAGAAGAAGTATGCAACTCGTGATTCTAAACTCTCTTGATATTAATCAGCTGGCCAATCAACGGATATTATTTATCTTCCCTTAATGTTTAGCAACAGAGGTACACGAAAATATGTGTCAATAATTTTAATCATTTGTAATAATATAATAGCTTTTATTATTTTAGTATTTCACTCGTTTCAATGTATAATAATGTTTCACAATTTTTAAAGACTCCTTCTTTCATTTAACAAACGTATACTTATAAGTGCACATAATATCATATATTGTTTTCAATATTATACGAGAAAATAACGTGATTTAATATTCGGCCTAATTTGAATGGAGCTTGCTAAAGTTGTTCACTAATTCATATATTGTTACTCGATTCTTATGAAATCTTATGAAAACTTATGAATTTATATCTAGTAAATTATCTTTGCTGTTTCCACTGTTGAAACTTCGTCTTTTACGGGTCCTTCTACTTCGATTTTCCACCCTCCTATTATGACGTGTATATCAATTACTGTTTTCCTAGTTACAGTTAAATGTACGCTTCTCTCGCGGCAAATAAAGTACTTACTTCATTGCACGGTTGTAAAGAATATTTTCTACGATACAAATCGTTCCAGCTGCCACCATTCCAAATGCCAGCAAAATTAAAGCTGGCGCGGTTTCGTAGATCGTGATGCTTCTAGTGGATAGGGTATCGGGTTGACACTGCGGTTTTCTCGACGACCAGTGTTTGATTTGTCGATTCCGGAGACCGGTATTGAACATCTTTGTCAATCTGTAGAAAATACAATATGAACTCGAATAAAAGGGGAAAAGAATAACGATCGAATAGTTTTCAGAAGTTTTTGAATTTATTACCGAGCATGCGTTTAATTGCAATGAATGTATAAAAAGCAATTAATTTTGGAGTATGAATTATTTATTAACGCTTGTGAACAAACATATGTTTCTCATTGTTAGTCATGTCAAACATAATTCTTTTTCTAACTTATTCTTTACGCAACAAATATCAACAATGAAAGAGAAATTCCTTACCCTATCTTTGCGATTTCAATGAATTGACCGTTGTGACTGGCGTACATTCCCATCACCGATTGTTTGAACAAATGAATCTCCGTCAGCTCACAAATTTTATTCGAATCGAACATCCTTTCAACGTAAGGATACGCAGTGTTGGGGTCTGTATGATACGCCAAAATACCTTGACCAACTTGCTTAATACCTTCCTCTATTGGTAAATATCTTTTCGATTCTGGCAGCGGATCCCAGCGTTTTTTACGAAAATAATCCGATTCCCAGTTCAGTTTCTGGTGGGACAAAAAACCTAGTTGTTTAAATTTCTTGAACATTAATTCTGTCGAAGGAAAATATTCATAGCAACAATATAACGTATTATACATATATCGCGACAGTCTGCAACTTTAACAATGAAAATAAATCACGGATATGGATGTTGGCTGTGAGATGTAGATAATACTTGCATACAAAAAATAGTTCAAATAGGGTACCGCTTCTGCCGCGATTTTTAAATTACTATCGGCCAGAACGGTTACAGAATCTTCCATCATGTCGAGGGGTTCGCTTAATCGGGCAGAAACAATACTGGCGGAGTAGTAATTGTACATCATCCAGCTGTGTATAGTCATTTGAAACAATGCAATACGACTTGGTATGCGTTTCGGTAAAAGATTTGCCCCTGACGAAATTGTGACGAAAATCAGTGACATTTAATGTTAATGAGCTTGTTGTTTAATGAGTACGGTTTTATCAACCTTGTTGAGACAAAATTCCAATGGACAATACCATCGCTCCGGAATACTTTTCCCTCTTGCCAACGTGCTCGCGATTCATTATCATTTTTATAATGAATATAGAGAATATTCCGAAAGCTGCGAACACGTACCACGTGTTGCGTGTAAACGGTTTTAAGAATATTTCCAGTTTAATTTTCTTTGTTGACGTCGACAGCAGCATGAAACAGGGCCTGATAGCAATAACAATTTTCATATTTTTCATTATATATTGTTGTGCACATGTGGATATGCTTGTGACCTTCTTAATCATTTCTAAATTATTGCCTTATTAATTTATCAAAATTGATTTACCTAATCGGCCACGCTGCACCAATGAGGTTGGCATAATCTAATCGTTCGGACACCATAATTCTCGGATTGCTGGCGAAATCGATGTAATTCAGTCGCAGAAGCTCGAAAATTAAGCCATGCACACTGTGTCGGTCCCAATAAATGATTTCGGAAGCGTGCACGCTAATAGGAAGAAAAGAAATTTCGTCACAATATATTGGAGAACTTGAACAATATATATATATCGTATATGGTACCTGAAATTGAACAAATCTCCTGTATGCAAAATCATAGCATGCACAAATTTATGCATGCTGTCTAACGATCTCGTATTTATATCCTGCATATAATCCTCTAGGCGCATATCCTTGGGTCTATATTGTATCTAAATAAAATCAAACTTGAATGCGCTGATAAATATCAAGATTCGCTTAACATTAACTTTTAACGAATTACATTTCACCGGTGCAATCATTTACTATTGTAAATCGTGTATCAGTTAAAATCTTATACCAATGAGTCGTAACTGATTGTTCTTAAATTATAAAATATACATCAAGTTAAGTTAAAATTTAATTGCCATTTATTTCGACGAGCTTCGACTTCTATTACATTCCTACTATTCTATTCTATCTCCAGGGCAGTTCAGAATATGGTATATAAAAAAATGAATAGAGAAACTCACCACACCAGATATCTTCAGCCTCATACCGTGCATATTAGCCCTTCGGTTAATTAATGGCTGCGTTAGTGAGACGTTTAAACCAATTCCTCGTCGCCAGGTGCCAAGTTCGGTAACATTCAATGCTCCGCCGCGATATTTACAATGATTGAATACATCGAAAAGATTGTAACCGCCTTTGCTAGTTATGGCAAGAACGAGATCCGTCACTATGTTATAAGCGGTGTCGTTTAGAATGGGAATACCGTGATTATAATTTGAGTCCAGCACCAGCCAATTGTACGAGTAATCGTACATACGATACTTGGAACTCTGAATTTCACAAATACAATTGACTTCCAATAACGGAACGTTCGTTATCGTGGTTGCAGTAACACATAAGCTTCTCTTACCTCGGCGAAAATTCGAACAGCTGTCTCATTGTGGCAGCGTAGATCAATTACGACGCCCACAGTCCAGGCCTCGCTCCTCATGAATCGTCGAAAATCAATTTTTACACTGGGCTCCCTTATTATCGTAAATATACCTATAGTGCTCAGTGTTTTCAAGAGATTAAAATCACCTGCGAATCGTACCTTGTTACACAGACATTCTAATAATTCGTACTCTAATCAATATATCTATTTCATTAGTTGGCTAAGTGAAAGTTTCTCAATGGGCAACGGTGCAATCGTTTTTACTCCACGATTCTATTTAATCTTCTGGATACGTTGTATCGATTTTTTAATTAAATTCTAAAAAGGATTCGAAATTGCTTTGCATTGCCTTCTAAAAAATGAACGTTTAATATAAAAATTTTACGAATTACAGTTATTTAACACGATGGAACAATAGGTCTCCGGACGTCGAATTCGCAATAATTATAAAATTACCTACCTGTACTGTCCCCGCAGGAAAATCCCACCACATTCCTCACCCTTTTATGCACGAAATAATCGCGAATGAACACATGATCCTGTGCGTTCGAAATTAAAATAAATTGCAGTAAAATGAACAGAATGACGTACATCGTGTCACTTCCTCCTTCTGCACTAAAGATTTCGTACAATTCCCCCACCGATCAAATCGATGTGCCCGATATCACTTACCTTTCCGCTACATTACCTTTAATAAGCTTCTATTCTATTTCTCATGCATCGAATGCAGAACGTGCCATTTCGTATTCCGCTATAAGCGACAGGCTTGTCAATCGATCTCGTTCAATTTTGTAAATTACCTCGGTCACGGAAAACATCCATACAACTCGATTAACAATTTATTCGTACGTCTTGCCATTTCCGCGACAGTTTCAATGACGAAACCTAGGTACCGCGATCGATCGCGAAATAATCGACTTCTATTAACACTGGTTTGGGTGTACGTAAAACCGTGGAAGGAAAAGGGAAGGGACCATAAAGATTTGGTCATGCTAAATTTGCCATATGCTGTGAAAAGATATCACCGTAAGTTAGAATTACATGAATATTGGCAGCGAAGCTTTTTAATTATGCGATTGAAGATAATCGCGAGCAGGCTTTCCCAGGGAAATCGGTAATCAATAACGACAATTAATTCGTCGATGGCGCAAGCGTAACGATATTTATTTTACAATGGTTACAGGGGGGGACAAACCTTTGTATTGAATTTCATTCGGCGGACGTGCAAAATATCGACGATAATTAAATGCGATAAAGTATCCGGTGCATTATTGTTCTCACATCACCTAATTGGCGGAACGAATCGTTCCTGTATGTCCGACGGACAATTCAACTCGTTTGATCGCGTGATTATTACGGCAAAATGAGAATTTTAAATACATTGAAAATTAATTCATTCCCTGAAAACGTGCAAGTTTCGCAGGGTTTGTAGATTCACGTTTTGTAGGGATAGCAGATTTAAGTTTCTGCCGACCAGGCGACGTTTCTCCACCATAGAACTTGAAGCTCTGAAAAGAATATTTGTATGTTAAGAATAGACCGGTCACAGATTTGAAAATATTAAATTGTGATTAGTATCGCATAAATACTGCAGAGAAAAATTAGACCCTTTTAATGGTGCAACTAAGTGTAATAGAGCATGTAGCAAATTATAATGTCAGTATAAGTTGAAATGAAAGTTTCACTCGCAGTACAAATTACTAAAATATAATTAACCGAATTTGATATAACTTGGGAAAAGTAGGAACTAGAACTTGAACCACGAAGGGTTTATATTTCTATGCGTTTGGCGTATTCGTTAAGGCAGTTCTCTTATAAGAAATTGTTTGTTTCACCCTGTTGGCGAAATGTAATAGATGATATTCTCAATGATGCAAATGAGAACCGACAATAAGACTGAAATACACAAGAACATCAAGATCGGCGCAGCTTCGTGAATCGATAAAGGTTCTGCAATAAGTAGGTTGTTCGGACAGAAGGGTTTTCTAGACGCCCATCGTTTCAATTCACGGTTTTGGATGCCAACGTTTTGAATTTTCGTTAATCTAAAAAAAATCATATATTCGCATAATATTATATAACACTTTGAGTGATGTTCTGTTAGCAAGTGAACGCAATTCGAAAAGTAGTCTACCGTCAAATAATGATAAAGTGCCAAGAACAGTACACGATTAAAACAGAATGGCAATATTTATGATTTCTTGCTAGCCCTCAATTTCTAAATTTTATCATATGTTTCATGTAATGCAACTTTTGTTATAAGTACAAGAAACTACATAAAGCAATATTTCATTTTTTGATAGTATAACAGAAATGAATTGTTTGCCAAATTAACAGAAACTGGTAACTAGCGTTTATCGACATTCGCATTGATATTAATTGATTTTCTCGACACCTTTCGAAGTACATTCAAACGTATACTGCAATAGCCCAATCCCTAGGTAATATCGACTCCTCGTACCCTACTTTCATCAATTCAGTGAAAGGACTTTTGTGCCTTGCATAAAAGGCCAGAATAGCTTGAAACAGATGGACCTCGGTGAGTTCACAAATACTGCGATAATTGAACGTGTGCTCGATGTACGGATAAGCGGAGTCGATCATCGTGTGATAAGCCAAATGTCCCTTTGCCACACGATCGAGTCCCTCTTCCAAGGGTAAATATCTTTGCGATTCAGGTATCTTTACCCAACGATTGTCATAGAAATATTTCACCTCTCTATCTGGTACCTATTACACAAATGTAATACATATGCATTTTTAACATTGATCTTTTCAGACTCGAAATAATAGTTGAATCAAATATAATTACTACGATTTAGTAAAATTTTCTGTCGGATAAAAGAAATTCTAATACTACAACACTGTACTGCATTCTAGTATAGCAATGATAGCAATTCTATTTGACAGGTACTTCTGTTGTGCTTTGTGTCCTCCTTTAACTTACGTTTTCTTTAAAAGAGTATCTTACCTGAAGGAAGGAACGAATGTACGGCGTATATTCCACTGCAAGTTTCATATTGCTTTTCGATAAAATGATCAAAGAGTCATTCATCTTCTCGCCTCTGTTTTTCAATCGATTCGACACTACGCTCGCCGAGTAATAATTCAGAATTAACAAACTGAAGAGTAAGATTTGTAAAAAGGCAATGCGTCCTGCGTAACGATTTGGCACGAATGCGGAACCTGAACATATGAATTTTTAACAAACTGCCTCTTTGTTGCCTCGTTTTAAATGGTCGTGTACCTTGCTGCGATAATGCTCCTATAGTCAGCAGGACCGAAAGGCCATAAATTTCTGCAGGACTACGAATGCCTTCTATTCTTAAAAAGATAATTAACACCACAGTCACGATTCCTATCATGACAATTATCACGTACCACACCTTCACCGACAACGGTTTCAAAAATTGGCCCGGTTTCATTTTTGTCGACGAGATCGTGCGAAACATGAAGCACGATCTACGCAAATAAAATGTAAGCGAAAATGAGTTTCTCTAGTCACCTTGGAACACATTTTTGACAATTTTATTAATATGATAAATTAATTATTGCAAGTAAAATTTTTGTTCGAAAAGGTTCAAGGCTTGTTTAAACAGTGAAATTGAAGAAATAATCAATTTGTATACAAAATGTGATTAACATTTAAGTTTCTGTGTATTACTAATTTCTATTTTCAACTTCTGACACTGTGGGCAACCTAATTGAGAAATATTAATTAAAAATTTCGGAATACAACGAATTAGGTACACCTGTACTGTACATAATTATTCGTTATTTCATGATATTATTTTTACGAATGTGAGTTATCGCGAAATACAAGTTAAAATTAAATCTGTGAAAAAGTAAGAAATATTGTGTACACGCAAGTAATTATACCGTATCGGCCAGACCGGTCCAATTATATCTCCATTATCCAATCTCTCAACTTTTATCGTAACTGGACTTGCCGAAATATCTATGAGTTTCTTTTTAAAAGCGGTAAACACTGGACCAGAATTGTCGAACTTTCTTTGTGCATTTAATTGCACGATCTCGGTACTGTAATGCAGAATTCAATCAATCAACAAACAAGTCAACTTAATCGTGCTTATTCGTGAAAATTCGAAAATAGTTTAATCATGACGGACGTGAGCAGACGTAAGTTATTATAACAATTATCTGATACGTTCATAGTACGTTCATAACACAGTGCTATCAATAAACAATTAAATTAAATATTTACGTAAAGTTGAAGAGATCGGCCATATGTTGCAGAAGCGCGTACAAAAATTTCGATCGACCATATTTCGATTTCATACTGTAATGTAGCATCATTTCGTGAAGCGATTCATTTTCTGGTTTAAAATTTACCTAAAAAAATGTCACCGTGTGTCTTCTGAATTGAACAAATTTGTTTTGCAATTCGTTGCTTAACGATATACGCACAAATATCGTTGGAAATAATAATTCTATTAACGATCGGCGGGACGCACGGAGAATAAGAAAGACTTACAACAATTCCGACTTTAAGCTTCATTCCGCGAAGATTCGATCTTCGTTGGAATTTCGTCTGATTCAGAGTCACGATCAATCCCGTTTTGTTATTCCACTTTCCAAATTGTGTCACATTTATCAATCCACCTCTCTCTTTCGACGGATTGTATACATCGTACAGAGTATAATTATTTGCTGATGGTACGACGATTACAACGTCTGTGGAGATAGTAAAGGCCTCGTCGTTTAGAATTTCTAATATGTGGCTCAGATTTGAACCCAAGATCAGCCATTTGTGCATTTCATCGAACATAGAATATTTTGTTGCCTACGGACAACACGAAATATAGTGTTACAGTTTATGTCACAGCGTGCGAAATTCTGATTCTTGAGGTATGAGTGAGCGTGCGCGATTGCTGTTCGATGGATGAAATAAATACAAAAGTTTGTATTAACAATTTAATTTTGTTCATATTTATTGAAAACGTATTCGGTTCTCTTAGTAACACTGTGTTCAAAGCATTTAAGTTACCTAGATTTTAAAATGAAAAAAGGGGGATACAAATAAAGGAGTTGTCTTTTCTATTTAAATTAATTCGTGAAACGTCAATTTCTCCTACGGAGATTACTATAATTTTGCCGCAGAGAAATTTAATACGACAATATCGTTATTCTGCCATATCGATATCTATTTGTCATCGTTACCTATTTTCCAAGGAACGTTTAAAAGTCCAAGGAAAAAATAAAATACTTACGTGCACAAGGATTTTAGTGTATCTCCGGCGATCACAACGAGAATCCAAAAAGATGCCCAATCGATTGTACTCTGCTCTCAAAATCTTCTTGAAGTCTAAACGCGACTCGGGCACTGAGTCCAGCATCGAAATGTACGTGATGTACATACGGTTCAAGGTTTTCGCGAGTTTAAAGTCATCTGTTTCACACAAAACAAAAATCAGAACGTAAATAAACATTTATATTAACGTTACACTCGTAACGAAACGTTTTCTACGCACTTTCCACATTGTCGCAAGAAAATCCCACGACTCTCTCTACTTTTCTGAATGCAAAGTAATCGCGAATAATACCATTCTCATTAGCGAACGAATCGACAGTTGATTGCGTCGTTAAAAGCAATAAGAAATACGCTAGATACATGCTGCAGAATTATTTCTCGAAGAAGCGTCTTCGATGCAACATTCGCTTGGACTCGCGCCCATATTCTTCGTGAATACTCGATTATCGTATCAATATTTTATTTGTGCATTCCTCAAATTATTAATACAATAGTCCCCGATAATTCAATAGGAAGGATCACTCGCGCGATACCCTATTGTACCTGTCCATGTTTTCAACCCCATCGTTACATTACCCTCGTTAAACCTTCATACGTTCCGTATGCTGGAATCAACATATTATATGAATAGGTATAAAATATACATACGAGCGCTTACATACTACATTTAAATTATTCAACTCGTATGTTATACAAATACAAATACAAATTATACATAAATACAAGTTATACAAATATTCGCTAATGGACGGAAATGTGTTTCTTCGCATGAAAATCGTTTGCACGATAATAACGTGAATTGTGGTAAAATTTCTCGAAAAGCCTCCATTATCACGTGAGCATTGAATTGCCTGCAAACGTCGTTCACCATAGTTCACAACGATTTATAAATAATCTCTGGCCTATTATACGTGCACGGCACATAGTCCCATTACGGGTTTATAAATGTCTGACAATTAGATTCATTCTCTCGGAGATGCGTTTTGCATAATATGCACATAGTATCGATCATATAATATAATGTGAATGGGGGGTTGAAACCCAATATAGAGTTGGTGCTATTGCTGCCAGGCGAACTTTAACCTCACGATGATTAATATCATCTCCATAACAAGTACATAATGTACATATAACGTCGTGCAAATCGAAATCAATCGTATACTGCACGCATCATTTATTGTGTCCATTCATTCGCACAGAATTACATACACAAGTGCATCTCATTTTGTTCAATCAATTGTTCCAAGACAGTTCAGCGAACTGCCGTACGAATAAACACCGCCGTGCAGGATTCACTGAAACTAAGCAATATTTAAATTGTGTACACGTTAGATGTCCGGGAAAACCCGCGTATCAAACGAGCAACTAAATTAATTCTATAATGCCATAACTTTGTTGCGGGTTTAATCGAGCGGCAGATTCTGCAGAAATTGAAAAACTGAACAATTATTCCACGTTTATCTCCAGCTCGAACGAAACAATAATAATTCGTTGGTGCACCCGTTAAACCGAAACTCAATAACGTTCGCTAATGGGATAAATCTGCTTTGACGTTTCCACATTCGGAGCCAATTCATTCCAAATAAGCGCGATAATTTTCAATGCAGCACCACGTGTCACTCTATTTGCAGATCGACCGCCAATTTGTTGCTGGCATGCTCGTTGCAATCAGAGTTCGCTGTCTTTCGTTCCATTAGAAATAATTTATTCCAGTCACGAGTGTTTTCGCGAGAAACGGAAAAAAAATGAGTTACATCAAACATCGAAAAACGCGGATCAACGTGATCGCCTTCGGTACGACTAAAAGTTCTATCTGCATAATCCGTTCTTGTCGCGGAATTAATTCTGAACTCACGGCCTTCTACGTGAGGAACGGACGTCCACATGTGCCCTCACTTAATACTAATTGAGACCGAGCTAACGAGCAGACGAATAAATGGAACTTGAACGTGCTATCGCTGGAGGTCCGATGTTATATTACTGTTATTGTGAGTCTCTTGGACCCGTCAACGATGACTTTTGTTATCTGTGTATCGTTATTAATGCCAAAGCAGTCACACACCATTGTTATTCCCTTTAGGATCGTGCCCCTACGCTCTGCACCATCCTCTGAGATGAACAGTTTGTAGTTTTCAAAAAATTACAAATACCAGCGAGACGATTCGAGAATTTGAAAAGTTCACATTGATAGAGTTCATTTTTGTATGGAAAATTGGATCGGTTTGATCAGAAATTCTGGCAAGAATTATATTTACAAGTTTCGTCTACATTTCTATTTTACGTATTTCGTACAAGCATATTATACGAGAATAAGGATTATCAAATGTGCGTGACATAATTGTGGAGCAGAAATGTTCAGAATGTAATACGAACGTTTCATTCAATTTATTACGAATTTTACGAATGGGCTGAAATTATTGGCGATGTTTTTATTTATTAAACTCTTAGGTGTATCATTTCACAGCCCTGCTACGGGATCTTTGAAGAATTTGTTGTGAAAGCCTCTCAAAGTATTATTTAAGTAAGACAGTGGTAGGATATTTCTTTAACTCTACAACTACGTACCAAGCCCGTCAAAATGACGGTTTTGTTTGCAAGGAATTCATGATGAACTTCATCCCCATTCAATTTCGGCGCCATTCCTTTATGTATTCACGATCTGTCTAATATACCTAGATATAACTAAAACCCGTCGATGAATTATTGAAAATAGTGCGACTGTTAGGTCTACCGAAGGATACTGCCCCTTCGTCGATGTACAGAAATTTTCAAACTGGCAAAGGAACAACGAAAAGGGATCCTGCGAATACCTTGCTCTGTTAGTTACGGAACTCCCGCGGCATGGGTAATACCACTAATAATTCTGCACGAGGCAGAATCCACGGAACAACACGTGTCGCAAATATGTTCTGGGAAATGCGGCATTCCCAAGAAGGTTGCGCGGCCCCTTGCCAAAAAACGTGATTGCCCTTGTACCTGAGAGACACTCAAGTTTTTAGTACGTTAGTCAGAGGTCCACGAGATTATCGCTCACACACGTTGTCGCGTTCTCTTGGTATCGCGAACGCGTAAGGGAAAACCAATGATTCGTAATTTAACGCATTCCCCGATGTCGATCGGTTATCTATGGATCGACGATGTTTAACGAAAGTTAGATTTCCGTTATAATATTTGTCAACTATGGTTGATAATAAATAAAAGTGTCGCGAACTGTATACGGTTGTTGCAAATTTCGTTTGATTCAAGGGATACGTTTATAAACATTGCAAAAGTGCAAAATTTCAAGGATTTCAGAAAAAGTATAAGAAAAAAGAACATAACTTGGCGTAAAATTGAATTAATATTTTTCCCACGAGGACGATAAATGCGTATGCAATACATTAAATAATTCCCACCGTGGATATTTAATAACAGCGCTTTAAAAATACGATTCAGACGCACCGATACATTCGTACGCGCTTCTAAAATATTGTCTTTCCTGTTTCGGACATGAATCATTCTACTATAAACGAAACGCTAAGCATCCCAATATAATCGTTCCCGTGTTACATTCTCGGAAACTCTCGTGAACTCGTCGCGAGGGATTGTTCGGGAAACGCTGATGCTCATTTAGTGCGCCAAACTACATGACACATCTAGTGCAAAGCTCTTTTTCCCAATGGCGCTGCGAATTAATCAGATACAAGGTAAGATAAGCCGAACGTTACCGGTGTCGGTGGCATTGATTTGATTACAGAGGCATACCTTTAATCCGCTCACGTAACTCATGAGAAACCGAAGACATAGTACACTAATGTTAAGGTTGGCGTGATGCAAGAGGGTTTTAAACGTATTAAAGCAGCGCCGCCAAGAATAGGAAAGAATTGCGTCTTCGCTAACATTACCACACCTGTTTCTTAAACATCAGTCGCCACTCATTCAACGGGCAATCCCGTTCCCCTAATTCATCCGCGATTTTGTGTTTCGTTGCCTATCGATTTGTTTATTCGTGCAAATGTATCGCCGCACAAAGAACGTATAACTATACCGTACGGAAATGTCAACGCGGGGATACTCAGGTGATAAAGTTTGACGGTTCATAAAAATGTTGCTTCGACACGAGGAATAAACGAATTGTAACAACTGTGACGTGTTAAATGTAATTATACCTGCACGCATCGACTGTCGCGGTGAAACTGAATTCTGGTTGGACTAGAAATGCATAATTGTTAATGTTGCATAACAGAAGGAATATATAATTATTTGAGAGAAGTGTTTATACTGGTTTAGCACGATGTTTGCTCACAAGTAGATGTGTTTCCGATAGCGACAGTACAGAATTCTGCGTTCAGAATGGGTATTTATTAATATATTGTCTATTTAGTGGTGTAACGGTATGGCAACAATGTTTCGAGGACAAGTCTCTTTAATTTATAATACAGATATAAATTAGATATACGAAAATTGCTTTTTGATAAATGCATCATTTCATTTGTCTCGTTTAGTCTTCGTTTCGGAGCTCCGTTATCGCGAAAAAATATAGAGCATCGAAGTACAGGGATTTGTTAAAAATATATTATTGAAATTTCATAAAAAATGTTTGTTTGTTCACTATATTGGTTTATCTTACATTTAATAAATTTATGACTGTCCTTTCGATTCGATACGCGCGTCGAGTAATGATTAGTCACGTGTACGTATGCGTATGTATACGCGAACCATATTTTCCCGCTGATTATGAAACTCTTCAAATTAATAACTTGAAGACGTTCGAACTTGGCAACTATTTAATCAGTATATAATTATTATGCTAGCGCTACGCAATAACAAGCATATCATTTTCACTTTCTCATTCCACGGTAATCTTATTCCTCACTTCTCTATAGTAAACCCATTCGATCGCGATACCGACGCGAAATTTCTGGACCACCAACGAACTAATTTCAGATAAATACAATTGTCATTTTTTCTCTCTTTCAGACAGCGAACTAATCCCTCCATTACGTCGTACATCATCCTTGAGATTGTCAAAATCATCGAACTCTAATAATGTCGATCGCAGCAGATTGTACGTGTCCTCGCACGATGGAAAATCCGATGCCAGTCCAATTCGTCCCGCCAGGCACTCCGCACCTGCGATCGACGCACCTGCGCCGGAATACCTCGCCAGAAATCTTTTGCAACTTGGCTGCCCGGCTGTGTCAATGCCCACGTAAGTCTCTCTGATCTATGGTGTGTATACTCGTTCAGTGGATCCCTCCGGATATATCTGTGCCAGAGATTAAGATTTCTATGAACATCTCTATCTTGTCCGGGAGATACCAATACATGCGTTTACTGCGCACTCCGTTTCGAAAGGTCGGGTAGTGGATAGGGTGTGTTACTTGAGGGACAGTGGCTAGTATTAATATTTGGATACTGATAGTGCTCGATTGTGAAGTATTGCCTCTGTGTTACGATCGTGACAGTGTTAGCGAACTGATCGCTTTAGTAAAAACAGTGGCCAGTGGTTACAGCTTGTAGTCGCGCCAGCGGTTTATTGAGCAATATTTTCTGTCCGCTGGTAGTACTTATTTGGAGAGGAACAATGACGATAGCCTCGGAAATTTCGTAATGTTCGAATATTAATGGGAGTTACCGTATTCGTGTACAAATTCTTCCTGCAACGGTGTACTTTATGGAGGGTTATACTTAGCGGCGTTGTCGACTTGGAAAGACGATATTGATCTATTTTCGCGTATACAATTATTGCCGTCGTTTTCGGACGGTTCTACTAAAATTTGCTAGGCGGGCAGATAAATAATACGGTGTTTGTTCACGAGCGTGGCGATCGTCGTTCGCGTCGACGGTTAATCCTTCTATTAACTTCCAAATGACAGCTTAAGCTTAAATAACGATAACCGCTGATAATAATAGATCAACTGTTTAGCAAACCTGCTACGACGAGTAACCGAAATGGGCGGACAGGCCGTGAAACATCTGCATTTGCGCCGAACAATGCCAATACCCGGCTGTTCGGGCCTCTCGATAAATCTCGATCTAAAATTCCGTCGTCGAACATCTAGGCGGACAAACATCGACGTCCTTCCGACGAATGAAACATTCGCAACTCCTTCAGCTCGCGGCGTTCGAGAACCGCGAGTAATACCTGCAACATATAAAACATCGACCCGGTTATCTTACTTGGGCGGAAAGATATTCTCGTTACGCTCCTGACAGCCTCCGTTGCCTTAACGAGGAAGCTGTCTTTACTTTATCATCTCATGGGGCAATTAAATGTCCACCGTAAACATATAGCGGCCCGGAGACTGCGCACGTGTATCGCTCCGTTTCGCCGGAGCCGGCCCGTTTGTCGCGCGACAGAAAGGGACAGAACGCGTGTTCGTTTTAGTCCGGGGAAGCACATTCGCAATCAGCTGACTGGCACCGCGGTCCCTCTGTCGGTCGCGTCTCTCTGCGATACCAGCGGGTGCAGCGATGCGATCCCGACGCGCTCGTGTAGGTGCACGCAGACACGTGCACGGACACGGTGTTCATGAAGGTTCACAGGATAAGCCAGCTATATAGGTATATGCAGCCAGCGGTGTGGTATTCGGTCAATAGCTGGGAGACTGGCGCAGACGCGCCGAAACGGCTCTGTGTGCGTTCACGTACATCCAATAGCGCTGTACCATTGGTACATCCGCGAAAGTGTCGCCGAGTGGCGAAGAGTTGCACAAACGCGGACCGCAGCACGCTCCACACGCCGCATTGCCGTATTTTCGCTGCGAACATCCGTGGAACACGCTGTCCACGTTGCTCTCCATTCCCACGCTGGTCGGTCGAAGTGTCTCATCCGCACCGGGAGATACGCGTACGGCGCAGAGATGCCGAAGATCGGCGTTCCGTGTTGAGAGGGCGGAATGCTTGTAAAACTGAACCGGACGCATTGATCGTCGTTACACGGGGATGGGCGGACGGCAACGGTGCGGGACGAATACATGAGAGAATAGGTACACGCACGTTGACCGTCGAACGTTTCACAGATCCTCCGAACGGATCCGTTCAAGGAACGATGCTGCGACTATATTGACCGCGCGAGCTTCCGGGTCATTCGGCGGTTTCTATGGAAAGTTGAACGGGACGGCCGATGTCGTGGTACAATGAAGAACGGAAGGAGCAAATAGGAGGTCTAGATTAATTGGAGCAGCGGTTCGTGGGAGAGGACCCGATTTCGTGTCAGTTTTTGCATGTGACAGTGTAGCCGTAACGTGGGACAGTGGCGCCTCTCTATTGGACTGCCAGCTACGACAATACTCATCGCAGGTGTGATCTTTTCTTTTTTCAAAATCGTTTGCCTCTTCTCTAACTAACCGTTGATTTCTAATTCGTCCTTACTTCAACGTATCGTGTATTTACAGTCTTCACAGAAGTCACTGAATCGCAGACCTGTTAGTCCACCCGTTCGTTATCGCCCTGCTATTTTAAGACTGACTTTCCATGGGCGCGAATAAGGGGGAATCATTCTTACACCTTATCACGTTTCCTGTCGACTCGAGCAATCTTACGTCAGTCGAGGAAAACAGGTATCCGTGGTGCGTGAATCCTGTGTGAAGTTGAACGTGTCATGGATTGACGCGCATAGATAGTTCTCTTCCCATTGGTGCAATCGTTGTTGTTTTTTTTTATACAAGATGGTATTAGTATATCTTAACGTCCCCGATTCTGTATCGAACGAACATACTCTAGATCCAATTAATACCGGCTACGCAAGCAACAGAGGAAGTAAATGTTAAATTGGCGACACTACTGTCACGACGATTCCCATGGAACAGTCCAATGACGAATAAAAATCGTATGGTCCACTCCAGATTAAACGTGCACCGCCGTGCAGCTCTTGGCCACGGGAAAATTGTTTTGCGCGTCCAACGTGGACCGTGTCGTGCGCAAATTTGCGCCCAATTGCGCCCAATTGCGCCCAATTGCGCCACGAAGTCGCGCGATTCAACGAACGTGGTTACATCGAGGGAAACAACGCGTTCTGTTTGGACGTTTCCTGTAACCTCGCGATTCGCGGCAAACTGTTCGTCGATTACGAAACACCTTCGACTACGTACAGCGCAAACTGCATGGTTGCGCGTTTTTCAACGCTGTGCCGCGTGGCTTCTGTCGCTGTAGAACGGTGCGTGGCATAGCGTTGAGTGTCTGGTATGAACCTGTCTTTATGCACGCACAATGATCGAAGAAGGTACGGTTGTCGGCTGTCGAATCCTGTCAAAGTTACAATTGCATCGGCTTCACGTGCCGTGCGATCGAACGCCTCGTTAGGTAAGCCGTGGACCGCGACGTATAATATGGCGTGGCTGGATGACATTTGGTACGATTAGAGCGAGAAATTCGATGGGGAAACAGCGGCGTATGAGAATTGAATACGGCTAGTGTTACGATTGTGGATCAAGTTAATATTTCGAAGATATTGTTTTTCAGACCCCGTGGAGGAGTAGGGTCTGAACCTCCGCAGAGTAGCGACAGCGATGAATACACGACTACCCATAGCCATGAGCAACAGCAAGGTCATGGGCATGGTTATGGTCAAGGACAGGTGGATGTCTACAACGTGCCCAAAGTCCAGGTGTCGGGACCACCAAGCAATGATGAATCCTCTTCCGTCATCAATGGGTGAGCCTGATGTTTCATTCTCGACGCTTTCATTCTCGACGACGATAGTTTCGTGTTTGCTTTATTCATTGATGTACAACATGATACAGTTACGGGGGTGTTGTCGCGACGTGACATAGATATTTGGGGGTGCATATTTTAAGTGTTGTCGCAAACATGGGGGAGTTTGTCACGATACAGTATAATATAGCAATGTATGATAATTGTGTAGAAAATATTACTCAAACTTACTCCAAATAACACTGACACAAAAGAACGACAAATTAAGGAAAAGTTCGCACGGGATGGAATGAAATTTCGTTGAAGTTCTTTTGGTTGAACGCGCCATTGTGGTTATCTAGATACGCGCGCCTCTCGAGTCCGGTTGCTTTGCAAACACGTATTTTTCTAACAGGGTCAACCGTATGTTGACTCAAATTCTTTACCGTATGGTTTATCGTTCGTCTAACCCCTTTTTTTCACAAACGCGCACAACGCTGCTCACTTCGTGTTCACACGGATAGCGTTGAAAGATTGAATACGTTCTATTAACATATCGCTCGTTAAGAACATCATATGCAATAGGTTGACGAGGTCCAAATTAATTAATTTTTCGAATAATTAGAAACAGATGAATAGGGGTGACAGACTCTGATTGTCCAAAAATAAATTAAAATTTGTTAGGAGAGGTCAAGTGTTCACAATAATTTGCAGAAAGTATGTTGCCATTCTTAGACGTCGACGCGTTAACAAAAACGTTACGCATAACTCAAGACAAACAAATTCTTTGGAAACATCGCCTGGAAACCAAATTACAAATGTAGGATAATTCGCACGGAGGGACAGGCCTTCCTTAACTCGATTGTTCATTTAAACTAAACAATGCACACATATTACGCGGCTGTTAATTGAATTACTATGTATATTAGCCCGATATGATTACTAACGATAGCATTTGTAACGATCACGTGAAACAGCCGGGTATTTTTGATACATCTTATCGCGACGCTCGTCGTCGCCAATTGAGCGCACTCGTTTTGCATTGCAAAGCGAGAAATTTTTAGCAACGTTACTGAACAGTTCATAACCCGACGTAAATAATTTCTTTCAACGAGGAAAACGTGGGCGTCCTATTTGATTGTGCGATTATGTAAAGGCTGGTATCGTGTTTCAGCGAACAGTTTGCGTTCCTCCGTTAATGATTTATTTCCTAGTTGTCGCGAAATGAACAAGTAACCGCCATGAAATATTCATTCGTCGGTGAACCATGTTACTGATCCACTCGAAAGTTTATCCGGTTGAATGATACCTCTCGGCAGTTATGGAAATTTTCGCGAAGCGACGTATATCGGAGCCTAATATTAGAAATGCGAATAATTTTAAAATGCTGCGAGAATAATAATCGCGGCCGCGAATTAAACAAAAATAGCCTGTCGTATGGGGTATCGCAGCCACACCATGGAACGTTACTTTAATATGAAAGAAAAAATGGAATTATTTAACTGCAAAGCGGTGTACAGTTGTGATTAAAAGCTTCATATAAATGTAGGTTCGTTATTGCGTTACCAACAAGTTGGGTGGAAAATATGACAAATGTACGAGACTGAAGATGATTTTTTTATTGTGCTAAGAAAATTAACACAATGATCTGCGACGTTTCTTGTATAACGATAATTGAAATTTATTGAACAAAGGACGTTTACGAAACTACTAAAGTTGCATAATATTACGAGATAATTAGTTGATAAATTTGGGAATAGCGTCAGCAATATGTATAAATACTAGGATTATTAATGATAGTCGGTCTCGTGTACCATGGTAATGGAGGATCAGCTGCAAACGCATGCTATTAGCTCTCATATTTCAGTAATGGAGTACTTTCATGTGTTTCCATGTTCGTGTGCAATTATATTAATGAATTTGTTGGTCGCGCGACAAACCGTTAATTATTTATGCTCAAAGATTATACTATTCATATTTTAAAACCAATTACGAAATATTTAATACTGCCGGCAACACTTTCGATATTGTAAAATTTACAATAACTCGCGTAACGAATAATAATAACAGAACAGTATTACTATACATATGTTCAAGGATACAATTTCGTTAGGAACCGTGATGATCCCCAAATTTTTGGATCAGCGCAGCGGTTTACGGTACTTCTTCTATCATAATACTGCAACCGACCGAAAAATTCTGGAACTCGCTACAAAGGACATTCTTTATTCACAATATACAATCCGTTTATACGCATCATTTAGATGTATAATTCCCCTCGTTCACTGTCCCTTTCAATTACTTCAAGCAGTACAAAAAAACCGCACGCAAACACAATACAATAGATGTTCTATTTATATGAATGCCTGCTGTGCCTAAAACGGAGTATCTTTCATTCAATTGAACTTCCATCGGGTTAATCGATTCTTTTATGCGCTTCTCCGGTACATACGCGGGTACGCGCAAATCGTTAGACCGAATGAAAAAGACAAGTGGAAAAATAAGCTCGTTGTTTCGTGTTTGTGCGAAAAGGATAATTTTCGCGGCGATTTTTTTTTTAAACGGTACCTGCGAGTACACCGTTACACGTCGACGAACCATATTTCCATTAGCAAATGAGCCGACAGGATTGGCCACGTATTTTTGGATCAACTTCTATAAAGCCAAGGTTGTGGCATCTGTCGTTCTAAAAATATTCGCTCCAGGAAATTTCTTTTTACTCGACGTATCGATTCCCGTTACGGCAGTTCGAATCACCTTGTGCGAATCTTTTCACGTTGGCCACGTTACGAACGCGGACACGCCAGAAAAACGGAGACGTTCAGTGGAATTTATCTCGTTTACTGGATTCCCCAGGCATTCACTTACGCCAGTTCCGTGCAAATGTTTGCCTCAGGCGACGCAAAAATATTGCTCATACCCCTTATCAGTCTAGCGAACGCGCCACGCGTTGCTAGCGGATGGAAGATCGCAAAACCATAGCTAACACTTATATTTGTTGTTAGTTTTGCCGTATTTATGTTATCCCGTAATGACGGTCGATAATAAGTATCATTCTTAACAAATATAATTTATCGTTTGAAAGACGTTGATAGAAATATGTTAGTTAATCCCTTCGGTACGGATGGCATGCACGCAATTACACCTACTCAGGAGTTGAGCAATTATTTCCATTGAAACGCACGGAAAAATCATTTTTATGCAATAGATCTAATAATATACATTCGATAATTGTTTCCAAAAACACTCGTCGGATATTAATTATCGTTATGTCCGCATTGATCGACGATTCGGCCGGCATCTGTTAATCGCGATTTCTCAGTCGAACGGATTCAGAAAGCTTGCGAACTTCTCATCTAGGTGCTTCGAACTGATCGATGCAACAATGTTGAACCGCGACGGAGTTGGAAACTTTAACGCCGCGAACAGCAAAATTTTCCGACAGATCGCGTGTGACGAACGATTTTAATTACCATCGTTTAGAGTGATTTATCAACGCAGCGATGGATAACAGAAGTCGAACACGTGGCTTTCCAGCACGCCCGCATGGAATATCGCTTTTTGCATTTCGCTACCAGGACCGTCCATATCATTTTTCATACATTCGATAGACACAACCGCGAACTCGCAGGATTCACGCTTCGGTTCGAAGGGAAAAAATTGGTTAATTTGAACGTCTTTCACTTAAGTACCAGCCGAATCCTTGGAAGTGGAGAAAACGACGTCCAAGTCGCCGGTTTTTCTCACGGTTGGGAAGCGGTGCACGAGCCGGAATTGTTTTTCGTTGCGTTTTAACGAGCGTCGCGCGGAGGGGATGGAAAAGCAGAGGACAAGAGGTGTACTCGAGACCCCTCTCGACGCACGTTTTTCACGACGCGATAAAACGCGGTGAAAGGTCGCGGATGAACAATTTACTACGGTACATTGTGTACTATCTGTGGTGCATTGTGTGCATGTCAGTGGCACGTACTAATTGACGGATTCCGATTGCTCCGAAATAATAGTTATCTTGCGGCGTCGTTTAATTAGCCAAGTTAATAACGAGAGGAGTAATATAAAGAATAATAAACGAAGAACGATAAAGTTAGACGACGAAACGGATGAGTTCAGGATTTGTGGTATCGTAAACGGTAGTGAGTAGATATGATAAGATAAATGTGCAAATTGATTTGAATCTGAATGAAAAGCGGTAACGCATAGTTGACAGTGGACTTGAAGGAAATGAAGTGGGGTGAGAAGGTTCACGTAGGAATGTTCGTCAAGCACGTGGCGGGTCTCTTCATGAAATTTCACTCTGTATTACAGGTAATCAACTGGTTTGCTTCAAGGGGCACGCGTCTTTTCGATCGTACATACGTATACGAACGAGGTGTAAATAGAACATGGCCTATTGAAGCGGCAGGAAACTATGGTTTCCTACTGTGCAGAAAATAAATAAAGTTCTGTACGTTCTCGCAGATTTTGTAGTGCAAGGATAGAATTGTGAGAAATATAATCGTCCAGGTTTGCTCGAATTTTGTGGACGAAAATGGGGAGCAGTGGGTAAATGGAAATGGGGCAAGCATCTTGAATGCTATGGCAATGATCCGTTTGCCTTTCACGTGCAGAATAATATTTTAAGGTTTCTCGATGCGTGTCTTTGATATTAAGGTTAATCTCTCTGATCTAGTTTTAACCTGCAAGTAGATGATTGCGAATTTAGTTTGTAATAGATACTTGTTTATATTTATCTCGTTATTTAACTCGAACCGAAGGTAGCAGGATTTTATGATCGGATGTATCACGTGATTGCTTGTGGGCTCCGACAAGATGTGAGTTATGCAATTATTGTGAAGAGGAAATTATTGAGAAATAATTAAAATAGGAAATAGAAGAAGTAATGGTAGATGTAAATTGTATTGTAAATAATTCCATATAATATATATCAGTAATACGGTCTTTTAGATGAAGCTAGATAAAATTATAAAGCTATGTGAAACATTTGAATCGTGGATGATTCATCCTTTGGTTAGCGTGGTAATTTCATTAATGATTTTAACCGATACACAGATTCTTTACCAGAGACAAGGTTTTTGTCATTTGTACGGGATCATGTTCATTACGGTGTGTAACGATTTTATCGGGAATTAGTGGAAAAATCGCAACTAGGACACTCAGTTTTAACACATTTAATAAACGGACAAGGTAAAAGTGTTTATCTCGTGTTTCTGGGTTTGTGATGAGCGCTAATGTTTGACAAATATGTACTATTCTTACGCAATTCCACTGCGTTGCCACTTGCAACTAGGGCTTTCAAGAAAAATAGCTGCGGCCCCATAAATGTGTACATAAACTGATAACATTCGTGGAATCGTTGCATCGCAAAAAATTGGTTCTTTTATTTGTGCCATCGTTGAATCCCTCCCTTGCAATTGTTCCCGTTTAGAATAATATGAGGCACGTTTTTTAGTTAATCAATACTTTTAGCCTGGCAAATCCGATATCTTGCTGCGATACGTGCAGAATTCAATAGGGTAGGGGTTTATAAATAATTCTTTGTACAACCGATCATAGTACGTAAGAATATTCTTTTTATGGATACGATAGAGAACTACTGTAGATACTATATTAGCCATAGTTCTATTTTTATTGAATAGCTAGCATCATAGTAACAATAATAGATATAATATCATTGTTCTTATGTTATTACTATGTATCTCCCTTCTTTTCAATAGGATCGCCTTTTAATTTTCGCGGTTTGGAAACAAGTTCCTAAAAAAATCAGCGCAAACACCTTTCACTATTTTGCGTAACAATCTTATCCACCGAATTAACGACGCGAGAAATGCGCGATCCTGTTATGTCATTAGAGATCAATATCTGGCCGGAACGTGTAAAAATTGAAGGCACCTGTGCATACAAGAAGTAAACCGATCTAATCGATTATACAAACGACGATTTAATCGCGCGCCCGTTTATCGCTTTCAACCTTTCAAACTACATGCTATCCTTCCTTATCCCATCTTGATTAAACGTAAAATCACCCCCCCCCCCCACACACACTTAATACAATTTCCTCCCACAAATTTTCAATCGGCGAATCGCTTCGACCGTGTCGCATCTTTTCTTATTGTTAGATCCGATCGATGGAAATATGATAGGAAGCCAATTCCGTGTGACGCAAATCCATGTCGGTTGTCATACGAGGCTTCATCCTGGGCCCGCGTTGTCTGTCGGCTTAATTTGCCAATTGCAAGCCTCTCGCTTGTTAGCCTTATCTTTCTTGCCGTTTCTAATCCTATCCTCGTTCCTGGATTCTCGTAACGCGATGCCCGAACCTTCAGGGCTTTAGGACGGTCTCTCGATATCGAACAAGTGCGTGTACGTACACCGTACGTACTGCACGTGGCTCAGCGCAACGAGATTCAATTTCCTACGCGACACTGGAAGGCCAATTGAGGCGCTATTTCAACGACGAAACTTGCTGAAATTGCCTACTGTTCTATCTTCTACCGTTTTAATGCCTTCATCTTCACGACGATTGTACGATAAGACAAAGTAATGGATTGCACGAGCTGAAATGGTTTCAGGTGGCTTGTTATTTCCTGGGCACCTTGCCGATTGTTTAACAATTTGCGACATTTTTCTTCAGGCCGTTATTCGTTACAGAACATTAAGTTATAGGTATGTCGACGAAGATACAAATGATAACGGTTTCAACAAAATTTTGCGGAAAAAGCGTTTCGGCTTGTTGATCAATTGAAACTATATTTTTGTTATCTATTACGTGCGAACAAATGTGTAATTCTAATACAAATGTGATACGATATTTAGAATATACAGTTATACTGCTTATAAGAAGGAGTGCATATGTGGTAGTCGATTTCTTCCGGTACCTTACGTCTAGCATGTCACTCTTAACGCGATCTTAACCGGTCATTCACAATGAGTCGGCCAGCACGATCTAGTTATCTGAAGTACAGTATTCTAGGGTTCCATTTAGAAATGATCCCGGTTCAAGAAATGAAACCTGTCGAATAATTTCGATTTAGCCTGCTACATAAAGTCTGTAAATGAGTGCTCATTTAATTCTAAATGGGCGTAAAAAAAATTTGAAGATTGTTCCACGGATGAATTTTTTTTTTTAATATTTTACAATATTGATTCGTCTCGAATACGTGCATGGAAAATTACGTAGGCACACAACGCTCTTTAGGTCTCACGTGCCAAATTTCCTTCGTGACTGTTATCAGAACTAACTTAGAAGAATTTATAACACTTCGAACGGAGTATGTATACTCTTAACAATACGTCGCGTAGCTGAAGAACGGTCGTCTTATCGCGTTTGCTTTCTTATTCATATATAACTGGATGGACTAGCAATCATTCCTTCCCCCATGTTCGGCGAACTGGCCTGGCAAAATCATCTCCGTCCCTGTGAAATGCTTGATTTATGATTTATTACGTTCGCACGTGAACGTAACCACTTCCTCCCTCGTCGGAGATACGACATGAAAACATGGCCAGCGTTAACATAATTTTTACACGACACGTATCTCGGTGGTCAGTTCTTGGGGAGGATGATAACGTTGCTCCGTAAAGTTCGGGATCGCTGGCACGAACAGTAGCATGGAGAGCTTTTCTCTTCTACGCTATAAATGTACGCGCTCTTCGTTTCGTTCGTCGTTCCAAGAAAAGGCAGCTGTTTAAGAGGCGAGTCGGATGAGAAAAGCGTTCGATGGATCTGCTTTGGTTCTATAAGGGCAGGTAAACGTATTTGCATCGTTATCCTATCGACGCGTACGTCTATGATTTTCGGGCGTTCAATTTGTATTCGAGTTTGCGCTTCTAGAGAACCGGAAGGCGAGTTCAATATTATAAATAAGGGGGGAGTGGATGCATACCCAGTTTCTATGGCAATATATCCAGCACCGAGTTAAATTAAACGGGGAAAGCGTGCACAATTTTTATTAGGGTTTTGAGCTGTGTTTCATTTATTCGTAAAAATTTCCGAGGATCAGTTTTGTTGTTGTATACATATAATATCTTAAAGATTCAGGTGGGCCGATAAAGGTAGCAGACTATTGTAAAAACTAGGAGAGAACATAAATTAATTAATACAATTAAGAGTACTTGATGTCGGAGTAAAAATGAAAATTGTAACACAAAGAGATTACATAATAGAATAACCTGTAAAGGTATATCATAGAGAAAGTTAGGTGTATATAATATAAAAAGAACACTAATTTGTGTCGTATATCAGCAGATGACTGCAAAACTACATGAATAAAGAACGATGAATAAGTAAATCAATCCAATGTCATATGGTTCCGTATGCTACTTATAATATTCAGATCATTTAATATATTATAACGCATGCATAATGCGGTGCGACTGCATACGCAATATCGGTACTACCATAACGGCATTGCATAAAAAGAAATATTGTTTCGACTATATAGCGTGTATGAATACATTCTTCTTACAATGAATACATCGTTATCGGATTATCAAAGGAATAATAATGAGCTATTGGCAACGTCTATCGGCGGAAACGAGATATGTATTTCCAAAGAGGAATAAAATTCATGAACTTGATAATGTTTGGTTATCGTTATTTATGGTGGATTCAAGAAAATACGGCGAAACATTCCGATTCGAAATAAAGTGCTGCATCAGTTGCAGTGAATCGTATGAATAACATGAGACAGTGAACAGTGGTCGCTGTTGATAGATATGTTCCATACTAATGCGTCCCGAATTCAACTAATTATTAGTTTTTATTTAATACGGGAGAAATTATTAACAGCTGCTTCTGTCTTGCTTAAAAAAACGAATTTGTTTTCCGTTTAATTTCCGCTCGTGTCTGTATTTATCTGTTGTTGTCAAGGCGTAATATGTACATAGTTAGAATAGAACATACAAGACTGCCGGAGATAGCAAGTGTCATAGGACACTTTTATTCACGTACATAGTTTTCGTTTTGTTATCGTTAAATTCGTTCGTCGCGATAAGGCGCTCTTATCTGTACAATACCGATTTATTGGAAATCAGAACGGCGACATAAAATTAAGCGCGCAATTGTACATTACACACCATCCTTGCAGTTGATATCAGGAGTCACTGCACAATAACATAATTACAATAACACCTAAAAGGAGGTACATATTTGTTTTCAACTGGCGTACGACTATCGCATAGTAAAGATACGAAAGTTTCACGACGCAAAAAAGCGACAAATCGATCATAAACGAAACGCGCGGTGCATTAAATTGCAGGCATCGATACGCGATACAAGTTCGAAATCGTTCCAAGTCGAACACTAATTAAAACCCAGTCGTTATACAAATTACCACGAGATGCATTCTGTGCATGGCACAAATTGGTAATCACGCACGAGTCGATTGTTGGCAAAAAAAAAGAAACAAAGAAGGAAAGAAAGTAAAGGAAACAAATAAGAATACGTTGACCTCGCGATAGGGGTGAAAACATTACTCCTATTCCCCATACAAAGATCGATGAGGGTACATATCTAAAATAGCTCTACCAATCCATCCCCCCTAACAATTCCAACCCGTTTTATTTCTCCTCTTCCCCTTTCTCTTTTTCTATCTCTATTCCCTTTCTCTATCCACGGCTCTCCTATCTCCCCACCCCGCTAACCCGAACCCTATCTAACCAATCCCCGCCGCTACTGGACATCTTCTTTCTTTACAGTTCGCCACTGTCTCTACTTCACGTCGCCGACACGCGTCTCCGTTTCCTACATGCTCTTCCGTTACTCGCGTTCTCGTTGTATTTGTCACGCAGTAAATGCCGGACAGGCATCCCCTCGCGAGCAACGGAAGTGAGTAAAAGACTACGACGCTGGCCGCGCCACGGCCAGTATTGGAGTACATTAAATAGAGAGTTAGGACGAAGATAGCATAGGTGAGGAGGCAGGACGCGTATCGAGCGCGAGAGCAACACGAACGGTGTGCTGTTGCGGCATAGAAAGAATAACGCCCGTGTGCCGTTAGTGCCAGTGTCGAACACAGACACGGTTCGGCCGCGTCTCCTCTCACGCGCCGGTTGTGCACCGTCCTCCTCCTCTTCCTGTTCCATTCGTTTCGAAATATCACAGCACACTCTGATGGATAGAGGTTAGGATCGCGTGCGCGATCGTGCGATGCCAGGCCATGCTGTGTGTGTGTCGATGGTCCCCCCCCCCCCCTCGCATGCGCCATCTTGATCAGCGGAGTCAGTGCACCGTTCGACCACGCAGATGATCGTTTCGATTGATCGACGCGGGTCACGATATTTCCCGTTCGCCGGTGAACGAATCGCAACACATCATCTATTCCTTCCTCGCTATTTCTCGCTTCGTGTACGCGTTCGTTATCAGAAACGGAGTATGCCGTTGTGGACCGCGTCCTTTATTACGCACAGTGTGAAAGAAAGACACGGGAAATCGGTCTCGTGAAAGTTCGTTCCGCGGGATGCGCGAGTGCGATCGAGGTATTGTGACGGTCCATCGGTGTGTACCATGAGACGCGGTCGGCGATAGGCCGTTTTCCCGCGATTAGCGACTCGTGCGAATCCGTCTCTACTCTGCTTTTGTTTACCAAGCAGAGAAATGAAGTGAAACGTGGCGGGGAAACGGTGTATCAGCGCTTTCGCTCCACTATTCTTTTCGTGAATGAAGATTTGCTGCATGGAATGGAAAAACACGTTGGCCGTCGTCCGTACGGCTTGGATGACATTCACGTTCGGTCAACTGAGAAATTCTTTTCGCCGCACTGTGAACCAATGCTCGGTGCAATCGGATTTTTACATCGTCGACGGATATGATTGAACGTATTGTACAAGATGGTTGGAAGCGGGAAGGCAAAGTGTGTCGTCAAAAGTACTAGTGACAGATAAGGAAAATAAAGATAGAAGAATAACACGGAAAATCGATAACTGGTAATGCAAATACGGAGTCTCCTTCCAGTGGCATGGACAAATAATTGGGACTCTTGTTTTCCCCGTATATCGTGGTTTGTTGGCTTGGCAACCGTATGGGCGATACCTTTAAGGGCTGCATCGCACCCCTTGACGACAATGTCTCACGTTGCACTTGAATATCTTCGTTTTTCACGCGACTGTCGAAGCAGTCGTTCGAACACGTGAAGAACAATCGTTTCGAAGCTCGGAGACGAAGAAAGAACGACGAGCGAGGTACAACTCGAATTTGAAATTCTTTTTTAATGCACGACACGCTGTAAAACGTACGAAGTGAAATCGGACTGAATTCGCGACTGCCGAAAGTACGCACGACGTCGAATACTTAATAAGTATCTTTGATAACGCGCCGCGGTTGCAAAGGGTTAGATGACAAACGTAGAAAATACTGTTGTTTGTGGCCTTATCAGTGGAAACGGCGAGAAACCACGGATGTGAATTTTGTTGGAGGATATCATTTCTACGTCTATACAAAGTGCATGGGGGAAGTCACAGCTCCCCTCAAGAAACACATAATGCTTTGCTTCGTACAAGGATTTTATTCGCGGGAGGATTCGAAGTTGCGACGGGCCAAAAGGTAAAAGTATATTATATATTCCCGTTCATTTTATATTTTATTTTGTGTTCCTATTCTTTAATTTAACTCCATACTATTTAGTTACGTCTTATTTAGCCTTTACCGTGGGCCTGAAATTTTTCATGGCGATGGTTGTTTTTATTTTTAAATATCAATGTATGGAGTATACGAGCTATTTTACGTGCAATTCCTTGAAGTTTAGTACTTATATGTATTTTATTTTTTCATTTCTATTTTGCTCATTGTATTATCGACCGCTGTATCAAAGCTGTGTACTTAATAGTGTTTCTCAGATTGGAGATTTTTGTCGTCTATTGATAACAAAATTCCAAACTGATGTCTATAAATAAATGTTATACCTACATATCTTAGCGTGCGCTACCGTTTTTCCAAATCCTTATTTAGCGATACACATACATATAGCGCAGGAGTGATCTATATCGAACATTTTGTTTAGTGTCTCTGGATCACTTTCCATAATAGGAAAAATGTTAGGGGAAATGTTCCTCGCTGTGAATACTAAGGCATTTCGTAATAGAGTTGAAAAGTTCTTCAAGGTCGACATTTCCAGAGTACCGACTCACTTTTGTACAGGTTCACGTTTTTTTTTTTACCCAGATTCAATCGCGCTTCTTTATCATATACACGACCTTTCAACAATTGCAGGTAGTAAAAAGAGCATGTAATTAGCAGAATTCAGAAAAACGCATAATAATTTGGCAGGTATATAGTAAATTGACTGTTATCTTAATTTAGGCGCTAATGACATAAATGCCTAGCACAACAAGAGTTTATCAAGCTCCGTCTCTACAATCTACTGTGTTTCGAAATGTCGGTCTGCTTTCATAATTCGATGACCTTATCGACAATGCAGTGATTACACGCGTGGCCAGTTCGATTGGGTTATCCGTGTCTCGCGCGATGGATACAAAAATCGGCCACATTAAATACGTTAACAAGATCTTAAGCAGTCTCTTCAATTGTCTCGTACGTGTTCGCTGTTTAACTGGAATATGTACATCGCTACAGAGAAAGAAAATATTACATTACTGGCAAAAGATATTATATGATACCATTCGCTGTACCGTAACTGTACATTGCGACACCTATTTTTATATACATATTATGAAAACAAGTTTTGCATGAATCTTTCATAATGCCCTCTTTGGATAGACTGTTTAATTTAATTCTCTTTTTTCACTCATTCGCGTATCAATTGCTTGAGAGATATATCATTATTTCAGGGAAACTCGTTATCTTGAATGACGTCTGTCCTATAATGGCGTTGAGGTAGTAATTAAATGATCACGGGGAGACAATTTGTAGAGTACGAGTCTTGTTTTGCAATCGCTCATCTACAATCTATTGTACTCTTATTACCGCTTATATGAATTATACTTGAACTACTATTTTTCTGTGCATCGTCTTCCGATCGTTAACGCAAAATAATATTTTCGAACCATGTTTTACGTGTTACTCGCAACCTTGTACTATACCTTAGCTTCGAAGTGAAAATAAGTAATAGAAATTGCACTGCATTTTGCACCGGCGACCATTGCCGATTTTACAGATGTAACGACAGAATTCAGCACAGTGAATCTATGCAGAGTTAGAACCGAGAATGTCGAAAAACGTTCGCCGAGTGCCATTTCTGCATTTTCGTTTTTTTTTCCTCTGCCTCTTCGTTCCGCCGAGCGTTCCACGTTTGTCTTATTTAGGTCACCCAAGTCACATCGTTACGTACAAAGTACAGCTACATATATGTATACATAGATAGGCATGAGATGTGTGATGATGAGAGGCTGTTGGAGGTCGTTGGTAACCGGTGCAAGCATCTTGTTCATCTTATCGGTTTACAGCTCTTCATGTTTGCCGTAGTTCTTATTCTAGTCTATTTTCTGTGGTGTGCAACTACTGACAAATTCCAGTTGAAGGACATTGTCAAGACTTTTTTTTTATCAGGTTCAAGATGCGATAGGTATATATTTTGGGAACTTTTATATTTTTGAGGTACTTCATTATATCAGATTTTTATGATACACATTATGATACGATACATACCGACATGTGTTTCAAATACTAACACTTCAATATATAATATATTTGCAATATTCGACGTTATTTATTAATTATCCAGCAATTATCTGTTGCCTTGATGGGGGAAACGGCTGCAATATGGGACGCTCTAATTGAATTGAGCAGCGTATATTACTGTAAGATATAAATTTGATAAACACAGTCCCCGGTAGGTGCTTTGCATGATACCTGCCATTCTTCGATGAAAATTCAATTAATCAAATGGAGGTTCAGTAAAAAAAAAAAAAAAAAGAAATTGGAGCATGAAGGATTAATTGCCCAAAGTTTATGAAAATCGATTATCCAAACTGTTTAAGCTCCATCTTCTATCGCTCGGGAATGTATGCACGGTGTACACTATAATGAGCGATGCACGCTGACCATACGTAGAGGAATTAATCGAAGCTAATGACGCAAAGTAAAAAGTCTGCCGCTTGGTGTATTTATTTGATGGAGAGCAATTAACCGCGTTAAGTTCTCGGTGTTGGAGCATTCACGGACGGTATTAATGCATTCGTTTCTTGTTCCTTGTTGGGCATTCGGCCGGTACTTCTATGGTATTTCGCTCGATAATTTAATCAAGGTAATCGAAAGGTTGTTGGTGCAGTATAATAATTACTTCCGTTTCTTTTTTCTTACCGCGTTGCATAACATTGTTTTCGACTGGACGCCTCATTAATGAAAGGCCCTCGCATAAGTTGTTGTTGTTTCCTTCTATTCGCGAATTATTCTGCAATTTACATAATCTGGGCAATGGCTGATCATAATTTCGAATTGATTAAAACACGGAGGAAGTTTGATTCGAATGAAATCGCTGAATATTAATTCGATTATTTGCCGTGCAAGTTTTGTTTAATTCATGAAACATGCATGTGTTGTTCAACGTCTGGACAATTTTTAAGGAATCGTGATACTTTCATTCGAGCCCCTTAACCGTTCATCCATTGGGATTACGTGATACAATTAATAGGACATCGTTGACTAGAAATTTTAGTAGGAAGCGTAATGTCATTGACATCTATTCCCATTGCGCCTACCTTAGGTCTCCACCTGGGTAATGCAAGGCTGGAAGTATTGGCAGACGTCTATATATAGCCACAATATTAATTCACGTTCAGCTTAAAATTTCCCGAACGATTTTACTCCGAGGATTTACACCGCTTTACGATAATCGACGTTTCATTCCGGAATGGAATAAATTACAACGTTAATATTGCATATCTTGCAGGAAAATAATATCGGACATTTGATCTGAATGCATGCTATCTTAACGAATGTTCAGGTGTAACTTGATCACACGAATGTACTTCGACCCCAAAATTATACAATTTAACAATAGCTGGAATTTACGTTAAACACCGGCGCATAAATATTACAATTCTACCCCAATATTACAATTCTTCGACCCTTTCAATGTTTCCGATTCCTCGAAATTCCGTTCCTTCAACCGACAAACGACCTCGCTCCGTTTTTCATTTTTCGGACATTCAAATCTTCAATCCGTCTAACATTTACCAGCATCGTTGCTCGTCGAACCGCGGACAACTATCCACGAATTTTCCGTATCGGTCCAACGAATTGTTTCCCAAGCGACTCCCCGATTTTGAACGATACGCCATCGAGTTCTGAAAGTCTGTTTCGTCAATGGGCGCCTCAACCTTTGGATACGTGGCCATTCCGGGACAGACCGTGAGCGTTGATGGAAAGCCAAACTGTTGGTTAGATTGCCGTGGCACGTGTTGTAATGAGCATGCTGCTGCGAGCAGAAGTACCGCTAATGTCGATAGTACAGCCTGCCTCTAAGAACGACGACCTCGCGAACAAGTCGTGGTCACGGCAGCCGGCAGCTGCTGCTGCCGATACGTTTTCGTAGCGTGTTTGCACGCATGCTGTTATTTAGCACCGTTTATATCGTCGCCAACGTAACTCTTTCGAACCCTTTCTTCCGACCGATGGCGTGTGTGCGCAGAGACTATCCTGCACGCCGGGTCGTTACTGAAATTGCAGGTATTACGCGGCCCGAATGATAAACAGGGTTCCCTTGATTTGGTGCGTTTTTGGAGGAAACGTTTGTTTCGACCTTTGGTGAATGAATTAGGAAGGAAACATTATTGGTTGCATTGGTTGCATTGGTTGCGGGGTACAGTTGATCGCAGCATTGAAATTATTACATTATGCGAACCGTTTATTTGCGCGCTGAAATAAGGTATTTATTAATCAGCTGCCGTACAAGGTTTTGTCATCTAGTGTCGTTGAACGTAGTTAAAATGGAAAGTTTGAAATATAAAGCAATCGTACGATCAGGTGTTTTGGTACTAAAATTTACAAAAAAAATTCAGAAAGTGAAATTAGTCTCCACGGATTGCGAATGACTCGTGTATTTTCGAGTTGAGAAATTTTCGAGAACCGCTCTCGTTATGCCATCCGTAACGGAACAGTTAATCTTGCCATAAAAGTCGAACGAGTTGTTGCCGTCCTTTATCGGAGCTACGTGAAAGAAAGCCGCGTTGCACAGTACATTAACTATTAGAAAGAAACTAGGATTTCTTTATAGTGAAAAGAAATAAATGAATTGCGTATGCGTTTGAGTTTAATTTGCAGAGAAATTGGGTGACACGTTTTCATTTACAAATACATACAGGCACTTTGGAACGTACATTTTATTGCGAAACGTGCAATTGTATTTTATACAAAACTGTTGTGCAGAATACTTTATTAGTTCTGCGTGCAGCATATGGTTTGTCCGTTGAACCCGATTCTCTCAAATGTTTTCCTTCTTGCATTATTGTCAATATAAACGTCTTCTGAATAGTAGTTATACTATACAGAAGACTTCTGGAGAGCTTCCAGGTTTTAATGGATCAACGAGTTAAGATGACGAGTTAATAACTGTCGAGACACACAACACCGGCTAGGAGAATGCTTAAATGCATGTTGAGCGAGCTGCTAACTTCGATATTGCTGCATTTACAAATCTCGATGAAGCTGGTGTAAATTGTTGACGAAACATTGAGAAACATTTCCACAGCGATATTGTATGGGGCACGCTGTGTCTCACTGGAGGATTGCAAATTTCCATACGAATCCGTATGAATAGATTCGTCTATGTATTGGCAATTGAAACTTCGATGCTATTAAGTTTATAAGTGAAAGATTGAATTTCGCTCAATAACTTGGATCAATCTAATAGACGTTCCAAATAGTATCATCGAAATGTTCATTCAATTGATTTACAGTCTGGATAACTTCCATTGTATATCGTCGAAGTAATTAATACTTACAGATTTATCTTTTCTTTTATCATGGTTCACACGAAACGCGCTGAAAACTCATTTTCGACCAATACCTTCAACTTGGACTCATCAGAAGTCTAACCATGTTTTTCCTTCTTGCAGTTGCGCTAACCGATTCGCATCAATCAAAAAATTCTTGACACTAATTGCTATTTTATTGTTTCGCCGGTGTCGCTACAATTTTTCAAAATTCTTCTAACACGAAATAAAACATATTCCAGCAATGAATATTTTTTGCACAGATTCGCGGTATTTCAATAGAAGTGATAGTACAATGCATGGTCAGGCAATAAAGGGTTAAATCAATACCGTGCGACCTGGACGACAAAAAAGGTGGTTAGTGTGTCAAGTGCTCGATCTTTCTGTGTGCATCGCAAATTGCGTAATTTCCGTTGAAAGTGAAAGGATGCGCAAGATACAAGGTGTGACGCATAATGGTCGCCCGTGTTTTTATTTAAATCTCCCTCGACAGAGGAATTAAACACGGCGACAGAAATTGATTTGGTTCGAGAATCGTTACGCAATTCGTGTATGTAGTTCCAGGCTAAGCCTGGGTGCCCTAATTTGGAGTTTTCGGGTGAAATCTCGTCTGACGAATTGAAACGATTTCAAAGGAAATGGCTCGCGGGAATTCTCTCGGTGCAATCATGATTCTGAAAATGTTTCGTCGTTCTGGGCCTTGCACGTTGCTTTTTCTCAGTTTCGATAAAGGCCCTAGTTTTGTAATTCTTATGCATTTTTTGTATATATGTACATACATACGTAGACTACCTGCATTGATGCGAAATATCGAACTGTTCTCAATGTCCTGTTTGTATGGGACTAATGGGACGACGAGAGCACCGTAACGAAATGAAAATTTTAAACCTTCGTCTTATAATCTTAAAGTTATTCGAGATATTTTTGTTTAACTATTTTAGCTATCGTAGATGGGTATTTCAAATAATTACGATATGAAATAATATGTGAACATAATATAACAGGATATATTATATATTGTAGCAGTAATTACTGGCGAGCAACACCTGTTTCATCGTGTAATTATTGAGACCTGTATTAATATTATTAGGCCATTCCGATAACGACTTCAAGCCGATGAATAAATTATAGTGTTAACGAAAATTGAACACATATAATATGTAAGTACATACAGTGAAAAATGCAAAGCGTTTAAGAAAAAGATAAGTTTCATTGAAATGCGCGAAAAGAATTAGGTAAATAGAGGAATCAGGTGTTTCAGGTGGCCAATTATTCCACAAGATCGGTCTATACACGTATAAAAATCGAAACAGCAAACAAAATTATTTCAAGCTTCACTTTATCGAACAGATCGAAAGGTCGAGGTACAAGCGACCTTCTGAAATAAATCGTTAATCGTTAATCCGCCCTACATGTTAATATTAAATATAACAAGTAGCCTCAGAAAACAAGTTAACCTTGAATCCTCTGTAACGCGTCCCCGCATGAATTCCTTTATCCATGGAATTCCCCCATTTCTTTCGACTTTCCCTTATCATCTCTTGTATACATGTTCAGTGTTTTCTTCCTACGTTTGGTGAATACAGAATGATCGTACATTAAAATAAACAAGAATATAATAATGCAATAGAATAATACTGAAAATTAGCACAATCTTATCGGTAGACTTATTAATACAATTATTCAGCAGATTCCTCGTGGACAGATATGCTCCTGTTGTTATCACATTGGGTCATTTCCGTACGTCGAACGAACTTTACGTTTTTTACGCGTCGTTTGTGTCAGTGTATATCGTTAAAAGTACGAAAAGCTACAGGAACTGTAATAGGAATTTCTAATAGTTTACGAAGAAGATCGATAAATGATGTACGTTTGGATACTGGAGCGAAGAACTTTTGAAGCACGAAATAATATAATTGGGTGTCGAAAAGTTCTCGCCTGAACAGATCCAGTGTGTCTACTTTCGAAACAGAGATTAGATATTAATGATGATTTATAGTGTTGCTGCGTTTCTGACTGCTCATCCCACGCACACTCTGACAGCCTAAACAAATCCTGTACAATGTAAACTACTCCAAACAAACCGACTTCTGGTAGCGTGAAATGATTTTCTTTGCCCCCGTAGGTTGTTTCCTCTTCTGAACTACGCATGAACTTCGTGAGCTCGTAAGCGTTGGTGATTCACTGACGGCGGTGTAGTTCTTTTTCCAGCTCGTTAATCTTTTCTTAAACTCCGATTGTTTGTAATATTGAGCTTTTAGCTTACTCGTTAGTGCCTTTTCGTGTTTTCACACAGTTTTCATAGAATTTCGTCTGCGTTTAGGGGTGTCAGGAAGTCTTAACGAGTAAAATATTGCATATATTTTCATAATGTTATTCTGGTATCGAATTTTTTGTAGATTTCGACCGAACACATTTTCCCGATTGTGTATTATTGTGTTGGATTGATGTACGTTATAAATAGAGAAAACAATTGATTATTAATGGATGCTACTAATCGAGGGAAGCAAATTGAACGAATTCGATGATTGAATTGAACAGCAGGTACATTTCACGTTAGCGTAAGAAGAATTGGACGCAGTGTTCTGTGTAAATTTTGCGCAATCTCGTTCGAAACGAAAATTATGTAAATGTTACGTTTCCGCGGTTTCGAGATATTCCTAGGAAGCAAAATTGGTTACGTTCTAAAAGATATTTGAGCAATAACTTTGTTAAATGGGCCAACTATTCTTCGCGACAAAATTGACACTTATCTGATACTATTGATTAGTAATGCTCAAATGCCTGTGACGTTTTCCTCCTTCAATTCGTGATTAATTGCGGAAACAAAAACACAGTCTCATGATTCATCTGTGCACAAGTCGAATGTACTAATCGTAAATAATTAATCAGATTTTGTTATTTGCTATTGACGTGTTCGTCAGATAATAAAGGCTTATTTGACACGATGACGAAACACCACCTGTTAGTCAAAATATCTCCGATATTTCCGATATGACCGACGCGATCGGTTAATCTTTCACTTATTTATAAACTGTACCGCGATTAAAAAAAATATAACGCGAACAAGTATTCTTGCGTTAAATATTTCCGTCGAAGTTGCAAAATATCACAAAAATGAGCGAGATTAATTCCGACAACCTTGCCTGCTCGCTGATCTTCTCATTTAATCAGCCGCAAGGGTTTCGTTGTCACTACGAGCATTTCTCTCGATCTCGATAGACCTCTTTATTTCCCTTCGTTCGCCTAGATCGACGTTCACGATTTCGTGACCACCGAATTTTCCCACCGTAGTCGCGACCGCGAAGACACGTCCGTTACAAGTGACGAGTGAAAAAGTATGAATTCATTTACGGCACCATTGTCATTTCTAAGCTTGACACCGTTGGACAGGAAGCGGACGATGATTGCCACTTTTGCGATATTCGACCCTCGTGCGTCTGCACGAATTTCACACCGTGAACGAGGACCTCATGAAATAGCGCTTCCGTAAGCGTTTTTAATCGTATCTGGTTTATACTAGGCATACTTGTCGGACACCCTGGATCATCTTAATCGACGTGAGATCTTACATGACCGACGCGACGCCGACGTTCGGGCACGTCCGTCAAACTTCTGTCATTCTATTTGATGTAGCATTCGACGTCGCGGGTCTTTGTTCTCGCTGATTACCTAATTTACGCTGAACTAAACAGCAGAAACAGCAGACTGTTCTGTGCGGCGTGTGTTGGTCTGCTATGTACGAAATTAGTTGTACACATAATTAACATCTGCCTCGAAAGATTTACATTGGACAGTGTGCCAATACTCTCGCAGTCTAACTGATGTATTGTACAGGGTGGCCCGCAGCTCGCATGCGTATACGGAAATGGGGGGTGGTCGAGGCGATTCTGAACAACTTTCTCCTCGACAAAAATATTGTTGGAAGCTTCGTTTTTGAGTTATTAAGGAAAAACAGTGGCTAATGAGAGCGCCCGTATAGCTGGCGCTCAGCGACGAACGTTTTATTGGCTGCGTCCGCCGCTAAAAACGAGCGTCAGCTATACGGTCGCTCTCATTGGCCAGTGTTTTTCGTTAATAACTCAAAAACTTCAAACAATATTTTTGCCAAGGAGAAAGTTGTTCAGAATTGCCTCGTCCACCCCCCCATTTCCGGATACGGACGCGAGTCGCGGGCCACCCCGTATATTAGCTATAAATTGTTTCTACTGGACGCTTCAGGTTTACATACAAGTAATGCTTTCATGATCAACAGCAGGTACCTGCTGGTAGGGCAATCATATTTTCGTTGTAGGAATCGTTTCAACGTAGGTCGATCGAAAGTTGTACGTCATTTAGGAACGATAATAGTATTAACAATAGGTCCACAGTTAGCTTGGGTTGCTATTACAGTTCAGGTATACCGGCCTCCACGTAATCAGACCAGTCATAGATCATAGTGGCAGCGAGAAGTCGGTGAAATCGAGTCTTGATTTTCTGACGCAGTCTCGGACCATAGATCCTCGGGCTCTGTGGATTGTGGGGCCCAAATCAGCAATTTCGAGGCCTCTAGCTTTACTACCACGTACTTCTTAAATCAGCCCTGTATCGCCACAGAGTCCAGGAACTAACGTTAAGCTACCACGGTACGCAGAGAATAGTCTTGGAGCACCAAAGTGTCCATAGACCAATTTTTGGCCATCATGGAGTATAGAGAGCAGTCTTGGGCCACTAACGGATCCAAGTGATAAACCTTGGACCACCTAATACTTGGGGCGTAGGGAATCGTTTTGGTCTAGCTAGAGCTCCAAGTGTCGACTTCGGTCCACCAAGATATCCAGACACCAATTTTGGACCACCACAGAGAACTATAAGTAAACTTTAAACTATAAATAATTTGGAAGGTTCGCGGTTCTTCCCCCTCGTGCTTGTATCTCAGCATTTCCCAAAAATGACTGCACACCGTGTGAATAAATTTTCGCCCACAAGAACTGTTTGTTGTGAACAGTTAAGCGATTCGCACGAGCGATGCATCCGTCGCATGAGGCGGGACGTAACGATTTGTTTAGATGATCGTCGTGATCGAGAACGATCGTGCAAGGCGTTAAATCTTTTAATCGGGCAGGATGTGTAGTAACTGACTCAACACGGTCGACAGACGTGTTCGTGGTGTTGAACGCCGGGATCATTGACCAAGCTTGGGAACGTTTTGTATGTCACGTATAACAAATATCGATAATTTGTTACGGCGACGTCTGGGTGCGCGAAGGCTTGGTTAGTTTCATTCGTGCTTATGTGGCGATAAATGGCGATGCCGTTGACCTACGTTTGTATTGTCTGGGCAGAGAATTATCCCTTTCGTTAATTATTTCTATCGATCTCAATGGCGATGACAGGATACGAACGGTCCGTTGTGCGTGAACTTTCATATTTATACGCATCAGTTCGAAATTTTATACGCACGCGTTCGCACGATATTTGTTTTAATGGGATACTTGAACGAGAGAATGGTAAAATTGGAGCGCTTTCACGAGTTTTGTCTCAGCGATGATACAAAATTAATTTGCTTGCGCTAATTGAAGTGTTGTGAAGCGTGGCGCAGGACGCGTTTTCCTTGCTTCGTGCGTGTTCAGGTTTATTATTGAATGAGGAAGATTTTCTGCATACATTCTGCGGCCGCGTATTAAATACACTCGCGGGAAATGTCACACGAATTTTGTGTCGCAGTTCTGCTGCGACTGATATTTCTTAGATTTAATTCTCTTGGTTTTTTTCAGGGATAATGTAAATGAAGCTTTCGTAACGCACGAAAGTCAAAGAATGAAAGGTTAATAACAATCGAATGAAAATTGTGATTATGAAAAATTGATTAGTTTTTTCTGCGTTATTATGGATCTCTAGGTGTACCAGTAAACAGGATGAAGAAAATGGTGTTTTTATAGCCAGTTTTTGGCATATATTGTCTCCGCACGTGATTAATATTACCCGCGTGCACTCGGTGATATGAATAGTTCATTAGTTAATAAAAAAACAAAAAAGTACTCGTCGTAACCGCGTATCAGGCGAGGAAAACATGTTCGAGGAATTGCGTGTACATATTGCAAGTCGTCGGCGAACAGTGATAAGAGGAAATAGTGGAGAACATTTTTCACACTCGCCCCATAAAATTTACACGTATAAAAGTACAATCAAAGAATAATTACTTTACTCGTAAAAGGATCGTGAAAATATATTATTTGCGAGTTACAATATTGTACGCGTTTGCAGTTGCAATTACAACTGTTTAAAATTTTCTTGCTTATCAGAGCTGATCCGCAATATTTCTAGTTTAGAAAGATTACATGAATGTATAAATTCGCAACCTCGAACGAGGTTGCGTAAAGTATTTAATAGCATCTGCCTGTTAAAAATTATACTTTAAGAGTATGCAAGGTAGATCTTTCCCGGACAGTTCTGGGGTAAAGACTGAGCGGTTAATCACAGTTCATTTACCAAAAGGCGTAACCTTCCCCACTCCGTGGCCAGATCCTCCAGGAGCAGAGTCCTTATACCTTGGTAATACGGCGACAGGCCGATTGCCATATTTGGTCTTTCACTCCACATTCAAATAAACACTCCTTCGACACCAGATGGTTGGAAGACCCAATGCGATCGCCAGCCATCGTCGGCCAACAGGATGTTCAGTCTCATTCATTCATTCTTAAAAACCTCTCGTAAACAGTCAATCCTTGGACATTCGATAGTTGAATAGCGTCGGGCCACCAGCCATCGTCTGTCGTCCAGATTGCCCGTTTCTAAGACACTCTCCAACCATACGCAGGCTAAGCCCCTATCATAAATTCGTCCCCGAATGAATAGCACTTCGCCACTCGATCCTTTTCTTTTTGTTAAAAATGCGCTGTCGCTAACATGCCACTTATCGCTTCTTCGTTTCTTGAAATTCAATAAAGACAAATAATAATAAAAAATACGAATCGTGGCCAGGGCGAATTGGACGAGTGAAACACCTTCAGGGAAGGATCGCAGAAACGAGAACACGGAAGATGTCCAGGTTTCGGTGAGAAGTGGCGATGAGTGATACTCGTTGAAATTTTCACTTGAAGTATCGAACGGTGTATAGAGGTCGAGTGTAGGCACGTGTTGGATGCGCATATTCAGGAATGCAGAAATAAAACGTGGATGCAATCTGTCTCCTGGAATGTTGTTCCAATTATTTCTTTTTCTTATGTAAGGGAAATTCGGAGCACCACTGTGACGGAAATACCGTCATAGTGGCAAGTACAATTGATATCGAGTTTCCTGTTCAAGTAAGTCACTTATCTATCGATAATCATTGAGGTTATTGATGATTCAGTTAAAGTTTCCTTCGAATTGTCAAGCTTGAAGAATTTTACCGTCGCATTTCCGGAACCTTACCCTTCTGTGCGTCAGAGCAGGTATATCTGTATGTATATTATCAGTTGAAATAGTATTATTTTTACAAAATCTTCCGTTGAATCTGTTCGATGTAACTTTGCAACGATGAATCATGTATTTGTGTTAATCTGCGGGGTAATGTGCACAGAATTTAAATTTTGAACAATATCCACGTTAGGAAAACGCATTTATATGTATATCGAATATAATATATCGAACAGATCTTCTATGTGATAATTCTAGAAATTGTAGGTATTTGAATATATTTAAGTTTCACTTTCGAAACGGTGTAAAATGAAAAATATTCAAGCTATTTATTTCAAACTTAGGTATATTTATAACAGAGGTATAACATAGTTTTTACCACTATGTGGTCTTTAAAGTATCCACCACGTATTTAATTAAAGTGAGATTCTTAATTTTAAGGAGGCACAGTATTTTTCGTCCAACTTGAATCGAAATTGCCAAGAGAGCTGCAAATGTTGGATAACTCTTCACGTTGAACATTGCCGTTAATATGCAATGCCCATTCCTTCTGGAACGCAACTCAATTTATTCGCGTATTTCATGCTGTATGCAAATATTTCTTCGTTAAGACGTGGATTGATCGCCGCTCGTCATATTAATGAAAAAGGGAGAGCAAGTCATGCTATGTTTCATATCGTAACGGGTTTTTACAACCTTTTACAATAATTATCGACACCAAGACAATATCAAAAAACGCCGCCGTGCTAGTTACTTGAAATACGTAATCTGATTAAAGATTCGAATGGAAATTTGTTCAGATCTATAAAAAGATATGCTGATGTATGGTAAGCGGACAGTTTAAAATATCTCGGCTATAATGAAATCTTCTCGAGGAATCGAATTTAAAGACCCGAAATTATTTTTTGAGAATTTTTCGCCGAGGGGAAATAGTTTGAATTTAGTATAATTTCAGCTTGTGGGTTCGAGGGGACCTCTATTTAGGAAGCCTAGAGTTAACCCAAGGACACGAATAATGTTTTTCAAACCCTGGGTTATAGTCTCGACTTAACGATTGTTATCGATCCCCCAAACGGCTAAAAAAATCTCAGTTCAAGGGGATGGAGATGAGCAGCACGAGATAACAGAGTCCGCCAGGCAGATAACGCATGCATGATCGATGATCAAGTTGTTGGGTAACTTGCCTCGTGTAGATCGACGAATCGGTGCTGTATAAATTATTGCTATCACGGTACAGAAAGCTCGCGATTGATTCCTTGACCTCCGTATGCAAATACGAGGCAGACAGGGGTACATATACAGATATGTACTACGTACGTATTATTATGCGTCCGTAGAAGCGTCCGAGTAGAATAATTTTGCCGAAACGTGGAAAGGAAAGATCGATTTAATCCCTACCCCGATTATAGTCCATGTGAATTTTAAATATACTTTCAATATACTTCATTAAATATATTTTGATATCGATTGGTTTAATTAATCGGGCGATACAAACGAATTCTCATTTACGAATTTTATATAATTCTTTATACATAGTGCAAACAGGGAAAGCTTTTTTTGTATAGCAATACAATGAATCAGTGGGATGGAGGGGGGTCAAATAATTCATCATTTTAACATTCCCGACTTTGTATTCGTAGGTAACAACGATCCAGCGTATTTGTTTTACTGTTACTCCAATAATTCGTTAATTCGAGCACACCAGTCGTTCTTCTTTCTCGTAAATCTGCTTCAACAATCGAACGATTCGACGTGCGTGTCTACATGTATAATCGATTCAGGATACGGGCTTTCGGTCACCGTGAATCAAAAATATTTGAATGTTTCAATTACGTGGCCGCGGCGAGCGTCACGTCTTGCGTTGAAAAATCACCGAGCTCTTTATTCTTTCAGCGGGGACGTCAGCCTTGTAAAACGGCCAAGTAAAACGACGAGCATAAGTCCGACGAGTAAGTCACTTTTCACCAGTAACGATCCCCTGGAACACTTGTGGTCCCGTGGTCCAACCGTTTATATTCTCAATCTCTTTCCACGTGTATATCCGAGATTCACGAGCAGCCACGTGTGTGAAAAGTCAGTTAATTACGGTCGATGAAAGACCCCAGGCCACCATCCCTCGTACGCTCGTTTAGCCATCGTTCAGAGACGCGTGTATAAAGTATCGTGGTTCGTCGTCTACTATTGAAAAGGGATGAATGCAAATGATGCACGTCTCCGTCCATCGTTTCACTCCCCCCCCTCCCTCCCCTTGTGTACACCTAGACGAACTTGTTTCCCCGCACGTGGCCGAGAATAATTAATTAGGAGGGTGCTTCGTGTTCCTGATGTGATCGTTTGAGATCGATCGCTGGAGGGCAGCTAATGTAATACCTCGTCTCGTTGGACGTGTCGTTCAGTTTCTGACGGATAGTTTACTGAATCTTTGTGTATACGTAACTTTTCTTACATATTACATTCATTGTTATTCCTATGTTTGGTTGTATCGCGATTCGTATTATTGTATATACAAGGTGTTTCACATGTAGATAATAGGAACTTTGAAGCTTAATGTTTGTTATTGTGGTTTCTGTTTCTGTTCATTTCATGATTTCTATACGTACATCGTCAATAATGCGTTGGTTCAAGTAGTCTAACTCGTTATTTGGATCACTGGTATCTTGAATGTGTCAATTTATTAATGCACACATCCCACGTCCTTACCGCTTCGTCACTGTCGCACTAACAACTTACGTACCTCCATTCGCAAAGTGCAAATCAATGTACAAATCAATGGACATTGTACATTAATACGTAATAATAATAATAATAATGCATAAAGTGCATCCATATTTCTAGTCTTTGTGCAATCTCTGTGTTAACGCTATGTTAACGCGCTGTTAATATCGTACATCGAATAATGAAAAACGTACACCGAACGACCCGAGAAGATACGTTCCATCGTCGTTTCGAATGTTCATCTTTGCCCCTGCGTACACATATACGCATTCAGTCGCGTACGCACGTGTATATTTAAGTCCCTGCCTAGTATGTAACGAGCGTCCGTCCCATACAAAATGTATCTCTTCGTGTTTTATTCAGGTGTCGCAGCGTCGAGTTGTCGCCTTCTATCTCGGGATAATGTAAAAACCATCGCGCGATCGTTTGGTATTCAGAAATCGTACGAGATCGTGCACGACGCGTCGCGACGCCGGGATTTCGCGTGCGTCGATGTAACGAGATGCTCACGAACGGCAGGTAGATCGATCGGTAGGCGATCCAACGACTTTCGTCTGATTATGCGTGGAGGTTGATTTCTTAAGAATGCTTTCCGAAACGCGAATGTAACGGAAAAACGGCCTACGTGCGCCTGTATATATATAAATTGATTCTGTATAAAACAGTATTAGAATAGAAGGCAATATATAGATCTGACAATATGAACAGAAACTTATTATATTACGATAACCTAGTTCAGATCGCATTTTGATAACACATGAAACAAAATAAAATATGGACGCATTTATGGGAAGACTTATTCATTGATATCAATTAATACTCGGCCCGCGATGAAATAAAGCAAAATTCATCAATTAGCCATCCTTACAGCAATCGTAATGTCGTAGCGTAGTAAATTTGGACAAATGTCTTACAGAATTGGAGTTTTCTAATCTTCGGTCGAAATTGTCGTACGTAGCACGAGGGACGTAGATGGGCACGCGATATGGAATTGTATTCTTTGCGTGATATTCTTGGTAAAGTGGGCGTCGTAACGCATGCGAATAACCATCATGCAATCGGGTAATCGGATGTCCATCTGTGGGCAGTAAAGCAGTGAGAACATGCGAACACGAAAGAAGTGTATACGGTTGCGTTTACATAATTGCACACGTATGGGAACGGTTTGCATCCGATTGCAATTCGAAAGCATAACTTTGAAAACGACTGCGCGTATCTCTCTTTATCTGTTCTTCTACCTAAATTTCCCTTATTCTCCGTGAATTAAATGAATCCGTTTCAAGCTGGAATTCCCGTATCACGTATTATACTTTGCACGGTGGAATGCAAAGGATTTGCGCGGTGTACGTTATTTTGGTATTCGCGTCAGGTTTACCTTTTACACACCGTAGTCTCGTTTTCTTTTAGAAATCTGGGCGTACATCCAATCGAAATATCTTCGCGAATATTTGGCAGCCATTTCAGCTGTACATATGTATTTGTAATCTATTTTCAAATATGCCTGCATTTGTCGAAAGTGTTCCTAACGGCCGTGGGATACACGTACATAGATAAAATTGTTGTCCGCCTGTGACAGAATGAGCATGTTCTTATTAACTCACACACTATTGCTCCTCACCTAAAACAAACTTTTATGCGTGGCTAATTGTTTGAATGATTGATTCATTTATCTTATCGTGTTAAACGAGCCTTTCTCCGGAATTTCTAATTTATCATTGTTGCTTTATAAATCGAGATAACTGTGTCCCTATCAATATTTGCTTGCGCTCATGTCGTCTTAAATTGACCAATGTACAATTGCCAATGCTTCACCAACAATTTTACCGTCTGTGGTATTGGTGGTCGTCCTTCGAATAGCATTCGTAATCGTGCACACCTGCTGTGTTTTAATAATAAACGAAATACGTCACGATAGCGAAATATTATTTATCATCGACATTGTAAGGCCATGGAGGTTGTAGAACGTTTCTCGGTGACTTTCACGTGTTGTAAGATAATGGGCGAATCGTCATAAATTGGGTATATGCATGATTATAGTTGCATCGACGAACCTAATGCCACGAAACCGTTAATTCAAGTTAATTCTACTGGAAGTTCATGTCCATTGTCTGTCTAATAGAATCGAATATGTATACTCTTTTGCGTGAATTAAACATATAATCGTATTGCTCTTTACATTTCAATCCCAGTACCTACTGCAGGCATTCGCAAATTCGAAAGATTCTCGACTTTCACAATCATAATTCTGCGAGTGGAAAGAGTAGGACGTAAAATGTTTAAGAATTCACATTTTTAAAGGATATTGAGTGACTTTTTACGGTCCAATATAATTTTATTCTTCACCACAAGTTTTGCTCCAGATACAGATAATGAAATATTTTTCCCAAGCATTTCAGACGCACAAGTTTCATTCAGGTTCTAAATACATCTAAACACAAACAACATCGTCATCTCGTTATCATTGATAAAAGTTTCTGGCCGTCAACCTGGTAGTCAGACTACTATTAGTATCTCCGTGACATTCATATTATACCGTACCTGCAATAACAGCATCCGTATCCCCCCGCATTGCATTCTGAATTATCACACGAAGTAGCGTCCAAACTCTTCTCTAAATGGTCGAATTTTTCGTCATACCGTGCTATTGCTTCGACTTCGATGCCAAATCGTGTGCAAAGTAGACACACGTGGCATTGTTCCTTCTTGGATTCTTTATCGTATCGAGCTTCTTAAGTTAGCCGGTTGATACCCCGAGACTTTCGGGAAGAACTCTCGTGGCTCGCAGTCTACACACTTCCTCTTTTTAAACGAGGCTTCGACCCTCCCTTATGTACGTACGCCACGAGCGAACGACGATCTTTTGGATTCGTGCCAAGCAATCCGATTCAGAGCCGACGTGCACATATTTTTTGTGAAACGACCGAATGGCCAATGGAAAAATGCTTTTCCGCTTCCGCGATGAGACAGCTGAACTCTTGGAACGAGGTTGCCTTTGATTTTTAGGTAATGCGGGTGCTGATTGTATGGGAGGGAGCATTCAATTTGCAGAGTCAGATATTTAAGTGAATTATGTTGGTAATGAAAAATTCTTAATGCAGAGCGTTCCGTGGGAGTTGAGTAAAATTTGTAATGGTAGACACTGGGCGTAATTATTTTTACGGAGGCGTAGAAACGTCGCGATTGTCGTTAGGGATTTCTTCTTTATGTTAGAAATTAATTAACTATTTGATATTATAATTCGGAGGACAGTTGATGTTTCTTGAATGATTAATTAATCTTGGTTGGCATTGCGTCTAATGCCAAACGAAATAATCGTAGATTTTCGCTTTACATTTGTTCCGTTTATTCCATTCATTTATTGGCGAGTCGGTGGTTTTAGATTTTGTGGGGTATTCGAAATGATATGCCATGTTCAGCATGTATATTTAAAACTGTTTGCTGATAAGGTTAGGTGTTACATATATTTGTAATATCTACATATGTTCATATACGTATGGCGCCAATGCAATTGTTCTATCTATAAATGTTTTCAAATAGACGAAGAAATTATGCGATGCTCACAAAACGAAGTTCAAATAGGCTTTCAGATCTGAGATGTAGGTAACAATTTATTTTCGGCCTATCTATTTTTGTGCGCGAAAATATCTTTTGTGAGAGTCGAACAAAAAAGAAATGAAGCAATAAAGAAAGTGTTAGTCTTACAAAATTTACGTTACTGCGATCATAATATTACGAAAAAGAAAAAAAAACAACGACATGATCGATTTTTAAAATAGAGTTCACGCGAGCGTGCTCCAAACTGATCGGTCATTTCTCGGTATACAAGTTTCCCTACTGTCTTCGGACAAAAATCCTCCACAATCGTTTCATTATTTTGGAATTAATGGGTTATCCGAAAGTGGCGTGCTTTTTATTCTTGTTACCAAATACTTTTTTGTTTACCACGAACTTCCTGTCAGCGGAACTGTTTCACAGTCACAAAGAAATTTACATTCCCCCGCGAATGCACCAATTAATCTCGCCGTATACTATACAAGCAAACAAAGTTATTCCAGTTTGAAGTAATAAAAATGAACGCCAGAAGTGTGTCACACCGCTTGAAACGTTATACTCTAAAACCACAACTTGTCACTTGGCGATCCCGTGCAACAAGAAAACAAGTAATGAACTCTATACCGCAGTCCACGTCACGCGAACAACTATTGCGTTAGCCGAACGTTCAAAAACAGCTGCTAGTTCAGTTCCAGCACCTTCCATCTAAACCTTCACTTCCTGCTCGATTGTTCTCTTTCCTGCATACCTGCCGTGAAATCAATCAACGTTATACGCGTTCGCCGCGAGGCGACATATGCATGCATACACATGCCCCGCTGTAGAGGCTATAGCTTTCGTTCTAGGTTGAAATGCGTTGATTAACTATTGAGAAGGTCGAACGGACGGTGCTCTAGGTTACGCCGCGCTTCCTTTTCAACCCCATCGTCAGTCCGATTTCCCGGCTGGTCCGTGGATGACTCGTACACGCGTCGCTCTTCAGAATTTTCGTCGATCACACCTGTTCATACTTACATCGTTACAATTAGTCCAACTCTCTATCAGACGGTCGTCTGTTAAACAATTCGATCGGCGTTTCATTCGTCGACGATACCGTTTCGTAACGATTGAGGATAATTCGTAATAGAAAAATTCGTTTCGTCGAAGATATGAGCATCATCTTCATCGCTCGTCTCGCCTTCGGCTCTATGGGAGCGAAGTTGCGAAATTCAGTTCGCGTGATACTCAAAAAGCATCGATATCAGCGTGGTTTCTACTGATCTGGCACCACGGGATATTCTAAACAAATTCTATGAGGCAAGAGGAACGTTTGATTAGCTTTGGTCGTTTATTATCGTCGCTGGACGACGATACCGTTTCACGTTCCTCGTTCTGCCGTCAGCTGATTTCGAAGGACTCCAATTGGAAGCTACGTTACTTCTAGTTCAACTTACAGATTCATTATTTCCCTGCACGATTGTCATATCGAGATCGTTTGATATACGTTCCATCGGATAGAAGTCTCTTCTGAATTGACTGCGTGGCAGTAGAAATCCAGGGTGATCGGTGACGATTTTACCCTGAAATTGGAGATAAACTAAGCGTCAGTCATCGTAGCTTTCGGCGCATCCATTCCATTCTATTTTCTCCGTGGGAACATCGCGATCCTTATATTATTTCATTTCGATGATTCTTGACGAATGACTTCTGTCGCTTCTGGATTTTGTTCGCAATACATCAGTAATAAAGTCAGGAACGAAATTCCACGTGCTTGCCGCACTTGCATCACGACTTCCCCTTTTCTACTTTCTGCCTGCGTTGCGAGAAAGAAGAAAAAAGAAGTACTGCTCGACGTGAACGGCGGTTTCGTGGCGTATGCCCGATATGTGTGTACTTAAGTGAATCTCGGTTCCTTACGATTTTTGGGAAAGCAGAAACTCGTTATCGATACTGGATTCCTGCAACGATTCCTCAAGAAGTCACCAGACGCGGCTGTCACTTTTTTATTTAAATAAATTGATAGAAGAACAAAGATAGAAAGATGGAGTTTGAGACGCGAGCTTTGATCGAGCTCTGTTTCTCGTCTGCCCCGGTGACTAGGGTTAGGTATGTTTATAAAAATTCGCGAATCGATTACTGTTTTTATTGTATTTGAAAATATTGATGCATTTTTAATTTGCCGACACTTTTGTAGAATTTATACTGTTTCACGTACGTAAAAATTCACTTTCAACAACGATTCCTACATTGTTCGTACACCTTTGACATTTTCTTTCCCTCTCCTTTATATAATTGATTGTAATTTTTTGTTTTTGTACTATTTGTGCAATAGCTTACCGTTTACGCACTATAGTGTAAATATTTGTCCATCTTTTACACTTCGTATCTGTTTATTAATTTCACGATGTAATAACTCGATTTTAATTACCCGAGAGCATCAAAGTAATTCCTTCGGTGTGTGTAAATATTTAAAATGCGGTTCGATCGAGTCAAAATATTGTCCCCAAAATGTAGAAATGAAAATTTCGGAACGCATCATTTAAACCTGTTGTTAACATATGTTTGTTATATTGATTGTACGTTTTTGTATTCTACACCAAGTTGGCTGTATCTTTAACCCCGTCTAAGTCTACGTCTGTTACATGAAAATCAACTGATAGGATCAAGGAAGGCGCTCTACGAGATTGTTACTCCGGGGTCGATCGAAAAACAAAATACTTTATCAATGCTTACGTTAATGCTACATTAACTTATTACGAAATCGGTGCAGGGATTATCAACAAGCATTGAACTGAACTAATTTTCACTACGCGGTTCAATGATGAGTTAGTAAAGCTGTACATGTAATTGTAAACATAGGATAAACACTCCGTCCACTTGCATTTACGTAATGAGTTTATTGTTGGGAGTCTAATCAGAAGACAAGAATCCATTGACAGTTTGATAGAGTCTATTTAATAATTTAGTCATTTCAAAAATTACATTTATAAAGATTCGTTCATGGTTTTCATGCTCAAAATTAGTAACAATTGCTAGAATGTTTCGACTATGGTACGATGCACGGGCATATTATACACCTTCATTACTTCACAAACGAGCTCAGAGATACATTTGCTTTTTTCTTTTTAAACTACGTTATTACCAAGCTTGAATCTCGCAAACCAGAAAATGTCGATAAATATTAAATGAAAAGCCTGACGAGAAATTAATGCGGAAAAACTGCGTTGACGTTGTCTCGAGGAAAAAAAATAAAAAAAATATTGCAAATCTTTATACAGGCAATCTCAGAAATGATTGACACGAGTTTCTCAATCATCCAAACGAAAAAGTACACCCTATTCTATCAGTTGATCGTTCATCTGTTTCACCAGGGTCGACGATGCACACTGTGCGAACCAGGCACTGATCGGTTTGATCATCGTTTTTGCAGGTCTGCGGGGTCCATAGGAGCACGATCAGCGCCCAGCACACCTCTTCAAGTAACACCTGGTGTGCAACAACCGGGCCAGCAGTCGATCAGCGGTTCTCAGCTCTCTGGTGCTGCAAACAGCACGCAGCCTCCGAGAAGCCCGAGCCACACGGCCTTGAGATGTAACGACAGGTGAGTCCTCGACCTTCCTCCAATAGGTTTCTCGTTTCCACGCCACCTGCAGTATTACAGTCCCCGGTGTGCTTAATTGTTTCGACGATGCACCGGGGCACGTTGCCCTCGATTCATTCGAAAAAACCTGATACTCTTCAGTCGCACGTAATATCTGATACTTTCGATTCTATCGTGTAACACCTGAGGCTCTTTCGTATGGAACAATTTGTGCCACCCATTTCAGGTATCGCCCTGCCACGAGAAAAAGTGCCACCACTCGATAACGTGCGATTGTTCACGAGAGCGGAAAAGAAATTTCTGTTTTCGTGGCATCACTTTATTACAGCGTTATGAAATATCCGTATGGTTAAATACATATGTATTAATTTTCACCTTATCACATTCTTCAGAATGGTAGATCTTACATACCGAAAGATGTGTCTCGCGAACAAATGAAAATTAAGAATTCTTCACGCGTGACATGGTTTCCTTAGGGGTGACGATATGTTCTGGAATTGGTAAGAAATCAGATCTTCATTTTACTGGAACACGTTATTCGCGGATCGAAAGATGAAAGCAGACTCCCGATGAGAATTCTTATTGGCGGTGCAAATATTGCCAAATAGGAAATGGGCGAAATAAAAATGCATGCATAAATAGAATGTAGAATGTGTTGCAACATGCGTGGACGTGTATTATGGAGAGATGCGTTTCCTGCAATATGTGCAATTAACCTATTGCGTAAGCATAAATGTATATTTTGAAACAGGTCTCGTCAGGCTTCGATTATGCGGTGGGACTCGATTTATCCGGACTGTTTCGGTTCTGATTAACCCAGTTAATCGAGGCCATACACATTGTACTTGCATCTCTGGCGTGTATACAACGTGTGATTACTTATCATTTACAATTGTAATCACCGAATTGCTTTTGTTTAAAACACGATTAAATAAAAGATAATAACAAAGGCTCGGGATACTAAAAACTCGTAGCAATAACAATTTACAATAAGCGTAACAATAAGCAGGGTAGACTATTGTAGAGGAGAAAATTATTCTCGTAAGTTTTTATGTGTACGTATAGAGTGCAGTGTATGCATATCAGATAACGACAGTTTGCTATTTTTATTTTTACACATCAAGTGCTTCTGCTGGAGAAAAGAGCATAGATGTAGAATAAGGGAGCGTCATCTGTTCATAGTTTTACATAAACTTCCACAAAACTGTTAGCGGTATAAGATAACGTATCACGGGATATCGCGACACCTGTTCACACAAGAACAGAGTGCAAAATACACTTTGTTCTCGCGGCACCTGCGCGATAAAGATTCGAAATTAAATCTGTTTTGTAATCGTCTTTCTCTGTCCTTCCAAAAAATCATTTACTGCATATCCACTACGTTTGAGTAGCCACTGTTGTTAATTTTGGCCTCGAAATTCGCCCCTGTCCGTAACATCTGTTCAGTTATCTGGTAACATTTCAAAGTATCATTGAAGTTGCATGGCGCAATGTCATTTCGAAAAAGAGAAGGACAGGTGAAATTTACATAAACATATCGCTCTTCTTATCAATGATATGTTTGGTCTCAAACAGGTGTTCCCTCGATTAAATAATACCTGATCCAGACGAGGTTTAGCTTATCCGAAATGCCTTATAAATTAGATTTAATATTCGTAAGAATAATGGTGCTACAGGTATTAAAGAAATACAGATATATAGATATTATTCTACACATAAAATTTCATATAAGCGACCCAGAAGTATTAACGCGTTTTTCTCGAAACCATGTTGTCTGACACGGTATCTGACATGGTATCTCGAGATCCAGTTGTCCGATTCGGACAACTTTGAAATTTCCGACTGAAATTTCGAGGGGAACTTCGGCAGACCTGTCGCCATAGCAGGCACCGAAATATTTAAGCGAACTTAATTTTTTCCAATTTTTTTATTAAGCCTACAAAATCAACTTGAATTTTAAAGTGTCGACTTTTTTTTAACGCATCAGATTTTTTTCACCTCTCCTGGTAGGGACTACGACCACTTTCATACTGTAGAAAATCAAACCTGCTTTCTTTATTTCCATCCGCTATAAAGGCCGGAATCGTGTGAACCATCATGGCATGTTTTTATAAGATTACCTTCTTCAGTGACGCGTTCCTGCTAAAATTGTTTTAAAAGACGTGTATTTTGAAACACGCTACATTGCCAAAGTACATTACGTACCAACCGTTCAGTTATTCAAGGCTTGTAGAAACTTGCGGACCAGTCAGTCAAATAAAAATACTTTTAAAAAGAGTTCCTTCGACAATTGACGCTTCTCTCGCCATGTATTTTGACAATCATAGAAATCGTGATAAATATCAATCCAGCATTAATATACGACTCTCTGCTGCGAAAGGGTTGGTCGTTGCGTACACATTGCGAGCAACACCGCGATAGCACATTAAGCAAGCAAACAAGGAGTAATTAATTATCGTGAAACGATCGTTGACCTGATCGTTTTCATCAACAAATTATTTCCAGCCTGGATGCAGGAGTCTCCTTGAAAGGAGAAACGCTTCGTCTATTTCGGTCGCGGGCACTATCTATTCGCACCAGCCGACGATACGACGTGAACGTGTACTCCTCGCAGTATACATACGTTACAGAAGCGGGTGGCTTATCGCAGAATTTTTAGCCAGCAGAAATTTTTCTTAATCGACGCGCGTTCTCGTATAGAAGAAAGTTAAAGATATTCCGCCAAGCATTATCAATGTTGTGCCGCGTGTGATAGCGCAACGATATTGATTCTGCGTTCGTCAGTTGAACACCGTACACACGATGTGGCACGCGTTTATTGAACGATCGATACTTCTAACGCGATCGCCATTGAAATTCTCAACACTGTTTCCTGTTTTCGGTTACCAGCGACTTTGATTGTGCGGTATACCGTTTATGTGGCATTCGTGTCGGTGTTAAAAGAAATTGAACAAATATCGATTTCATTCCCACGGATTTTTCGCAATTATTACACGTATCTACGATCGTTGCCGCACAGTCCAAATGATCGGACAATGATTGCACCGGTCCGCGAAATATTTTGTCGCCTCCTCTCATATAAGGTTTAATATGTGTCATTTCATGCTTGACTCGCGTACGGGATCGTTTTGTTTCTATCACGAACGATCTTTGGTGACAGTAAAGTTTGAGAAAGGTATTTAAAAAGTGGTACGTGTCGATTTCCTGATATATTTGACTCGAGAAAAGTCCCAACTCGAGTGTCCAGAAGTAATCAGTGAAATGGAGCACCCACTTTGAATTTTTCCTGCATCTTCACCTTGCGCGTGTTAATTCCCCATTTCTCGAACGATCTCAACATCAATCGGTGGCAATTAAATCGCCCCCAAAATGATAAATGATCAAATTTACCCCCTTAAACTAACGCATACAAGAATTCTCTGCTATCAGGATTATATTCTATCCAATATCCTACGATTAAATGAAATTCAGCCCGTATATTTATCCCATTATTAACAAAATGACTGTGAATTCGGTAATTATTCATCGCAATAAAAACTATTGACGATCGAGAAAAATCGGGCCGCAAATTCAATTAAATTCACCGTCGAAATATACGCAAGGTATCGGTGCAAATTTTCATCGCAACGAAAACCTTGTTCACCAGTGATTATTATATTATACACGTTTGAAATGACAGCGAGTGATCGTTTCGTTATGCAAGTTTGATCCCGCTCGATGGCAAAACGTCGACGTATATATATAACGTCTTCCAGCGAGGCTAATTATTATCAGTGTCGTATTCTCGATCGTCTTTGATCGTCGCTCGGGCTTAATTTATATTAAGCCGAGCGGTAGCGGGTCGCAATTAACGATCGAAATAATTCCGTCGGCCGACTGTGCCGATGAATTAATGCCGGTCCCGTGAAATGTGGCCGACCGTCTGTTTCATCGAATTCTCATATCTATGGCATTTGCGCACGGCGAACGGAAGGGAAAGATATTGTCCGCCCTGTCAGATCCGTCGACCCTTAGTTTTCTAATATTTCCTCAGTCCGTCAGATCGATATTTCGATCGCGTTTCAATATGATCGTGCAGAATTGTGACATTTGGAGCAACGACGTTTGGAGCCCGAAGATACGAAAGCGAAGCAATAGGTGCGAACACTGATTTCTGCGTAATGATTTAAAATAACACGGCGCTCATCGTGACGCGATGGATGAGCAATTGTTGAGAGAATCGGACGTAACCGAGAGTGTTTGTTTCTTCAATGGTCGTAAAGCGATGATGTGGAATATGTATCAGTGTTTAGTCTGCGATTTCGAGCGGAGTTTATATTTTTCTGCTGAAAAGTGCGTGGGTTTTGTTCTTTCTCGTTTGTATGGAAGGTGGTTGGTTGGCAGGGGCATGTGATTGAATGTCAAGTTCAGTTCAGTGAAGCGAACGTGTGAATGTTGAGGAATATTATATGTTGACAATTTGTTTCGTATGCGGTTTCAATTATAGCGTCCTCCCGTATAGTATCAGAGAACAGATGGAAAGGGAAAAATGCTCGAACGTTTACCGATATTATTAGTTACTTTGAAATGTCATCTATGACGTTGTACTCTTTAGTATAATTCGCATCACGCACACATGTGTATGAACGATCAGATCTTGCCAGAAATATGAATGGTCCTTACATTTGTATTTATAATGATACGTCTAGCGGTGGACAATGAATTTGCGAATGGCAGTTTCCGTGAGCGATTCGCTTTCCAATAAATGTACGATAAATTTCATCTTTACATCGTTTCAGTCAACTTTCGAAACCGCTAAGCAGAAGTACACCATCAATGGCAGCTGGCGGTATCGTGCAGACCCCAGGAAAGGTTAGCAGATCTTCGTCCACATCGTCACCGACTACCAGCAGCGCAAGGCAAAAGAAATTCCACAGGCATTTCTCTCAGGTAATTCAAGATATTTTCACCTGTCCATTTAAAACGTCTCACTTTCACGATCTTACTTTCATCAATTAGAACGACACCTGTCGCCCAACGGGTTCCTCAACGTTCCGCAATGTCGATCAACAAAATTGCACGCTTGTCGTTCTTTCCTTCAATTTGTTTATTTCGCCAATTCGATAAGTCTAATCTGTCTGAACCGTACCCGTGCGCCTTATCGCCTGTATCGACCGCGAATCTCGATCTCTTATAATACGCAAACAACTTCGTCGACGTGGTCAAACGTGAATACGTAGCAACGCCTACGGACAGGCTTTATTTCCAATACCTTTAATTACGTCGCTCTAAATAGTTTCCAAACTCCACCAGGTCGCTGCGGACGAACGCGTGCTAAACTACTACAGTTGCGCGCTGGTAGGCGACATTCTGCTGCAAGGCTACCTGTACATCACGCCAAACTACTTCGCGTTCTACAGCAACGTGTTCGGCTACGTGACGAAGCTTCTGATACCGACCGTCTCGGTGTTGAAGATCAGCAAGGAGAAGACCGCGCGAATCATTCCGAATGCGGTGGCGGTAGCCACTGAGGAAGAGAGGCATGTCTTCTGTTCCCTTCTGTCCAGAGACTCGACCTTCAAGCTGATGAAACAGGTTTGGGACGTCGCGATGGAGCCGCAACCATCGCCAGCGATTCTGCCACTCAACAGCGAGCAGAAGCTGCTGACGCCGGACACGCTGGTGGTCGACGACTCTGAGGTGAACCCCGAGGAGGATGACTCCAGCATGTCCGAGAGCGGGACGGATCTGAATACCAGACCGCCGACCGTTTGCACGGACACGGACGCTGTTACGTTGCCCATCGCCAGGCCGAGTTTGCCGTCAGTAGCAAAGTAAATAAGTGGTCTTTTTATAAATTGTTTCGCTTGAACCGGGGGATAGGTCGGTCTTGTTATGTTATCCATTTCCTTGGATAGCTGTTCCTTTCTTTCTTCTTCTAACAGACATGCACGGTTCTGCTTGTTGCTTTATTTTGCTCGATGCTGCGCCCGGTTGTTTACGGGAAAATTCGCGTTGATGGGGGGATTTGTAGCTGTTTCTGGTTCTTGTCTTGTGCTACTATGCTTGGGGTCAGAGTTGATCTTATTTGAATTATAGATATTGTTGTTTGTTTCTGCTTTTTTTGTTTTGTTTTTGGTGGGTGCCGCGTGTACTTTGAAATTGTAGCGCAATGTATTTTCGTTGGGTTGTAGGGGTATCCAGAATATCTAGAATATCTAGAATTATCCTTCGTGTCCGTAATAGAAGAAATTAACAAGACATTAATTTTGAAAGGCTATTTTAATAGGATCGTGAAATGTCTTTTAAACTCGTGTATGAGCGTGGACGTTATTACGCGGTATAAATAATTTTTCGGTGGATGTAACGATCGGAGAGTTATCAAAGTGAAGCTAATTTTGTTCAATGGGACTCTGCGGTATTTTATTCAAATTATGGTAGCGCGTGCTGAGACTATAAGTTCGCAGAAGTAGATAATTGTTCCACGATGCACTCCAAGTATTTGAGATTTTATTATTACAATTCTTCCACGGTTACTCATCCTAATTTCGAACAACAGCATCGTTTATTATGAGAGAACCGCGTATCCTTCAGCCTTCAAATAAATCCACCGGAATATGCGGAATGTGCAACAGCTTATTTAGGTAACGAAGTGTGAACGTAGGATGCAACCTTTCTGCTAAATTTTTCTCTTCTTTTTTAAACACCACGCAAAGATATTTACAGAGGTATAAAGTGGATGATAGGTTCGTAAAAAGATGTCAAAAATACTCGTTACTGTTGTGTGCCTTATGAGAAATTAAAGATAATAACGCCCCTTTAATTACTTTACTACTATAACATTCTGATTACAAAGTGTAAATGTCTTCTAAAGAAGGGAACGGTAATTACGTATTTTACAAAGTTCGTTTTCGTTAAAATTGCCTTCATTCTTGTATGTTTTTAGGGTGGAACCACCGCCCGTGCCGTTGCATCCAGTCACGTCCAACAAATCTAAAGCCACCCTGTCCTTGTTCGCGGGTAAACTGAAAACTAGCACGGTGATCACCATTCTGATAGCTCTACTAGCAGCTCTCTACGTGTCGGCGGCGCTGATGATGATTCGCATCGACAGGCTACACACGGCGTATCTGAACCATCCGCTGGTATCGCCGGAACGTTTCACACAAGATCGGCTTTTGCATTATCTCAACACGAACCTCGATCAAATAGTAAAGGTACGTTGCTTCAGGATATACACCACTTTCCATATTGTCTTTGAAAGCTTTCGTCAAACGGAAGCTTCGTTAACGCTATCCGCGAGTCAAGTCTCGCGTTGATATATTATTTTTCCCATTAGTTCACTCAATTGATCATGAAGTAACAAAAAAAAAAGAGAAAGAAAAAAATGGAAAACCATTATGATGCAAGCATAATATTTTAGGTGCGGCAGAGTTTGCAGACGTTGTCGAAGCAGTTCGTGTCAATGAGCCAAAGCGGTGAAGCGGGCCCGACCTTATCCGGCGACGTGGTGGAACCGGAAGACGCCCCGAGTTAGCCCCCGACGAGGCTAAATAATTTAATGCAACCAAATAATACGAGTTCCCGTCGCCTCGCTAGCGTATGAAGCGTCTCGTATTGATACGTCGTTGTCTTCGTGGTCTGCGTCGAATATGTATAATATTGTCGACGTACGAATACGTCGATCCGATCGACTGATTGATGGTGTCGCTTCGACGGTTCTCAATAGGCAATTATTATCGTTAGGATAAATTAGAGGTATCCTGGACAGATTCGAAGCTCTAGCTCTACTAGGTCGTTCATTACGCAATGGAGCAGAAGAAACGAAATAGAAAAAAAAAAGAAAACAGAAAAAAAAGAAATAAATAAAAAGCAAAGTAACAAAACGCCCAGAAGAACTTCCGTACTGAAACTCGTTAACGAACCTCCTCTGCGTTGAGAGCATGCGTAACTCGATTCTCAATTTTGTTGAGTTACGCTTTGCAGAATTATTAATTAAGATTGCTTGGGGGCAGCAGCATACGAGACAAAAAAAAAAAAGCGAAAGTATCGTGTATACGATATACTTCTGAATAATGCTAGTATCATTTTCTTTTTGTATGCACACGAAGCGTGTGCGATGTATAAATTTGATTGGTCTTAATTGAAGACGGACGATGAAGAATAACACAGATGTTTGCGGACGCAAGGCGAGCGAAGGGATTTTCGTTTTTGAACTAGTCACGTATTATATTATGCCCCGCATACGACAAGAGTATAATGAACAAAGTGGTATATGTATAAATATAAATATTATAAAAGAATCTATATATATATATATATATATATATACACATACATACATGCATACATACACACATACATACATACATACATACATGCATACATACATGAATGCATAGAATAATGCATATTTCGCGATTACTTGTTGATTATTATGTATTTGAGCTAGATGGGGCACTATCTTTTTAAAACGGTACAGCCGGTAAAGAGTTGTATCATAGATATAACGAAGGCGGTTATACATTTCTGTCACAATTGAGAGAAAAAAAAGGAATTCTATGTTGTATCGCGACAAAGAAGAAAAAGAAGGGGACAATGAGAACGAAGCCGATAATAGACGAGCTTCTGCGGTGTTCTAATTGTTTTTAGTACACGATGTTTCGTCCTCGAACATCGTATGACGCGCGGTTTCAACAAACAAACAGACAAAAGATTAAAATGAAAACGAAAAGTTGCATTTTCCGCGCACACTGGTGTTCCTGAACACAATAAAAAATTTTTCTCTCGCCATTCACTCTGAATGATGATAAAACGACATAGTTTAACTTTATTTCTATCTCCCGTTCTTTTTGCTGTAATTCTTCATTCCTCTGTGTTTCTATTCCATCGAGACGACTCTCGATACGCGACAGTGCTCGCGAGATAATCCATTCACCTCTGAATATGTTTCGATATGGTTGCGCATATGTTCGTCTATGTATGTGTGAAAGACGCGGAGAAACGTTCGAGAACGAAACGTTTATTGGAGGTCGCTGTTACAAATGTGGGATGCGAGAAATGGGAGACTTGACTGTGATAGTAGGATCGAGGATCGCATTTTTGTTAAATCACGACCGCGTTTGGCAGATCTGTCACGTTTACCCCTTGAGAAGAGAAAAAGAAGAAGAAAAATAAGAATTAATGAGACTGGTTATCACGATCGGACCAATGCAGCGTAAACGCGGTCGTATCCTGCGATATCATGAGAGATCTAAAGAGAAGTGCTGTTACATTATTTAGCCAATATTTATAAAAAGTAAAAGAAAAAAAAAAATATGTACGTACGTCGAGATGAAAAGTCACTTGAACTATTGTTCTTATTCTCTTTTTTCTTTCGCTCTCGATACGATTAAACGATTGTGATTATATTTGCGATTAAGGAAATTGTTAATTTCTGCATTACTTTAACGCGCGATACATTTACCGTTGTATGCCTTTCTTTTTATCGCCGATACGGTCATCGAAATGTGTATTGTAAAATTGTACGAGGCGGGATGCCGTTGTGAATAATCTGGGATGTATTTATCGGCTAGTAATTTAGCAGAGTGTCTAATTTATTATATTTTCTAGACTTTACGAGTTTCGAGCTACAGAGTTATGTTTCGAAACTTTTTTTTTATATGTTTTACCTTTACGTTGCTTCGATTTGCTCGGATTTTATAATTACCAGTTATATGTAAGTCGTTTTAATGCGTGGGTTAATCGAGGGAGAGGAGTTTATATACCTGTGCCTGGCGTGTGCCGTGAAGGATGAAAATCGGCTGCATTTTAAGGAGAAAAACAATTGTAAAAGCATACGTATATATGAAACAATATTAACGACAATTTGTTTCTCAATATATTTTCATTAAATTTTCTTCTCTGTCTTTTAAATGTTAACTGACGCGTATATTACACGAAATGGGGAAAAAGAAACTGGACAACCATCGCCAACGGTTTACTTACAATTATTCAGATATTATAATACAAGGGAAACCGGCATAAATAATAATTTTAAGATAAATTTAGTAGAATAGCCAATTATTTGTGCCAAATTTTGGGGGCATTGAAATTTTCTTCTCGCTATCTCGTTTAGTATAAGAAATGTGCTTCGTTTTCGAAATTATTAGGAATTTCGTGATTAAACTATTCAAAGAAATTCCCGAGCGAAAAAGAAGGAAGTTGGTAGGATTTACTAGCTGGCGATAATTATCCAGTTCGTTTAAATTTAGAATTTTGTTGTTTTGCTTTTCGTACGATTCTAAAGGAAAAACAAGATCGTAAGCAGATCATGGTTCTTCTCTTTTCGATTCCGTACGGATCTCGTTCGTCGTAATTGCAACGTTTCTAGACCCTTCTAGGCTGATGCTCAACACACAAACCATTATTCTTAGGATATGTAACCGTATATAGCAGCTCTTGATTTGTATTTGTTGAATGTATGCGAGCTGTTGTGGCGACGACGATTGAATTTATAGCTGTACTTTTTGGAATCTGATGCCACCTAGTTCGATTGAATCGTTGGTATCGATTGTTATCTGTATTGAGAGCTTTCAAACGTAATGGGTCAAGTCGAATTAATCTTTTTCTTTTTGTCGCTTTCGAAAATTTTACATATTCTTCAAATACACCTAAAAATTACTTATACGGAAAGAAAACGTATTACGATAACTCCTTCGTTTTTCGTGTATTATTTTTCTTTCGTTTAATTCTGTTTATGAACAATTATGAAGTCATCATTGTTAATCATTAAGGAATTGGATAACTTTATTGTGTTTTCTACTCAAATCAGTGCTATTTTCTTTTTTTCAAGATTTGCAGGCGTAAAGATTGATGAAATGGCAAAAAGAGTAAGTGTACATAATATGTACCTGTTACGGTGTGCTATAAGCTAGAATTTGTATTTATGCATTACCCTCCAAATACATTTTGATGTTAAACATTTGTGACGCAATTATATGTTACCAATTTATGGTGTGCAAATATTGTACTATTTATTTTCTTGTTCATGTTCTACGGTTGTGTACCTGTACATAATTGTATCGTTACGTTAAATCGCTTAATGTTTGCAGAACAATCTGAAACTTCAATTACATTCATTATATTTACTGTTCTCTAACTGTTCAACAAGCTTTGTTTATGTAGTTCAGCACTGATTGAAATTTTATATCATATCTGGACCAGCCAGTTCGCAAATACATTCAGAAACAGTATGGTCCAGACAATTACGAAGAAGTATTTTTGCCTCTGCTCAATCACGTCGATCAGGTTTTGAAAACGTACAGCTTTGTTACCGAATTGTATCCTCTACTGTAACAGAAAAGAAGAAAAAGAGGGAGAAATTTGTTACACCCAATACGGACGTATTTGAAGTGCATGAGAAAGCGTGTGCCGGTTCCTTGAGAAAAATGTTTAGCGCACGAAGAATGTAATAAGGAGAAAGAACAAAGAAAACAAAAATAAAGACTAGGAACGAAAGGAAAGAAAGTATAAACGGGAGACCGTAAAATCCGAAAACCACATACAGACCAATAATTTACAACGTAATTTGTGTAGTCCGATAAAACGGAGCGCAAATAAATTTATGAAAAATCCAATATGGTCAGATTTCTTTGCCATTCAGCCTTTCCTTTTCCGTTTTATTCCAGTGATAAAGACAATCTTTATAATATTATTCTTTTTGTACGTGAATTTAGATCAAACGCAACAACATTTAAATCAATGCGGACCAACGAAAGTTTTCCTTCAATTCTCAGGCGAGATCATTGGACTTGCTTAAGGCCATTATAAGCAAATGCAAGTGTTTCAACTTCCAGGCAAGCTAGAATAATGTTACAGCAACAGGGTATTTTTTATCATGTCTCTTATTCGGTTCCCCTTCTTTTGAGACGTTGTTCATTAAAATCGGCCAAGCAGAAGCCGAGATAATTGAATTTGTTTAAAGAAATTATAAACAAATGCGATTGCTGCCACTCCCTGCGAGATCCATCAATGACCAGAGGACGTAAATCAAAGCTAAGAGTATCAGCTAACATCTCCAACAGGTGTGAACATTATTCCATGTCCAATTAATTTTTTCGGCCCTCTTGCACAGTTTGGGCGCAATACTCAAACGAATTATATATTTGTTTATAAAAAAATAAGCAGCGCATTCAGCATTTGTAAATCGTTTATCGCCGTGTAGCAGCATCCTTTACCTCCATTTTGAGAACTCGATCATTAATCTAGGGCTACCAAAAGCCGAGATAATTATAGTGACCCAGAGTGCATTTTGCATTCTTCAATTGTTTATAACTTTCGAACCACAAATACCATATTATTGCAATTTAGTGGGGAGATTTTTATGTATCGTAGCTTTTATTTAAGACAAGTCCGGTTAAGAAATACGCAGTAGAAGCCGAGACACACAGAATTGTTTAAATTAACGATGTAATCCAGGAATTCGGTTTTGAAGGCGCGGCAAACTGCGAAAAAGGCCGAAAACCGCGAGATGGCGCCACATACACGATTACCGACATATGGTTACCGACATAATGTTTAAAAATTATTATTTCGGCTTCTGCTGGGCCGATTTTAATCAAGCGTGTCTCAAAAGAAAGGGAAACTAATTAGCAGGAGGAGAAAAAATACCCCGTTGCTGAAACTATATGGAGTTGGCCGTAATAACAATTTTAAATGTTTAATTGTTTATAACAAATGAACCGCTCGTGGAATACTGCTCGCACCTGTTGAAGCTGTTAGCTGATACTCCTAGCTTTGATTTATGTCCTCTGGTGATTGATGTAGATCGCCAGAGAGTGGCAGTAATCGCATTTGTTTATAATTTCTTTAAACAATTTCAATTATCTCACGTTCTACTGGATCGATTTTAATCAACAACCTCTCAGATTGAAGCTCTTGGTTCAAGGAGCAATCTGATTCACAATTAGATCGGCCCTCGTGTATAGTTTCGGTGCAATACTCAAACGAATTATTTATTTGTTTATACAAAAATAAACAGCGCTTGCAGCATTTGTAAATCGTTTATTTGCGTGTAGCAGCATCCTTTTCCTTAATTTTGGACGCTCGATCATTAATCTAGAGCTACTAGTAGCCGACATAATTGCATTGACCCGGAGTGCATCTTTGCTGATTCTTCAATTGTTTATAACTTTTAAACCAGAAATGGCATATCGGTGAAGCCTGTTGGAAACTGAATCTAAGGTCAGCAGGTCTAATTTGCGATCATTCCGGCTTAAAAATAACTGCTAGAAACGGAGTAAAACGCAATTTGTATAAGCCGATTTTTCTATTCATTTATCTCATCCGTTTCTGTCCCTCGGATACGATGACTTCAACAGGGGTGGCGGCACCTGAGATTCCACATTAGCTTTGGAATTCGAAGAACTAAACTAGAAAACAATACAAAAATCAACAACTACTTTCATTTCGCTTAACACTCCCTATTTTTGTGCATCAAACCATGCGCATAGCTTGTTCCTTTATTTCAAAACAATGAACGATATGCATACCATCAATAATCAATTGTACATTTCTCAAGCTCGCACTTTCATATCGTAATACATAATAGTGTATCTACCTTCGTTCCTTCCGAACCTCGCACGTTGCACTATGATCCCTCCCGATACGTCGTATGTAATCTCATTCGTACTGGAATCAGTGTAAAAACCTTGATAAATTGTATTGAAGCTCCCGGTAGCAGTGAAAATGAACCGCGGCCGTTTGGTCGGTGTCGCAGATTAATCTCAATCAGGCCGCCTAAATCGCGGAAGGCAGCGACGCGTGCTGCCTGCATCGCTTCACCCTTCTCGGCACCATCTAGAGATATTTTCGTTCCGAATATAGAAGCACCATCGTATAAATACGCGACGAACCGGCAATAAAAATATCGGCGAGCAACCGTTCGAGAAGAGATGAGCTGAACCCGATCATTTTCGATTTCGATGGTAGATGCACTCGAAATTATGGCCCCGTGTCATCGTGATGCCGCTTAGGCTAGCCTGGGATTAGTTTAGGTGGTTTGTTTGAATCCTATAACGGCCACGTCCATGAATCATTCGGAATATCGCGTAGAAATGTCGAGGGAAACGAATGACTCGGTCGATCGATAGTAAAAAGTACGAATTATTGATTATGGATTACTTTGCGTTTTCTTTTTTCTTCGATTTATAATATATATTGATGATGTTATAATATCTTTAATAACATCCGAATATTTGCATTTTCTGCTAAGATTCGTCCGAAGTCGATCGTAAATAGTGAGGAAAAATTGTTTGCCTTTAAATCGATAACATGTCCTGTTTAATAAATCAGATATAAATGAAATTGCCTAAAGAAATCGATGCACTTTTACATGCATAAGAACTTTCGATTACACGATTCATCAGAACCCGATGGTTGCATTTAAGGCGGCAGCGAAAGAAACAAGGAATGACTAAATCAGGATGCAATTGAAATAATGAAGCGAAACTTAAGATAGCCGGCGAAAAATATACAAGACTGAGGCCGAGAAAACATCGTAGAGAGTTTAACGCGCGACCGAGGAGGGATTGATATTTCATACGTTCTAGCCCACTTTCTCATTGGATACAAGTGTATAACGTTCGGACAGGAATAGAGTGGGTTAGTCATCTTGAGTTTCTCCAAGTAATGCCGAAAAGCATAGGCCAAAGTTTTTCCTGGCGATTTCGAACTTTGAGTCAACATTTCTCCCGTTGTCACAGAGATGAAGTAGAATCGTATTCTATCGACTGTCTATTACCCTTTTCATATTTTCAAATCCACCTCTGTTTCCCTTTATTTGCAGGTCGTGGAATAATCGCTGCCAAATTGTGAACATTCCAACCGATCCACGTAATTTCACGAGACAACATTGCTTGGATATCAAATGTTCAAAGCGTTGTGTGCATTAGGATATCTTTTAGGAAAGTCGTGTGTAGGGATATTTTTGGATATTGTGAAATTCTGTGAGATCGAAATAGAGAGAAGATATATTGTTTTTTTCTTTATCTTATTTTTACTGAAAGTAGTGTCACCATATTTGGTAACAGGTTGGGTTTGTCAATGTTTTTAGGATACTCGTGAAATTTTTATGGAATTATTTGTTAAACGGATCGGATATTCTTTGTCAACGTCTTAACGACACGTTTTTAGGTATTAAGTACACAATTTCGAAAATTCGTCTTTAAAATAGATATTTTATTAACCGCGACGATTAATAATTGGTATCATTGCTACATCCAGAGAATAATCAGACAATATATAGAAACTAAAGGATATGCGATGCAAACTTTTGCCGAAGAACAAAATAGTAAAGTGGTGAATATTAATATTATTACATGAACAATCCAGTGCAACAAACTACGAACAGAGTATCAATTTTGTATTATTTATATCTATATTTTGTCATACAATTCGGCGAACGAATTTTTCCAAAATGTGTTTCTAATGAAGCATGACATCGGACACAAAATATATGATGGATCCAAAATTATGTAAAAAAATCGAAAAGTCAAACCGAACACTGCAAACGATATTGTACATGAATATACAACAAAGAAAATTGAATTACCCAATTTTAATTCACCAAACCCATGAACGTCGCAGAAATATTCCAAACTCGCCGATGATTTATTTAAAACGACAGAACAAATCGTACCAGCCCCTCCTATATTCTGTATCCGTAGTCTCGAACTAAGAATTCAGATCGTTTAAAATAACCGATCAGAAAGTGGTACAGCAGTAAATTTGTGCAGACGATACCGACGGCAGTGTATCACCTTTCATAATTCCACTTTGCGGTGCGGTTCACAATATGCACGTATTTCCTCTCTGGCACACGATACTCGCGTGCCGAAGAACGAAATACTTGTACGCATCGTGGATTACGAATCGTATCTCTATCCGAAACGCGATTCCTATTTACATCGTTCGAATCAGGCCAGATCCCCATTGTTTATGGTTCGCAAGGTATTCTCGGTTCTCTTGGTATTGTGCTCGAGACGGTGCGAGTTAATGATCGGCGTCGACCTAAATTCCATGCATCGATACCCCATAATACACGGGAACTCGAATTCGAAACGCGACAGGAAGTAAAATGTTCCTGAAATAAATCGTCTAAAATCGTGAACTGGTAATTCAAAACTAGGCCCGGTAGATTCAACCACGTGGGTCGTCAGATCTTTTCCACGCGGAAGAGCTCTAATGTTATATAGTACCCACTCTCGCGTGTCGCCGTTATACGAAACGTATCGTAAGCGACGAAGATGACATGAAATCGGTATCGAGTCTGGACAACGTCGTCGTCATAATTCTTCAAGTGTGCGGAATAAAAAAAAATGCTTCGATAAATGTAATTCAGTGTGATATAGCGGGTGAAATTAATGTCATTCTATAACACAAAATTAGGGACGTCCTCGAGACTGCCAGTCACCTGCAGGAACATCTGAAGCATACCAAATAATTTGCACCCCTATGTCATACAATGGAAAAGGAAAGAAATAAAATCGACAGCTGATGCGATTTCTGAGAAAATGTGCAGAGCACTTGTGGAAGTACTGTATCCGTTATACTGATAGCGGGGTATTCGTATCACCGTGTGAAAGGGGCCTTAATCATGGATCTCTAACTGGCATTCTAGGATCCACCTGTTGTCCGCCTCCTGACTCGATCGATCGTTGTAAATATAGAGTAGCAACGAGCGTAACCAGTGAAGCTGTTGGTAGCTGGGATGCATTTATGTGTTTTTAATGGATTATCTAGGTGAATCGTTGTGATTGCGGATGCACAGATGTCGCGTATAATTGGAAAAGTTAACATTTCAGTCTCGGCACTCCTTGCTACGGTCAAATGCAAAAGGACAAGGAGTAGGGTAAATTTTCAGTAAGAGAGTAGTTTGTTGGCCAGTTGGTTTACTGTTCTTAAAAATTAAAAAGAAAAGAGACAGATGTATAGATTTGATGTTCGAGATCTGCAAGTTCAATTTGAACGCTAAATGTAGACGAATTTGGAAAGTTATCGGGATGGCAAGAATTTTTACACAGTGCAATTCTACTCGTTTTAAAGAGCCAGAAGGTAATTGTTATTTCTTTGAAAAGTATTGGGAAAGTTATACAAAAGCATGCCTGTGTAGAATAATGTGACAATTGTTATAAATCATTTAGTTTCTCATTACCTTCGAATAACAGCCCAATGATAAAATAATCGGTAAAAAAATCGCGTGGAACATTATTTATTGAGACCATAGTAAATTGTTTAGTAAAACTAAAAAATAATCCGAAATAATTAATGGCAAAAATCATCGAAGGGAAAAAATTCTTTACGTTGCTGAGATACACGTTATCAAAGAACCAGTAGTTTCTGTTTCCTGGTCACATAAATTTCCTGGGAAAATAAATGTTTAGTCGCGTATTTAAAATTTATGTATTTACATTCTACAGATACAAAGTGTTCAAACGTCACACAATCATATCAGAACGATTCCCAAAAATCTTTTCTATATACACGTATCGCGGTATTAAATGTCTAGTATTCGCGTTACTTGTGTACGTAAGTATCAATAATTAATGCAGTCAATGAACTGCGAGAAAATGCCAAAATTCTATTGGCATTTTATACAAAAAGAATATTCTGGCTGATTGCAAGTTTAAACAGCAACAGGACTATGCAAGGAGTATCCTCCTGATACATGTTCCCTCTTCTGCTATTTTCGTAAAAGTTTTGCAATCTCATCTAGAACTATGGTACCAACATTACACCAATGATCGTCGATAAAACATTGAACATTCCTGCCACTCAAAATACTCACCCATCACTGTCCTTATGAACTATTATATTATAACAGAATATATAGTATTCGACAAAACAAGGACCAGAATGTTTAACTATTAAAGATATCGATTGTCCAAAAGGTCAATGCTACTTTGCTGACCGGATACTTCTGTTTACAAACATGAAACTCATGATCGAGAAGTCAAGATCTTTCGATAGGTGGTACCTGAGGGAATTCAGTCGAATGGGAGAGTCAGACGAGAGGCGACTATAATTAGAAAATTGGGGCAGTGTGCTTGCCCTGCAACGCGACCATCGTTTGCAAGCCCTTTTTATGTGTAACGTAAAACACCGTACAAAGTCCTCTTCGATGCATCGATTCGCACGCTGCCGCTTTTTAACATTCAGATTCGTAAATGAAAGAGGGGTCGCGTTGATTCAATGATATCATAAGTGAACTTCGGTAACGTTCAATTGTAACGATTACGCAACCGAACAGCGATAGCAGCATAGTTGAATTAATACACGTCCAGCCATACGAACGATAGCCAAGAAAAACGTTAATGACTTCATTCAGTGTAGCATACATCACTTTCCTGACAAGATCTAAAATCGCTCCGGTTCTACGAATAACCGAAACTTGCTTCCAGGCTATTAAACTCCGCGACGTCGACAATGATGAATTTATGCCAGGATGTTCACTCGAAACTTGATAATAGGCTTGCCATTACTCCGGAAACTTTTTTTTTTCTAATCTTTGGACGGACAATTGACGTTCAACTGCGTGAAATAAGAAATAAGTGGTTCAAGAGTAATTAGAACAACCGAACCCATGTTGCGGAACGGTTCAGCGACGAAGAGACAAGATATATTTATTTATTGGCAAGGAATAGGAATATGGGAATTGTTGCTTCGAGTGGAAACTTTCTGCGGTCTCCCTTGATTTATTGCTATCATGACGCCTTGCTCCGAAATAAATAAAAAAGTAAATAAAATAAACGAACGCCCGAAGAAAAATCACCCACGCTTCGTCAATGGTGAATCTTAAAGAATTAATTAATTAAATTGATGAAATTACAGGAGAGTCTCGAATATTTCGCAGAGTGTCATCTTGTGATACGAAAACGACTCCAGCTAGAAATATGGTACACATGCCTTCTTAATTTATTTATCTCTCAGGATGTGTGTAATACATCATATATATTTTATATACATACCTATATAATTCAGGAGATATTAATTGTTAACGACAAGAGCAAGATGGTTCTCTACAAAGATAAAAAAGAGGCGAAAATTGACACGTCTGTCACGTTTTCGAGCGAATATGCGTATCTCCTGTTTTAGTGTTTAGCAACAATTGTATTTCGGTAACAGATTCCCGTTGCCGCACAGCGTTTCAAGGCTAAATAAAGCTGACAGAATATTTGACGTGGACTAGGTGCTACGAAGAAAGTGATGTAACGAACCATGAAACGAACTATGAACTGGCAATAGATAAAACTTTCTACACATAAATATACGTAAAGGACCTCAACTGTTTAAATTCCTTCAAACTTGAATATTTTAATACTACTGCGGCATTAAATTGTCTTTAATCTAAGTATAAACAAATTAACGCAAAATGAGTAAGACTAATAGTTTGTTTTCACGGTTTAGTTTCCAGAAATTGCAAATAGTTTGGCTGGAAATATCAGCAGTTTTATTGAACTCATACATCAAAGGAATGTCATAGAATAGCTGCTGCAATAATTAAAACATAAGGAGCGCGCATTGTCAGGCGTTTAAAATAATCAACGAGGCCGGGCGGAAATCTTTCTGAATGTATGTTAAACAAATATTAAAATGCCATGCAATGATTATTTTGATGACAAGAAATAATTGAAAACTATCGTAACACAGTATATTCTGATTTCCATTAACAATTTCCCCTTCCATCTGTGCATATAACAAATACGAAAGCAAGGGGACATAAAAGTTGCAATGGTTCACTTGTCTTCTATGAAGATTGGTTGAAATCTGGTTGAAAATCAGAACAGAGCAGTGCTACTGTTGGTACGACAACGTACTCGACAATTAAAATATCCGCATTTAACAACTCCAAACAAAAACATATTGACAAAAGACAGAGATAGATTTAAGAAATAACTTTCTATGATTCTTTCACCCTTAAATTAGCAATTCCAAGGCACTTTATTCTTTTGTTGTTTTTTAACGGCGAACGAAGACCATTGTTTCCTCCCGGCTATTTGTCGATTTAAGATTTTCCTCGACGATCATCGTCCCTTTTCCAATCCCCATTGCACTATCCGTAAACAGAGCGAACGGAAAGCCGAACAGTTTCGTAGAACAACTCAGATCGCGGCCAAATATCCGGCCAATCGTGCCGTGGAGAATCGGAAACGCGGATACGAGGATGCCTCTGTCGCAATTGGCGATGGCCAGGCCGCCATTCGCATGGAATAGAAGTTCGTGTGGCAGAAAGTCTGTGACGGTGGGAAAAAAGAGAGAAAGGCTTAGTTATTCTGGTCCAAGCTCTTCCGATGCGCTTTTCTCGATGGCAGCTGGAATTCTCCACCAGATGGAGCGATGTGAACGTGGTCCCCAAGAGTGGGAACAAGGTGATGAAGAGGACGCAGAAGGGAAGGGGCTAATCTCAAATTACTTGGTGAGCCCCCGGCTAGGCTGAACGAACATCTTTGCCCACCACTGCCCGGCGACCTTTTATAGACACTCGACGGGAGTGGGGGAGGGGCCAGGAGGTCGAGGAAATTTGGTGAAAATTGGAAACGATAGCTGAGAAAAAATGGAAGCACGAGACCCTCGGTTGTTCGTGCTTTTTTTTCCTTTCGAAGATATCGTTACGTTCGGAGAAAAGTGGAGGACGATAGGGTGGTTTTACGGATGGGATTGAGGTGTTGATTTTTCGGGGGATCTGGAAGAAAGGATATGATGACGCTTGGTAATCTCTTGTTGCTGTTTCGCGTGGAGAAAAATGAATTATAAGATATAAATACGGGCGGAATTCGTGACGGTGGTGGGGGGACGCAAGTAGAATGGGAAGCTCCTGTTTCAGACGGCCGGCCAGTAGTATAAGTAGACGAATGAGTACGGCGGTGTCGATACAACGGAATTATTTGTTTGTACGACTTATGCCGTGTGAGATGATTGTGATGCATGTTTATATATTTTGTTTAATGGAAAGAATGTTGTTTCGTACAATCGAATGCTCGGGGATAATGGAATGGTATGAAATAGAATCCCAGTTCACCATTTCGTCGTGTTCTAAATATGGGTCAGGCGAGAGGGTTGGATTTATAGGGTTTCGTTAATCGGTATATAATCATTACTGGCATTCTACAATTATTTTATGCAACTGATGCATGCTGGAGAATTATTTCGAAATTTTATTAGTTTCAAATGAACGTTGATGAAATTAATATACACAATTCCTGGCAACAGAAATTAACTTTCTTATTGGCTTCAATCTCGTGTCAAACATCACGCTGATTGACTATCAAAGTATGAATAATAAAGAACTTCGGTATAATAATAAAGTTACTTCTTCAACCATCAACGACGTTCGTCGATAATAATGTGTCGCAGATTAATCATCGCAAATATGCTGCCACGATCATTTGTATACTCTTATAATTGTAATAACCGAAGATACTATCGACCTCCTAATTCATATACAATACAACAAGCAGTGAAACACGGACAGCAGCATAATCGTACCATCCATAATTAACAAGACGAGTAATAACAAATACTGTAAAATCCTATCAACGATACATCCCAAATTTCCAATTCCAATCTAAGTAACATTTTATACAAAATCTCGAGAGCAAATTAACAGAGACCGCAATACGTCGATGGAAACATGCCCGGTATTCTCGTTAGGCATCGTCGCAACGTCAACAACGAAAGGGCGAGTGTAAATAGCTAGAAAGCTCGACGTTTACTCGCAGCTGCACACGGGATCAACGGGGAATTCGCGTGAGGATTTTCAGAATCCGTCCGAGCGGACGGTGATTTTTCATCGGGAATTCTATGCTCACCTGTTGATGCTCATCGGTCAACCTCTTTCCATCGACGATTGCTTAATTGTTATTTATATAACGCATTCGTCGACGGCACCGTCCCGACGGTGAATAGAAATTATAAAACATAATTTGCTAACGCGGTGAGTGGACGAGTAAAAATAGTCACGGATGATTCGACGTTTCTAAAACGATTTTTGGCTACAATACGATACTGCTCGTGCGGCGTTAGCGTTTATCGTTACATTTTCTTACGCCCACGTTATTATAGGTTCGAGCGTGTCAACGACTTCTCTCATCGATGGCCGATCTATGCGAGTACTGATGACCCTGCAGCTTTTCAAGTACGGTATATCTAAATCGGTACGAGGAGAGAGGGACATGGTTGCAGAGGTCGAATGTTAGACGAATAATTCCACGGGGAGTGCAGCGTGGGATGCTACAGACGATTCTAATTCTATTTGCCGCGGCCTGGCTGAGATCATTTTGAGGGTTAATCGATTTTCGATCGATAGTTCTACACCTGTTGAGCCTCGATAACGCTGAAATTCGATTCTCCCACCTTTGAGTTTTTCGGGAGGCATTTAATGGACTAGCTCGTTTCTTGGTAGAAGGAAATTGATTGCTGCATGTTATTCGCAGTCTTTTTCAATTTTTATGCATTTACCAATCTACGCGGAAATTTATTTTACAACGTTGGGAATAAATTCTCTCTGGAGCAAGAATTGGAGAATTTCCCGTTTGCTTTTGGTGGTCTCGCAATGACTTGCTAAATACTGGAAAGTGTAATGTTTGAAATAAAATAGTTTACGGAATTCTATTTCGATAAATTCCTGGTTTATTGAGTAAGTTACGGACGCTGAATCAACGGCACAGGAACACAGGGCATATTTCGTCTCTCTTTTGTCGCCGAAGTAAATTGTGTATTATAAAAATAGCAGTTTTAGACGATAGGGGGATAGAAACGTGCAATAATTATTTTTAGCACGACTCGTGGGTGACAATTACGATCGAGTCCAAATTAAATTTCTATTGTTACTGAATCATCGTGTAATCATAGTAATCGCATTGAAACAATGATTGTGTATTTTTAATAACTATTTCGACAGCTGTTTTTTTCAGATGGAAATAATTAGAACACATTATTCATAGATTTTGGTCATCGTCGATAGCGAAAGTCTAGTTCGCCTTTCGTCAGAATATAAGTGCAAAGTGAATCCTCTTCACCCTCGTGCTAACCAACACATCAAATTAATACTCTGGCAGCTAAAAGTAATTGAAAGTAGTAAAGTTAATTTGGTATGACTGCTCCATTTAAAGGGAATGCTTTATTATCTAATTGCGCCAACGGAGGAATGAGAATTGTTCGATTTGTTTCGTAAAAGTAAATAAAAAGCAAATTTAAAACACAAATTTAGAATACGACGACCGATTAAAAACCCGAACAGTTGTCTAAAAACAGTAGAGGATGAATGTATAGAAAAAGTAACATAAACCTCAATGACGTGAATAGTAAATTTCCTCATAATTCCTAGAAACTTCCCCCGAAGTTTAGAAAGCAGAAGCCACAAAGAAATACTGGAGCCCGATACAAAGCATCTAATTAGAAAAAAAAAACGATACAATCCTAGTTCCAGAAAAATGCACACGCTAGGAAGTAACATGTACATACAATTTATTATCACAAAACAATTGATCCTTCAAATTTCCAACAAATATAACTGTAACCAAGCTATCAAAACAAAAAAATACCAATAATATCGCATGAACCATGCCGCATGCTTCCTTACAAAGAAACAAATCAAAATCTGAAAAACGCTGCAAGTAGCACGGCAGCCTGCATAAAAATCGTTTCAAATAGATGAAACAAAAAGAAAAAAGGAAAAGACGCAATTCCACACGGAATCCCGTTGGAGGAGGCCGTTTGGCAGACACGTTAGGAAACGTGGGCGTCGACGTAACGGTGGTGGTCGTCGGCTGGTGGTTCCCCTCGGCGGACAACGAGGGACCAGGAACGAACGCGACTCATCGTCATCGCCGTGTGCCCTCCTGGTGGGGGTATGCGATCTACCACGCATGCGCCCGATCGTCATTTTGACGAAGCCATAGAACCGCCGGCGCGCCATACGAACGACGACGGGTCGCGCACTACGAGTAGGGCGCTGGTCGGCTCCGAAACCCCCGAAGAAGAAGTAGAGGAAGAAGAAGAAGAACAGAACAAGTAGAAATAAGAGTACGAATACGACGAAGAAGCGGTGAGGAGGAAGAAAGTGGTCGAAGATTGAATATTTACGACGACATATTATTGTTCTCTTTTTTTTTTTTCCGTCAATAATTAAACGACTGAACTGTAACAGCTCCGTCAGCCGAACGTATCGAGGCAACAGTAACTGTATTGTAACGATAAAAGCCCGAGGAACAATCGAACCTCTCGGCCCTTAAACGAGCAACGATCTATCGTCGTGAAAGTCGCGAGTGAATCAAGCGGACAGGATGTCTTCAGCGATCGCTAAAGCTTCCAAGTATACGTACCGCTCTACCGGCGGTGGTACTGCCGATGTCAGCATCGAATACAGCGCCGACCTGAGCGCTCTCTCCAGACTGGAGGTAGGTTTTCATTTTTTTTCGTCCAAAAAGATAGCAATCTTCTGCTGGTTTTATTTAATTTTTGTTTTCTTGTTAAGAATAATAAGAATGTGTTATGTAGAAATATAATGCATTGATAGTATTCGTGTCGAGGTTTGGACGAATGCTTCGTTTCGTGCGAAACGAATTTCTGTCGTTCGTTTTATTCCGCATTTTGGACGTCGGTTGAGCACAGTTTTGTTTAACTGTTGGACCACTTTTTATGTCTTTCAAGTCTTTCTTCGTGTACGAAAGGGGACATTCGATGAATTTCTCGTTTCCATTGAGCCACATTGAACTTGGAATATCAGCGAATAATGGTGACATAATTAATTGTATAAATACTTGTTACATACCGGAGAGTATAGTTTTCTGTACATTACGAGTAGTTCAAAGTGGCTCATTTTTCGTCACGGTAATTTCTCGGAGAAACGAAGCATTTCAGTGACGGGAGAAGATTGATAAAAGCTCTAGCATATGGAATACTCTCGAATGAACTATATACAACGTGTTGCCAAAAATAGGAAGGGAACAGGAGAGATTCGAAACACACGAATGTATCTATTAATGCCTACGCTACGTAACACGTATGGTACATTCAATGAAGATAGAACAGACTACTTTCTTTCTATAAAAAAAAAAAAAATAAAAAACGGTGGACTAAAGAAAATATCTCAAAGCAATTCAAACGAAGAACTGAAAACCTTAACTCATTGAGTCAGAAGGGTACGAGATACAATTATATATCGCCGAACTTAAAATCTTCAACGAGGTTTAGTCGATCACGCAACGCCAAGAGGAGACACCAAGGGAGAGGAAGGGACTAGGATAAGGCAAGTTATTCCCTTGTAATCTGAAGAGGGGGCAAGAAAAATCACGCTTTGGAAAGTGATCGCTGGTGAAAAGGTGAAACGTCGAGCAGTGACCGATTTCGGGGACAGTGGGGCGCGAGAAAGTTCAGTGACCATAAGGGATATTAGTGCCAACCCTGAAGAGTAACGAAAGTGTCGTAGACGGTGCTCTAGCCATCGAACTGCTCGTGTACGAAAATAGTCGTAAATATCGGCCCTAAATGACGGCCGCGCCACGCAGGTGTGACATCTTCGAGGGTGTCGTATTAAGGATGGACGAGCACGCGACCATGATGGATAAATAATTTAATTGAACCGTCCCGGGGACTACGTGCCACAGAAACGAATTAAGAAAGAGGAGAGAGGAGTCAGAGTCAAGATTGTAATACATTTTTCGTTTTGCCGTGAATCTCTTTAAGGGGGCAGGAGGCAGAGTCGAGTGAACGTTCCATCTTCTTCTCTCTCCCATTTGTTCCTGCGGAAACCCTCTATGTACAGTGTCGTCGAGAACGAAAAAACCTCCTGTTCCCCTGCGGGCGAGCCAATCTCACAGAGGCTGTCCGTGTTTTCTGAAATACTTTCCGAGCCACCGGCCCGTTGGATATTTTCGTCGGTCGATTACGTAAACCGCCGACCCTTTACAACGTGCCCCGCTATGCGCTCTAATCCTTTTTTTGCCTCTCGTTTCAGGACAAAATCCGCCTGCTGCAGGATGACCTGGAGTCTGAAAGAGAACTGCGTCAGAGGGTGAGTTTTCTTCTCCATCGATCCTCCTTAATATTATTTCCCGGTGATCATTTATTAATTGGAAAGCTTTATGTAGGAAATATTGTTTATTTACGATCGTTTCAAGTAGAATTGTAGGGGATCTTTGAACGGAAGCTTCTTCGGAAGTTTCCTTTCGTGTCTCAATTTTATCAAGTGGTTTACTGGCCGACGAGTGTACAGTTAGGTGTAATGGAAGAGCGAGTGATAAATTCCTTTTGTAACGAGCGTTTGGAGTATCGATGGAATTCGTTCTAGATACGCGTTAGGCTCGCGGGGACGAAAATACCAAGGCGGTCGGGGGGGAAACGTAAATTTCGAGACTTTATGTAATCCGGGTATTGTGAATTTTGAAACTGCTACAAAAAAAGCGAGGCTGGCCTGCTCACCACCATAGAGTGGGGAGCAGTAGGTCGAAATGTCCAGCTCTCGAGTCGCGGCTATTTTTGGGGATGCGCGCCTCTTCAGCGTACGGACTCGCATTCCTCTTTCGTGTTTGGCTAACATGTAACTAAGTACGTCTACCTGTTTAAAATTAAAAAAAGAGGAGAAGCGCTTAACAATATTTCAGGGAGAAAAAAGGGACGCATCTAATTCCACGACAAAAGTATCAATCGTTACAAAATGTTTACCGCGGTAATTAAGTAAAACAAAGAGAACAAGAGGAAAGAGAATGTCAAGATATGAAACGATATAAGCGAATACAATTGTCGTGTAAATTTTGTTTGCCAGATGGATGAAAGGAATTGGTACATTTCGGATTATTTATTTGGAACGTAAACTGATCCATTGACAAATTCATCCGTATTTTCGGAAGACAACGGGGACTCGCGTTTAAATGGCGCGTTGAATTCGAAGAATATCACCGTGCCTTTATTGTGCGGTCAAATTCCGAGGAAATCGGATTCATACGTAACGGTGCTCGTGATACGTGACTTGAATCCCTGCCAGAGGCGTTCTTCGTGCTTCCAATTCAGAAAAATTCGTAAATTATGATCGCATTAAGAACGTATCTTCCGATAACGTGTCCACTTTAATCATACTCGCGAGAAGTCATCGTGCTTAGATCGTGTTTCTTATTACATAATGTTGCGAATTCTTGCTAGTTTCCCTGTGTTTATCTAAATTTATTTCTTGGTATTCGACGATTCGTCTGGCACCTACGACGAATCGCTATACCAAAATATATACGCGGACGCGTCGCTCAAAAATTAGCTCAAATTTTTCGACTAAAGCATTCCGAATGACAATGAAACTTTGGAAATGAAAGTTAGATCTCCCATTGACATCTCACAAGTGTCCTAATTCTTTCCTCGCAGTTGGCGAACCATCGCGTCGAAATCGTTGGGCATTGATTATTCCTCTATTTTGCCAATTACTAAACTTTGGCCGAATGAAAATTCGACTTATTATTGTCCCTCAAATGGATATCCAAATTTTTCCCCGATTCGCAACCTTTTGCCAAATACGCATTTTCATCGATCCATATAATCTATGGATTTATCATTTTATCGACGCAAACGTTTACAAACGACTACTGCTTGAGGATTGAAAAATCAACCAAACACCATCCTTTCGCGCGTGTATATTGATTTTTACGTTACTTATATCCCCATCGAATTATGTACGTTTCTCGTCGAAGATAAATTTCCTCTTTCTTCCTCTTCTTTTCTCCATCTTTTTCTTTTTATCACTGTACGATGAAGCTAACAGGAAGCATGGAGAACGCCGTTCGCTTCCGGAGAACGGACAGTTATGGCGATGTCGCGGGCCTCTCTTTTCTCCATAAACGCCTCGTTTGTAATATGAATAAAGCTCCCGATATAGAGCCGGTCCGTACGGAATTAGATCGTTCTATTCGCGGTACGAAGAAACCTGACGTCAAGCTTGCACCGAGCTCTTCGCGTCGTTCCTCGAGGCCTCTTTCCAAAACAATGCCGCGCGTCTCGATTACACTTGCCGTGTATCAACACAAATTCCATCAAGATCAATTCTTGCTCGCATGGAGAAGTACGTAGGATAATGTTCGGGGATCGTGCGAATTTTTTCATTCACGGACTACATGTTCGTTTTGCTCTATTTTTTTTCCTTTGTGAAATACAACGAAACGGAAAATAGGTTGAATACATCTTCAATTGGTTTTCAAGTAGCAAACGGGAACGTGTTCATCGATTTAAAATAGTTTTTAGTTAAACCATGGGGGGGGGGGATGGTTGATAATCGTGGTGGTAGTTTCTGATATTGAATTAATCGCAATATTTTTCTTAAAATTGCCGTTAAATATTAAGCAACAGCGCGAGTAAATTTATGGAGCGTTAGATGTAAATTGATTATATAAAAGAATTTAATTAGGTCAATCTATTAAAGGGTGAAAAAGGGAATATTGAAGATGAAGATTCAAAGTGACCCAATTTCCAGAACATTAACCCGCCTTACTGAATGCTCTTTATTGGCCAAGGTGTTTTCATTAATCACACGAATCTTTCCGATTTAATTTACAGATCGAACGTGAGCGCGCTGACTTGAGCGTGCAAGTCATCCAACTGTCCGAACGTCTGGAAGAGGCAGAAGGTGGCGCCGAATCTCAAGTACGTTCAAAAATCAATTGTCCCGTGAAATTTCTTGTTCAATTCTGCATTGAACGTTCCAAGCTCCAATTGGAAATTTGCAAGATTCGTTTGAGTCCAACGGGATTCTAATTACTCTTATTGAAATCGTACAGTACGAGATCAACAAAAAGAGGGACACGGAACTGGCCAAGCTGCGAAAACTACTCGAAGATGTCCATCTCGAGAGCGAAGAGACAGCGCATCTTCTGCGCAAGAAACACCAGGAAGTCGTCGTCGATTATCAGGATCAGATTGATCAACTGTCAAAGGCTCGCGCTAGGTCAGTAGAGTAATCTATATTATTGTACAATTTCAATCCGGAATACTTTCATTCTTTATAGATATAGTCCAAAATATTTTTCATTATTATTATTATTATTATTATTATTACACAATATTTTTATGCGTTCGTTACGTAATTTCTATTGCATTATTGCACATTCTTGGTCAAAAGTATGAAAACACCTGATTCATACTTTGATAAGTACTATTTCGAATTACGCTTCGTTAATTTATAGAAGTTTTGCAATTAATGGGTAACAATTTTTAATGAGACAGTGTTGCAAGGTGGCTAATGGTAAAACGGCCATTTACTATATTTATTAATTGATCTTTCAATAGCATTTCAATAATATTCGTTAATTCGACAAAACTTGGCCTAAAGACTGCTGGACGCTGCCAGTATTATTGACTCGTACTACTTGTGAAGTAGATACGCCGAAATAATATCGGCATTAGGGATCGTGCACTGTAGCCGTTTTCCTTGTAATTATAGTTATACATTAGTCAAAGTAGTTAGGTGATCATTAAGCTGATTATTTTTAGTCTCATTAGCCTAACTTTGGCGTGGAGATCATAAATCACGAACATATCAACATGCCTACCATACGGGGTAAACATTCACACTTCTAAAATAATCGAGAGTTTAAGTTACTAGCTTCGAACCACGCCACTCAAACGAGAATTTACATACGAACAACCAATCCTTCTCTAAATCTTCTCCTTTCGAGAAAAATGAGACGCAATATTCCTCGAAAACGGTTCCGAGTTTTGTCTAAAATTAAATACACGTTAGTTTCAGCACATTTTTTCACAGTGTTCAGTATTCTCGCGAGCAAATGGAAAATTTTACAAAAATCAACCACGAACGATAATTTATCTCACACGATTTACGTACCGAGTGAACTTGTACTTTAATCCAAAAAAGATTTACGAAATTATTAACAAACCGTTTGCTCTCAATTCTTATATTGCGTTGCATTGAATGCTCTAAAATGGTCTACTAATACGAAAGCTGAATCCGATCGTATAAACTCAAACAGAATATAAGGGATAAATGTTCCCCTGTCTTCGATCTGTCTCGGAACACATTCAATAATATTAACAATGCCTTAATAAAGTTAACAGATATCGAATATTTTAAAATCTCATTAAACAATTCGTCTAGCACAAGTATAAATTTACACCCGCCAGGCTAGCCAACGAAAACCACCCCAGTAACAGTAAATCACACCCGAGCGGAGAAACACTGTGGCATTCGGTTTGTGAGTTAAACGAAACGGCGTGGAATCGCGATAGGTGGTAGGGAATGTCGGAATCGGAACACCAATAAACCGTGGTTAATTATATACACCTGTGAAAATAAAATCGTGGCATCGCGATTGCTCTCTTTGAGGTCAAAGCGCGCGAGCGTCGAACGAAGCGTCGAGCGAAGCGTCGAGCGAAGCGTCGAGCGAAGCGTCGAGCGAAGCGTCGAGCGAAGCGTCGAGCGAAGCGTCGAGCGAAGCGTCGAGCGAAGCGTCGAGCGAAGCGTCGAGCGAAGCGTCGAGCGAAGCGTCGAGCGAAGCGTCGAGCGAAGCGTCGAGCGAAGCGTCGAGCGAAGCGTCGAGCGAAGCGTCGAGCGAAGCGTCGAGCGAAGCGTCGAGCGAAGCGTCGAGCGAAGCGTCAACAAACAGTTCGCCGGAAGCTCGACGGTTCTCCGAAGCCCACTTCAGTTTTCCGTGGATTGATAATAGCGAGAAGAAATGGCGAATCGAATGCTGAAAGGGGGATAAAGGAGAAAGAAAGGGGATTAAATTAAGAATCAAGTGTGAATCACTTTGCCTCGTTAATTATAGCGAGCATCGCGTGGAACGAAAGCGTATTAGAAAATTGTGGGAATTATGCCTGAAGAAACTGGCTACCAGCCAAGCAACGAACCTACTCGCACCTGAAATACGCGTAGACTCGTTCACCTAGCATTTCTAAACATATCTCGCGTCCTTTTCGGCGTCCCGCGGCGTCCCGCGGCGCCCCGACGCGACCCGCGATACCGTGTTCTACAAGGACGCAAACGTGTCGGAAATACACAGAGCTATCATCGCGACCCCGTCAATTATGTAGAATCATTGCTGTCTTTCATTGGAACTCGTTTGGTCCCGCAAGTTCTATTTGTTGTTACCGTTCTGTAGGAATGACGACTTGTGGGTTTTTTGAGTCATTGATCATTTTTGAGACTCGACGAATTGTTTCACGAGAATTATGAGAATGCCGTTGAACTCTTAATTTTAATTAAATCCCACGTAATTGAAGCGGAATATTTCTTTTATCATTTTTAGTTCACATGACCCGTACTTTTACGAATGATTCTGATAGGACGAGATAAGATTAATCAAGATCTGTTGAATAATTTATTTCTTAAATATCGAGTTGTTCTTGCACATATTTTTTTTTTAATCATTTAAATTATTTTTCATTTTGGAAATCGAAGAGGAATGCGCTCCTATAATAGAATGTTGTCGATATAAATTCATTCAATTTGGGTTCCTGACAAACAGCGGTCGTACTTGGAAGAATTATGAAGCGTAGGGTACAAGATTTATTTCATAGGACAAACCTCGTCGATATTCAATTTTAATAATAGTCTAAAACCAAGTTAATTGCAATTCCTTTCAGAAAGTTGATTAAATTAGTAAAGTCTTTAACGAAACGAATGCCGTCGGATATTTTTCTTCAATTTTCAAATGCAAAACATATTGAAAGTGATGCATGTAACACCTGTGCCAATTATTTGTAAACACAAATGTTTACTTCTACCGCGTGTCTCGTCGCCGGACCAATTATCGTTCAGTTTTCTCATCAAATTCATTCTCCTCTAAATAATTCATCCCGTATAAACATTGCAGCAAAATCACAATCAACAATCGGAATTAATCACAATAATTCACATTTTTAGTTCTAAACAATTGAAAGTTCGTTCTGTAAGAGAACACAATCTTCTTCGTTCAATTAATGAACGAATGGCACTATAGCTTAGAAAAAGGAAACCGTGAAAAGAGTTCTATCATAAATCCTATAAAACTTGCAAAAGCCTCTTTCGCGAATATTTCTGGAACCCTCATACACACAACTAGAGTGGTTTATCAAGAATTTGGTCTGAAGTCGAACCCCAGGGGATTCCGTTCTAAATGTACTTCTCAGCGAAAGCAATTACGACATTTATACGTCAACGGCGTCGTCGCGAAGCAAACAGCTAATTGCCGCTTAATATTTCAACATGCAAAATAGAACCCCGAGGGCGCCGTTAAATAAAAGCTAGTTTCCGCACTACGGACTTGAAATACGAAGCAAATAGCGTTCTTCATATTCCAGCGAATTTTCTACAAACTTGCACATTTAACCCAATATTTTCTTTCCTTTTGTAATTGGCAATTTAGTTATGCTCAATTGGGGGGGGGGGGGATAGAAAGGGATCGTGGTAAAGTGAATCGTAATATACATTTCTACGTCAAAATAGAAATTTATTTCACACTTATTTGATTGTATCAAATTTTACGGGACTGTCGATCTACGAATGTTCTACTACTTCCACTGTGTGTATTGTTATTGTCAATGTAAGATAGTGTGATAATAACTTAAGTATAAGTAGTAGAATGATACGAAATCATAGGTATATATTTGTTTCGATCTACTAATCGTATTTAGGGCTTTTAATTATTTTATAGAAATCTTATTTATATTTACTTATTTAGGGAAATTCAATTAATTACTATCCATGCAATCCATATAATTATCTGAGATCTTTTTCCCTTGCCAGGAAAACGTATGGTTGCGTGTTACCTATTGTGAAAGCTTTCCACTTGTCGGCAAGAGAGATTCAAAGCGTTCTTTAAAGTAGTCTTCTCCCATTTCACAAACTGCTTTCGTCAGCTATTTATTCCCCTGTTTCTATCTTCAATGCCGTTTTCTCGTTTCGATCTTCTTCTCTCTTTCTCTTCATCCACTGTCAAGTTCTATACACAAATTCGTCATCTGGCCAATTTGCAATGATCATTCTGTTGTATATTATTATTCGTATATTCCATAAAATCGATTACAATTCCATTCGCTATCATATTTCAATTATTTATATTCCAATTCAACTTTACTTTCTAGTCGCAATATTTGCGCGTTCGTTGTGTCAAAAATTCTGTAACCACTTCTGTCCTCACATCACTCCCCTTTTCCCCAGTTCCCTTCATTCGATAATAACCTCCCCAAATAATTGAAAGAAAAATAAATTTTCTTAATCGCTGTAATAAAAAAATCTCCTCTCAAAGAAACACCTCGTCTCCGATTTCATCAGTCGTCCCTCTTAACTTTCTTAATCATAAATATTTCGCCTCCCTTGATTCATCGATCGACTCTCTTCGCTCCCATAAGGAAGGTGTCGCTCCCTAAAAAATTCCGCTCTCTGATTTCGTTAATTCATTTCCCGTTAATCCGTTATCTCCACGTTCCCCTCAGTCCCCTCTTCCCTCCTTCATCCTCCTTCGCTTCTCGCGCATCATCAACCATTCTTCTCATCCCCCTCTACCTTGCCCCAATTACTCCACCCACAATCGCACCACCCGTAATAACTCAGGTATCCAAACTTGTGCAATTTTTTCACCTACAATTCTCCATCCCGCCGCATCGCACTCCAATTCCTGCCGTCTCACTTCAACTTGCTCTGCCGTTTTTATTCTACCGCCTCTTGCTCCCCCTTTGCTCCCGTGGCCGCCACTCGGCTTATGACTATTTTTAACCGTGCGAGTCGCGAGGCAATCCTCAACCCCGTGTTGCCGCGCCATATTAGTACAGGCGGCCAGACCGGATCCCCACTATCCTCGGAATCGTCCGACACCTTACACCCTCCGCGTGTTACGTGTAGGTGAACTGCTGATATCGGAGAGATTCTAGTTTCTCCCTCTTTCCATGTCTCCATATACTTCACTGTCAGGATGACTTACTCTATTACACTATTCACGCCCAAGGGGGAAACGGTAGAATGATGACAATGCTGCTTGGAAATAGTCCCAAGACACGTGGAAGTGGGCGACAATTATTATTTATACGTATTGTACGGGGCGACAACGAAATACGGTCGTTGGTTGTCGAATTCGGATGATTCGAAGGTTTCTGTATTTTTAATCTTTTCTTCGGTGAAGTTGGAAAACTTTGAGAATAAAGTTTACTCCGTTTTTTAGGTCTTATACGCGCGTTTACTTAATATTTTCGTTGCCACCGTACTTGGCTTGATTGTAGCTCGTAGTTTTTCTAGTATGCTCTCTGTATGCAGGGTGATAGAAAAAAGAGGATTAGAATTTGTAAAATAGACGGTACTCGCCAGTTGAAAATGTTCGAATAAACATTAGTCGACGAGATTAATGTTTTCACAGTTATAAACAATGTTTCCTTTCGGTTAAAATTAAATACGAGACCAAAGTTTGACCACTTATTTTGGTGCCACCCTGTGTATGCTACATGTATTCCTTCTGGGTATTTCGTTGTTTGGTCAGATGGTGAAAGACTGAAGATAGGAGAAACGAAAGGGGTGTCTAGGTCTAGAATAGTGAAGATGAAGTGATGGTGGTGTTCATACGTATATACTTTCTTGGAAACAGGTTGAAGTTGATTTTAGAAATTTAACAAGATAATTGACACAATTATGTTTGTATTTTTTGCTTTAATTAGAGATACAATTTTACGTGGGGGTGATTTTTTGTAAGATCCATAGACCGTGTCCTACATATTCCTTCAATTAATAGTCTATTCGAATTTAAGCTTTGTTAGTAGTGAAAAGGTGCCTATTTAAACACGTATGCTCAAAATCGGAGATAGTATAAAAAATCAGTTTGTAAAAGCCAAGAACAAAGTTGCAGCATTAGTTTCTTTTACAATTTCGAATGAGGTTTGATTGGGAGAGGCACCCTTTCGTTTTCTGCCTGTTCCAAATTCTTCTTCAAGATTAATGGCTGAAGATGATGAATGTTAGATCGAGAGTTGGAACACCAGTACTGCAACCGAAATAACTAGTGATTGATAAATTAGGCAGATGGATAAGACGGACGTGTTATGAGAACTTTGTTCAATGCTGTCGTTGTGCGCAATGTTGTTCTTGAACATTGTTTCGGGGGGGGTAATTTTAGCCCCTGTTGGGTTTGGCACTGCTGTCGGATGTGTTACGATTGATGGTGGCACTTTGTTGAATTTACTTAGATTCCTGATGATTTGGAATGATTTATTTGTTGGGGACGAATGAGGAATGTTTCAAGAAAGAGAATGGAATTGAACGTTGATAAATCTTGCTTAGAGATACGAATGATTTCTCGAAATAAATTGGTGCTAGAGTAACAAAAAAATAAATAACAGAAGGTTAGTTCATTTTGTTATCCCCATTTTACTTAGGCAAAGCAAACGAAAATTGAAACGAGAAATGGAATAAAGAAAATAAAATCGCAGAGGAAAAAGTATGAATAATACACTAGAAAATATGCGAGTAAAATAGATTTCAATTCTTACCGACCGTACAAATCTTACAAATGAATGTTAGATTCCGTATAAGCTTGCGCATAAACTAAAAATGTATCAGGGAATAAATAAAATATTATATCTTGTTTGAAGCCATGCTGCAAAGTCATACAATTTTTTGCTAACCAGTAATGTGTGATGTTCACAGGGCCGACAAGGAAAAATCAAAGTTTCAACAAGAGGTATACGAACTCCTCTCTCAGCTCGACAATGTCACTAAAGAAAAGGTGATGTCAATCAAGACGGTGGAAAAACTCGAAGTGCACGTATCTGAGCTTAATGTGAAAATCGAAGAACTGAATCGCACAATTGTCGACATCACCAGCCACAAAACCCGGCTCTCTGTGGAGAACATCGAACTGACGAAGGAAGTACAGGACTTGAAGGTAATTTGACCCTTAACTATCATCGTCGATAATAAATAAAATAAAAATAATCCTTCTTTCTTTTTCTTCTAATTTTCCACGTAAGTGCAGTCTGAAATAAATTTGAATTTTGTACCGCGATCTTAATAAAAATATCGCACCTAATTATCGTCGTTGGTGAAAAATAAAAATGAAAATTATTGTTCCTTTCTTTAAACTTTTTGCCTATGATGGTTTGATAACAAAGAATTATTTTTCGGTAGTGCTGTAGTTATGTAGTTATATATCCGTACAGTTTAATTTTACCTTTCTTCTTAGAATTAGTACGGAGATTTATTTAATTTAATATATCGCAGGTGAGCATCGAAAACGTTGTTTACCTGAGGACCCAAATCGTCGGTCAGCTTGAAGATGCCCGCCGTCGTCTCGAGGATGAAGACCGTCGTCGTGCAATGGTTGAGGCCTCTTTACACCAGGTAGAGATTGTTCCAGTTAAATAGTAACATTACATATTAAAATTGAAAATTGTATATTACTTAAAAAAAAGAAACATATCCCTGTGCAAACATTGCACTTTGCCAAATAATAATTTAAAAATATTTAAAGATAATTATACCCTGTATATAATTATTCTAATAATTGTTTACAGGTTGAATCCGAATTGGAATCAGTTCGCATTCAATTGGAAGAGGAATCCGAGGCACGTTTGGATATTGAGCGCCAATTGGTTAAGGCCAGTGGTGAAGTGCAAGTCTGGAGATCCAAATATGAGACCGAAGCCAATGCTCGCGCCGAAGAGGTAATTAAAAAATGAAATAATTATTATCGTACGTATAATAATATCAAAAGTCAACATAAGCATGGCCCAATTTATTATGTTTATTAACTGAACGATATTATTCATCGATCTTATCAATAATTCGCATTAAACGATACAGGATTCGTATTCATTTTGGAATTTCAATAAAACATTGATCGAATTCACAGGTAGAAGAATTGCGACGCAAGTACAGCGCTCGCATCCAGGAACAGGAAGAGCAAATTGAGACTCTGCTTGTGAAGATCAACAATCTTGAGAAACAGAAATCTCGCCTCCAATCTGAAGTGGAAGTTCTGATCATCGACTTAGAGAAGGTATGACTTCAAAATTTCTACAATCGTCTACGTGATATTTCTAAAAGTATTTAAACTACCTTACTATTTTAATAATTTAAATTATCTCACTCTCCTTGCATTTCAATGTTACATAAAAATTCCCTACTGGGTATTATTGGTTACATTTTTATTATTGTTATTCTCATACATTCAATTCCATTATACAATTTCCTTTAAAATAATTAAGTTTTCTAAAGTGAACTTTACTATTCAAACGTAAACGGTGTCAATGAAATTGGTGTTTCTCATAAGCTTATGAATTTCTTTTAGGCCAATGGAACAGCTCGCGAATTGCAGAAACGTGCGGAACACTTGGAAAAGATTAATATCGAACTCAAATCTCGTTTGGAAGAAAGTATGGCAATGTACGAACAAAGCCAACGCGATCTTCGCAACAAACAACAGGAACTCCAACGTACCAATGCTGAACTCGACAAGACCCGCGAGATGAAGGATCAATTGGCCCGTGAAAACAAGAAATTAGGAGGTACGAAACTACTAGAATCCCGAATATCCAATTAACGAATAACGTTTTCATTGAAACAATTCAGAAAAATTAAACGTTATTCGTATAAATAGATGCCTCAAATTAAACGACGATCTGTTACGTGCCAATGTCATTGGATTATTAAGAAAATTAAAGCATCGCAATCGATCTGCATACGTTAGCTTACATTAATTATCGTTTAAACGTTATAGATGATCTGGGCGATGCCAAGAATCAACTGTCTGACATGAACCGCAGACTCCACGAACTGGAACTTGAGCTCCGTCGTCTGGAGAATGAACGCGAAGAACTCGCAGCTGCCTACAAAGAAGCTGAAGCAGTGAGTAACAGACTATTTCCGTAATCATTTTCACCTTCTTATTACCTTCGATATTGAACGTGAACGATATTGTCGTCCAAATAAACCTATTTGCATCTGTTCGCATTTCAGTGAAGAAAATCGACAAGCTTTCCGATATAATGTATCATATTCCATTTGTCAACTATTGCGTTAGTTGCTCACCTATATCGTGTTCCTCTTAAAGCTCAATTAAACCTGTGACTTCTTTTCTTTTAGTTTTATTTCCATCGTATATTAGTTATTTCGTTAGAAACTTACGTGAATAGATTCAGCATTGATATTCTCTGAAAGTGGAGCCGTTTCTAAAGAATCCAAATTCTTTACAGGGACGCAAGATTGAAGAGCAACGGTCGCAGAGATTGGCCGCCGAACTGACCCAACTTCGTCACGAGTATGAGCGCCGTCTGAGTGAGAAGGACGAAGAGATCGAAATCATCCGGTAAGTAGACGAATTGTTTATCATAATATTTTCCTTAATTTACGTTGTCATGCTTCACTTCAACGTTGCAATAGTAACAATTTACAGATCACATCAAAAATCGACCTACTAGAATATCTCAGTTCTGTTTTCTTCGATAACATTAAACACTTTTCTATCTGTATATTAAGAACAAATCACGTCTGTGTTAAATACGTTGAATTGAATAGATAGTATTAAATGTTCGTAAGAGTATAATGTTACTATTGCAAACGGAATTTTATGCAACGTGATTTATAGTGAACGCAGTTTCCAGGTGATAAACGCAATTGTCTAATAATCTCCCTATTGAGAGTGTATTAGAATATACTACGTTCGTTTCGAATTTATAATTATTTGTACGAGACTTACAATGATTTTTATAATATGATTATTTAATTATTGACGCGTCGAAAGTGACTCCGCAGCAAAGGTTTTGTAGCCGGTGGACGCAATGCAAAATAGTCCTCATTCGCAAGCAGCTTTTAAAGCAAAATTCGTGAAATCGAATGTTCTCTGCGGCCCAAATGAATCGCAGCTCCGACCGTGAACTTCTAAATTTGTTTCTAGCGTCAGGAAACAAATACATAATTGCATAATACATTAGTAACAAAATAATCTATATACAAAGAGGCGTTTGAAATAATATATTCAAGTAATCGACATTTCCAAAGGGAAAATTTATTTGGAAGTCCAAGGAAGAATAATTGAGAAGGAATTTCTTCCAAATATTGAAAATCTTGACTCAAAACATACCAATTACCAATAAGTAATTATAGAATTGGAATATAGAAATATAGAAATGCAAATATATTATTATTAAATTGGACACCTGGGATGATCGAGACCGGAGACAATCGCAACACGATTAATCGAAGATTCCACTGCATTCGACTATCAGATATTTGTTATCTCATTATTCCTTACATTACAAACATCGTGCTATTCGTGTCGCTTTTTAACATTACATTATCGTTACGGCTCGATCGACTGCGTTATTATAAACGTGCACATGTTACATAAGATACGAAGAAAATTTACAACCAACAATCTACGATTGGAACGGAGACAAGAGCTAAGGGAAGTATCTATTAAACAAGAGGGTATTAATATTTAACCGCTTAGCCGTGATCCATGATGTAACGAACTTTATTTCCGGTAGAACCGCGTGTGCCGCACGTCTATTAATAAAGACGGAGTTAATTTTATCATCGATTAGACAGTTCGATTAATCATCCAAGGTGTCCTCGGTTCGATTCAAGGCAATATCCTGTAGTGATCTATTTACTTATTAATTTGTGAGAGGGTATATATAAAGGAGCAAAGAAAGAATAGTGAACCATCGCAAGGGGATCGTCATCGAATGACGATGGGACATGACAATACATTTTGGCACCAGCCCATTCGACGTCGATAAACGATGCCAAATCGTCGGCATAACGATAACGTGACTGTGACTGGACTTCGTATGGAACGCGACCCCAAAGAAGTATAATGTGTCGGCATAAAATGAACAAGTGAAACCATACAATATTGCTCAAAAGTAATTGCTAAGTAATTGCTAAAAAAAAATGCCTGAACTAGAGAGCACCGTAATTTGAAGACAAAGTACCTACATACGTACACGTACAGATAATGACAAATCACTCTGCGCACTCTGTCGAACGCAGTATAATCCAAAGAGAAATCACCAAATCACCGAGAGTGTAATATTTCCATTTTTCAACGTGGAAATAATACATTTATCGAGTCACAAGAAAACGAGAAATAAGAAAATTAGAATGCACTGTTTAAATAACGACGACCGTATTAGCTTCTTTGAAAAGAATCCAAGAAGTTCCAAAATTTATAACAAAAGTTCGATAAGTATCGTCGCGCGTTGGATTATTATCGACGCAGCGTAGCGGTGATGCACTAGCAGTGCGCAATACAACTATTAATAAACGACGTTCAGCATCGATCAGTCATGATCCAATTATTAGCCGGGAGGTGCTGATTGGCCGTCCCCAATGTGGCAATCGTAAGAAAAACCTACAAAAGATACCAGCACGCGCGATCGGCCCAATTTTTTTCGCTAACGTTCCATTGCAAGTGTCATGATCGATTGTCCGACAATGAAAAATCCGTGAGTAGAATTTGTCACCCACCCCCGTGCCCCCATAAGAACGATACCCTGTATCTAACACCTTTGAACCCACGAACTGACACGAAAGAAAGGAATACAACACTCGATCATTTCTATTCAAGGTAGATGTTGGATGAAATATTAACCATACCCATACAAATACTCGAAAAATAACCGCCAACCCTTAAATAAATATTTCAAGGGAGCAGAATTATTGAAAAAAATGAGCGGTACAGGTGATCGATATATTTAGAACTCGTAACGCGACACAGAAAAGGAATATAGATCGAGGAGAAACAAAAACGGTATGCAAAATATTTAATACAATATTGCGACAATATAGAAATTATACCCCTCGGCCGTAAGTAGTATAAGCAAACACAGAAATACTAATGCGGAGAGCAACGGGTTAGAAAATTGACAGAACAAACAAAGATCAAGGGGATCAAACAATTGTACCCACATAGAAAACCATAAATCAGATCTAAAAAAAAGTCTTCAATTGATGGTCCAACACGAGGAAGAAAAACAACCTGTTACAAAGAGATAAGACATACGGAAGATCAGATACAATATACAACCGTATATCATACGAAATCAATTTGACGAATTCTCTTACATCGAGATATAAGTTTATCGTTCGAAGAAACGTTCTGTTCCATTAAAAATTGTATCAAGTTACAGTGAAAGAAATCACAGGAACATATAAAAATGGCAGGCTACTTGCCGCCGATGTACGTGCCATCGGAACCAAAATGGAAACACTGGCCAACATATATTTACGACAACAATTACAGCTACGGAATTAATTTCTATCAGCCAATGCTCGAGTACATTGATCGACACGGTCGATCGTCGTCGTTGCCGCAGGATTTTCGAATCTCCAGGAGATCAGAACCACCAGAATTACCGTGGTCGGACGGTAGCGTTTTATGGGAGGACAAACCTGTGATACCATACACGAGGCGCGAGTTGATAAGACGTGCGATCGACGCGGAGGACGAGGCGAGAGATCATTTGTCGAATTTTAAGGTACGAGCCGGGCGAGCGAAGAGAGAAAGCTGGGCTGGATCGAACGTGGAGAAACGATCGATTTGCGACGAAGAATAGTCGAAGTGTAAAGAGAGACTATTTAATTTCCACGAACATTTCATTGAACTGCCGGATGCATTTGAATTATCTTAGAAGTTAAAAGAATATCACCTTCAATCTTCTCTTAATTGCAAGTGCCGAGAGTAACAGTATTTTATTGTTTTTTTTTGCAAATGGTTTTTAGCGTTTCATTCGATCTGAAAGGAGAATCAGTATTATATAAAAATATAATTATTGATGACGTCAAATTATTGAACGTTTGAGAGATCTTTTGGTTACCTTCGCGACCTCTTGACCTTTTCGTTCGCTAATTTTGGCGCCGCGGAAGGGGCTGCTCCACCTCGAGCGGACTTTGCTCGATACCGGATGACTGGCGTGGTTCTTGTGGACTTTCGAACGGACCTCTGTCAATTGAACAGACACAGGAATGAATTCCTCTGACAATGAAAGGAAAGTCATGGTCGCTGGGAATGATTGGTGGGCCGTGCGGAGTTCACGGCTTTCTTAAATGGAATTTGGGCGTTCAAATTGGAAGGGGTTGATATACTTAGGACTGTAGGAGCTTGCATTTTAGGTTTTGGAGGTGGTCGTGTGAAACTTTGGTACGCGTTAGTGGATGTGAATGGCGAAGGGTCAAAGACGTGTAGATTATAGGAAACGATGGAGGACAAAGTAGGTGGAATTGATGAGGGAAATTAAATGTAGAATATGTAGCCAATTTTGAGAGGGAATACGATACAATACTATATTATTTTGGGGACAATTGGATATGGTTCTGCATTTCTGTTTTTATTAAATCTACATAACTTTCAGTTGTTCAAGACAATTGTGTTGTTGTCGTTGAGCTAAGATAATTTTATATATTGTTTTAACGTGCATAGGAAATATTGGTATTATGGATCATTTATACGCAACTTCCTTTCGGCTCGTGGTCCTTTATTTCAATTCGATCGTTGTTCCGATTCGTTTGAGCAGAAAATGAATTATTTTTCATTCCAATTATAGAAAAAACAAGAAATTATTAGCACGACTACATCTTTTATTTCGGGAATATAAATATTTATACGGGTCCCATACTATGCGATACTTTTTCAATGCATCTAAACGCAGTCTACAATACATTTTGTATTATAACGCACAATGACATAGTCGAAACAAACAGTTGGCAATATTTTCTAGAACAAATAACACTATTGTTTGTATGGCAACGCACACGCAAGTTAAAATTAGAAGCGAATTTGCTGCACTATTAAATCTATTGCGAATTGCATTCTGTTGAATTAGAGGGTACCAAAAATATTCTAATAGGATTAACCCCGATTAAATATGGGATACCATTTATTATCAGCGTATATTCGTCTGCGAGTTCGAAAAAGTAATTCCACTCGATGCAATAGACGAAAATTACAAGGTCGACTGGATCGAAACAGAACGAAGCAAAATAACACAACGCAGGAAGTGCAAATCGCACTAAAGATGTCATAAATCGGGATCCAATCTTCAAGAACAATTCAAAACGGAAAGCAATCCAACGTACACTCCTTAAAATAGAATCTGATCGTCCGAGGAACACTTCTCCTATAATTCGTTCCAATAACTTCTGTCTGCAACGCCCCATCGCCGCCCCACTGTCACCGAATCTTAATTTAACACGGTGCCAGCACGCCTTTGGCAACACGGAAATCTCTTCCTGCGTAAATTCGAATCCGTGCGGGACTAAAAAGCACGGAAATTCCCCCGATCGCTTGTTATTATTAATACCGTCCAACGGTCGACATTTTCCCTACTTCGGCGTGTTCGAGAACACCGCGAAAGGGTGCAAAGAAAAAGAGAAACGACATAAACACTTGATTCGGTTTTTACACAGATCCATCCTGTTTTTACTTCCGATTTTACTTTAATACGGTTTTTCAACCAAAAAACTGCAATTGTCTTGTTAGGTGATTTATTCGAATTTAAGTTGCATCGAACGGCGCTTTTATCGAAGATGTCCAACCGAACTTCAACCCTTTGCACTCGAAACGCTTTTTGGTACGCTCCTCTTGAATTTATAGAGCGATTTTTTTCTACGTTTTTTTGAGGGGCGTGCTTTAATTACCGACTTGTGGTTATTCTTTTTATTCTATTTATTTTTCATTCTCTGTTTTATAAACAAATACTACAAATCTGACTTGCACTAAGATGCATTGAATCCCGGAGAATTCTTCACACTTTTATCCCCACACATGCGTCAGTCCTCTGTTCGTTCTTTGAACTTACAATTAGAATCAAAATCGAATCAAAATTGAATTAAATTTGTATCTTATTGTTATTCGTACTTGGTTTCGACGTCCGAAGCCGATCTTCTACTACTTCGCATGCACCGTACCTTTTTGCACGGCCCCCATCGACAGCCTCTCCGCAATCGCGTGGAAATGAAAATAGAATTCAATACTCATTGTACATCGCGGAAACAGTCTCGCTGGCGGGACCCTTGAACCGTTCCGCGGTCCGAACCACGAAGCTGATCGAGAGTAGCCACGAGGCTGCCAAGCCGCGCGAGGTGCCGATTTAAAAAAAAAATAATCCACCCTGCGTCCCGTGTGTCCCGGGGCCGGCAAGCCAGAGCAGCCTGCTCGGATTGGCAGTCGTTCTCGAGTCGCTAGAGAGAGCCGATCGAGAGTGTGCTTCGGTCACTTTCGAATTCTGGACCGCTGCGGCTAAGTTTAGGCTCAGCCTGACGTCCTTAGTCCGCGTGACGGAGAACAGGAGGGCTCGCCCTCGCGAAGACCCAGTGGACAGCTTTCTCTCTTCGACTCATCCTCGAAGCGATAATAGAAAGAAACGAAAAAAACGAAAAAAACAAAAACCACTTGGACAATCGAACACTGAGCATCGCCGGCGACTCCAAACGGGCTAATTTGTTCCTTTGCGTGCACAAAAGATAGCGAACCGCTCGGACTTCAGCTTGTCCAAGACAGCCCAGGCCAGCCACGTGACCAGAGAAGTGTTCCCCCGAAGATTAGAGGAGATCCGATTGAGGCCATTGCCCCTGCTCGTGGAGAGCGCACGGGTCAGATCCGAAGCCAGACAGATCCAACGCGAAATGGCCGATATCGATCTGCAGTCTTTGAGGGACGTGCAGGCCATAGCTGATGTTCGGAGCGCCCTTGATCATGGGAAAAGTTTGCGGGGAAAGTCGGCCAGAATGATCGAGTTCCAATTAAGGGCGGATGCTCTGAAAAACTTGAACCAGAGTCAAGAGCTGGCCGACATTAGGAAGTATCAGAGGGAGAGCGCCGCCGCGAATCTGTTGCTGGACAACAGAGAACATTTGAGGCTGATGGAGGCGAGAACGAGGAATTTATTGGACGAGGAGAAGTTTACGGCACCGTTGACCAGCCTGAGCAGAGAGTTGAGGGGCTACGAGGAGAAGTCCAGCAATTATTTCTTGGACAAGAGGTATCAACACCCGACCAGACCCAGGCGATTGTACGGATGCCTGGGTATCAGGCCCGCTTGAGAAATTGCAAATTTCACTGTTTTTAGTAGATTCGTAGTGGCGTGGGTAAGACTAATGTGACACGGAGCAATGGAGAGAATAAATGATACGTGAGAAACAACTGGCGGTGTCGTTTGATCCTCGGGCTTGTAAATGTAGATTAGATGATTGAGATCATCTCGGCGTTCATTTGAAATGATAATCATAACGGTGCTTCTTTGTTGATACTTTTTCTTTTCATCATTTTCTTTGCGTCTTTTCTTGTCATCCGCAAGATATACATATTTTATTTGGTTCGGTAGCTAAAGATTCAATCATCTTTTATGTTTTTCACACATCATAAATAAACGTAACGCTAGGTCGCGTATTCTCTGTTACATATGCACACTTACCACTTGCGATAATGTCCTGCGAAATCCATTGCATCTGTTAGAGAACTAACTGCATCGAGGCGTCCGAACTAACTCTGCATCGAATAAAATATACAGCACGCAGACCTCCCATTTATAATATTTATACGCGTGTCCACCTCTCTGCGTTAACACCTTCGATTCAAATGCTAATTGGAAATATTCTTTTGCTGTGGTAATAGTACGTATTTGCGAAAAGTATATCCAAGCATATTGTCCCTGAATGTCCCACCAAGGAAGAGTTCCCTTGCAATTTGCGACGATTGCTAGAAGAAAAATGGAATGGTACCTTTTTAGAGACCCAAAGGGTCTTGCTGTTTATCACCTGGAAACAATAATCTGGTTGTATGCCCTTTAAAACGATCGGTTCTCGGATGTCGGTATATGTTCATACGAATCGATATAAATTAGCAAGCAGACCAGCATCGAGATCGAGCAGCTGAACGCCCGTGTCGTCGAGGCGGAGACGAAGCTGAAGACCGAGGTGCAGCGTGTGAAGAAGAAGTTGCAGATTCACATCACCGAGCTGGAGCTGTCTCTGGACGTTGCCAACAAGAATAACATCGATCTGCAGAAAACGATCAAGAAGCAGTCGCTCACACTGACCGTAAGTGATCACGATATACCATTGGAAGTACTTCGTACGTTTGGATAACAAGTACCTCAAAATAATGGTTTTGCACATTTTATGACTTTCATGAAGTAAGAATCTTTTTCTCACAATTATTGGCTACGATAATTCTGTAAAGAACACGCTAGTTCTTGTTTCTGGCACTTTGCACATTTATATCGAGCCGTTCATCGAATGCACGATAAAATCACATTGAACGTGTAGAGAGGGACATGGAACAATTTGTTCAAAAGAAAATTGAAATTCTATGCTGGAAACGATATATTAAATGACATGAATGAATGAAAAATGGAACGTTCATTATTCATGAGAAGATTTGGAGCAGCTTGAATTGGTAAAGATAGTTTATGTTTTTTAGACGGCGATAATTAATACAGAGAGTAAAAATGAATGATGATTGCAAGTCAGAAAATGTATAGAACCATATTAAATTTCCACTTAATCTGCGCCAACCGTGATATCGTTCATCAAAAAACAAATTTCGCCGGATTTCTGTAAATAATCGAAATTTGGGAAAATAGTGCCAATGAATAATTGAGATGCCACGTAGTATACGAAAAATTAGCTACAACGTATATCGGAAAATATAATAAACTACCTTTAACGAGTTCTGCGTCACATGGCACACACCGATGACCACGCGGTATCATAATTGTCACCCACCTGTCGGTGACGGTAATAGATAATCCGGCTTTGCGATAACTCACGTGTCATTCGTAATTGGATGACAAATAGTAGGCTAGCGGAATAATAACAGAGGTTGACAGCTGTTTGGCAAAGAGTTACATTTGATGATTGTTATGATTATTATTTTTTTAGGAACTCCAAGCCCACTACGACGAAGTTCAACGCCAACTGCAAGTAACTCTGGATCAACTGGGCATCAGTCAACGACGTCTTCAATCGTTGACGGCCGAGCTCGAAGAAATTCGCGGCAATTACGAATCTGTGAGTATTAACATTATTTCAATTACTTGTCGTTGGTATCGAATATTGCTTCAACTAAAATTGTTTAACTGATCACCTGTACACTTTGATTTGCATGCTGATAATAATTTATTTGCATCGTTCTGCATAACCCGGGAATAATAGATAAAGTTATTAACTATATCCAAACAATATTAAATAATACTGACTGATTTATTATTATTTTACAAAAATCGGTACGTTTTTTTTAAATTTTTTATGTACAAAAAATATGTAGCTGAAGAATTAATTTATTTGACTTTGAGAATCATAACTGCCAAGACCTTACGAAAATTACATTCATTCTAAACGAAAAGCTTTGTCATTCCCTGTATTCTATTTCAAAAATCAATGCTGGCAAAAGCAGTGAATGAGTAGCGAGAAAGTGAAACGCAAAGTAACAGAATCTGTAAACGCAACGGTGGGATTTTCCGTGCAATAGCTTTCTGCTGCCAATTGACTTTAGAGAGACTATAAATACGCCGAGCAGTAACGCTCGCTGCAAATATAAGATTTTGCATTCCGTCCTATAATATTCCGCTTCCTCATAATACGCGTGATACTTCAAATCTAAGAAAGAGAGCCCATAGTAAAATCATAAAACAGTTTATTCGCAACGCAACAAATATTTTGCCTACACCACGAAACTGCTGATAAATAATATGTACCAAAATTCTGAACAACCTTGGGGCTTTATTAACCATCTGGAATAAACAAGGAATCAACGAAGGATTATCTTACCACTGTTCCACGCGGAGCAAAGCCTTTAAATTAACAAATACAAATTAACAAAATCCATACAAAAATATGGCCCTCAAAAATGTCCTACTTCCAATTGAATTTTGTTGCTTTCAATTATAAAGCAATTGTAACAAAAATTTTACCCAGAACAGTAACGATGACATTCTCGTTTCATTTCAAAGGCCATCCGCGCCAAGAGAATCGTCGAGCAACAATACGAGGAGTCGGTTAGCCGTATCAACGAGTTGACCACCATTAACGTGAACATCGCCTCGTCGAGGGCGAAACTCGAGCAAGAACTGAGTACGCTGGCTGGAGACTACGAGGAAGTGACCAAAGAGTTGAGAGTGAGCGACGAGAGATACCAACGGGTGCAGACCGAACTGAAACACACCGTTGAAATCTTGCACGAGGAACAGGAGCGCATCGTGAAGATCGAGGCCATCAAGAAGTCCCTCGAAATTGAAGTGAAGAATTTGTCCGTGAGATTGGAAGAAGTCGAGGCCAATGCTATTGTCGGCGGTAAACGCATCATCAGCAAACTTGAAGCTAGGGTGAGTTTAATGGGAAACCGATTCGACTGGCGAACATTTTTCTATATGCTTTTCCGTTTCTATTTCATTCGGTAGATGTGGTAGTGGAATTTGGAAGTTTGTCGGTTTTGGCATTGAAATTGCTTTACTGAACCATCTATTTGCTTTTAGCGGAAGAAGTTCAGCATAACGAGAACTATTTAATAGTTATTTCAATTCAGCGATCTATTGACCGTGTAAAAACAAAATTTCTACGCGTTTCGATAAATTAAGTAACGGATCCGTTAAAATGAAGTATTAGTAATTGAAGGCTAACGTAAAACCGCTCGAAAATGACAAGTTCGGAAGCAGTAATTACTAATTACCGATAAATTCCCACACCATTGATTGAACTCCATTATTCCTCTTCAGATTCGCGACCTTGAGCTCGAATTGGACGAGGAGAAACGCCGACACTCCGAATCCGTGAAAATCCTCCGCAAGAAGGAACGTAATATCAAGGAAGTGATGATCCAAGTTGAAGAGGACTCGAAGAACATCACGTTGCTGCAGGAGGCCCTGGACAAATCGAACCAGAAAATGAGCATCTACAAGAGGCAGCTGCAAGAACAAGAAGGCATGTCCCAGCAGAGCGTGACCAGGGTTCGCCGATTCCAAAGAGAATTGGAAGCCGCCGAAGACCGTGCTGATACCGCTGAGAGCAATTTGACTTTGATCCGCGCGAAACACCGCAGCTTCGTAACCACCTCCACTGTGCCCGGCTCTCAGGTATACCTCGTCCAGGAGACGAGGCAGGACCTGTAAAAACGTCAGAGCCATCGACATCCTACCCTTTGCCACTTCGAACGCCACCTCGTCGTCTTTAGTAACGTATGTACTTATTCGTTAAGAAGTAATATAAGTATGTATTTCTTACATCGTTATATTTTCTTTTGGAAATTTCATCATTGCAGGATTGTATGATACTATTGAAGGATCGAGAAATTTATTTTTATTATTTATTGTAATTTGAGTGTTTAAAATAAAGATAAAGTTAATATTTAATTTTATGGATTTTTAATTGCTATTTTGGGGCCACGTTGATTACTATGGCTAATGTAGGAATCGGTGGAGATCACGTTGGTAGCGTATATTCGATGCTGTTTACCGACAGTGTTAACGGGTAGCAAGTTTAAATTTACTATACTTTGTATTAACAAAGGATATTATTTAACTTGGAATCGATTTGAATATTTATTTACTTGTATTATCGATAATTGTAGACGATTAGAGAGCGAACAAGATTAAAAAGATAACGGGGTGTTGGAGGTAGGGAAATAGTTCCAATGGAAGGGTAGTGCATCTTCGAACGAAGAATGTAGTTTCAGGAAAATATAAATTTTTAATATGTTTCTGTGCAACCACAGATTCATTTTTAATTCATTCTTTTACTTGGTGATACCAGACCTTGTACGAATCTCATTGATGTCGTCGACTGATGCCGAATTGATACCTATCTCTTACAAGTGCAATAACAGTAATTAAAAAATATCTTTTTCACGATAAAGAAAATATACATATACGGCAATCACCAGACGTTCCAGCAACCTCAACAGAGTCTATACACCTAAAGCTAAAATGAAATTAGAAAAGTTATTGTGAGAATATTATGAAATCAATATTATAAACTTTTGTAATTATATGCAGGTGTAACGAATAAACGGCGAGCAAAAGGAAGAGCCTCGATGCATCATCGGAAGCCAAACTGGCCGAGAAGAGTTTCCAACGGGCCGCACCGCTAATATCGTAACAAAAAGACCAAAAAATCCGGAAATCGGGTCATCTTATTATTTAATTCTCCTACGACAGCGCTCAACGACCCGTCGTAAATTCGATGAACTTGGCCAACGAGACGCGGTACCCGTCGCAACGAACAAAGCAATACGCAAAATTTCAAAAAGGCAAAGCATCATGAAGAAAACAATCATCGTAAAATACATAACATCGTCGATATTCATTCATTTGAATGAATCGTCGAAAACTAAAAAATATATTTACATATACATATTATATATTATACACGCGAAAAGTCAACAAAGATTCGTTATATCTTCCTTGTATCTGTTATATCAGCATCATGAAGCGTAAGGAGTGGAAATATAAATATACATATACATATATATAAATAAATAAATAAATAAATAAATAAAAAAAGGAAATTACATGAAAAAGGCGAGACGTAGATTAATTCTCACTCTCTCTCATAAACACAAACACACTTTTCTCTGTTTCTCTTTCTCCTTACGCCTCGTTGATCGCGCGTGTCGCACTTGTATTTAAATGGATTAACTTTAATTCTACTTCTATTATTATATTATAGATAGGTACTATTGCCCATACACACAAGTCTCACTGTACGACATACACGATAACCTGTGTCAACAAATAATTTAATAAATAAACTGAAACACGTACGTACGAAACAGGTGGAATACATTTCCTCTCATGATTAGCAAAAATTAAGACCGATGAACACCCGTACCAATATATTTTTGTGACATTGTTCGTAGAAAAAATTTAGTATTTTCAGAAGACATTTCTTTGTTTAATTGTTATAATAATCCTTTAACGAACCGAGGAACACCAATCCAAATATATTTTTGTCACGTTACCCGTAGGAAAAGATCTAGTGATTCAAACGAAGATTGTTTTTTGATTACTATAATGATTTTTCTATTCTTCGAAATTCTACAGCGATGCTCCTATAATTTTAAACCCTTTAATCAAAAGGAATTGCAATGCGTGTTCCTCCAATAATCAATCTATAATTATGAAAACGATATCGCATAAGTAATTGTGACTAACGTATAACGTAAGTTTATCTATGAAGCAAATTAATGAACAGTCAATATATTTGTAGAGAAACAAATTTTCATTTATTGCTTAAAAATGGTCGTATAGGTTTTAAACGTATATCAAAATGAAGACTCAAATGCCCACAATATAACACTCAATATCGTGACTAACAGAAAACCTCAATTTATAATTGTAAAGTCAATAAATCATTACTACATTTATATAGAATGTACGTTTCGATTATTATTCGTAAGTGCCATCACAAATTAGAAATATTCCAAATGTATGGAAAGAACACATTTTCTATTATAAACTTAGGGGGGCCACTAATTTTTTCTCGCAAGGCAACGCGTCCATATAAGATCTATGCATGCCGCTTGCATTGTTTATTTGTTACAAACAGTTTAAACATCACATTAAGAAGTCCACAGAAACTGTACCTGAAAGATGCCTTAAAATAAGTAAACACCTAACAACAACATTATTCCACGTCCGATTCATTTGTTATAAACAATTAAAAAATTGAAATTGTTATTACGGCCAACTGCATGTAGTTACAACAACGGGGTATTTTTTATCGGGTAGCTTAATCGTTTCTCCGTCTTTTGAGGCATCGTTGATTAAAATCGGCCAAGTAGAAGCCGAGATAATAATTTTTGAATATTTTGTCGGTAACGATATGTCGGTAATCGCGTATGTGGCGCCATGTCGCGTTTGCGGCCCTTTTCGCAGTTTGCCGCGCCTTCAAAACCGAATTCCTGGATTACATTGTTAATTTAAACAATTGTGATTTTCTCGGCTTCAACTGTGTATTTCTTAACCGGACTTGTCTTAAATAATAGCTGCGAATCATAGCCACGCGTTCCAAATGTTGGAACAATATTGCATGTGTGGTTCGAATATTATTAACAATTGAAGAATCGGCATAAATGCGCTCCGGGTCACTACAATTATCTCGGCTTCTGGAGGCGCTACAATAATGATCGAGTGCTCAAAATGAAGGTAAAGGATGCTGCTACACGACAATAAACGATTTGGTAATGCTCCATGCGTTGTTTAATTTTTATAAACAAGTAAATAATTCGTTTGAGTATTGCACCGAAACTATACAGGAGGGCGGATCTGATCGTGAATCGGATTGTTCCTTGAACCAAGAGCTTCCATTGGAGAGGTCGTTGATTAAAATCGGCCCAGTAGAACGCGAGATAATTGAATTTGTTTAAATAAGTTATAAACAAATGCCGATCGGGCCCATTTTAATCAACGGTGTCTCAAAATACAGAGAATCGAATAAGCTACGGGATAAAAAATGATTAAAACAATAAAATAAAAATGCAAGTAAACCAATTTTTTAAGCTTGACGAAAAAGTAGTGTTCCATAATCAAAATAAGCTAGACCTACGATTTTTGGGTCATCCCTACTGGACTCCGGCGGGTCCAAATTAAAACCGACAATCTTAGCTTTATTTTCCAATATGGTTCCAAAATATGTGGTTTAAACGTTTTAACGGTTAAAGAGTCGGAAAAAATATACTCCGGGTCATTGCAATTATCTCAGCTTCTGAACGTCCCGAAGGCCTTCATCGCCTTCATTCAGTCAGTTTCTAAAACAGAATCGTCTATCCCTCTATCAAGTTTGGGCCAGATCAGCCCGATAAACTATAACTAGGCATTACCTTCCTCAAATACTTAATTCCGCGATTTGCGCCGGTATGTTTGGAAATGTACATTTCGTTAATTCTGTGGCATTCTTGTGTCATAATTCCTTTCGATCTTATTTACATGCATATATTTCTTTGTATGCACGTGTCTGTACATAATTAAATATACACGCAACATACTACTGCGTCGCCCAAGAGATGCACACGCGACACAAATCATCCCTGCATCGAGCCCGCAATTGCCTATCAAACATGTCTACCCCCTACAGGCACAGACGCATTTACACACCAGTGCTGTTTGGCTCTACCAACGTCTTCATTAAATGCTTTATCAAGTGGCCGCCGTTTATGATTGAGGACGTTGTGATATGAAACGAAACGCGAGATTGAGACAGGAAGTCTAACGTAGAAGGGTAAGGAATCGAATGACGGGGTCGTTGGCTGGACGGCTCGTGAAAGAAATCGGAAACACGCGACAATAAGGCAGACGATTGTTAAAGTAAATTTAATTTATTCGAGCCAATTACTTCTCGGACCATTATGGCGTTTATTAGTAGGGTCCGCAATGGACACGCAACGCAAGAGGCTTCGAAAGTCTCGCGGGAGTCGCGACCACGAATTACGAATAAATACGTCGCGTTCCAACTGTGTTTCCGACGAACCATTATTTCAAAAAGAAAATTCATTTCTTTTGTTTCATCAGAAAAGGCTCCACTGGTTCGCGTGATCGTAAAAAAGATAACCGAGTTAAAGGGTAGTGAAACGGACCCGCGCGCGACGAGCCTCCAGGGTTTCGTGGCCCCGTTAATTACAAACCAATTGTTAATTAATAATTAATAACATTAGGTACGTATATCTATTAACAGCATTAAGATTCACCCACACCGCCAGGCACGCAACGTACAGTGGATGATCAGTGATCGAACGTATGTATTATTGCAATTATTGCATTTTCTATGTTGTGGAAACTTGAATTTTGGTGGTAGATATAGTTTATGGAATAAACGTGTCGCTGATTGATGATATTGATTTACTCGGTTAGAATTAAATATGCAACAGAAATAATTTATTGTTTTCAATGTTCTAGAGTTCGAAGTAAATTTTAATCATTGTATATAGAAATATTAATAGAATGTCTCGAAAATTTTAGTACTGTAAGGTAATTAAATTCGTTTACATATAATTTAACAATTACGAAATGATGACAAGTGTATAAAATTATGAAAGCTGGATCGCTTTGCTTTAGTTTGTGTAATGCTAATGTATGCGTTCACAGTAGGCTCACCATCTGTAATTGTTACGATGTAACCTGATGTAAAATTACAAAAATACAAAAATCAATATGATTGAACATACTATCAATACTGAGAACGTCTTCACAAAAACTGTATATCAAAATTCTTCGTCAATATCAAATGCTCATAAATCGCCTGCAGAAGAATCCACATCTTCCTTGGCAGCATTACATTCAATCTCAGGAGTTACAAAAATCCGAAAAATTACCAAAATTCCAAGAAAACAATCTTTCGCCCGAATTTCCGTGTAGATACACTATTCTGCGAAGTTTACTCTGCTAAAACCTCCGACCTGTAGTCCACCTGTTTCAAGATCCAGCGACACGCAAATATAATATGCTCTATCGCCATAAAGCGAATCAGACTAAAATAAAACGTGCCTATTACAAGTATACGTCACGGGAAATTATATAAAACAATACCATCCACCAATCCACCAATCCACCCATCCGTCGTTACGAATATTACAAGTGCTCGTCCTATCGTATGTAATTCGTCGATAAACATTTACACCGTTATGTACAGGGTATAATACATTGGAAAAGAAAAAGAAAGAACGGTAAAACAGAAAGATCGTCGCTACGATAATAGTCGAATAATCATATAATAATAATATTATAATTAGTTCTAGTAATGGTAGGTACGCGTATTTCCTTGTATATAAAACAACGCGATTGAAAGAAGCAAACAAAGTGTTGCTGCACGATCAATTTGAGTCTTGTGTACTCCCGTTCTCTCGGTGAAATAAGGGAACAAAATATTGGCTGCCCGTAGAAAACGAATAAAACGAATAAAACGTAAGATATAATTCACGCACACGCACAAGTGGGGAAAAAGGGGATGATACGAAAGTTAGATAGAAAATCTGTGACGCGCAGGGAGTACTTATAATGTACAAATAATAATAATAATCTACTAAAATTCTTCGCGTGATTAAAAAGCTGTGCTCTTAAAAAATGATATAAAACAAAATGTGAAAGAAAGAAGAAACCCTTGTTCGGGTTTCTTCTAACTCGTTGACTAAAAATTGTGTTAAAAAGAATTGTGAGGAAAGAATTAGGGCGAAATGGATTCGCTATGACTAAAGGGAAATTCGCTAAAATCATTAGTATAAAGATAAATGAGTGGTAACGCAAGGAAAAGGACGCAAGAATAAATCTATCTTCGCAAAAAGTACGCCAATTCCTCTTTCTCTCTTTCTCTCTTGTTCTCACTCTGTCTCTCTCGAAACGATTAAGTTGCAAACACAAATCGGGTGATCTTGTACATCTAATTCTGTAGATGATTGACGCGAAACGTGATTACAGAACGTAATCGTAAAAGCTACGAGCAGAATCGATGTGTCGTTTCAATGGTGACGTTAATCAACTCTTAAAAATTACAATAACATTATAAAATATACGTTGACGTGTTGAGTAACACACCGATTTCCGGTTACACTCGACAAAAGAAGCGCTCGAACGAAAACTAAATATCAACGGGATACTAATTTCACTCGCAACCAATGATTACTTGTTTCAACCGTTATAATATATTATATATTTCTGTCATCCTCGATAATTTATTTACATCCAATGTCGCCAATCAAAACCATCGAAACATTCGACACGAGTCTACACCATCGATTAACGTGATCATACGAGAAATCATACAACAAACATTCCAACAAGTATAAATAATCGGAAAAAGATGTAATAAACAAGAGCTACCATTGTTCCCCGAAATTCCAGCAAACACGTTCAATCAATTATCAAAGGAAACACGAAAAAAGAAAAAAAAGAAACAAGAGATAATAATCCCAGCAGATCGATTCGTCGATCAACACGTAAACGTCGAACGTCCCATTGAAACGAACGCGACGATTCGAATTTTTTTTCTTTTCTTTTTTTCATCTTTTTCTTTCTTTTTACAAATCCTCTCGACTGTACTCGCAATTGGTTTATTCGCAACGCTGCTGGTGCACGCAACCAAATGAAGTCGAACGCGGCTTTAAACTAAAAGCGGACGATGCTAGTCGAAAATTAGCATCGCCTCGAAGGTACAGGTTTCTCGCATTCTAACACGACGCAGGTATACTCGCCACGTTTTGCACGTTTCGCGTTTCCTTCTCGTTTTTCCTTTTATTATTATTATTATTATTATTAATTCTTTATTACAATGTTCATTCTCTCTCATTCTCTCTCATTTTGTACAAGTTAAGGGGGCAGGGGGTGCTTATTAAACGGTATGGGAGGAAACAAGAGCTTTATGGGGGATGGGGGCAAGGTAAAATATATTTTTTGGCAGTTTGGTATTCGTCGGATATGAATCAGACTGTTCGCAACTTCGAAACCCAGCGCAGCGGCGTCCTTTTATCATCGGCTGTAAAACATCACCGACCCTCGAGATCGTTTGGAAATGTGACGGCGGCAGATATGAATTCGTGTCGCGAGAAAAAAATATCTTATCACTTCGGTTTGACCACGACGGAATGGACAAAGAACAGGCTATTAGTATTTGTTGCATGGGAGGATTGAAACGTTAAGTGAATTATGCGAGGTGTTCGAAGAAGATTTTGCAAAAATTGTTACGCCGTTTGCGTGGAGTCAGAATATCTGTCGAGGCGTAGTCTACAATTTTTTTTGAATTCGAAGCTTTCGAAGTTTTTCTTATATTTATTTTTGAGAATATTGTGTCGCATCGTTTCGTAGCTTCAACGGTATCGTAATTAAGTAATCGACGGGGAACTGTTCGCGTGCAAAGACGTTTAAAATGTCGCTTCTTTAAAGTATACCAACACTTCACGATAATTTTCTTTCGTCAATCATTACCATTGTAGATATACGGCGGTCATGCGTCAAAGTCGACAAAAATCGAATTGCGATGATTAAAAAATACTGAAGCGCAGCGAATCTTTGTGAAACGTTTCGAAACACGTTCCAAATACATTCCCCGTTCCCCGCAGTACGCTTGCAGTTACTTGGCAACGATTGTTCGTACAAAAAGTACATATTTAGAAAATGCCTATGAGCGATATGAGTGAATGCCGAGTGAACCCGAAGATATTTCTTTCTCGAACGAACGTCTATACGTGAGTACACGGGCACGGTGTGCACGCGTATGAGAACACTCTGTGTATATTTATATATCATTACTGGTTCCTCATTCTCGCTTTAGTTAACATTCGATATCTGTTTATTGGCACAAAATTGTACTAGTTATATGGAAACACCTGCGGGACCACGAGCGTCGACGAAGTTCCACGTCGTGGCGGTTCGAAACGGTCGTCGCAAAACGTAGTGTCCGCCAAAGGGATCGTCCGTCCGTGTACACTCCATCGACGCATAGTAACTCTATGTATCGTTATTTATTATATCATAAATTAACCTACATCGTAATAGGAATGTGTACGAGATGAACGCCGTGGAAATTGTCATTTCCCCACGACGACGAAGCATTCGTTTGTTCAAAATGAAATATGACCGCGAGGCGTGTTAACACACATCGGGGACACGTCACGCGGTCAGCGGCTATTTTATATTCTCATTTCGATTCTGTAAAATCGTTATCTACTATAATCGAACATCATTAGATCGCTCAGTCTTTTGGTAAATTGCAGCGTTCGCGATTTCGCGACGAAAAGAATGGATCTCGGATCGGTGACGTTTGTATAATATATTAAACGGAGAATCTCATCGATGATTGCTGATGGCATCGATAAACGACGGTTAATATTCATTGGCTTTTCTTTCAATACGATTGCCCGTCGAATCGTATACCCGTACTGTATCCAATCTGATGTATCATATCGAGCGTGCGACAAATGTCGACGCAGTTTTCTTGAAAGCTTTTCATAATATAGAAACACTGTCGACGTGTCGATCGTTTGAAATAAAAGGATCGCGACGGCTGGGCATCGAAATGGTTCAAGAAGTCCCTTTTAGAAAACGGAAGAGAAAAATCAGTTGAACGTCTCAGTTCGGAGACGCGGTTGGTAAAAAAAGAATATAAAAATACAGTTATGTGTGTTCGAAGGACCCTCCGTTCCTTTAATATAATTAATCGCAAATTCGCAGACTTTTTACGTTCGCTATTTGGATGACAGTGATTCGATCTCCCTCTATTCTCTCCTCCTCGGATTCTCTCTTTACGCTCGATTCCTTCTATTGTTCTATTCTTGTTTACCCTTCTGTCTCCTCCTTTCTGTATGTTCGTTTCATCTGTGATTCGTTCTTGATTCGTGCCCTCCCGTTATCCATTCACTGAACATCTTAAATCGTTTTTTCGCGATATCATCGTATTCACGCACAACCTCGTCGAGGATGTCAACGCTCACTGTTCATTATTACCAAATTTCTGTCTTTTTTCTGTTTTTCCTTTCTTTTTCATTAATTCAACATCATCGATTCGGCGATCCGTCTTTTGGGGACCGCGGCAGAAGGCCGCCAAACGCAGTTCAGCTTCGCAGAGAGACATACCATACGCGTTCTCTCACACATGACGACCGTTTAACATTTCTCTGCTTTTCCACCATGCAACACACACGCACGCAAAAACTTCGTCCCCTATGATTGCTTTTCGTTACGCGGAACCGCAACGCTTTTGGAACGTGCGACGATAGCTACGAACATTCTTCACTATATGCTCCAAAAAAAAAAAAAATCTCGAACGTCAAAGAAAAAACGTAGAGAACATCGTTCGTGGAGAAAATGTTGGCATTTAGTTGAGAATATTCGAAGGAAACACACGAGTTCGCGATTGAAGCTTGTCAAGCGTCAGCATCGTTCTCAGACACACATACTATATCTCTCTCTCTCTTTCTCTTTCATATTATTTCCAACTTTCATTGACCCATGAAAAAATTCCCGAAAATATAGTTTCTCCAACGATTTTCTCCTTGTTTCCTTTTTTTTTTACTTTTCATTTATCAATTCGCCTCTATCCTCTCTCTTCAATACTCTTTCACAGTCTGTTCCATCCAGTCCTAGTTCTCTTTAACGCCAATTACCATCAGTCTGTCTCTTTCACACGCAACGACACCATTCGTTCTTGAGCTTAGCACCCTTCAATTTCAGCCTTCCTGTGTTACAAAGGAAACACGCTACGAAAGTTCCGCGTATCGTGACGCACCGCCTTCAAGCTCGCGTATTACGATAATTAATACGCAAAAATATTTCGTCTTGAGCAAAACATTTGGGTATGTCTAACGCTAAAAATATGTGAGTTTTCTGTGTAATATGTACCTCTACTCGTTCGCGTATGTGTCACGTGTACGTGTACGAGTGTGCACGCGTACGCGTGCAATGTGTGCTTAGGAAAACGAAACAGAGGATCGTGAATGTAAAAGAAGGTACGTTCGTGGCGAACACCTCGTGTAAAAGTGTAGATACTTGGCGTTCAAAAACAAATGAAACATGAAAAAGTAAAAAGAGCGTAAGTGTGATATTGCGTTTAGACCCGAGGAAAACGAGAATGGTTGAAAATGTATATAGAAAAAAAAGGTGCTATTCTTGGTACATACAGCGTTCGTGTTGGTCTTATATGGTTGTTTTCCCCTTATTGACAACAGAACCACGTATATACTTGAATTATCTTGTGGTCGTTTCTATTCGATAATCATAAATTGTTCGGCTCTTTCTATCTACCCTGTATACAAATGCAGTGTCGACGTGAACCGCGACCCTGTATAATCGCAAGAAACAAGGATATGCATTTCTCTTGTAACACGGTGTGTATGGTATAGGCTCCCGAAGGAAATCCAGTCTCTGCACGCACCGGTAAAGTGGATGAACGGATCTAAGCGATACGATGTACCCGGGATGTGGCGCATAATACATAATAACCTTCTTCGGACAATCTGCTATATTTTCTTCGTCTTCTTCTTTAAACGACCGTTTGCACTGATAGCGTTTCACTTTGTTTCGGATGAGAAATCGAAGCAAGTGTCACGAGGTGCGATGGAAATATAAGGGGCGGTTGTCGGATGATATATTATGCGCCGCCGTGTATGTTCGACTTTCGTCGGAAATAAATAAACAAAGAAAAAAATCCGGAAAAGAGCAAAACCGTACAGAAGTGATCATGACGCGTAGGTCGTTTACGTCGAATCGTTACAAATCGTAATCAAACGAAAAATCGTATGCCAACGAATATCCACTTTAATGGGATTAACAAACGACCGATCGATCGGTCGAACGACTGGGCGGGACAATTAATTATTTATCCGCGACGCAGTAAAACGATTCTGGTTATAAACTACACGACAAACGAATCGGCTCGGTCAATGGAATCGTTTGGCCCGATAACGAATATACATAATTATACGTGTGTATATATTAATATACAAATTTATTATTACTCATTAATATTACTCAATAAACGTCGCTATATAATAAATTTATATACTTCATTACCTTATCGTTACTATTAATAAATATACAGCAGCGGTGTGTGACGCGTGACCAGGCATGGATACATTCGATCAACCGAACTCGTTGCGCGCGCCTTCATTTATCCCACTTCGCCCGATGGATCGATCGATCGATCGATCGTCAAAGTACGATCACTTTGAACGTTCCGCGCGGACGTGCATCGGTCCGGTTCCGTTCGATGTTTAGGACCAATCGTTACACGTTCACGTATTTTTACTCGTTCCTTATCGTAAAATCATCCCCCGTAAATTATTCCGAGCTACCACCCCTCCTTTTACACAGAACAATTCCACTAACTCGTACGTACACGCTGTTACTCGAAGTTATGCTACAGCCCGACCAAATTCAACGCTATTTCAAAGGAACGTCGTCTCTATTTTATTTATTTCCTTCTTCTTCTTTTTTTTACTTTATCCTTTTTTCTATCCTTCTTGTAACCAGTCTTTCGTTAGGCTCTCTGCTTCAACAATTATATTAGAATTTTCCACCGATCGTTTTACCTCTCGGAATTCTTTCTCTCATCTTCTCGCTTCCATTCTCTCGCACACGCACGCCCTCGTCCTCGCGCGCAGTAACACGGCACTTAAACGTTTTATTGCGATAAAATTGTTACAGTTCGTGTGAGTGTCCACGTGTATTTCGAGCACTTCCATTCTTCGGGGTCGTCCCAACGTACCGGGACCGATTCGCCTCTTTCACTTCAAGTCCTCCATCGCGCCGTAATTGGCGAGAGATTTTTTAATCCTAAGCGCGGTTAGTCTAGCTGCCGCGTTGTGGTACCAACACTCCTTCATCACCTTCGACATCACTTGCAACGCCTGCGAAAAAATCATTGGTGGAATGGTTCGATTAAGCAAGTTTAATTACATATCAGTAAGATTAAGTTGTGTTTCTACAATAACTATATGCTTCGACGCGCTATCAATACATTAAATGAATCTCCAAATATAGAGAAATCATGCATAAAACCCTTATTAAGATAAAGCATGCAATTCCACAATATTCATGTTTAAAAATTCCGTGTGAAAAATGAATACAGATGTCCCCAATGTCCATGGAAGTCAATGCGACTATAAACTAACAATACAACGAAAATAAGTGAATAATATCCAATGCTTCCGTCATATCATTAAACTCAACGACCACGAGTTTTCGGTGATCGCGTGAAAGCAGCAAATCCTACGCGACGAGCGAGAAATTTGCTCGAACAGTAAGTTCAATCCACCTCCTCCCTTAGCCTTTCTAGGAGCGTAAGAATAGATTTGTCAAAGAAGTTCTACCGTACCTCGATCGACTGCCATCGATTCGGTATCGACGGCCTCTGTCTGTCGATGCACACAACTTTACGCATCTCTTCGATCGTCGGATCGGAAGGCACCAAGTCGTAAAACGGCAGCTGATATTCGTCGTGAATTCCGCCGACGTTGCATCGCCTGGCGATCTCCCAGAGGATCAGACCGAGAGCGTACACGTCAGCCCTCTTGAAGGAATCAAAGTGGTTCATGTTTATCGTCTCTTCGAGAACCTGAAAGCAGAAGCAACAATTCTCAGGAGCTGTTCTCAAGTAGAAGAGGAGGAAGTCGTAGAAACTTCCTCTGGATCGAAAAGCTCGTGTAGTAGCGCGGTTCACTGGCGCGACTCGTCCTTTCTTTCCACCAAATCGTTCGGTAGCTCTTGGACGGGGCAATTAACGCGTTTTATTCCACGCTCGATTGTTCCATTGCTGCAGGAGTTTCTTTATCTAATTTGTTCGTTTGACCTTTCTTTTAAAGAATTTTTTTACGAACGGGGGAATTTGACTGGACAAAATTGTTGACCGTCAACAAGGATTAATTGCCAGTTTACATTATTTACAATAATTTATATACCGACAAGTGAATATAGCTGAAAGGAAAAAGGAAAAGAGAAGAAATAGTGAAACGTTGTCTGATCTTACTTGCTTACTGTTTAAATCAATTTAATACTGATTTTAATCAATACAAGTCAATACGTTCAGATCAATAAACATCGCGTCAAATGATGACTGTCACGACGTCCTCAGTGTTCTCCCGATAAAAAGGTTGAACCGCTGTTAACGGTCGTAGGTCGTCGATGACCCACATAGGAAACCGCTGAACCCGAGGATTCGCAGGCGAAGATTTTTATTTATAAATTACCTCGGGTGCCATGTACCGCTTGGTGCCGACTCTATTATTCAGCTGGATATCGACAGTGTCTGTTATTACGTCATGTCTGACGGCCAAGCCAAGATCACCGATCGCGCATGTACCATTCGTCTTCACAAGGATGTTTTTCGACTTCAGATCCCTGTGAGCGATGGCCGGTTTCCCCTGCGTGCCGACGATCTCCATGTGAAGATGCGCCAGCCCGGTAGCGATCGACAGGGCCATCCTAATCATACCGTTCGTGTCCACGGTCGATCTGTTCAGATAATCGAACAGTGAACCCTTCTCGTGATAATCCGTGATCAGCCACAGCTGGGTCCACGTGCCGTTATCTGGGGAGACGGAAATACAGGAATAGCTTGACAGATTGTTTTAGATAATATCAAGTCGTTCGCACGTTCTTACTACTGTGTCTGATATCCGATTATGGCGATCGACGGAAGGAATAGAATAAAATGACAATTTTCCGATTGATCGAATATTATTAGCATCGTGTAGATATTGTAGCGGGAATTTTCGATGATTTTTGACGACACAGAACGACAGTTGCGCATGCTTATTCAATTTCTCTTCAAGCAGCTTTACTTTCATAATGCAGTGTAACGTGTACTTATACCTGACTGTACCAAAACCTGTGTGCATACGTACTTTGTTCAAAGGTTTCGGACCACTTTGTTATCAGTTGCAACGATATTGATTAGATATTTAATAGTTATTAATTATTACGGTTGAATTTAATAATGATGGGAGCTACGTACGTGCGACTGGTGTTTATTGCGTTTCAGGTTTATCTTAAGATGTTTAAGTATTGTATTTAATGCACGGCAGGAAGATGATATGTATATTGTAGCGGGTTCTACATCGTCACAGTTAAGTTCGGTCAAGAAAACTTACGCGAGCTACTACTATCGGCATAAAATTGTAAAGGTAAACGTAAACGTCTCGAGTACACAAATCGCCAGCAGTTTTATTAATATGTATGAATTGTGTATATGCGCATACGTGAACACTTGGTTAACCTACTTAATTAAAGAATGCACAGCAGGATAGTTCGAAGACTTCCAAACAATGGTGAACAATGATATATTTCAGAAAGGTGTTTTACCACTGCTAGCAATGTTTTAATGTACCTATGCAAAATGTTCAAATCGAAACCTCGTATTTTATTTTGTCAGAAATTATTAATATTGGTGGGTACATATTTTTGATAGCTTCGGGGCGCTTAATAAATTAGAAGGTCTGGAGTATTCATTTTGCTATAATCTTAATGCAGGGACACGAGTGCTCCATGAAATATTCAGAAGGATTTGGCTGATCAGAGGGAAGTAGAACTTTCCGTTGGAGCTAGTGGATCGATAAATTAATTATCAGTGGTAAAATTGGCACAGTTTCGTAATAAAAATCTAATGGAAGGTGCAATTAATCATTTATTCCTGATGGGGCTAGTTTAAACGACGATAGACAAGTAGAGCAATGCATTAATCCTGCACAGAAGCGTCCATGTACTAGATATAGAGAAATAGAAAGAAAAAGTGTGAGCTAACCCATGCTACGTAGAAAATTATACGTTATTAACCTAATGCCATCATTGATCAATCAAGTCGTTTAAAGTTCACTGCAAGAAAGTTGTCTCATTCAATCTTGTATTGAATGATGTACCCTGAACTCTGACTGCAATGCCTCAGTGTTCCTTAGAAAACCTATCAAACCAGGACACGTTTAACTCTTAGCGGACTCGGTATTTATAGATTAAAATAGGTCGTTCTGTACGCTTCACACGGTCACCATTGTATCTATGAATGTTATTCAGGACATCCGTTCGAACAAAAGCCCATTCTACGTTGTGTCTCAATAGGAAGCTCAACAAAGTTCCCCAGTGTACTTAGCGGACCATTCTGTGCCAAAAAGGCACCAGGCGTTAGAAGTTTATTTATTTACTTTATTTTCTTTGGCCAATGTATAACACGAATGAGCTAATGAAGGTACAACATTAAATCTTCTTTGTACTCTTAATACTTTTTCCCGTTGTCCTCCTGTTTACAATCTACAAATAATCGAACTGTTTCCCGAAGTCTAATGATGATTTCGGCAATTTTATTTCGCAACAAAAAAAAGTTTATTGTAAAAAATGAAGGCAGTTATTTATATATAAAACAAAATCGTATCTTTAAACGCGTAAACTATTCAATACGGAAATAAAGTAAAACGTTTCCATCCAGACAGCCTACCGAATACACTGAGGAAAATTCTATTAGACGAATAGTAACCACTATATCCATGGGGAATGTATAAACAGTACTATCAAGTACACCAGAAATGTAAAGAATCCCACTATCGTAGCCACCCACTCAAACAATAATGCCTCTCTATGTGGTGTTCCCCAGAGGAAGCTGCTCGAATTACAATTCACCGCGAAATATACGCATATTTTACGTACCTTTGTTATCGGCAGCGATGAACCCGAGGATATTATCGTGCCTCAGCATCACCGTCTGATAAATTTCAGCTTCCCTGAACCAAGACCGCTCCTCCCGCGAGCTGAAGATCTTCACGGCGACATTCTCACCCCTCCAACGACCACGCCAGACCTCGCCGAAACGACCCTTCCCGATCGTCTCCACCAGCTGAATCTGGCGTGCTATGCTCCGCTGTACCAGAAGCGGCAGGCCTACTTGGGAGAGGATGGGCATTGAAGAACACGAATTTCAGTATGATTGAAAATGACTCGGTCTCGCGCGCGCGCGACGATAAATATCGTTTTTCTAATACGAGCGAAATTGGCTAGAGCAAAACACGTTTCAGGTGTGACTGATTCACCGACGACGAAGTGAAAGCTTGTAAATAACTAGACAAAATACTTCGAAAAGCCCTTTGTCTATTAGTCTCGAAACATTTCTTACGCAGAATTCGGTGGAGCAATTCTGATTCGTTCTCCGCATAAAATTGCCACCGTCGATTAATATTAGAACAGGCGCGACGCGATCGTGCATCATCTATTGGCATTGGTAGAATTCGGAACAATCTAAATTGTTCGATCGGAATGAGAAATTTAATTTGACCTACCTGAGCCGCTGCCGCTGGTCGTCATCTCCAGCATATCCCTAATCGTAACGCCGCCCAAAATCGGTCGATCGGGTGCTTCCTGCGAGTCGTCGAAATGTCCATGTCTTCTTCTCGTCATACGTACATGATAAATGACCATAACAACCACGCAGATCGCGCATATTGGCATGGCTATCGTCAGGGCCATTTTCCATGTGACCCACGTCGCGTTATCGCCGCCCGAAGACACTTTTATCAATAGATCTTCGATTAGAATGCGACCGTAAAATTCACACGCGAAATTCCACGAAGAAATATAGGGGAACCCTCGATCTATGTACACGTACGTCCTGACGAATATCTGTTGCTTACATTTCATCTACTGCGTTGCATGTTTCAACTGAACGTCAATGTGCAATATGTTGCATAGCTAAACGGCACGTTGCATTAATGCCTGCATTGTTAATAATCTTTTCAGCGTCGAGTGTAACGAATTTCTTCGCGTATTTCGTGTAACCAGCGAGATGCTGATATTCGTAGGAGGACCAAAGGATATACAATACGCAAACCTGGCGAAATGGAAATGCATTATGCAGACACACCTTTTGTGACACATGCCCAACCGCAAACACATAAAGAGAAGCATACCGCGGTGAGTAGTAGTAGCAGTTAAAACCGACAAAATGCATGCAGCATGCAGTGGTATAGGTGCGAGGAGGTCAGTGGGCCGGGACCGGGGATAAACTCTTTACCAATTCTTTAGAAATATTCCAACATTATATCGACGTTCGATTCGGTTCGAATCTTCTCGTTCTTTCGGAGTAATAAAAAAGAGAGAAATAAAGAGGAGAAGAACTGCAGTGAATAAAACATCGATGGTGACAACGTACAAAACATCGCCCCGACGATTCGGCCTCTTCCATCGCGTTGATTGGCCGAAAACGAACAATCCCCTGTGTTACCTGTCCGGTTAATGCGTGGACAACGATGATGCAACCCGTTCATGAGTCACCGCGCGGATGCAACGCTTCTCTCGCGATCCCTGAATCATCGTGTCGCACTGTTCACAGCTTCACTTACCTGTTACCTGTGCGTGGTGTGTGGCGAATATGAATTCCTCCATGCTGATGCAGTTAATCGGTTATTCGTCGAAAAACCACACAGAGAAAATTAAGAGGGACACGGGATGAAATGCGGGAGACCTTTTCGAGATTCCATTGAATCCCAATTCGATGATATTTACAATTATCTATTAGAACTTTCTTATCGAATTTCAAAGCGAACCATCCCATCGTGTCGATTAATTGAATCGATAATTTGTTTGCACCGTTCGAAATGGTCATTACCGTTGAGTGAAATTTCGAGGCAACATAAATAATCGAATGTTTATCGATTTTCGGAACGTAAAACGTGTCCGTAGCAGTATTTTCTAACACGCGAGACCCATGGAGCACGTTTCCACTGAATTCCGAAAACGAAGCTGCGACTATTGAATCCAATTGCGACAACGGTGAACCGTTCGAATTATATTTCTCATTATACAGTCGTCTTCGTACATGTAAACGGTCCCTTCGACGGTCAATTTTGTCCACCTCCGGAACTCGAGGAAGGTTTGGAAAGATCGTGGAAGCGAACAGCCGGTCCCCGCTGCGGGAAACAAATATTCGTGGAATCGAATCGATCGTGGGACTGGTGTCCGTGCAAGAACCATCCATCTAGCAATTTCACGATAGAGCACCAAATTGATTCCCACGAGGGATTCGATGCGATGACGAATAACGATGAGACGGACGAGTCAGAGGTGAATGATTGCACGTCCAGAGAAAGGTATACCCCCGATCAACGTGGACAAGAACCAGAGGGACGTGTACCTTGCTGACGCGCGATGTTAGTGCATTAAGTCGTGTCGAGATGGTTAAATCGACCGTGACACGCGGCATGCAGACTTTCAGCTTCAACGGAATGGAGCAATTTCACGCGTGAAACGCAGCACGGGCATCTGCGTAGAATTTTATTTTTTTTTATTTTAGCCTAACACTTGGAACTACCAAGAACGTCGAAATTATTTTGGCTCTCTGTTTGTTCGTTCGATCATTTGTTTGCAAGCTTGAAAATTTATTAATATCGCAGACACGCTTATTAAGTACCGCTTCGAAAATTTATGACGACTCTTTATATGACAAGACAACAGTTATAATAGTCCTGTTTCATTTCCTTTCAGCCACTTTTATTTTTGTAATGTGCACAACGTGTATTTGAATATATCAAGACCCGTCGATAGTTTTAGCGTTATGGGCACATTGTGAATGTAACAAAATTTTGTTTCGTCTTTTGGAAACATTTAAAATAATGGTTCTGTTACCCGGATTAGTTGAACAATGATCTATAATTGTTGTACCCGATGATTCGCCCTTGATCTTATGGTAAATAATATTGAATGAAACGTTTGAATTGCAACTGCCACGCTGAACTTCGTCGAGGAATTACGAATGAAATTAATACGACAGTTTAACGCAGAAATTTCGCTTCGCAATTACAGTCCCTGGTCATTGAATCAGGACCAAATGGAGAAATTTCATTCTTCTAATTGCAACGCCGTCGCGCAAACGGTGCTTGGCAATTGATTTATTACTCGATTCAAAAACAAAACCTATAGACATCTGGGAAACTAACGAAGGCGCAAAAGATGTAACGACGAGGCGTACAGAGATTATGCCGAAAAGGATACAAACCATAATCAATGTAGGGGATGAAAATACAAAATGCAAACACGCGTGCGTGCAAAACCTTAAAAGTTCACAAACGTTCTTATTGAAATTCACTCGAGCCCTCCAGTTCTACCGGAAACATGACAAATTTAGAGTACTTCTAATTCGATGACCAGTCGCCGTATTTAGCGAATCTAAACGAATAACATACCACCAATAGTAGAAGGCCGCTGTTTTGTTTCTTGCTCTAAATTCCAGCGAAACTCGAGACCGCTCAAGTAAAAATTCTGTACGATGTTTTTTCAATCAACCGGGGCTTAGAACCAGCCGCTTAATAAGTGGAAATATTGAAAAATACCAGTTTACCAACGTTATTATCGGCCGTATCGAAACAAATCGTTCCAGTGAAAACGAGCATCAATAACTAGCCGCCGCCTCTCCCTCTGGATTTAGTAGAGCCCGTATAATCGATGAATACCGCTTTCGATACGTTCCATCATCCCTTCGTCAATACCGCACCAATACGCCTCGTTACTCTGTACAACGCATCGCGCTGTCGTCCATTTTATTCGCGCTGCCATCAGGGTTTCACTTCACCATCCCTGTATCATCATGTTTCCGAACGACTATTAAGTTAACGCGTCGAACGTTTGCATTAACATTGATAGCGTTACAATGGTGTTATACCATCGGATTAAGATTGTCCCGCAGTTATTTTCTGTAGAATAGAATTTCGCAAAGCAGGGTACGGTTTATTCCAGGTGTTTATTATTATTATTCTTTGAAAAGTTGGAATTTGAGCTATTTTCGAGTTCGAACAGGTCGAATGAGATTTTAACAGAACGTCAAGGTCCAAAAACGATTCGATACCGAAGTGCGTTTTATTGCTGCATCTCGTTTCGGATTTTATAATTGTCCATTCGGAGATTTGCTTTTGGCGAGAGCGAATTAATTCGATTTCGTTCGTTTTTAACTGTGCGTCGTACTGGGGTAACAGCTATCCAAGTAATTGGATAATTGCTGCAACGAAATTTGTATGCCAGTTTTCTATTCGCAGGGCTGTTTCGTAATGTAGCAGTAAAGTTAAATTTAATATTTGCGATAAAATGGCAATCAGACTGTTCAATTTGCGACGATTAACTGGGAAGTACAGTATTACGTGTTAAAGTATTATGTAAAAACAATTTCACCCTGTTTTCATGTAAGTAAAAAATTAAGTAGAAAAATTTCGTTGCCATAACTACGAAAACAATTTAATTGCTTATACAGATGGTTCTAAACGTTCGAATAACCGTGCAAGTGCAGAAGCTGCATTAAAATTGCATTTTTAGTTCGTTTCGGTTTGAAATAACTCGATCGAGATAAGTGTGCGACCAGCTTGAGACGATTCTCTTGTTCCGTTGATAGCACGTTTTTACAACGTCGTTTCCGTAATAAGAATCCATTGCGAAGTATCCGACGTCGTATCGTCGTTGCATCGCGACGAAACGAAAAGACGTTTCGCTTTTATGTCGAATTGTCCACGTTTTTCAATTTCTCGGTGAACGACGTTCCAAGAAGCTTATTATTTGGAAACTTGCGACAGTGCGATATTGTTATAAATATAAAGGAGCAGCGAATATCTTTAATACATTCTATAGAATAGACGAATTGAATGCACTCGCAGATGAAAATCCGTGAACTTGAAATATAGAGATAGATGTCTATATTAATACTTTCATTCAAATCGCAACAACTGTTTCATAATATGTACCAAATCAGCGCGTAAATAATCGTACAAACCGAAATAGCAATAGAATTGTTACCAAAATTGACTGACTGGAACATTCATTGCGACAAATATACATTTCCACGACAATCCATAATCGCATCCATAATCTTGAAAGCAAAATCATACGTAAAAATTCGACAAGACGACATTCTAGAATGTAGTGTTATCGCGGTTCGTGTTTAGCTGAGTTTACAGAAATTTTAGAATCGGGCGAAGATGCGTAGAACGAAAATCGTTACGGAACAGATTGTCCTATAATTTATGGAACTTTTAACATCTTCAAACAACGAGCATTGTTCGATGTAACGCCGCTCTAATTTCCTTCGGTAAACCCCGTGATCTAGCATGCCTCCTCTTTTCTATCTGCACAGTACGTTTATTTGACGTACAGGCTGTCCATTTGAAACATTTCATGCTGCTATAAATGCACGATAGGTAACGTTACCCCTTTCATACAGTTTCCACAATGATTACATAGGACGAGAGCTACGATCGATAATAGGAGGGATTTCATTCACTATTAAATAACAGCGTGTACATTTTTTTACATATACTCTCGATATATACAGGGAGGGCAGAAAAATATATCGAAAACTCCGAGGACTTATAGTATTCGTCGAGTGGAGTGAAAAATGTACAATAAACATAGATCCCAGTATCAATCCTCCGTTCTTCCGTCTATTTATTCAGTCATTTATTTAAAAAAAAAAACAAAAAAACACTGAACCAGATATTACATCGAAAGGATTGATTTTCAGAGCTATATCGATTAGACCTTCTTCATTCCTCGCAGTATGTACTACACACAAAATTTCAGTCTCCTTTTTTCCAATACCCTGCAAGACTTTTTTTATTGCAACGTAAATGAATTTTTGCAGAGGTATCGCGCCCACGCTCTTGTGTTACGTGCTGTGCTACATATCTCACTTGCTCATTCCTCGTCGTTTAGGAGAACAATGTATTGTAGTATCTTTCAATTGAGCAGTCTGTACGTATATGTATGCATGTATACGTACTTAGTGGGATCGATATAGGAAGGTCGTAAATTAAGCCCTCAACACCTATTGACGGCGTTGGTATGTACTTAAGTCCTCGTGTCGGTACTGTTCACGATTAGAACTACTCGCATAGCTTTGTCTCTCAACGGGTATCAACGTTACATTTACTTATGCATATACACGTATCGCTCTTAAACTGTTAAACGTGTATGCGTTGATACTGTATATATGTACGCTGCGGGCCAAAGGTTTGTGACGTGACCGTTTCCACAATTGTAAAAATATTGAATGGATTGTTAACGATTCGTCGATTCGAAAGTAATATTATGCAGACCGATGGTGATAAACTTCGTTTGGATATGTTCTATTCTGGATACGCTCTTAAATTATCACCTTACAATTATTAATTAGTCGTATAATTTCTGTACAGCATCAAATGCCTGGTGGTCCCAATCTTTTGGCCAGCAGTGTGCATACATAAAAACTTGAATGAGGTTCGAGGCTCGTAACATCCCCAAAACTGTGTAGAATTATTATTGTACCACGCGAAATATCTATTTTCTTTTATTTTCTTTTTTTTTTATCGTTTGGCAGATTTTATGACAGCACTAAATCGGTCCCATCGAGTACATAAGTGCTCTTATTCGAGATACGCGTGCCCTGTGATTTGATAGATAAACGCATCCAGAATAAAGTATAGCTATTTTCGTGTGACGCCTTCGCGATAAATAAGACTGCACAAGTTATTATTGGAGAGATTGAATGATTGAATCTGGATCCGGTTTTTTCTTTCTTTGCGACACTCATACGAGAGTTAATTATATTTTGTAGAACGTTCTATATATCACAATGAATTATATCATCAAGAATATTGGCAATTATTTCGCACAAATATATATTTATATCTTGCAATTATTTTATTTCCCCAAACTAAATTTCATGACAAATAAAATATAAAGATGCAAATAGTTTCAGGCTTTAAAAAAAGAGATTCTAAATATGTGCGTCTAAATATAAAAATATAAATGTACATAAAATGCGGTAAAAGTAACTACTGTTATCCGCGCAGTTACTTTTACAAACGATTGAAACAAACCCAGCGCCAAAACGAAAATCGTTTCCAACAAAATGAATCACTGCAATGTTCGTGTATCGCGAACGGAAACATTCGTACACGAATCTACTTTATTCTCCGCTCGAAATTCGTTCTATTGTCGTGCAAAGTGAAACCAGCGTAAACGTGTTACGCATTCTGCGTAATTTCAAGCGTTTCCTTATCGCGCGGAATACTGTAAGCCCCGCTATCTCGAACATGGCAGAAAAAACAAATCCAGGCGATTTTTTTTCACGTGGCATCGCATGTACCGAAAAATGGAAAAATGAGAAAGAAGAAAAATACAAAGTGGGCGTTCGTACGTAACAGTTCGCTAGTTCTTGCCGGGGCATCTTTTAACCGAGTAACTGGCGCGAACATGACGCACGGAAAAATATGTCACGGCTTCTGTCGTTTTGTTCGACGCTCAATTTCTTCACGCTGGTGGAAAATAAATTTTTTCCTTCCTTGTTCAGTGATCTATTGTGTGCGCGGCGCGTAGGATGTCGAATAGAATATTTAAAGATAGTTGAAAATCACTATAATCTATGCGAGCTTGCAGAAGTTGTATTTGCAAAATGGAACCGCATTATTCATGGTTTTATTAATTCGATTTCGCGCGCACAAGTAAACAATTTTACGATTGCAAGAGTCAGATAAACGAGTATTATACCGCCGTGCATTACGCACGAAGTTGCTTTCGTGTCGTTCGATTTTCGACTGATCTTAACGATGGATTTTGAACCGGACTTAAAGTGACGTAAAACGTACATATATGTACATACATACTGCTTTTCACGGAGTTTTTAAGAAAAGCGCATTACACTGCGTTGAAATGTATATTTGTGGACGAGTAACGAGGTGTTTTACGCACGAAGTACATACATCTTAATGAATAAGCTAGTTTTTTAAGTTTAGCTTTTGAATTCACGGTGAAATCTCTACACAAGACTTCTGTGTTTATTCTGGCAAGTGTATGGATCTGCAAACAGGAATCTCGATTTGAATAATCAATATCTGAAACAGTTGTCTTTTTATGTCACAAGTGTACATAAAATTCATTCTCAAGCAATAGTGTATAATAAATATCTCACTTCCCGTGGCAAGCATGCGATATCAATGAACCTCGATTACTTAATGTTGCGCGAAACATTAATTTCGCCCTGATAAATTGAGAAATTGTAAAATCTTATCATAAACACTTGCAGCTACACGAAATGCGTAACTAATAAAAACGAGGTTTGCAGCAATCTGCACATAGTATCCACGCATGTCTCACTAAAATCAATCCTGCCTCACACAACTTTTGAACGGCTCCTAATCTTTCGAGCACACAGTTAAAAATAACTGAAAACGAATTCTTTTCGCGGATACCTCGCAAACTGCAACTACGTCAATTCGTTTCTAACACAAAAGCAACGATAATTATATATAACACATTAGCCATTAATATTGATAACTCGAATTACGAATTCATTCGTCTTCCTCGGTCAAAGGGGTACGGAAAGAAAAGGTGGAAAAAAGTACAAAGTCGCCGCAGTTAATATTTCTTGCGTAATATTTTTTACCGCGCGACTAATTCCGCAAAATCGTGAACCAGCTGATAATGAATTAAAAAGACATCGGCCGAAGGTATATAAATCGAGTCATACATTCGCGTGAGACGTACGCGATTTATAGCAATGTAAACAGAACGTATCGCCGAGTTATGCAATGGAACAGCGGCCTGGTATAATAGCGGTGCGAAATATCGAATTCTCAGCTGCGGGAATAGCTCTGTTGATAACAGTACACCGGGAAATAAACGAAATCACGATGTCCCTCGATCGACGCATTATGTCAGCGCGGGCACAGAAGCGGTACAGAGGGGTACACATGAACGAAGTGCCACGTACACAAAGAACGTATGGAGAGTGACGTGTGTGTGTGTGTGTGTGTGTGTGTATGTTCTGCGACAGAGATGATCGCCCAGACAATTCACAAAAAGCATCGAAAATTGATGATCAAAAAAAAAGCCCGACGATTCTATTTCCTTCTACGTTATTCCACTTCTTTGTTTTATTCTTATCGCACGCGTCTTTCCAAGGTCGTCGTTGCGAAGATTTCTCTTGGGACCGATTATGCAACACGGTTATACATAATATGGTATTCGTTTCTTTCCTTTTTTTTTTGTTTAATAATAATAATTGCCTGTTCGTTTTAGCAGAAACTTTGGACACGGATGAGGCGCAAGGCAGTTGCATTACTTTCGGTATCTTCAATGCTGGATTAATCTTTCTTTGTTCTATTCTTAAAAGGATTTATTAACGAGGGCAGAACGGACTGAATTGCTGTCGGTTTGAAATGTAAATTGTTCGATATGAATTATGTATTATGTAGTTCGATTTCATTTTTTCCTCGTGTACTATGACGAGTGTGCTGCTTCCATTCGCAATTCCGTTTACATATTATGATTTTTCATTGTGTATACACACAGTTGTGTATACACACAGAGACAGGTGTGCTTGAATAGAAGGAGTACGTAGACAAGAAGTTGAACTATATTAATTCATCGATTAGAAACCGTGCGGTGATATTCGACAAGCTTTTATTGAATATTTGATTTACTTTATCTGCACGCGTGCAAACAGCTCCAAAGTGGAAGACGTTCGTACTAGGCAAAAACGTTATCGTAATTTTAGGGAACGAAAATAGAAACACCGACGTTTGTCAAGCAGCTATCCTAACAAACTTCGCAAACAGAATTAAAAAGCACGAGTTAACTGATTTTTCTTCCAACGCGGTTTTCACACATTACAGAGCAGACGACACGTTAAAACCTTGCAAATTATTCTACAAACAGATATGTACTTCTGTCTCTTTGATTTATTTATCAAATATATGTCGAATAGATTTGTGATATTTCTTCTTCTGCCCACGTCAAGCTATCTTCAATGCTAATAGTCTTAATACATAATAAATTTTTAATGCCCGCCGTTAATTTTATTATCGCGGTCTTTTTATAGATTCCCTATGTAGCGATGAAAGTTTTAATACATCTACAGTTTTTTGGGGAAAACAAGAGTCACATCAAATCAAAGGTAATGCAAATTTTTAAAATTTCACAGATATCGAGATATTATATTTCAATTGAAACGAAGTGCAGAATATTGAAATAACATTTTCCACAATATTAATCTAAAATGTTTTCTTTTTCTTTTTCAGACAAATTCGAGAGTGAATGATTAATCCAGAATTGAACAAAACCTTACGCAATTCCAAACATACTGTACATTTAATTTATTCATTTCACTTCTTTCTTACTTCTCTCAATTAACGAACAACCTCTATTGCAATATATATCTCAGTTACTTACTTTCAAAACAATCGCGCAGAAAATTGCACAAATATTGAACCGAAATTTTCCAATAAACTATACGACCCTACTTTATATCGATATCCAAGATTTCCCATCACTGATTGGCATCATTTTTACTCGAAATCTCTTATTTGCGGTAGAGTTAACAAATTTCGCGCAAGGAACGAAACAAATCGAGGCCCAAGTAACAAGTGGTGAATCAAACAGAAAAATTAAATTCTGCAAAATCCCGAATTCTTGCGCGGCCAAGCACGGATCGACCTTGGAAAAAAAGAGAATGCACGGAAGCTGTACCTCGTCCGAGGTAATCGGCGAGTCGAAAGTATGGCCCACCTCTGGACTCACGAGGGGGAAAAGAGGGCCTTAGGTCGCGATTGCAGAAGTCGAAGTTGTCGCAGCAGGCGACCATATATTCCACGTCACCTGGACCGCGTAGGGTGCTATTCGTGTTACACCAGACCGAGTACTCGGGTGCCGGGAAGAAGCGCACCTTATCGTAACACCTGAGAACAATTTACATAACTTCCGGACCAGAATACATATTCACAGTAGTTTGACACACTGCAAAAGAAAGCTTGGAGTGTTCGCGATGACCCCATTATTATTCAATTCGTTTTCATTCATTTGATTCATATGTTTCTTGTTCGAGCATTGCAGAATTTACCGAACGATACCTTGTCGACCGAATTTCTGACTATTCTATTATTTGTTCGTCATCTTGGTAGTTCTTTTTCACCGTGGTTAATTCGTGTGACCCAAGGAGATGGAGATTTTTCCACCCTATTTTCATTTAAATATTCTGCTTCGAAATACTGATGGCGAATGGCTTTCGAAGTAATACAGTTACAAATTGAAGAATTGTTGTTTGAGATTATACAATTTTGTGATAAATTTTTGATCTCGTTTATGTCGTCGATGTTGATGTACATTAGTTGATTCTACAGTATTCGAATATTATACAACTTTTGTTTTTGTTTCAAAAGGAGCATTTGGAGAAAAGATTCATTGGGCGTAGTTAAGAGAAAATTCAAAGCGTTTGGAAAAGAAACTCTTCGGTTATATTTAATCGAAAACCAGCACCATCTTACAATACGTAACAGTATTATAAATAAATTACAGGCACAAGCGGCAGTTTGTCGGTGCTTTATCGCTTCGTTTTGCTTCTCTTACTCTTCAATTTCGTTGGCCACGTGATAAATGACTCTTATTACGAGGTTACACATTTAAAAGGACACACCAGCGGCCGAATAACAAGCAGCTGAGATAGCTTTGTGAATTAATCATTAATAACTTGCAATCGGGTAATAATTCACGTTCTTTTTGTCGGCAATTTGGCTGTTAAGGGGTCATATTATAACGCCATCATTTTCAATTCTTTAAAGGCGCGTTACTTTATATAAAATTTCTGGTCAGAGCCAGTGTGAACTCATCGAAAACATTATTAACTAAACTAAAAGTTGGCGGTAGTACACTCTCTCTCCTTTTGAGATTTAAAAATATTGTCTTTACGATAAATATGTTCAAATTCTTTACTATCAGAAAAATATTGTAAATGGAAAGTTCAAGTTATACTGGCGTAAGTGTTCGCGGAAAAATTTCATATACTATAATTGTTCTAGCAGAAACCATTTGCCGGTCTTACATTGTAGAAGCATTTTCGACTACAAATTGATGTAAACGTGAATTGTTTATAAATTCCCCAACTTCTGCTTGCTTAATGGTACAGAAATAGAAAATATTCATTGGCACTTTGAACTTCAATTTTCCGATATCATCGAAGCGTTCGATTATTCGATCTCGAAACTGTCCAGTCGAATCTATCCAACGCACAACCGAGGCTCACAAATATCAGCGCAACAAGGTACCGTTTAAAACCTATGTATAATATAATATTTTTGCTATTACTAATATAGTACTAGTCTACTCGTATACTAATAGCCTACTAGCAGAACGAAGAATGCGAAACGATCGCGGTTATTGCATGTAATGTTAATCCTTGTATTGCACTCGGGTCTATATGTATATGATTCGATTCCAGTTTTATTTTAGTGGAACTTCTGTTATTGAGACCTTTTAAATATTACACTTTTGCATCCTGAAAAAATTCCCAGGTTCTGTTGTTCTGTCACCTTATTTAGATTCAAAACTTTTAAATAAAAAATTCAATATTAATCTAAAACCAGAATCGTACCATACGGACCTCAAAACGAATACGAGGGTCAACACAAAATTCTTGCTCCCCCAAAAGAACGTATACGTATGTGTACACACAAGTTACGTAACTATAATGTATAGAGTATTATAAGCTGCGAAGGACAGGTAGTTAAGATCAATTCTCCGTTGAAATCACGAGTAACAGAGAATTAATTCGCTCGTATAACAAAGTCGATTAGAATTTTCTATTGCTTTCATCGGATCTATCTGCAAACAGACAATTCCAGACAGCAAAGAGACTGAAGAGATTAAACTGGAAGGGCGTGCAGAGATTAAAAAAAATAATAGCAGTCACTACGATTACTGTGAAAGAAGAAACGAAGCACGGGTGCAAGATGTTATTCGGATTGAAGCCACACGAATAATTGCGACGGAAATTTTTCACTTTAACGGCCGTCTCAAACGCGGACAGCCCCGGTATTATTTTCAGGCCGTATAAATTAATAAAATCATAATGCAATTAAGCACTACTCGATGATCGCTCATCGAGTCCGTTAGCACAACATCAAAGCTTCAATCGCCTTTGAGCGTGTTAAACGACATTTAAACACGTTGTCAATAAAATGGATCGACGCGAAATATGCTTGATTATTATTATATTATCCATAATACGACAAGAATTAACGTACAATATGTTTAAACTATATTTCTCAATATAATTTCTACATCTCACACCGACCCTTCGATTATTCGAATAATTATAAACGACTAGAAAACAGGTTAATATTCATAGTCCACAGACTACAGGATTTCTCTGTACAGAAGGGTAAAAATAAAGGAAAGCTGTCAAAGGTTAACGGAGGAGGTTCGAAGGGTTTCTACTATTTCGTTGTTCTTTTTCTACGAGAAATTGAAAGGAAATATTTACAAAAGATATAGATTTTGCAAGTGATCTGTTTAGCAGTGTCACTACGTGCCTACTTTCGTTAGAGAGTGCAGTAAAGAGAGATGTGGCAACATGCTGCCGGTGCTTTCCACGTTCACTCAGGAGGACTTCCGGTCCCCGCGAGCGCTTATAAGCAAGAAAACATACAGAGGAGGAGAGTACCTTGAAGTAACTAGAACTTCCATAGGTGGCAAACATTTTCACACTGTTTTCCATCTCGGACAATCAATCTATCAACGTTCAAACTTTCATCTTATTTCGCCCAAATATATTTCGCTCGAACAAAAGGGAAACCGCGGCGATCCAGCCATTCCGGGCGTATTCGTAAATGTCACTTATCTGTGTCGCGATTCGCGAGGCAAAATGTGCACGAATCAGCAAAATTGAAATTGAATAGCAACGAATAAACGAAATCAAAAAAGAAATCAATCGCAACTTACGAATCATTCAATTATGCTTTATCGAAAACGATCAAACGATCTTGAACGAAATATATTGCATAAAATAACTTTTCGTTGCGGAAATACCAAAATTCACGTAGATCGCGTGTAGCGAGCGAGGATAAACGAATGAATCGTTGATCTGCGGAAATGAAATGTCGAGAAAGAAAAATAACGCGGCACGAAATGGGATAATATGCAAAAATAAGAATACATCGAGGACCGTAAACGCGGATAATCGTAAGCATTGCGCTTCCGTTCGCTCGAACCGGAAGTCGGCCTATAAACGGAGGTTCAAGTGCCAGGAACAAGAACGAAAATTTCTGCGGCCTCGATGTTGCGATAAGTGGGAGGTACGTAGTGATACGGTGCGTTGTATGTATTGTGCTTCATCGGCCATAACGAATACACGGAGAGCGGAATGAGAAAGATAGAAACGCGGATCTGAGTGGTAAGTAACGCAATATACGGGGTGTACGAAATATGCAGCAGTAAAGTAATCAACATTTTGTGTTAATTGGAAGACCTGTGTCAACTCCGTTTGAAAATAATCGAAGGCCATTTTCCAATAGGTAAACATATAAGTGCAACGTCGCGAAAAGAGTACACAAAGTACCACTTCCTCCCACATAATTATTTATATACTCCTTCGTAAAAATCATCTGTTCAATGAGACTGGAATACTGGAATACTTGAAATAATGCCCCCTCTTCAACGCAATACATAACATTTTACTACTAACATTAGCTACCCTAAAAAAGACCCTCGGCGCACCACTGTGCCCACAACATCCAAGGATCGTGTACAGTACCTCGTGGTACAACGAAGTGTACTTTCTTTCTTTCCGTCTTTCTTCCTATGATCGATACAATGATTGGATTGAGCGTAACAATGAAGGAGAGATAGCCAGAGCGTACGTCGTCAAGTTGGTGACTGTGTGCGCGAAAAATTCGCACGCGTAGCGAACCGTTGCTTTGGTGGTCAATGGCACAATGCAAAGATAAATAAAAAAAAAAATTAATAAATAAAAACAAAAAACGATTGCGATCAGCGAGCGTGTTGGCATAATAAATATACAAATATATATTATATGTATATGTACAATGAAAGAACAATAATATACAGCGGTTACATCGTTAACGTTCATTCTTGCTGTTGCTGCTGCTGCTGCTGCCGCTGCACACACATATGCCAGTGATAGTAGCGATAATACAGTACCTGCCGCGTTTGACAGAGTGGGGAAGATAGTTTGAATAGGCACGGGCTAAGACGCGATAAGGTCGAAGGGCTATGTGCGTTCGCGTAGCGTGGAATAATTGCGTCGGATTGAAATCGGAAATGATAGTATAATTATTATCAAAGAAAAGCATCGGTTGGAAGAACGCTGGGAATCAACAGCATGAAAATTTAATTGCTACTTTAATTAACAAGATGCTCTCCGACATTGTAGGTGCTATTATAATACAGCTATATATAATATGTACACAGTGTTCTCGATTCTAATGGACAATCGAGATCTACATTGCTGGAGAATAAATGAAAAGACAGATAGAAAGGGGACTCACGAGACGGAGAAGAGAAGAGAAACAAGAAATATAGCGAACACGATAGACAGAGATTTGGAGGAAATATATAATACAGAGAGAGAATTGAGAGGTGGAGGTGGTAGAATGTGAGAAAGATAGACGAAGGATTATAATTGGTGCAGCAAAAGCCTGAGCCACCTGCAGAGTTTTCGCTACTTCCAGGTCGTTGGACTATACCTTCTTTGTTGCGAGGGTGTAGCTGAGGTTTCAGATCCCGATTGCAAAAATCCTCTTTGCAGCACTCGATGACAAAGGTCGTGTTTCGCGAGTCGCTCGTCATGCAGAAGATGAGCGGCTCGGGTTGCGACGACGACAGCTGTTTATGCACGCACCTTCAAGCCGAGTTTGCAACAGTTTCAGAAAAAAAGAACACAAGAGACAAACCGACGAGTAACGTCGTCGGCGTGATAAGCGTCCTTTTGGATCGCGATTGGAGATACTCGAGGTTACTCCGCAAAAAAAAAAAAAAAAAAAGAAAAAAAAAGAAAATCTTGTCAAGGGCGTTGTTGTGGTGGGTAGACGCGGGTATACGGGGTGTCGCGAATAAGTGTCGTCAGGAAATTTCCAAATTCTTTATGAACTTTGCAGAACATTATTTCAGCCAAATCGTAAACTGTATTCAAGTGTAACGTTGATAAAAAGGAAAGGAAAAATAGAAATGAGTGGTAGAAAATTGTCAATCGATTGGAATACTTGTAATGATTCAAGGATTCAAAGTGCATCGCAATTATGTTGTACGAGATGTAATTAGTATTTAGTAACTTGTACCGTGCACTTGTAACGTCCGCTACATTTTCGTGCGAATGTCGTTTGCAAATTATGCGAGCAACTATAAAATTTATGCATATGTGTCGTTTCATAACTGTTTCACCAAAATATTGTAATGAAAGGGCAGAAGAATTGCGACACGTGACTTTGCAGTTTGGGGTTTCGGTAAAATTAAATAAAATGGCGACGAAATTCGGTGTAGCAATTATATTGATGCAAAGCAGGTGACGACTTGAAAAATAAATATAAACTAAGTGTATTGGTATTTCTATAAATGCGTTATCGAGCACTCGGTCGATGCGGAGCATTGCACGCGTACCTCCTCTTGGGAGGTAATAAACTAATTGTAAGTGTAGCTTCGGGATTGATTTTCTTCAGAAAAGAATGTTTCCAATGAGGCAATTATTAACCTATGGCGCTTTCCTTTTATTTCTCGTTACAGAATGCACTGACAAAGTTTACTTATATGTAATGTTGCGCGGCATTCCACAAAATGAAACTTTTAGCCACAATAATTTTACGTAAAGTTCAGAGGGGTTTGAAACTTCAATGCGACATTTATAGGGGACACTCCATAATTTATATTCTCCAGGGAATTTGCTGATAAAATAGTATCTAATATATTCTTCTTACTTTTCCATATTTTTTTTCCAGTTGTTTTAGTATTACAAGTGGTATATTAAGGATAACGCGATTCTAAATAGTAAATATGATTTCGTGCAACTGTAAATTCATCAATTTTTCCATTTCTAGAATTAAAGAGTAATGGTCGAGGAACAAGGAGCTTTTTTCAAAAATATCAACAGTCTTCTGATTCGAATTGATTTCACTTAATAAATAGACATTTGAAACTGAGTAACTTTATTTACTGAGTAACTTGATTGAGATACTTTAAAAAATTATTTTAGTGTACAATTAACCAAATGTGTAAAATTTTGTCACTAATAATATTAGTAAGTTTTAGGAAAATATATATTTTAAATAAGGAATAAGAAATAGCTTGTCAGACTTTGAATTCTGCGTGAAAACCTGGAAGTAAAATAATAGTTCAATTGTACTATTCTTTTGGAATGGTATTTGATAGATTATTTAATTTCAACCCCTTTTCCTATCATCATCCCTTGTTTCTCTTTTACCCTTTAAAGCACTATCATTAAATCATCAGTTTTTGCTCCGAACTAGTAAAACACCATGCATTATTATTAAAAGAAAGATACCAAAGAAGAGTCTAAGGTGAATTGTTCGAACACTTTACTGTCCTATCGAAATTATGCGCAATCTTTCACACACAATCGAAAATATATCGTTCCGTGGTAACGTGGCTGATCACGTATACTCACGAGTTTTACGAGCGGATAAACAAACAAGTATACCAACAAAAAATAGAGATCGCAGCCTTAAACATACGCCTGTACATTTTGTGGGTTCACCAACGATACCACGGAATCGGCGTTTCTCTCGCGAGAAGCGCGTTCGAGTGTATGAACGCTGATTATTTCGCACCATAGCTAAAAAAGAAAAGGTGGATGCTGGGGCGAATGCGATCGCTAAATCAAACTTCAACAAACGCACGAGAGGAAAAGAAAAACTGGTACAAAAAACGCAAGAAACTCAAAACGGGGAGGAGGTGACAGGATGGACGGAAGATTTGTTAAGAATCGAGAGAAAAAAAACAATAAGGCGGGGAAAGAGAAAAGAGATTATTCAAAACCGTGCAACTCAACACTCGTTTTCGATACCTGACAGTGGGGGTAGCCAGTCGTAGCAGATCTTGATTCCTGAAATCGCCTTATTTTCCTCGCGTCATTGTGCGAACACGCAGAAAATGCATTGTTTCAAATAATATAAAAAGAAAGGAGAACGCCGAAAAATGGAAAATTATTCATCGTCCCGTTAAAAGGCGCACAATATCTCTGACTATAAACAGCGTTCCTGATTTATTCACTTTTTTCTTTTTTTTTTTGGTTAATTGGATTCGCCACAATTGTGAGAAGGATGGAGAGACGTCTCGTTGAGTTGAGGAGAAAATTCTCCAGTCGCTGGGCGAGGTTAAAGTATCGCCAGATTAAGGCAGGCACGATATAACCAAACGAAACTCGAACACACAAAAAGGAGAATGAAAACAATAGGACAAAGAAATTAAACAAGGTAGGTTAGTAGTTAAACGATTATCATCATCATCATAATCATTATTATTATCGTCACAGATGCAGTGAGATGGTGTTAGCGAAGGTCTTTCAAATCGGAAGTTCAATGAAATTAATTTTAGTTTTCACAGAAGAAAAAGTAAAAACGGGATTTACCGCGGACGACGAAAAATACAAACGAAGTGTGTACAGTGCATAAGCGGATCGTGGCTCGTCGTGAAATCAGCCTCAAGGTGATCCACAATGAGCGGTAATTCGACGCGAGCAATCGCGATCACGTACTCGCGAAGCAACTCGAAAAATGTCGAACTATCGCATACTGTTCGTTTTACGCTGTTCCACACTTGTCGTAATTACTTTTTGCTTCCCTTTTTGCCATATTTCGCTTTCCGTATTTATTTGTTGATCCTTCAATGGAGGATCCCATTTGTCAAATACTAACGAGCAATTAACAGCCTTAAAGTAACGTGTAGATTTATTGGACAATTGCTCGAAACTGTTCAACAATAATAATCAAATGAGAAGCAGGAACAAAAATCTATCTTTGAAATTGATTCTTCCCGTAGATGGAACATTCGACTTTTTCTTTCACGTTTTATACCTGTATACATATTGTATACATATTATTTTTACGCGTGATAAAATTCTAACTTTTTCTTTTTACCCTTCGCATTAATTCGAGACGAAAAAAAGATTGCAATCTACTGTCTTCTTACATTGTGCCGAATTTCATTCTGCCTCCTTACACATTAGCCAGGGATAACATTTCATGTTCAACTAAAATCATTTCTTTCCTCGGTCAAGGAAGGAAGTCGTAAAATTTGAATAAATATGTTTAAATAGGCTATCGTTCGAGGAACAAACGGCCACGTCGCAACACTAATACCAAAACGCTATTTATACCAAAGAATTAGTCAAATCGGTTACGCCGATCGAATTTGTTATAGCAAATAATATTGTATACAAATTATTTCTCTCGTTTGTACTTTGATATACGAAACGCATACATATACCTATCTCGCTTTTTCCGTCACGAGTCCATCCGTGCAATCATTCCGAATATATCCTCTTGAACGGAGCGCCAAGGGACACGCGTCCGATTAATGATCAATTACGCGATGCCGCGTGAAATCGCCGCGTAGTAGTGAAAACGAAGGGAATTGGAAAAAAAAAAGTGGAAATGAGGGATGAAGGTAAAACAGAAACAGTTTCAGATAATTAGCAGAGTTCTTATAGAGCGGAAAATTCAGATTGATCCCTGATTCGCGTGTTTGAACTTTACGCGTATAAGCACGTACGCGTCGACAAGTATGACGATATAGATTCGCCGAAATCAGTCAACTGCTCCGTGCAACGAAGAACATCTTTTTCCATTTTTTTTTTTTCTTCGGCGATTCGTTCCTCTGATGAACGTGGATGCTCCCGATGTTTGCTACGATTAAAGTGGAGATCGACGTGGGGCTCGTTATCGTTAAATTGGGGAATTTATACTTTGTTGTAGATAGAATGATAATTTATACCGTAATTGCCAAATGATTAAGAACGTTGCGGTGATATTATTGCAATGCGATAATGAGACGGATAGATAAGACTAATTTAGATTGATCGCAGTTACGTTAGATCGGGTGTTATAATTAAGGCCTTGAATGTACATTACAATGGTCGTTGCATGTTGCCACGTACATAATACTGTATTACGGACGCATCACTTTGCCCCTTGTGACTTATATAGTCACAGTGACAGATATAGTGACTTATGTATTTGTATATTAGAAAATACAGTACTAAAAACATAGTGGCATTCTTCGGAAAAACATAAATTATTATTTAATAATAGAGCAATTGTTGTCATTTCTTCTCTTTGTAATGTAATGGTACACGAACTACTTTAGAAATTAGTTACTAAAAACGTTCATACATATTTAAATATCGTAATAAATTTGTTGTTTCATTTGGCAGTGTTATACTTTACAGAACGAATTGCTTTATTTTATTATCATTCTTGTTAACACTATTTTTATTTCTCTTTACTCTTTATTTGGTTTCTATATCTCGTCTCTATTTTACACCGTTTTGGTAGTCTCAATTCTCAACGCTAAAATCAGGAATAAGAATTCACGAAATTCATGAAAACCAACCGAACCCTAGCCGCAATACCGAAACCAATCAATCTAATAATACGCACTTCTTTAAACCGCGGTTACCTTTAAACCAAACAAAATGATGTATCGGGAATGAAAAATAGAATGCCAATCGATTCAAAAGATATTACCACGAACTATTGTGTAACCTTTCATCAACCAAAACTCGTTAATGAATCGCTGAATATTCATAACAAAAAAAAAAAAAAACAACGAACTAAACAACGAAAACCAATATTGGCCGCAGGAGTATCCAAAACTCATCATCAAATAAAGTTACCTTTTCACCTCTATGTCCTTTGTATCTCGCACTCTCTGTCTCCCTCTTCAGATATCTGTAGCACGTCGTTACGTGTAGTTTGCACACATTTATAAGTATACCTTCGCAGGTTCGCACCTGCTTTAACATGCGAGCCAAAAATGCGTCGTTATATCGCGAGTTTGCGGATATTTTACGTCACCGTTCAAACATCGAGCACTTAACTCGTTCCTTTTCTCCTTCGAGCAGCTTCTCGAAACAACCTCGGGGATATTTTTGAGTCGATCGAATCCGTGTACATACGCATATGTATGTACACGGATGAAAAGTTTCATTCGCAGCCGATCGAACTCGAAAGCATGCAAGTACTCGCATATACGTATGCCTAATCGTAGACTCTGGCAAATCGCGAAAGAGAAACACGCGCAGAGAGAGTGAGAGAGAGAGAGCGAGAGCGAGAGAGAGAGATATTACTAAAAAGGTTCAGGAGGGCCAGCTGCGTAAAGTTCAATTCGCGATAGTAGGAACACGGTCGCGTTAAGCCGCGTAACGTGTAGGTACGCGTCGTGTTATCTGAACGACGAGCGTTAACAAACGTAAAATATGAAGCGCAGGGAGAAGGATTGGAGTGGCCCTGGAGAGAAACAGGAGTCGGGCCAGGAATATTTTTGCACGGCGAAATTTTTATCGGACACGGACCCGTAACGTTGCGCCGGCAGAACACGGAGATTCATACTCATATAATGTATTCACTGTTCACGAATTCGACAAGTCACATGCTCAAGAGACATATCGCATCCTCGCAGGAAAACTGTCGCAGGTAAAAAATTTGCAATTTTCATTCTATTGCGAAGAACATCTTCCATCATTTCGTGGATTTACCAACTTGAAGAATGTCGTAAGTCATAAGTTGAAATTCAATGCGTTAGGATCCAGCTGACTTTTGTTTCGTGATGGTGCAGTTAAGTGGATAATATCCCAAATAGAAAATTTCCTTTCGCATCGTTCTACGATTCGTATTACATGTCAAATGGGACACAGAGAAAGAGAGAGAAATATGGAAATTATAATACAGCTGGCTACTACGAAAGATGCAATTAATCATTTCGTTATGATATTCATTTTGACCATTATTTCCTTAGTTAAATACAAGAAGGGAAACATGCGCGATTGTATGAATACGAGTGGTCGAACGAAAAAAATGTTTTCCTGAAAAGGATTCCACCGTGATAATAGAAGAATCATGACCAGCTTTATTCAAGTTTCACGGAGTATAGTCGTATGCGTCTCTGATCTAAGAGACGATTGCGATACGATTAAAAGCTGCGAATTACGGTTCAAGTTTCGAGCCACGAAATAATCCCTGATGAAATCGAAGTGTACGATTACTTTCGAAAGTTCTACTCATTTTTCGTGGATACCGAAATCGCTATTTTTAAAACTTTCCGGCTGCAGACGTTGTAAGGTTACGGCATTGCGCGTAGTATAAATTTTAAACATTCTTTGCGCGTTCGCTAAGATTCTACTTTTTCTCTTTAAACTTGTGCTACGCCGCAGGAGAATGTGTCTTATTACGAATGCGTCTCTATATTCGATGCAGTAACTACTTATTGGCGAAATTAACATAACGGAAAATTTTCTGGAAACGATGGTCAATACGTATATCGAATCAAAATACTCTTAATAAAAGTATTAACATTTTCAAAGCTAGTAACAATAAATAACTGTCACATTATAACATAAAACTTATTTATTAAACTAGTATAGACATAATTACTTCAATATTTATATACATACTTTCTCCAGATTACGCACCTCGGCAATATAAATTTTTCCCCGAACTAAGGAAAATTCAACTTTCCACTCAGACTTTTTTCGTTTAAAAAAAAAAACAGTTCATCACCCTCATCTTGCATGTAATGTAAGAATAAACATAAAAAGATTTCGCGAGAGAGATCCAGATATCTTTATAACGCATATATCCGCTCACGTAAATCAAATGTTCAATTAAATTCAACACGCTGAGCAAAAATGTTTCGTATCGTAGCAACCAGCAACAGTTACGATACAATAATGATTCGTTACAATCTAATCAACCAATTACTTTATGACGAACAATGAACCATAAACAAGAAAATCTTCCATCATCGTTTCCATGGTACATAAAATAAGCGGAATATCCCATTTCAACTCAGCAGAACAATAGCTCAATAATCGCGGCCGTACGAAAACATCGTTGCCCTCGAACCAGCAACCTGTATCGTTGCTCATATCTCCTATCCGAAACATCCTTTCGGTCAGGGTTGAAAAACCGCCACGAATAGGTCAGCAGCCTCGGTCACAATCTCTTTTTCGTCCCGGCGTGCGTCGCACGGGAAAAGTATCGCGGTTACTCGGCCGATGGATATTTTTGCCAACCGGTAAACCACACCCAAAACGAGCATTACGCGAATCATTTTGCAATTTCACCCCGGCATCGATTTATAAAACTCGTGGCACACCAAGTCTGCGCATGCCTTCCAGCCGGGATGTATACTTGCGGATTAGTGTGTTGCTTACATTTACAGCAGCACGGTATTCTCGCGCGTTTCTATGTGTCGTTCTGATGTTGTTATTATTATTATTATTGGTAGTAGTGGTAGTAGTAGTAGTAGTGATAGCAATATTAATATTATCATTGTGAATGAGGCTTTATTATGCAAGTGGACGAACACGATTTCATAAAAAGAAATATAGCTAATTAACGAAAATTGTTTTAATAAGAGAAGACATGAGCGTACTGACTTCAAGCAACGTAATTTTTTGTATGAAACGAAAGTAAGCGTCAGGTATTGGAGTTCTTCGTATTTTATTGTTTCATATGATATCATCTCCATATGGCTTATGCCAATATTACCGAGGGATTGCCCTGACATCTAGAATATTATTTTGCATACTTATATAATATAGAAATTGGTCAGACATTTCATGAAAATGCACAACAATCGTGCTGCTCAGCAATTTATTTCTAACCGCAACCATTTCTTTCTGGATATAAACCTGACCTGTGCAACGAAAAATGTTTACAATTTACAGGTTGCCTCGACGAAAGAGTTGAATAATGGCTCCGTAGCTGTATTCATCATTTACACGTTCATGCGTCTTTTCATTGCCTACATTCTACATTATCAGTAATCTTGCATGATAAAGTCAGAACAGCAACAATAATGATAATGGTAATGACACTAATAATAATAATAATAATAATAATAATAATAATCATCATCATCATCACGAATTGCTATAAGTTTGTTTTCTGAACGGTCGCGCATCGCCTTTGTTAAAATAAAACGAGAAAGAACAAGAAATCCAAAACAAAGAAAAAAAGACAAAACAGATGGTTAGAGTGGAAAAAAACACGTAGGCAAAGGAATTGCATCTCTGGTCGGAACAGCGAAAAGAATACCTGAAGATAATTCAGGCGAGTCGGGAGATAGTAAGACCGGATATAAATTCAGGTTGCAGTACTCTTTATCGCAGCAGATGCTGGACCAATAGGTGCCCGGCTTACTGTTGCAGGACTGCGGTTCTTCCGGTGGGAACCATTGCTTTCGGTCGAAGCACCTTTCACAACATCACAATGCCACGTTTAGTTTTAACAGTTCATTCGACAACGCTGTATACCCACGCGCGTTTCATCCGTTTTTCTCTTCGCTAATCTTTCGGGCAATTTGTACGCGACAAATTTTCCGATTTTACACGAACGAATCAACTGCTCGAATTGAGAAACACGGAATTCGAGTATAATCATCGTCGGATCTACGTTGGAAGTATGAAATTTTAATGGTGTACGGAGATTGTCTTTTTTCTTTTTGTCGAACCGGAATAGCGAAGTATTATTTTATTGCACCTGATATGGAAACATAATTCGTGATGTGCAAAATCCATCTCTGTAATTTTACTCCAATTCGTTTTCTAATTTTTGAACAACAAACGACTATCGAATTAGGCGATATAATTCGTGTGCAGTAGCTAGTTGCACATTTTGACGAATATCGCAACTAAGCTGTTTATTTAATCGCCTCTGTGACGAAGTTCTCACTGAACGAAATAACCAAAGGTCTTGTTAACAGTACGAAAAGCTTCCCTTCTATTTCGATATAGTTTAAATTCGCAGAAGATACAAATTATAATTCGTTTTTTGTCTACTATTTTCCCTTTTCCACTGTTCGCTGTTTCATACTAAAATAAGTGACGATTAGTCTGGACAGGATCCATTAACATCGATTTTGAAAAAGGAGATACGAAAATTGAATGCAATTCCCGGATAAACCACGTCACTTTGTAATCATTCCATAGCAGGAAATTGTCTCGTGCCGTTTTCACGTCTCGGCCAATCAAATAATCTCGGTCGTGCTATTTTCGATACGATCACCGGCTAAATTATCCGAATAATCCGTCTGGAGCATTAAACATTTAGACCCCGTCCGCACGTCTACGACCTCAGACTGTCGCATATCGCCTCGGTCGATTTCGTTCGATTTCAAAACCCCCTATGGTTTCGTAATGCCTGTATATTTTGTACACTGTATACTCTTTACTTTGCGCAGCTTCGTTAAGAAACCATACGATCGATAATATGTTCCGATCCAACGGAAATTCTCTTTCGACAAATTTATAGTTTATAAACAGGGAAAGGATTGTGTGGAATGAACGTATAATACGAAATTACGAATAAGCAATTATTACTTTATTTAATTTCACACGTGTTGACAAAGACGAATTGATCTAAAGTAATGGCAACCATTTTCAATTCAATACCTGATCCGCGGCACGCGCGATTCATAGAATTGTATCGACACAAATTTTGTTTCACTTAGCGAGAGAAAGTTTACGTCAACTTTGCGAACAACTTTGATGAATAACGCCGATTCATTTCAATCCTCGAAATCGATAATATTATTATCCTTTATATTACTCGATACCATAACGAAAACCTTTGCGCCGCTATTGGATAGACTTCTTCATCGTTAATAACGAAACTTCCATCGTTTGCACGGTCAAAGACCAACAATAATTCCACAATTCTCCCACTGTTATGCCATTGACAACGAGTACCCTTGTATCGGAATCTTTTTTTTCTCTATTTCTCATTAACGAAAGCTGAATAAATGAACGATAACAAAGAATAAAAGAAGAGGCATATAGCCTGAAACTAGTAACACTTTTATAAAAAAATTCTATTTTCTATCGCCAGAAAATTCACATCTTTCCGTGTGCGTTCGTACCTGTGGCTACCCCCACGCATTCATAATAATAATGAAGGAAAAAAGGAACAAAGAGAAAGAATTATGTGAAAGGGGAGAACGAGGGTACTTCTCGGGTTCTCACGGAATCTGTCGATTTTTTTCCGGTTCCTAGCGAGGAGAAATGCGAAAACGGCCACACGTAGCGTTACCAACGCGACCACCGGCCGACAACAATAATTCGTTTCCGTCGAAACTCCCGAAACAGGCGCTAATCATGCCTCGCAGGGCCAACTGAAAAAAGCGGCTAAACGTTCCTGGAAACTACAACGGGGGAATCGATCGGTTACAGAACGAGACTGTTGAACTTCCTTTCACGGTAAACGCGATCGAAACGGCCCGGGAATCAGAGCTGTCCGAATACTCGAAATATTCGGCTCCTCGCCACGCAAACCACTGTAGAGTCAAATATTTTACTCAAATTCGATGCATATATATTTTCGTATAATATCGCGACGTTGTGCAATAATACGGTGATTCAAATAATATCGACGAATTGAATATACAATTACGTTTCCATTATGGAGTTGCCCATCCTTTTTCTTCTTCTTTAGGCGGAAGATAAAGTCGTTGAAGACACACGAAATGCTTCGAATTTGAGATGTTTGGAAACCTTGATATTTCGTAGGTAGTTCACTTGTCTCGATATTACATTTAGAACGATCTAACGAACGTATGAGTATGTGGGCGACATTATATGAATGTCGTTTAATTTAATTATTTTTTCGTTCTAATGAATTATTGCCGTTATTACGAGAACAGATTGTATACACTTGAATGTGTTATATTCTTTTTATTTGTACGCATTAAAAACATATTACAATGGTATTGCTCGGGCAAATTTATGTTTGCATTTCATTGAGATTTACCTGGGTCCTTTGCTTGTTCCACAATCTACAAAGCCTCAATGATAATAATAATAATGTTTGAAGTGGTACTTCAACTATGTTTCGACAAGTTTCGAGATTACTGCATTGCTCTGATTCCTTTGATTATTTAATGTTTGCGATAAATTGAAAAAAAAATGGAGATAAATTAAATCCAATAGTTGATTCTTACAAATATCCTACAGAAGTATAATTGCATATTGGCAACCTAAAAAGATTGGAATTAATTTTATTCGAATTTTAAAGATAAAAATTTAAACTAATAAGGTCAAAATATTAAGATCAGCTCTTCCTACAATCAGACAGCTCTATTTCCATGGAGTTTTCACGGAAAACAAATTTTATTATTGAATAAAACGAAATGTAACGTAACACGGCACTTATGCAAGATGGATAACAAAGTAGTTTCATTCCTATACCGTTGATTCTATCCATGATTTATCCCCTAATAAAGTTCAATTAAGGCTGAAATTAAGTTGTATCATCATTTTTGGCGGATACACGAACCGGAAAGCACATTGTCTGCATCCTAGTGCGATAATCGTGGACAGATGTTTGCTCCAATTTCAGATATCGCGATTACGTCAAACAAACGTTATTTCACTTCCATAGGTGCATGGAGTGAAATCAATATTTATTACCGTTCGTTGGAACATCTATATTGTTTTCCTGTAACACGGTAATTCAACGTTCCCGCGACATTTATCGGACAATGTACTTCGGTGTAGAAATTTCCAGATTTAATTGTTAAAATTCAACAACTGTACAAGCGGTCTTGTACGTATATCAAATAATACACGAGATATTCTGCGCGTGTTCAATTGATTCCTAATTATTGAAATATATCAACAAGTAAAAAGCTAAACGATTTATGTGTTATCTATTCTGTAAACTTGATAGAAATGGGTCGATAATTGTTGTATCGTAACAATGTTGTAGAAAAAATTTTAAAAACGAACCGACGTCTATAAAAACAGTATGGTTGGTCTCATAAATTTAACAACTGAATAATTCTGGTAATGAATGCCCATGCAAATACGTTACCTTCGAGCATAAGTGATCACATCGTTCTCCAAGCTGGTGCTAGCAAAACAGTAGCCATCGGTTTCGCACGTGTGATTGGTCTCCGTGCAAATATCGCAATGACACTTCAACAGTCCTGAAAAAAGCGGAAAAGAAGAAGTGAGAAACTAGATATTTTAGTGGATGTAGTAAACATGTTAAACGACCGGAAATATGCATGACGTCTGGAAGTACACTTATCAGAGTTTTTTTCATCGACAATCTAGCATAGATCGCAAATGTTAGAAATATAAGATTAGTTTAATCATTCAAATGATTCGTGAAATTCAACAAGAAATATTGAATACGTGTAATGTGTCATGTAACATTTGTCCCGCATATATATCACTCTTTTTTAAACTACATCGATAAACAGCAGAATTATTTTTTTGAAAATAACAATGCTATATTATAATATTAATGATGGAGAAGAATATATGAAATGCACGAATGAATGTCTACAGTTATATAACGATTATATTGATAAATGTCTTAAAGTTCGTTTCAAAATCGAGAAAGTTTATTCCGTCTTCCAATCTTTTTGGGCAAAAAAGAATCTTCGTACTTCTTCACAAGGCCAAAATGTATTTGCGTAACTATTTAAATGAACTGGGTTAATCACGTGTAAACTGTGAGGCAATATTCTTCGTAATAGGGTCCGACAAGCTAAAAAAGACTTTGCCTCAGGCCTAAATGCAATTTTATTAAGAAAAATGATGGCAGCATGATTTCCTTGGCAATTTATCACACTCTTAATGGCGCATCCCATTTCGATCTTAACATACGTACCTCTTTCTTTAGTTGCAAGTGGCCAGGTGTGAAGAAGAGTAACGAACTAAGTTCAAAATATTTTTGGTATCAAGAGTGCAGAACGATATTCGGTGTAATTGACATTTTTACTCTCATAATTAAACTAAAATATTGGCAGTATTAAAAGTCGTCTATTAAAAAAAAGACAGATGTTCTGAAATAATAGTGAATACAATTTTCCGATTACAGTTAACATTCGATAAAGATATTGCAAGACAAATGAAACCAACGTTTTGAAATGTTATATATAATCTAAATTGGCTGAAGATTTCATTAAAGTAAAAGGTTTTGCCGCAGTTGAATATTATCATATTATTATTAGATTGAATAAAACGAAGTTCAAACTGTGAAAGGTTTGACCTGCTTCTGATAAGTTCTGGGAATACTTCCAGAAACTAAGCTGTGTCTACGAATTTCCGAGTATTTTAATTTAATTACTGTTCTTTAATTAGGGGCTGTTCTCCCAGCTTGACAATTACTAGATTGTACTAAAATTACAGCTTTAAACAAAATTATCAAGATATGGACTCCATAGTGCCACAACTATTACTATCCGACAATAATTTACATTTTACATTCTACAAGAATAAAGTAAACAGACACTCAAAAGGATGAGTCGAAATCAACGTCTGTGCATATCTCTCGACAATTCAAGCGTCTTCGTCTAACACCTCAGGCCTCTCGGCACGAGTTTCACCTTCGATATCGTAACTCCCACCTTGAAATTTATTAATCCATCTTTCATCCTGGCTTATACTAATAACTTCTTCAAACGCCTGAAATATATTCTTCGACGCTGTGATTGCATTATTCCCTTTATTAAACTCATAAAACATCGCATACCGAACACGTTCTTTGGACACGTTCGTTTGAAATCTACGCTTGCGGACTTTTAATTCCCAAAGCGGCACGTAAGTGACGATCGCGACGTGTTCTATTGGTTTAAACTGAGCTCTCAGGAGAAAATCGCATGCATTTACGACGGGATCGCCCAATAATTGTCGCGCGGTCCAGTACAACGGAGCAACCGACGCAACAGAAATTTCGATCATTCGATTCGTGGAAAACGTTCGTGCGTAATATTTCTGGACCATCGTCCACCGGGATACGCCGTTTCGGACGGTGGTACAACTTGACGAAACGAGTTTAATTCAAGTCATTAGCGCACGCCCACATCGAATGGTCTCGCGGAACGAATCCGCCTCTTTCATCGTGCGGTCACGCAGACCGGAGGTTCAGGAAACCTGAGAAAATATGTACCTGTATGGGATACGCCGCATGCCGAAACTCATAAAGCGTTTTTTGCGCATCCGCGAGATCCGCTATGGGCCCTTTCTGTGACCAGATTCCAACGAAACAAGCACCGTGGATTCGAACGGACCCGTTGTTATGTATGTAGGCTCTAGTCGAGGATTTTTAATACCCTCGTTGTACGTAGTTGAACAGTATTCGAGCTGCGGAGTTCGAGATCGTTTCTTTAAGGATGTGAAAAAATGCAGTGCTTCGTCGATTGTTTGTTCTTTTTTCTTTTACAGGATGATTTTCTGACGATTGTAAGAGAATTGTAATATGATTGAAATATTTTCGGGTAATTTCGTTGGGGTGTTAGTAATGTATTATGGTTGTCTATTGCTCATGGTTACAGTATGTTTTAGATGTATTCCGTTCTGTAAAATTCTTGTTGCGTGGTATCTTCAAACGCGATGAACTTTGTTCTTATCGAGCTGTTATTAATTTTTACGATCGACGACTTTTCGAGGAGCTCCGAGATATTCGATATTTATTGTTTGCAGTTTTGGTACTGGCGAAGTTGGTGAATATTTTCAAGACAGATTAACGTGGCGTAGATATTTATATTGTTAATGAAGTGGTTCGATCAACAATGTTGGAAATATTTTACGATGGAAATGCATTATTCTTATATGATCGTGTTATGTAAACTAGGTTTACAAATATTTATTGTTAATCAGATTTCTTATTTCATCGTACGTTTAATATTGGCAATATGATACTGGGGATTTATACGTTGTGTATCAATTTTATTTTATTTTCTATAGCAAATACTAACTACCTATGACCTAATACTTGCTTGATTAACAACATTATATTAATCGCTAATTTACAACTTTAGCAAAAAAAATAATATCTAAATACATACATATTAAAAATAATATAAAAACCATGATTACCACATGTCCCAAAATATAAATACAAATATAGTATTAAAAGTGCTTGTAGCAAACATTTAAATTTGACACGCCCCTAAAAATGTTCAATAAAATACTTAGAAAAATCCAATGATAAAATCCATTCGAACTCTTCCTCCGACAAAAAATCCTCTTATAAGAAAACAACAGAAAAACGATATAACAAAAATTCTACACATCTCAAGTTTTCGGCAACAATAAATCTGGATCTAAATCTTCTACACGAATTTTCCAAAAGCTTAGATATATAACAAGGATCATGGGCAGCTGTTTGTCACAATACTCCATTAATTTACCATCCGAAATAACATACTGCAGCAAAGATTAAGACGACATCGTTTCACACACAGCATTGTTCAACGCAGCCCGAGCACAGATCAAAGTAAGTCCCCATTACACCAAACTTTCCAGGCGAATGGCTTTTGTCATGAGGCAGAAAGCGAATGCTCTACACTAGTCTACACTCAACACAAATTCACCGCAGCGTGCAACTATAATCGAGTTGAACGGCAAACGGCTAACAAACCGTCAACGAAACGAGAGTTCCCATCCGTACGTGGTGATATTAAACGCCCGCGTTTAATGCTGTTCTGCATAATTTCGCGTCGCATCGGACAACAACTCCCCAGGCATACAAAACTGTACTCGAAACAGAGAAACACGGTGGAAATAGAGAGGGAGAGATCGAAAGATTCAAATAATAGCAGATGACGATAGCACAGTACATAGTGACGAGAGAAGTTATATTTGTAGAATAAAATTCGGTGTCTTCCTCTTATTTTAATTAACTAATTAATCAGTAATCATTGCCAATTGATGGCTCAATAGTAGTTCAATAGTAGGTACCTCTCTTTACAAGAGAACTGATTTCGAATTCTGCATTCATATACCGGACACACGAGGGAATATGCGTTATGGAACGGCTGTTAGTACCTTTGACGAACATTATTAAGCTGGCTAGCTGGAGAAAGAAAAGAAACTAGAGGCAAAGGAACATGCCATTCATGATTATACGACTGTATCCGAATGACACTTGTGCAATCATCGATCCGTAACAAGTTTTTTCACCTCTGACCCATTTCCCTTTCTGTACTTTCCCTATGGGGTGCTTCTCTTTCCTTCTCTGATTAAGTCTGGCTGATTCATTGCCATTATAATTAAGCTGCCCATTTGTCGAAGTGATTAACTTGACAAAAATATATTATGAACATTGTAGAATATATTAATACAGATGTAGCTATTATTTTACGACTATAATTTTCTAATTTAGTTAACTAGATGAAGTTACACTTTCGCTGCTGAAGCAAATTATTTATGAATCAATTTTGATACACAGTTTTGTCATAAAATAAGTGAACAAGCACAGGTGTTATTTATCAGTATTTTTGAATAAATGAAGGGGGAGGGGCAATAAGATAGAGTTTGCAATTCTCTACTATTGAAGGCCAGAACATTTTTCCCGTTTGTTGTGAGAGTTTGAAAGTTATTCACGATGCACTTTAGTGAAAGTTCTGGAGCACTGAATGAACAGTAGTTGTACACTCTTTATTTATAGTCATAGATATTTTAAAAAAATATATAATATATTATATTTTTGGAGAAAATGGAAGAATTAAAAGCAATTATAATCCTCCCTTAATTAAAAATGAATTAGCATAATGTACAATCATCTCCCATTGACTAATTGGAGAAAATAAGATGGATAAATTTTAATTAACCGGACCATCGGGTTTCGCGAATTTTACTTCCTATTTATTAAAACATATTCACAGTAACAGGACAAATTCTATTCGCGTTTTGTCAATTAAATAACCCGACAAACTTATGCACCAACAGAAAATTACTTGTCTCCTACTTACACGATCGAAAAACATGATACCTTCATTAGTCGTTAAACTGGACGTTAAATGTTATCGTATAACTTTTCCGTAGATATGCTTTACTGATGGCAAGTAAGCGTCACACGAATGTGCAAACGGCACGAATTAAGGATTCAATGAGTTTTTGCATCGTTAAACAAACAATTATGTAGCAGCAAGCTGTTCTGCGTTTTCATAAATCATCTTAATCGTTCATCGTTCTTACCAGACATGATATTAAACGTTCATATAGGTATATGAGCAAGTGTCGAACAACCTTCTCTTTGCGTGATCCATGAAATGATCTAGCGTTCCCTTGATCTTGGAAACGAGTCGACAGAACTATTACTCCAACAACGTCAATACTTTCAGTACATTTCCTCAGCACATTTTCTGCACGTTTCCGTGGAAAAATATGCACCTGCTTTCCATAGTTTTGTTCACTCACTCTGGAAGCTCGCACTTTACTTGAATCATAACATAATTTTTGAAAATATTACTCCAATATGGCTACTTTATTTGTTAATTTAGAATGCAAGGTTTCGACTACTTTTGTGAGCAACTCTGTGTACATTATTTACAATAGGGCCATGAGCAACCAGCCCACCGAAGAAATAGGTAAATTGACAAAATTTATATTGAGAGGAGAAACGATTAAAATCAAAAAACTTGCGTGAAATGAAATTTTTTGCCAAATATTAAAAATCTAAACTGGAGGGACTAGTATCTATTTCTTAGAAGTAATTACAGAGTGTGAAGATCAGTAATAATTCCAAATCCGCTACAATCTCGACCACGGACGATCGCGATCTAAGAACGATAGCTAAGAAGAACGAAGAACGATAATTAACAGATACTACTACATGTATCAATTACGTAATTCTAATCGCGGATACTGTATATCGCCTCACCTTCTCTTATACAGGCGGCATTAATGTACGATTCGACCATTCGCGGAAATTCACAACTGAATATGAAAATTAGTGGAATAATCCTGGGGATTAACGCACGTTCGAGAATTGAGCTTCGAGTATGACATCGTTGTTATGCAACGTATTTGGCATTTTGGCACAGTATCAGGTAAAAAAACAAAAAAAGAGACGTTCAATACACACCTCGATTAAAAAATGAAAATTTGCACATTTACACCTCCGGCATAAATGTAACGATATTTAAATTGACACATCGATCACATTGTGAAGGAATTGAACATAAAATCAGTACAAACAGGTCCGTGGCTCGCGCATCTCTGGTGCTCAGAGTCTCATTAAGGTCGTTGCCGCGATGCCAGCAGTCTTCTTTCCGACCTACGGTCGTTTCATCTGCGTTCTACGTACACTAATAATCTTAAACATCCGCGGACTAACAATGTACCACGTTGAACACGACAGTCACAGATTCTGTCGCCAGAGAAACTGTACGATTTACATACAGAGCAATTATCGAACGTTACGCCCGCACGGATGAACACTCGTACTTTATACGCTGAATATCTAACGGGTTAAGAATAGGGCATTGTTCTTTTAATTTTATTTTACGATAAAGTTAATATCGGACAGTTGTACACGTAACACGCAATATGAATTTGGGTTAACAAATACGAAGTGCTTATTAATGTGTACGTGTATATACACGTATATTAATGGTGTCCGTACTCTAATACGTGTAATTTCGTGTAAACGTGCATCTGTGTATTGTTTCGCGTGAATTTAAATACACAAGTAATAATTTATCCGCGTGGAATTTATTTCTTTATATGCAACCTGAAAATATGTAACACCGTATTTTAAATCCACATGTTACTCCAATAAATACATACGTTTATGTAAATACCAAAGGGGTTCGTGTTTCAGGAAATTTGCACGAATTAAAATCCAGATACCCTGTGTGCGTGTATTGAAATAAACGTGAAATATAGATCTCCGGTTAATACATATAAATTTGGAATTGAACGCGATCCCTGCCCGATCAATTTTAAATGTCTATAAATTTACGTCACGTATATCGAAAACGGTACACGCTGTGAACCTTGATGAATATACTCACATATTATAATTATCTAATTTATGATTTCTTATGAATGGAACTATTATAAAAGTATGTTGTAAAATATTTCAAGTATAAAAATGCTTTAAATATGATAACGGAATACGAATTGACGATAAGAATTTATTTGACTGCTTTATTTCTCTTAATAATAAAAATATCGGTTCTCGAGTGTTAAGCAAAAATGTGGAGAAATTTAAGAAAGAAACAATTAATTCTTAAATATCCACCTTAATTCTTTGGGGCCTCAATTCTGTTGCCGTTAATTCTTATTCTAGATACTTGAAGAATAATGGAGTAAGACATGTTCTAATAGTCATTACAAATGGTATTACAAAATATCGTCAGGCAAAAGGATTTAATAATATACTCTTATCTCCTTATTGCGCATGGACATTAGGTCGAATAAATAAACTATTTTCAATTTGTTTAACTATGATATGATACGTGTTTTGTACTCTCTTTAGTTACGGATTCCCTGCCTTTGTACGCCTTATCTAGTCTCCCCGATACACGGTTAATTTTATTTCACAATTTTATTTACCAATACATTGTTGCATGCAGGACGCGTGTGAAATATTACTCGAAATCTTCCTATTACTTAGCCGTCTATGACTGAATAGATCATTACAAATGGGTGACAAGTGGCCTGTGAAGAGAAATTCGCGGGAAATTTTTATGGCAGCACTCTGGAAGCCGAGAGTCATTGTTTATCGCGACTCTTTCCCCAGCTGATAAGTTTTACAAACGATATCGAAGCGCGAACGCGCACTAAACGTGGTGTGAAAGTTATAAGGGTGTTCGAGCAGTACGATAAAACTGTATCTTGCTAGAAACCGTGTTGTTTATTGAGCTTTCGATTCGACGGAGAACTAGAACTGAGAAAGGAGAATTCTCGGGCGTCATTTATTTAGCACATTTTTACGAACAATTGTTGCTGTGCTAACATAAAATTGTAATGCGCGTGGAACGATCGGGTTTATAGTTAACGAAGCATAATAAGACTGGAAATTGCAATTTTATTAACAACTAAATATGGTGAAACTTACTGTATATGAATTGTAACAGAAGTATGGATAACACAAAGCTGTCAAGTTTTCATTATATAACTGTGCGGAATGTAATGAGAAAAATTAAGTTTTCGTCAAGGATTTATATCCTTGTATAATTTCTACAGCCATTGTCGTGTTTCCTACGTAGGCTTCACAACGTTAATGACAGTAACAACAATAAAAATGATTGAATACAGTTCAGAAAATACACTGCACGCTATAATAACTGAAAATATTCCTCCAAAATTGTATGAAAAAGCTTAGGAAAATCACGAATAGTTATATTATAAATGAAATTTTTGCCATATTATGATAATATGCCAATGTATAAAAAATATATGCAATATACATGTATATAGTTCCAAGATTATAAAAACTCTACGAAAGAATTTTAAGATATACAAGTTACTGATTTATCTATCGGCGAAATATCGATAGGAGTATACATTTAACCTGAAATATTGTAGCGAAAGGACACGATCAGAGGCAATTTCTCTGGGACCCAGTCGTATCAAAGGAAGGTCAACGGGACATTGAAGGTGGTAAAAAAACAGAATGAGATTGATCGTAAAGTATCTTAAGTAACTATCGACGAAGCCCGAAAATAACAGACTACTGTTGGCTAAAGTTGTATTTATAATAATATGGAGTCTGCGGAATAAATACATTCGATGTAGTCGATGTGAGAAAATCAATCATTTGCATATACATACATGAATACGTATTTACGCGAAAGATTACGTATCACATGAAGACGATAGGATTTCAAAATCGCCAGATACCGCTTATCAGTGGCTTCGTTAAGAAAATAAGCTCGATCCTGTAATGTATATACTTGTAATACGACTTGAGAACTTCGTTCTAATTTTCATAATAAAGAGGCTTGTAACGGAGGTAGAATGATTTTTTTTCCTTTTCTTTTGGTTTAATTTATTTAAACAGCATATCAAATAATCGAAATATCACATGAAAATTGACTAATGTCTCCAATTTAATATTCGTATTAATTATTCCCACTTTCTTTCCTTCTGCGAATATGCACATCCATCGGCATAAGATCAACAACATCTTTATAAATAACGTTGAAAATATAGTTATGTTTATTACGAACAAAGTAAGTGAACAAATGAGAAAGCTTATCGTCCGCCAAGAAACATTTCTTGTATAGTAATGGAAACCCATTAACAGATTAATGACCGGAGAATACTTCGGAAATTCTATTGAACAGAGTCAACGAAACAATTTAGGAATCAAACTGTTTCTACGTGATATAGATGAAGATGATATTGGATTCGCTGCAAGTACACCCGCCGCGGTGTTTAAAAACTTAATTTACATCTTGAAGGAATTTGTAATGCTAAGTACAAGAATCCCTATTGTTTAATGAGTTTCGAGTCTATGCGGTGCAAATGGAGTTATTGCAAGGCTGTAGCGACATTGTATATAGTGTTAAAATACTGTACTACTGGAACGCTAACTTTGTATGAGACTTATGATAACTTTCAATAAAACAACACAGTTACAAATCAGTTAATATTCATATAACAATATACGCGTAACTAGCGCTTACATGCAGGAACGTTAACTGTGTTCTAACGTGGAATGAAGTAATTCATTCAAACGATCCTGTAATTACTCCAATCAGTGGATTTATTAATCATGCTGTCGCTAACGAAATTATCGAGCAGCACTTATAATAATCAAATAACACTGCAGAAACCATCGTGTATACCAGCGATAAATACCACCGACAACAAAACAACATGGACTCCGATCGAAGATTTCGATCCCTTTAAAGTAAGACATTAAAGCTCATCTTTCCGGTAAGGCCGTATGCATATGTGTATATACATGCGCCTAAGAGTAAGAAAGATACAGAAAGAACACGCGTGCAGCGCCAAAAAAAGAGTCGTATCAATTGCCCACGAGACGGAGTCCACACAGTTTGTGCCGATTAAACGCAGCCTTCCGCATACCCGACGAACCTCGTGCAACAAGATTAATCGGTTCTTCTATACGCGTGCAGTGCCGCGTTGCTTACGCAACGTTAAGCGCTTCGCAAAGCGAACAAAAAATTATATAGAGAGAGAAAGAGCGGGAATACAACGGTTGCTTCGAGCAGAAAGTAAGAAGGAATAATTGACAGGTAGAAAACAGATGAGAAGAGAAAGATCAACCAACCAGACAACAGAAGAAACATGCATGCATACATGCATGCATAGCGAGAGAAAGAAAACGTAGGAAACAGATGCATACAATGAAACACCGTGGAATAGAGATATATTGAATGAGCAAGAGGGCAACAGACAAGTAATAGAAATATTACATACCGTCCACAAGGCATGACGTGTGGAATAAACAGAGGAGCGCCAAAGCGAGAACGCTCGCTATGCCGCCGTCGCACGCGCCTCTCATCTTCTCTCACAGCTTCTCGTCTTCGTGATCGTCGTTATGGTCGTCGTCCTATCGTCCACGGCCTCACTATTCTCTCGCGAAAAAAATAATTTTCGCGAAAGCGGCCGTAGCTCAATGGCGACGACAGCAAACGGCGGCACGAGGATCGCAATCAACGTAGCCACGGCGGTATCTCGATGCCCGGAATATCATCTTCTTGTCGACGTGGGGGCTAAGTCGAAGTTCCCCGTCGACGAAACACTTGTCACCGTTGATTGCCGCTCGCTCTCATACGAGCGCACACGCGTGCACAAACGGAACGCACAGTGGTTCTTCGTTACTCACTTCTTGTGTTGTTTTTCCTTCGCTCTTCCTCACGTCCCGCTCTCATCTCGTAACTCGTGGTATTCGCGCTAACAAGGTCCCTCCTTTTTTTTCACTCTCACTCCCTCTCCTTCTTATTTCTTTTCTGCTCTCCTTTACCGCGCCAATGATCGAACGCACGTTGCACACGTCGTATCGCGAACAATCATCGGGAACCGAAAGGTTATTTTCCTTTTTTTTTATCCTTTCTTGCGTTCGTTCGTGTTACGCGAAGAACCTCATTGCCCCTCGTCGTCTATGCCGCGCAAGGCGAGCCGCCATTTTCCTACTGTGCTGATAGGACCCGGCCTATTATCCCTCTTGGCAAACAGAAAGGGAGATTTCGCGTGACAAGGAAGAACGCAACAGCGAGAGAAACGATACACTGACACTTCGATGAATGGTGCGGTCTCGTGCGAATCGCGCGGCATCAGCACTTTGACATCATCGTCCGGCACGTAAACGTAACCTCCAGAGTACTGTCACGCGGGCAACTCGCGAATTTTCACGGCGAACGCAGAGCAACTCGTACTCTTGCTACTGCTGCCGCTACTGCCGTCACTGTCGTTGCCTCTGGTTCTGCAGACAGTAGTTGCCTCAGCGGCGCCATCGCTCTTTGCGACAGGGCTGTAACAGCGTTCACCGACACCTTGGTCAATTTTCAAATTTTTGTTAATCGTTCGTTACGTCATTCGAAACATACGATTTTGTATATTTGCTGTTGGTTTAGTTTTATAGAGACCGTTAACTATGAATAAAGCGAAACAGTAAATAAGTATATTTATAACTCTTACGTTTCTTGAGCGGCATACGAAAATGGCATGATGAAATTAATAGGCTCTAGTAAAATTTTTAACTGTAAAGATTATTATATTTAGTAATAATTGTTATGAACAAACTACACTTCGCAATTTTACCCATACCCTTCCGTTATTCGACGGAACAGAGCACCGAAATATGTATCTAAAAATAGGCGAGTATTTCACACAAGAAATGTACATGTATACATGAATTAAAACAAACGACTAGTAGAAAAATCGATGTCAATATTTATTTATAAATCTTATGTTAACAGACAAGTAAGTAGAGGTATTGGTGTAAATGAATATCACTTACAATTAGTCGTTATTTATACCAATTTTATGCAATTAGATACAATGAAAATAGTTTTTGTAAAATTATTATAGACATATTATCTGTCTAACTATTTAAAATTTGTTTACAAATGGTATATTAACCATGATTACTCAATGCAATATACCAAATATAACATTCACAATATTGCTTGTTTCTCCCATTCATTCATAATATTACCACTATAAAAAAAAGATATAATACTTTGGAGATTGAAGTGTTCCCTTGCAATAAAAAGAATCCATTATACAAAGGTTTCAATACATTTTAAACAATAGTGAAACTATTAACAATTAATTACTCAAGTCTGTAAAAATACTATTCAAAGAGTACTTAGTATTTATAGTAGTGCTTAAAACTATATGAAAATAATGCTAATTCATACAATTAAAAATACGCTTTTCTTTTTAAAACAAATGCAGATCTTGTTACGCAAGTACATTTTTTATAGGAATGGACTGCTATTAAAGATTTCATATGTGCATATGACAACTGATGCATATACTTAATATTGCACAAAATAAAAGGCATGTGTAAAATCTCTTTTTATAAAGGCTTTTTTAAAATAGTGCTTCTTCCGGTCGGATAAATGCCCATAATCGATAAGCGTTGCAAATATATTTGCAACTCACTTCAATAAAGTATTGTAAAAATAATACTACAATACTTATCGTCATAAATATAATAATTACGGATGCTTTCACTACATATCAAATTATGTAAAAAATTGATATAAACATTCGATTCAACTGACATTGTTCATTATTGCAAAACTGTAAGATGGCTGACGTATATTAGTTGTACTTATGTCCTGGAAAAGGCATACTTCGAACATTTGTCGTCGCAGTTTATTATTTCATTATAAAATTCTGAACTTTTTCCAATCTTGTAAACCTAAAATTATACAAATTCGGGAAAATTGTTGAAAGCCACTCTACTACATTACAGAAATCTTTAAAATAGGGAAATTCTTTATACAACACAATAAACAAATGGTAATCGTTCAAAGATTATCGGGCAACGAATTAATAAATATCCCAAGTTCAATAATTCTTCGTTTACAAGATTTTAAAAGTATTTTCATGAAATTAAACAGTTGCAATATTTCGTAAACTACGCTTGATTTACTTATATTTGAGTTTGACTTCCCCAAGCTCTTGAAAGCACCGTTCGCGTAATTCTTTTACCAATAGTCTGAACAATAAAACCGATCTTCTGCAACCTATCGTGATCTAAAATTTTTCTTCCATCAAAAATATATGCTGGCTTCATCATGTTCATATAAATTCGTTTATAATCTAATTCCTAAAATTCAAAAAAACGAAGTTAGATAAGTTTTACCAATGATATGCAAAATTAATACAGATTACTATTATTTACTTACTACAAATTCATCCCACTCGGTACACAAAACAATAGCGTGTGTACCCTTCGTAGCACTGTAAGCGTCTTTATAAATATTAATCCTGCTTTTAACATGTTCAGGATCATTCGTCACGCTCGGGTGCGTTAAGTCTTCGATAATTTGAGTCTCCTCGACCTTCGCAAAAAAAAAGGGGGAAGGAAAGGAAAGAAAGAAGAACAAAAAATTAAGATACTCAATAAAAAGTGAAGTATATCCAATCACATTTTCATAGGAGAAAATTACCTTCGGATCGTATATGTGAAGCATAGCACCCTCGACAAGGAGGGTCTTAGCAACATGAATGGCCGGTGATTCACGCGTATCGCCGGTGTTTTTCTTAAAGGCAAATCCCAGCATGGTAATCCTTTTGTCCGTGACGGTATTGAACAGGGACTCGATTACTTTCGCAGAGAACCTAGATTTCTGGTACTCATTCATGTCGATGACCTGCTGCCAATAGGCTGCCACCTCAGGTAGATTCAGGCATTCACAGATGTATACCAGATTGAGTATATCTTTTTGAAAGCATGAACCGCCGAAGCCGACCGATGCGTGAAGGAACTTCGAACCTATCCGAGAGTCAAGGCCAACCGCTCGAGCTACCTCGGACACATCCGCGCCAGTTGCTTCGCATACTGCAGACAAGGAATTTATGCTCGATATGCGCTGTGCCAAAAAAGCATTGGCCGCCTAAAAATCACAATTAATTCGTCGGAATTGCGTAATAATATACTTCGGCTTATTAATGAATTAGAAGCTACAGATCTGAAAAAACCCGTCTTAAGCACTTGGCGATGTGTAATTATAAAATATGTACATTGCATTTGAATTGCGTAACGTGACGTTTACATGTTATTAGTCATTTACGTATGTATTTGACGAACAATTTTACTTTTATCTTCCAACAGGAAGATAAGGTAAATAAAGAAAATTAATTTCATTTGCGACCACTTTGCAAACGACAGCGATATGTATTATTACTGTTTCTCGCATCGAATGTTTTCTTACCAGCTTCGATAGCTCTGAACTCCAAGTGTTCGTAGTTAAGATATTCTTCCTTGGTATCCAGTGCTCGTAAACTTTGCATAATTCCTCGATCGCCGATTGCCCTTCAGGCGAGTCCTCGCCACCTATTAGAACACGATCTGCGTTCACCAGATCCTCGATAGCGGTTCCCTCCGCCAGGAATTCTGGATTCGATAGAATCTGAAATTGATAAAGCTCTTCCTATCGCCGTTGCTACCTCGAATAATTGCGTCGGTGATGTCAAAGGACGCGTAATAAATAATAAAAAGGCTGGCTACCCGACGTAGAGAAAGAGGTCGTGAACGATCCCTGACGGGCCAATAAATTGAACACACATTTAATTAGATGATTCCGGACGTCGTATCGTATGTTAAATAATAAACGAGAGGATAAGAAACATAAACAACCGCATTGAAATATTTCTAACATACGTCATTGTAAAGTTTGCCAGTTAAATGTAGTAAATAAGACATTTACTTTTCATTAAGATTTCATTTATGAAAACAGTTTCGAAAGAATAATATAAATTTGTTAATTTTATTCGTCTTTTTAAATGTGGATCTGAAAATATAGTTCCTTCGTTACTTTAAATGATGTGCAATTGAAATATCGTTAAAACACAGAAAGAAAATGTTCAATAACACAGTAAAAGATGCATCCGGTGTATATATCTAAAAATAGCTGCAAGGAGTACACTTATAATGGTCCATTACTAACTAGAAGCAACTGTGCGATTTTCCTTCGCCTCTATTACATTTCAATATTGAGCCCGATGTGTATACCAAAAATTATATATATAGGATATATATATAGGATTCGATCCATCATATTCCGCGGATCACTAAATCTTCTTTACAAAGAGTAACCGCAAAAAGATCCGACGCTCCAAGAGATCAATTTATACTTAAATCGAAGTAACCACTAGCTCGAGCTGCGAAATTAAACAATACCGTACTACATTTCTATGAAACCATATACCACAATAAAAAGTGCAATCCTTTCAGAAATCATTACGTTCGCAATGTTTGTAAATATTTAAGCATTGCCATCCTTTGTTTTATGCCCTTCATTTTGTAATACCTGACAATAATAATAATTTCTGCGAAAAATAATTACCTGATACGAGACACCTGGCTTGTGATTGGCACGTAAAATATTCATTATGCTCTCCGCCGCTCTTACTGGCACCGTACTTTTTTCCACGACGATTTTGTCCCCGCTAGCAATTTCCGCGATCATTCTCGCCGCGCTCTCAACGTATTTCAAATCTGCCGCCCTTCCTTTCCCATTGCCGAACGTTTTCGTCGGCGTATTAACCGAGATGAAAATTAAATCAGCCTCCTGTATGGCGGTCTCCATGTCTGTTGAAAAAAATAAATTCTTCCCGCGACACTTGCGCACAACCTCGTCGAGACCAGGCTCATAAATCGGCAGCTTTTCCGAATTCCATTGTGCAATTCTATCTTTGCTCTTATCCACTACGGTCACCTGAATTTCCGGGCATTTCAGAGCAATCACGCTGCATGTTGGACCGCCCACATATCCGGCACCGATACCACAAATTTTTCTGATAGTCATGTCAATTGGTCCGTGGTTGTACCTTCTTTTGTACGCAATTTTCTTACGCTTGGTTTTCTTCGATTTTTTAAAGACCCAATTTTTCCGTGCACTAGACGGACAGTGAATGTATGTTCTGTTTCACTGTTCGGTTTCCACGAAACTGGACGGACATTTGGTTTTCCTCGTACATGTGTTAAACATGGATTTTTGGGAAATGTAGTTGTTATCTGAAACGCGAAATTGCAATTGTGGTTGGCATATAATAATTATTTATCGTCGGCGCGTTTTATTGTATCAGCCTCAAACGTGTATATACCAAGGTCTTCTAAATTAAGATACTATTAATCTGTCGAGAAATGTATCGTGGTTCCCTGGAAAAACTATATTCTAACGTTTTCGTCGATTGAGAAGTAGAAATTGCGATTCTGTATTCCGAGTTGCATGTCGTGCTAAATACAAATTTCACAGCCGCGTTCGACTGAAATGTAAAGATTATTGTTCAAGTATAAAAAACTTTATGGCCGTTTATATAGTTTCCATGTACCATTATAATAAACAATAAAATTCATCTGCATAATCGAGTTATTTTATATGTAACCGGTTCGTGTAAAACGATGCTTATAATGTACAAAGAAAACCAACAAGCAAATCAAAACGCTGCGTGACTGTGTTTCAAGACAATTTGGACCGATATTGCACATCAGCCGAGATGTATTTATTAACATTTTGTCAGTAACCATCAATGGAATGCTGTATGAAGGCTATAGCATTCGATGCAAGTGATGAGTACTATATGACCTATTACTAGACTTGAGAGAGTTGAATAAACGAAAGACTTATGCTAATATAGTTTCAAATCGTACGAAACGACCGTGCAGGATCTGGTGCGGTTATATACCTGCGCCTAATGCTTCTTAAAGTACGCCCTAACAGAAAATGTTTCTCGTTTCTCAGTATAGGACGGAAGGAACTTACACGATTAGTCGGAGATCACTAACCACTCAAATCACCTACTGTCACGAGCACACTAATAAATGAAAGTTTTTCGAATACGAGACATCACAGTTCATGACAGAACGTAGCGTATACAGATCGTCGATACGTTACGAACCACGAACACAACTTACGCACTACGCGTCCCTCATCACAGAATGGTCTAAATCGGAGGCGCATAGGTCGCACGCGCGATCCCAGTCTGCCACATTCCCGTTGCTGTTGGTCCACGCATGCGTAGCTTGAAGAATTTTAACTTGCAGCTGCATGCTCAAAACTGCACCAGAGAAATTACGAAATTATGTTTGCGAATGATTATAATTTGTTAAGCTGTATTTTATTATTCTGCACAGAGATCTGTGCAAGCGATTATTTTCAAATTGTTTATCTTTTATGTAAAATAAACTTGCTTTACGTTGATAGCGCATCTCAGACTGATGTACACTACGTTTTTTTTGTAACTATAAATGCATTAATCGTTATCAATACAATTATTCATCGTCTTTCCTTTTTGCCCTTAATTATTTAAATTATAAAGCGCACTCCATACTGTCTAAGCATGTTTGTTCATGAACGAGGCAATGATTAAGATACATTGTAAAGTACGAAACAGATTTTCTCATTTTCCATATTTAAATATTATATCTAACGATCAAAAAGAATTGTTTAAATGGATGATAAAGTAAGAAACAAATAAATCGCAATGTTTCTTCTCTAGATATCGCTACACTTGGATGCGATTTGTCAAGTGGCGCTGATGTTGCCTGTGGTGGCGCTGGCGTATGAATCTCTCTTTACGTTTTCGGCGGTCGTACTTCGCGTCGTGTTAAGCGAAGTATAAACTTTTATATCCATTGTGATATAAAGCATCCGTTAGATTTTCTGTTAAAACAATGGTGCAAAAGAAGGTAAATCTACTTCATCGTCAAATCGAAACAATATTTCTCATACACGTTGTTTATTATTGTGAATCCCGATGACTCGCTCTCGGCATGTTTTGTAGACGCTATAACGTTATAAATATGTTTCAGTTCTACATATTTCGTCGTAATATTTAACTAACTATTACTTTTATAAAATATTCTAACCAATGTGATGTATTAAAATTGGAGAGACATAAATATTTAGCGTTTGTCGAACGTGCTAATATTTTTGTTCGTTGAGGTTAACCATAACGTTTTGAACATATTTATATTGTTTTCAATAAAGCGCTTGCAAATGTACCATAACATATATATTAAGCGGCGTTACATTTTTATAAACACTTTAGCCGAAGAAGAAGGTAGGAAAGAAGGTGGCAGCTGCCCCACTGGCAGTCAAAAAGGTTGAACCCAAGAAGAAAACCAATCCCCTATTCGAAAAGCGCACCCGTAACTTTGGTATCGGTAAGTTATCAATATTCAATATATGCAACTCAACTGTCATTTATTGATTCACTCTATTAGTAAAAAAAGAACTTATTGTATAGGACAGGACATTCAACCTGCTCGTGATCTCAGCCGTTTTGTGAAATGGCCCAAGTACATTCGTATTCAACGCCAAAGGGCGGTGTTGCAGAAGAGGTTGAAAGTACCACCACCAATCAACCAGTTCACACAAACGTTGGATAAACAGACAGGTAAATTATGCAACTTTAGCTAAGAACAGCGTTCAATAAAATAAAAAAATTGTTCAGTTTAAATGTTTAATATTGAATATTGTTTTTCTGTTACAGCCACGCAATTGTTCAAAGTACTGGAGAAATATAGGCCTGAATCAGCTGCCATGAAAAAAATGAGGTTAAAAGCTAGAGCTGAACAGAAGGTAGCAAAGAAAGAAGATACGCCAACCAAAAAGCCCAATGTATTGCGTAGTGGAACGAATACTGTAACCACGCTTGTTGAACAGAAGAAAGCCCAACTTGTTGTGATTGCTCACGATGTAGACCCCATTGAGGTGCATATCCATTTCTTATACTAACAAATCTAATGTGTAATTGTTTTATCACAATGATGCTTGAATTTCTTCGTCTGAGAATATCCTTGATACAATCAATTTTATTCAGAGGATGATACATGACACTGAGTGAAATACATCCATAATATTACTTGAAACCAGCATGTCGTTATTGTCTATAAGTACATTACTTTTATTGCAGGTTGTTCTCTTCCTACCAGCCCTTTGTCGTAAGATGGGTGTACCTTACTGTATTATAAAAGGTAAAGCGCGTTTGGGACGTCTTGTCAGGCGCAAGACTTGCACTACAGTAGCTTTGACGCAGGTATGCATTCTTAAAAAATATTTCCATGTACTGAATTGTAATTTATAATTTGTAAAATGATGAACAAACATAGAGCCAATCCAATGATAATATTCGTGATATAATCAACAATATGTATCTGATAGAATTCTATTATTTTTTATTTTTCTTCTATCATAGTTCCTGTAATCCGTATAATAACAGGGTTTTTTTTTGCTTTTCTTTATTTCAGGTGGATTCTGGTGATAGAGCTAACTTCTCGAAACTCGTCGAAGCTATCAAGACAAACTTCAACGACAGATACGACGAAATTCGTCGCCACTGGGGCGGTGGCCTTTTGGGCAGTAAATCTGCTGCTAGGATAGCTAAGTTAGAGAAAGCGAAAGCAAAGGAACTTGCACAAAAGCAGGGTTAACATCCATCCTGCTAATTGAAAATTGTTTACTACATATAACAATAAAATTGAAAACCAAACCTTCCGTATTGTTCTATATGACACGTCCCTTAATTAAGTTATTAATCATTTTGTAAAACTACGATTAATCATAAAATACACTGTATAAAAACCAATTTTTACTTCGTTATGATAAAGAAAAAAAATGCTGTTGCTTTTTATTATTCAATTTTTATATGGCTATAACTACAGTAACGATAAGATATATGGCCACCGTACGAGAACGTGTTTTTCGAGATTTAATCGGCGTTTTTCTGATCCTGGCTCTGCCGTGTATACATGAAGGGGTGGAAATGCGGCAGAATAGAAGGCCTGCCTCGAGCCAGCAGTTCCAGGAATTGTTGGGGGATACCTTGCAATCATATACGTGAACAGATTACTGGTCGTATACCTGGACATTACTGTATATTTCATTCGAGTTTCCACAGGGGTAATCCGTTCGCTAGTGGACACAAAGGCTGCTGCTGAACACTCCCGCTGCGACGGTATACATCATCTGTCGCAGAAACAATTTGACTTTTGTTAAACTGAAGCAAGGTATGCTGATCACATGTACCGACACTGAGTTGTAGCAGCCTATTTGACAGTAGTTTTGTGTCGACTAACGAGTGGATCGCCCTGTACAGTTACAATTTAAGTTTCATTATAAAACATATTCATATTCGTTTTTTAATTAATTTTTCCAATCTTTTTATTCGTCCCGCTTCGTGTTCTGGACTATCTTGAATTACATTATTCCTAACATCATGTGGAATATCTATATTTTCAGGCTGCTTAAATTGTTCCAGTAATAAAACTTGTTCTGTTTTCTTCAGGCCCTATAAATTAAAATTTTGGTACAAAAAATAAAAAACGAATTAATCTAAGTGTTTATAACAAAAATTGCCACCTTCATGTCTAAAATTTTTTGAAATTCTGGTGCCTGTAAATCTGGAAGACGTATTCTACATTGCTTTACGAAATCCTTTGGAGATTCTATGGGTGACATTACGATTTTGAGGATCATTTCGGCACTGGCCATACCTTTCACTACTACCTGTTTGTAATAAAAAAGAATCGTTGAATTATTATTATTATTATTATTATTATTATTAGTGCGATCTGATATGGAAATATACAGATCAACGTAATTTACTTTAGTGTAGGTTGCTGGTGCTTTTCGCTGAACTTGGTATCCTGTTGATGGAAGATCTAAGAGGGCAGTTTTTAGCATGTGTACATCCAGCAGTAATTGTTCGGCACCCACAGTATTTAATGGTTTGCATTTATACAGCTGCTGCACTAATTTAACTATAAAAGAACTACACAAGAAAAAAAATGAACATTACATTTTTTACAACATTATATAATATATTCTATTATTTATTAATGGTTTTATTACCTTGCGAACTTAACGCAGAGTTGTGTGAAGTACTTTCTGCACGAAGACAATCTATCTCTGATAGTAGGTATTGTTTGACGAAGATGTGCCACGATAGTATTAACATAATTACTTTGGTCCCCAACAACTTCTATCGCACTCCATTGAACCTAAAATAATTTATTTTAGGCCATGATTGCTTCCTTTTTCAAAGGATCAAGTATAGCAAATATGAAATTGTATAAACACCTTTGTCATTGCAGTTAACGCTGATTCGCATGCAGATTCCAAATCTTGAACGAGCAGTTGTATGCAATTCGATATAACGCTTGAAATTGAAAAAAACGGATCATAAATAACGCAGTTCTGGCAAAAAACCAAGATATATAAATGTTCAAAAGTATGGTAAAAAGAATATATACCGAGCACGTACTTGTGAAAAATATCCTGTTCTTGAGATAAGTTAATTTTTTCAGCATAATATTTATCTGTCTTTTCTCGAAGCTTTTCTTCCAGTTGTTGCGTTGTTTCTAGACAATATTCAGCTGTCGTTAGTATACTGAAATGTAATTTAACGTTATTTCTTTTAAACTAGGCTGTAAGAAGGTGCTACTGGTTAGCAAATCTTTACCAGCATATACGTGACTGCTCTTCTTTGCTGAATCTAGTATTTTCACCTTCCTTCAAAAAACTCTGAAAATTTTGTATAAAGCCAGATGTCGATAGATCTCGGAAGTCACGTGTTATACTACTCATACTTGTAGCAATTCCTGCACCACCACCAATTCTGTAACAAATTCTAATGATTAAGAATCATCAATAGTATTACCTCGTATTAACGTAAGGAACACATTACTTACTTAGGCAAGTTGTTTTGCAATATCTTAAGGGCATATTCGCGTAGGTACTTTTGAAAAGTTTCGGCTAAACTCAACATAATCAAGCCTGTGCTAAGTTGCGTACATTGCAGCATACACTTTTTATAAAATACAAACAAATCAGCACACGATGACAAAACGCTGCTAGGACCTTCAATGCCATCGCAATCTTTAGCTCCGGGCGGTTGTGTTTTTGAGTCGGTTACAAATTTGTCCATTAGATCTGCCAGATTTCTATCTAGACTCTCGATATAAATGTTTAAGTATGGCTCGAAACATCCTCCTATTAGATTAGAAAATGGTGATGGCTTTGACTTTTCATTTTGTACCTAACACATAACATAGTGTTTAAACGCAGGGCTTGAAATATTTTAACATTATACTTTCAAAAATAAGATACCTGCTCATTTTCTTCAAAGGGATTGCCTGGAACTTTATCAGTCGTATCTGTATTAGTAGGAATCTTTTTATTTGTTGCATCCACATTCTCCAAAGTAATTCCGCTAAATCTTTTTGCTAGTAAAGATTCGAAATTGCTAGTCCTTTGAATTGCATAAAGTAATAATTTTACATCTATTTCAGATCGTCTTTTATACATAAACTTTGTAAGATCTTCGCGGGTTACGTGACAAAATTGCACAGCAATGCGTTCTGAGATTTCCCAGTCTTGAGGAAAGATTGTACCAAATTTTGATTCGAAATCAAGCAGATGCTTTTTTATCCATGCGTATCGTCGATCTATCTTGTCCAACCATGCAAAATCTTGATTTTCATCAAATAAATGTGCGTATTCTTGTAATTGAATACCTACGAACCATGTGAGTAGATCTTTCCTTAAAAAGAACAGAAAGACGAGGTATATAATGTTAATTGTGTAACAAAAAGGATGCTTGAATATTTTAAATAACATTACATACTTAACCTTGGGATCTAAAACAGATAGCACTAAACACCCTTCTGTGAGTTGATTAAAATATTTGGGATTTTGACCAGAAAATGCTTGCTTGAAATCTGCTGTGATTTGTTGGGCCAATTCAACATGAATTTGACGTACCTGTAGATCAAAATATTAATGAAAACCTTGCACATAATACTACTGCTATTCAAAGAACTCATATATTGCATACTTCATCCGACAACTGTTTTACTTGAGGTATATCCATGTAGCTATTAAAATGTTGCATTACTTCCATAACAGCTTGCAATGGTAAAACAATTTCTCCGTATTGCTTCTTTTGGGTTAATACCCTAAAATGAAATAAAATATAATATTGTAAGAAAATGTTTGTCGGTTTTTATTAAATGCGACATTTAGAAAAATTATGAAAACATTACTTCAAAGTATCTACACCGTCGACAAGCATATGTAAATGATTTAATGCTGTTATTGAAGCAGTGAGATTTCTTTTAGCAAAATCCAGTTGCTTAATATCTCTCGTTATTTCTTTTACTACTTCTTCGGATTGTTCTGCTTTATCTTTTATGTCTTTGATATGTACGAATAATTGTTTTATGACTTTCTGAGCATCTTCTAATGCTGCTCTCCCATCTTGACCTACATTAGTCTGTCCACGTACCACTGAACGAATTTCTTTGTCAATGGTACGTATCTTTGATCCCATATTATTTACGACATCGTCTATATTCGAGAGTGACTGTTCTGTTGGGAACAGTGAATTTATATAATCTACCACATTGAAGTTTGGTTGGTCCAGCGGATCTGTACTGGGTAAAACCTGGTAATCGAACAATTTGTTAATGTTTCATTTAACACAAAGAAAGTGTTAAAATCGATCTAAGAAAACATGAATAGCAAAGAAAGCAGATCTATCTCATTTATTGAATTGATTATGATATGGCCGTTATTATCTATTAAGTTTTATATTGATCGATAGGAAACTTATAAAAATTAGATAAGAGGCAAAATAAATGAGTCAGCCTACGAGGAAATGTTAACTATTTCTGGAGGATAAGTGACAGCATTATAAACATATTTTTGACAGTTTCACTGTATACTTAACCTGTTCGATCACATTCTGAACATTCGGTGGAAAGGTATAAACAGTTGAATTCAAATCGTCCAAATCATCTTCTTCATGTCCGTTCATTTCTATTTTTGCTTCAATACCACCTATGCAATTCATACGTATTGCATGCTAAATGTTTTCACTTTAGGCGTATGACAAACGGTCGCGTAAATGGATTACATGAACGACATTACTATACACCTATCGTTCATTTAAATACATTTTCTACGCCTTGCCACGTAATAACAGAATATGTTTTGTAATAAAAATAAATGATAATAAGTCATTAATCAAATTATATGCAGAGGTATCCAATTGTGTGACAAATGTCATATTACGATACAACTTGCATCGTATAGCGTGCATTACCAATTCAAACTAAAAGTATTAGAGGAGATATGAAACTCTGGCGGCAAAAAAATATTTAAAACTTTGTAGAAAGAAATTGATACTGATAGTTTTATTATTTTCCAGTCTGCTCATAAACGGTGTTCAGTTGAAAATCATCGGTTACTGAAGTAGTAAGTTACTAAAGTAGCTTTGCTACTTATTTTGATTACGAGACACTATCTTTTCGTCAAGTCTAAACATTGGTTTAATTGCATTTTTATTTGTAAAATCCAGTTAATAGAGTTTGAGAATCGTATAACTACATATTTGTTATTCTTCTTAGTATAATAAATTATCTAAGACTGCAGCTTTGTTGCTCAGCATTCACTTTGACTTCCTTGAATCCCTTTTTGCTCTGAATAACCCCTTTTGTACGGAACTATCTAGACGCCCGTAATTAATATTTAAATTGTTTTTCTTCATATTTCTTTCCCTTTCATTTGACACCTCACGGACTCAAAAGTAATCATCAGGCGTTTAGATATAAAATGTATAATTAACATCGCTTTTAATAAGGTGTCGGTAACATTGTCAGTGACGTGAATGATATCTCTAGAGCCCCACCACTGCGTAAAAATGTACGTGGCGCCATTTCGCGTTTGCGGCCGTTTTCGCAGTTTGTCGCGCCTTTAAAACCGAATTTCCGGATTACATCCCTAATTTGAACAATTGCGTTTTTCTCGGCTTCTAGTGCGTATTTTACGCTCGTATTTTACGTGCGTAATTACGAAAAAGGCCACAAACGCGAAATGGTGCCACGTACATTTTTACGCAGCGGTGGAGCTCTAGAGGTATCATTTCCAAATCCCTGACAATGTTACCGACACCTTATTAATGGTGATGTTAATTATAAATTTCATGTCTCAGCTCCTGATGGTTATTTTTGAGTCCGTGAGATGTCAAACGAAAGGGAAAAGATTAAGCTACTCGCCTGCAATTATTTCGTCGTTGTCACTTTCTCCTGTTTCACGTAAATATTATTTAAATTTTTTAACTCTTTATAACAAAACCATCGTGCACGGAATATGGTTAACACCTATTGGAAAGTAGCTTAGATTTCTAACTTATGATAACTGCAGCAAAGAACAAAGACATATGTTTAAAATTATTCAATTTCTATTGCTAATATAGTGAGCGCTATGATCGTTTTCTATAATTTGTCGGTAACGTTGTGAGTGACGGAAATGGGGTGGGTTTCTCGAATCACCGGGAATTCCGGCCGAAAAAATACACCGTCTGATTAGTCTATTCCTATATCTCGTCGGTGATCTAACTAAAAAAATCCATTAGATTCTAACAGTATCCTTTTTGATTGTCGTTTTACATCGCTTATCTTATGCTAAATCCATTTACGAATCCAACTCCAAAGATTGTTCGATAACAGAAACGATAGCGAGTGTCCGCTCTATATGTTACATTCCATGGGAGTTGGTCGAACGATCGAAAAGCTTGGTCAGTTGTAGCGCCGACTCGGCTCGAAGTTGTGTAGTTTAAAGGCACACCACTGTACAAACTAGAAGCACGTTTTTTTCGTATTGAATTACGTAGAGACAGTAATACTTTGCATAGAAAAGACGCGAACGAATTCGTACAACAATGTCTCGTCAATCAGCACACTGGGGAAAATTCGTACTCGTATATATTTTACAATTATTTTCATGTAAGTTGCACGCAATCGTAAACACCCACCCGGCCAGTTCATTCTGTTCCCGGACAGTGGAAGTAATCGTTTGTTTTTCCAACGAAATTTTATATGTCATATTATTCCGAACATAAATGTGATTAGCCGCTATTAAAATCTATTTGATTTTCACAAATTTAACCATCGATTTTCAACGAAACAGTAACTTGTTCAAAGTTTGATTTTTCGGAGTTAAAATGACAGGGGTTGTTTTAACATTATACTATTTCATTCTGAATAGAAGAATGGATGATTGTGTTTAGTGAAATACTCAACAAACTGCGATGTCATTTATATAAATTATATTGCGAATTTAATGATCCGTACGCATTATCAGAATAAGGAGGAGGCAAATTACAATCAAGTTAACGAATTTATGTCCTTACAAGTTCTCTTAATCTAAAAGCGTGCTGCTAATCGATTGCATATTAATCTAATTAGGCGGTTCCAGCGAAGTACCGAATGGACAAACGTGTTTACATTTTTCGCGGTATTTTTAAACCTATCCTCGTCACGGTTACGCATCTTGCGTATGGATATTTCTATTCTCATTTGATAAAATCGTCATATTGATCACAAATTTCTACCAGTGACACACATATCTGTGCAAGTCGAAATCCAGTGCAGCGCGTTATAAATGGAAGTCACTTGACATTTGGCTATCCCTTCAATTACACCAACATATTCTTAGATATTTAAACAAGCCATCTTACCAGAAATTAATCCGCACTTAATTCAATCTAATCTTACCGCTTTCACGCACAAAAAAAGAACAATTAACAATCGAAATAATTCCAAACATTTATTATGCCTTAATACTCGCGACCAGTGTATACAATAATTATCTTACATTTCATTGTTTCGACCGAAATAATACAACCACCCTTCGGTTACATCATTACCATACAGCGTACCACGTAAAACCTATTACCGCTCCTCGTTACGTCACGCCAGTTTTCAACGACCATCCAAACCCTGATGGAATTTTTAAGATGCACAGTCAACGGAGCCGTGAAAACCGCTTCTGTCTCGGCCATTTACTCGCTTCCTTTTTTTCTTTCCCTTTCATTTCACACACATACGTCACCCCTGCCGAATTCCGCTCGTGAAACGAACGGTATTCGAAAACGTTCTGACGCGAGTGAAAAACCGATTAAAAAATTCTCAAGCGTGCACACGCTGCGCCGTCGATTGACAGACGTCGCGGATTTATTTCTTCCTTCTTTTCTTTTCGTTTGTCGTCGAATACGTTGCTTTCGTAACGTCTCGAAAGCCCCTGGAATATCTTGCGCGCGTGTTAGTAACACGCGCTTTCAGTGATCGATACAGTAACACCTCCCAGCAACAGGGTTCTGCCACAAGTAGTTATAGTCAACCGAAACCTCTCCATTCTTCCGTACAGTTTCATTAACCCCGTCGTATTTTCGTCGGTGGATCGTTTCATCGTATACGATTACTTTTCCCTCGTCGAATCAATCATTTACTGTTCGGAATAATCGTTTGCGCAACGATTAGAATCGATATAGTTTAAAGGATCGTAATCGAATTAACGTGGAGAAAGTTGACGTTGGTTCAACTACTCCTTCGACGACCTAAATTTCGTCGAAGAACCCTCGAAATAATAGTCACTTCCCTTCCGACACGTTAGATTGCGTCGATCAACCGGTTATGAATGATTGCTGGATGATGTTGCCCGGTAATTGTTGCTCGACTTGTTACGTTGACTCGTCGGGATCAAGCGTTTAATTAATCATTGTACGTGTAAATTACATTGGCCAATGCGTTTCGTGCTGTACCGGGAAAATTGCATTGATTCGGCTACGGGGTGGATTTTTAATGAACAATTTATAGAGATGCGGAGGATTTTTTAATGTTTGACGTGGTACTTGATTTCGAAAGAGTTATTAAGGATGTTTAGATATCAAGTTTGACATCTAGTTTAAGTATTGGGATATATTGGGATATATAGATTTACTATACATTTGCCTGTTTATCAGGGATAAAATTTGAACTTTACCATTTGCTATTATTTCCCCTTGGAAACAACATATTTTTAATTCAATACGTGGCAGTTCTTCTTTGTCGAAAAGCTGATTATTAATCTTTATTTTTGGTCTAAGTATTATTATATATACCGAATTGACAGATACAAAATGATTACAGTATGTTACAATAATTAACAATTACGAATATAATGTTTTGCTACACGTCTGTTGGCTTTTCTATCGGAGATTAAATCTTAATTTTAATATTTGCTCTTATTTTTCCTTGGAAATATATATTTTATCTTAATACGTAGCGGTTATTCTTTGTCTAGAAATTAATATCCGTTTCGGTGATACTTGATTCGTATGTATACATATATACACCAAAAGTATGAAAAGCAAAGTCTGAACCATTTACACGATTTGTCCGTTACTTTTTACTACGGTTATTATCCTAACGCTGTGCACTCACTATTTGATATTTTATTGCAACCGCATTCGAAATATTTCTTGTCACCGTGGTTGTTTAAAACGTTATTTAAACAAACACTCGAACCGAGAGATGCGATTTGCTTCATCGAACGTAGCTGATGTTTGCGTACGACGTTTAAAGTTTCACGCCATTGACCGACTAGAGCTTCGGAGCTCGTTATTTTGAACATAAATTAATTAACGATATTTGTCGCCGGTGATGTTGCGCAGGATGCATGTGTCCAATCGTAACGAGGCAAATTTCGCGCATTACATTATGCGATTTCCGTTCTGCGTTAAACCGCGACTGTGTATATCATTTGTAACCGCGAATAATGAGGCATCTGAGATTCGTTAAATTAATTATTACCGAAACACAACAGCGGTGGCGCTACTGTTAATAGCATATTATGTTATCGTATCATTTATTTTATTCTCGTAAAATACGGTGCATCGTGATTTTATATTTAGGATTTATTTCGTATTTTCGCCCCGAATAACCGGTTGTTGAGATTTTGTAGTTTCCGGAAATGTGTTTCGCAGTTCGTGAAACGAAAAATATTTTTATACCGTTTTACATTTTTACGTATTACACTCGAGCCGGATTCACCAAAAACCGAAGAAATAAAGCTAATGTTTTCGTGGGGGAAAAATTGCCTAAATAAAAATATGATATCACGGTATTTTATTTCAACGACGAAAATTAAACGGCGTATTATAATAATATGTATGCGAAGTTTTATTAAAAAGTAAAGTTAACGTTTCTTTACAGAGAGATATATTTTCGAAGAACAAATTGTACTAATGACCGTTTACGGTGTTACAAAGGAATATTTACTTGTCGAACGTTTTACAAATTCGACAACGTATATTTCACAGGGAAAATTAACAAACACGTGTCAGATTAAATTCTCTCCATTTCTGTTTCCCTCTTTCCTTTTAACTTTCCCTTCTTATTTCGAAAATATGTTTCCTCTTAAATAAGATATCATTGTCTATGATTTTCAGATGCAACTTCCACGGTGCATGTACGATTGATAGCACCGTACTACGTAACATACGGCAGTACAGCTACTTTGCATTGCAATCATAGTGTCTCAGATGACCTTTTGCATAAAATCGAGTTCATGAAGGATGAAAAGAAGATATTGCAATACATAAAGGATAGGACGCCGCCGTTTAAAGAATGGGAGATAGGCGGCGCAAACATGGAGGTGAGTTTCATGGAATTAACGCACACCGTCCCCACCTGCCTTTCAATTATACAGTCTTTAAGCAATTGCCCAGTCATACTAGTTGAACCCATTACCTCGAGGAACGATAATCTTCAAACTGATACTTCTTTTTCGTCGCAACAAAATACTATTGCTCGGAGATTGTACCGGGGTTCCTGTAGAATTTAACGCGAGAGTATGACTGGCATTTAATTCGGAATATTTCTCGTATTGAATATATTTCAATAATAGAGTTTATAGTGTACCATTGTGTTTTACATCCATTTCATTTTATGTGAAACTTTTATGGTTTAACGTTTCGTTTTTATCAGTACAATTCAGTTTTTACTTTTAAACATTGTTAAGCGTGGTGCTGCTTGGGATATCCGATTGTATTTACTTTATTCGTAGAATTTAACAAGCTTAGCGTGTCCTTTTTAATACTGCAAACTTGCTTTAGAGTTTGTTATATCGATTCATATTTTCTTTCAGCCTCGTTTAAGTTGATACACGTTATATCAACGTTCTGCCTCCGAATAGTCAGTCGTCGTGCATATGATACAGCCATATATTTTCGGCCTCAAAGTTTCATTTTTATTCTCGCTATAAGCGGAAGTTTAGTATGTTGAAAAATTTGTGACTTTAATCTCGGCGCCACTATTGATTTTCTATTACCGTCATTTTATTTTCACTTATTTACGCTTCTATCGGAAAAAGATTGTGCCGAAAACTTATCTCGTCGTTAAGCCCACCAATGACTTTATACTTCATTGCACACGAGTAAATTTGTTATTTCCCTTCGCCACTGTTTCTCGAATTTCTGTGTACAGCAATTTACGTAGCGTGTTCGAAATAAGTGTAACTCTGTGCGTATAATAATAGCTGTACGAGAAACTATTTTTAATGATATCCATGCACGAATATTGCACATGAAAAAGTAATTCATTGGTCTAATGCATTTAACTATTCCGTGATATCTTGATAGATGATCGCGTGTTTAAGCTACGTCCCGGTTTCCCGTAAGATTCTTGTTTTCTGTTGTTCGGAAAAGTTTTTTTTTTTTTATGTCTTGAGACGAGCACAATCGATATTGCTTTTCTATTCAAATACTCTCTATTTCTGTTCTTGCAAGTTCTTTTACAACTATTACTTTTATTTATGACAACTAACAAACGTCCTATGTTGATCGAAACCGATTATGTGAACATTGAAGGAAAATGCGTCGGACGAGCATTCTGCAATAATAGTAGAAATAATAACAACAGCGACGACAATAATGACAGCAACAAGTTATTGCAAAACATTAAATAACACGAGTAGTAATAATAACACAATTCGCCAATATACCTAAAAAGATGCACAATGGCGTGAACTGCGCGAGAAGCAATTAATTATACAATACCAATGTATGGAAGTCAGAATAACATATCGCAGTAATTATGTCCAATTGAATCAACCTTTGATCAAACTGCGAAACCTTTTTTTCCTTATTTGTTTCAACCATGCACTTGCGTACGTCGTGCTACAATGCTATATCGTTATTATTATTATTAGTATCGTGGATTATCTAGAGTATCTACTGTTTACCTTGTTTATATGCATGTACTTATATCGTGCGACAAAGTCATATTGATATCGTTACAGCCATTTTTATTATTACTGCAACACACGCAAAATCGTACTTGACGAAAATACCTTACCTACATTCCTGTTCAACAAATAGAAAATACGGTGGTCGTCGCTGTTTGCAAAGTTCAACGGACATGTATGGATATATGTATGCACATATCGTTGGCCTACCGTTAAATCGAAGGCGTATGTGGCTGTCTAGGCCAAAAATAAATTATCCAAGCCGTCTGGTCTGTTTAATACTGTAAATTCAAACGCGTCCGAGTTTAACTTTGAATTAATATTTTACAAGCGGATCACGTTCGAAAGACGCTTCAACTGAATCGGAACGTTTTCGGGGGAAATTACAGGCTTATATACGTATGGGTGTTGAATCTGTTCGAGTAGCGTTAGCTAATTAATCGTTTAATTTACAGTCGGTTTGCTTTCGGCGCACCGTCGCGTCGCATCGACAAAAGCTCAGTCGATTTGGTTAACGATAACTTTCCATTTAAACCACGAAAATTTTAATCCCGGAGGGAAGAAAATTCATTTTTCCAAACATTTCCAGCATTCATTTCAATGAAGAGTATAATTCGTTCGAAAAGTTTAATTTCCTCTAAAATATATATATAAACATTTCTCTCAGAACCGAATGAAATTGTTGATTAAATTTAGAAGCGCAAATATTCATTTTCTTTTTATGATAAAATATCACGGCTACTTATGTGCAAAGTATGAAACGGACGGAGAAACTAATACTTTCCGTTCGTGTACTTTCACAATTTCCATGCCTGAGTATCTTTAATAAAATGCCTGTTAAGTCGTTATAAATACAAGCCTTAAAAAACAAAATGTCGTGCCGTATTTTATCGGCGTGATAAAGTTAATGAAATCTTTAAACGCTTCCAAGAAATCTTCTCGTTTACATTTCTTATTTTACATTTCGTTCAATCTGTTGTCATAAGTATATGTATACAACTGAAAATTATGTGGCAGCACTTGTAACAGGTGGTCCGATGATGTTTACTGCGTAAATTATAGGTGTTTTCGGTGTTACTTTCACTGTTACGTCCTTTTATTACCTTCATACTGTACCTTTTTATCCCCGTGGCCGACCGTAGCCGTCCCATTCTACTTGCACGGTCAAACGTGGCGTTACCAGCGCTGTCCGATCAGATACGGCGTTATACTACTTGCCCGGCAAAGTTATAATTAATTCAAGCTCGTTCGTTCATTCTTTCGCGAACAAACTTTTCGCTTCTCGCTCGAATCTCCCTTGACATATTACTTTTTCAACGGTGTCGCATTATCGTTCCGTCTATTAACCAAGTAAAGAAAGTAGAGCGACATAAATGTTCACGAGCCGATAGTTCGACGATTATCGGGGGGGTGAAAAGTGTGGTTGCGATTAACAAATGAATAATCGTTAAACAAATTAACCCGCCATCCGCAATGCCGTTCGTTGTTTTCGTTCGGCACGATCCTAACGGAATAAGATATACAATAAATCCACCGCGATATCCGGCCGTGTTCGTTGTATTGAATATTCATGGTTTGCATATTATAGAGAATTGAATAAAAAATTAATATAGTATGCGGTTGAGTGCATGGAAATGCAACGCGTTCGTGCATGACGTTTAGACCGTTTCACGATATGCATAGAAACTGTTCGCGTCGAAAGAAAGATGAATGAGTAACCCCTCTTTCTCCTTTCATCCCCTTCGCCTATAGTTGCGTATGTATGTATGTACGTATAACGAGAAATTTTCGATAACAGGAACAACCGAAACGTTGCGTTCGGATACTATTGGAATTATGCGAAGTGTGGTTATCTATTGTTAAAGTTAATAATCTGTTTGCTCTGTCGGCCAACGGTCAAAGGCGGCTTATCGTATATACAACAATACGCTAAATTACGCGGGGATGCAGCGAACGCCCTCGAAATGAACAGTTATATTTGATAATATGTATATTTACTCGCGTTGTGCAATTTTGCACCTGTTGTATTAAATCGAAACACTTTGCTCGATTGTTTCGAACGGTGTTTCAATCTATTATGCAGTGGTCTCAAATATACTGCGTAACTGTGTAAAGTTTGTTTGCAATCGAAGCAACAAGAAGGATTATGTCAATTATATGATCTGAATTTAATCAAAAGTTAGAATTGTTTTGCTATTTATTGAATTCTTAAGATATTTGTAAATATAATTTTTCTAATGTCTCGAGAAATTGTTTATACGCCGTTTCTAATATTTCGTCTTTATTCCTGAGAGATTAATTCATTACAAAATTGAGAAATCATTTTGTCGGTTAAAACTTACGATCATTATGCTACGGGGCCAAACAACGAGATACTAATAATAGTATTAATTAGTATTCATTGCGAGTATACTACCGCAAATTTTCTATCCTTTAGCATGGTTTATAATTTGGAAACAGAATAACAATATTTCTTATATACCAACCCGATATACATTAAATTTCAAATAAGATGATTATTACTGGAGATTCGAAATCTCGGCGAATTTGGCATTTCACTTTATCGCAGCAATTACAAACAAACCTCTTTCCGTTTTCATTCGAGGGAATCGAGCCATTCAGCCGTCGATATATTTATGTTATCACTCGTACAAACAATCCGAAGAACAAAGTTGCAATAATTAATTATCTTAATAATATTTGACCGAATTCCTTGGACTTTCTTCATGACCATTCTACCTCCAACAAAATTACTATTAAAATCACGCTAACAAGGAAATAGTTATCTAAACAAGTAATCCAAACCAATCCTTTCCAACGAAAATTCAATTTTTCTCCAAGACTGCCAATTCGGCGGGCGAAAATCATCTTGAGTAACACAAATGTCCGCATAATATGCCCTCAACTTTTACCGCCGAGATCAGAATCACCGGGTTGTAGATTTTTTCCACGCCGCCCATAAAACAGCCCCGCTTGAAAGGAGCGGAACGTTGTTGATCGCAGAGGCTGAGTTCACATTGTGTTAAGTTTGCGCCAAGATCCGTGCATCGTGCAAACGATTTGCTTTGCGTTTGCGAGCCGCATTGTGCCCGAAACGTCACGTGCAACCTAGAAAAAGTGACGCATACTCTTTATCGGCCACTAAACGCGCGTGCACTGTTTACCCTGTTCCCCGTGACACATATCCGCGACGATAATACGACCAATGCGGCGGGTGGACATTGCAGTTCAGAAGCGTGGCAACTTGAATAACCGTAAGGATGAGCAACGAACGGCAAACAGAATTATCCCCTTCTACTCAGGAGGGAAAAGAAAGGGGTAGTATTATTCAGTCGGTGGTCCGCGCTTGTTTAATACTCGATTGGTTTCTGCAGTTCTGCGGCAATCTCTTTCAAACACCGATTACCATTCTTTTCATCCTTTTCATGCGACCCTTGTTCACGCATTTTAATGAAACAATGGACGATGAAGGTCGAGTAACACTAGAGATGGGAAATGACAATCGTTTTGCGATGGGGGTTGCGAATAGGCTACTTGCACGTGTATTTAAATACTTCTTCAGATATGATCAATCGGATGATTATAGGTAAAGGAGGTTTGAGGATGTATCGTTTAATTAAAGGTTTATAAAGCACAGGCTTAATGTCATGTTCATTATAAGTTACGACTGTTAAATACATGTATTTAATTTCCGTTTTACTACATACAAAATTCGAAAATTATCAGCGTTATACGAACCATTGACGAATCTATATAAATGATAGTTCAATTGCAAACATAAATATATAAGAGAAGTTATGCTAAGTATCGCAATTTATTCTTTCCCCTTGTTTGCTAATAACGCGTTCACTAAAATTACACCGTGGATTCGCTATAAAAATCGCCATTAATAATAATTATACGTTCATACCGGGCTCTGATTATGATAAATTGTAAAGTAGTACCTCCTAGGGAAAGCCTGGCTAAAATATTGTTTACTTATACGCTCCCTAACAACGTTTGCTGCACTTTACCTTTAAAGCGTATACACTTTCACTCCGTTATCCAATCTTGCTTCACGATCCCCTATATTACTTCATTTTCCGTAGTCTCTCCATAAAAACTCAGCACTGTAACATATCGTGTTCGGTGCACAGGAGAACAGTCGTAAAAAAGAAACAAGAATTTTTTCAACCACGACCCCACGCGTGGGCGTTTCCATGACCTGGAATTAAATAAAACATCTCTTTCCATTGAGACTTATTGTTAGCCGCCAGTCCGTTACCAGAGGAAATTGAAACTGTACACGACATTAAAGTAATCTACTGCGTATTATGAGACAGTATGAAGAGGTAGACATCTTCAAACAGTGACTGCCACCGCGAAATAGGCTGCATCCAAGCATGCAAGTTTAATAAAACGAGTCCCCGCGATCCATGGTACAGTTTCTGCTGCGAGCAATATTTGTGATACGTTCAAATGTGATACGCGGAAATATAATAATTCATTTTTTTGGGGTTGTTCTGAAGAAATATTCATGCGGAAATTTTTCGTCTGAGAAATCGATTAATTGAAGTCGTGTTGGTACGGAACGGCTGAATGTGTTCGAATTGTTCCAATTATCGAACGTTTCGGGTTGTAAGTAAGTTTTACGCGAGAAACAATGCTCAATTTATTGGGTATTATTATACGATAAAAGTACACGTTCTTTAACAAATTTGTTTACCTCTTCGGTTTAGTAATCTATCTTCGCGTCCTTTCAAAACAGTTAAATTGCATATTTTCTACAAAGTTCCTAATTCTATAGGATTACTTCCCTTTCGTGTTTTCTACCAACGGAGTACTGTTCCTGATGCTATAATAATAGCTCACGACGATGAAAGAACCTTAGTTACATCGTCCTTCTCATCGCTTCTTCCGTTAAAAGATCCCCTTAATCCTTGGAACGATTTCTTCGCCACTTATATCCTTCATTTTATCATTCGCTAAGGGAAACGATGGAAAATAATCGCGTCCGCATAATTCACAATATCAGAGAGGAACATTTAATTAAATTACCAAATGCGCGGTAATCAACGGCAATGATACAATTTTTGTTAACCATGTTTTGTTAACCATACTATCTTCCATTTGTTATAGTCCTCAATTGATTGATAAGAATGGACATTCTGTACAAGTTTCTATCTTCGAAAAAACAATCCTTTCGGCTACGTTTCTCCTTCCTTTTCATTCGTCTATTTTTTCGCCAACAACTTTTTCGCCGTTCTAACAACTAAGCGATCAGAACGATCGTTTGATCTATTTTCGAGGGATCGATACAGGCGTCCCTTTCAAGCGTACTCTCGCACGCAAGAGGCAATAATAAAGGAGAGGGCACGACGCTGAAGGGTCCGAACAAGTACCGCAGAAATAATAGTCGCGTATTATTTAATGAATCTTAGGTACCTGGTCAATTCGATCGAAAGCCATCTAGGAACGATATCTGCTATTTCTTTTCAGTACTTGGAAAATGGCACGACAATCAAATTAAAAGATGTCCGTTTCGAGGCGTCCGGCTCGTATTCCTGTCAAGTCTCGATGACGACTCCTATTTATAGCCAGGCTTCCGAAAGCGTTCAGATGAAAGTTATAGGTAAGTGAAAGTGATCACTCGTGCATGTATAATATTTCAATCGATTCTTTGAAATTCATTTGTATTAACCCTTTAGGATATCAGTTTCATGTCAATTACGATTAAGGGGTTGATTTTTGTGTTCTATGTTTTTAAACGTGTATAATCGAATTTTTGTTTCAATAATTACTACTTGTACGCCTTTATTTGTGTGAAAAAATATTTATATTTATAGTTAATAAGAGTATTGCACATTTTTGGAAGTCCAACATTCACTTACTTTTCTTGGAAAAATTATGTTGCACTATGTTAGGTTAGACGATTTATTTGAACGCAAAGAATTTGTGTCTGGCAATGTAAACGGCTACTTTGCATTTCTTCAGATTTTGCTTAAATAATATTTTAAAGACTTCCTGACGCTGCAAATGAAACAGAAAATATATTTTCCATTTGTTCCATAAAGTTTAAATATCATCGTGAAATCAGGTTGATGTAAGCAGAGATTTTACAGTTCCATTAATTCCTTCCAGTCTACGTTTGCTTGCATCGAAAATTCTTGAATCCGTTCATACTTTTATAATTCTAATAAGATTCGAACTGTAAACGTCCACACGATAGAAGTCACCATCACTCTAGTTCGCCATTTCATCGATCGATCCGTTAATTATGCAATCCGTCCGCCTGTGCAGTGCGCTAAAATCATGATAAAACGTGATGTCTTTGCAATTATAATGAGTCATTCGAGCATAAAATGCTATATGATTTGCATTGACATAAATTGCGCTAGTTGTATATTATGCATAAGTACATACATTCACCATAAAACACGAGAAGAATATATGTATACTTGGAAACCTATGAAATAATTAGTTGGAGGATGGAACAAATATAATAGTGCTCTTAATCAAGACTTACAACCAGACACTGAACACTTCTTACCATGGTTTGCAAACCGTGCAACTCTGTTCTAATTAGTGTTATGAAATTGTGCAGTACCACAGACTGAAAATCCGAAAATCACGTTCAAGAAAAGCATGTTCGTGGTTGGTGAGAGTTTAGAAGCGAATTGCACGTCCTCAGCTGCTCATCCAGTTCCTCACTTGACTTGGTATATAAATGGCAAGGAGGTGAGTAATATTTCAAAAATAACAGATAATTATTTTATCACTGATTACGCTTTTGATAATGATTGCGGGACATTGAAAATATACGATCTTCAAATCGAACAAACTGCGAATCGAATTATTGCTAAAATTTCTTTTTAATTTCATTATTACAGGTCGCATTAATGAAAACGCCAATCGCGCACAAATAATTCAATAATCACGCGAAAACTGTTTATTCCGCCAAAAATGCACGAGTCTAAATAAAATATTGCTGATTATTCAGAAATTATTCAGCTTTTTAAACGTACTAGTGTCGGACCAAAAATCGAATACCACTACCAATATTTGGTGCAACCCATATACTATTTTTACACCACAATTCCGCATGAAACTTTCCAATTAAATAGTAATAACATTTTCTCTTTTAACATATTAATTCTACACGCTCTTCCGAGATTTAACACTCGAGTTTAACTTAATATCAATATTATCGTGTTGATTAAGTTTGAGTGATTGTCATTTTTATTACATGCTCGTTTCTTCGCCTCTGGTCATTCTGATTCAGGGTTACGATATCTTTTTTTTTTTTTTGTGTGCCATGTTAGGTGGACATCAGTCTGGTAAACCACTATCCATACACGCGTCACAAGGATCAATTGATGTCCGCCACTGCGAAACTAACGATAGAGGTGTCCGCGTTACATGCAGGGGAAAATGGATATCTGGAGATCAGCTGCTATTCAACTATCCCGGATTATCCTTTGCACCACGTGCAGTATGCGGACGCCAGGATGGAAACAGTTTCGGGTAAATACTAATTCTAATTATAAATATACTCATTTTGAACGTAATTTTCAGTAAAACATTGACGCAATGCAATATTGTATATACTAGTATTTTATTATTAGCCAATCTATTTATCATTGCAATCGGAATAATTTTGAATATTTTTCACAATAATTTAATACAAATTCCATTGAAACCGTAAGCTTTGATTTAGTTTAGACTTCAAGTCCCTTTTGTAGTTCTTTCTATAATAACGAATCGCTCTTTCAAATATGTAAATATAACGTCGGTGCATTGCATTTGTCATGTGTTTGCGAAATGATTTTACAAGAATTTCATAATCAGATTTTTCGACCCTTATTCGATCCACCCCTACATATTTGCTTACTTGTATTTAGTATTTACACAAACAAAGAAACCATAGTTGAATAGACCCTATCGAAACGCTTGCATGAATCACGTACCCGTTTCATTGTATCGCGTTTTATGGTTTCAACTTGATCGCTTTACATTGAATTTCGTTTTACAAATGGAAATTTTCTGTTCATACAGGAATCGATATATTGGATTTTTTTTAACGGAATAAATAATACTATTCACCTTTTAGTCGTATAATGCAATACGCAGCTATTTCTCCATTGAGAAGCATTTTTCTGGTACAATTTGAAAGTTACCAGGCTTTCATCAGAAATTCTCCCATGTATCGCAATAAGACAGGCAAATGAATGAAACCCGTAGTTTTGAAAAGTAGGCGTTCTAATTAACCCGTTTGAAACGCTATTGCACCACTGGAAAAAAAGTCCAATTAGAAATCGCAATCACGAAATTCGTGTCTGCTTTAGAAGCACGTAAGACTAATCCCATAAATGCGCCGTGCCCGAACCGACAGTATATTATTTACATCGATTTCATTATAAATACAAAATCGTGGTAATTTTCCACAATTTTTTGTCCGAACGTGTGCCCCTTGATAAACGGGTATTGTATCGTATGAACGCGGTTAATCGTATATTTAAAATGATTCATCCTTCCAATATGTGTATTACATCTATTACGATAATACTTTACGCAAGACCAATTATCCTAGATGCAATAGAAAAATTTTAATTTGATAAATGACTGCGATATGCCCAATATCTGTCATTAAATCTATTAATCCTGTGAACGATTCTCGTATCGAGCAGTATTATTTTGCAGCGTGATTTGCACCGTTTACATTCCAATCTGCCATCGTACATTTCAATTATGTATGCATGCACAGATCAAAAAATATACAAGCACTAATCTACTCTATAAAATCCATTCAGAATTGCATTTATATTTGTTAATTTATCATTTGCCAATATTGCAAAATAATTGATTTCATTCCCAACCAAGAAAAGCTTCACCGCTATTGTTCAACCCAGTTACGTCAGTCATGTCAAACTTCATCTTTAAAAATACGTTACACAATTAATTGACCGCGTTTCCATCGAGCCTCGCGGAATCGTGTGTTTCTAACGTGAGATCTGTTTATCGGTTGTTCCAGTGCAAATTATACCCGCGCCGATCCTCGATACCTCAGCGGTGAATATCGTGCGAGGGTGGCCTCTGGCTACATTACTGTGCGTTATCTACGCGATGCACAACATCATTCCTTAATAAAAGTCAATTGCTTTAGGATAATTAAACGATGTAAACTATACGGAAAAAAAGAAATAAGAAAAAACAAAAAAAAAACAAAGAAGAAGAAAAAAAAAATGAACAAATGTGTAATATACGTAAACAAAGAGTAAGCACAAGCGGTGGAAAAAGGGAGAGCACGTGTGGAAGGTGGATATACATATATATTATATATACGTATATATAATAATATATATATATATTAAAAAACGAACAATCACAATGTCTTCCTTGATTATACCGAAATACACGGGGGCAGCGATTTTATTGTCTTGCAGAAATTTTATAACTCATATAGTCGCGGCTTCTTCGTGCAACTATTTTCGATTGTCGCTTGATATCGATCGTTATCCATTTCGCGGAAATATTATCGAATCCCGTTTGTGAATCGTTCGTTTAGTAAACGTTCTGTCTCGCAATGGACACGGCTGCTTCTTAAACGACGAGTTGAAACAAAGAAAACCAGGAAAAGAAAACGATAACGTAGTGGATAGCACAATTCGCCGGTGAATAGTGATTTTTTCTAAAAATGAAAGCATGAAACAATGAGGCACACACACACACACACGGGCGCATTTTTCTTCTTCTTCTTCTTCTTGTACACCTCGTAACGTCGACCTCAAGAATAACCCGTATTCCATCGTTCCGATGCTGTATATGTATATCTATGTTCCTGATTTCAAATCTTTTAACGACGTTGACGCTATATGAAATAGAATAATTGTTTCGTTTGTACTCGATTGACGAGAAAAAAATGATTGTATCCGCGAGAGTACATATATGGAAATACATACTGTGTTATCTATAATTTAGAGATATATCGTGCTGTATGATGGTGTTGTGGGACCTCGAGGCGTTCTCGAGAGCTTCGACGGACAGGTAACTGTTCGTTTGATCGATATATGTGTATATATTATAATAGCACTGGGGGGCGAAATTTTGTCGCATTAGTGAATATTTTTTTACATGCAAATCTGCACAAGAAGAAGAGACTTTTCCGTCAGTCATAGCTTTCGCCAGAAAATTTGCAAACATCTAACAATACCCAGTGAGCAGTATTTTTGCAGACTCCCAACTTCGATACCTTAAATATAATTTTTTCTTTTTTTTTTCTCCTTAATTTTGTATAGCTTGAATGAAAATAATATTGGCATAATATTTTCACCTGTTGATATTTGTGACGGGTAAAATATGCCACGCTTGGCCCGAAGAAACAGAAAGGGTGTTTGAATTCTATGCAAAATAATTATAAAATACTATCAGCAGTAACTAATGTGACAAAAGATTAATCCTTCTGTTGGCCAGTGTTATCGGGGACGGTGTAATGAATGTCAATTTGCAAATCGAATTTCATGATCGAAATTAAGAAGCGTAATCTCTTGTAAGTCGGTTCAATTGAACGTTGAATCCTTATATACCTTATATTGTACAGAATGTTTAAAAAAGAACCTATTGGTGTTCCTATAATAATTTACGTTATCAAAATACGTGAATATTTTTGTTGTATTATAATTATATTATATTCACTGTATCATTCGGTAACGTATCTTCTATTTTCGATTATCTTCTAGTCATTTGATTTCCTGTGGACAAACATAATCAAAGATAACCATTGTGATCGGTTATTTAACATTTTTTACATTCCTAGTTCTAGTATAATCTAAGTAAACGACGCGAAGCTAATTTAAATAAGAACGAGAATCGTCTATATATTTCGTATAAATATTATCGTGTAAACAGATATTATGATAAGTTATATAAGTATCATAAAATACGAGCTTCGCACACGTGCATGTGAACGTTTCGTTTTCAAATAACTCAGATATTTATACATATAAAAGTGCGCATAATGTGTGTTTGCTAGTAAACGCAAAGTCTAATACGAAACTTGCATCCTATCGACAAATCACAAATCAAGACTGTTGTATATTGTTAGCGGCATAATTATGCAATTCGTCGTAATAAACAAGGTTACTAATTTTTTTCTTTTTATAGTTTGTTACTACGTTTTTCGAATGGTGTCACTCGTCTGTAGAGTTTCATAGAAAGCAAAGGGATCATAGATGTTTATACAACCGTGTATAAATGATACCTTTAAGATATCTTATTGTGGGAAACAATGTCTTATTTTAACGAAATGTCATTACGAAATGGACATAATGATAGCCACAGTCGTTTAGTTATCATTGTGCAATGATATTATTGGCCATTAGTGACGAAGTAATTAATCGACTATTACGCGTAACTAAATTACAATTGACTAGTACCTACCAGAGGTCTGGAATTGCACAAACATAACGGGTTGTATATATCTTCCTTGAGCTTTGCATAATTAATTGTAATTATCCAAATTGATATTTTTAAATGCATTATCGCCTGTTCATTCTAAAAAATAGAAGTACACCTCATACCTAAGTCCCATTTTAGGCATAGACCGAGTATACATAATATCATTTCAATTCTCTCTGATATAAATTAATTTTATTGTTGATGCATAATCACGTTACATCCTATAACATTCTTTTCTACGTATATATTGGGGGTGTCCTCAGTTACTTGTCAGGTACAGTACATCTAGTTAAACATTTTCCTTCAAACATTTCACTCATATCTTTCACAACTTTAGCAATTTATCAAAAAAAGTAGAGGCAGTAGCACACACGTCCAATCGGATAACGATAAAAAGAACATACATCAATATTGCCTTACTCGAAAACGTATATCAAGATTGCTAACCAACTTGGCCAATATTTGGCCAAAATATTTGTCCCCGAAAGCCGACCTCAGATTCCACTCGACTATTCTAATTTGAAACATCGCATCCGTACACACGGAAACACTTTTGTCAGGATGAGAATAAAAACTTTCGACATCGAAGGCTAGAAATACCTCATTTCTCCTCGCGGCAAAAACGATATTACAGTTTCTATGGATACAATTCGTGTAGGAGGATATATCGCGAAGCAAGGATGTCGCGAATAATTGATGAAATATTCTGCAAAGCCTATTGCACGATTTAACTCATCGTCTGTGGTTAGCTTTAAAGTAATCCTAAAATAGGATAAAAGAAGAATAATCGCACACGTGGGGCACGTCCTGCGAATAAATTAAGTCCATCGTTACGCCTCCTAACAACAACAACGGGCCCCTATTTTTAACGAAAACGAATAAGGGCGAAACGAGAAGGGGGAAAGTTGTCTCGGATCAAACGGGGTGAGGACAGGTTACTTTGTTGCCGCGAAAGTGCATGGTATGTACACCTATAAATGTCAATCGCGTGTTGAAAAACAACAACGTGTAATTATAGAATTTCCATGCCTACGCACCCCGCTCGCGGAATGAGCGATCAATAAAATTGTGTATACGACGACTTTCCGGGACATCCCACGTGTGCACGATTTTAAAACGCTTCCGTTCCCTTTTCGCAGCCTTCTTTTTTTCTTTCTCCTCTCCTTTGTTTAGTTTAAATGCATTCTATGCGGGGTGGTAAAAGAGCGGGGTGTATTAAACGGGGAAAAAGTGCGCGCGTAAGAGGGAGAAATAGTGTTATATGTTGTATGTACGTATAGCGGTAAGAATTCTTTAGCCGGTGGATACCTTCAACGTATCGTGGAACATATCGTAGCGTTATAATTACACGTAAAGAGTTAATCTTTTCGAGCCTCACGGCTACTCGAATGTCCCTATTCTGGAGAGGCACGCGATAATAAAGCCGTGACACAATACCGATACAATGGAGATGCTGACGAACGCGACCCAGCTCGACTTCTATGCATACAGCGTGGGATAACAGAAGCGGACGTTGACGCGAATAAAGTTATTTTTATATTATAACTGTACCTGAGACTACGCCGGGCATTCGGTTATTTGACATTTTTTAGCATCCCCCGGGATAAACGTTTTAATTTAAATAATTCTATATTTGTATGCATCCTTGAAGCGTACACGTGGCAAGGTAGTGATTGTCATAGAATCGTAAATATGTATGAGAGATTGTATATTAAAGTTGAAATGGGTAATACCCTGGCATTGTATGTTTTATGATCGAAAGTCGCTATTTATTTTTGAATTAACTAGATGCAACGGCATTGGCAGACTGTTCCATCGAATAATACATGTTATTTCAGTGTTGCGATTATATTTTGCTTCCTGTATGACGATTCTGTTAGGCAAGAAGTGTTTTCAATTATTCTAAATGCGTTTTGAAATTGTCCGATTAAGCTACACGCTGTATAGCGGAAAACAGCGAGAATAAAATAAAACGACTGGGTCGCGGAACTGCCAGCAAATTCAGATCAATAGTGCCGATCGTGTACAAACGATCAAAATGCTGTTTTCGTTCGTACTGATGTGTTCTTCTCAAGTGCTGGCGCTAACCGTAAACGAAGTTCCATCGAGCGGCAAGGAATCCGAGTTTCCTTCGACGAAAAATGTATTCGTAAGGGTGGTCGGCGGAGAAATCACAAGCATAACGAAGTATCCGTTTCTCGTAAGTGAAATGCGCCCGTGACGTTTCCTAAAATACTTACGTAAAACCTAAAAAAAGAAGAAAATAAGGAATAAAAAAAAACCACGGATGAACGAGTCACTCTAATCATTTTCAAGAAAGTAAGAAAGATAAGATGAACGACGTGACCATGTCAATTTACGATATCCATTCCTATAACGCGTCTCGATAATTGTAACGAAGCTAGCTTCCTTGCGAATTATTTTTATTAGGGTCCATAGAAAATAGGGGTAAATATAGAGTACATTCTGAAGTGGGTCCTATTAATGGAATTGATCGAATCGAACGACGAACAGAAAAGTACATATACACAGTGAGTCACAGTTATAATCGTACATCCCTTAAAACGGAATAACATTGACTTTTTTTATTTTTTATGTCATTCCTACTGATTGCAATTTTCTTCAAAAATGTTTTTACACGTTCTCTGGAAAACTAAACGTTCCGGGTTGGTAGACAAGCTAAAGCCGGTTGGTCCATTTTTAACAGAAGTTATACTATTTTGAAGAGTGTACCGATTATGGCTGTGCCTCGCTTGATGCACGGGAAATGTTCATTGATTAATTCTGAGAATATTGTACGTATACTATTAGCGTAGCGCGTCATTTTCTTTTTCTTCCTAAATGATTAGAGTGATAGTCGTGTGATATCCTAGTTGTATCGGTAAGATATAGGGGTTCGTAGATGACGAAACCGAATTTTCAATGTCAATTTCTCGTAGGTCTCGATCCAACGGCGACACTTTAGTCATATCTGCGGAGGTACTTACATAGCACCGAGATTTGTTTTGTCAGCCGCTCACTGCATGGTCAGGTGCGTCCTAAGGCTGCGGCACTTATACAGTCTCTAGCTCTTCGCCCTTAAAATGGTAGCAGAGTAACTGTTGTGTGTAATTGTATTTTGAAAATGTTTCCCAGCCAACAGTGGTGGCCTGTTGGTAAAATGTGTTTGGTGGTTCGAACGGTTGGAAAATCGTTAAATTTCCATCGGTGCTTGATAAATAATTGCACGTCGGACACGTATTTTGTGTCGGCGTTGAATATTGTATGGAAGTCTTCAGGAGCCTCGGGAATAATTTGCATCGTTTCATCCATCTCACAGAATAGTTGAAGTGATTTTAAAGCAGAAACCTTTTTTGTAATTATTCTTTCATTATTGGCAAGAACAAATCGACTGCAGGTATTGAAATATTGTATTGCAACATGTGAAATCGTTTTTATTTATTCGCTGTTGAGTGAGCAATGAACGAATTCAAGTAATTATCTGATGATAAATCATAATTTCGGTCTCTTACATTTTATGGATCAACATTTTCTGCGTTTATTGGCAAGCGATAACAATTTACGAAATCATGCGAATTTATATACTTGATATCACTTTGAACATATTATCCGGCATCGCCGTAAAAAAATCACATTTTTGTAGTACCCGTTAATAATTTTAATAAACTTTTACGAAACTTTACAAAACGTTATCAACAGGTAGACACTGGTCGTGATATGCGAATGATAGAAATAAATTTATCAACAAACATTGCACATGTTACAATTCAATATAAATATAAGAAAAATTCAACTATTGAATGCACTTCAAATTGATTAAAATTCGATATCTTCACGCGAAATAATATTAATTGAATTTCATTTACGAACATTATCGTTCATAGGTAGACCTCCTGCATTCGTACTTTCTTGTTATATGGCACAGATTATACATATAGAGCAAACACAATCTGCTCAGAAACCTAGAAACGAGATAGAAAATTGATTCCCGTTCAATGCTGTTAACGATATCACAGAAAATTACTTAATTCATTAAAATGATATGGAATGAAGTGCGTAAATTATTTCATTTCTTTTCTTTTTATTAATATCATAGATAGCAAATATAATACCGTTGCAGGACAGAAGATAAGTGGAATACATCCACCTTTTGCATTTTTATGCTACCATTTTACGGTCATAGAGCAATTCCCGCTCATAGCGCTTTCATTGCTATTGTAGACACGTATGCTGCTTTTAAAATCCTCAAACGTGACAACTATGAATTTTTGCCGGTATTAGGGATCTATTTGTAGTTCGTTCAAAATTGGCTGACCAGTCGATACTAGTTATAAATCCTCCTTCTCCGTTAATAGCATTGATAATTCGATGAATAGAAAAATTACCGCGCATGATACACTGCAGAGTACATTTATTTTTTACTTCAATTGTTTAAATGTTCCCATTATTTAGATGAAATATTACGAATAATTATGAGCTTCTTCTTTTAAACTTCTTTCAGCTATTGTATAACGCTTGAACTTGTATGTATACTGTTTTTCACTTCTCAACATTATTATTATTATTATTATTATTACTTGCTCATCTATTTATATTTGGTTGATATATAAATATCGTAGGGAAGAAGGGAGTAACACGAAGCTTAAATGAATGTGATTGTTTCACTTTATAAGTATCGTTTCGTATTGATGCACTGTTGTTGAAACTATAATAATTCAAATCTTTTCAGAGTTATCTTCATTTTATCTACTTCGAGGATACTTTTTGATTAAAAAGAAATTGTTATCGTAATTATGTTTTCAAATTATTCATGAATGTGATTATTTTCTGTAAAAATATACTTAGTATTCTGCTTCCAAGAAAGGTACATGAAACAATACATAAAATTTTGATCATTGGCCAGACAGATCTGCTGTTATTATTTCTTTTTTACAGCGCAAACTATTTACGGTTGATAGCTTTAACCCCATTCTGTCATTCTATTAGTCTCACTTTTTTCACATTACTTGGCAAAAATCTGTATTCACTTTCCGACTTATATTTACGAATAACCGATGTACGTAACATAGTCACGGATCATAAAATTATTTAATTGATAATGGAATATGTGATCGAGGTCAGCCAATTCATTTTGAACAGACTATATTGAGCTTTATCGTTAGATCGCTAAATAGATTGCTAAATGTGCAATCTAGAATAGAACATCTGCGTTTTCGAACGTATTTAGAAAGAAGATGTTAGTTGAATATAAATATTCAATAAAAACTCGACTAAAGACAAATAGACGATAACATGTCCAACAGAAATAATCAATTAGTCGTTGATTCACCTATAACTGGGTCATTCTTCGACGAGAAGTATACTCTGTTCAACGTATAATGAAAACCGAAGGAAAATAAATTATTCTAATTTACGCGTGGTAAATAAAAGTTTCTTGCGGTTGAAATTAAAGTGTAAAGAATGAATTTATTTTTCCTCCGCGCGAATTGTAAAAGTTTTGAAGCAACATGAAATTTAAAGAAACGTTGATAATTCTGAATCAGTTCGAAAGATTTTCGATATTGAAGTGTTTTCAAACAGAGCGAACTGCTATTACAGTTCGTGTCATTGAAATTCCAGAAATTCAATACCGCCGCGATTGGCCAAACAATTCGAAAATTTCAATCGATAACGCGTACCATTTTTTCCACCGTGAAAATTATACTTCTGTCCAACCAGTTAACAGGTTACCAGTTAATTAAGAAACAAAGATGTTCGAAAAATGTCAACGCTTTCATTGTACCATTTATCCGAGGTCAGCATACGTAGTACGGTGTACCAAAAAATTGTAGCGGTCACAGCAGTGAAAGGGTTAGCGGCGTTAGATTGTCTTAACGTAATTAACAACCGAAAACTCACCGAATAAAACAGTGAGGAGCGAAAAGGAAGAAAAAAGAAGAAAAAAAGAGAATGAAAAGAGAATAGAAAATTGACTATGCGAGTGCGCTAGTCACACACAAAACACAGCCACGCTCACCTATATTAACTTTGTAATCAGTTAAACCGTTTCCCTGTCGATTTTCGACGCGCCTTTATCATTCCCTGCGTGAAATCAGCTTTCTATCCACTTTCGAAACAAGAAATCAGTAGCTGCCCGTGATGATTCTATGTAACTAATTACCGTTTCATCGTTGATCTCCACGATTGTTTTCATATGTGTGTGCGCGCGACGAAAAAATTCATAATAATAACGAAAAGAAAGAAATATAGACAAAATGTGGAAGACTATCAGTATAATTGGGAATTGATCAGAATAAATCGTTCGCATAGACGGATATCCGGTGACATATGGGTGGCCGAAAATCCACGCCGATTCTACGCGATCGCGGGATCGACTTATGTCTATAGTCCGATGTGGACTACCTTACAGATGGTATTGGTAGACATGACGATTCCGCACATGGACTTTAAATTCTCGAGCATGCATGACGATATTGGATTGTTCAGGGTGACTATTATGTGTATATATAAACTCTATGTGGTAAATAAAATAAATGAGAGAAATAAAAATTAAAAAAAAAAGAAACAAAGAAAAAGAACGGATGAAAGTTGAAGTTGAGAAATAAGAACCTGAACCCATTGAAACCTGTTTTATTTGCAATTTTATTTTCACGTATGTCTCTGCATCCATTTCTGGAAGTTTCTTTTTATATTAATTATTATATACGGTGTATAGTTATAGATATGTAAATACATACCTTAAATATCAGCTTCAACTTCAATAGCTCGATATCGAGCTTTTCAATCAATACAAAATCGCACGACCAATTCCCGTTTTACGTTTTTTTTTTGTTATTTCATTCTACGATCGATTTCCTATACTATTAGAAATTTGTCGTAAACAGCAAAGTAGAAAAAACGAAAGGAAAGGAGAATATAAGCGCAGCGAAAAGAATTGGCTTATGTTCAAAGAAAACGTTAATCCTACCGATTCCCATTTTATTACCATTTTATTTGATGTTCACCTTTGCATTCAGCTTAATGAACCCTTTCACATTAACTCGTACGTGCAATATGTCACCATTCCACCGGCCTATGACGCAAGTCTCTTCGGAAGGTACTCCGGTCTATGCACAGTGGCTGGCTGGGGACAACACATTCCTTACTCTAACGTACGTAGTTGCCCGTGTTCAATTATTCTCGCGCAATCTGCGAAAATTGTTTCATTGATTGTTCAGAGAAAGAATAATCAATGGCAATCTACAATGTAAGGGGCGTTGGAAATGCATGGCGGTGCTTTGAGGGTAAAAACATGAGGGAGGGTAGTATAAAAGATATGAATGTATAGTAAATACAGATCATGTGTATTACGAGTTCCGAATTTACGGTGGATTTAAACCTGTAAACGGCGAAAGCGGAATAATACGCTGCAATGAATTCGGTGTGCTCTCGTAATTATTATTGGAAACTTCAATGCGAGTTGTTCCTTTTTTATCTGTGTATGTACATCGTTCAAAAATGCTCTAAACCAGGCCTGTCGAACTTCTTCGCCTCCGAGAGCCCTACGAGTCTGGATCGAGGGGCCACACCGCTCACCCTCTCAGTTATCCGATCCCCCCATCATGAACAGTCTAGCTACTACTACATGTATAGCTGGTGAATCCAAAACACGTGAAATGGCACACACACAGCTACAAGTATGAGACTTTTATCGATGTGTATATGTAGATAAGACTAGCCTACTGATTGTGCGGGTGGGCTCCCAAAGGAGCGAAGTATGTGTGGCGAGGGTCGTTCTCCTAAGGCTCTTCGGAGCAGGAGAAGAGGAGAAGGGGCCGCATGTATGTGTTTAAAGTTTAATTTAAATCATACGGAAAATATAGATCTCACTAGGGTAATGGAGGAACAATCAAACACGACCAAAAGCTCTTGAAATTTGAATGGAAGATATTAATGGAGCGAGACATTATTTTCATACTGTATCTCTTTATTGATTAAGTAAATAAAAAATTTCAAGTGAAATTAATAAAAGATAAAGAAACCATACTGTTAATTGAATCGTTTACGTCGAAATAGAATATTTTTTAAATAATACGACCAATTTTATTGTACTTTACGATTTTTGTTTAAATTCTCTACAAATAAGGATGATCCAAAATCGATACCACTTGACGACAGATTTAAGAATGATGGAAGATTGAAAATGGGGGAAAATAATGACGTGCACGTTTTGTTATAAGAAAAGATAACTCCGAATTATACATATGTATTTCAAATTCAAATTTCAAGGCCTGGGACACGTTTATTGTTCCTTTATTAATCTTGTGGGACCTACATCTTTCACATGAAATGGGACACTTTGGAAGGGATAAGAAGAATAAAATCAGACATAAAAACTGCAAGAGCAACCCTAACGCGGGAGTAAAAAAAGTGGTTCAATTCCTACGTAAATTTTACTTGCACGAAAAAATGAGAAATAAGTTATAATATAGAGGAATTTACTTTATCCTTCACACTACGTTCTTTCAACGTGAGTAAGATATATGTTACAATTTACGATTATGTTCACATAGTTCTCGTTTGTGGTGGAATCACAATGCATTTTCGTAACACCCTTTATAGTGTACGTATGTTGCCACGTTATATCTTCTAATCATGATAAATATTCTATATATACCATCAATAATATTAAACGAAAAAATAAGAATGAAGGCTCAAATGACTGAAATTAAGAACTCGATGAAATTACAAAATATAGCGAAAAAAGGCAAGTAAAGGTGAATTAAAAGTGGTTCAAAATTATAATATTATTTTTATATTCAAATGCAAAAAGTTTACAATTTTAAAGTACCGTTGGACCTCGATCAACCGTATCAATAAGGATCCATAGAAAAGGACCAAAAGAAAAATGATTACAAATATATTTTGTATTAAATATAAAAAAACATGCTTAAAAAATCAAGTCTCTTCCTCAAATAATTGTCATGTCTGAATATTATTATGCTGTACGACAATATACATGTATGTACAATACATGTATATGGGGTTAAGAGGGTGAAAAGTTTTCGATGATACGGGGCAGGGAATAATTACAGTCCGGTTAATCGAGGTACATACTTCTGTATTTAGAAGAAATGTCAGTTGAAAGTTTTACTACCGATGGATATAAATGTCCATGTAATAAAAATGCGATGTAATTGGTAAGCATTATTAAATATTTGGTGGTAGCGAAAAAATTGTTATTTAGGAAGGAGTTGGTAAGTATCTACGGCACGTTCACATACCATTGATTCCGCCGGATAAGTGTCCAATGCTGGGTGCGGATCCACAGAAGAATATATGTGCAGGTGTACTCGAAGGTGGACAAGACGCTTGCCAAGTTGGTCATACTTTTACTTAATCTTGTTTTGCACTTTAATATCATGCTTAGAATAAAAATTGACATTTCAGGGCGACAGCGGTGGGCCGTTGTTGTGCAATGGTACCCAAATAGGTATCGTATCCTGGGGACAAGGTTGTGCTCGCCCTAATTTACCAGGTGTATATTGCCGATTAGATATATATTTAGATTGGTTAAATCAAACTCTAAGAACAAATCATGCGCCACAAAATATTATACGACTTTCGACCATGATTGCCTTAATAATTCACTTTATATTGTGAAGTGTAATAATTGAGACAGTTGAATAAATGATATTAATTATGACAAGGTATTTGTATAATATACAATTGATGGAGATTCATATTATTCGCTAACAAGATATTTATTACGAATATGACGGATGAGGATTATATGCTACAGATTAATGTTTATAGCTTATAAATAATTCATTTTGAAAAGTAAATTCTTAAAATGTTTCATTTCTTACTTGAAGTCTTTAATATGTACATACCAGAATGTTCGCAAAATCTATGAGAAATGAAATATAAATACGTATGTTATTTAAAGTACACATATATTATGCAGAACTGAACCGTAACCGATGCAGAATCGAAAAATATTTGCTATGGGGCCGATATAGTATTTATTCTGATAAACCGAAACCAAAATTACATATATTCATAACAAATGTATAACATTAATGCGGTCCTCGTAACTGTTTTAAAATCCGATACCTACATACGTAATAACTATTTTCAACCATTTGTAGCACATAACTATTTAAATGCACATTTTTAATGAGCAAGTTTAACTTCACTTTGATGTGCACAATCTCGCGTTTTTATTATAAGATTGGCTTTTATTTGGCGAATAATTATAGTTTATTTCTTAATTTTGAATCTGATTTGAATACATCGATTTGTCGACAACTCGATTTATATCGAATTGGTTTAAATGTACCTACGCAGTAGAAGATTGTACCAAGATTCACGTGGTCAACCTATATGCGCTCACTGATGCATTGTTTATAGCTGTTCGCTTTATTTCTCTCAAAATGAATCTGAAAGATAATTTTGATATTTACATTGGCGGTAAATCTGGCGTTTTCAAAGGTAATTGTAATCATTTTAATATAACAATTCAATTTTTACAACTTTAACTCCTTATAATAGGTTAACAACATTAGTTAACCTTCAAAAGTTCTTTTTCGTTTATCAACAACATTACTGTTAATAATAGCACGTGAACAATGATAATTAGTTAATATATCTTTATCGATAGGTGTACGGATCGATAAAAAAGGATGTGTGATGCAAAATATTCAGAATCTGGTGTCTATAACAGATAACGATGAGGTTACAGCAATGTCATGGGGTGACGACGAAGAAAAAGAAGTTCTGGTTGCTTGCGGAGTAAAAGGCGTTAGGAGGTTATACATAATAAATAATCCATCAATTAAAGTAGGGCTTCTCATCTTGCGCAAAAAACCATTACATTAATTGTTTCCATTTTTGCAGCGTGAAAGTTTATGATACGGATTGTTCTATGTTTACATGCTCGTTTTTTTGCAACCTTGGAACAGGAAGGATCACTGGCATATCACGCTATGACGAGTAAGTAACATCATGTGGATATTAACCAATGATATAATATTTAATGCTAATATAATAGTACCGTTCTCACAGAGCAATACTAACCGCTGTACACTCAGGAGAAATAAAACTATGGAGATTTAAGGAAGAAGATGAAATTCTGTTAAAAGCTGGCAAAAATTTGGATAAAATGTGTCACTCAAAAATAAACAGAAATGTAATAGCCACTGGAGGTCAGGAACATTGCTTGAAGTTGTTTGATTTAGAACGACGCGAACAGACCTTTGGGGAAAAGAACATACCTCACGATTGGTTGCAACTAAGGGTCCCTATATGGATTTCTGATATTGATTTCCTTCCTACCACAGAACAAATTGTTACAGTTGGCAGACTCGGACATGTAAGTTCCTGATTAACAATAGATTTTGCTATGAAATACATGTACTATTATATAGAACAATAACTATATTTCCAAAGATACGGCTGTATGATCCAAAAACACAAAGACGGCCTGTTATGAACGTGGAAATAAAAAATGAAGCTTTAACAACTTTAGGTGTTACATCACGAGAAAAGTATGTACAATATGCATAATATAAATATCTATATATATTTTTCCTAATGTAAATTGCAAGAGGTGTTCATTCGATTATAGGCAAATTATAGTGGGATCTGGCAAAGGTAGAATGAATCTTATAGATCTTAGAAAACCGGCTACAGTATTAAACACATACAAAGGATCTGTTGGGAGTGTTACTGGAGTAGCTTGTAGTAAAACAGACCCGTATGTTGTTAGTGTCAGTTTAGATAGACATTTACGAGTACACCATATTGATACAAAACAGTTATTAAAAAAGGTAAAAATAATTGACTTATATTAAACAGTATGTTAGTATGTTATTCATTTACCGTACATAGTATAATAAAGGAGAATTTTATTTGTACTAAATAATTATCATACTATTTTGTAGATTTACTTAACGTCCAAGATGTCTTGTGTGTTAGTGCGCTCAGAATTTTCGTTGCCAACAGATAATGAAACTAATGGAGAAATAACACAAAACCGTATAAACGAAGATACCCAACAAGCAGAAAAAGAAGAAAACACGGGAATAGCTTCGGCTAGTGATTTGGAATACGATATATTATTTAAAAAGATGCAGAAAATTGGGAACAAGGAAGATAGAAAGAAAGTAATAGAAAAAACACGCGAGAAAATAAGGAGTAACTCAGTGTTACATAGTGAAAATGTAAGTAATCTGATAGTATCTTGTCAACTGGAATACGTATTTTAATTAACAGAAATAATTGATTTTTTTCATTTGAAATACATAGGTACCTAAGCAATCAGCAATATGGAAAAACGAAAATCTGGAGAAACCTTCCAAGAAGCTAAAGAAATCTAATGCTTCTACGTAATTACAATAAATAGTATAGGGATAATAAGTTATTAACAATCTATGTGAATAGTATCTATTATATTTACTTTAGTTTTGTAATCTATATGCTATTCGCATATGATAAGAAACACACTTTCATATTTTTATAAATCCGTTTATAAAACCCAAAAAAATATATATATATAATATATATACACACACACACACATTTCATAGAGTGTGTCCGGTTTAACTTCAAACAGTTAAATATCTTGAGAAACATAAAAGATAGGAAAAGATCATTCAGACAAAGCTTGTGAGCATATCAAGGGGCACGTTTCATACTGGTATTTACTTGGCCTTCAAATAATTTTGAAATGTCCTATGAACAAGTTTTGAAATAGGACGCTATATTTTGTATTTCATATTCTGATAGCTGTCTTCGAAACGTTTTCAAAACTCTACCTACACGTATCTTTTTCATAGGTTATTCCCGAGATATAAAACAATAATTTGCCCATGTTAATGTTATTCGATGATGCACCTCCTCGCGATGTATATGTACATTCAGCTATTGTACAATCATAGGAATTGTTAATAATAAAAAATAGTCAACTTCTATTATTGAACATTTATTCAATCTATTTTATAATGTCCTCATTATGATACATAAAGCACAGACGAGATATAAGAATACACAAATCACTTTATGCATTTTCGTGGCCCAACGTGACTGCCTAACCGACTCAGAAAACCGGCAGTGAGGGTAACAGGACACTGTTCGTTTTTGATAAACAAATTAATAAATCGTTTGAGAATTCCAGAGTAACTATGTATGAGAGTCGTTCTAATCGTAGAACAGAATGTTCTTCGATTCGAGACCATTAATTTAAGAGGTCATTGATTAAAATGGACCCAGCGATCGACAAATCGACGATAAACGATTTACAAATGCTGAATGCGCTGCTTATTTTTTATAAAGAAATAAATACTTCGTTTGAAAACTGCATTGAGCTATACACGAGCTCTGAACAAATTAATTGAACATGGAATAATGTTCACACCTGTTGGAGATGTTAGTGGATACTCCTAGCTTTGATTTATGTCCACAGGTCATTGATGTAGCTCGCCAGGGAGTGGCAGTAATCACATTTGTTTATAATTTCTTTAAACAAATTCAATTATCTCGGCTTCTGTTGGGCCAATTTTAATCAAAGACATCTTTAATTAAAGGGGTCGATTCGAGGAACGATCTGTGACCGTTTTAGAACAACCTTCGTGAAAAGTTACTGTGTAATTCTGAAGTGAATTATTAGGGTATTTGAAGGGCATTTGAATGTCATGTAAATATCAGTATGATATGTGCCTCCTGATATGCTACAACATTTGCCTGAATCATTTTTTCGAATATATATTTATTTTTTTATATAATTAACAGTTCTCACTTATACCGGACGTACTGTATGTAATAAACCAAATAATTCTTCCTAATACCGTTTTAAATAATTATTCATTAACAACATTATTAATATAATTTTAAGCAACTTACCTTAAATACTTTTCTTCGTTGGGCATTTGAGTGTAGAAACAGATGAAATCGAATCTTTCCTAACAGATTGCTCAAGCATCCAAAACAATTAGTTGACCTTACTTTAAAATGTTCAAGAAAATCCTATACCTTCAGTTTAGTACAGACGTAAACTGGTCTTTTATTTTTGTTTATTGTCCCTACTATCTTTTCTATGTACCTATTGACTTTGGTTCATAGGTCAAATTATTTATGCAAATAAGTACTTACTAGAAATAATAATAATAAAAATCTGGATATTTCTTGAATTAAACATTCTATAATTCTTTCTGCATCTTCTAATTGAAAATATGTTTCAAGTGGCGTTTTGGGAACAATAAAATGCGGCCAGTAGTTTGCAAATGTAACAATTGTATATTTGTTTCGATTTATTACTTTTCATTTTACAATCGCATTTAGAGGTACCTTAGAGGTTGTCCTATCCTTTTATTCAGAAAAAATGTCACCGATGATGGCAGAATAACAGCTGGCGAACTTATTGAACGTTCAGAAAATTCGTTTTAGGACTTTCATCATTCCCGAGAAAGTGCAAGTTGAATAAAATATACTTACAGTTTTCCTAGAATTCGTTTCATTCGCCTACATAATATGTAAATTAATTAAACAGAGAATTGAATATTATGTATTTAAACATCCCAATTGAAAATGCAATCTATACCATCCATTTAGCAAAAGTATTGTATAGGCTTTTATCCGTTTTTATAATACTGATACATCGATGAAAAATTATTACTCAAATTTTTCTATGTTATCATATACGATCCCTTCTTGATAAACATATCCATTTCGTACATTTTATAGACAGATTTTTTTTAATTTGTAGTGTAATCGGTATCCTTTTAAATGAGTATCAAATTACATTTTCATACTGCGTATGTACTAGTAACTGAATAGAAATTATTAGTATTAGAATACCAGGAGAAAACAGATTACACTGCAATACTTTTCGAATAATAAGATTACTATTATATAATGAAAGAATTTCACATTTCCAATTCGGCTGTTAATGTTGAAAATAATTAAACTATTAATGTTGAAAGTAATTAAACTATTAATTTCAAAATAATTAAAAGCAAAATCATGGGCATCCTGCATTGCACATTTTTTAAATTAACAAGAAATAATCACTATATATAAATAATCATTCAATAGTTGGGTGCTCGAAATTTTCAATTCTGTTGTAATCAATCTACATAATATAAAATATTAGTTGACTTCTGAAAGTCAAATATTTATTTTTCAGTCTCAAACCAAAAAATTGCGAAACTTTTTGAACGAAAGATGAAATACAATAAGTTGAATTGCGAATTAACACTCTACGTTCAAGAGACCATTTCAAATGACACTAGTTGCCACTTTTTATGGGATAAGGTAAAAGATGTATTTCATTTACGAACGTCGCAATGGAGTAATATCAGTCAAAGAATTCAGAAGTAATAGAAAAATATTTTTTATACCTTTTCCCTTGACGGTCCATTATTTAAAAGCACGCAATTTTGTATGTTCCTTTAATAATTTTAATTAACAATGAAATTCTGGTTAAACAATATTATTTCTGTTACACTTAATTAGTTCGGAAGTTAAAGGAATCTTATACATGCATAATTACTACTCAATTACTGAAATATAAACAAATCTATTTAGGAACTATTAATACTATAGAGTCATAGAGTATTATTATTGCAGTGATTATTATAATGTTATACATTTACGTATATTATATTTACATAATTTGTTTAATTCGTTTTTACCAAAGTGAAAGAAGATTTCGTTTCGTTAAAAATTAGTAAAAAAATCTTCATATTAAAAAGATACTTGTTTATTCAAAAATGATAAATTACTGTTAATTAATTATTCGGAGATAAAGATTAAATATTCGTACAGTCGTATATATACTTTTTGTTTATGTTTGTAAGCTCGATATCCTTATAAATAGAAAATTAATATGCCACAACTGCAACGATAAGTTTTCGATGCCTTAATTAATTTAATGCTAACAATGTTCAAAGATAATGGAAATTGAACCGTGAAGTTATCATTGTCATCTATCGCAATTGTTTTTCATTCACCTGTGTAGATTGGAATGGAATTTAAAGAAAAAAAAATTCGTAACATCTGAACATTTGTCATATTATTTTGGGACAAGAAAGTTATAAATTATTTTATATAAATTTTATATATCTCGAAGTAAGACAGCATTACATTAAATTTTATCGCACTAAAAATGTACAAAATTTATGAAATATGTAACCATTAATGATTACTTTTTTTCTCAGTAATAACTATATATTTATATCCAAGATGAACTTTATTCATAGAGCATTCAAGATTATTAGTAATCGCGTTAAAAAATGAGAGAACGTAAAACAAGTAAATGAGTTTGAATAGCGAAAATATCAACAAACTTGAAATTTCTTATGAAAATAAGTCCATGTAAATTTTTTCTTGTCGTTAGAAAAACTTCTCAAAACGTGTAAACTTACGAACGTGTAACTATTACAATAACAATTAAATGTTCCATTCTGTACGAGAATAAAATATTTGTCAATAATTCGTTTTTATCATTTAAGTTATTCTACATATAACTATTATAGAATACGTATGTGATGTACAAGAAATGTATTATTTATGCGAAGGAATGAAACTCCCATCACAAATCAAGAAATAACAGGAAACAGTGAATAAGTAAGGAAGAAATGCATTAGTTTTGAAGAATTGTTATGACATAGAAATGCTGACAATACAATTGTGCAGTAAAATAAAATGCACCCCACAATATTTAAAACTTTCATGTTACTATTAAAAAACAAACAAAAGACATTAAAACGGTAACCAGACGATTCTCGAGAAAAGATCGCCGAGTTGAATTGATTTTCACCATCTCGAAATTACAAAATAAAAAAAAAAACAAACGCAAAGAAATATTTCTTTAACCAACAGGTTACTTTCTGGAACTTTGTGGAGGGTGTCGTACAGGTAACACGTAAAGTGAATTCCGCTAGAACGTTCGCCCTCACCTAACTACGACAAAACAAAGTTAGTATTAATCACCGATCATACTACGATTTGTCACTAAAATCTTCCATCGTTCTTCCAAGTAAACCGTATCACGTTGGATCTGACACAGATTGCTACGAAACAATCGGAACAGAAATGTCTATACACCTGATAAACTACCAGTTTCGACGATCGTAAACACGGTAACGCAACTACTAAAAAATATACTCATCGCCCGCTTACATCTCAACCTACGACCGAATATCCATGAGCATTCTTGAACCAGTCTTGAACGGCCCACTCTATCCGCGAGAAACGAGGCAGAACACGATAGCGACTTCTCTACTCTATCGACAAACAGCAAGTGAAAAGCGGCCCCAACGACGGAACGTCACTTTTCGTCTCATTGAAATACGACAAAAGGATCGAACCCAGAAGAACGAACACGCCATCATTCCAATCGATCTCTCCTAAGCACTTTCTCATACCGAGCTTTTTTCTTTGAGCAACGCGTCTATATCCTTCAAGATATCATCCGATGCCATATCCAAAGTCAGATACTCGTCTTCGTGTATGTTTAACAGACTGTCGCAGGTTTCTTTCGAATCATCCACGGTATACGCACCGATCGATGTTCTTTCGTCCTTCTTTTCTAATAGCGTTTGATCTTCGTCTGTACTACTGTCGCACAATCTGATCTCCACTTCACTCTTCCTAGTTATATTGCTCGACTCCAGATTCTCCGTATTGCCCAATCTATCTGTAGAGTATGTTTCGGCAAACTTTCGACTCGTTTCGTCACTCTCCTCTTCGATCTCCCCCATCTGACCAAGTTCCTCCACATCGTTTGCATCCCTTCGTTCCTCGATTTCACTCTCGATTGACGTAAACCTCTTTGGAGACCTCCTAAGCTTCACAGGTGGAACATTTCCAATCGAGGTCTCTGTACGATCGATATTGCACTTGATTTTACGCCTGATGTTATTCTCCTGGTTATCCTCCAACGATCTCTTCACACCTCGAACAGAAATCGTGTCCTTGAGGTCGTTTAACGTTTTCATGGCATCCTTCAAGAATTCAGTGGCCGATTCTCCTTTTTCAGTGGATCCTTTCGCTTCTGTACATTCGTTGGATCCTTTCTCTTCAACAACTTTGCGTCTCTTTCGACGACGAATTTCATCCAATGTGAGGACTTCGAAGTCCAAATCCTTCTCGCTGGTTCTTCCTTGGCCGATTTCAGGATACAGACAAATCCTTTTGGTTCTACGTGTCTTGATCTTACCACCGCCCACGTCGCTCTGATAGTCCTCCGTCTGATAGGAATAGTAGGCTGCACTTTCCGCCTGGATCTCCTCCAATCGGATCTCCTCGTAGGTTTTGCAGGAAGGGGCCCTTGGCTGCGGCTTTACTGGAGAAGGTACACTTTCATTGTCCGACTCTGGAAGAAACACAGCACGAAATTGCAAGGATGCTCTGGTCTAGGCTGCTCCAAGGTACTGATCGTGAGACGCTCGTTGCTAAAAATCCATAGACATCTTTTTCGAAGCGTCTCCACACTTATTCTTTAAGACTGGGGGAGCGTTTTCTTTTTTTTTTTTTTTTTACCGTTCGAATATAGCTAAGGGCACGTAATTAACTCGAAACAATAGAGTTGCAATTGTTGATTAATGATTAATTTGTATCCTGTATGTATGTCTGATATCATTTCCGTTATCGTTTCTATTATATAAAATTGAACAGCCTTCGCATCTCTGACTGAGGTTACGAGGAAAACGTCCGACTTCTAAGTTAGGGAATTGGTTCGAGCTACAAACAAGAAGAGCGTTTAGTACAGTTCCAATACTTCGATCGATATTCCATGGATATTAATTTATTCGGTGGTCCATCTCTATGTCTTCTTGTAGCCAAGCCTCTATGATTACAATCCTTCGTTCTTTCTTTCTTTCTGTCTTTCTTTCTTTCTTTCTTTCCTTCCTTCTTTCTCTCTATCTATCTATCCATCTCACTCTCTCTCTCTCTTTTTCGCCCCTGCTCTTTATATAATACTTCTTTCAGTCTGGTTCATTTAAAATATATATACATATAACTTCCTGATATTTAACCCTTTACAAAAGCCACAGAATGAAGCTATCATATCCCTGGTACAAGAAATCTACCTGTACGGATCTCTTCGATTTCTCGAACAGGTAGTTAAAACCTGACTTATGCTTAAAATCCAATAGGTGAATCATTATCGCCGTCCCTGACGTCACATTGCATTCTTTTCCATTTTTTTCTTTGAAAGGTCTCTTTGAAAATTCGTTCTCCCTCTCTCTCTTTCTTATTACAATCGTAATCTCATCAACGATCCGTGAATCCTACTGCAGAAATTCTGCCGATTCTTTTTTTGTTTTACGAAATTTAAAAACGTGGAGACACACTCGGTAACGATACAAAGGAGACAAAGAATCGAACATCGACACCAACGTTGTGCAAGCAAAAAAGTTAACGCTGACAAATTGACGAACACAGCGGAGCATCGAGCTAAATTGTCGTCTACAATTTTTCTTTCTCCCCCTATTTTTGTTTTCTTTCCTTCGGCAATAAAGAAAAATTTGTTCCTCTTTTCCTCTTGTTTGTTATTTTTAATTAGGTACAATATCTGTGAACATTTTACAAATCAAATCGGTCATCCATTGGCTGCCACGTGGATCGAACGATTCCGGACAACGATTCGGGTATGAAAAAAATATACACCGTGTGTCACCAGATGGAATTCGCAGTTTCGTGTGACGCGTGTACAATTTCAATGCGGAAAAATGACAAGTGTCCCGAGAGGTTCACAAAACGCAAACTGTTACGAGCTAGATAGATCGCAATAACCGGTTAAAAATCTTGGAAAACATTCAAACACAATGGGTGCGGCGAACCGTGAGAAAAACTATCGCCAATATGAACAAACGTTCCAACGGTGGGCATTTGGATTTTAATTGATGCCAGGATAACAAAATTCTGTAATGAAATGAAAAATCGATACTTTCGTCCAATAATTCTCTTATAAGAAATTCATCGATTTCTTTTATTTCTTTATCTCTGAACATATGCATCGCCGTAATTGTAATGCATTTGTTCAAAGATCAACGTTACCAAATTCGCGATAGTTTCACTTAGCATCAATGTACTAATTTCATACAAGAAATGCAAAGAAATAGGATCGAGTATTGCTCCACCAGTGTAGCATGGCTGATTGATTTTCGATTCAATTACAAGATATTACAACTGTTACGTTTCCACGAGATGAACAAGATGAAATTAAACAATCGTTTCTGTTACGCCGACATTATATTCCCTGTCGTTTCATGGCATCAAGTTTATTGAATTTCAAGTAATCGCCTCGATAAAAATTAATATTTTCTATTTGTTTACATCGATTAGTACGGAGTTACTTATCGCATATTCAGCGTATTAGCTCTCCCCCTCACAATTTCTCTTTCTATCACTCACGCACGCACACACACACGCACGCACTCTCTCTGTCTCTCTCGCTTTCACACTTTCTTTCTTTCTCTCTCTCAATCGTGTCTCCCTTCATTTGAAATTAAAGAAGAGACTCAGTCGCCATTTTTTTTTTTTATTATGCCATTAATCGTCAGACAAAGTGTTTTACAGGTTGTTATAAACGAATTCAACGACAATTTCTCGTGCCTATACACTTTTCCAATTTTTAAAGAAACGATTCGTTACTTAACGAGTGCTCGATATTTAATCCATATTCGAACGAATCTCATTTTCATATCCGTCGGGAATGTTGATAACAATTTTCCCTTTTGTTAACAGCATCTAATTTACTGCTCATCAATACAAATAAAAGGAAGTAAGAATGAATGATCGAAATTGCCGTTGATCTATAGGCTGCACACGTCCGTATCCAGGACATATTTGTCGCGGAACAAACGTGTTACAATTTGAAACAAGACGCAGGTCTTCGTGAGTAACAATATGATAAATAATAACGGTCGCACGGTCGCAATGGCGACAATAACAATAAATAAGAAAGGAAGAGGAACAAGACAGAAATAATAATCGATCGACGAAGTAATAATATAATATAATTCGAGTAGAAGACCATCTCCCGGATGGAGGACAATAATTAAGAACAATGATTGCAGCTGGACGCACACGATAACCAACAATTAAAAAATAATCCGAGACCAAAGAAAAAAAAAGAAAAAAAAAAGAAAAACAAAAGGAAAACCAGCATCGTGATGCCCCTTAAAACGGAGAAAAAGAAAAAAAAACACGCAACTCCAAAGCACGTTAAAAAAGGAGAACAAAATAAGAGAATTTAAAAAAAGTTACGAAACCTCCGAAGAATATTGATACTCTATATACCTAACGACGAAAAAAAAAAAAAGATTATATAAAGATCTCATTATATAAGTTATAATAAACCTCCGAGAAATTTGATAAAATGCAACAAATAAAAAAAAAAGAAAAAGAACGAACATAAATTATTCAAACGAACAACATTCTATAAGCAATGATTTTAACAATTTCATAATCGACGACGAACCTTTTGCGAACATTTCATCGATCTGTCGATTCTCCCGGGTGATTCCAAAATCACTTTAAATGCATTATTTAATTGGCTGAACGTCGACACGCGCGAAACAAATAATAGATTAAAAAAAGGTAACAAACAGCGATTATGGTCGTCGCCGCCGACACAAGTCCAGCTGCTGGTATTTCTTTCTTTCTTTTTTTCTTCTCTTTCTCTCTAGTGTTTTTTTTTTTTTTTGCGTTAAACATTCTAAGCTAGCTCTTTTACAAACTATTTCATCTCTCGATAAGCACGCACACACGCAATTCGCGAATAAATCCCACGCGTTACAGGCCGTGTATTTCGGAGAAGACAAGCGGTAATTGCACTTGCTATATGAAATTGTGTCAAAAGACGATACTGCTGATTTTAGAATGATCAATTTATCGAACAAATCGATTTCTCCAATTTCTTATTGAATTTCTCTTCAATCACGCGGCGGCAAATTTATACTTGACGTCTTTTGTAACACTCTACGTTCTTCCCTTATTCATTTCGCTTTCTTTTCCTTTTTAATCCTTATTCACTCGCAAATGTGTTACGAAAACGCTGTTGAAAAATAAATGTTTCATACAACAATATTAATAAATACAAAGGCCTGCAACTATCGAACTGACTAGATACTTTCTGCATATAATATCACACTTTTGTAAATTTGCGAGTAAATCTTTCGGATTTCATGCCCTGTCGCTTGATAGTGATATTAAATCAATATTTGTTTGGCGAAAATCTTGTTAACCAAAAAAAAAAAAAAAGGAAGAAGAAGAAAACGAAAAACTGAGAAACGTATCTCTCACACACTCTTTCTTTCGTTTCATCAGCTAATCTCTCTTATAATATACAATCTTTTCTTCTTCCTCGTGCTTATATTCGCATTTATCGTTCCCTTTCATTTCCCATTCCCATCCCTCCCAACCCTTATCCAACATCTGCCCCCGTTTTTCAATTATATATCGCAATTTTCCTTCCTTCGCAAGCTTACGTACACGATTACGTAGAGAATGAAGAAATGTTGCTTCATTATCTCGAGATTATTTTGTTCCTTCTTTTTTGTTATCTTATGTCACGTTTCGTTTTTCAAATATTTCGCGTTATTCTCAAAACGAACGTTTTCGCTTCCTTTTTTTTTTTACTTTTCTTTCAATTCTTCGCTTTCGTTGAAACAAGGAAGAGAAATTCACTAGGAGGTAAAGACGAAGGTCTAGGCACTAGAACGTAGATCTCTACTTATATGAAATCGCATAATAACAGAATCATCCCGAATTCATCGTTCGCGAGATCGATGCTCGACATACGGACACGGCGACGATTATCTCGATCGTGACTATATCATTAACAGTTAAATAGAATATAATTACTTCATCATGCTTAAATAAAGGTTACACTTGTTATTTTTTTTTTTTTTCAATTTTCTTCCCCCGTTACATCTCTCGTGCGGATCTAGGCGCAAATAGTATTCCGTAATAAAAATAATAAATGTATTCATATGTACATATATATTTATGCTTTCGCCGGAATCTTGACTACAGTTAAGTCGGAAATTCTAATTATTTATCAATATTTTATTATTATTTTTTTTTGGGGGGGGTTTTTATTTTTGCCTTTGATATACTAAGAAGAAACGAAGCAACGCGTAATAATGTCATTTTAACCACGATATGACTGAAACGAAATTTACACGCACTATTCCACCAAGTTCCGCTCTTTGTTCATTTAAAAGTACGTATATGTTAATATGTTCTGTGTATGCATGCAATACGTGATATAAAGTCGCGTTTCTCTTCCCTCGGGGATTCTCTCGTTTTCAGCGCATGTGTTTACCCCCTTCTGTATATTCCTGTATACCTCTTCTTACAAATATATAAATATATACACACGAAGATATATATATTTATACATTTATATTTTATGCTTTGCTTCCTTTCACGTTCTTACAATCGAATGATCGAAGGAGAACAAGTACGGTTTTGTTTATCCTCTCAACGAATACGAGAATTTAAGTAGTCGAACAAAATTTTCCTACGCACGACGATCCTAAATACATCCAAGCTGTAAAATTCTCCTCTTTCGAGATCAAACGTTCACGTTTCATCGAATTTTGCAACAACGAAAACAAAAAAAAGAATTAAATTGAAATCGTTAAAATCTATGATTCTATCGATCCTGATTCGTTCCCGCTGGTTTCGCTCGTAAATCCCACCTGTCGCGATTATCTTTCATTTCTTAACTATCACTGCCTCTCGCGAAACGAAACGTGATGCACGCCAATAAATTACACGAGCTCAGAGAATAAGCTTGTGAAATTTCAACTTAATGTGTGTGGTTCAACATACCGCGTGCCTCGTGCACCGGCGATTCAGTGAAACGGTCGTTTCCCCCCACCCCCTTTTCTATATGCAATAATTTACGGTCGACTTTTCTTTCTGTTCGTTTCAATAATGGAAAGTGATTTAGACGCGACAGATTTGAAGCTGTGCGTGATAGATGTCGTCTAATCGCGAACAGCTACGTGCCTGTTACACGTTTATTTATATATCCCATACCACTTTTTCGAAACTCGCTAATTCGTGTGGGAAGCCAAAACATATGAAGGCATTTATCATATTCGTTCTTCTGTACGCACTACATAAATCAAGGCTGGGATACGATTGAATCGGATACTGCTTATCCCCGCAAACGAGAATTCGCATATTTCTTTGCACCTGTTCGTTCGCCTCGCCAACTCTGTCTTTTCCCCCCTTTCGAAAGAAAAGCAGTATTTGCGAATCCCATGAACGATACATGTAAAATATATTGCACGGGAAAAGAAAGCATGTGTGCGCGCGTGTATGTTGAGGCAGTATTCGGCCCGAATAAAAATTTTTTTTATCTCATATGGAGCTCAAAGCATAACAGTGTTAGAAATGAAGAAACAAAAATTAGTACACTTTTACATATTGTAAAGACAACTTCTATTTTTTTTTTCGCTTTTTGTTTTTTGTCTGTTTTTGCGTAATCGCTTTGTACAAGTAAGTTATGCTTCAAGCACATCTCCCTGACAAAAAATAAATTTTTTTTTTATATTGTTTTGTTTTGGTTTTTTTTTTCGAAACGATCAAACAACAAATATATCAAAACTCAGTCTCCATAAAAAATAAAGAAACTCCTTCACCCTAACCAGTCTTGGATGTTCAATTGGTTATCAAGAAATCTGTGCGAGTTCAAATCGTGTGTGTGTGGCAAAGCGACGACCCATAGCTATCTTCTTATTTCATCCAATATAGTTTCCTGCTTTCGGTATTGTTATAGCACAAGGAAAAGATGTAGGTACTTCGATCTCCTTTTCTATTGTGCGGCATTCAGGCAAATTCAAGGCTCATCGCGCTGCCGCTGGAGAAAGATAGCCATAGGCAGTTAGAGGGCTACAGGCAAAGTTTAGATATAGCAGCCCCTGCAAAAATTGATATTCAAATCTACGGTTTTTTTTTTGTCTTTTTGTTGTTCTTTTCTACTATCTTTTTTTTCGTTTTTGTTTTGCTTTTCTTTGTTTACAATAAGATCATCATGCCGTTTTTTTTTTGTTTTTTTTTTGACGATACAATTGTTCTTGACTGTTCTAATTGATGAAATATGATAATATGATCTCTAACTGTGTTCTGATAAATGTAAACTTCAACTGTGAGCAGTCGGTAATTTAAAACTGATATAATTGCGAACACAGTTTAGTTCCATCAATCTAAATGTTGCATGTTATCCCTCTGCCCCGTAATATACACTGTACGTGTATACAAAAATTAAACGTGTAATCGATCATTATGTTGAAGTAACACACACATTTGACAATATCTTCAAAGTGTAATGTACACAAACATTCGAAGCGATCTTTCAAAGAAATCCATCACGTATCATTATGATTTTATGATCTTGTTCTATCCAATAATAAAGACGACGATACAAATCACCTATTGCTTCTCGCTATGCACTCTTAACTAATGAAATATCTTCTTGAACATATCTCTTCCCTTACGTATATATATTTATATATCCGTGTACATATATATATATATTTTTTTTGAAGGTAGCTAAATCAAAACTATTGATATTTTATATGTATCGATAAATTCTAAGTAGTGCAGTCTTTATTATTGAAGAGGAAAGTTAAACCGTATCTGGTGAATTTACAATACATCAACACATATCTGACACTATCAAAAGCCAATAACTATTAGCAAAATATTATATATTATGCCGTCAATGGCATCGATGCAGCTTAAGCTGTATTTGTATAAAGAGCTTAATTTTTTCTATTTTACTTTTTCTTTACTTTTTTTCTTTTTGCGAATACTTCTATGATATCAATTTCTTAACGAATCAAATTAAATAAAGATCGATTAAGTATCGGAAATGTACTAACATTCCTGGTGCTCAATCAATATAAAAATCTGCGGCAACTTTTACTGCAAAGTAGGAAGTACAGCTTTTCACCTTTTTTTTTTTGTGTGTATAAAGTATTGTATGTGCTCGTATATTCATACAACAATTTACACCTATCTATTTTTTTTCTCCCTTGCTTCAGTGTCTCATTAATTTACTCTTTTATGCAAGGTCATTGGTCAATAGGTAAACTGGTATCGTTATAATCAGGACGTCGTGCGAATTTCAAAATCGTCTATACGACGTCATTTCGAGATATGGGAACGGAAATCTTGATGCTTGAGGCTGAGATGTTTGCTGTGTATGAATGGGTGAATATGATGGTTGCGGAAGTAGAGGAGAATTTTGTTGATTTTGCAACGGTGATAATGACTGACCAGGAGCGTGCGAATGTAGATTTTGTGGATGAGAAAATGGTAATGCATGATGGCAAGGGGAGGTCTGTGAATTTTGTACATTAGCCTGCGGTATGTTCAAATTGTTCGTCACATTGATATTATTTAGTATGTTCAGACTGTTAGAAACGTTATTGGGGATTGTCAGATTGCTCGGTATACTGAGTGCGTTTGAAATATTTATGCTCGTCTGTAGATTGGGTGGAAGGGAAAGAGTAGCCGACGTTAGGTAATGTACGCTGAAAGATGGACGGGGGGGCTAGTAAAGCCTCATACCTTCTTCAAATTTGACGATAAGAGGATCTACAGCCGGGCTGCCAATAAAACTGCCTGCTTCGCTGCTTCCTCTACCTTGATCTGACTCGGTACTACTACCATCATATTTTGTGTCATCTGTTAAAAATGTAACAAAAAATATAGTAATGATACAAATGGTAGTGTCGATTAAAAATTACAAATACTTTGTCGTGCATTGTAACATATCCTCACCTTGACGATTCAGCCATTCCTGATTCAATGTTTTTGATTTTTTCACTGGGTTGATGGGATCGCTGGTAATTGTACGAGCATTTTTATGCATAAACGAACAATGTGGTTTCCTGCAACCACCCGGCTGCGTTTCCCAATAACATGGAATTGACTTACGATTTTTCTATTAAAACAAAGTAGAGAGAAAAGAAAAATGAAAGGAGAACGTAAATAATTTGTACAAGGTTCAAATAACTAATTTATAGATTTCTGGTATTAAATAAATCTGCTTACTCTTAGTTCCATGTGCCTAAAATTACAGTGTTCATCCAGGCACTTGCCCTTCTGCCAATATACACACATAGTTTCGCATCCCAAGGCAGATGGTTCATGTCTGAATGGACAGTTATCACCCTGCAAAATCAATTGTTGATTAATACATATGTTTACAATAATAAATGTAACCAAGAAACTACAATTTTATCGCTTATAGTTGCAGTGCTCATTGAAAATTCTTAATACTGCAACCAGTATTTTACAATCATAGGAACATATCCCAATATTTAAGATTATTACGTGTTGCTTAATGTAATTTACTACTAAACAATGTGAAATCTTGAATTGTCCTGTCCTTGCTATATAAGTGAGATCACAATTTTTAATTAGTATTAAAAATGTGATTAATAAATGAATAAAGTAAATATAACATGGCAATCCACTGAAAGTGGCAAATAATATTTCAAATAATTTCAATGACTATAATACAAAAAAAAAATAGAATTTACTATAATTATTTTAAAGAGAAGATTATAGTGGAACCTGGTTCCAACATGGCCGATCTAACCTCGCGAATTCGATGGATCAGAAACAATATGGAACAATTATACGGGGCATACGAAATCTGATCTGCGGGGAACTAATTAAAAGGAAAATTTCATGCATATTGTTAATGTCAAATACATACCTTTGTGCATGTGGAATAATAGAAAAAATAACAATCGGTATTCTTGTGACTGTGCTCCATTTGCAAGAACTGATAGAAAGATGAGTGATCGTGTTCCTTACTGTAAAGAGATAATCGTTATATTTATCACGATTAAACATTAAGTACCGTTAGAAAAATGTGGAATAATGTTGAGAATAATATATGTTACCACTTCGTGCGAAACATGATTAAAGCTTAATGTGTCGTGCTTAACCGCCAGTTCCAATGTTATGGAAAATTGATTTGAATGCAAAAGTATCTAACTGCGAGTATTTGTACCGACAAGAACGACCTTTTTTTCAACGTGTATTGATTGTATATTCATTACTTACGTGTGGTGGCAGTGATTCCTTGGGTGACTTCTTTTTTGCCCGTTCGCTTTGACCCACACACTAAATCGACTCGCACACAGATTCAAGTAAATAGTTCGACCGTGGCACTTGTCGCCCCTTTCGTTGGAGACGCTATTCGCTATAGATATGGCGTAAACTTCCGAGGTAATACGAAAATGTACGAATGGAATTCGCGGTTTTTCTGACTTACCATCGAGATCGGTATAGCATACATTGGGAAAAAAAACATTTGCAATGGTATTTTCAAATCGGAATAGACGACGAAATGGATCTTATCCATACGTAAGTATTACATTCGTGAAATATACTTTCACATGGATTACATTATTTATAAAAATAAACACTTTCAATATGGGTATAGTACAGTATTAGAACTTCGTTATAAGCAACGGACTTTGTAAAAACGCTAGATATTTTATAATTACGGATGTTTTATTTGAATATTAAATATTGATATGTATTATTTTGATTTAATATTCTAACTAGTTATATCACTCTTAGAATACAGTATTATGTTACTTCGACAAGATGTTTTAAATGTAAACAATTATTTTGTCGCCCTACAAAAATCATAGTCAGAAATTACAGCATTGTATAAGATTAACTAATTTAATGCATTTTCTAACAATAAGTAAGATTATGAAATTATTATAATATATCATATTAAAAATTGTTTGAGCAACAGAAAATTGTACTTTTCCATCTTTATTTACGTTTGTAGTTTTATAACAATTTTTTATAAATCACAATAGACAAATTTATTATGATATACGCTTTGAGGAAAATGAATATAAAATATTCAGACAAGGAAACACAAAAAAGTAATTCTGTTGAGCTGTATTAAGTTCACAATCGCAGCCATTACACAGTATTATTGATAAAAAATACACTTCCCCGAAATATAACATAAGTTAAGAATTATTTACGATTTCACAATACGCTTATCAAAATAATGACAGTTAAAAAGTGTGTTATAAAAGTATTGTAAAAGTTATTCCAAAAAATTAAAAGTCTGTATAGATATACATTCGGAATAATTATGATAGAATTCGAAAAATGGTTCCAAAAGATCATAGCAAAATAATACATTAGATATTGTAATTATAGCGTAATTATTTTAACATAATATATTTTCCTAAATACATGTGACCTGATAAAAATGATTAATATAATTACTCCGTTATTATTAATAAAATCCATCATGTATTAAAATATTCACCAAAAATTTAAGTCTGAATCCAACCGAAGATCCGAGATTTTATAAGAAAAGAAATTGTACAGTTATAATAAATATTTCAGAAAACCATTAATCTATCTTAACTTTTATTTCATTATGAAAATTACTTATAATCAGTCACGAAAGCTTTTAATTTTCTTATCATTCGTTAATGACACAAATATCTCTTAAAAGTAATACACATTATGCATACATATAATTATGTAAATATTATTTTCAATGAAGATGTTAGCTATAAAGGAAAAGCAATATCAATAACGAGGAAGCATTTCAAAGTATCATTTTTAACAAAAGCAATACGCTAGATTATGCAATTAAACAATATATGTATATAACACATACGTACAATGTTTAAATAAAATATTAAAAACTCTCAACATATTTCAATATTAGAAATGTATAAGTAAAACAAATATCCAAATCTATTATACCTACACTTTGGAACCTTTATCTACCACATGTTAATTGCTACAATCTACCAATGTTCACATTTTATGCGAAATATTTCTAGAATTGCTGCCCTTAATGTTGTTTTATACTCGGATATGCCACTTATATACATACAATTATAAATATACAATTCATTCCACTATGATATACAGTGGATTCCGGTTAATTGGGACACATTGGGACCGGACTAATTTGTCGCACTTAAGCGGCTGTCCCAAAAAAGCAGGCAACAGGCAGGCAAAACTAATAGTTTTTGTTTCCGTTCTTCACTATTTCTCCCAAATTAACGGTGGTCCCGCGCAAACGGCGTCCCAATTAACTGCAATCCACTGTATATTACATATTTTAGTATAACAGAATAAAATGCGCTAAACATAGCTATTACTTTTATCAATTTCTATAACAGAAATGATAAGAAATCATTTCTGTTATAATATAAAGTTGCAAAACAGAAGTTAAAAAGTATAAAATCTTCAGTAAACGAAGAAAAATAATACCTGAACGTACTTCTACAGTAAATAGATTTCTACCCTTGCTTCGATCAAACAATTTAGCCAGATATTAAATAAATATTAAATAAAATGAAATTATGCCTTTTACAATATTTAAAAACAATTCAAGCTTTCTTGTTATTTTATATCTATACACAAAAAATTAAGGGTTTTATCTTACATTTTTGTCTCAAAAAATTCGCCTCGATTTTAACATTCATAAACATGTCATCGTAGAAAACACTACTGTGGAAACTGAATTTGGAACATAACAAAAAAAATTCTAGATATTAACTTTTATAGATACATATTACAAAAATATCTCACTGTTTCATGACCAGAGGATTGTCCAGCAATCCATTCTAGAAACTAAATTTACAATAACGAACAACAGTGAAATGTCAATATATCACAATAGTACATTATGACAAAATTATTAGTACGTTATATAGTACATCATTAGATTGTAATTTTCTTTTAGTCTAGTTCAATATTTTTCATTTCCAAGATGAGGTCATAAATATCAATGTATACCCTTATTTTAATAGCAGTACAGGAAATAACACAATAACATTGATTTCACAGTCTTATTAAAAACATTCCAGGTTCTCAATGTATATCGTATTTTGTAGTAATTTTCATAAACATTCTAGTTTATCAAGTGATGAAAATAAATCACTAATGAAGTGTTATATAAATACGAACAATCATACTGCGACAATTTTATGCTAGACAATCTACCTGTAAGTTCAAAGAGCACGCCATTCAAAATCCAATAAAATCTAGCTTTTATTGCATTACATATTTGTTTTCGTCCGTTCAGTTAAAAGTTACTTATATTGTTGAGATTTGCCAAAATATTTATCATGAAGAAAAGAAAGATCATTGACAAAAAATTTATATTGAATTCTTCACTTTTTTGCTAAATAATAACAACTATTATAAAATCAAACATTATATTGGAATACTTTGACTAGCATAGCGTAATTACGTCCTGTATGTATTTTTTCAACATAGCATGTATACATATATATATATATGCATGTGTGTGTGCAAATATTACAACCCCGTATATACATCACTTTTAAACATACATATAATATTACGGCACACAGCAAATGCGCAATTAACATATTCGTTCTACTAGTTTCTTCTTTTTGTTTTGTTAATGAAAATGCTAAACACGATCTACTATTGCCATCATTTATCGCCTTGCACTTACTCTTAAAAATCGTATATTTTGTGTTTAAGTATCTTCTTATAGAAACGAATGCTTTCCCAATTGTTTTATATTGTTAAGTTTCTGAGCGGCAGTTACTAGATAAGTATGGTAGACAAGATAATGTATGAAGCACAAACCAAAATTTCAAAACAGTATGATTATAAACATATTATTCATGTATTTCTTCAGTAATATTGGAAACTCATAGATTCTATTAAATGTATTGTATATAAGGAGGAAGTTTCAAGTATGCTAAAATGTTGCGTTTCGTTAATTAAATATAAATCATACGAAACATATACTAACATAATCATATAAGTTCTTATTTTCAATAATATGAAAATTCACTTGAAATTATTCAATTGATTCTTACTACTTGTTCGAACTACAACATTTAGAACAATCAAAACAGCTGGTATGCTATCTCTTTGATGACCAAGATGCACGAATCCCACTACCTGGGCCACTTTCTGCTATCTGATTTTGGAGCTCTGCTACGTTTTTTTGCAACAGCCTTTTCTCCTTCAGTAGCAGTTGTATGTCTTCTCGTGCTGTGCTTAATTTACATTTTATCATGTCTGACTCCTCTTTTATGCGCATTAACTTCGCATTTTCTTCGGACAATTTCTCTAAAGTATCGACGCGACGTCGAAGCTCCTCGTTATCTGACTTTAACTGTTTACTGGACTGCCTTAAAATGTTTAATTCCACTTCGTGCTTTATATTTTGAGTTTCTTGATAATCACTATTGGAAAGTGCCACAGGGGAATTGCACCTGCTCAACATGTCTACTAAAAACATAATATTTCAATTAGATTGTCTATAAATAATAATAAAATAATCTATGATAATCTCTAAAATATAAAAATCTTGTGCTTATAATAAAAACTAGCTCTTAACGAATTGTATATTTTTTATTTCGTATATTCGTAAATAAACTATATTTTTTTATTAACTTATTCGTGAACACTAAGCAGTGTTGTTGTACAATACAAAAATTATTTACGTTTTTCACTTCTATATGTTCATTCATGCCAATTCATGAAACAGACTTTCTAAAAATTTGCAAGAAGCGTATATGATAAGCAAAAATGATCGTTACTTGACTAGAAAAAAAAAATAAAACATGCCAATTTAAGTGCAAATTCAAAATCCTATTTATATATTGTCTTATCAGATAATATTATTGAAGCAATAAACTCTACTACTAATTATCTAATTGGTTCATATTAATGCTCACATTAGAAAGGCCATCTGAATGCACAGAACAATTACACCATGTATAATATTAATTGAAACAAAAAATAAATACATATGCCACTTACATATACTTTAAAAACCTACCATACTGCAAACTTGCTATGTTGGTAACTATGGTTTCTTTTATACATATCAATTACAAGTGGCAAATAATGCTAATAAAATTGCATTTTCCATTGATACTTACCAACTGGTTCGATGTGAAAAACGCCATTTGTATCGCGAACTACTCTAAGTTTCGAAATATTTAAATCTATAGGAATTGGTCCTGGCGAAGTTATATTATTAGCCGGACGATCTTCATTTAAACGCAGTGATATACTCTCCAAGTATATCTACAATAAGCATTATAAAAAGTAATATATTTTATGTAAAATGAAACTAATACATATTAATAAAAAAAGATAAAACAAAACATACCTGCAACGGTATTGGTCTAGGTATGATTTCATCCTCGATTAAATCAGTAAGTCCAGTTATTGAACTCATTGCCAAGGCCAATGATATATTAGTGACTTCAACTTCTAATTTGTCTTCAAATAAATCCAGAACACTTTGTTTGTTATGCACATCAATGCTACAACTATCTACTTCGTGTTCAGCTACATTATTTTTATTTTCATTTCGCGATAGCTGTATATTTTTCTTGTTAATGATTTGACTTGCTTGGGACAATTTACCAGCGTCCGACTTGCATTTTAAATCATGATCCAAACGTATTTTAATACCTGATCTACAGTTAGAATCTGTAGGCAATTCAACCCAACCTCTGGTTCGTGCACTGAATTTCGTCTAATAAACAAAAAATATACAGAGTAAATTTATGCACAATATATGTATGATAATTGAAATAATTATATTTGTGTAAGACATCAGAAATAGTTCGTCTCTTTAATTGTACACCTTTTTAAAGCTATAAAATTGTACTTCAAATTAAAAGCCATGTAATACAAATGACAAAAGTACAGAGTACAAATTTGTAATTATATTGATAATATATTGTCATGTACATATAGCACATTTCAAAGTCATTTCTTTCCAGCATTAACTTATTCATATATGCTTATAAAAATTTTACGTAACTTCTTAGTATTACTTCTTAGTATTCTTAGTATTATGTAAACTTCTTAGTAAGTACAAATACATTCAGCCTTAATCACATTTAAAAGCTTTTCAATTTCATTCCAGCTAAGCAGTACTTTATACCATACAATGTGAACTTCTCACGAATTGAGTACATACATTATAAAATAAAAAATGAAGAAGCATACAAATTTTTGTTAGAAAAGTAAAAAGGTGTACAATAATAATACTCGTTACAAATCGTTCATTTATACGAGTTAAAATCAATACTGATAAAATTTGTACTGCCAGTTATGCAACTAAACAATATAAAACTGAAATTACATGTATACGTGACATACTCTAAAATTCTATTACAGACAACAATATGTCATGACAATAAGTTTTAAATTATTGCCAAGTCTAAATTCTGCACAAACAAATATATATATGTATAAATTGAACAGCGTATGGTGACATAATTAATTTAAAAGAAACAAATCGTGCGACAAACTGTACATAGTACAAGGCATTTAATACAAATAAATATATTAATATTTTGCCAATACCTTCCTCTTGACCTGCCACAAGTGCCACATAAAAACATTCACAAGAGAAGGAGAGACGCAGGAGAAGCATGCAAAAAAGTCAAAAGACAAACATTGTATAAATATACATATATAGTATAAAATGTTTGTAATGTATGTAATACAAAGCTAGAAATAAAACTTAGTGTCTTGTAGCACATCGAAGTATATAACTAGGAATAAAATGTTAGTCACTCGTACATTCCAAGTAGAACTTTGTACAAAATTATATGGTATTCATATAATAAAACCGTATTACTGCTCTTATGGTCCCTAAATATCATACTCGAATTGTATCTCAACAAATAGTAATGTAAATTCAAAGCAACATTTTCTCTCTAAATATTTGAATATGTGTTATATAAATAGATGTCCACTCTTTACATAATAAAGAGCACTTTACACACTGTAATAAATAATTCAAGACTTCCTAGTAAAAATATTACGAGAAATTAAGAAAAAAAAACGAAAAAAAACCTGAAGAACGATATAATTTGATCTGCAACAATATTTCAAACTTCAATGTTAATATCAATTCAATAGATTGAAAGTAGCATGTTGTATGTAATTAGCAAACAAGAATCTCGTTGTTAAGTTAATATAAGCTTTTCTTACCTGAAATTCGTCCCATGGAATAGATGAACATTCATCGTTACCAATGTTTGAAACTTGTACTTTAATTGAAGACGTGTAACCACACGACTGTTGAATGAATTCAACTTTAGATAGTTTGAATGTTGCTATCGATACCTAGAAAAGGATGGTATAAAATTAACAAATTAAAACTCTCATTCGAATTACATTATAAGTTATGTATAACGTGAACTTACAATATCCTTTCGTTTACAAACACTATCCAAAGACTTTTCGCTTTGAGTATCAGGTGTTTCTTCAACTACTTCACTAGCTTCTTCTACCGGTGCGCATCTCAATGAATTATCAATAGAAAAAAGGGTATCTAATTTTTCTTGCTCTTGAAGATTAATCAAAACGTAGTTTTCGCTATCAGAACTAACATCACTTCTTATGGATACAGTATCGCTGCTACCGTCTTCTGGAGAAGCTTTCAGTGCTGAATCGATGGATGTCATTAAATTACTTAATCCTTTCTTCATAGAGGAAAGACCAACATTAAAATTATTAGGAATGAATGGCGGATTTGACAATGAATCGCCTTTACTGTGTTTATGCGTAGTGTCTCCAGCATATCGTAATGTAGGCAATGCTCTTTCTTCTTCTACGCCTATGCCCTGTTTTTCGTACGTCACATTCGCCATTTGATGATCATGCTTACTTGTACCATTCTGTTTAAACGTGACCACAGTTTGAGACGTATTAACAGGATGCGAGAAATCCATAGACAACATCGAAGGTACTTCACTTTCTGGTGTTCCGCCTGTATAACTTGTGTTAATCTTTTTATTAGTATTTTCAACTCGTTCTGTAGTAGTATTTTGCCATGAAATAGAGGAACCAGGAATATCATCAGCTATACTAGACGAATCTGGTATAACAGATTCTAAATCTCCTCCTGAATTTTCCTTGCCAGGAGTATGCGATGGCATGACGAAAGTTACTTCCACTTGCGGTATAAGTGCGCCAATAACGAGTGAACCCCCAGCATCAACTTTTAATATTTTATTGGAATCGATGGTTAAATATGTTGCCATTTCTGATAAAACCTCTGACAATCTCAACAAGAATAGATATTGATAATGATTTATTTGAACACTAACTAAGTTGCTTATGTATGCAAGGCCATGAATGTCAGCAATAGGCGATTGTTTCTCTGGCGAATCCCTTTCTGGTGGTTTCATTGACATATAACACCATAAAGTCAAAGGAAACGCATCAAGGAACGGTACAGAATGATTTTGTCCAACCGCACGTGCACCAAGAAAATCTACCCATACGGGTTCCAAGTTACAACACCATACATCTTTAGACTCAGTCCATAAAAGTTCCCGATGTAATTGGCGAACTAATTCGCTTACAGAATTGCTACTAAAATTGGGTGATGGATGACGTATGTTATCAGTACCTGTAATAAACAAATAAATAAACGTTAGACACACAAATAGCCAATGTAAAAATATCCTGAAACAATATACATTTGTATAATATTCATTACCAGCACAATGTGCCAAAAATTTGTCTGTTAGGACGTGAAAGTCATTTGGCCTGTTTGGAAATTCTGAACCAAAAAACATTTGGCCCATTTGAAAAGCATTTAGACATTGTGCTAAATCAGCCCTTGAAGACCTCTCTGTGGATCGAACATTTGTTATTGATGCTCTTGAACTCTGTATGTGCAAAGACTTTGGTCTATCCTTTTGATTAGGATAATCCTGTTGGCTTTCAAAGACTACCTGGAAATTATTACTATTAATAAGTACAAAAGGGTTAATTAATAAAATATGGAACAAACATGTCTACAATATAAAATTGCACTTACTCTTGGAAGAATAGCTTCAATTTTTACATCAAAGTACATTAAATTAGTGGAAGTATACGCTGCTTGATTATCTTTACCCATTAGAGAATGGTACAAATTTAATGCAAAAGAATTGAACCATAAACAGGAACAAACATCAAAATTTACTTGAACAGGGTTCAATTGCACATAAAATTTTGGTGGTGGCACTAAACAATGACAAAACGCATATAAATAATTTTTACTTACGATGAAAATTTAAATACGTTCAATAATTAAGTATTTGAAAAAATGTATAAACATTACATGTTTACCTACATGGAAATGTTATGTCACCAGGATAATAGTAATATGTGAACTCTGCATGGAGAATTGTAACACCTTCTAGAGCACCTAAATAAAAGAAATATTTCAAGAAAGAGAACAAGCTGTAAGAACATACATGCATGATAAATGTATTTCATACAATGATAAAGATTCATATAATTTTATATGTTACATATTACAAAATGTAACAGAACTATAAATATAGCATAAAATATAGTGATTCACATGTACCTGTAATAATATGGCTTTTAAAACGTGTAAAGTCAGCATTGCAAAATTCTTTCACTGAATATTTTTTCAAAAGATACAACAAATATTTTGCTCTCTCGCTTAAATACTAGACAAATTGTAAAGTCCCTTGATTTTTAATGAAATAAATGAATTCAGCATCAGGAAAGTTCTTTTCCTGTTTACGAAAATTTCGTTACCCGAACGTTCTACTGTACTCTATGTCTGATAATATTCTAGCACATTTGGTTTATAATCTCACGGAAAAATGCACACTGAAATTTATTATTTGAAGCTTTAGCGTTAAAAAAAAGTTAGAAATCGTACGTATCTTTTAGAAAAACATGTAATAAAAGATTCTGATCAAAACATCTGCTACGATGATGTTTAAACTACACTATATGTATGCTTCAAATTAATTTATAACTGCTGTCAAATTACTGCCTCAACTTGACTTGACAGCGACCTTTGATATTATAGTATTTTTTCGATGGGGATCAATTTGATCCAAACAGTTTCAGTGTACGAGCTACTTTAACGCTACACCAGGGTTAAAATAATTTATAACTGTTACCAAAAGTATTTCGCATAAAGTTGTAAATTAATGCTAGAGCACAGTTACATAGCACATATAGCTCATATAGCACAGTCATAAAGCAACAGAACTTGTCAAAAATCAAGCTATGCTTATGTAATATTTATAATACAATATTAATAGAGATACTACATCTATTTATAATTTATACCTGTTGCCTGTTTCTTCCTTGTTTGAGCTATGCAATTATTAAACGAAATTATTGATTGATATTTACAGCCTTCGTATGAAATATTTTCGGAAAATAAAGCTATTAAACAAATTATTTAAAGCGCCGTGAAATTTTTGCATACCTGTAACAAATTCTTTTGGAATAGGATTACGAGACGTCGTGGTTACTTTGTATAAAGTAAAATCATCGATTCTTATTATAATGCATGTTGTCATTAATTTAGCAAGCTGTTCCAGAATGTAATTTTTTACTGGATTACCACTAGGATGTTGAGATTTTTTTTGCTCATGAGCAACAGCATTTGTATTTTGTGCCGGATTACCTTTCTCCGAACTTTCTCCCGAAGTTTTTGCATTGTTAACTAAATGAAACAGGGAAAACATACTGCTGTAATAAACTATTTTTTTTAAATAAACAGTACTTATTGTTTGCAAACCTGTCACATTTCCTTGGCTTCTAGTTAAGGGAGAATGTTGTGTTCTACCAGAATCAATCAGATCCATGAACTGACTTCGAAATGAACTCAACGACTGTTGTAACCATTGGCTGTGAAGTGTAGCATTCTCTTTGTACTTAACCCAATGTTTTCTATCAGCCATTGCTAAGTGATACGGATAATAGTCCATTTGAAACTTGACTAGCGAAATTTGCAATGCTGCGCCATCTTTTAAATCAGGATGGGCGGATCTACCATCTAGATATAAAATAAATGTTATACGAAATTTTTCTTAATATTTAACTGTTTACAATTAATATAATTATAAATGGTATGAAAATTAGTATTATTAGTTTGTGAAATGCAATAAAAGGTTTATGATTTACTTACTACCAGCGTCATCACACAAATGCAAATCAATTCTTTGACAAACGAAATGGTATGATGTCTCCACGACATCGTACCTTGTAAATATTTTCGATATATCGGTAGTATATTGATTTTTCGTCTTTGACTGCTGAGATACTTGTGCTTGATACTCTGGTAATACCTATGGCACCAAAATATAATTAGACATAACTATAATTTCTCTTTCGTAAAGTAGATTTACACAAACCTCTAGCTTTCTTGCTGCTTTAGTTTTACGTTCTAGACTTGTAGCTTTCTCTATAAGACCTCCCAAAGAGTCAATAAAATGAAGCGCTGCTGTCAATTGTGAATCTGTTAAAACCCATAGGAGATCATCTAATATAAGAATCAGTCTTGATCCCATAACAAAGCAATCTGAAAAAATAAAAAGAAAGAGTACTTATATAATATATAATATCAATCTTTATTGGACCAGAAAACGGGCAACCTTACGCAATATATTTTACCTGATATTCTTTTTTTGATTGTAATCCTGCATTTCGCTTGATTTGTAAGTAAACGTAACGGAGTGAGATTCTCATCTTTAGTACTTTGCGCTTCGATTCTAACCGTTTGCCATTCTAATTCCTTAAATATAAGTAACTGTCCACGATCAGGATCTTTTACTCTAGTAGTTCTAAGATCGCAACTGCGCCATGATGTAGACTTTGACTCAACAATAATTCGATTCATCTATAACATAATAACTTTTACAGTGACAGAAAATTAATATTGGTATGTATATAATTATATGAAAACACGTTTCATTATTAACCCTTTGACTGTAGAATGCTTAGAAGATTTTGCTAGTGTTACTTATTTAGATTTTACTGAAAGAAATACTTAGCAGTAAGCATGTAATGTCAGCACTTAAAAGGCAGATTCTACAATGTGCCTGATTTTGGGTTTATGCAGTTTAAACACAATATTGGCACCTGCTTGCTACAGATTAGTATCATGCATCAGGCACCTATAGGTGCTGTTCACAGTCAAATGGTTAAGTCAAGTAATAACACTATATACCTTAACCGAAGCAATAAATGCAGGACTTTTGAATGTAACTGACACAGTATTAACAGTTACAGTTATACCATCAATTACTTTATGTATAAAAGAATATTTTGTTGGGCCAGTGTGCGAAGCCAGTCCTTGGGAAGAAGATAAATCTCTTAAATCCTCGCATGTTTCTACTTCTATATGAACTTCATCCAAACTCTGCGAACATGAAAATATAGTCAAAACCTTAAAGATCGAATGTTTATATTTATTGCGATGAAAAATATTTTATTACATGTAAAAAATAATGATACATGCGCACAAACAATATATGTATGTGTATACATAGAGATATATTAATTTATACATTATTTACCAAAAAAATGGGAACACTTCTCAGCTTGGTCCATTGTATACGAAATGAAACTTTGTTACACCAAGCATGTGTTAATCTGAGCCATGATGGCAAATCTAATAAGTCTGTTAAAACTGTTTCATCAAGTTCCAAATTTGTCAGTTCGCCTTCTCCTTTGAATGTACTTAAATTTATTTTATCTGCTGACAAATTCTTGGTAAACCTATAAATTTATTAATTTATAACTTAATTTAATTAATTGTGATATTATTCTTTCTACGATGAATTCAATTCTTGTATGTGTAATACCAAATGACATATTACAATAATTAAACGACTGAAAAGGAGCTTTAAAGTAGAATGACGTTTCAAAACAGTTAACCGTGAACTGTCGTGTCAAGAAACATCATAAATAAATAGGAAGAAATGACCGATAAATAAGAACAATACCAATTTTATAAGACATATGTACAATAATTCATAATTTTTAATATTTGCGGTATGCCTTTAACTTGTTCTCTTTTGCCTTTTTTTTAAGAAGGGTGGTGCAATTTTTAATAGTACGTTGAACTAAGATAACGAGATCGAGTACATAGTGCAAACATATACATAAATACCTTGACAAATGTTTCAATAGTTGCTTTTTGATTAATGATACCATTTTTTATTACTCTCAATTGTTTTCTACAATCAGAAATATACGTTTCAACATGGTTAATTTGACACTACACATTTGAAGTGAACTACGATTCGTTCATACATACGACGATTGTCCTCAACTTTCGACTCAAGTAGTCAGTAAGTGGACTGTACTACTGAATTTCTAGTTTCTTTCTTCGACTTTTTGCGTCATTTTTCCTCCTTCTTTCCTTTTCTTTTTTTTGTTGTTGTGGCTTACAGTCTGGATTTTTTGATTCTAGGACTAGCAAAATACATTCAGTTATATTTTTAATGCCATGTCTTTATTGACTACTAAAAGAAGAAAGTTAACTTATATTATCGCACTCGTATTAATAATTTTAATTATCGTTCAAGTATAATTTGATTTGCATACGTACATCCGTAGATAGTAGAATTTATACGATGTAACTGCAGTATTTTTTATTTATTACTTCTTGAATGAAGAGTAATAACTTATAAGACCGTTACACGTTAAATGTATGCCCAATAAATGTAGAAAAAAAAGTCAAAGTACACCAATTGGCCTTAATGCAATTATGTGCATTGTACAGTAAGCTATATAAATTAAAACGATGGTGAAAGTAGACAAATTACTATACTTAAGATTTTACGAATGAAACACAATTAAGCCTGTGTTCGTCAGTCAGATGGAAGAAAATTCTTCAATTCCTAATGCACAGATGTCTATAATTGTAAAATGGTTTTTTATAGATAAACTTTCAATTTCTTAGCTGATTTTCAAGTAATTTGATTTGGTTCGATAGTACATATGTTGGACATGTCATTTTTGTCGCGTGGTTGTTTGCACATAAATTTTTGAAACAAAAATATCCAGTAATATATTTTAGTTTATCTTGAAAGTTACTATTTAAAATTGCTAAGTAAGTACTTCACAATTCATAATAAACTGTAACATATATGCTCGTACTCTAATTTCAGTTAACCTAACAAAATATTTTTTAAATATCTTGTTTGTATCAAACTGTATATTGTATATGTGGACGTTTTTAAACAAAATGTTTAGAATATAATACATTAGTAAATAGCAACATCTAGTTGTTATATTCACTTCACTAAGTTATGGACAGTAGTTTGTTATAATAAAACGAACCCATCTATATACTATTTCGTTTCGGTTTCTATACTGTTGTCAACAATGGCGCAAACACACCGTATGTATTTAAAAAATAGTATATTAAAAACATAATTGTATATCAATGTCATCAATGTTACATTCTGCAGAAGCTGTATGTATAACATTACCTAATAGTATAACAAAACAAATTAGTACCTGCGCAAATAGTGAACAATATATCACCAATTTTTTACAAAATGCATTGCCTTCTACTGACATTGGTTCCATAGCAGATGAGTTGAGAAAGGTAACAATAAACCATATTTTAATTTAATAATTCAAAACTATATAAGTAGATATTTAAATCTATCACCATTAATCTCAATGTATAACGTTGTCATAATTGTTTTATAGTCTCTGATACTTGTTAAGCATAAAAGTAAATGGAACAAGAAGAAAAGATGTAAAGGCAAATTGTTAACTAGTAGAAAAAGAATGCAACTTGGTTTACGTAAAATTAGTAGCACAGGTGACCTGAAATATAGAGATTTAGTACCACTAAATCAATTATGGTTAGATTACATGCAACAAGTAATTGGCCCTAAATGTTTTGCTAATATTCCAAGAGATCCAACTGATCCAAATTGGGAAAATGTTAATCAACAGCTGATTAAAGCAGATTTTCACGGTGCTGAAGTATCAGTTGCTGGATCAAAGTGCCCTAGTTTAGTTGGATTAAGAGGCATAGTTATTCAAGACACAAAAAACACATTTAGAATTTGTGGAACAGATAACATCATCCGAAGTATACCATTTACATTTTACATTTCGTATTAAAGTTTTTTAACAAGTATATGCAATAATATACTTACAACAGGATGAGGCACCTAGCTTGACCACTTTGAATAACTTCCAAATTATGCATGTAATAAAAAATTGTTAAATAAATAATGTTAATATCTCGGCAATTATTTTACTTAGAAATAAATGCTGTTTTGAATTGTTGCAGAAACGATAGGGGATTACATTTAAAAAAAGAAAGTTGACCATCAAATTTCCTGGACTTCCTGTTCTCTTCCTGAATCACCACTTACAAAAAAGTCATGTATACCATATGATGCTGTCCTCGATGTCTTGCAACTTTTGTATTCAACAATTCTTTATTAGTCGCATAATTTAGTAGTTATTCGAGGTGATCAAGTGGGGTGCCTCACCCTGTATACTACAATTTATATTTATTTTCAGCTATACCCAAGGAAGTTGTTATTATGAATGTACATCTGAAAGAGATAAAACTAGAATTCTTTGGAAAAGATCTTTCAATAAGACCAAGTGAACGTACTATAAAAAAGATCAAATGTGGACGTATCTATGAACTGTAATGAAATGTTCTATACTACAATTAATGTAAAATCATTATAATATATAGGATTATAAATAGGTGGATTATCTATACCAACCTTTGTAAATTGCTAAATATATATATGTATATGTTTCAACTAATAATGACAATTTTTCACTGATCAAATATAAGCTTTTTATGAAACAAGTTTTCTCAAACTGTATTATATTTCACCCATTACCTCTACTTTTATAATATATTATTTTATAATATAAAAAAGAATTGGGCATTAATGCCCATATTTCTATTAATGACAAAGGACATCTGATACTACAAAATAATATTAACAATACCAATATGCAATGAAGCAATTACCGCCGGGTATATAAACTACACATTCAAGTTGTATAGTTGTTTATTGATAATAAATTTAGTAGCGACAATGCCTCACATGTTATACTGACTTTTCAACATTACAGAGATGCATATGTATATTTGTATAATTAACAACCAATTTCAGTATATTTATTTCTAAATTTACTAATATTTTATTTTAATCCACAATATCCAAACAATGGTACAATTACATTACTATCTGTTTATAGAACAGCATTAAATACATTTTTCAATCTACAATTTCATTCATTACATAATTCCAATGAAAGTGAAGTGGTTATTGGGAATGTTACAGATTCTTATTTGTAGCATCTAATTTTAACATTTTCGTTTAGTATGCGCAGTTAAGAATTTACTGCAATCATTAACTGTTAAACGAGTCATTGCAAGAATCAAATATTGTTGCCACAACAAGCAGATAATTATTCAAATGTCTATGTAACATGTTGTTGCATCAATACTATTACGTTACAATCGTTCAGCTTTCAACTTCCGTTTCATACTTATGAATAATGAGAACAATTTTGTAAGTGTACACTTCTCGTTTGTTTTGAGATATGCGACAGGAGAAAATGTCACTCGAAATGTCTTATGCAATAATAATGTGGCTCGTTTAGGAATATCGTATGTAAGATATGCCAAGAAAAAAGAATTGTTTTCCTAACATATCTCGTACACAGATACTGATTCGTTAGTAGAGCATTTTATACAAACAATGTAAATTGTTTAACGAACAAAAACGTCAACAACACGGCTCTGACATTTTCTACATATGCATTTGAATCTGACCACCCAACTCGCATTAATACTTGTATTATGTCATTACACATTAATACAATGATATAACGAACAATACATCCAAATTGGATACTATACATACATCGTATAAACCAAATACAATAAGTAAAAAAAGAAACTTGTAATTATATTTCTGAAAAAACAGAACACGTTAATAAAGTAAACATTGATTATTAATCGGTTTATATATCTTAACACTTTCGAATTTTCTTTACAGATTTTGTTGTAATTTAATTCAATGTGCCATAAAACATCAAAATCATAATATTGTAACCCAGCATAAACAAGATTGCAGCACATATATCCATACATCAATATGACGAGTCCGTTAAAAAATTTGTTTCTTTTTTCATCATATTAAATATGTCTAACGAGGGTATATCAGAGAGCTACCTTGAGTATCGTTTCGTTAGCAGAGCGTATAACATTACTGTTCCTATATTTCACATTTTGGCTGCCCGGCGAGATATTAAATTTTTATTTATCCGTGCTATAGCAATAACACACACAAATACTAAACTTATGTACTGACGAACATACAAATATGTGGTATATATTGCTACATTTATGTTCCTAAATACATTGCATACAGTTTACAGACTTCTCGGCTTTGTTTTATTTTGTTGTGATACTGATGTAGTGATATATGATGTCACATTTCTTTTTTTTTTTTGCTAGATACTTTGTGGCTTATATTTGACCGTGACAACGTTTTCAATGAATCTAGATCAATAGATTCCTTTTTCCTACTACAAATGATATATATCGGAATAATATTTTTACTGCTTTCCATTGTTAATCAATATAGGCATGAACAAATGTCAAGTTCGAATAATTGTGTGTTTCTTAATAGTCATTTATATGATCCTTTTTCTGAATTTTCGTCTTCTTTACCAAAAAGGAAGCACTTAGTAATTTCGTGATATATTTATTAAAGTGAAAGTTACAAGTATCATTTTATGATCGTTATTTTTACTTAAACTAAAAGTTCTTTCAATACTTAAACAAAGGCACGTACGTACACAATACATTCATATATCAGCGAAACTATGCCAGTTACTTTACAGAGTAACAAACTAATCAGATTTAATTTGCGAATTGTTTAATGCAACACACAGTATTAAAATTATTATTTCGTACTTGTTCAAAGATTCGTATGTAATGTGTCTTTTTAAAATGTTTAAGTGTTCGTTCTCTCGTTTCAATATGGTTATTTTCATTGGCGCAAAATAATGATCAATGTGTACCCATTCATTATTTTAACAGTAAATAAATTCATTTATAAATGTTACTCATAAACTAGAAATTCGCGTTTAAATATTGTATAGTTTACTTTGAATTCGTTATTATCTTTATTATGTTACAGTTATTTTGCGGCGATGCTTTTTTTTTTAATGACATTGTTTCAGCATTTAATAATAATTATGAACTATTGAAATAACCTTGTTCTACCTAGATATTATAGAAAAGTAGATTCTGTTGATCTCCGTTATTGTATGTGTTGCACATTGTATTTCACATACCATAAGCCTGATACGCTGCAGCGGTAGGTGCATAAACGCCTTGTGAAGGTGCACCGTATACACCTTGTGGCGCGTAACCAGGTGCCATCATACCTGGCCCTGCTGTTAACATTAGCTGTGGTTCCGCTATAGACACATAATATAAACGATTAAAGAAAATATACAAAAGGTGTTTATAGTACGTACAAAGTACTAAAATGAGATAAATAAGAATATACTTACGCATAATCATAGGTTTATGCTCTTGATGATCGGTTTCTTCCACACGTCGACTTTCAGCTTCCTCTAATTTATCAACCTTTAGTAAAAGTGAGAAAAGAAAGGAACTGTTAGTATAACTCAGAAGCAACATTAACGCAAAATATATTATATTGTGTGTGTTAATACCTTAGTAATATATTCTCGTGCAACTTGTATAAGATACGGCATAGCGAAATGTAAAATACGATGTCTCCACGCAAGTTCTAGAATAACATCTGGATGTAGCAAGTCGTAACAGTGAAATAGGCATGCTGCGAAACAATCTTTCGACCCCCTTTCTAAGAACCATTCTAATAACTCTTGTGCAACTTCGGAATTATGGGATTCTGCTGCGTATTCCATAGCATCTCTGTTGAATAATATAATATAGTCAATAATATGATCAAAGCAATGTAAACTTAATTATGCTTAAAATATTGTTTAAATACCTGTTGAATCATTTTATTGAAACTCACCTGAACAATCGATCTTTTTTACATAATTCAACTGACTGTTTCCATCTATTGTTTCCTTTGTACAAATATGCGGCGATTCTTCTGAACTCGATTAATTCATGCTTTTCCAATTGTTGTGCTAGCGCAATATTATCAAAATTATCGAACGCGTCAATCGACGTTCTGAGTCCTTGGTAATCTTCCTCATCGATAAGTAGACCGTTTAATGCCTCATTAATTGCCTTATTGTTTAATGCTTGGACTGACCTCAAGTACGGTTTTACAAGTTGCAAATGCCCTGTCCTTTGAAAGTACGCGACTGATCTCGTATGATCCATGCGTGGTGCAAGTACCAGCAGTATATCATTTAAAAGTAGGGGTTTATACTCGACATAAAACTGTATAGCTTTATAATAGAGTTCAACGTTTGCAACTTTAGTAATCACATCTTTGAAGTGGCCTTCTCGCCATGCTTCGGTTGGATGTTGCATCATTGCAAGGACTGCATTATCGTATTCTTCATATTTATCGTACAAAAATACAAGCTCTGCCCACAAATGTGCTTGTTCTGCTGCGCGGAGTACCTATAAATTTTATGTATTAACATAAATGGAACGATATCTCTAGTTACCCCATAATTCCTTGCAATTACCTTTGGTATATTAACACGAGACCAGAAGAGTTCCAGATGCTCCCTCATTCGTTGAGGCTTATATTTGCTGTAAAGTATTGCCAATTCTGTAAACATTCCCATATGCGCTCTTTCAAGTCCTAATGCAGCTTCCAACAGATTAATTAGTTCCTCGAAATGACCTCGATCTTGGTAGTAATTGATTAAATCTTCTAGTTCATCCGCGTGCACGACTATATGCAATCCACACATTTGGGCCAATCTAAATTCCCCGCTATCCACGCAAGCGAAACAGACTTCCTTCCAAGTGCGAGTTGAATTGGCTTTACGAGCACTATCAACGGCGCCTTGGAATTCTTTCAAGTGCACAAGTGTGATAGCTAGTCGTGCAAAATTCGATACATTATTGTACAAAAGCTTAGCAGCGTCATACATCTTGTCATCAAAACATCTATCACCGATCTAAAACGAAGTCAGCAATATATAATTATACTAATGAATGTAAATATGTTTCTATTTCAATTACCCAGTTTAATCAATATAAAATCAACAATAAAAGAAAGATTATAACCTTTTGTATATCGGCATGATTAGGACCGGAAATAAATTCTTCGAGATCCGCAAGTCTGTTGGTTCTTGCGTATGCATAAATTAATTCACTTTCAATGAAAGATTCACGGGCCTTCTTACGAGCCATTTGCAGATAACGGACTAAGTCCTCCCAATGAGAAGTTCGATGAGCAGTTTCTACCACATCTACGTATGCTGATGGATCATCTGCTTTAATAAAACTGTCTATAGCTTCTTTAACTAAACCTTGTTGCAACTGTGCTCTGGCTAATTGAGACCATACTGGTGGCTCATTACATCTGAAAAAATGCGTATAATAAATATGTCCACATATTGCCAACAAATATTATATTTTCACGTTTTATCTTACCTTTCGGCAAATTCGTAAGCTCTGTCTAAATTATTAACTTGTTCAATCAAAACTTGAATTGCTGATGTATTGACGTCGAATTTCTTAAAGATAGCAAAAGCTTCTTCATACAACTCATTGTTAATAGCGATATTGGCAATATCAGGAGCATCATAATTATCCAATCTATTGATATATTCCATTACACGTGTGCGATCAGCCTTTATTGCTGTTAAAATCAAAAGGTTTTGCAAGTTACGGTGATCGCTAAACACATTGCTGTCGAGTACAATTTTCTCTAAAAGTTCGATCAGTTCGTTGGGTAAATTAGCAGTCATAAAAGCTTTTACAGTAACTGATATATCCTCGGGATCTTGAGTTTCTGACAAAGCTGTTTGTACAACCTGCAAACAAATCTTTCAGTAAATTGCAATGTTTTTTCTACAATACTGATTAATAAGATGAAGACAAATTCTAAATTAGATGTATTGAACACAATTGTTAATTCTACTTTTATAACTTTGATTGAACGGGAAGAATCACCTGATCAATCAACGGTCTTTTGTAGGGATTGCTTTCAAGAAGAACTTCGGCCCACAAATCAGGATCTCTACGTCTCACCAAATATCTAGCTTCACTTTTAAAGAGGCTATTTTCGTTACACACGCTAATCAACTCTCGATCACATTGACCACGTTCATATGCAATGCACGCCAAGTGGGGATCACGTTTTTCACAATATTTTCCTACTACTCTACTATCATAGAACTGGTTTTCCCTATAGATTTAAATTAAATTAGTAAATACTTCATTCGATTTTTAAGAAGAATAATGATACTCATGTTTACTCACTTAAGAAATCTTTCTGGATTATTGTTACTGTCAATGTATATCTTTGCTAATGCATTATGGGTTGCAGGTTCAACGCAGCCTTCATGTACCCGAGACTCCAGCCATGGAAGTAACAATTTCAAACGATTTCTTTTTTCAACTTCCTCTACAAGTTCGTCAGTGGAAAATTGGCCACGTACGACAAGAATTAAATTTTTTATTATATCCTCTGAACAATCCACATCCAACAAACCACCAACAACAACTGGTAATCGTGATGGATTTACCTAAAATTCAAACGATAATGAATAAAATATTAGTATTTAATGTAGTGCGTACAAGTAGTGAAACTTACTTTTTGGACGTAAATTTCAATGTATTTCTGTAGATTGTTTCGGTAAAGATATAACACGAGGTCATGTACAAAATCGAATCGATCGCAAACAATAATCAAAGGTAGCTGGTCAGATAATTTTGCTTCTTTGAGGAAATTTTTTACACGTTCAGGATTGTAACAATTGCTTTCTCTACAAATTCGTTCCACTTCTTTAATCTGTCCAGTTTTACATGCCGCTTGAATATATTTGAAATGAACTTCTTGATCTTGACTGAAATTAACAATAGACCCAAGGAAATAAAACAATCCCTCGTACGACTTGAAGCTTTCAAATAGGTCTGAAATAATACATCATTAAATAAATGAATGACTAAAGAATAATGTTAATGATAAATTAATACTTTCAATAAAGGCACATGATAAATTAGAAATACCTATCAATGCTTTGGTGGTCAATTGTTCATGATATTTCGTCGCAATTTGAATACAAATTTGCAAATTTTGTCTAATGTTAGCAGTCAACATGGCTTTCAAACATTCTAGAGAATCTTCTACAGATAATGTACCAAAGAATCCGACAAGCCAATCTGGAGAAAGTAGATGCGTATGTACGACAGCTCTTTTAATGTCATACAAATCGGTGTAATGTTCCAAAGCACGTTGTAGTAAGCCAGCTTTTTCGCACAGCTGTGCAATGTGAGCCCTATCGTAGTGAGTAAACATTTGATTGCCCAAAATTGCATCTGCAACTTGTGGAGCAGACATCAAGTTCATTTCTAAGAGTCGCGTTTGCAAAGCTCCTTCGCTCGGCCGATTATTTTTCAAAGCGTCTAATAAAAATGATGTGCACTGCTGCACCATATTTTGTTCCATAAATATATCCACAATTTGATTAATGTCTGCTAAAGGTTCATCGTCCTGAACTAACATTTGGGCAAATGTTACACCTTGATCCGGATTAATTCTCATGACATTTCTTAATAAAAATATATAATCAGGCGTGTAAGAAACCTTTTTAGCGTATAATACAATTTTATGAAACTGTCCAGTTTCAGCAAAACATTGTATCACTTTGTTAGGGACATTGGCTCTTAAATAAACACTAAGAGCTAAAGTTGGATCGGCTTGTTTAACCAAGTCGCCCAATTCTTCGCTACATTCCAATTTGTCCTCTTTCAACCATTTCTCAAGAAGTTGTTTACGACCTTGAACCAGCACCGGACGACATAATTCCAAAGATTCGTATTTGTTCAGTTGGCCTTGATCTAGCAGTATTCCAAAATATTGTAATAATGGCGATGTTTGTCCTTGCGTAGCAGGTACCTGTTGAAATCGTTGAATAGTTGCAGGGGTTCTGAGTATTCCTTTTGGTGCATTTGCTGCTACTTTAGCTGCTTCCGCGTATTGACCATTTTGGAAGAGCAAGTTAAATTTCCTCACGAACAAATCTTCAGCTCCCGATAAGTTATTTCTTACGGCCATACGTAATGCAAGTTCAGAATTTTGAAGTACTCCATTTATGTATGGAATTATATTTTCCTCATCAACGGATACAGATAATACTTGACCTTTTCGATTTACTCCTATTATACCACCGGATGCTTCGTGTGGTGCGGTCACAAAAATAGTCTCTCCAGATATGCGATTCATAAATATACATGTGGCAGATTCAATATCGTACATATGTATATAGCCATATTTTGTTATTAAATATATAACATCATATTTCGAGCTGACTTGCATTGCAACAGGAAAATCATTCCCTGCTTCTGGCGGGAAGAAAACATCTACTGCTTTCTTTGGAAAAGGATGATTGCCAGCGGGTGGTTGTCCTACCTCAATAATATGAAGCTTTGCTCCTTGTACTGTTCTAACAGCAAAACAGAATAAGTTACTCGGTTCCAAGAAAGCATTTCCTTCCATTTTAAATTGGGCAAAAGAGGCAGCATGACCTTCGATTGGTTGTGAACATTTTCTTTCGACGGAATAAAGTTGCATAGCACCGACTACTCTGTTATGCTGTGCAGAAATACCAATCAATAAAAGCCATGTTTGCTTCGGATCAGTTCTATAGTTAATTATTTGACAGCCATTTAATGAAGAATGTCGATCAAACATTTTATTCGGTGTTGACTCCCCTTCCATAGACCAATGATAAACTGCGGTCTCTGTGACTAATGCCAAAGTATTTAAAGATATCCATTTCCAAAAAACTACATCTTCGGTCATTGTGTGTGCCTTCATTTTAGATTTCATTTCTATGTTAAAGATCTGTAGTGTCTTCATTGCTGGTAATCAAAGGAAAACATTATTAAGTTTAATGTATTTGTATTTTAAATATTTTGTTTATAAAAAATATTTCTTTGTTACGTTAGCAACATTTTATTCATTGTCCATTTATTAACTTGGATATGTATATTTTTTTTATGGGAAAACAAAAAGTATCAATTATTACCTTTTAAAGCAATCACTTTACTTGCAGGATTCATAATTGCAGAATCTGCAGAAATGGGTCTCCTAATAGGATTTGCAGAATCATTCATGTCAATAATAACTACCTGTGCGGTATCACCAACTTTCTCTCGAACACAAATAAATTTATCAGATTCCATAGTAAGTGTGTTAAAACTAACATTGTTAGCATTAATTCCAACAGCTGTGAGCTATAACAATAGAAATAAAAAAGTTACAAAACTACAGAGCAGTTAGTTTTCATCTTATGCATTACATATATATGTATATTGCTTATTATTTAATAACGCGTTTTAAGAATAAAGCTACTAATAATAACTGTTGTAGTGAAAAATGTTAAAATAATTAATTTTTTTTTCAAGTACAGTACGATATAACTAATTTTCGTTTTATTTTAAATATTGCTTTTATTTAGCCATTGTAATGAGGTAGAATGATGTACAATTGATATAACACACAAATTAACATAATATAAAAATCTCCCACAGTTATTTTTATTAAATGTTAAACGGAATTGCTTCTACCATCAAGAAATTAATTTCATTAGTCAGTGAACGAACGTATATAAAACGTAGGGAAACAGATAAGTCCAATATAGTTTATTCAGAATATAGGACAAAAAATACATAATGATACATGATTACACATATCAAAACGTATTTCATAGAAAATCGCGACTCTGCTACTATGAAATAGAAAAGTACGAAGCAATATTAACTCTTTGAATTGCGAGTTTATTCGCACTGTTACCGCAAAATGTTTAACGTAATGAATATTTTAATTACAAAATTCACGATATACAGGAGACGGAAATAAGGGGCGTATATGCCGAGTAGACGTGGCTCTCGTTGATAGAAAAAAATCAATTCATTTTTTTCATCAATTGTACCATACAGAACAAGAGACAACGATTAGTTAACCTCTTCCTGTTCCATCAGGTGCGTACTTAAAAATTGAATGAGATTCGCAGGTACGAAATGAACATGCGATCATATTATACCTGTCAAAGTAACGTCAATTTGCAAGATTTTAACGGAACTTCCGTACCTCGTTGCCAGAGTACTAAATGGCAGTAGAGACGGATACACGTAAGTGATATTAGAGAAACGTAGAATGATATTTCAAATACAATTAACGAGTACGAAGATGTTTGGCGACGTGTCGAAATAATAGGCGAACCGGGCAGGAAAAAGCGGGTCACCTACCTGAAGATGTTCTTGAAACCTTATGGGTAGTAACTGCGTCATTTTTCCGGTGTTTTTCGAATCTTTCCGAGGTTTTCCAGCCGCTGTTACTTAATTGAAATATTATCGCGGCTGTCTGCCGTTCCTATGTACAACTGTTTTGGCTTAAGGTGCGCTTCTCAATCAAAAAAAAACCTCAGCCCGACCATCAGCGCACAAAACCAACTGACGCAAAGTGAATGCCGTCACTACTTGCCGCTGACACCCATCATGGCCGCCAAAGACCGCCCCCCCTGTCTAAAAATAGTTCCTCAAGTACAAAAGTGCTCCGATCGATCCTATATTCTGATATTGCCAAACGTTTGTAAACGCATCAAAATAGTAACGATCCGCGAAACACGTACGATACCTCTGAACACAATCACAATTACCGCTGCGATCGCGTTAATTTAAAATGTTCATCAGCGTAAGAATACATGCGACTGGATATTCTGGTAAATCTCGAACACCCCTACCTTCCATCCAATTCGCACCCCCCACTTCTTGCTGTGAATGAAGCCGCAACGGCGCACAATTGTATACGTGGTATATGTAAATCTTTCTCGTACATCCATACCATTACATATTACTTTATGTAGTAAAAAATACGGATTTAATCGCATCAACTTTTACCATTTATATCTTTCATCAATTGCATTAACGTATAGAATGCGACAAGGTCGAAGAGTATCTTAGTTTTTAAAAGGATTTCACATTTTGAATTACGTACATAGCGATACGACCAAGGTTATAGTAACGTTCATTCAGAAAAGTTTTAAAGTCTAGGTATATCGATTATTGTATGATTGCACCGAAACAAAAATCTACATTTATATGTTGCAATACTAAAAAGCCTCTTTAGATGCAGTTAAAACAAATCATTTCTTCCACATGTTGAATGCGTCTCAGATACAAATGACCAGTTTTCATCGCTCGATTTGAATTTTTAATATGTACATATATCATTTATCTGTCATATATCGTTTTTTTTACCATATAGTCGTATATATATACAAGAAATTTATTAAGGATTTATTAATAAATTGCTTAATTAATAAATTAGAAATACAAATTGTATTTAAATCATGTCGAAACTGTATAATATTTTACAATTAGTTATTATACAGGTACTGTTCATTATTAGCTTAATCAAAGAGACCAAAGCCCATATCATCATCTTCAGATTCAGATTCTTCCTTCGCTGGTTTCTTCTCTTCTGTTAGAAGAAAACCAAATAACATATTTACACATTCTAAATTACTATTTTAAAGCATACTTATATTTAGATTAAAGTAAAATATGTATATTGTAGCGTATAGTATCAAAGAAGAGTTTACCTTTCTTTTCTTCTGCTGGAGCAGCAGTGCCTCCAGCTGGTGCTGCAGCAGCAGTACTGGCTGCCACACCACCGACTGGCATGGACGATAGCTTTTCACGCCCTGAAAGAATGACAAGTTAATTCTATAATATATGGAAAAATTATATGAGCACAAAGAGGTTTCCTATTTCAACGAAATGATTTATTAACCAACTCCTAGAAACTTCTCACTATCAAAGAGGCATATCATGTGGTGTACATTACTTTTTTATGAGTGATTCATGAAGACGCCAGTTCCCATGTAACCATCCCATCCATATAAGTTTCGTTAACATGTTGATTGCCATGGGGGTCACTGGTGACCTCCAGTAAAATAAATTAAACACGACTATACACCTCAACTTATCTGTTGTAAATAATATTCTATTTTAACATAGTATGTATCACGCTATAAAAAAAATCGTGTTGGCGTCACAAGCAACCATGTAAAATTAGCATGGCATTCAACATGTTAAAATCTTGTTAATTATTAGCTTGAGGACAAACAATGCTTTAATACCCGTCTACTTGGATATTAACACACTTTCGAACTCATGTTAAATAGATATTGCATTCCATTTAAAAAAACAGTTTCCTTTCAAATCTCCTAAATGCCTCCACTTATAAAAAAAATTGTATACACCACCTGATGCCTCCTTTGATACCCTGCAACTTTTGTATTTAACAATTTCTTATTAGACGTATAAGTTCGAGGTGATCAAGTTAAGTGTCTCATCTTGTACATATCTATACAAGTTTACTCCTTCAATAGCTAAAGTTTAAGATAATAGAGAGGTGCATACCTTGTGCAATAAGTTCATCAACTGATTTGCCATTCAATTCTGAAATGACTTTCTTCAGTTTCTCCCCGTCAGCTTCAATTCCAACAGAGGATAAAATTTTTTCAATATCATTTTGGCTAGGAGAAGCTTTGCCTCCTAGGGCAGCTAAAAGGTAGGCGGCCACGTAACGCATTCTGAAAAGTAGAAAGAAAAAAATACGAATTTAATTTTGGTCCGAAATTTATAGAACTTCTTTTGCATTAAAAAATTGTTCTCAGTAAAAATTAAGTTGCCATCACGGTTCTCAGTCGAAAGATGGTGATTATTTAAATCATCACATAAGTTGAACATTGGAACGAACAGAATTATTATTATTAAACAAAACAATAGAAACTCGAATGAACTAGAGGATGCAATGAAGCTAAATATAATTTTCTACGCCTCGTGCTTAAGGACACTATTTACGTTTCATACCTTATTGACTATACTTTGAAAATCTCAACGTTAAATATTTAATATAAGCAACGTATTCATAGATGAAAATAATACAATATAAAAGTAAAAAACTTTAAAGAAAACCACATGCACGTATGATTACTTGTATCAATATTGCGGTAAGACCAATTACGATACACGTGAACTGTTATGGAAGTGTTTATAGTATCGTTAAACATCGTGTAACAGAAAATGCTATTTTATAAATAAATTGCATTATTTAATGCACTGATGTATAATCCATTAAAAGTATATCATATTATTTATTATAAAATATGTATAAAGAAATATATGTACCTTTAAGTCTTACGACACGAAACGCGGAACTCGCTCTAAAAGAAAAGTACGTTCGTTCGGGCGAGTTGATAAATGGTAAAGAACGTAGAAGGCTGAGTAAGTTAGAGAGTAAACATATTTCTAGAGGCTACTGAAACGCCATCTGATGAAGAAATGTTATACCATATTTCTGATTCATATAATTTATATTTATTTTCTAATATAATCTTATATAATAAAAGGCATTATGTTTTCCATAAAATAATTTCTTATTCAATTAAGGTATATATGTATATTCTAATTATAATTGGAATTTATTTTTACTATATAAAAATTCAATAATTTGGTTTCTTCAGATCTTCCTGCTTAATATTTTGTTAAATAGATAAACTAATTTAATCTCAAACACTTCTAAAAATTTTTTCATTTCATTTCATCTTTGTGATTTAAAAATAATTCAATGTATCTGTCAAGTACATTGCAAATTTGTTCAAAGTTGTGTTGGTAATTACGTATTTTTGCCATTTACATCTATTATTAAAATCTACTTATGTTCGTTAATAATTTCTATATCATACGTTTATGAATGATTTATAGCAATTTAATAAATACACTATAATATTATTATATTAAGACTGTAATTGTGAAAATAGCGTTAACCAATCATAAAATTTGAACCTCAGGCATTGAAGATAGTTAGAAGAAAAGTAATTTTTCTCGTTCCAGTATGATTATTGAACTAATAGTCTCTGAATGTCCATTTTTTAAGATTTATTACAATTTCATAGGTTGATTTGATTTCTTTATCTTGTATTGATATTAGTCATTTCCTGTGTAAATCGAAGAATGCACGAATGTAATCCACTTTTCCAATTCAATACGAATCAATGCGAGTGAAGCGTGTGGTTAGAACTATGAAAATATTGTTAGTCTTTACCGGTATATGAATTATTTTTTGTATTATTTGTTTACATTTAATAATCATTGTGGGCAATGAGTCGAAAACAGACTTTCTTGGATTCTATATAACAACAACTGACTGCATATAAAAAAGGTATATAAATGAAATAATATTTAAGTGAATGAAATGACAAATGTCCCTAATAAATATTCATATTTTTATATCTGATAAAAATGTACGTTATTTATCATTTCTCTAAACTGAATATTGATAATCTGTGCCATTACATTCATACATTATTATTTTCCAATTTTTGTAAATTGAACAGATACTTGAAAAATTATTGATGGTATTATGTTTCAACATTAAAAATAAGATAATGAAAATTGATAGTCCAAATTGATTTCAAGGAAATGATAATGATAGTTGTGTAATTGTGTTCTTGTCAGTGTTTACAGATACAAGATCAAACACATATGAAGTGTATAAAAAGATAAAGAATAGGAGAATAACTAGAGGTGCACATAGGTATTAAACCAGTGTCCTTCATTTCTTTTATTGTATCATTAATAGCTTGCCCCTGACGTAAGATTCCTACTTGTATATGAAACTATGAATTGATAAGATTATACTAATTTTAATATATGTTTTATTTTTCTTGAAATGTCTGTTTAAATCCAATATTTGTGTTTTACAATTTTAAAGCACTTCTTTATTATTGATCTATTTGCAACTAAAGTTCTTCGAGCTTCTTAATCATTTAAGTATCATTAATCAGTAGTAACGGCTTAGATATTGATATAATTTTAGTGCAGAATAATAGTGACGTATTGAAGTTTATTATTTATATCGTATAACTTTATATTGCATATGTTAATTTATACACAGAAACTTGTAACTCAATTTTGATAGATTTTGTTATTAATTTATTTTTAACACTTCTGCGTATTATTATTTTTACTTAACATCATTTATATACGAACTACATACATACATATACATATTTTACGTAATCGCTAATATATTTATTTTTCCATTTTTCAGGAATAATGTTGAACAGTATAACAAAACATATTTTGCACTGCTGCCTACTATTTATTGTTATAATAATTTTTGAAGTGATTGCTGGAGGTTTGAGCTGGAGTAGTTCTAAGAAAGAAACATTTGATCCATGGGTTCGATATGGATTCGTTGGTGCCTTTACTTTGTATTTGCTACGGACGTTTACATTTCTTTCCCTTCCGCAAGTTTTATTTAACTTTGTGGGATTAACTATATATAACGCTTTCCCAGACAAAGTTGTTTTGAAAGGTTCACCACTATTAGCGCCATTTATCTGTATCAGAATTGTGACGCGTGGAGATTATCCGCAACTAGTGAAGGCAAATGTGAACAGAAACTTGAACAAGTGTTTAGAAACAGGTTTAGAGAATTTTCAAATTGAAGTAGTTAGCGATAAACCAATTGGGTTGGCACCACATAGAAGAATTAGGGAAGTTGTTGTACCACCAAATTATCGCACGAGTAGCGGCGCGTTATTTAAAGCGCGAGCTTTACAATACTGCTTAGAAAATTCAGTAAATGAATTGGCAGATCATGATTGGATTGTACATCTTGACGAAGAGACGTTGCTGACTGAAAACTCTGTTCGTGGAATACTGAATTTTGTATTGGATGGAAAACATGAGTTTGGGCAAGGACTAATAACGTATGCGAACGAAGATGTTGTTAATTGGATCACTACTCTGGCAGACAGTTTTAGAGTGGCAGATGACATGGGAAAGATAAGATTGCAATTCAGCATGTTTCATAAGCCATTCTTTAGCATGAAAGGTTCTTATGTTGTTACTCAGGTAATTATTTATTATTATTATAGATTTACTTATACTTATAGCAGTATTGTACATAATTGTAAAAAAACAATTCTTTTGTAACAGATGGGCGCGGAAAAACAAGTTTCCTTTAATAATGGTTTAGACGGATCCATCGCGGAAGATTGTTTCTTTGCGATGAAAGCATTTACCCAAGGGTATACATTTAATTTTGTGGATGGTGAAATGTGGGAGAAATCGCCATTTTCACTGTGGGACTTTGTACAACAAAGAAAAAGATGGTTACAAGGTATATTACTTGTTGTACATTCCAAAGCTATCCCGTTAAGCAAAAAATTGCTTCTTGGCATATCTTGTTACTCATGGGTAACATTGCCTCTTTCTACATCTAATGTTATACTAGCTGTAATTTATCCAATTACTTGTCTACCATTTATAGATTTCTTATGTGCTTTTATTGGCGCAGTGAATATCTATATGTATATTTTTGGAGTGATTAAGTCATTTTCTTTATATCGATTTGGTATTGCCCGATTTATATTATGCATATGCGGGGCATTGTCAACAATCCCGTTTAATTTGGTCATCGAGAATGTTGCTGTTATATGGGGTTTATTTGGAAAGAAGAATAAATTTTATGTCGTTAATAAAGAGTACAAACTGCCAATGACAATGTAAAAAAACAAAGTAGTCAGTTCTTAAATGACAATTTATGCTTATAAGAGTGCTTATATGCACAATTTTAGTAACAGTAAATTTAAACAAATACAGATATATTAATGCCAAATCAGTTAGGCATAGTGTAAATTGTATGATTTGTAACTATACATATATGTATATATGTACATCGTTATTTATAGCATTTCAGTCGTACAAGTAAATTATTTATTTAAAAGCATAATTCAAATATTCTTAATAAGATAGAATTTAAAGAATAAGAAATGAACTTCGTAAAATTTAGTACTTCTATAAATGATGTGCTATACCATGATTCATATAAAATTAATCGAGTAATCCATGCCTGTAATATACATGAAAATTTGTTATCATGTTATGATAGGAACCAACTATTTTTCTCACTTTTGTTAATAGCATCATATTATTATGTTAATTGATTACAATAATGTTGTAATTGTGTATATAATCAATTACAAAATATTTTTGTTCTGAATTAACTCCTTGGTTTTACTAATTTTGCAACCTTAACAAGGCATTTGTCGTAGTAATAATTTAGAAAGTTCAAACATTCATGGGCACCTAGTAGTAATAATAACAATAATGTGCTTTATGTAATATTTATTTAACAATGACATTATCAATTCTAATATCAGCTGTAGATGTATTTAAACTAAAAATTAATCTTACATTTATTAATATCAGGTCGACAAGACATAAAGCTGATGTTCTTTTGGATTAACATCTCTGAAATTATTAGATATATCCGTTATTAATACATTTTATGCACCATAATAATTCTCTTGCATGTTTCTTTCTATACCGATTAAATTTGACACATATATTTGCTTAATATATCTGATAAAGAACTTCATATTTAAACTGTATTACGGATTTACTATTTATTAGTAATAATTACAAATTGTATCTGCTTATAGTATAAAAGTCCTCACTGCTTTTATGAAACTTTCAATATCTTTTATATAAATCTATTGCTTTAAGAAGGTTTTTATGTGATATGTAATGATTTATTTACTATGTGTACTAATTCATCATATATCCATCAATTCTTGCATAGAAAATCAAGAAGCTATATATATATATAAAAACTAATGATGTGTACCATGCAGTTGATACATGCAATCATGAAATCTGCATTTTGAAGATGTAATCCATTTGCAATCTTGCACTCTGTGTACAGGTAAATGTGCTATACGATTTACTGTGATATCAATTTATTTTAGTTATCCAATCTGCGTATGTCTTGTGAAATTCCAGAAATTTTAATATTATACACCATTCAAATTAAATATATAAAGTATACGTTACTTGCAGTGTATGGGTACTTACTATATGAATAATGGTATAGCTCCGGAATATATAATACTTTTGATATTAAATTGAACAAGGCAACTTTGTGTTTCCAAACTGTAAAATACATTACTTAAATTAGACTGAAGAAGAATATTTAGAAGTACACTAGTACACTACAAATTTAGAGGCTTCTGTATACATGTATTTCCATACACACGTGTACACATGTAATGCAGGAATCAGAATTTCAATCCATGTATTTAAATAAATGTATATCGGTTTTGTACACGTGTATGTTAATGCACATTCGAAATCAAGGCCTCAATTCCAAATGCACGGTGCACTAAAGCTAGTGTGTACCCAATAGACACTAGTAAAATAATAATGTTAAAATATAAAATATAAGGGATATAAGTATTGTATTAAACGTTTTTCTACTTGCGAAGGGCATAATATCTGCAAAGGAACAATATAATGGGTTGAACATTATATTTAGTATTAGCATATAAAATAAGTTTAATCAGTTACACTTTATTATTTATTTATTATTTAGTGATGCTCACTTATCTTGAAGTCATAATACATAAATTATCAAAATTATAATTCATCGATATATGATAAATCGTTGTTAGCAATATAAATTGACGTACATGACCAAAACTAGAAATTGTTATTTTCGACTAATATGGGACTACAGTCATGAAAGTTATGTTAGTATTACATGCTATAGTATAGTGAATGATTTGAGGGTCAAATTTACAAATAAAAATTTAATTATATGTATTTAGAATGATTCGGACAATACATTAAGTAAGATTTACTTTATCTAGTCAGAAAAGCAAAACACAAAAGACCAACTAAGTTCTGCGTTCGAAATCAAATTTTAAATTTAATTTACTTTATGCAAAATTTACATTTTAAAATATTATTCACAGTACTATGTAAACTAGAATATATGATATTTCGTTCTACTTAAATTGAACAATTTGAATAATATTTTATCACCAAAGTAAATACAATTATTGTGCCGTTTAATGTAATACTGTATTTAATACAAACTTCTAATGAACACTTACATATTTACATTTGCTAATAGTAAATTTGTAAGTGTTTAATTTGGTGAATAAAACATTAGAAATAATCTGTTTTTACGAGTGCATATCACGCTTACTTCTTAAGCAAAGTCTTCTTAGTTAAATATATTTTTATATATACATATACACATAACATAAGTTTCGCGTGTATTTGCTTATACTAGTAATAGCAGGTATCTGTAATTTTTAATTTCCAATATTCATAAAAATACAATACATTTCTAACAGTTGTCATTGTTTTTAATCGAAATAACATTTCCTCTTATAATGATGATTTGAATTACCGTTCCTTGACGGCATTAAAATTGACAACAATTTTTTACGACTAATTGTTTAATCAACCGGTAAATATTTTCGTAAATATGTGTAGTGTGTAGACCATTTGTATTATGTGCTTTATGTATAATAACATAAAATTATTAACTAAGGGAACATCAATGAAAATGTCATATAAAACAGTAGTTTTTTATTTTTCCGAAATATTGTGTGGCGATTTTAATTAAATAATATAGAATTTAGATATATCTAATTATTGTAGAATAATTTGAATACTTTTTAATGTCACTGTTCTCTAAAACTCAGCATAGTGTATACAGGTACTATATAAAAAGTTAATTAATCATATAAGTTCATTGTGCAAAACATTTCTTATTATTTGGCAGAACATAAAATATTGTCACAGCTGGATAAGAACATAAATATACAATTTGCAGTTTATATTATTTGATCTGTAATGGAAGAATTTTTAAAATGTTACGGATCCGTAACATTATACATCCGGATGTATAATATGTTCCCAATTTATATTATAAATAATTTTGAGTAAGAAAAAACTTTCCAACCGACACCTTATATTGCCTTATAATATTAAATTAATTGCATGAATCAATAACTTAATCAATTGATCCATAAATACTGCTTAAGAAGTTTGTATTGTTATTGTATTAAATGAAGACAGCAATAATGAACAGTATACTGATATTCGGTGGAAGCGCTTCATGTATGTCTTTTATCGATAAATATACTTATGCGACCAATCTTATAAATGTATAGAAGTCAATTTTTCATCTTATGTACATATTTCGATTATGTTGGACCAAAGCTTATGGTATAATAGAAAATTACAAAGTACATTAAAAAATGTATTTCCTTATTAATAAAATGTAATGCAATTTATATCTGTTTTCGCCCAAGGTAGAAATTAAAACAAACTACTGTAAAACATTTTTTATACAATATAGACGAGGCATAGCTTAATTTTGTTTTGTCCACCATTATTTTTGGTGTTTATTGTCGTTCAAACGGACTTTTCGCCCTGTAGTGAAGCCTGCCCATGTGTGCTTTAGTGCACACCCGCGAAAATATCGAAAAAGGTGCACGCTTTCCGTTGCTTGTGTGAGTGCGCGCATCAGGTCATGGTACATCGAATCGGCCCCCTTAAATGTAATGTCAAGAAAAGAGCAACGGGGGATTTTGAAAAACACATACAACTACGACTTTCACATACAAACTAATTTAATATGTAGCTAAAACATTTTAACATGATTTTCACACATATAACTGACGTTACAATATCGTTTTATTAAGAAAAGAAGTTTTATTTTTATACTACCACAGATTGAACTATAATATACATATAGATCTATTCTATACTCGCTGCGAATATTGAGGTATTACGAAAAGTGGAAACAAATATCTATTTGCAATTCAATTATCAAAAGTTATGGTCTTAATATACTTAATTATTTATTAATTATGTTCGCAATTATTTTTTTATTTAAAAAGAAATTTCAAGTATAAGAAGTTGAGTATCGAAACAATTGCTATCAGAAATCAGCGCTACTGCTAGATGTGACAATGGATAATTTTATGGATAACAGAGGTAATCAAAGAATGCGGAAAGGTTTATAGAATATTTAGTAAATACATTTATTTCTAGGTAAGAGGAGTAATAACAAACACGAATTATGTTTGTTTTATTCCACAACTACATCCCTGGAGAAGCTATTATTTACAAAATATAATATTCGAAGATTAATAATAATTGGTCAACGAAATATTTACTCTTTTCATGCAATAACAGAATTAATTCAATTACAAGAGTTATGGATTGTTGAATGTGGTATCAAGGTAAAGATATGTAACTTTCATGTAGCAAATTGATTACACTAAATTAAAAGTTCATTTATTTAGGATGTACCATCGTTTAGCAAGGATTGTTCAATAAAGAAACTCCACTTATATTCCAACGAAATATCTTGCATTCCGGATTTAGAAGTTTGTTCAGAGTTAATTATTTTAAATCTAGCAGGCAACAAAATATGTAAACTTGAGGTAGATAATTGATATTATTCTTAAGCGAAACATTTCCAGTTTTCCTACATGTCATTAACTCATCTTATATGTTCAATTCGCATAGAATTTAAATATCTTAACATGTTTGCAAGAACTTAATTTGGCCAACAATAATTTGGAAAGGATAAATAAAATAGCTTGGAGAAAATCTGAATTAAATTGTTTGAATTTGGCAGGGAATCCTTTGTGCTTCATAAAGGTATTTATGAAATATTTAAGTAAACTACATTTATAAATACAAAAAAAAGAATTAATAACATTTATTTAAAAAAAGGACATAAGATATTTATTACAATTGCAAAAATTAAATTCATTGGTATTTGCGGACCCACTATATGGAGACTGTCCCTTGGTTGCACTCTGCAATTACCGTATATACATTATTCACTATCTTCCACATATTAACAAACTAGATCATTATAAAATAAGTGAAAAGGAAAAGCAGTGGATCAATAACTTTTTCAAGTACCTATGTTACATTGGTCTATTATTACTTGTAATATGTGTGAATAACATTTAAAAAGTACAATATTATTTTCAGAAAACAAGTAACATATTATAATGTTTTATTGCATAAACATTTAAACACATACTTGAATTTATTGAAAGACAAATATAAAAACTACGAAAAAGAAATGCTTCATCTTAAAGATCAGCTATATTCAATTAAAATAAAAAAGGTATTTAATATGATAATAACTTATTAAAAATAATAAAATTATATCAAACTTTTCTATCTAAAACCACATTATTTTTATTATGCCGATAAACAATTTTCTAATTATTTCACAGAAAGATCAGAATTATTCAGCAATTGATGAGTATGATAAATTAAATAATACAAAGTTACAAGTAAAATTAAATAAGGAACAGCTTAAAGAAACAAAAGAAGTGATTTTCATGAAGATCAAAGTATGATATATTATTACTTTATTTGTTTGTTTTCCAATTGTATTCTTCGTTAATTTGAATGTTACTATATCAGATTTTGCAACAGCAACTCTTGCTTAATCTAAATTACTGTGGGAATATAAATTTTGTTGAATACAACACCAATTCGGAGAACGCAGTGATTCAATTATGTAAACAATTTTTACAAGCATCATTGTGTACCGTTATGAAACAGTCTGTAGCCATTACTTTTCAATTATACTAAATGCAATATTTAAACAAAATGTAATCTTTATATTATTTTTGTTACCATTTACAGAGGCATAGGCATAAAGGACTTAAAATTACATAAAGTAACAAAAGTAACTAATAAAGAAATTGACCAGTTAAATATTTGCAAAATTAAAACTCTGCAATCAGATGAATGCAGCATGATTTTAAAAATTTTAGTTTCCCCAGGTGTGACAGATATCCAAAAGTGGCCATTTAACGTTTTTCGAACTGACTTATTGATTAAAGTATGTATACTTTTCATACTGGAAGGAATAAAAAAAATAGAACGAAGAAATACATTGTAATGCAACAAATCTTTCAATTAACAGGGGAAGCTATCAGTAACTAATTGTCTAGCTGTAGCAGACTCTGATTGGTTGAGTAAAATATTTTCAAGGAACAAAGATAGTAGTCCATTAAATTATTGTAATTTACGTGAAAAACTACGCGTTTGTGTACTTATCCAAACACCAATTATCAACTCTGATGAAAAGTAATAATAGTAATATATAAATTTTAATATATATTCATATAAAACGTTTAGTATTCCTATGCAGAACAACCGATGCTAATGACTGCCTGCACATGAAATATACTAGTAGTTGTTGCAATAGTGCAAATAAAATTTGTGAGATATTTACATTGTCAAAGGCAAATATAAGGAATCCTATGTTTATAATAGAATACGAGTATATACTACACGAATTGAAAAATGTAATCATTTCAGTTACCATAATTTAACATTGAATATTTCAAAATAATAAGAATTTTATTTGCAATAAAATATTTCTGCACTTCTTGACAGGAGCATGAACATAATGACGCTACTGTTAGGTGTTCAGTAAATAACGCAACACCTATTTGCTTGTCCAATTATAATATTGTACGATATATTAATATCAATGGGATATTAGATGTAGCCAGTCTTGCGAAAGTATGTATTTCAGGACAAAACATAAATTCAATGGATATAGATCTCAGCTTACCTAACTTAAGAGAATTTGATGTTTCATTTAATCAACTGAAAGAATTTCCAAACTTAAACATTATGAAGACTGTGCAAACATTGAATATCAGTTCTAACAATATAGAAGTTTTGAACATTGCAGAAAGTTATCCAGCACTGGAGCAACTAAACATATCATGGAACTTGTTACTAAATTGTCTTCAAATTATCAGTTGCTTTGCAATTTTCACTCCCAACATCATTAACTTAAAGATACACAATAATCCTTTTAAAGATGTTATTGATCCACAACTAGCGGAATGCATAACTCATATTTATTTACCAAAATTAGCATTCATTAATGATCGCAAATGTGATAATCTTCATTTTCCACAAAATTATTTTCCTTGTGTATTTCATATGTGTAAACTAAATCATAAACAACGTAAAAAACTAATTTATTTGAAACATTGTACGTCCCAAAATATGGAGCAAATGAATTTACTGGAAGAAAAATGTATAGAACAGGAAAAGTACATTCATATATCGCAAGATTTTATCGTAGCTTCAAATGTACTCAAAAAGATGAGGAATGTGCATGAATTATGTGTTACATGTTGTTCATTGTGCACGCTTTCCTTTGTAAAACCTCTAAAATATTTAATCAGGCTCAATCTCGGAAGTAATTTTATTTCGGCCTTGGATGATTTCACACAAGAGAATTTTCCAATGTTAAAGTATTTAGACTTGACGAACAATTTAATAACTAGCTTAGAAGCAATGGGATCATTTCATACGTTACACGAATTTTATTGTGGAAATAATCAAATAAGTATGTTAACAGAGATAGACAATGTTAAAACTTGGCAAACGTTGCGTGTTATAGATCTTTGCAACAACCCTATAATTTCGAATGGATTACATAAGAAATTTATTACATTCCATTTAAGTAACATCGAAGTAAGTAAAACAATACAAAATTCTAAGCAAATAAGCTCTAAGGTTTTTTTATTTTTTAAATAATTAGGTAGCATAAAATATATAAGATTAATGTCATCTTGTTATCAGTATATTTCTGGAGAATATGTACGAAAATCTGATATTTCCGATGCAAGTTATGTATTTGGCAATAAATGCGATAAACACATATTGAATGCAATATATGAAATGGACAGATTGATGAATATTACACAATTGAGTTTGGTCGATTGTTCACTGTCGAAGGTAATATTATTTGTAACAATATGATATAAACGTCATGGTCCTATAATTTAGGAAACTTATATTATTGTTATTATTCTTTATTTAATTATCAGGTGGATATTTCTGGAGAGCTACTACCGCAGCTAGAAAGCTTAGACCTAAGTAAAAACCGTATAACTTATTTATGGGGTCTACATTCATTTAAAAGTTTACGCACATTATGTTTAAGTCATAATTGTCTTGAAACATTTAATGGAAATAATTATGAAAAAGATAAGACTACATTTCCAAAACTATGCACTTTACTCTTGGATCACAACTGCATTAAGTCTGTAGCAAATATTACTAAACAAATATTACCGGTGATTAAACATCTATTTTTAAACAATAATTGCCTTCAAAGTGTTAATGGTAAAGTTTTGTATTAATAATAATGTACCATTTACATAACAATAATTTTAATGCTTATTTTATTTATATATTGTATTTAGAAATAAATCATTGCTCCAGTTTGGAATCTTTAGTTTTGGATAGCAATGAAATAGAAATGCTAAATGTAGAGGACTTTATTGAAAACAATAATCTGAAGGTCCTGTCCCTTGAGAATAATAAAATAAAGTCTTTGGAATTTGTAAAGCCCCTGAAGAAATTGAAGAAACTTTATCTTGCTTACAATTACTTAGCAGTAAGTATAAATAAATTCGAATAAATATATGTACCTTCTGACGAACCTGATATTTTTCAGAATGAAGTAGAAATACAATATATATTGTTATTGAAGAATTTAGAAGAAATTACGTTTATAGGAAATCCTATATATGATAAAGATAAAATTATTGCGTTAGATTTTGGAATTAAAGATGTAGAAATTGGAAAAGTATAATTTGGAAGCAAAATAGAGCGTAGAAATTTCACTGCTTACACATGATAAATTATTCAATAAATATATTTTCTATAATGAAAACGAAGTTTGTATTATTTTTTATATTAATTTAATATAATTTTCAGGTAAACAAGTATCGTTTATACGAAGTGTATTAAATGAAGAAGATTTGAATTATACAAGTGTATGTACTATTTATACGTACTAATTTTATGAATGAATTTTTATGGATGAATCGAGGATGCATACTATTCATTGAATTATTTCTACTACACACTACACTATGTATACACATCGAACTGTAGCCATGGCAAAAACTGCTGGAACATGGGAAACACACATGCATACATCATGCATGTATACGTGTATTTATGCCTATACTAACCTTAGTTGCCAGTTACCAGGCCACTGAAAACAAAAACTAATGGAGCTAGAAACGGTCCTTCGAAAATGTGCAACAACAAGAAAATGTAAGCATTATTTAATAGTGTTTATTGTTCTTTAATAAATATATTTTTCGCAATATATTTTAATATATTGTTATTCCTAAGACATTCGATATTTCTGCAGTAGAAACGAAATTAGAAGAAAATGAAACGAAAGAGGATGAGTATTTTACAAAAATATACGAACAGTGGAAGGGCGCCAAAGCGAAAGATAAAGATTTGACATATAAAGTGATTCCTAAGTTTTATTTCAAGGTAATGCATATAAAGATATAAAGTTTATGGAAGAATAAAAATATGTATATTCTGTAATATATTCTACAATGTTTTAGCTACCGAGAGAAGATGAGGTTTTGCCACAGAAATTACGGGAAGAAACAAGAGCATTATTTTTACAAAGACGCTCGCGGCAATTGTTAGATAATAATGAGCTTAAGGCATTATGGGTATTATTAGATAAACACCATAGCCCTCCTTTATCAGGAGATGAACAGTTAATTAATTATGAAGATTTTAAAAGGGTAGGTAAATTAGCTGGTGCGAAATGTAGCCAATATTTCACTGCAGTTGTATTTGCGAAACTGCAACAAGGAGACCCGCATGGTAGGATCAGTATAATGGCATTGTTTAATTATGTTATGAGAAAAGTTTGGTTGCATCAAACAAGAATTGGTCTTTCTTTGTATGATGTTACCGGTCAAGGATATCTTAGAGAATCTGTAAGTACCATTATTATTAAATTGAAATTAGTTAATGCAAATTATTCCACATTTATGTAGAAATTCAACTTACATCGTCTATTTCTTGTAGGATTTAGAAAACTATATTTTAGAATTAATACCAACTCTACCTCAGCTTGAAGGACTTGAAAAATCTTTCCATTCATTTTATGTTTGTACAGCAGTACGAAAGTTTTTATTTTTTCTCGATCCCTTGAGAACTGGAAGAGTTAGAATACAAGATATTCTAGCATGTAGTTTTCTTGACGATCTGTTAGAATTGCGAGATGAAGATTTACCTAAAGATTTGCAAGAAGCAAATTGGTTCTCGGCTCCATCAGCTCTAAAAGTTTATGGGCAATACTTAAATCTTGATCGTGATCATAATGGGATGCTAAACAAAGAAGAACTTGCAGGGTAATTCAAATATAATGATAAAGTTTAATAAATATTGCTTTATCATTATAATAAGTTTATAAATATATTACTTCTTTTAGATATGGGACGGGAACATTGACTGGAGTGTTTTTGGAGAGAGTATTTCAAGAATGCTTAACGTACGAGGGTGAAATGGACTATAAAACGTATTTAGATTTTGTTTTAGCATTGGAGAATCGACACGAACCACAAAGCTTGCATTATTTATTTAGAATACTTGATATTAACAATCGTGGATATCTAGATACTTTCTGCCTGAACTATTTTTTTCGTGTATGTATAAATACGATAATTCATACCAAATTTTACATTTTTTAATATAAATTTTTAATGAATTAATATGTCTCATAGGCTATACAAGAACAAATGACTATGCATGGCCAGGAACCAGTGAGTTTTGAAGATGTTAAGGATGAAATATTCGATATGGTAAAGCCAGCAGATCCCTGTAAAATTACATTACAGGATTTATTGTCCTGGTAAATATTTTCAACTATACGCTACAAGCACGGAATTATTGTTCTACAAAAAAGGATTTAATTCTAAGTCGCTTCTGTTTTAATTCTTCCAGCGGGCAAGGTGATACAATGGTCAGTATTTTAATAGAATTCCATGGCTTTTGGGCGTACGAAAACCGAGAAGCTATGGCAGCTGATACCGGCGATGAGTCATCCCACGTTTGAGAGACAAACATTATAAAATATGACTGTATAGATTGGATATAAATGTAATTCTCAACAGTATTTAGAATGAAACAAGAAATTAATTGGTATTCTTCTGATACTTCGTCAGAAATCGTTTATGTATGTACACCTTTTTTTAGATACATTAAATAAAGTGTAAAACATAATTTTGTAATAAAAATATTTTTCTCTGATTCTTACGTATTATACACCATTAACTTCTCGTATAAAATAAAGGGAATCACTATGTCAAAAGAACATTGAATTTTATATTAAAAAAAAGAAGTGTCCTTTCAATATTGAAATTTATATAATTTTTATAATCTAAAGTTCATTTGTGGGAGTAAACATTGCTTGTTCCGTTGGCCAATGACAAGGCTTTATTTCAAATGGTCCTATTCAAACGTACGATGCCCCCCCTCGAGCACAGGGGGCCGGACGTTTATAGCTCTACAGTTGCTCCAATCCCACGAAAAGCTTCGGTTGGTCTTTTCTGCGACGCGTCTTATTATATTTGAATTGTACTAAGTATTTTCATGTGTGTATTGGCAATATTATTCGTGTAAAACCATTCATTATTTAAACGACGAGTGTTCAACGCGAATTGCACCCCTTTTGTGAAACTAATATTGCTGTGAAACGTTCGAAAATAAGAGCTGTCACATTTAGAATTCGCACGCGTATCATTACCATGGCGGTTGCGTTTAAATTCAACGGTTAGAAGCGAGTGTGTAAGGAAGCATCCTGTTTCGTTAAATGATTTTGTCACCATTCATATTTTTTCGATATAGTATCGAAAATTTAGTAAACGTGGTCGTCGTATTCTGAACGTGATTACGGGAGCGTTCGTTGGGTTTAGGATAATACCGTTTTTCATACAATGGACCCTTTCACTCAGGTAAGGCCCCTTCATTCAATTGCGGTACGCAAATTCAGCAGTAGGTAGATGATCGTTACGAAACAAGAGGGAATTCCTACTGGCAACAACCAAAATTATTTATTCTCTTCATGAAATTCATAATAATATAATATTCTGCATTTCACTTTTTTTTTATATCTATTTTTAATATTACTATTTTTTTAATGTCGTACCGAATTTTATTTTTACTACTTTGCTAAGCATTGTTTACTATTTTGACAATTTTTAACAGAACTTCACTTCCCAAGTTTTAAGTTAAGTACAAGAATGTCTCTGTTCTTTCGTATCATAGAGTATTTTACAGTTATTTCGCTTATCACATAATTATTGCATATCTATGCTACCAATTTGTGAACGTATTACAAATTTGTCAATAACCCTCTTAAATATACAGCGTATGTTGGAGCGTGCAAAAGCTAGGAGAGAAAAATTGGATACAAAATTATCGAATGCTGGACACGATGTTAAAAAGAGACGTAGTCCTTTAAAGGATGCGAATGCTATATTAGTGCAGGCGACAGGTATTGTTCCTTTAATATCCATTGTTTGCTCTTTTTCTTTTTATGACTGATAATTAATTGCATTCATGTACAATTCAGATCAAATAACAAATCTGTAATAATAATAAATAAATACTTTTGCCATATTATAAAATATATCCTTCGGTAACAAAATATGTTGTTGTTTGCTTAATGTTAAAGTAACTAAGAGTAAAACTCCAACAAAGTCTCCTGCCAAAGTATCCATAGAGAGCACAACTCCACTAAAGTCTCCAAGGAAATCGGTGTCTAAAAGTATTGCTAATGAAAATAATGAGAAAGTAAATAAAGAGAATGGAAATGTTGGAATCAACAATGTGAGGTCAAAGTTGCAGAGACTTGGTAAACTGTATTCTGGTAAGCCACATTGAATAATATACCCACACAGTCTGGTTCAAACTGGTTTCCCACACTACTTCATTCCATATATGTGTATATGTACATATATATATACAGGGTGGGGCATAAATCGTAGTACAACCAGATAGGGGATGATATATTGGAAAAAATTGTAATGTTGATTTTTGTAAAAAAATCATTATATTGAACAAAATTATTGCACAGATTTATAGAGACCCAATGTTTTGTTGTTTACGATTTATATGCACATACATAGAAGGGCTGGCTCGGATAACAAATTTATTTATACTTACTCAGTCTGTATATATTTAAAAGAACATATTTTTATTTTGTCATCACATCTATTTCGACACATCAAACAGGAATTTAATCTAAAAATTTATCTTTCTTAGATGACAGTAGCAGGCAGTTAAGTTCCCCTATTCACAGAACAGAAGAAAAGTTTAATGCAGAGGAAGAAGACAATGCGATTGAACAGAAGCCTAACAAAAAAGGCGCAAGGCTTGATAGATTAGCAGCCCTTGCATCAACAATTAATAATTGGGAAGATGATCTTTCACATCCGTCATTGGTAAATTAATAAAGAATGATCCATAATATAAAAATATATTTTGCAAGGATTAATTGTGCAACATGATTATTGTGTAGGCAAAACCAGTGGATAATAAAGCAGAGAAAATACAGGCAAAGTTCAATGAGCAAATAAGAGCAGCATCAGAACCACAACCAGGTACAAGTGGATACAACAGAGGAAATAGAAACAGCAAAGGGTATAATTCTAAGAAAGAAGATTCCTCTTCTGGGAAGCAATTGAAATGGGATAAAACTATATTGCAAACATTGGTAGGAAATTGTATTCACTCTTAGGGGGGTTACACCGCACTGTCAGTGTCAAAAATAAAGTACTTTTACAAACTTACTACTATGGGACTGTCTAGTCTTGTCGAGATTGAGATTTTGTAAAAGTGTATTGTATGTTCAAGCGCGATAACTTCTTCAGTATTACAAATGTTTGAAAAAGACTTGCTATAACATTCTTTTTAAAAGACTGAACTATCATCTCGCGAGATAAGTATTCGATTTTTTGAAGCCACAGACGTGACGTAACCCCTGTAATATAATTCTTCTATTTATATGACAAAAGCTTTACCAAGTTGTTCTGTGAATTAGTTTATTATTATTTAAATACGCCCCTTTGCCTCAGCTTGCAAATACTGATTGCATTTAGGGTAATGGTAGAAATATATTGCAAACAACTGAGTTTGCTGAAAATACTATTTACAGGAGGCTCAAGGCTTTAGTCGTACAAAAAGCAATAGTCGTCTTGTATATGACTATAAGGCTTGTTCTCAGGGAAAAAATGCGAGTTCCACAAATTCATCCCCTAAACAAGGAACCATTACAACAATTGCCGAAGAGAAACACGGGAAAAAAGCGGAAGGTTCTTCAAGAATAGCCAATAACAAAAGTTCTAACACACCAGAGAAAACCCCCAAAAATGTGACACCAAACACAAACAGCACTCGTTTGACACCTAGACTTGGCTTTAATGGTTCTCCTAAGAGTCCTGCTCAATCAAGTCCAGGTTCAGTATTGAGCAAGGCATCGTTATTTGAATCTAAAAACACAGAAACGAAGGCAAAAGATCCTACACTAATGACGCTTTCTGAGAGGATGGCCCTTTTCGAGAAAAATAAAGGAGGAGCACCTTTATTACCTAAGGCGCCTCTTACAATGTCTATACCACCTAAAAAATTACAGGAAAAAGATAAGCCTACTTCGCCAGCAGGATATGCAAACGGTGCAGGTACGTTCGAAACTATAAACGAATTAATCGAAAATATAAATAAACTATAATTAAATAGAAATGTAAGGTGATTTTATACGTACAAACTCTGTTACAGGAAAAGGACGATCTAAAGCCGGTATTCCAAGTAATGCTGTTAACGTTCAGCGGGAGAAGTTTGAACAAGGATTAAATACGCAAGAATTGGAGAATGATATTTTACGTAACACATATCTAGAACGACAACGCGAATTAGATATGCTGCGTTCACGTTTTAATCGGAATAAGGAAATGGCACGGGCTGCTGCTGGTTCTTGTATTAGAACGAGCGAGAGTAGCGAAGGAAAATCAATTTCACCTAAAAGTTCCCCAGTTTGTCCAGTGAAGCCGACACCCGCACCCGTAAGCAAAAATTATACCATTTTACGTTCAAATATACATCTGGGAAAAAGAAAACTAATGAATAAAGATTATTTTTGCAGGATCACTGTGCACCACCACCCCCACCACCACCTCCGCAATCGTTTACTGTTAACGAGAAGCTGATGCCGAATCAAAATAAAAATACACCGGTTAAAAGACAAGGTACACATCGTTATGTCTTACATATCATTTACAAATATTTGTTGCATTCATATTAAATTCTAAGCATTTATTTTTTAAAGTTGTTACAAGTCCACCGAAAACTACAAACTCAGTTAAAATAGCGTCCGACATTAAACGCATTCGTGTTGCTCCACCTAAGCCTGGACATTTGTATCCGAATCTTTCTGCAATTGAAAATACAACGTCCACAGAAACGGATACAGAGTATACTATTAACAGTACGGAAGCAGAGACAGCTACTTTGGATGAGAAAACTGATACTGAGACAGGGACAGAGGCGGAATATTATGTGCGGGTGAGAACATTTTTTAAAGCAATACATTGAATGAAACTAAATTGTTCTTTATACGGTATATTTATTTTATATTAACCGCAATATAGGATGACGGAACTGAGCTCGACAGCGAAGAGGGAAGCGAAGAGGAAAGTGAAGGAATGAATACTAGTCTCGGTAGAAGTATTTTACGCGTAGTAAACGAACAAGCTCTTCTAAAGAAAAAGGTGCATATAAATATTTCAATGTATATGCATATCATCGCACATTTAATAGTTCATTATTATAATATTAAATTATACAATATTCAATTATATAATTATAGAGATCAATTGATCCGGATCCCGATAGTACGTCTTCCGACATTTCAGTACTCGATGAAATGGATGAGTATTTAGACGAATGTCTTGCGCTTCAAGAAGCGCAGAATGCGAATGAGAATACAGAAGAAGGACCGACACCACCTAAGCTGAACAAAGGTGGTAAAAGTCCGTCAACAGCATCAACAAGCTTTAAATATAGCGAAGGGTAAAATATAAATGTAATAGTAATGCAATTGTAATTGGTCATTTAAAATTCAAGTCAAAGTTTATTTTTATTTCTTTTCAAGGGCCTATCGGTCACCGATAAAACAAGTTTATCCCGTCTCTCCGAAAAAAGGTGAGCAGTACATTGTAGACGGCGACAATTGTGTGCCGTTAATGCATAGCGTCAGTTTTTATAGACGGCAGCAATCTCAAGTAAGTTGAATAAATAATTACAGTTTCAATATTTGAAGATTAGTTCAACAAATTTTTCAATGGAAAATACAAATTTAACATCGAAATTAAATTCTAAATACATTTGCAAGTTTGATGAATATTCAAATCCGAAATATAAAATTAACTTGAAATTAATTTCAGACGCCGAAAACACCAGTGCGTATAATATCGAGAGCACACGATTCTGTTGAAAGTATTCCTGATGCAACGCAGCTTGACCCTAAGAGCGAAACCGTTTTAGTGCAAGAGAAAGTAAAAAGATTGCTAGATGAAGTGTGCAAACAGCAGACGATTATTGGTCAAGCTAGTCAAGCACTGAATTTGTGTTGTTCTACCGTGGAGTTCAATGATTCACGGGAACAAGTTGAAGGCGAAAGATTGCTGCTTGTTGCTAGTAAGTTGCCATCTATCTCTATGAAAATAGTTTCATTCAATGAAGACTAGTTATATGCTTAAATATTAATGATTTCAGCTCATAGGAGGCAAGCTGCATTAAATGAAGTCCAACGATTAAAAGTAGAAGGTACTTTGAAACCTGTTAGTCCTGGATCACCCGAAGTACAAGAAAGTGGTTCTTTAACCGTTTCTGCTATTACTTTACCTCTTAAGAAAGATAATTTCCGTCATATGGGAACAAGTACGTAACACTAACAATCAGTCCAATTGCAAGCATTTTCTCCGACTTGCACAGCATAAAATTTGTCTCCTTTAATTTTAAATTTTAGGTATGTGCCTTCATTTTCTTTGTTTGATGCGGCATTTGGAGGACGTAGTTGTTACACCGGTAGTTGTAGCAGAGCCTGGCGACTCGTGTCTTCGATTTCCCTCAACCTTGAAAATGAATGATTTGCAGAATGACTTTAAAATAACTATTGAGATATACTCACTGCAGACACAACCGGAAATTTTGCCTCATGAAATCAAATATCATATTAACAATGGTAGTGGATTCAGCAATAGTAATAATTGTAATAAAAAGGTAAATACGCGTATATATATAAAATGTATCATATTACGTATAAAAAGAAAGTTCATTGTATAATTATATGTAATTTTGCTAATCGGTTCAATATATTGCAGCTAGTAAACAAAACTCCTAAGAAGTTTTTGAAACAAGATAGCAGGCTAATAATGCCTAGTGTACAAAGTCCAGCTGGACCATCCGCTGTTAGATCACCAGCTTTTCAACTATCTGGCTACGTTGTTTTCAGTTTGAAGGAAATACATCGACAACAATTTACATTGAATAAAGTAAACGCAATAGTATATCCTTATAATGTTAGTATCCTTTAATAAGTATGATTTAACGGTTTTATTTACAATTAATAGGTGCCATCACAATCTCCATTAGAGGGCAGGTTGCAGATGCATGTTTCGTGTGAACTTTCGGTAGCAGTTGAGCACAGAGGATTTCTTACAATGTTCGAAGACGTTTCGGGATTCGGAGCCTGGCATCGTAGATGGTGTTTGCTTAAAGGGTCGACTTTATCATATTGGAAATATCCCGATGACGAGAGGAAAAAGACACCCATTGGAAGTTTGGATTTGCAAGGTACCTATCTGCACTTTTCATTGATTATACTATGTTATTAAAGATATTACGATGGATACGCATTGTTATGTTTTTTTTGCAGGCGTTACTACAACGAACGTAGGATTAGTTTCCCGAGACATTTGTGCTCGTCCTAATACATTTTTACTTGAAACAATTAGAGCTGCTGAACCTGAAGATACTGAGAGTTTAATTATAATCAGGAATGGAGCTACGACAATCATAAGGTAAGTATATCTTATCTGGTGTTTTACTTAATTACTGTGAATGAAAAAAACTAAAAAGACATTTTAATAATTCCTAGGCATCTTCTATCGGCCGACACAAAGGAAGATAGATTAGAATGGTGTTCGAAACTTAATAAAACACTAAACTTAATACATGCTTGGGGTGGAGCATCAACGTTATCGTAAATTAATATTTATGCAGAACATCGAAAATTGTAGCGTATGAAAGATACGCTTATTTATTTTTACTATGGGTATTTGATGTTTAATATGCCATGTATACTTGTGTATACTTAAGTAATGCAATTAAAATTTAATCGCAATTTATCTATACTTGAAATCTGTATATTATACATATAGTAAACCGCGGAAAAGAAATTCGAATCGTAGAAGATAACATTTTGCATTTTAGATATAAATGCAGATTCAATCGTAAAGTATTAAATAGCTAATCATATTTTAATTTTAGTTAAAGTGAAGAAATTGTTAGTTTCTCGCGATATATTACTTTAATATGTCGTACGCTCTAAAATGAATTAATTGCATAAAAAACTAAAAACGCTTAGAAAATCTATTCAATTATGTCTAACCCCTTTAGGTATAGCGCATTATTTTAGTGAATTTATTGTTATTTTTGAAATATGAAAAGCTAATTGCTTGCTATGAAATTCTTACGATATTTCATGAATTGATGGAATTTTTCAATTTGGAGAGTTCATGCATTTATAATAATGCAATATAAATTGATATAATTATGATATCAAGACAACTGAATATAATTAGAATTTTTATTGCAAGCGACAGATCTTTGTGAAAGTGCTAATTATTTATATATTAATTAGTTACACCTGGTAACGTAATATATATATTTGTAAATAGCAAGGGAATAACAATACTCTAGAGTGGTTATTAACAAATATATAGGTACACATACACATATGTATACAAGAGTATTTTTAACTATATATTTGCCGTAACTGATAGTATTACTTAAAAACCAGAAAACATTTATACTCGAACCATTTGTATACTTTATATCTTTCTACACAAAAACTATTTTATACTGTCGACGTTGAATATTTGAAATAAAGAAATCAGCAAACGTTCCTCCGAAATACTATTTTCCCCTGTACTTGCAACCCGTTCGCTCAACAACTATCGATTCGTTTTAGCAAATATTTTTTAATATGGGGCAAATGAAATTCACATGGAAAAATTTTAATGCCAGGTCATATTCAGTTTATGTATATATATATGTATATATATATATGTATATTTATTTATTTGCGCGATTTTTTTTTCTGTTACATACATACAATAAGGATACGCGTATAAAAAAATATTATATACTCATTTTCACGCGAATTCTAAAGCGTGTAAAATGAATAATGGTTCGTCGTCGCCTCTCTAAAAGTACACCGTAAATGGAACTTCCAACGCCTCCCGTTCAATATGTTTACCATAGTAGTTTCGCAGAACTATGTAGAATAACTTGTCTTTACGCATTGGCACGCGTTTCACAAACGCGACTGCATGGGATATAACATTTTATCATCGTATCTATTTATACAAAATATACTAGAATCTGAGTGCGAATATAAATGCTTCATCTCCGAACGATCGACATATCAATTTATTCAATTTTCCGATCCAACAGCTCTTTCATTTCACGAGTCATCTTCGTTGCGTAAATGATAAATTACATATTAGACGAAAAAAGAAGACGAAATGAAAGACGAGATAAACAATAATAACGGCAATGCAAATTGATTATTTAAGAAGGACGATCGATACCTTCAGGGGCGATCACGTTTATCGGTATGTGAAGCGCGTGCCACGCAATTTTAAGGTACATATAAGATATTTTAATAGACTTGTATTGGCGTGCGTCGATGGCCGGAAAATCCTAGATAATGTTCTCGCGGAACATCGGTTCTGAGGATTCGTTATTTTGAAACGAGATTGATCGTGGGGTGGAATCCATCCTTGTCGGCGGTATAATCAACCCTTTAATAGAACAATTACATTTAAAGTATTTCTCTGAGAAATGACTAAATCATTATCATTTAATGTTCAATTCATTTCTCGGCCATTATTTTGCAAATAAATTTTACCTGTATGTATGACCGTCAGGTGATGTGAATGAGAAGCTGCCGGTCACATCAAGGGATTCATCGTCGGTCCCCTCGTTCTTCAGTTCTGCTGTTTCTTCCCTCTTTTGTCCGTCGCTCTGTTCATAACTGAAATGATAACCGCCTACACCAATACTGTTCTGCTCCTCCTGCTTTATGATTGTGATTTCATTTGGATTGCCCTGGGGCGCTGCGAGAGCTCCCACTATCACTGTCACGAAGATGAGAATCTGTAAAGAAGGATGACCTAAAGACCTTGCGTCATTTTAACTTTTACTAATTTCCATTCTTAAGAACCTTTCAATTCTTATTGACCTTTAGACTTTTTATAACTCTGTATTTATAAATATATTATATTTTCCACAGCACCTGTTCGAAATGAAAGAGAGAAGCTTCAACGATCTTCGCTATCGAACTAATCAATCGTTATTCCCGGAGAGCTACTCAATACCGAACTACCGTAGCATCGAACGTTACTTCACAAAGGTTCTCATCATGCAAATCTCGACTCGATTCAGGGGTTGATTATCCAACATCGGGCTGCTGAGGACGTTCCGACAAATGCGTTACGCAACTAAACGAAATCGACCGAGTGTTCGATTAGCATTCGAAAACGAAAGCTTCCCAGAGATTCCCCTACTAACCGAGTTATGCAAACGGGGACCGTAAATTCGTCAGATGCCAGCAAATTTGAACGTGCCCCTACCGTTCGCGATCGACGAAACGCGCGCGTTACACAGTTCAAACCGTGTCGACGCTTACATACGGCGATTTTAATCGAGAGGAGTGCAAGTGTTGCACGTCACCTCGTAAGGATTTATCGAGATTCACCGACGTGGAATTGACCGCGAATCGACCTTAAATCCCGCCGGGGCAAATTGTCGGAACGACCCGTTGTCGTCCCGCGCCGCAGTTATGATTAATCATCGGTGCGAGGCGCGCGGCACACGAACAAATGTCACAGTCCTCTTCACTTTCACTGTTGCGTAAAAAAAAAAAAAAAAAAATAATTTCCGAGTCTGTGCCCGAAATGATCGGCGGCTCTCCGTCTGTACGGGAACCCGTTACGGTTACTTCTCTGAACGCAAGCTTGAAGCAATCCCCGCGAAACCCACCGTCTTCATGGCGAATAGTCTTCGTGCGAACCGGACTCGTGTGTCCCTTCGTCCTTAAACAACGACCGATACGTGATACCAAGGATCCACGGTGCATCCGCCTTTATATAGTCGGAAAATCACGTCTGTTGCATCCCCACCTGGCATTAGAAGATTCTCTAGCGGGAGATTCGCGGATCGGTCTATCCCCTAACGGTGTAAGGATGAATCCGCGATGCAACGGTTCAGGTGTCTCTCCTCTGGAGGAGCGCTTGCATTCTTCACTCGGCGTTGTTTGTTCGCCGATCTTAAGGGGGATCTTGGATCGCAGACGCGAGAGATGTTGCCCGTTGGAACGTGCGAAATGTATGCACGAGTACTTCTGCTATTTACAGCGTGCAGTATTTAGGGGACAATTTAGTTTGGACACATGGCTGGCGTGGTTCACGAAAAGTTCGATTATCCGCGGCTTTTGTAGGAAATTGGGAAAACCGCGAGCAAGCAATCACCTTCAAGTAGTGCGATGGAAAAAGTATGCGCGGAATTCATTGATAGATATTTCTTTGGTTAATTGTTTCAATTTATTATTGGACACGATCGCGGTCGAATTTGGCGACGATGGTTTGCTTTTTCTGTTAATATAAATTGTATATAGAAATGAGTTGCAAAATGAAGCTGCGAAGAAAATGGAAAATGATGGTCTCAAGGCTGTTTACGAACTAACGGTTCTGTAAGATATCATTTTGCATAGTGCCTTCGTGCAGGGTCGCGTATCTGACGTTGAAGAAAAAAGTGGGCATCGTGTGTAACATGTAACATGGATGACAGTGAGTTATTCTCGATATTATTGGCATTGAATATATTCAAGTAAACAGGACTAGAGTATTTTTAATTATCCCTTTGTAAATTTTATTTTTCAAGCATTGGAACAACTGGGATGACCGTTTGATTGAGAAATGGAAAGTTAATGAAAGATTATGCTAAACGATTTTTTGTTCTGTTAGATTGAAATACACTTCGAGGAGATGTGTCAATTTAATGGAATTACCTGCCCCTTCACACGACAGGTATTCGCCGTCGATATAGCATTTCTGCACCTGTCAATCGTTCAGACATTATAATGAAATGTATGTTTCAGGTGGACTTTGCCGTAGGAACCTTGTCAGCAATGCCAAGGACCTTTCTGCAGAGAGAAACGATTGTTCCTGTTCCCACAGAGTATGTGAGTCTAGCCACGTCAAGTTCATCTATGTATAGATCACAATAACGTTCACCTTGCAAATTGAACTGTGTTAAATAGAATATAGGAATCGAAAAGCGAACGTCCGAAGAGATCAATGTTACACATACATATTTTAAGTGTATCCTCTTTATTTAAGGATCGCTGTAAGTGAAACTTTAATTTTGTAAAAAAATAATTACTCTGTGCATTAAATATATTCTGATTCATAAAATAGATCGTATTGTAATTTGAGATATTTATCATATACATTGCTTAGAATTTTTTTAAATATTCTTAAAATAACTTCAATACCAAATCAATATAAATTTATCAATATCAAAATCGCTTCAAATAAAATGTTGGATAAATGTTTAATTTCAGGAGAACAGTTCTGAAACACACGTTTATGCGTATTGTTATGATTTTGAATGAAGATTTCATATACAAATGAGTAAATGTAAAAATCTTTGGTCACCTGATTTTTACATTTACATTTCAATGAACTTTACGTAGTATGGTTTCCAGGTTTCGGTATCCTCGTAGTGTAGTCTGGATAGCTTGTAATCTTGGATTAAGTAAGATGGTTTCTGACGTAACATGTGAAATGTATTTACCCGGGCATATTAATACATCGGCAGAATAACGTGAATGAAGTATTTGTCTCTCCGTGGCTTCCATCTATCTTCGATTCGAATATCTAGCGTTTTGTTGTCGCGGAAACATTAATTAAAGAAAAGTTTGTCATATATCAGTCAACGTAATGGTTGATGTTCGAACAGTTTACATTTCCTGTTGCAAGAATAGAATGGCCTCAGGAATGAGTTTCTGCCACCATTTTCTCTACCGCCTGCATTCATCTCTTTAATCGAGTATTATTCGTCTATAATTTAAATAATCTTTAAAAAAAGATTATTCTTATTCACCTTTTCATTATTCATAATATGAATTGGCAATGCCGGGAAAAAAAATAAACGGGAACTAGCAAAGAGGAGTTTTTTCTTTTATCTAAATATAAAAAAATATTATGCATATGCATGGAATAGTACGTTCCACTGATGGAATATATCTCGAGAATTAGTTTAACATTATCCAATTTATCATCCGAATTTATCAAATGCAACATCGACGATAATTTTATTAACTTTGAAAGTAAAGCTCCCCTTTTAATATGTCTTTCGAACGTTTCCCCATTTTGTGTTACTATATGTATACTTCAAATCGATCTTCCTTTCTTTTCGTCCTCACATTTTCTCTAAGTACACTCAGTCACGTTTTAAACCCAGCAAAGAAACCAATCTTAATTTGCATACCTCTCGTTAATAAATTAACTTTGTTAAACATTTTATCAAACTTTGCTTCAAACATTCTGCACCGTGGATCCCAAAACAATACACACGACCTACACAAATATAAAACGCGAGAATCCCCCAAAATATCAAGAACAACGAAACTCATGGATAACAAATTAACGATCAAACACAGAAACAGAACGTTTCAATATGGTCCTGTATCATCGATTCACAAATTCGAGTATAGTATTACCGACAGTTCCCACAAACACATCGATCCAATAATACCAATCCAGAGAATCTCATCTCCATATTACTACTTAAAAACGTTCCCCATAAAAGATATCCAGAAATCGACGAGGCCTACTATTCGTCAATTGCTATGCATATTCCCGAAAATCCTGGCAGCGCCGCGTGAAGTCGACGGCATGTGTAGCAGAACGGGCGGTATAGTAATCCTTCCTTCTTTTTTCGTATACCTGTTACCGAGGAGGGGGCAGCCACTTACAAAATGTTAACAATTTCGTAACCCGGATGATCCTTTGAGATTCGTCGAGCAATGGCGCAGGAACATCGGCTACCTGCCTCGCACGACCGAATGTGAAAGCCAAATCTTTGTGAACGACGAATTCCTACCCCGGTGTATACGCGGGCCGTCGTTTGATCGTCGAAGCGGAGCCTCGTGGCAATTGTGCACGCGGCCAAGCGTCCTTGGTAATTGTGACATTTGCTTTTCTCGTCGGTGTACGCGCGCCAAGAGGAGTCGAGGAAAGTTGGTGACGCAACTACCGGTGACCTTGCCATTTCAGAAGATACGCCGCGAACGAAGAAGATGCGCGGGACGCCTCCGGCTACCGCATCTCCAGGCGTCTTCGCTCTTTCCCTTCACTTTTTTTCCTTCCATTCCCTTCCTTTCTGTGACGGTAACGGACTATCGAAATTCGTGACCGTCCGTCCTGTTTCTTCGGGATACCGTTCGTAATTGAATGTCAAAGATTTTTAGTTCTCGCTTCCGGGTGTGCTCGATCTTTTTATTCCACGCTCGATGTTGGAGGGGTCGAGTGACGAAACAGGCCCGTTCAAATTTTGTAGATTCTCCCGTAACGTCTAATGGAGTTCGGTTGAACTTTTGGCGTCGTTCGGTTAATAACAATGGGCGCAGCGGAAACGCGAACCGAAATGGTCGCGGGCGAAGGCAATTTAGTGCAAGGCAGGGGGGGGGGGATACGGGTTTGTGGGTGCTGTTCGGTGTCGCGATTCACGCGAACTCGATGCTTTTGCTTCATTCAGTATCCGAGGAATATTTTAGAATCCGTGGAATAGGTCTGCGTGTTGGATAAATGTCAGCTTGTAGCTGGATTTCAGATTCAGCCGCTGGGAAGGCTGCCTCGAGTGATCGAACAGTTTGCGGTGCCGATGTACACATATTTTGTTCGCTTCGATTCAATTTCTATATGTTCTTGGTATAGTTTCGTTCCGAACATTTTGGGGTTCTTATTTAAATGAATTTAGAGTGCTGAATGAGATACAGCGGAAAAGATCGTGATCGTTACATTTCAAAGGAACGCTTAAGTTTTTATTTGCAATACTGAGACCCATGTTAGATAACTGTTCTTTTCGTTTTCCAATAACGAAGGGAGGTGTGTATGTATATGTTATGCAATTAAACATTTCGCAGCAATTGTATTCCGGACATGTAATTTATCAGGTTGATATAAAAGGAAAAGACAAGAAGGAAATATGCGTTATTATTTTTGATAATTCCAATTTCGTACGTTTCACTGAACGCTCAACAGGAAACTGAAGAATGCAAGGCTTCAGGTGGTTGACCTACTGTGACCAAACAGGTTGACATGACGGACCGAGGTTGCAATATAGGTAATTTTGCCATTCACCCCTTTAGTTAAGATTCATGATACGAGAAACGTTCTGCATTTGTATTATGTTATAGCTATTATTAATGACTAATAACAGTTAATAATTTCATGGACAGGTAACATAAAAGTTCAATTTTTCCGTCAATAAAACATAAAAGTTACAAGCTTCCACGTGGTACAATTTCAATGCAACTGGCCTTATATGATAGATATAACAGACGTACTATGCATCACGGTAGATTTAAAGTAAACATCTTGATGACTAGATTGACAAAATTGAGGCCCACGATTTCCAGACCTATTGCCATATACGTTCAACCACTTTTTAACATTTTTCCAATCAGGACATATTATGCATCCCCTTCGACAGAACGAAGTCGCAAAATCTTCTTCGCTATAAATTTTGCTAGTAGAGCGTGTCATCGCAAATGATTAATGTTCAAAGATGTTTTTTCACCAAGAACACACGATTCTCTTTGTGCGTCTGTATTCGCGGCTGTATAAAAAATTCCTCTGACACGTCCTTTATTCATGGGTAATTAACAATTTGCGGCACTTAAGAAGCTGTCGACTATGTTTCCATGCCCGATGACGATTCGTGTTATTTCAAGCGGATGCCATGGACGTTCAAAGGGATTTCGATGTATATATATATAATGTGAAGAACGTACAAGAGTGAAACTGTGGCAAGGGACACGTTTAAATGTCAGTTCATGCATTACCTATACGCATTTCCCTGTAAAAGTGATGGTTGATTATTCGTTACTGGTCGATCGTTTGGAGGTACGTAGATATTTTTGCACAATTTATTTTATTGCCATAAAGTTCAATTTTATTAACTTAATTTTGGATAGGTGTCGGAGCATGGTTTTATTAATCTACAACTCTCTTATTCTCGTTGCAAGGATATGCGAGTGTTAGGTGTATAATAAATATTGAACATAATTAAACAGAATTATTTTAATTTAGAAAAATTTAATTTGACGGTGCCAATTATAAAAAAAATATATCGAATGATGATAATGACCTTTGAATTGATCATATTTTTTCAGCCTTTTTCCTATATTACCTTATATTATTTTGTTCAATTTACAATAAACCCAAAGTTTTAAGTTAATTATGTTGCGACGAGCGATTGACGTTAATGAAAAACATAATTCAGTGGATATTGCGTCTACCACATCAATTATAATATTTCATTGGACAAGTCTAATGGATCGTTTCTATGATCTTTTTCAGAAAGGATTGCTAATTAACTTATTATCAATACCGCGTGTCTGCGATACCAAGAAACATAAAGGACACAGGGAAAAATTTATCGAGAATGGTGTGATGGGCTTGCTAATAACGTACCTAAGCAAATTAATATGCTAATCAATGCAGAAGGCAATGAGAATGTACGGTAGCTTGTAAATTTTTATAACATCTTAGGAAATTAATAGTATTTCCGACATAAGAAATGGAAAGTGTAAAGTAATCCTTGCAAATTAAATTATTCCCATCTATTATATAGTATGGTTGAAATATATTGTTTAATTTCTCCATGAACAAATTCAAGGACAATGGTAAATATTAAAGTGTGTAATTAACAAGTTGCTGAACAGGGAATGTTACGACTTGGACCAACATTTTTTTTATAAAATTGATTTTAAAAGTCAAGACTTTAAAATTGGAAATCACGTAAAACGAAGACATCGATGTTACCGGAATTCGTGATCCATTCTTCCCGATCACACAGTCAGTGTAACTTGTACGATGGAACTCCTTTACCTTTACGTAAACTGTAAACATCCCATTGAGCATCTAGCCGTATGAGGACGAATGAGTATTCATTAGAGTAGATTTTTCATTTATCTACCACGTTTAATTTTCCGTGTGGTAATCTTTTCGTATGCAAATGCATGAACATTTACCAATCCATTATTAAAAGGAGCCTCAGGTATGACGACTTTTACTTAATGAAGTATTGTAATCGTCGTCAGCAGATTTAAATTGTATATTTTTTAATACACAACAGGTGCTCAGCGAATGAAATCCATCAATGGCGACAGTAATTTATCTGGTGTTAAGTCAGTCTTTTATTTTTTATGAAATTTAAAAATACTTTTACAATTGTGATTCAATTTTAATTAAAATAGCGCAATTGGTGCTAATGTAAATTTGTTTTATTATTATGTATACATACAGTGGCTGCCAAAAGTTTCCGGTCAAAAATGGCCGGTGTTTTTAATATATCTCCTGAATAAAAATGAATAACATTATTTTTGCAGAAGGCTTAGCAGATGCTACTTTATAAATGATTTGATGATGGATTTATTGATGATCAATAAATGTCTGCGTTTTGAAACACGTTGGTTTTTAACAATTATTTATTTATTTACATTAGGTTCGAGGAATTTTGCAACTCTTTCTACGAATGTGCATCCAAGGCTGAATAAATGTATTCTCGACTAAAATAGCGTAACTCGCGCTAATTGCGCTATGTTATTGGTTACGATTACGTCTCGAATGCAGTTGGATATAATAGAATTCTTTTTCCTTACTGCTGTAATAAAACCTCTATCGTGACCTTAATTATTACAACCATTTTTTCCAAGGGGAAAAATACGTACAATACACGAAGCCGTAACGCGTTTCTGTCTATAATAATATTTAATACGATGATTCAACATGACGAAACGTGAACATCAAAAAAGAAAAAAAGTAGGCCTGAGATTTCGCTTCATTTCAAAGTGACGTATTAACGTGGTTCACTTCGTGTAAAACGCTACACCATTTTCATTATAATTGATCAAAGTAAGTACATTCACTTTGCATCACCTGAGAGGTTTCATTTTCTTGCTGATACAAAATTACATGGAAAGTTATTTTTAAGAATTTGTAACCTTTATAGCACTGCAAGATAAAATCGTCAGATAAAATGGTTTGTATTTTTCCACTTTTATGCAACATCAATGAAATAAAGTGAAAGACATAATGTGAATGTTAATTACGTGTATTTTTTATAATTATAATAAATGTAAATTAATTCGAATGACATACGGTCTGATGTGTGACGAAATCGATATATTTATGCAATTTAGTGGAGAAGATCCATAATATTTTAAATACACTAATAAGCGTAATAATAACACACATTCATTACGCGATTCGTCACGATCGAATGAACATTTTTTTTTACCACTAATATCGCTACAAGACATTCACAAAATATTGCATTTTCTGTGTACCGTATAGCAAATAAAAACATTTTTCCATTCACAGTTCGCGTATAATTTTCATTATCCCTTTATTCTTACATGTGCAATACCTACCGGATGACAGGTTCCCCTATCAATTTCCACCAATACTACCACCAACCCTATTTCTAAAAAATTAACATCGCGCAACCGAGCTGCCCTTCAGCTGATTTCTTTACCTGAATATTATTTCCACCCGCAATGCAATCGGGGAACAAAATAAATAACGTACAAGGGTATTCGCATACACCTCAGCGAACTACGTTAATACGCGAGTGCGTTTTCCGCACGTACCTGCGTCCCATTATCGTGTTGCCGATTTGCAAGCTACATGCATACTGTACCTCCATATATCCATAGCAAGCCTCGGGAACGTAATTTCGTCAGCTGCGCAAGACGACGCGAAACGGCGATAATTGCACAGTTAATTTGCGTGGCCGGGTATAGCGATAAAAAATTGCGCGAAATTGCAGAAACGTACAACACGGGTTTTGTTTGCTCTCTTCCACGCGCTTTCCGCCGGTTGATATCAGTGGACAGTAACAATATGCTCGTGCCAGATGTACAATTACATCACGATAATCTTCTGCGGGCCGACGTTAACACGACGAACGTGAGCAGATGTCGAGGATCACCTCTTCATCCGCTTTCATTCGTCTTCTCGGTTCTCTTCAGTATGCGCTGTTAGCTTTCGGATGATGGACAAATCGGCCCGGCAGATCTCGTTTAGCGAATATGGCGGAACATCGTTTACCTGGTCGAGTTGAGGACGAGTTGTTAGGGTAAAAAGGCGATTCTGTGTATTATGTGACGTGCGCTTGCTAATCTCGTAGGAGAAATTGGAAAATGTAGCTTTGGATAGGTAAATACATGTGTTCGATTGGTCAAGTTTGGGGACAGGGTTAATTCTTCCAAGCTTGCTCGCGTAGTTGTAATAATGTTGTAAAACGGTTTGCTCGTATTACGCTAAAAGATTTAATGAATACAATGACTTCTGCTGCATTTGGAAGATTTGATTGCAAATAGAAAAATTCGATGAAAGGAGATGACAAATTTGATATTATATTGATGGGTAAAATAATAGTAAATTTTTTCAACACATTTTTACAGGTAAATAACGACCCATAAGAGAAAGTTTGAAAAGAATAATAAATGTAAGAGGGAAAGCGTGTATACGAACACTGCCGGACAATGTCAAATTCTGTTAACATATCAAACCATAAAACGGTAGAAAAATATTATCGTATAAATTTCATACAAATGATGCATCACGAATTATTTTCGTGAATTACTTTCTCTTGAACGATAAAATCTTCTCATTTTTAAAAGTAAATATAATGAGAACACGCGTCTTCCTTCTCATATATTTTACTTCTTTACGTTTGGTCAAAGGTGAGAAAACATAAATTACTCGAGCAACCAGTGATTATAAAAAAAAACAATTTAGATTGGTTGTAAGAAATATTCTTCCTTGATCATGCATTGTTTCACTTGATTTTCCAGAACGAATGAGGAAAGGAAGGGGGGAAAGAAAATGGCGAGGTGTTTTCCGCTATCGCATAGAAGGAAATGCATCCATCGACTTGTACGTTACCATACTTAATAATGCACATTTATCCTTTCTCTTTAAGTGACGCAATAGTTGATCTTTCTTTTCGAATGACGCAAGTCTCATAAAATTCTTTAAACGATTGTAAATTCTTACGAACAGCTGTGAATAAGGAAATAGACGTAATGAACGTATGAGTTTTGCTTAAGTAGATGATTGTTTAACGAGGGTTTTGAGCTCGATAATATTATCAACACATATTCGGTATAAGTATTGTAGACATTGATCTTTCAGATAAGAGATATTAAAGGGTGGACCGGCATTTTACTCCGTGTGACTTGTACATATTATGTTTATTTCGGGAAATGAAGCATTGGCAAGGCAACACGCAAATACCGATGATAGTGTAATTAAGTAATACATGCAATAATTAATAATATAAGAAGGAAAATAAAAATTTAAAAGTAAGAAAAAACATTCTTGAGACTTTTCAGTGTGACACCACACAGATTGTGGGTACTAATTGTGGAACAATTTGGAAGGGGATAATCCTTGAAAATATAGAATAAGTTTTATTCATTGAAGATATTATTTTACAGCAAGCAACATTCACAACCCATGTTAAATATTTACAGAGATTTAGTAAAGTAATATCAAAGTATTCTAACGTTTACTTTCGATTGGCTTGTCACCTTTTCTAATTTCAATTTATTTTTGCATAAAGAATTGATGTTCTCTAATGTTCATACGTATCGCGTTTTGTCGTTTAATTAGCCACTGCTTTACATTGACACAAGTGTCGACTGCTATGTGCGTGTTTGAATAACTGAATTAACCCGTGACAGCGCGGCGTCCAGATTATTTTCAAAAACTTTTGGCCCTATATAACCACGGAGCACGATTTCTTGGAAGTGTGTCAAAACCGTCGAGCACGGAGGAATCAAAGATGGCAAAAGTCATAATCGTTCTTTTTTCTTTTGCTATCGTTGCGCATGTAAGTGAAACTATTGTGTTCTGAATAAATCACTTTCCATGGATTATTTACTGACGGGGGTGCTAATACGGTTATATTAATGACGTCAGAAAAAACTGTTAAACTCAGACAGAATTAATTATGCATTCTAGTAATATTTTCCATTAAACAAATTATTTGTTTATATTAGGGCAGCCTTAACCACCCATTGCATCCAGGACAGTCTATTGAACGATATGAACAATTCGTCATAAACAGAATTAACGAAGCGATCAAGACGGTCAATAGAACTTTAGAGATAAACAGAGAGGATGCGGAACATCATCTCAACGAGCTCCAGGAAATTGGTACTGGACTACACAATGAAGCGGTTGCAAAAGTCAGGAATGTAATAGATATGGTAAGTGGATAAAAGATTCATGTCCCTTTCCCTTCTTTATCTTTTTTATTCAGTTAAACGTGATTGAGTAACTGCGAAGAAGGATAAACTAGCTTGGCAAGACGTTCAATTTTTGGCCACAATATATGTAGAGATCTTGATATAGATAATTGAAATTCTGCTTCTTCTGAACATATTCTTCTACTGTAGAGTATTGTAATATCGTACGCGAAGATTAACATTTTTATTGGTGAGGTACGACGTTGCTTATGTCGTTCATTGTTATCAAGTATAACGTTGCACGTATAACAAAATCTTCTAGTACACCGTTAAAAAAGTTACACATGTGGTGTATAGCGAAATTTTCTGAAAATTAATGATTAGAAATGTAGGGTGGCAGAAGAATGAAACACGATAAAATACAGTTCCATTTTCCTTGGAAATATATGATTGAAATGAACTTAATTAACATGATCTTCCTAAAAGCGAGATAATTGATTTAAGATTGCATTTGCAGACGAGAGGCAAAATCGATAAACTTACGCGGAATGCGTATTCCCGCGTTTACCCTTGCATAGATGTGGTAAAGGAATTACAAGAAGCTGTTGACGAGATTATCGCAATTGTCGATAAATGTGTTAAAAGCAAAATAGATGAGGGAACAGATATTCTCCACCAAATGCTCAGCAGCTCAGCAGACGTTTTGGATAGCTTTAGGAATGCTGGCGACAATGCAGCGCAATGCATTAGCAATAATCCAATTAAGTCACATGCCATTGCGTGCTTAAATCGGGTAAGTATAATACATGAAATTTATATGTATGTACAAAGTGAAGCTATAACAGGGACAACGTATAGTTTTGTTACAATTAATGACTATAGAATATAAAACAAGTTCTGCCACTTTGAAACATAATTTCCACATCGAGTGCAGTGGTGCCCCAGAAAATGCAATTGTACCTTTACTTTTAATCCGCTACACTCAAAGATATTTCTCTTTTGTTGTTGTTGCAGAGAACTAAGTTTAAGTGAATTTAAAACGACAGTAATAAACACGATGCTGTACTATAAGTGAATATATTATTTAATGTATACATGTAATGTATACAAATTATCAATAATTTCAGTTTATAGGAAGACGTAAATCATCGACGAAAGTCAATATAATAATAATTTTTATTCTGTATTACAATCTTGGTAGGCATTGCTGGACGCAAAGAAAATCGAACTAAAAGACGTCGTCCAATTGCAAAGAGAACATACACGTCTGATCAATGCAATCGTTGAGCTTAAGCCTTCCTTGCATAAGTGTTCTATAATTGGACTACTTCCACAACTCTTGAAGCGATGTGCAGACATTTTACGGAAACTGTCCGAATGTCTATCTACTCCGACTACAACTGAGCAGCCTCCTTCTAGTATATCTGAGAACCCAGCTAGTACAACCCAGTTGCCTCCTTCTAGTACATCTGAAGGACCTTCTTCTACAACCCAGCTGCCCCCTTCTAGTACATCTGAAGGACCTGCTTCTACAACCGAACTGCCTCCTTCTAGTACATCTGAAGGACCTGCTTCTACAACCGAACTGCCTCCTTCTAGTACATCTGAAGGACCTGCTTCTACAACCGAGCTGCCTCCTTCTAGTACATCTGAAGGACCTGCTTCTACAACCGAGCTGCCTCCTTCTAGTACATCTGAAAACCCAGCTAGTACAACCGAGCTGCCTCCTTCTAGTACATCTGAAAACCCAGCTAGTACAACCGAGCTGCCTCCTTCTAGTACATCTGAAGGACCTGCTTCTACAACCGAGCTGCCTCCTTCTAGTACATCTGAAAACCCAGCTAGTACAACCGAGCTGCCTCCTTCTAGTACATCTGAAGAACCAGCTAGTACAACTGAGCAGCCTCCTTCTACTACATCTGAAGGACCTGCTTCTACAACCGAGCTGCCTCCTTCTAGTACATCTGAAAACCCAGCTAGTACAACCGAGCTGCCCCCTTCTAGTACATCTGAAGGACCTGCTTCTACAACCGAACTGCCTCCTTCTAGTACATCTGAAGGACCTGCTTCTACAACCGAGCTGCCTCCTTCTAGTACATCTGAAGGACCTGCTTCTACAACCGAACTGCCTCCTTCTAGTACATCTGAAGGACCTGCTTCTACAACCGAGCTGCCTCCTTCTAGTACATCTGAAAACCCAGCTAGTACAACCGAGCTGCCTCCTTCTAGTACATCTGAAGAACCAGCTAGTACAACTGAGCAGCCTCCTTCTACTACATCTGAAGGACCTGCTTCTACAACCGAGCTGCCTCCTTCTAGTACATCTGAAAACCCAGCTAGTACAACCGAGCTGCCCCCTTCTAGTACATCTGAAGGACCTGCTTCTACAACCGAACTGCCTCCTTCTAGTACATCTGAAGGACCTGCTTCTACAACCGAGCTGCCTCCTTCTAGTACATCTGAAGGACCTGCTTCTACAACCGAACTGCCTCCTTCTAGTACATCTGAAGGACCTGCTTCTACAACCGAGCTGCCTCCTTCTAGTACATCTGAAAACCCAGCTAGTACAACCGAGCTGCCTCCTTCTAGTACATCTGAAGGACCTGCTTCTACAACTGAGCAGCCTCCTTCTAGTACATCTGAAGGACCTGCTTCTACAACTGAGCAGCCTCCTTCTACTACATCTGAAGAACCTGCCTCTACAACCGAACTGCCTCCTTCTAGTACATCTGAAAACCCAGCTAGTACAACCGAGCTGCCTCCTTCTAGTACATCGGAAGAACCAGCTAGCACAACTGAGCAGCCATCTACTACTACAACACGTATTAAGCACCGGTGTGGATGCTTCCGCGTGAACTCACACGCAAAGGTACTTAAATTTTAATGTCGCAATGTCGATATCGATTTTTTGTAAACCTTCTCTTATTTTGATTAAATCGTTTGTTGGAATATTTTGCAGTTGTATCATTCTATTGTAATCAATTTGTTTATTGTACCTAATCAGTACTAACCACGCATGGCTTATTGTGAATTCAGAGTCACAACTTTTTTCCTTGCAATAAACCGAAGTGTTCATTGATAATCGCACGTCAAGATCAACGGCACCGTGCGTTTTAGTAAACAATTTTTCACACATAAAAAATATTTTTTCGCACCGTTTGAAATGTTTATTCCTCAATGAAACTCGTACATCATTATTACGCACCGTAACGGATATACATATAATGCCGTCAACCAATGCTGATTTCTAATCGTATTTCCATCCAGAATGATTCGATATCAACTAACTGTGCCGCGTTCCCGTCGCAATAGTTGAAGGAAGATTGTCTATTCTTTGTAAAATGTGCTAAATCTAATTTGAATCATTTATTAATATATGAATGAATTATTCAAGTGAACGAAAGATTAGATACCCACAAAAAAACAAAGACAACAAAACCTTCTTCTATACTTAATATCACCTGAACTAATATATACGAGGGACAGAATAAATTATTAATGCCTTGTGCGACTTGGAAATTAATAAAATTCTAAGATAAGGAACCAAAATTTTTTAATAAATTATGGTAATACTAGATGTCTTGGAAACTTGCTTTTATTACTTTGTGCAACAACTAGGAAGAGGATAATTTTTCAAGCAAAAATAAGTGAAAAATGTAGAATAAATATTACTCGTTGAAGATATAATTTTTTAGCAAGCCAAATTTCCAACTCATGTTAAATATTCACATAGATCTAGCAAAGGGATTTCAAAGTATTATTGCGAATTAAAAAAATATATAATATAAAGTAACATATATAATATAGAATATAATATATTTTCGCCAAACAGGCGTTTCAAACAGTGTTTGTAGTAACATAACAGTGATTTATTGTTGACAAGTTAATTGAAGAAAATTAAATTATATTATGTCCCCCACATTAAAAACTGAGTGAAGGCGAAATATTGTAGAAATATACATACTCTCTCAACGACGTAAATTGATAATAAATCAAGGACCTTAAACTTTCGACAGTAATAAACATAAGTACATACACATATCTTCGAGATAAGATCTGGCCTACGATCAAAGTGTTCATTGGCAAAAGAAGAGATTCGAAATTTTGCCACATATTCGCGTCCCGACTAAGCATAATACATCTCCTTTCTACCACCCTTCTTTTTCTTCATCTTCTTCTTCTTTCAATCGCGCAACTTTAGTGGCAAAGGTCGTACAGGTACAACTACATGAGAGGTAGCGAGGAGCCGTTCTGTCGCAATAGCGAGACAACGCGAATCACGATCGGTCAAGGGGGTTTCGAACTGAAATGTCGTTCTCGGGCGAAATTGCATTTCCGCAACAACCATTTCTTCTGACCACGATGCAGTTGTCCCCACGCGTGGCGAACGGCGGCAAAGAAGAACTGACTCGTCCAAAAAATGTTCACGAAAGATTCAAAACTTATGAAGAGGATGTAGCCATTTTATCCTAGCACTGATGGCAAAGATTTACATTTACATTCGCATGGATTCACACTGAAACTAGAGAAAGCGATTTTGAGGGGTAATCAGGGAAGCGAGAAGGTAACGATAAAAAAGAACGCCTTGCGCTTCGAATGGATTTTATATGCAAACGAAGCAATATAATTTCTGTCAATCAAAGACGATCCCGTTTCTATCAGGAAAGATCAAGGTTAGCAGGGTGGAACCCCGAGGTCGTTGGATTCCTCCCAGTAGAACTTCAAGGACATTGGATTCTGCAGAGCTGGGCAGGGTTACCTACCTACCTACCTTAGGCTTGTCGAATTCCACTGCGTGGACACTTGAGATCATTTAACTATACCGAATGGAACTGTGTCGTCTTTGGTTCCCATTGTGTGGATCCTGCAGGGCAGTGTATCCCGTCAGGTGGCGTCCATAGGACGACAGATCCTGTTCGCACCTCCAAGGTTGTTGAATCCTGCTGGGAGATGCCTTGAAATCATTTCTTTCCGTTAAATGGAACTCTGGATACGTGAATACCCGCCGGATGGGACCCCGAGTAAGGCCGACTACGATACGAGGAGAGACTTTCACAGTCTGATGTTTGTATAAAGTTCAATCCTTTCGAACACAAAATTACGACGGTTAAAGTGGCTAATTATCGCAGAAATCATCGTCGTAAAGTGAATATGGATTGCCAAATTGACCCCGATTGTGAAAACGAACAAATTATTTGCCTGTCAAACTAAATTACAACACTGCGCGCCGTACGAATTACCTTCCATCATTACACGCAGCGCAGAAGCTTCCCGAAAAAGGTAAAAGAAGCTTCGTGCAGGTTGTCATATCGTTCACGTCTGTATCCTTTTAAGACAAACCGTTTGACGAGGAAAATATGGACAAATGAGTCTTAACATGAATTTTGGTTAACATCGAACGCACACGCCAGTTGAAATATCGAAAATTGCAAAATGACGATCACCTTAATTATTTTTAGCAATTTCTACAAAGTCACGCCTAGCACTGATTCGTTGATTACAGCGAAAACCTTGTTCGTGATGGGGCAACCGTAACAGCAAGTACTAAGCTAGAGGTGGAGGAACAAGAGGAGCGACTAACAGAGCTGTTAGCACAGCTCTGTATTTACATCGAAACGCCCTATCTGCCGTGCTTAACGTTGATCTTTCCACGTGAACGGGGCGAATTGCTATTTTTGTCTGATATCGATGGTACAGGTTGACTATGATTTATTTCATGCTCTTTAATTGGATGCGCTACAGGTAAGGGGAACTGGATGCAGGGACTGTTGGCGTTTCGGGTGTTCGGTTTCATAATGGTGTTGTACAAGTATAAATCATATATTGTGATAAAGAGAATACTTACTTCGTCTTTTATTTTATGACATCGCCTAATGAGGCCTCGTTCATATCTGAACCGTTGCTAGTGCTCCTCATATTAAGCCCACAGTATTATTATTAGATCCATTAATTTTTAAATGTATATTATAATTTAGCATTTTTTTTTTTTAATTTATAGAATTATTCGAAGTACAATATTTTTATCGACGAATAACAACCTAGATGTTTATACCTACCCACGTCAGTACATTCTGCAGAGAATTGCATAATCTCCTGGCACCCTTATTTTCTGCCTCGTCTGCAAATTCTTCAGCCTATTATTTTTTCAAGCCGTTTAAGAACCACTAATTTTCCACCGTTCGATCTCGTTTGAACTTTCCGTTCGTCGACACTCTGCAAGAAACCAGCATCCTGTTGCCCGCTGATCATCTTATCGTCAGACGTCGTTCCCATTGCGCTCAGAAAATTCTTAGTGAATTACGAGAATCATACTGCAACGATGCGTGTGCATTCACAAAGTACAGGTGGCTCGACCTCGTCACCTTGCCGCAGCTCGCGCGATTATTTTATCGTCGACAGCGGCGAAATAAATCAATCGCGCTCGCGCACAGCCGTAGAAGGATCCTCGAAGGTACTGGAGAGTCGTGAAACGTCGAAGCAGAAAGTTCACGCCGGCTTGTGAACCGCGATATCAGCGAGATATCGTTGGAACCATTCATTTCAATTCAGGCCGATCATTTTGTTATATCGAACGCTGGCATCTTCTCTGAATTTTGTACCGATTGCGGACCATTTGTCTGCATTCTTTGGGTAGGCAAAGTTCAGCGCTTATTTTACAGTTTGCATGTTATATGGAACATCATTTGACGGACAATCTAGGTTGTTTACCTGTTTTAGGATAAATTGTAATTTGAACCGGACTACGGGGGAACGCAAATGTACATATTTATATCTTTGTTCTCATTCTACTTGTTGTTTAAGAGTTACTCGAGTCTTTGACATCGGCCGTCTAAAGTCGATCCAAACCAGTATTTTCCCTGGCAAATAATCACTCTAGAGCATGGAAAAGAAGGAGGAAATGGATCATTCAAGAGGGACACCATTGAACTGGCTAAGGTAAAGCCCGCTGGCATTTCAATCGTGCGGAGAAACTACGTAATACAATAACTGGAGGATGGTCTAAAGAGAGAAAGCGTATTAAGCAGCCCGTTGCAAAGGCAATGCGTATCAGCGCTAATTGAATATCGGGCGAAATTTCGCGACTGTGCTTCTTGGTCACAACGTTACATATTCTTAGGCATTCGAAGAAAGGACAGGAAGTTGTATTCGGCGAACGCTATTCGCTGTTCGTGTATTCTCTGGATACTATCGGTAATTTATCCGGCACTCGAACGAAATAAACCGACCGATAGCGTCCGATACACGGCGGATGATTCACGATTGCACAGCCAGACGACATCCTCGAGGTAAAAGGGCAGATTCGTATCGTTGACCGTGCTATTCAATTTTTCCGCTTAATCCGGAATAACGATGGTATCCTTCTCACGAATGAATTGATAAGTTTCGTGCCTTTCTTTGAATCGTTGAGATGTTCGAAATCACGATGATTGTTAGATTTATATAACGTAGCGAATTGTAAGATTTATTACGGCGGGGTCAAACGGATCGTCAAACGGATATGAAGAAATATATTGCTCAGTCCTATCTGTAATGTTTAGGCATTATTTTTATTATACGCCTGTTATATCGAGTGAAAGCTTTCGGGTGAAAATAATTTAACGAGCACGACTTTTGAGATTGGAAGCAAGCACAATGAGATCGATGCGGAACGTTGCATTCCGTGTTTTAACATCGTCGTCAGTAACATAATAATATATTAATATTATACTGGTTTATCTGGAATTGACATTCGTGTACGTGCTGTCAACGATCTGTACGCGAGAGGAACGTTTCTATCCGACATAACTCGGTTGTTTCACTTATCGTCTACGGAAAGTGAGTCATAGTCATTATTAATGTCTTTGAAACGTTCTGTACGACGGCAAGATGTATACAGCTACTTGTGAAACATCAGTTTCAACTAACACAGTTTAGATAATTTATATAGTTTTCCGTACTTTCAAAACTTCGTCAGGTTCCGTTTTTCTATACGCCAATTACATTTCACATGACAATGTCCTGCTTGCTAGAACAGATTTTAAAGTCTACGATCAATTTCAACACCTTCGGTTACAATTTTTTATACTACGCATATATTATTTATTGATTGTTCATGAAGTTCAAATGGATCGCGTTGCTGTCTTATCATTCAGAGAACATACATTTCTGAAACACCTGCCATCGATGGCATGATATCATACATGTAGTATCGTTTATAGTTTACCAAATTTTTTGTCTCTCCTTACAATAATACAATATTCCTTTGCGATTGATCATTTTATCCGAACGAAGTATCAACAAAATCACTTTAACCAAATCCGTCCAACACCTGTCATTTTTGCAAACACCCTCGTTATATTGAGCACCATTAATTAATGGATCATCTATTCACATGTGCACATGTCGTTTCTCTGGTCCTCGATTAAAGTGTACTATGCAGGCGCAACCATAACTATGTGTCCGTGGAGGCTCGTCTGCCGACAGTGTGATGGCATTTAACCGATCCGTGCCATCGTGTTCGCCGGTTCCATTATGCAACCGGCGCCTTTTAAGCCGGCGACGGCGACGACGACGGTGACGACGACGTCGACCTCGCGCGGTCCAGCATGAATTCTTGCGAAATTCCTGGCTGTCGTGTGCGAGTTCCTCGTTGAACAGCAACGAGATGTCCCTCCTCGACCGACTACTTTCCTTCGTTTCAATAAAATTGACGAGCTATTAGATGACCCTCGTCGTATATACTAGACTTATAGTGTTAATTATTACCGTCTGGATTGACTTGTACACGGTGGGCTTTAATGAACAGGAGGATGTGTTGCGCGACGACGAAGAGCCGCTCTGATACCTGGAATACGTCGTGAATTCATGGTTTCAAGAGGGAGAGAGCGAATTTTTCTGAGAACGCAGAGAATGATTACGAACACGAATTCTGTAATAGAAATTTTTGATTTGCCATGTGGATCGCGTTTAAAGCTCGTCCCCTTTTAGTAATTTTTTTCTGCGGTTTGGTGTCGTTAGTGCTGCGCATTTATTGAATTGGACGATTTTATTAGTTCTTCTGGGATTTGGGGAGGAATGAGAGTTCTTTTATTTGACGCAAAGTTTCACGCCTTCACTTTTAGTCCCTTGACATTTTAGAAATGCTGATTACGAATTAAAATGTGTATGTTAGAAAGCATTAAAAGCAGTTGAAATGAGATGATTTTATGCTGGTTAAATATTTGTACAATGAGCTGCTCGAAATTGTATCTGGAATATTTTCGGTTCCGCAAATACTATTTTTTCATAATGTTCAAATTCTAGTAATAATTGCAAATTATATACAAAATGTATCTCACATTATATTCAGTATAAAAACTTTCTAGGATGGACTTTCTAAACGCGTGCCAATATCTTCCTGGGAAACGAAATTTCAACCGGTAGGCTTAATCTTCTTTCAGTTTCGAAGCGCCTCTTTGTAGGCCCTACAAAAAAATAGTACCGATGTTTTTTCTTTGCCTGGAAATACCCACTCGAACAATTATACAGAAGTAATAATTCTTATTATCATTACGCTCACGTATTCTTGAAGTAGTACGTAAGTAGCTGTGTATATTTCTTGTGTGAAATCGTCACACCGTCACACGTCACAACGTTGGGTCGGTGTGACTCGTTCTCCTCATTTAAATGAAGTTACGAAAGTGAAAACAGAATTTGAATATCAATATTACCATTTCTCTATTGGGTGTGTAAATAAGTGATTTACTATTCGCTTCCAATTCATTACTTGGTATTAACACATTCCAAAATAATGCACCTACCTTTCTGGCAAATTGGCACAGTTAAAGGATTAATAGGATAATTATTCCTCGTAATGAAATCACTAGTATACCCAAAATAAATGTTTCTCAAAAACTTCAATAATTTGTCCAACCTATTGAATTTTATTAGTTTTAAAAGTCCACTTGTTTATTTAAAATTTTAGTTCAAAGCATTCAGTTGAAAACATATTTAAAAATAATAAGCTGTGAAATTTTATTTCCATACAATCCTAATCTTTTACACGATCCCTTTAAACAAATTCGAAATTTATTGCCATTTATTTCCGCCTCGGTTAAATTTGGACAATGTACACATTCCGCTTATTAGGGGATGCTACGAACAAAACCTCCCATCAGTTCGTTCTATCTATTTAACCAGGAGCTAGTCACGGGTACACAGAAAATAGTGAAACAGGAAGACGACAAGTTTGGCCGTCATAGTTCAATGGTGATAGCCATCGCTACAATCAGCTCGTTAAAAGTATTTACATAAGCCGACGTAACGTTTGAGCGCTTTATGTTCCCCGAACTATGGAGATTGGCTGCGAAGATACCGGTGATGGATTCAAGTCTACCATTCCAGACGGATTGTAAAAAGATAATTGAGTATTCAAGAGTATGCAGTATGTTACTATTTCAAATTCGATTTGAATTCCTTAGATTTCATTATATGGGAAATAGAATTCCAGGTTTCGTAATTTTCAAACGGAACGTAGTCTTATATGAAAGGTGTTTCGACGTAACCTGCGGGTCGAGAATTGATTCTAGTTAGAAATACAGAATCTTAATGCGTTGACATTTTTTAGTTGCCGAGGCAATTGATACATCGAAAACTGGTTACAAGGAATTTTTCGTTCTATGTACAAATAGTAATTGTAATCTTACAAAATATTGTAATCCGTTAAATGTGTAAGAAAATGTGTTAGCACTCAAATGACCGTCGATGAAACTATACCATTCCAGTTTAGTACCGCTGCATATTTTAATGCTGAGTATTTATTTGTTCTTTTTTTTTAAACGAGATGTTGAAGCAAGAATTGAAATAATTTTGTCTGAGTCGATAATGGGGTAAGTTCTTAATGGAAATAATAAAAAATCAATGAAAGAAAGCCGTTTGAAATGACATTTATTGAGTGCTGCGGCATTCAAAATACTATAGGCGTACCTGACGGTTGTATCTACGTGCTTCGGGTGGAATCTTTAGTCAGCAGGTGTTCCTAAAAAATGTTCTCACAAGAATGTCGCACATACTTCGTACAGGCAGCATCTGATTGTGGTCCACATTTGAACCATTAACAATTCCTTCCAATATCCATGCGATTGAAAATAAAAGTGGAACTAATTCCTACGGTGATATGCTTACCTGATTCGATTTCAATGAATATTAGTTGCTGTTACGAACAATTCTCTGTACCCAATTTATTATTAGACATTCACGATATATATAAAAGAATATTATTTTACAGAGGTTACGATAATACAATAATTTTTACACACTAACAAAGTACATATTCCTTTAGAAATTAAATTACTGTATTTATGATACACTACATTACTAGAATTAATAATAGCGCTTTAGTCTATTTATTTCAAGTACCCCAGAGACGTAAAATAATTAGAAGAAAATTGTAAACGTGATCAATTCTGGTTACCGTTGCAATTATTACTCAGTGACAGTAAATACTATTGTTCTGTTAAATATATTCCTGGCTAATCGAAGTTTTTTCTCCCTAATCCTTCCCTACCTCGAACCACAATCGATTATACAATATCGTCGCGCTTCGCGATCAGGCACGACAAGAAGAGAAAAGTCACGACATGTGTACCGATGCACGAACCTGTACGAACTTCGTTGATTATCTAATGTCGTGCCACCTACATATATTTTCAGTGAGCAAACGATATTGTGGGCGGGGAAGCATCTGAACGAACTTGATGAATAGAAATCTCACTGGATGCACACAGGAATGAAATTGACAGTAATGGTACCTACCTCATTTGCTTCATTTTGATGGTATTTCGTTCTACTACTATAGTGGATTCGTTACCTGTTATGGAGACGTTGTTGGCGTCTTTAGAAGCATTATAAAATTATATGCGACGAGGAAACGTTTTGCGCAATGCAATTAAAACGTCGACGGTGGTTTATTGGTTTTGTGTATTGTTGTAAGAGAAGAAGATCAAGTTCATCCAATCCTCAGCTGTACACGATATCTTTCATCAATCTAATATTGTTAAAGTATATTGGACATCTGAATTTCGTGGTTTCTATGCGCACATACAATATATTATAATATAAATGTAATTCATTTGTCCAGTATGCAAACAATGCTTTGATCGCGTTTAACAGAGATTGAAAAGATTTAATAAACCTGGCACTCGGTGATTTTTGAAATACGCTATTAGAAAGTATATGTCTTTTCCAATATTGTATGAATTAGAAGTGCCATAAGGAAGGAATTTCTTGACGAGTGTTAAATGTAACCGGTTACGTAATTTTGTCTGGGGATACTGACGTCTCTTTGCAGCAACAGAAAAATCTTGTTTTTCCCGTTTTTACGACAGATTTGTGACTGCTGATCGCGTCATTTCGTAAACAGGTAGTAAATCATCATAATAATTAGTATCTCATTCTTGAAAATTTAACGGTGCTAATTTGATGGTTCTATGTTTATTAGTTGGCAATAAGATTATTTTCTCTATTATTCATTCTGATAGTTCACTTCCATTTTCGCAAGAGATTTAAATGCACGTATAATGTGTCAGAGACGCGCAATCAAATATCTGATCGTGCGATTAATTGAATATTGACAGACGTCGAATTTTCCGATGCGACCGAATGACAGTAATATTTTGCACAATATGGCCTCTTTTTAGAAAATGTGATTTTATTAAAACAAACAAAAAATGACAAAATGCATTTTCGTCCCTCAAGAGACTTTGTGCAACAGTGTTCATTATAGGGGAAGATATATTAATTTTATTTCCGATACAATTGCAATAACTATTAAAGAAACAAGAATATGGTAGATGAACTATAAGGCCAGCTATATTTTAAATAAATTAAGATTGTTGCACGTACACATGTATCCCCGCTATTTATAGGCTAAATTAATATTGTTACACAAAATATCATGTGCGATATAATGGCGTATTTAAGAAAATGGTACACATGAGGCGCAACTGCCAATCCTAAAATAGCTGTCACCAATAGCTGCTGCTAGTAATAACGGGCATTATTTCACTGTAAAAGGAGCATGACAAATTTTGTATTGTGAATATATTATACGAGAAATAAAATATCTAATGAAAAGACGGAAATTAGATGGACACTTTAATATCGTATTTCCTGAGATTCTAAGGTTGCTGACTTTTTTTTAATATGGACAATATATGTAAACAGACAAATTTTTCCATGTGAAATTAGTTGACCCCTTGGGATGTAATTCTTATGAAATCGTAATTTGATACAGAGATGTTTCCTTCATCTCCTTCAATACTGTATATATTTTGGAACGTTATTGAAAAAAAAAATAGCTTTGGGAAGAATGAAGGAGTAAAAGGAACGAAGAGTTTAATGCGATCGTGGATTTAAAGCTTGAAACGACAATTGTTAATCTATTATTGGCACTCTATCATCTGTTCGGATAGTCCTATCATTTGTCCCAACTTTTGTACAAATATAAAGATAAACAATGTAAATTCGAATTGAAATTAGATAACGGGGAAACGTCATTGATCACGAATCATAATTTCCATCGATATGTAAATCATCGATTAATGTCGGATTTATGCATGCGTGAGCCCGAGCTGAATAAATAAAATATGTAGGTAATCAGTTGCGAACTTCTCGGAACTTTCCAGAGAAAGAAGAGAATTAGAAAAAAGAATCGTGACGATTGGAAACACGGGTCTCCCAAGACTCATCTTCTTCCCTTTCCACGTCGTTTCCTTCTTCTGCATGATCGCTCGCTCTTTCGTGTATTAGCATAAACGGTCACCACCGCTTACGTAACCTTTACGAACTTTCTTTTCGAACTTATGCGCGTACCTTTTTGTGTCATACTTTTGTCCCCCAGATTTTTCTGCGTTACGTTTTAATAGACAATGGTGAAAGCTTTTGTGTTCTATTTTCGTCGTGATCTTCAAGGAAGAACGGTTGACGTATCGTTAGAACGGCAACGAGATTGCTTTAACGCAATCATTCTTGTATGATGCTTCCCGCAAACTTTATTTTTAACCTTTGCCGATTTGAATATATTTGCAAGATTTATAGGCAAGTATCGGCCGTGAAACAGGATGTCACCGGGGACTTCGTGAAGCGATTGATGTCGCGATTGCAACACGCTAGTGGATGGAAGGAAGGTGTTTCCGAATCGCAAAAAAATTTGGCGAGCCTCGTGTCTGATTGTGGTTACATGCTGGCCAGCATTGGAGGGCACACAAGTTTCAGGTGGATTTTGTTTATGGATAGAACTAAAACTGAGCTTGGTATGGAAGTAATATGATGATATTTCGTGATTGTTGGGCAAGATAATCGTCGAAGATTATTTTCGGTCTTTGGGAAGGTGAATCCATAATAAAAGTGATTACTTCAAGGACATTATAAGCGTGCAGCATTAAATTATGAATGTACGGAGACCAGCATTTTCGTTGCTCGTGGAATCCAAAGAACGGTGTACTTCAAGGCAATTCATTATCAACGCCCGAAATACTTGTTATCTAATAAAAAGTGTGATGTCGGTACTTTCTTTTTATTAGACTATTATGAAAATATAATCATATGTACAATGTACCACTACACTTTATATATACTATACTTTACATACTGTAATAATAAACCGCAATAAAAACATAAGGAAAACTTCAAGCGTATTATGCATTTCGCGCGATTCTGGATGTAAACACCAGGCTGATCATTGTGATTCCTCTATGCATGGGATATTACCATGATCGCTGGTCTATGCTAGAGGGAAGCGATTGGTACTTTTACAGAATATCAAGATTCACCTATCAAGGAGATAAATACTTGTTTGGGTGACCTCCGAATACTCAATTGATCATTAATTTGTAAAACATGCAAATGATGGTAAACGACGAGGGTCCGTATATCGCAACGGCAGACTAAATCCAATTTGTAATGGATTATGCTGATGTACCAATGTACTGGCTGCTTTTACTTATACGCCCATGAAGACGAGTTTCGATTGTGTAACATGCAACAAGGCTTTCGGTATATCGATAAGCACGCGCTCAAGGTGCGAAAACTAGTTATTTCCTTCGGTTCCTTATTGTATGAAATGATGGACATTAACATATGCGTTTTTTTTTCTATATAATAAGTTTTGTTTTAAGAGGTAGATACTTCATTTTGGTTTAAACAAAGATATTTCATTTGCTGCTTTGTGTTTTCTTAACGCGACGAAAATCACCGGGGCCGTCATTTGGAATAATATCGGGACCCTTTTCTTTTACCTTTTCTTTTCTTGGACCTTTTATTCAGAGTGTATAGAGCTAAGAAATTATTCATTTCATTGAAGCAGAGAACATTGTGTTATTTTACAATAAAATTTATATTCAAGAAAAGAATACTTTTTTTTAGATGATAGGATTCCTTTAGATGATAAAAAAAGGAAATAGAATTATATAATGCCTTCGTTTAAGATCAATGCCCGAAAACTCGAAGTATAGAACGCTATATTGTAAAGATAACATGTAAAAAATAAATATCTTTCTTTCACTTAACTAGCTCTGTACTATGTTCTCGAGTTAAATACTGACATATAAATGATTATAATTTGTGGAAATTTTCTGGGATCGTTTCAATTCGAATATCCTTGAACCATCATATATTAAAAAAAAAGAAGAATAAATTAGATCCCTACACTACTATTTATGCATAATTCTTTAACATATGACTGATACCACAACCTTTCTTATACCTCTTCCAAGCTATCTTTACCAAGCAAACTTCCGTATTCTTTACTATAATAATAATAGTAATAATAATATCTTTTCTTATAGTATTTAAGTCATACGCAAGTTTCATCTTCGATCTGAAATGCAATTTCCTTGTAACCGCGGTACCAAGAGCAAGCTGACACATCTTCAATAAAGATTTTCGGGCGCCGACCGCGTGTCCATTGTTCCGTCCAAGTTTGGTAAGACAGCCGTGGAACCGAATGAGGCGCAGACACAGTGAAACCGTGCGATTTTTGCGGCTGGTTGCTCTTCCTCGAATTCTTGCTGACATTCACCGTCTCTTCCTTTGTCGGTCATCGTTCTACCACCGCTCGTCGGCCAATGCCATCCGGCGATTTCGACATCCTCGCTGAAGAATTTTTGGGCCCGTGGACCAACGGAAGGGGAAAGATTCGCTTCGAAATCCGAGTATATAATGGTCCAGTGAGCATCATCGAATCAGTACAGTGATCTAGCACATCTCAGGTGAACACCTGTCTAAACTTCGCAAATCACAAGCAGTTCAATCCCAAACCAATAAGCCAACATGAAGCTGGTGCGTGTCTACCAAATAACGAAACATTCACATAATTGGATACCAAGTGCACTGTCGTGTTTCATTTCAATTCAATTCTCTTTCAACCACCCACGATCGCGATTTTAAGCAAACGGGAGCGTCGTTTACTTTGTACTAGTGGATCTTCGTATTCGAATAGAAAAAAAGGAAGGAAAAAAAGCAAGGATGGTTGTTTTGTGCGAGATCGCGAAACGATTCAACTGTTACGAGCGTGTAATTAACGAGCACGGGATTGTTATGTACTATTAACGTTACAACGGTACCATGCCCAGCAATTACACGCGTTATCGTTGCTCTGCCTATTGTTGAGATGCAAATATGTCTGTACATTTATTTCGAGTAAATCGCCGGTAAAGGATCTGCTTGCGTAACAGTGGAGCATGGCGCGCGAACTTGTGCTCTTATACTCGGAAGAGGCAGTGACGAATCGCGTTGGTTAATCGGAGAGACAACTTCAGCACAGTGTTACATGCTACTAACGACTACAATACCTAGACGATTTAATTACAGTGCACAGTTCAATAATTAACAGTAACGCTTTAAATGAATTTTAAGAGGATCCTTTAATCGCCGTGATTACCTATCGAATAATAGGATTCGCATAAAGGAAACACCTGACCAGTCGCACAATTTCATTCAAATATCATGTATTAGTCGCTGTAAATCTTAACAGTTTGTCTTTTTTCTATTACAGTTCATTGCTTTCGCCCTCGTTGTCGCTGTTGCCTACGCTGCCCCGCAGGGTCATCCAAATGAGGTCTTGCTCGTCAAGGAGACACCCTCTGACAACATTGGTGTCGGTGGCTACAACTATGGCTACGAACTCTCCAACGGCCAGGCTCACCAGGAAACCGCTGAACTAGTTAATGCGGGAACTGAGAATGAGGCTCTTGCCGTTCGTGGTAGCTTCACCTGGGTTGACCCGCTCACCAACGTGAGGTACACCGTCAACTATGTGGCTGATGAGAACGGCTTCCACCCACAGGGTGACCATATCCCGGCTTGAACTGTAAACCTACTCATATAGCTGAAAATAAAGATTTTATTTAGGCAATTGCTTTGTACATTCCTTCTTGACTTATCCCTCAGTTTCTCCTTTCATTTCTCCGGTTATCTCTGTTATCGTGATTGAAACCATTATAGTTCCTACTGCCATAAGTGAGTGGAATATTCGAACTATTAGGGGCATAATTTATTTTCGATTGGTGCGCACCTTAATTATACATGTGAATTCTTCCTCTTTAAAAGAAATGAAAAAGGGTGGGAAGCATGGAGTAATTTTCTGGCATCATTCATATGTATACATATAGTGTTCTAGTTTACTGATATATTTCAATTGCTGGAGATGAATCATTTGTTAATAGTACGTTTGTCCATTATAAGTTACGAATGTTTGTGAAAGTCGTACGAATAATAACGTACTATATGTACCTATGAAGTGTTATATTTTAATAATTATAATGCAACAGTTTATAAAAGAATTAAACTTTCTGCCTATTAGTACACTGCAAATAAGCTTGGCCCTATATTTATTATTGTAGGAAATTGTATGTGACATACAGATTCAATTATTATTCGATTGCAATATGTTCATTGCAAACTGATTTTAGCTTTGGATTTGCACTTTTATTCGGTGCAAGGAAATATTTTGAAATACAATAAAGGATGTTAGCCTCTTGTGCATGCATTTTTTTAAGGAAAATAATGATCATGAAATGCCCACTTGCAAGGAGAAGGAGACTCTTCCAAACTATTACCCCACTGGTTGGGGGAGTTTGATTGTCATCAATAAATTATAATGGTTTGTGATGAATAAAGAAATTACTGTATTAATAATCCACGACAATGTGGTAACACACAAATAATTCATTTTTTAAATGGCCAATGAATTCATATTGTTATTTCTCACCAAATATCTATCAATGCATCTTCAGCAAGAAATATATTAATCGGTAGGCATAAATAATTTTCATAAAAAGAACAATGAAAAGAATAATTATAATAACAAGCAAGTAAAAAATAAGAAACCCTCAGATGGTTTACGTATGTATACACATATTTATTTAATTGTACTGATATGAGTGTTACAGCTTTCTAATATTGTTAAAGCTTACACGATGAAAGGGTAGTAAAACCATGTGTTGTATCCATTTATATAGCAATACGATATTTTATGTAATGTTATTTCAAAGGACACTGATTAATTGATTAGTTATGCGTTCTAACTATATATACACTAAACACTGAAACCTGTTAAAACTATCGTTCCAAAATAACAAAATGTATAATAAATTATTGAAAGGATACAATTGTAATAAATTATATACGCATATTATCATCATTAGTAAAAAAAGCTGCAAAAAATATAATACGGATGCATTAGTTAATTATTAAATTACTTCGTTATAAGCTAATTAACTCCCTATCAATTAATTTCATAATTTAGTCACGACTTAACGACCAGACATAACATTAAAAAATTCTGAAAAATGAAGTTAAAAAGTACATTTACATTTAAACATTAGTGTACATTAACCTAGTAACTAATATCTTCACAAAACGAAATGAAGAATGATAGATTGAGAGAAAATTGAGAGATAGGAATGATTCATTAGGTGAAAGGAAAGTGGTGGGCCATCGGTGAACATCTGATGATATGCTTTCATGCAAAAATTTCACCTATTACTACCATCTGTTAAGGATGACAAGGTATCGTGAAGAGGATTGCGCGCGATAGGCAGGGTGATGTCGTAACGATACAGCTCGTAAAATAATATGAAATAATGTGACCCATTTCCTTCAATTCTATTCTGAATAACAATTTAGAAATTGATTCTTCGGTATCATCCCACATTAGAAAGAACTCATCACTTACAATTTATTTCGGACGAAGGTCGTACAAAATTTAGAAACATATATATTTGATTTTATCATGAATATTATATTAGGATTTATTTTATCTTGAAGGTCGCCTTTGATTAATGACGTTTTACATTCTTACATTATGGAAGAAAAAGGAATGGCGCAAGAATGGGGAAATGATAGGGAGATGCGTTACTTTTCTTCTATTTTAGGGAAATCATTTACATGAAATTATTATTCGGTTTTCACTTGTACTGTTTATGTATGTATCGTTAAGTGAGAATTATAATAAGAGAAACTGGTTTCAAACGTTTGTAAATTGATAGCTCTTTATTTTGTAAAGAAATACCATTACATATGTATATGTATAGGAATCGATTTGTTCGCCAAAGATGTAAGAAGTTAACAGCTTTCCATTTATTATTTAAATAACGGTTAACATTTATTTCCGTTAAAAGTGATTTATTTGTAAACTTGTTATACCAACAAATTTCTTTATGTTTTTCTTTTCAGACCTAGACTTAATTGCTTAAGTTTTTAACTTGTTTTGTAATACGTTACGTTTGTGTAATAAGTTTATAATACTTGTAACGTTAATGCATTATTAAAATATGTATTGAATCCACATTAATTAGTTGCTACTACCTATTAAGTTTTGCGTCTACAATAATTTTATACATATTTAATGTTAATATATATAAATATCGAAACAACTGTCTGCTGGCATTTAAATTTTTATATAATTTACATATCTACATATATGTTATGTACATGTACGTATATTAAAATCAATTAATTTATTCTTTTATCCTGTTTAACATATTTGGAATATGTTCCTTTATTCAAGTTTTAATGTACAATGTAACCAATATGTATTCGAGGATTAACTATTAAATTCAGTTTAAGTTAATTTTCCAGGGCATCCCATATCAAACCACATTAAAAAATCGAAGATTTCAATTTCACTGGACTAACACACTTTTACGACGAAGGTCAAACTATCAACGATCATGCCTCTAATATAACGAGAGAATGTGAAAGGTGAATTTATCATGGGCCGATGCGAATTTCGGCAGGAGGAGGGCCACTATAAAATTGGAGAGGATTCTCTGTATCGACATCAGTCTTCCAATCGAGACTACCTCTACACATCTACCTCCAAAATGAAAACCGTATGTATCATAACTGATATTATCGTTTATTATCAGTTAACAATAGAAAAATTATTGTGATTGAATTGAATAATTATAAAATTTGGGATTTCTACAAAATTTTTCTTGAAACAATATTCAAAATTCAATATTTTCATCATTTATCATAGTGGTTCACCATACAATTTTCCTCTATACACAATCTTATAATACTTTAATTGCTTTCAATACCTTTCGACTAGATTTTTTTTTAGTACATACTTCTCTTACAATATATAATTATTTATATAAAATTTAATTTAACATTATGAATTTTTTATTTTAATCGCCATCATATGCTACTGACAATTAATAACTATGTGTCTATTGCCAGATTGTTGCTTTCGCCGCCCTCGTCGCCGTTGCTCTGGCAGCACCACAAGGCGCACATCCAGAGGCCCTTCTGGTTAAGGAGACTCCCTCTGACAACATTGGGGTTGGCGGTTACAACTATGGCTTCGAACTTTCCGACGGACAATCCAAACAGGAAACTGCTGAAGCTGTCGATGGAGGATCTGAGGGCCAATTCTTGAGAGTTCGTGGAAGCTTCACATTTGTCGACCCGCTTACCAACGTCCCATACACTGTGTCCTACGTAGCCGATGAAAATGGTTTCCACCCAGTGGGTGACCACCTCCCCAAGGCCTAAAATGGACAATACGATGCAGCATCATTTACAAACACATTGCAATATTTCCTTCAGCTAGGAACAGAAAATTTGATTAATCAAAATTGACATTTATTTATCTATAGTTGTGTACGTCTTACTTCGGACCAATGAAACAATAGCGTGAATTTTCACTTTACACACTGTTCATTTACAATAAAGCACATAAATATTTTACAAATTTTATAGTTTTTTTTAAATATCATTACCCAAATACTTAGTTTGTGTACGTAATACGTAATATGTATGAATTCTGCTATAAATAATTTATACATATCACTGTTTCCTGAAAATCTATATAAATTACTAACTAACTAACTAAAATTACTAACACATTATGTATAATTATTACAATTATTTCTATAAATTATACGTTAGTCAATTAGACGAAGTATCTAAAGTATTTGTACGTATAGCTCTTTGATATTAATGAGAACTGTACTGTTTTTAGCATGAGACATATGTTTATTTCTGAGAGTACAAGCGCGAAAGGGTTCGCGCTTGTTTCTTCGTTTCTTTGAGCTGGATAAAAATTTAGTGCCGTATGTCGTGCGAAAAATATTATTATCGTTGAAGATTAAGTTTGATGCATTCTGCAGCTAGGTTGCGCTCAGGAAAGAATAGTCGTCAAGAAGAAAAGTAAATACTTCGAACAAAAATGAACTTAGCTTTCACTCATTGAAATTTTAATTTGAACCAGAAGTTGCGCAAGTTTTGTACGCACCGTTCAGAGCGCCATCTGTCAACCAGAACGAAAATCAACTTTGCACACGTTGTCACGCTGTGGCATTTGACACGTCAAATCTCACGTTCTGCTGCGGGGCCAGAATGTGAATACCTTTTATATTTGTTGTTACTAGATTTGTTAACTGTAGCATAGTGTTCAATCGCATAGAAATTAAGCAAATGGCCATGGCGTACCCGGTTAACGTTGACGTAACATCGAGTAACGTAGTGTTTCCATAAATTCTTACTCTCCGCGTCCAATTGAGGTTGGAATCGCTGGATTGTGTGCCGTGCGATGTGACTGATTTAACAGATCGACCAAACATGCCAAAATTTCGAATGCTTCCGCGCACCTCGCGGATCGTAGCGTTGTGCTCTGCTGCAAATTTTATAAACGCAGCGGATCGAGTTATAATGCCTATAGCGATCGTTCCCATGACCGATGAATTTAAATGGAATTTGTATTGGCAAGGCTGGATACTATCAGCCTTTGCCTTCGGTTACTTTACTAGTCAGGTAAACGATTTTATATTTGTCATTTCTGCCAATCTTCTTGTTCTGAAAGAATAGAATTGTTTGTTGCTCATATCGTACTTATTTTTGTCATTTTTTAAACAGATTATTGGAGCGAGTACGGCGAGTCGTTTTGGATGTAAAACGGTACTAATGCTGGCTGTTTTACTGTGGTCGATTAGCACAGTTATAACCCCAATTTTGGCGCAATCTTTACCATTGCTCATTATTTGTAGGGTTGTTTTAGGACTTGGAGAAGGTTTAGGTAATAGATTATTAAGAAAAACAAAGATCTTTTATAGTATTGCGATGTTAAGTGACGATTGATATTGGTTTTAGGTCTACCAGTTATTTTCCATCTGTTTGCGCATAATGTTCCTGTAGAAGAAAGGTCTAGGGCATTTGGATATCTCGTAGCAGCTGGTTCTGTTGGACAAGTAGTTGCGTCTGTTGTAAGTTTGATACTCTGATTATAGAATGCTGTTTATTAGGAAATATTCCTTTCACTACAGTTTCATGTAAAATATCTGAAATATTTATAGCTGTGTCCACATTTGTCATGGCAAACTGGATTTTATTTATTTGGGATATTCGGTATTGTATGGACGCTATTATGGTTAATCCTCTATCATGAAACTAATTCTCAAGACGAAATTCCATTATTTGTACCTAAGGTAATTGATTGGTAGAAAGCTGATTATGCAAGAAAATATAATTACTGGGAGCTAATGAATGTACATGCTCTAATTTTAAGGTAATGCAAAATAGGAGTTTGCGTTGGACTGAATTCATTTCACATTGGCCCTTGTGGGCATTGTACATAGCACATTTTGCAATGAATTGGAGCAATTACATAATAATGCAGTGGTTGCCGACTTATTTAGCGAGAAGCCTTTCTGCTAATAAAGAAAGTATTAGTTTCACAGCAGCTCCATATATTGTGAATTCTCTTGTCGGCATTGGTGTGTATTAACTGAAGTTCGACTGGTCAGTTTTAATAGATAGATTACTAACCTTGCTGCTCACGTTTTATTGCAGTTGCTGGGCACAGTGCTGATAATCTTATACAGAAGAGATGGTCAGTCCTGTCTGTGAGAAGGCTAATGACAAACATAGGTTTAATTGGACCAGGCGCGTTCTTAGTAGCGTTCTGTGCTGTGGACAATTTACTTGCTGCGGTGATGTCAGTATTGTAGCCAAATGGACAACGAAAGTTTGAAATCATTTTTATTCTAATTAATTGACACAAGCCAATTTTATTTTTCGTAGCTTTGTCTCAATATCTATGGGGCTGTGCGCATGTAACTCTGCTGGCCACCTTAGCAACCACGCGGATATAGCACCGAACCATGCGGGCATCACATTTGCGGTTTCTAATACTATCGTACGTTTCAATACTGTTCACTTTGCGATACATTATTTCTAAATGAATAATTGGAAAAATATCGTGTTTTAGGCAACGATACCGGGTATCCTATGCGGTCCATTAACAGCCGAATTAGTGACCGCATCTCATGGTCGGTGGATGCCTGTTTTTGTGCTGGCCGCAGCGATCAATTTTACAGGGGCCATCATATACCAAAGTCACAGTTCTGCACTTCCAGTATTGTGATATGCTGCGAATGCTACAGTGAGCTTGCATGTGTTTATAATCGAAGTCAACGAAGCAGCTTGATCCTTAAAGATTCGCTGCGTAAACGTACCTTTTTCGATCGTGGCCGACGGTCCCGATTTTTAACGAAACTTTTAACCGTTGTTAAGACATCAATATGGCACGTTTGTACATCACCGATCGGTTAGTTGAAGACATATCATACTTCTGGGCGTATGTGCCACGGGGGAACTTTATATTTTCTTTCTTGCTCGGTTCGCAGTTGCGTCGACGAAGCCCAGGTCGATCGTTATACAGAATAGTGCCATACTTTTGTGTACATGATGGGATTGGTTGAACGATTTTCTTACCGAAGTGTAAAATATGTAGTCTAAGTGATGCTCTTTTTAATTTGTACATGTTTTAACGATACTACTTAACGGCAAAATACCTTGCGATACGTTCAACGTATACACAAGCGAGAAATCCCATCTTTCTCGTATAAGAAATGAATGTATATGCTGTAAAATATAAGACTGTATATAAAGAAGACAGCGAAGACATTAAATTACACAATTACGATTTAAATGTTTCGAGCACTCTCAGCATAGAAAGATCTATTGATAATTAAGCGAGCAATGTATTACTGTAAGTAAAAAAAAGATATGTTTTCTATATCGTTTAAAATGCCTACAAACATTATTTCGACTTCTTCATTATCTGAACTATTTATTTACAGATATAAATTATGCATTAATTTAAATAATTTTGTTCACATTGGTGATTCTACATTGGCTTCAGTGATCCATCTTTCTGTAAATATTCCGACTGGAGTACACGTGATAATGAATTTTGGGGAAAATTATCGTTCAATGCGTGCAAACCCATTTCTAAGAAAGCATGACTGCTAGGAATAGTTTGTGTATTCGTTTGAATCGAACTATCAAAATTTGTAACACCTTTGTATCGCATTAACTGCTCGCCTATCTTCGGGGACAAACCAACTTCTCTTCTTTCTTTTCCTCTATCATTTCCAATGATGTTTCCATCGACAGTTAATCGCGTGGAATGGTTCGTTCTTATGCTTTTCCCTATTTCCGCACTTTGTAATAGAGAATCTTCTCCATCACTTGGAATGTTGTATATATCGAAAGAGTTCATGTTCAATTTTTCCAACATTTCCGTTACATCCTCTGCAGCCACATCGACCTCTTTCACTTGCGGCCTTTCTTTACCAAAAAATTTTTTCTCCACCTCGTTGATATATTTGTCCAAATACAGCTCGATATCAGAATTGATTTTCTTAGAATCTTTTCGGCTATTCGCATTCGCACTTTTTTTCAACACTGTTCCACCCCTCGGTTTGGAAGCATTCTTTGCATTGGACGGCGAAGGCATGTTAGAAAGGAGAGCCTTTGGTTTGGGTTTCTTATTTGTGCGCACATTTTTGGGTGGAATTTCATTTAACATGCTACTTCTTATAACGCTACTTGAAACGCTAGTCATCGCCTCGTTGACTAATTTCTGACCTTCTTTGGGGAAAAGCATGTCTTTCATTCTCTCAGCCTTTTCTTCGAACGATATTTGCGAACGATTTAACGCTTTCATTGCCCCGCGTTGTAGGTACTGATTTGATTTTGGATCTAAGTAAGACTTCTGCATTTTGCTTATCTCGTCGGTCATTTTTTCTAACGTGTCGTACAATTTTCTGGTTCGAGGATTTGCGAAATTTTTACCCTGCGTCCATCCACTGGCATTGCGGAATGTTTGCCAATCCGACTTTACCTTTTCGACCTCACGATCAATTTCGCTCGTAGGATTTTGTTTCCCTGAAAATTGAATCCTTTAGTATGATCTGAACAAATTTAATCGAGGTCAATGTATAATCTTTCTTTACAAAAACTTTCTTTAGTAAAAACAGATGGTGTATGAATTCATATTTGCAGTATTCTATATCGATACATGCATAATAAGACAGAAACTACCTTGCATAAAAAAGAGGAGAAAGGTGAATTTTTGTTACGAATAAATATTTGATCTTGGATAGAGATTAATACCGCAAAAATCATATTAACGCATAAAGATTCACATGAGCCCAACTAGACAAGAGTGGTTCAGATTCCAGTCATTGACCTATTTATGAATAAATGAGATAAATGTACATAAGAAATCTTACGTCTTCCATCGCGACTTTTTACGGACCGCTCAGCGTTTCTTTCATGTTGCGATATGTTCGGCAAATTGCCACCTTTACCACAGCTTGTTATATTTTCGCGTCTATTCAAACTAACGTCTAATATAGTGTCACTACGGGGGTGCAATTTCGGCAGCGCAGATTCCATATGCATTTGAAGATTGTTAGAATTTTGGTGGGCATTTGATGGTTTTGAGGGTGAGTCTGTAAAGGCATAATCATAATCTGAACATTTGAAAGTACAGGCCCATTTTCTCTTATTATAACTTTCCGTTACGTGTACCTCCTTGTCCAATATTGGTTACGTTTCGAGAACCTTTCGTTATTCCATTACTGCTATTCGACGTTAGCTTCCCAAATGGATCGAACTCGTACGTAAAATTGTGGGTCGCCGGTACCCTCTTTGGCACCCTCCTCGTTTTTCTTGGCACAGCTTCTACAGACTATCCATTTTCGTTTTATTTGATTGAAAATATTATTAACTAAACAATTTATGAAAAGTGACGGTCATGCATTATACTACAAGGTCTTCGATTTGCCTTTGAAAGTAAATATTAATGCATTAATTCATATTGACAGTAATTAGTGATAATTTTCATGATAATATGGAACATTAATTTCAATACAACATATCTAACTTTCTTTAACCTCCATCCAGATATCCTTTCCTGAGTAGAATTCCCAGTATTCTGTCGTGTCTTCTCACATTCAGATTTGCCACGACGAAGATTCGCATTCGGCGGTATCGGAGTTTCTTGTATACTCGGCGCGGATTTCGGCGATTCTTTCTTGTCGATCTTGACCAAGCGTGGCCTGTGAAATTCCAGAAATCAGACTTTTCGATAAATCTGTCATTGTTTTTCGTATAATGCTTCATTCATTTCCATTGTTCTCGTACTAACATCATAGGCGTCTTTTCGCTTAAATGCTTGATCAGCATCGCAAAGAAAACATTGAATTATTCTCAATGGAATACTTTAGTTAACATAGCTTGATCATATCGATGGGAAAGGGATTTACTTGTTGTAAATGTAGGCACGTGTATACTCTTCGATAATTTTCTCGGGATTCACGAAGTGACTAAAATGAAACAAAACTTTCTCTCCGCTCTTGAAGAAGATCGGCGGCCCTGAACGTACGCGTCTTCTCTTCGTGGAGCTCCAAATTGATTTGCACCAACTTCTACAGTCACTGAAATAATAGGGCGAAATATTCTTTACAGTGATTGCAACGAATTGAGAATTCGATCTTCGTGTTGCAAATGGCATTACAATTAATTTTAACTCCCAATTTACGTATTCTTGAACGAATACCAATTATTTTGAGAGAAAATCGTCGATACAGTAAATGAATCTAAATGGTTGATTTGGGATATTTATTCGTATTATTTATTTCGCGCATTTAGCATTTCATTTTTAAACAATTCGATCGCTAAAATTTTTATCTGAAAGGAATTTATATTGTACTTTTTATACCTGAATTTATCATACTCTCGTGGAGTTTCCTTATTTTCTGCTCGTTGTTCTACGTCTCCAATGAATACGGACAAACCATTAATACGTTTGATTTCGCGATTATTGTCCTTTAATGTTTCGGGGTACAATGGCAAAAAGCTTGGAACGCAATGGGACTTGGAGCAACTGGGAAACCCTCCGGGGACCTTCGCCAGTTCCGGGAACAGTTATCGCAAACTTTTTATTTTTCAAACGGAAACGAGGCTTTTCGTGTACGCATAATCAGGGTGTAAAATATTTTGTCAAAAGTGGCATGTGCAAGAAAACAAAATAAAATTCGCCTCACATCGATGTCCTCGATGTCGAAGTTTCGATTGTAGATAATTTCTGAACCCAACGAAATGCATATGGCCGATATAATGTATAGTTTTATACGCAGAGCAGATAGGGGATTGAATGTACAAATGAAACTAGATGACAGATAGAAAAATTGATTAACATTATTAGCGAGAAATATCGATATATGTATCACGAATATTTAATATTTACTTTTAATTATATTTCTTTCTCATACACAAGTATTGTATTTAATTATATTATTACATATTAAAATTAATATTATCTTTTATTATTATTTGCTATATTTGACTATTACTGTAATTTTTTATTATTTAGAATATTTTAATTTATTCGCGCAACAATAGGTACAATTTACATTTTACATAATATTCAACATTCCAAATAAGTGTTACTTCTTTTTCTACGAGATCTACACCTGTCATCCTGAAGTATGTCCAGACTATAATTGTCCAAGTCACTTGTCCTCCAGCCTACCGCAAGCGTTTCTTCTTCTTTATCAGTAGCAAAACGGATTTTCCTATGGCAACACGACCAAACAAATTTTGCAACTCTTAAGCGTCTTTCAACATTCGTCGGGGAAACTGGTTTATCTCGACTTCGATTCGCTTCTGAACTGATTCCTCGGTGACATCCGCTGCGCGTGATGGCTTATCTCCGGCGCGTAACAGAAGTACATAGTGGTTTTCTTTTACTACGCCACAATTGCTTATCATACGTTCTATCGACAAATGTATTGTTTGAAATCACGCAGTCAAACATTTCGTTTCAAGCAACGCTAGCTGACAACACTTATCACGTTATCTGATCATATCTATGAACGATATTTCACAGAAAGTCGAAGAAAAATGAAGCTCGCGCAGGTTTCGCGAATTTTCCTCGCTTCGACCTCGCCGAAATTCAGAGAACATTTGAAAGCGCGTGCGATGATGGCGTTTTAAAATTCGCACTAACCTACACACATTTCAAACTTTGATCTTATTGTACATTTCCTTTACAACGCTGCACTATTTCAGTTCCAATGGACTCAGTATGGACGAATGCACGCTACGCAACAACGAACGGTAATGATTTACAGGCTGATGAAGTATGCCCCACGGAGTCGCGTATAGTTCGAGAAATTCTTAAGATAAACGAGTTAATGAAGAAATACGCGTATTTAAATGACAAAGAACCGCGCAATAGTACCAAAACCTCCACCTTGAGTCAGGATGAGAATTCAACAAGAAAACGAACGGGTCAAAACGATTGTAAAGGGGAGAGACTTGAAGGCGGAGAGCAAGAAATACATTGTCAACTAACGTCAAAGAGTTACTCTTGCCTGCAAACAAATACTATCTGTTCAAGTACCATTGTACTGAAAATACGTTCGAAAACGACCCTGAACGGGGTGGAATCTGAAAATAGTAAGTCGTCCGAGACCGAAATTTCAATGGAAAAAGTTTCAACGCCTTCTGAACGTTCTCTGAATGAGCAAAATCGGACGTCGAATGAAAATCCTGGAGCCGAGGAGAACATTGCTGCACGGAAGCGACAATGGTGGATCCCGTCTACGTATGAAAACGCTGACGATGAAATTCCTCCGAAGGAAACGCAAAACATGGAAGACAAAACAATTGGCGATACACTCTCAAACTGTCCCTTCGAATTAGTAGAAATTTACTCGAGTAAAAGGGCGAAAAGTGCCGAGAATAATTTTAAGAAAGGATTCGTTGACGCGACTAAAGAGGCAGCTACGACGAGAACATGTCTAAAACAAGATAACGACACTAATAATCTTCAGGAAAATATTTTGGTAAATAATTTGGCCAAATCGACCCAAGATCGAAAGAGCGCAAGTGGATGCCCCAAACTCGACGTAGATGTTAACAATTCGAATGGAACTTTTATTCTTGCGTCCGAGAAAGACGAAGATAGCGGTTCTGCAAATTTCGTGGCCGTATTTAAAGAAATGGACGAGAGGTGTGTGAGAGAAGAATTGAATATAACGAACGGACAAAATGATTCGGAAGAAATTGTGGAATCTAGAAGTTCGCAGAAACGTAGAAAAGAAGAAGCATCAGTTGAATGTAGTGTAGAAAACGATCCATCTGCTTTTAAAAGGGACGTTTCGCAGATATCGAATGTAGAAGAGAGTAATAATGGCGATATTTCGGAAAAGTCGAATTTATTAAAACGAAGCGCGTGTGTAAATGATATTCCAATAAAAAAGCAAAGGAAAGATTCGTTTGAAAGGGGGGCAATAATTAAAAAAGAAGATAGAAAAGAAGTGTTGCATACGATAGAAGCAAGAGATCACGCTAAACAATGTGACGGGAATAATCTAAATTTTGATTTATGTCAAACGGAAATTCGTAATGGGACCGTGCTTACAAAATCTGCCAGTGCTATATCGCGAAAAAGAACAGTATCGAAAATATCTATGGGATCCGATGCGACTGTCGTAGTCGAAGGTCCAAAAAGTGATTCGTTATCGACAGAAAACGCTACTGACTTAACAGATGGGGACATAAATTTAACGGGACAACATTCGGATGCAAAATCGGGGAACGAATCCAATATTCAGGTAATTATTGGAAAGCGAAAAAAAAAGAAAAATAGTACCAGTGCCGAATGCAGTGAAAATATTCGATTGTCGACAGTTAATCATAAAATAGATAAACAGCAAGACTGTTGTAAGATTCAAACGAAGAACGAGATAGAAGAGCCCAAATGTGGAGTAAGTATTCAAGAACAGAGAAGAATAAACGTTAATTACGAGGATATAAATATATGCAAAACGTTAACGAAGATTTATGGAAGGCTGTCGTGCGACTGGCAGCGTATAGATCGACTTCGAATGAAATTGCAGAATGCACCTTCAACAGAATCAGACGATTCTTTGAATATGTTGCAAGTATTGGACAAAACTATAGCTAGGTATAGACCGCATAATTGATATTATCCTTTAAATATTGCAATTTGTTAAAATTCATTTACACATTTTAAGTCAACGCTGAATTAAATTAATTTTTAGTTTAATTTAATGAGTTTTGAATGTTACTATAAATAGGTGTAAAAGTTACATTCACGGTGCAAGTGATAGCTGCCAAGCCGAATCAAAGATTACCAAGTATTTATCGAAATACATCCTCGAGTTGGTCAGAATCGTAAATGAAAGTAAAATCACGTTGGAAAGTCAAGGTTTGTGAATTTACTTGCCAGCAAATACTTGGTACAGGGCATATATTCATATATTAGTTCGAAAAATAAGAAATAAGCTTTATTGCAGAACGACGAGTAGATCAAATGAATTTAGAAACGTCGCAAGGCCATAACGCTGCTAGAAAAGTGGGTTTTAAAACATTATCGTACTTTCAATGTTAGTTCTAATTACGAATAATTATATATTGCCAATCAATTCAGAGAAGTGTCTTGAATGAAATAACCTTGATGTCGAATTATTGGACGAACAGTATATCCTGCTTAATCGAAGTGATATCGCGTTTGGTGAAAAATGTGATGACTGAAACCGAAGAGAAGGAAAATTTCAAGAGTTCACGAATATATAAGATAATGCAGCGTCGCACCCCGAATAATATACCTGTTAATGATACCAAGTAATTTATGGGACCACGTAAATATATCGTACAGGAATTAATAGTTAACAAGTACAACCACGTGTACTCCTATTTAATCGGTGAACCAATATTTTGAAAATAAGATGGTAACGAAGAAAGTGAGAGAAAAATATTTACTATACTTTAAACATTTTATTACATAGAACAATTTGTTAGTACAAATACTCGGTAAAGTACAACTATGTACTTACATGGCAGATTGGTTAACAATCACCATTTTCTTCATTACCAATTCATTGTATTATACATAACTTTTTCCACAGATTTTATATACAATTTTACGTACAATTACCTTTTTAATCGTTCTCCAAAAAATTAAATATAAAGAAACGTGTGCAAATAATATAGTGTAACGCAATATACAATAGAAACACAATATTCAATAATCATTAATATATATTTTAGACAAAAGCTTGTAATTAACCGACCAAAAAGCACGAAAGTAAACTTTTCAAACAAAGAAAGCGCTACTGACGCACAAATGTCTGTTGTTTCGAATTCTGGTAATCACATGAAGCAATTCAAATTCAAAACACCCGTGAAGTATCCCTTAAGAAATCCAGAAAAAGACAAGCATCAAGATAACATTCAGACAAATGTTGTCGATAAAAAAGCAACCGATAGTAGTCGCCATTTAGAAAGAGCAAAACCAACGAGGAAACTAATACCGAATGCAAATTTTAATCAATGCAAACAACCGACACCACGTCCGAAACATCGTACGACGAACAACCTGCTGCCTGCTTGGAGGCCAGGTGGTGCAGTACAGATACCTTCTTCGAGCAGCGTGAGTGTACTCAATCCAAAACTTCGTCCATCCGTGCATACCAAAGAAAAGGCCTATTTCGAACACGCAAAGTATGTGTATATCTTTTTTATAAAGTGTATAACAGTATATTCAGAGGAATTTCTCGTTACGTTTTTTCTTTTCACCCTAAATCAAAAACCATTATTTAGATCCGAGAAGCAGAGGCGTGCTACAAGTGATCTAAACAAAAAATCTTCGACCGACGTATGCTCGAAGAAAGATATAGTATCTATAGTACCTACCTTGGACGTCGGTAACTTTAAAACAACAGCCAAGAGAAGCTGCGTAAGCTTAAAAAACAGTCCGCGATTAAAATCAACATCAAAGGTACTAAAGTTACCGACAAAACACCGAAGTGAATCCCTCCATCATAGTCCTGTTCGCACAGTTGCAAAAGATTCCGGTGGCTCGTCTTCCTGCGACGTCACCGATCAAACGATTTTAAACGAATCGAGAGTCTTTCGTAAATTGGATGAAGTAATTAAAGGCGCACCGCACAAGGAAGGAGTCAGGGATAATAAAAATTCCATACTCTGTTATCAGTTTCACACTGACAATTTCATTCGCCAGGAAAAATCAGACGGATCATCCTTAATCGAAGAGGAAATGAAACTTAACGAGGAAGAGCCGACGAGAGATGTTGACTCCAAGCAATATAAGAAAAGAGAGTTAAAATATAACGAACGGTTTCAAGAGGAACACAAACTGATAGAGAACCTCCCAGAAAAGCCTTTCCCTGGACACGTAGGAAATGTTGAGATGAACGGTGATCTTGAGAATTCTCAATCAACCGGGCATTCCAGTTTTGCCACTATGCCTAGTTCGAACTGTCCGATGAATTTTCATTCGTCTTCTGACAGTTTGTTTAAGCCAGAATTATCCAAATGCTGTGAAATCTCTTTGAATTCCTCATCCCCCTCCGATGCCCTCCGCCAGGAACTGAAAGAAGAGGAAGAAAGAGAAAATGACGCTGCCAAAGCGTATTCCGTAGATTCTAGCGAGGAGAATGAAAAGATCGACGGCAAAAAGTCGAATATCCTTAGCAATCCATCGAAATGTAAGAAGGATATAACAAACGTAAATTGTCACGCTGCATCGTTGAGTATGCTGAAAGAATTCCTTTGCGATCAGGGTATTGATCTCGATTTGGTAAACAGGGCTGAAAGATATCTGAAAGACAAACAGAAAATCCGGAAATCACTACGAAAGAAGTCTATCAGTTTTGCGGATGTATCCTCGAGTGCGGACACAGCAAAGAATCGATTGAGCTTGCAGGAGAAATTGGGCAGGAATATTGAAACGTTTGAGAGTAATTATAAAAATAATAGACACGGTTTAAATAAAATTCTTTTGCCAGCAAAGGGGGATAGTGCAACTTCCACATTTCAAAATAGTAATAATGCTTACTCGCAAACTCTTACTCACTGCAAAATGTCCAAAAGTTTGCAGACTATTCCGGAGAATGATTCATTGATAGTGAATTTACAAAGTATACAGGCGATGATGATGGCGGGCGAAGTGAAGCACGTAGCCTGTGGGTGCTCCGAGAAAGATTTGAAAAAGAGAAAAGTGAATGTATTTTCCATGACAGAGTCACTTCCAATTAGCGATAGTTCCACAAAAACTGTAACCGTCACTCGTGCTACCAAGTCTGTGTTTACCGATCATACGAATAATCCCAATAAGTATCTGAGAGAAAAGTTTCACAAAAATTCAAATAATATTTCGGTGAAGCACAATTTAAAAGAAAATTCTAAGAATCCTCCAGTGAAGTTGAATCAAGCATCTAAATCAATGGACACAAGATCTACGAACAAGGCAATTGAAGATTATCAAAATTCGTCAAAGGAGTGTTCCACTCTTTTCAGGCAATTGTTGAATCAGATGTACGATGAGTGTAATGAATCTTCAATGAATTTTACAAACATTGACAAAGGGAATGCATTACTTTCCGTCGAATCGGATGTCTCAATGTTATCTAACTTTGCCACATCGTCTTCGAATTCTTCAGGAAGCTTCATTGAGAATGTTGCTGAAAAAGAAGCACACTCTCCCCTTAGAGTTATTTCTAGTGAAATAGCGACCGCATTTCAGGTGGCTGCCATTAGAGCTCGTAACGCGTACAAAGTCATTGATATATATAAGCGAAAGTTGAGAAACAAGTTCCGGAAATCAGGGAAACGATCAAAATGTAGAAGAAAAGCTGACAAAGTTTTCACAACGTTCAAGAGGGAGTCGCACAGTGTGTCGAAAGCCGACAGTGTTGTAAGAATTATAATGCAGAAAAGGAATAGCAGCAAAACTGGCGTCATCGAAATGACCAAGTTACTCAGGCAAGAGGAAGTGACGTTAGGGTTGAGCAAAACGTCTCTCGATCACCACGATGAATCTGACGAATTTCAATCTGCAGGAACGTCATCAAGAATTTCTACCACCGAAATCAATTTTGAAAAGAATGATGTAGATATAGTGAAGAAATCTACCAGCAGCGTTGTATTAGGAGACGTGTCGTCTTTGATGAAATTTTTGGTGAATGAATCTGAGAACTTGGCATTTGAACAAATTCAATATGTTCGCACGATATCAAGTAGTAATATATGCTCGAAATTTGATGGAAATGTGAAAGCGAGGGATGAAAAGATTACCAGGCCGTTTTCATTGTTCTCTAGAGAAAATTTATTACCATTGGTATATGGTATTGTGTGCTGCGTTGTCTTCTGGTGTTTGCAGTTTACGATTAGCTGCGAAGTTGTTTCGTAATTTATATTATTGTTTGTATCTTCTGTTTTCTTCTGTTCACGTTTGTAAATTTTGTATTGATAGCTTTTTGCTATGTGTTTGCCTTTGAATAAATGCAGTGCTTTTTCTGCTTTCTTAACTTACTTGGCCATTCTTGTCAGAGATTTAAAGTGTGTATTTGTATAATAGATACATAGGTAAGAAGAATCCAGAAAGAAAATCAATCATTTTCAAAATAAAATTCTGCTAACATTTAAACTAACATCAGGAATTCTGTGATTTAAACGCGGTGGAACTTTTTTGATCCATAGAACAAAGGACATATAAAATAGACCATTCATGGATCCCATTTGTATGCAGTTCCATTTCCATCTCATATACATATGTATACATACATATGCATACATACACATGTTGGGGGGCAAATTGGAAGAGAAAGCGTTTATTATGTCAAATGTAATTTATGTATTTCATATATTTATGTATCAACGATGTATTTTACATTGCACTTGGAAGATACACTTCAGGCCACTGAAATTAACACGGCTTCAGTAGACACAGTCTATTAATGATTGAGTGCTTAAAATGAAAGTAAAGGAGCCTGCTGTACGACAATAACCGATTCACAGATGCTCTATGCCCTGGCTATTTTTTATAAAAAATTGAACAATTCGTTTGAAAATTCCACAGTAACTATACACGAATGCAATTCCAAAAGAAAATGGATCATTCCTCGACCTAAAAGCTTCCATTTGAGAGGTCGTTGATTAAAATTGGCCCAGCAGACGCCGCGAAAATTGAATTTGTTTAAATGACTTAAATGGTTTATGCCTCTGGCTTTAATTTATGTCCTCTGGTCATTGATGTACCTAGCCAGGAAGAGGCAGCAATCGAATTTGACACTATTTTTATTCAAAAATTACACCCGAGAAAGTTTAATAAATGTTATTTATTAATGCTTGCTATTTCTATAATTGTAATTGTAATACATTTTCAGTGTCGCCATTGTACATAATTTTAAAGATTAACAACGCACACTGTACATACACACTTATTATGCAAAAATCGCAGAATAAAGGGATCGAAGATATCAATTAACGCAAGGATATCAAATTTATAATGACTTCCTATTTAATAACAATGGCACAATGAAAAATAGAAACAGTACCTCACTTCATGCTGTACAATATTTTGATTAACGACACGTATGTACGAACAGTAATAATGGCAAGCACCAGACAGCAGAATCAATTTTTCTTCTACTATATTTATGTTACCGCTATTTCTGTCCATTAGATAATCTTTCCTCCTCACATACGATCTCAAGCGTTTTCTAAACACGTAATCGCGATGCCTATACATTCCATCAACGTATTGTCGAGTCAGACACTTTTATCGGTATTTCATTAATCATAGTAGTATAATCATTGACAATAAACGGAGTTGAATTCGTACTTGTAATTGTAATAATTCAATTAAACATATTACGCATGTGAGTTGTAATGAGTTTTAATAAAGAACATGAGTTTAATCGTTGAAATTATGAATTTTTACTCATCCTCGTCGAGAACATCAATGGCGGCTGATCCTGTAATGTCTACTAGCTGTTTTGAAGTGAAAGTGGCGATGACTTTTTGTGAACCACCTTTCTGAGGAACCAATTGATGTTCCACATAGATGTCCTCTTCTGGATCAACGTCTCTGAATTCTAGAGTTTTATTTTTTGATAATCCTGGACCAGCGTAATTGAATTTGCATTCCGTCAATGGTCTCTTCAAGGGGTTCTTGAAGTGAAGGGAGATCGTTGATGGTTTTCCCACCGTTGGTTCACCGTCAATCTACAAAAATATTTAATTGAGAAATATTCGTGGGATAATTTGTATTTTTATTCCTATTTATCCAGAATTGAGAATTGAGAACAACATCGTGCGACTTAATTTACGTTAATCGCTCATGAACTTAAGATTTAGGTAATTATGAATGATATTATTACACGTGTAATAATGTTATTAATAATTAAAGTAGACTAAATGAAAATTTTTCGTCACTGAAATGGAATAAATTTTGTCTCGTTCATACTTGGATCGAATTCCCAATTAGCTGGGCATAGACAAGTATGAATAAACCGATTCGATCACTACCATTATTCTTAAATAGAAATTTGTCTCTTTAGCGATCGGCTTAATAAAAAATATACCCGAAAACTTTCTCCACCTTAATTGATTGTACGTTGCTCAGGCATGTGCTACCCACTTTTACAGATTTGATCAATCGATTTACCTTGACCACAATGCTCGGTTTCAAGACTTGGAAGTCATCCTCGTCGGCCCATGTCTGTCTGGTCTCCTTGACCGTGGCAATGCAGTAAAGTTTCATAATGCAGTACTCCACTAACTTATCCAAATAATCGTCCACCGTGACTGTGAGCCTCAACTGTTCGCCTGAGAATAAATTAGACGCGACAGGAATCAGTCGCCAGAAACACGGAAAACGAAACTTATAATAATTTCCGGCACGATATGTAGCCTTACAATGGGGAAAGAAGCATTGCAGAAGGCACTGAGAATGTAACGAGATTTCTTTCCTACGTATAAGCATTTACTGATAAAACAATGGAATAAAATACGGTATATTACGCAGAGATACTTCAATTGCCCAGGTGTTTCAATTGTGTAATATTGTTTCTGGATAAAATCGACGACGAATTCGAAATAAAAACGTGGAGCTTGGTACGAAAATCAGTAAACTTACTGGCTTTTGGTTGGAGGGCGAAATCACCGGATGCCCTTTTCACCAGGTTTGCCTTGACCCCAGTGTAGTATACGCTACCAGCGGATAGAATGGCTTGAATGGTTCGCTGTTCGTTCGATTTGTTCTTCATGTTCACTGTGACGGAAAATGGTTGTCCGATATTAACGCGTTCGAGGTCGACGAGATCGAATTCGACATCTTCTTTGGCTGGCGAGGGTAAAGAGTAGAACCTCTTCGCGACTTCCGTGCTGCGAACGGCTCTGTACAGTGTCAGTCGTTCGGCTTCGGTTCCTGAGTAAAGAATAGATAGCATTAAATGCTTATCAATTATGCGATATAATTAAAAAGAATAATCAAAAACAGGAATTTTAAATATAGATGAGAAATTGAAGGTGGACAAGTGAATCGTTAAAAATGAACAGGACAAATTGTTTGCAGATGTGCCAGTTAATTTGCACAGGGGGCAAATATTAATACAGAATCAATTCATATTTACCTTCGCTCGGTTTGTACAACGCTGTAATGTCTTCCCTGTCTCTGTCCCCATTCGGATCGAAAATCCATGGTGCTTTCGTCAGAATTACACGTCCTATACTGTTATAAGCATATTAATTAAATCTTCGTAAATAATAAACAAGTAACAGAGGAACCAATCGTGTTATCAGTCAACAAACTAATCGTAAATCGCGGTATACCAGGCACAGAAATATGTAAAACCAATCGTTAATACTGTGTGCAACAACTTTTGCATAATACTGAACTGTTGATTGTGCTAAGATTATGCAAATTAATAATGTACGGTAGCGTTCCTCTTCCAAACGTACCGTCGGCTAGTAGAATCAAGGTTGAGATTACCATTGCAATCATGAATTTTGAACGAGTCGATGACTCAGAAAGAAAAACCAATCCACCGGAGTACGATATTTGCTCAGCAATTAACGTTTCTTACGGCAGTGGTAATACGGCCTCTAGTGTCCCTCGACGAATATGTTTTGTTCACGATAATTTATGATTTTCTTCATTGCCACTAATACGATACTCCCAGAAACGAGGCTTTTCATATGAAAATATGTGCGAGCTACCTACATTCGCAGTAAACGCATGAACAAACGATGAAAGCTTCTAGCATTTTCTTTCCCCGTGGCGAATGGTTACTTGTTCAAAATTTCGAACTACTGACAAGCAAACCTTCGAATATAATGCACGAGAGATTTCTCTTTGCCAAATCTGGGCTTACTTCAGCGTACAAAATTCCACGCATCCCTACACCCTCGTTCCTACTGAAATCCTCCCCAAAAACGCCAAGATCACTTACTGATACTTATTACAGTCGATCTTCGAGTATCCCAACTCGCTTCCCGGATCCTCTTTCCACCTCATAAGATCAGCATTCACCGAGGCCAACATGAACGTTACGTCAAAATTGTAACCGACCGCCCCCTCCCTGATTGCCTCCACGGAAGCCGGACCACACTGATAGACACCCTCTGAATGTTCCTGCGGAGTCGCGTCAATCGCCTGCCAGCCACCGTATCCCTTTGGCAGATCGGGCCTTGCCATCCAGACATCGTTCCAGACGTGATAATTCCAGATAGAATCTTCACCTTCCAAATTGTTGGGATCGTACTCGAGCTCTTCGTTGTCCTTGTTATAATAACGATCGACGGATAGGGAAGCATTGGCATCGTGAGCCGATACAAGGTTCGAGACCACTCTGGACGGTATTCCTAAAGCTCTGCAGACTGTGGTCACGGTGCCAGCGAATACCCAGCATTGACCGTATCTTACGGGGTCAGCGGTTTCTAAGAATTGCTCGAGGATCGGCACACTTCCGGTCCACGCGGCTGGCGCAGTACCGTCGCCATATTCGCCGTCCCACCGACCGGTGATGACTCCCCTGTCGTCGTTCGAGTTTATCTGGAAAAAAGTGTCACGAAGTTTCGGTTAATACGCTCGTCAGCGAGGGTTTCCTCCCGGCAAGAATCGATATGTATTGTTCCATTGTATTATGGTGTGTCGGAATTTTGCTGCAGCTTTTCGTAGACGAAACAGTGACCGACAGGATAGGAGAGGTAAAATATGACAGGGATTTTGCCGTTCAATTGCTCGAGTACACCGAACGATGAGCGTGAGCGGTGTAATAGAATTTTATTTTTGCGCGATGTTCTCAGTATTGATTATGTATAAACGTTGGAACTTCGTGTCACGAAGATGAGAACTTACGATCCTCGAAATAGCCCGGCACATTTTAATCGGGTCTCCTCTGGAGGCAGCTTTAATGCCGGATCTTTCTAACAGTAACTGACAGGCCGGAAGTACACTTGCATCGAATTGCCCGAATATCCATTCTCTGCCACGCGAGCTACCCCACGGGCCGACCCATATTTTTCCAACGTCATTCAAGATATATTCATCCAGAAGCTGTTCATCCTCCATGAATACTATATCCTCTGAAAATGGAAACGAGTTTCTCTTCACTCTGATAAATTTCATTGGAAGTCAAATATTGCGCTACGCAAACGCTAATGCATGTTTCTACACGTTTCAAGAAGTACCGGAGCTAATTCAATTTTTGTTAGCAATCGACCACTGTTGCGAGGACGTTTTTACTGTCTAAATCAAACGTGAGCAACTTTGTAATCCTAATACTGCACCTTTCAGCCACGGATTGAACAGCAAATAAATGTCCTTGTCATAGTTATAAGTGTTCGGTGCTTTTTTGCTCCCGACAATGGTACTTTCCACGTTCAATTGCCATAAACCGATAGGGCTGTCTATAGGACTTCTCACTTCTACAGACAAATCCTCCCCGCTGACGCTCAGCATGCGTACACCCCATGCTTCCAGATCAGTCAGGTAACTGTCTCTATTGGTGATGGTGTTGACTCCTCTGGTACCCCTAAGAACGTTTGGATTCGGCCCGAAACTAAACAACAACCTGACGATATCAGTGTCGTCCACGTATGCCCGATTGAATCTCAGGGCGACGGTGAAAGTTTGACCTCTACGAAGAACCGCTGTTGGTGGATCAAGGTGTACCAGCTCGTAATTAATAGTTCGATGGGCTGTTGCGTTTTCCTTTTCATAAAGGAAAACCGTTTCGACGACGAGCGGCTCCTCGGAAGACATTGTGCAATCCTTTCACCAGACTGATTGGCTGTAACAGAATTATTTACGGGATCTGTGAATTACTTATTAATTTTAATTGGGCTTACGTTAGGGGATCTGTAATGTAGTACGGTCTAATTGGATACGGGCGTTTTTGAATACATATTGTTGGGATGATAACTTTTAATATCGCGGATAATGTTTATTAATTTCGAAGCAATTGTTGTCGAACGAAATAGTGATTAAAATTTGAAAACTGATGAATGGTACTGACAAATGTCGTCCGTTTTACGTATTATAGAATCAAGGTGTCAACAAAAAATGAGACAGAAATAAGTACTCATGATCTTAATTATAATTGAATACGTTAGCGAAAGAATTATATGAAATATGGTGTACGATAATATTATGTAAATGTATAATTATTAACTATTAATTACTGTAACAAAAATTAGCTTACTGTTATGGTAGTTATAGAAGAACTAAGCTTAAAGAAACTAATTACATTTTAGTGTCAGTAATCGGGATGATTCATTCCATATCCTTTTAATAACGGTTGCAAAAAGCGTAGTACACAATGTACAGTTATTCATCATTGCGGAGAATCCGGTATTACTACGTTTACTAGAAATAACTATGCACTCATTCATAACACACCGACGATTTGTACACCACTTTCATTCATGGCAAAATATTGTGGCATGTGGGAACTGTGCCTTGCAAGACATTCTTCGAAATCTTGCGCATTTAATAATTGAGACTTTTCCTGGGAAGAGATGACGATTACATCGATTCCTACGTTAAAACAAATTTTTTTTTTCAGCGTAGCAATGCAACGTTTCTTGTTTTGAAGTAACGAGACCATAAACGTTTAACCGATAGCTTCGCAGGAATTCTCACCTTGTATAGAAATTTGCAGTCGCGGTGTGCGTTTGGTGTTGCCGAGAGTTTACAAATCCTAATCTTAGCACATAACGGATAACCTAAACCCGGTTAAAAGTTCATAATAAGAATACTCGAATCCTGTTCGTCAACGTCATGTATAACCGGGATATCCATACCGTTCCCTTGTATGAATTTAAATTTCGACAAAATTATGTAAATATAAATGAGGCGCCTGGAAAGAATTATGTAATTTTTCTACCGGAGGAATCATTTTAAAATGGCAAGATCCTAAATTCGGCATTTGAAACCAAATCTAAAACCGATAAGACGTACAAATCTATAATATTAATAATAATAATAGCTAACTAATGAGAAGTAATAATGAGAACATAAAGTCATGTATGTACTGTCCAATTTCCATTAAGTAACCTGTGCTTTGCACCAGTTATACAAAAAAAATAATATTTTATATTGGCCAATTTGATAGCATTCCGTAAATATCACTCAATCGTTCCTTTTTCAGTAATGTTTACTTATTTTTGCGTATCGTCACATTTCGGGGCTGAATGCAGTTTAAATTTCCAGGAATGCTCGGTAATGGTGATCGTGAAGCCTCGAGCATGACAGACGGCGCGCACCCAAATGCCAGACGCGTTTTCAATTGTAAGCCGACTCGGAATTTACCTTTGATTCATCCAGTCGTTGCGTAAATATCCGGGAGTGATCCCAGAACGTGAGCTGCCTTGCAACTGATGTATCTCACCCTGGAATAGGTGTCACGCAAATGATTCACCGATTCCTTTTGACGAAATCTCAATTTGAAAACCATTACTCAACGAGTACGACAAGACGTGTGTACCTACCCGCTGTTCAGTCTTACGTTATATTTCGGATAGTAGTTTACGCCTACCATTATACCTACGTGTTGTTTATAGTGATTTCGTGAAATGTTTGATACCAACAAGGAAACGTCGAGATGTTATCTTGACTCGTTAACGTAAAACCGGTACTATTATATCTTGAGCCTAATTTACATATATAGGTATTGGTTACGTAATGTTAAAGCATCTCCGGGATTCTTGAGAAATATTGCCGTTTTTTAAAGAATATAATTACCGTTTGTTAAATATGTTTGGTTCAATAACGACGAACAGTATGGTAACATTATGATTTTCAATTGTGGTATTTGGTTTCTTCTTTTTTTTTAACGAAGCTATAGTATTACAGGAGACAACTTAAATTTTCAAAGGTTTATGCAAATATGATAACGTAATCTTTTTTAAATTTAGCTGTGGCAAGTATTTAGACCCTTCGTAAATAACACAATTATGCTACGAAATGGAAGACCGATTAAATGGATTTATAAATGGCTAGATTGAAACATGCGTAATCGCGTGAAAAGTTGTTACACTTTGTCCAACAAGGAGAGTATGCGTAAATGTATAAATTATTAACTAATCCTCGGAAGTGAAAATTTCCAGCTTTACTTACGTTTAACTGTTCTCTGTTATTGTACCTCTTCTTCGCTACCACTTTAGTTGAGTTGACTGGAAGATGATGAACGACGTTTAAACACAATTCCCATATACCAGATAGTATAAGAGAAAATAATCTTAACAGTACAATTTTGTTCTTTCTCGTATTCAGAAAACAAATAAAATAGTATGCTTTAATAATTTTATTTAAAAACTATGCAATACAAGTTATGTGAAAAGTTGTGAAGGAATACAAAATTTAACATTGAGTTTTTCACTTTGACATTGCCTGAAATGAAAGAAGAGAAAAGATTTTCTCTATTGTCTATAAGAAAACGTCAAAAAAAGAAAGACTATATGTTAAATATATTTAATTAAAAAAATGTAATGACATTACTTGGGTACCAGATGTAATCGTCGTCGAATTGATCACGATTAACAATCAAGACACCCAGACACTCACTATACTGACGCTCACAGTATGTTACTGCCTTTTTATACTAGGCACAGCACTTCCTCCTGGCTAACCGCAATCCCCACTACACCACGTGTAAATCAACACGTGTAATAGGTTGAATGTTTCGAGAGAAAATTACTGTAATAGTAAAAGAAAAAGATTGGTATCTGGTAAAGCACGATTTGTTGAGCGTTTCAAATATTTTCTATCGTACAATAGTACTGACCAAAAATATTTTTTGCCACCTTGTTTCATTCAACAAAAAATTATTTCAATCTATTTGTCAGAAGTACATTCTGCCATTTAGAAAATATATAACTAATGCTAAATATCGAATGAGCCTTTCTTTGGTGACTGTACAAAGTATTATATTATATTTCAGACATAGTTTTATCATTATTATCAAATCATATGCCATGACGTAAAATATATTATAGAATTAATATGCATCGCACACTAATAATAAAATCAAAATATCACTGTGAAGGAAACATTAAAGAAATATTATCTTATCGCGTTGGCATGTATTACTAATTAGTCGAAGGGATACGCATAAACGTAAGTGGATGTTGCGGTTCCCTTTATCGTTGAATTACAATGAGCAAAATGTTGCAAGACAAACGAGACTAAACATTTTGCGTTTTGTCTGAAATTGCACTGAATACGTTTGCCCGACACAAATTACGTGGAACATTATTATGTGCATGTACATAGTTCGTATACGTAAACAGGGTGTTCCATTTAATTAGAAACGCTGGGACATCTCACGAGTGATTAAATAGATTAAAAAAATGTTCTCACAATAGTTGTTGGTATGAAGGGGGTCATTAGGTGGTATCAATAATTTTTCAGTGGGTGTAGTGGTGGGAGACATACTAAAGTACAGTTAATTCCTTTAAATTGATCCGTTTGTTTTATTTACGACACGCTTTCATAAATACAATACGAAGAGATGATGTATAACTGTAATATAAAAAAATAACAGAATCAAATTTATAGTAAGAAATAGATCAATAGAACGGTAAACGTATCGCATTACCACAAAATGAAACAGCAGAAAGAAATTCGATTCGAGTTTAGTAAAATGAATTTGCGAGTGTCCAATATTGATTACCATCGATACTTGACGACGTCAAATCCAAAAATCTACACTTAAAAATTCAATCGTCGTCGTCACAACGGGTCGCAACATGTCAACGAATACAGATTAAGAGATGTTCCGGATATACGGCTACATATCGTAGAAATAATGGATCGTGTGTTAAGCATCCATCTAAAGTGTCTAGAAATGTTACGATTAAGGCAAATGGTATTCGTACAAAAACGGAAAGAGAAAACCATCTGCCGTTTACGGACCTGTTTCTCCTTAGAATCTTACGAAACAAGTAGAAACAACTGAACAATTATCGTTAGCTGGTGCTACTCGTAAATTTTGTCCTTTCTTAGCGTTTCTTAAATATCAACGGGTGGTTCAATTACGAAATTCGTAACGTTTCCAAAATGATGTACGGTAGTCCGGGGATGATAGTAACACGTTAAATATCTGATAACATCTAACAGATATTAACGCATATTTGGGATATATGATGTAAAATGACATTTGGAATACATATATTCATGTCCTAGCAGTAGTAACAGTTTCGTATAGAAAATTTGGTTGCAAATGTAACAATTTTTACGTAAACGGATTCCAAAGTAACAGTGTTACTACTTGAACTTGACATAAATCGTTGACCATTATTCTTATTATTACTATTTATTCGTTCTGAGTACTGACAGGACAATCGTCGTCCGATTCTTTCTATTTTAATATAACATTACTGTTGTTCAATTTAGAAGATGTTTAATGCATTTTAGTGAAAATGTATTGCGTAGCGAACGAACGATCATTTTCCATTTGTTTCTTCGCAAGCATTTATGCCTTCGAATATCCTAAATACAATATAATAATAATAAATAAGTTAATCTGTCATGAAACGAAGGCAGGATCAATTAGGGAAATGCTCAACAACCGCAGTGATTAAAATCGACGGAAACTATTCAAGGATTTCCAATAAGATTTCCCTAAGGACACAGGTCTTCCTTCCCTCGTTACCATTGCCACTTTAATAATCGCTGTCCTTCAGACTTTAATAAACTTATATTATGCGCCAACTAATAATGATCCAGATCCATGAGACTTCTCTCTCTCTCTCTCTCTCTCTCTCTCTCTCTCTCTCTTTGTATCTCGTCTCTTTCTCGAGTACCATAACTCCACCGCGCATCATCTGTTCGGTTTCGAGTAACCCTCGAGCTCGACCTGTAATTAGCTTGCGAAATTCAGCCAAGTCACCGTTGCTCCGTTCACGGTGAAAAGGAGACGTCCTCCGTCGTCGTCGTCGTCGTCGTCGTCGTCTAAAACAATCCTCGTAGCATTGATCCGTTCGACTTTCAACCGGTTGCTCTACGAATCGCTGCTTCTCGAACTTTATTTCGTCCCATTCTCGAATTTACTTCACCCATTCCGATTCGTCTCATTCCTCGATTAATCTCTGCGTCAAAGATCCTTTGACCGAGACGCGAGTGATCCATAGATTGTCAGTTAAGAGATTATTCTTAGGCGGACGTTGATATCCCGAGCGATATTTCGTTATCAAAGATAGCAGAATATTAAGCAGAAAAACGGTTCGACCTTTCGCACAGATTATTCTTTATATCTTCGCCAATAATACATCAATGTCCGAGCACGATTCTCCTAGATGGAATATTATACGATCTGCCCTGCGGCCCATGAAAAAATCGGAAATTCACCCGTGCAACCCGCAGGACAATTCGCAGTTGATCACAATCGCTTTAGTCGATTCCGCCAGGCTGGAGTTTCCGCTTCCAGGCAGCAGTTCCACGGTAACGAACAAAGAGAGGGAGAGAGATAGAGAGAGGGAGAGAGAGTTCAGAGAATCCTGTCGCCACAGAAACGCTAACCGTACCGCCGCGGATCTGCCCTCATTTTCCGTACAAAGACGCCAGTTTTGCCAGCAGTTTGTCTCCGCCGTTCCCCAGATTCCTCCGCGGAATCCTTCGGAGAATTCCGCCGTATCCGGCTGCACCCTCGAATATTACACGCCTCCTCGGACGGTGTGCTGTCGCCACGATTGTGACTGGTTAGCGCCACTTTCGTTATCCGGATGGAATGTGGTCGACAGGGAAACCTCGCGGTTCACGCTCCACTGGATGATGATGATGTCCAGCGAAAGCGAAGATCTTCGCGCGGACCATTGACGATCTAGGAGGACCCGGTGAATCGCAAGTCAACGGGGCTGTTTGAACGTATTGTGAAAGTTGTGACGGGTCAAAAATCGCAAAAATATTTTATGTTTAAATGTTGAGCCCTGTAAGCGATCGTTGAGTATTTGTCGCGATAAGGTTCTGACGATGCTCTTTTTCTGCTCGAAAAATGTATCGCAGTAGTGTATTATAGATGAAACGGCGAAAATTCATCAATTTATATACACTGTTTTTCCAAATAACTTTGTAAAATGTATTATTGTAAATGTAGCATTCAAGTTGGAGCTAAAATTGTCCAATTTAATTCAGCGTATAGTCACACTGATTTCTGAAGCAAATGATTCATTAATCAACTGGCGTGCAAAGTTTCGTCATTTAACGGCGTCGAATGTAATTATCGAGGATATTTATTTTAAATATGAAAAGCACTTCGATATACTAGTACAACCAATTCATCGCACCTGTATGCTTCATAATAATTGGATCGCAATAGAAATATCCAGCATTGTATTGCATTACATGCCATTATAGTCGCAACATTGTCATTTGCAACCATGAGAGCACATCCCTCTACCCAGAAACCCTGCTAAAACCAGAATTGTTTCTGAGCTGAGACTATACATACCTCCAAAGAATAATTCCGCTCCGATCGTAATCCTCTCACGGAACAACCCGGCCCCTTGAAAGTGCTTACAACGAACGATTCCCTTCAAAATATTCTTTCACGGAATAATTCTTCTTCTTCGTTCTCAAAGAATCCTTCATCCTCCTTTGTCGCGGGGCATTCTCTGTGGAAGCAAGTCCTCTGCTTTCCTTTTTCCACCGCTTGTTCAAAGCACGATTTCCTCGATACTTTCAAACAAGGCTACAAAAGATCCGAATAGAAAGAAAAGGGGAGGGGAGAGGGTGGTCATATTGGAAACTGCACGGTAAATTCCATACTTGACTCCGTAGTCGACTTTTCCTTCAAGTAAACTCGATAACAGTTTCTTGGTCCAATTTGATGTCGGATCGGATATTATCGGCAAAGATTGCTCACGGGCTACTGATTTACCTTAGTCTAGGCTTATTGCTCCCTTGCAGAATACGGCAAGGTAACATATTGCAAAGGTTGAATGAAAAAAAATGGAATCCAAAACATCGCTCCTGAACCAACGAAATTGATAAAGAACACTTAAACGATAACGAGTTTGTGAAACCGATTCCTTCGATATAGAAACGAAATTAGGAAACCAACCGTTTCGTACGTTCGTCGCGCGATATTTTACAGTTTACTGACACGTGTAATTCGTAATAAATTGATATGAAGAAATCGAATTACAAGATAAAATATATTTTCATTTCGCTCGTCATTTGTACGAAAAATTCAGGTAGAATTAAATAGCATTTGCATGCAGAACCTATTTTAATTTAATTGTACTCCAATGGATTAATACACGTGCAATTATCCATTTTCAGCTTCGTGTACATGAATATGTAATAGACGCAGGTGTATTTATGCTTGCATTCGTTCATATGCATGCGAGCAACTACTGGCCGAAATTTTGTATGGAAATTGACTATTAATTCACCCTGTATTATTAGCGCAATCTATATTAAAATTTATTATTGTTACGGGAGGCATTGAAATTTCCATTGCCTTTGACTATGTAACACGTGCGCGCGTATAGATAGATATAGATTATTATGCGCGCGTGTATTTACTCGGATAATGTGTTTCGGTACACGTGTGCGTGTATATCTGAGCGCACGTTAACTAGCGATCACTGCTAAATGTTCTTTGTAACAAGCCTCACGTGACTTTTCAATTATCGTAGATAACATTATACATAATGTAAGATGACGGCTGACGATCAATCAGTCTTTTTCCAAAATTTGTAAACGGAGAATGAAAAGTCCCAATCTCGTTACATTTACAATTAACAAGAATTTACAATCTACCAATATATTTTGCGCACAAAATTGACACCGCTCCAACGATTATTGATCTATCAAACTAAGATCCCAGTGAATATATCCGTTTTTCCATTAACAATAAAGCAGCAGGCGTATCCCGTGCTCCCTTAAGACGCCAACCGAAAACATGAAAATAGACTAACGTCGACACGCACCAAACCCGAGTTCGTTCAAGATACTTGTTTCTAACTATAGGCAGTGATACGATCGCGCTCTTCGAATGCTCCAAACGTAATCACCAAATTTCAATTCATATTTCACCCGGTGGCACGACGATCCCGATCAGTCAACCACTCTCTGCCATTTGCGTCTCCATTGGCAGCAACGAAACGGCATTCCCAAGAATCCAAAATCCAATACACACGTCTCAAGCTGCAACGTCGATGCGCCTGCAACCTGAATCACCGTCACGCGCAAACGAGACAGAACGAATCATTGAAGCACAATTCGTAACAGCGACTCGAACCCTATAAACATAAGCCACCCCATATAAAGCGAGCACACCCCTTCTAACTCTTCGTCAATCGCTGAAACTTATCATCGAAATCAGCGTCCAACGCCACCCCGACCTCCCCAAGCCGTTCACTTCCCTTCGGTGACCGCGTGCACATCGGCCTCCGGGCGGGCACGGAAGCATCGGGGAGTCGACGCGACCGAACGGCGAGAGGACGTCAAGCTATTCTTAAAATAGGGCTCGAGTGAACGAAGCGAATGAACGAGAGAAGCCGATACGCGCGGCGGGAAGGATGAGGCGCGGGCGGCTCGTTAACCAGAAGAAGATGGAAAAGCACGGTCGAAAGAGGAGCGTGTACAACTCGAGAAGTGCTGAGAAGACGGAGTAAGAGAGGGAACGTGGCGTGCCTCGCCGGTCGCCGGCTCTTCTTCAGGGTCCGGGCTTCGTCCGAAACGAAGCGTCTTCTTCTCTTATGAGACCGTGCCGTCGGGGACGACGCTTCGTCGAGCCGTTCGCCGTTCGATCGGTTCTCCACGTTTGACCTCGCGATTCTGTTTCTCCCCCTTTGTGCTGTCTTTCTTCTCTGTTTCCTACCTCCCTCCCGCCCTCTATCTTCTACTTCTACTGTTTCTGTTTCTGTTTCTGTTTCTGTTTCTGTTACTATCACCGTTTCTACCTCTTCGGCGGTCCGGTCCATTCACTTGCTCTACCCCCTATCTCGTGCTCCGCATCGAACTCGGTGTCGCAGGTGAAACGATCGCGGTGAACTGCCGGTGGTGGTGTTTTTGGTGTTTGGTGTTAGTGCTGGTGGTGGTGCTGGTTCTTTGGTGTCGTCCATGGTGTCGGTGGTTGGTGATCGGTGAATCTGCCTCCAGCAAGCAGATACACTCGCTGCTGGGATCCTTTCGTTGCTGTTCGTCCAAAGAGGGGAGGTCGCAAAGATGGCGTCGTACAGGAGCTATGTAAGTGCGGCAAAGTTGCGGCGGCGTGAAACCCCGTTCGATGGATACACACGGCGTGTTGAAAGATTTGTTCAGGCTGACGGATGGTGAATGATTAATTGTGTGCTTCGTTCAATGCGCGTTCTATAACCGAAGCAATAACGTGTCTTTATCGATACGGATCCCGACTTCTCTATTGTAGGAGTCATCGAGAGCGTCGCGAGTCCCGAGGTCGATCAAGGGCCGTGCGACGGAGATCCGTGAAAGCGTAATTTTACCTAGTGGTTAATTGGGAAGTTCCCTTCGACCGATGTGAAACGTTGTTTGCCGGGCGCGGTGTCTTCATTAAGTAGACGTCGCTGGGAAAACAACGCGAAGTTATAATTGGCGTTCCGCGGTGTCATCGCACGAGACGAATTTTCGCGACGCGTCGCGGAAAAAGAAGCAGGGGAAAGCTCGCGCGCGTCTGTCGCGCCGGGACACGTTCCCCTTCGCGTTGTCGAGCGTTTTGGAGACCAAAGTAGCAGAAAGCAACGAATTCTCTGCACTCCGTTTTCGCGTTCTAGCCGGGCAAATGGGCGTTTCTTTTTCGCAGGATCGCTAACGTCTGGTTTCACGTGTGTAAATACTACGCTGCACTAGAGTGCACTCTTCACGGGGTATAAATAACATTGATACAGTCTGGCAGGTCTCGAATGAAATTTTAGCATTGTAGGGACTCGGAGTGCGCGGTGCAAGTATGTAATACAATTATTAAAACTTGGAGACTTGGAAATACTCTAGCGGAATGGCGTAGTTTTACACTTTTGCCTTTACATGCGTACCGGAATGGTCTTTTTCTGTTGTTGTGGAAATACAATTACAATGTCAAGGTTTTCCGCCTACTAGAAATCCGCAAAGAAATTAAATTCGGATTATGTAATTTTGCAAAATTAAATGTTCAAATATGAAATCGTTTGTTCATGCAGGTGGTTCTAATAATTCGATTACTCGCTGTAAATTGTGCTAAGAATGTGTTACACGTAACTCACATCTAGGATGATTGTGAACACTGTTAACTAGTACCTTGTCAACGGAACGTAATAATGGGATCCTTTAAACTTTACGCTGTTAGATCTCGTTGAATATTTCACCATACGAGACCGTCGTGATCGTTTCCCTCTATGACCTGTTTAGAGGGGCGACAATATGTATGGTATTTATTGTGTACAGCGAAGATATTATTAACTCGTTGATGGCTGCACTCGCGTCTAACACGGGTTATTCCTGATGCACCGGTCGGATGTCCCTTTTATCTGGTTTGTCATCGAACCGGCTGACGAGCTTCTTGGTTCACTGCGACGAAAAATATTTTTATGTGGCAATATTTCACGCGGTGTATCCGTTGAAAGAATTCTTCGATATTCTTGATTTTATGAAATTTGAAAGTCTGGATAATTCTGAAATGTAGTGGGCTTAGTATTTATAGATTCCAATGCACGTGGCAATGATCCTATTAGACGATTGTTCTCTTACTTTTTAAAAAAATGACGAAATATTAAAAAAGTGGGTAATATAAATGTTTGATTGCTTTATATGAAAATGAAATGCACTTGGAAGTTAAGGTTGTTGGATAACTCGTTGACAGATAATTTGTTAAAATTTATTTTGCAGCCTTATACATATTTATTTGCATACAAATTAATATCAATTTACATGACGCGTATTTGCGGAACATTAATTCAGAATTCGCAATACTATCGCAAAGCTGTTCTTCATTAAATTAAATTGAATTAAACTACATTATGCAGATTGAATTTATTCTCATTAATATTTATATATTCTATTACAACTATTATTAATTGATAACAGTGGAGAATAATAATATAGAATTTGTTCTCCTTTTACGTTTAGATCCTTTATTATTTCAACTCATCAATGCTACTTTCATTTCAAATTGTTTCGATCACTCTCATATACATACATTACTTGTTGTATATATTTCTTAATATTTTCTTGGAATAGCAACCCCACAATATCCTACAACGATAAAGTGCAATTGAACTTGATCAGTGTCAGTTACGTGGTATTAATGTGTAGTCTGCCTTTCATTTCTATTCCTGTAAACATATGTAACATTCTAAAGTGATCATAGTGCACAGTACATCTGACGATCATTTGCACAGTGAAATATTAGACGATATTAATTGATTTGTTTTATATTCCTTTCATGCATTACTTCTCAGAAAGTTTATTGAAATATGCTGTGTCGAATTGAACCCTGTGAAAAAATGCAACGAAAGTATTACAAAATAATGAACCCTCTGTGCGTAAAAATTTAAACGGATAACTGAGTGTCTCATTACGAGTAAGTGCTATCTAGACAATCTATTTTATCGCGTACGATGCCCACACGTCTGAACTCTATCGTACAGATTGCGTTAGGGACACGTGTTTACGGCACTATACATTATGAAAACATAAAACCGAATATGAAATAAACAATACACAGAAATGTAACAAATAAAAGACAAAGCAACAAATCAAAAAATCACGAACGACATATAAGTAATAAATAAAATGTATTTAATAGCGAAATAACAATGCAAATGCATATAACAAAATTATTAGTCAACAAAAAATTATAAGCCAGCAAGCGAAGATCCTTTAAACTACTGTCCGCTTCTTTCGACCGGAAACAGATGTACGTGACGAACGTATAATTTAGACGGATTTCGTCCCTTTAAGTGGATATGGTTGTCATATCTCATGCACAACCTGAACGCGACCTAATCTCCAACTCTGATTGTACGATATAAATCATATTAACGTCATCGCCCAGAGGACAATGAACACGCGCAAGCATTCATCTTCGCAGACCATATGGTCGCTGAAAAAATACCAAGAATTTGAGGCTGTCGTTTATCAACCACGAGGCTAATGCAACTTTCTTCTCGTCTCTTTGATTTCCTTCATCAGTGATCGTTCGCACGTGTTGCTCATATTCGTGCTCCAAAGATCGAGCACACTGGTCTGCTTCTGAGATTCGCTAAAATCGTACTTCGGTGCAACAGTTGCACCACTACCTCGTGGTTAATCATAGGCTGTTTCTGCCAGTGACAGAAAATTGTTATGCAACAAAACGATTAGTTCCGCATAATATGTTCCGATAACTAACTGTCTGTTTTCTTTTGAGTTGCATTTTTCCTTAAGTTTCTATGGAATTAGATTTCTCAATTCTCAAAATAAGAAATTGTTGTGCTGCCGCTTTCAGCAAACGTGAGAGTTTATGACGAATAGTATGATAACTAATTCTGCGCGAAAAGTAATTCGAATAAATGTATACCAAATTGGGCTTTAAGCTCCAAAAATAAGATGCATCAATTGTCCTTAAAAGTTCTCGGTGTCGCGAATGATCGAAGACGTGTAAGGAACTCGGAAGTAGATCGAGTATGGTTACTGGTCAGACAGCTTCGCAAAGAATATATCAAGCGGGATCGATAATCGTACATAGTTCGACCACAACCGCGCAGAGACGAATCATTTGGTAATTTAACAAACATTTTCCTACAGAGCTCGGTCTCGTCAGTTACGGGGCATGAATTTCGGATGTGTACCTCTGGGAAACGCGTTGATACGTCGCCCTTAGGTCGCTTGTGCCGTGGCCAGCAAAATTAGCCGTGCCTTTCCCAGACGACGTCTGCCTGGCGGCAGTGTGCTCGTGTAAACCTTTCCTCTGGCTGTGCCACGAATATGCGTGCACCCGAGTTGAATGCAGGACGCGATATACATACATCGTGTCCCGTTTGGGCAATTAGTGCTGAGGGAATGGGCTTTGGGGTGACCGTCACTAGATGAATTTTTTCTCAACTGATTGCGAAGGAGCAAATGAGGGTTTCCATTCTGTTTCCTCCTTTGTGTAGTTAGACGTCGAGTAGGTACAGCGAGTTTAGTTTTGACACGGTTCAAAAGTTATTGCCGATGCTTTAGAGATTAATTTCTAACGCGAAATTGAATTTTAAATGAAGAACAACGACTAAGCAATTTCTGTTGCATGCAAGATTCTAAATGTTTCGTTAAATAATTCTACGCGTTTTTAATAGAAAGAATAATGTAGAATAATATTCAAGTTTTAATTCAGAATGACTTGATAAAATATAGATGGCGGCTAGTTCAATTGTACGGATATATTCCTTACACCGAGTGTTTAGTTTCAAAATGTGCTGATGATCAACTCGATGATCCTGATAAACCTATCCTTCGAGGTTCTCCCGGTAAAGTCTGATAAAGAATATCTTTGGCTGCCTCGACCGACAGGTTTAAGAAAGCTGTCCAGGGAACGAATAGTTTCGCCCCCGACCAATGAGGCGCTTTAAACACGACTGCACCAAGAGCAAGGGGTGTGCGATATCTTTCCCTTTTCGAACTTCTCGGGGTGAGCACCGGTCGATAGGGATTTCTGCGAATGGATGAATCTTAATGCGCGCGACGTGCTGGCCTTACTTTCCCACTGTATCCTTGTCGAACTGTTGATATCGAAATTTATTCGACAGCTACTGAATTTTTATTTTGACATGTTCGCGTTAGTTAGCGTTAGAGTGCTGGTGTTTACATGTAACTTTAATTGCGATACATTTCTCTCGACAATTATGCATTGTGTACTTTGTCTTCCCTGTAATCATTGATAATTAATTCAAATTTTTCGTGGTTGGGACCAATTCTTCGCAATCGGAAACAAGGTAAAATAATGGGTACAAAATAATAATAATCTCTTTTTATTATCACGTCGCTCTGAAATATTCATCACGAAAGGTTTGTATTTCTTCGCGAGCACGCAATTCTTATAAATTTCATTTAGCAAATATTAATTTGTTCTGCCTTGTGTGTCGTACGACATGCTCGCGAACTAAAAATAAATTTAACTTGCATAAAAATGATGCGTGCAATTTTTCTAAAATATACGCGCCACGTTTCGACAAGCTGTCGTTTCTTTTTTAAGCCTGCCGATTTGCAACGCGATCCGATCGTTAACATTCTTATTTAAGCCTGACATTTAATCACGGGCGGTGACTTCAGTGGAATTATTTTACGTAATAACGACAATTTCGTCGATCGACGAACATCTCTGCAACGGCGTAAGTAAACGATGCGAGGTACGTCAACGACGGAACGGATGATAAATTTAGCCGGGGTACAACGTGTTTGCGTTCCACTTCCTAGACGCGAAATCGAACAAACTGGCCTTAAGCTTCTGTGACATCACTTTGCAGCGAACTTCGGGCAAATGGAAGCATCCTACGACCTCTCGTAATTCGTATATTTCCCCGACATTTGATGAAACTAATTTCAATCTTTGGGGTGCATAACTTTTGTTTACATTAAATTATAGTACTCGTTACGTTTAATGTACATTACCGTCGATCTGACGCTCGGCGAAATTTAGTTTTACGTTAAAAAGTCCGTTCAACAAGCACCCAAAATAATCTAAATTCAGTGCGGCTCGGAAAAATAAAACCACATCTATAAATCCATAAGCAATGCTTTCAGCGAAACTTGATTCAGACGAATGTTTGCACAATTCGCAAATAAACTCAAGGCCGCCTATAGTTTTACAGTTTTTCAAATAAAATGAACGATCCATTCGGCAATTTTACAGCAAGTGCTAAAATTCTGGCTCGTCCATATTAGAAAATTCGCAAGGAACAAATTTCACGAAAGCTCAACCGCAGCCTTCGTCCTGTCCAGTCTGGGCGCGGTTCCCAATTGCAAGAACTGATCCATTAAAAATGTCGAAGGCACGTTGCGCTTCTATTTCTATTCAAATAACAGCATCAAAAAATCGTCGAGCCTGTACGATGCGTCTTACAAAGTTCCCTCCGGGCATCCCCGCAACACCGATAAATCTCGCGTTGCCTCCGGAAAAAGGGCCTGTGCGAAGGAATGGGCAACAAATCGTGGCCGCATTAAAACGCGAAACCCTCGTGGTATCGCGTCGAGTGAAGCGGGGCCGTTCAAAAATAATGCGCTCGAACGCACCCGTTTATTTCCAGGCCTATTTGTGGACCGTTGTCGACGGGATAAAGCCGACCATTAAATGAAAACGACGGCCAGAAACGGGGTTGCAGAGCCGGCGTTGAAGAAGCCGGGAAATCGTCGAGTAATATCGTTCGTTAATAAATATCTGCGAAGGGACGGGCACGCGCTGGAAACAGCTCGAGCGCGATTAAACGTTACGCGGAAGAACCGTATGGGACGAGGAGAACAGAGGTTAGAGAGACGAAGGGGTGAAGTGGCACGAGCTGAAGGCGGAGAAAAAGATTTAGCGGCTCTTCTGGATATTTCAGGACGAGTTGCTGCCACGGCGGAACGTTACCCCGGGACGATTTAATTGAGCGTCCTCCTCTTACCCTTTTCACGCTCCGCGCTCAACCCCCTCGGAGGAACGTTAATTGGAAATGCATATGCATCCGTGGTTCGTGCGTCATCGTTGCGCCACCGATGCTGCCGTTGCTGCGTGGAAGAATATCAGTTTCCCCCGATTACTCTAACGGCAGCAAGATTCGTTCCTTCTGCGCGCTTAGCGTTAATGCTGGCGCTATTTAAATCGGTTCGAAGCTATTTAAGATAGCTGTTCTTAGCTGTGGGATGTTGAAGACTCTTGGGTATATGTTTCTTCCCTTGCACCTGGCGAGTGTTTCGGTTTTGGAGAAAACAAATGATACAGAAAATGAGAATAGCATCGTCTCTGAAGATGTTAAGTATTATAGCACATTAGTAACGGTAAGCTGTTATTTGGAGGGCGCAGAAGCCAATCAATGTGGTAAGTCCGACTTTCCCCAAACACGAGTTCCGTAGTTCGAAAACCTATTTATTGTTCAAACTTTCAGTTGATAGATCAATTAAGTCACAATTTTCATACGTAAACAATAGACGACGGCATTAACGGTGTGATTTTTTTCCAGGTTATTTGTGAAAACCTTGTTTACCTCAGTTTGAATGCCAATGGACTTGTCATCTGAGCCCTCCGTATATACTTTAATTAAAAACGCTATTAGAATACTGTATCACCAAATAGACACTCTACTTTATTAACAAAGTGTATCGCGTCCACGTTCTGAGACCAGCGAATTCATAATAACAACAACATTGCCCATCAATAAACAGCGAAGAATTTCACGAATTATAAACGAATTATATGCACCTGCCCAAATACGATCCATCCCGTGAATCCAATAAATCTCAATAAACGGAACGAATCACCCCTTTTCGTGGCTTGTCACCCCTCCCCTAATGTCCTAAGCGCGAGCTCGTTTACCGGTTCAAACAGTTAACGACAAATTGCACGTTAATACTAGGATGGCCTCGTGATAAAAGCCGCATCGCGATAATGCCCGGGCTTTTCATTGCGCCACGGCGTGGCAATAAATTATGCTCGCCGAGAGACTAGTTAGTATTTGGCTAGTGTTTCGTGCTCATGTTGAGCGCCGACGATGCATAACCGACTAACGAGTCGAGCCGCATCCACATTTGATGCCTCGATGCCATCGGATACAGGTGTTTCCGATAGCCGTGGCGGAGGCGCGATCCGATCGTGCACATTTCGTTCTGCGGAATTTACGCGAAACTGTATGCTTAACATGACTGCGTGGAAAATGTTTCAGCTTGCTGCCGATCGAATCGATAACACTGTGCTCGAGCTTAACAGCGTATCCTATTAGGTTGATCGTTTGAGGTGGCGCGGTGGAAAAGTACGACTGCGACTGGTTTGAGTTGATTATTTCATAGATTTCATTGGAAAATCGTAAATAGGTTTGCATAATTATTTGCGAATAATGCGGAGTGCGATTCGATAATCATTAATATTATTAAACACGTGGGTTAGTCTACGACGATATCGACGTTGATATTATCCCTTCTACGTTCGATGAAGTTATTTGCTGCACACGTACGTGGAGGAACTTGAAGGTTTAACTTTTGAGAAGGATTCAGGATTTAATAGAAATTTATTTTCCTTGACATTCGTACACGGCATCGGTATTGCGAAAATTTATTTCAGTATTCTACCACTCTGTGCTCAATTGCTGACAACGAGTACGAAACAGAGTATAAAATGTGAAGTTCCAATAATATCAAAAACGTTGAACAACGTATTTTTCTGATACAGTAAAAATATCATTGTATTCGCGATTTCTAATTCACCCACATAGCATAAAGTTTGCAGACATATCATTTCATCAAGCTTGAATGCCCGAAAATGATTGATAAATCTCGAAACAACCTACTTGCTAGCTAACTCGTTCGAGGCGAGCCGGATAATAGCGAAAATACTTTGAACCATCTTCGACGTAGTTATTTTTACGCTCCAAGAAAAAGACGTACGAAAACCCTCCACCTTGTGCTCGGGGAATATCCGTTCAGTTTCCATTTAAGAAAGGAGCATCCGCCGTTTGATTTGTCATGTTTTCCCAGTCGTGGGGGCATGCTTCTTTCAGGAAGCAGTGGTTTAAATCCGTTCGCTGTATTGTTTGAGTGCGCGTACTGTTCGCTGTGGTATTCTAGAAAATATCGTTCTCTGTTCCTTTCGTTCTCTCGTTGTTTCTCCCTGTCCTGCTTCATCTGCTTCTCTCTTCGGGTACGTGTGCAGTCGAAGGGGGAATATGTTGTCGGCAGATACTCCAGAGGGAGCATGGACGAAGACCTCGCGGCTATATTTAAACGGACTCCTAGACATCGCCTCCGCTGTCTTTTTTTTCACATGCAACATGCCACGGAGAAGCGTGTGCCGTACGGCTTGGAAAAACTGCGCAACTATGACAGGTCGCGTCGTCCTGGAAATCGCGAAAAGTACATGGAGAAAAGCGTGACGCGATTTCCTCCGCGCGTGAAATAGCTTCACCGGCTTCGAATGTCGTGGCAAACTGTTGCAATGCTGACAGTAATATTCCTCGTCCCTGCAGCTTGTTTGACTTGAAACAGTGAATTGAAGCTTGAGCGGGGTAACGTTTAATTTCACTCGCGGATAGATCGGTTCGATTCGTCGAGCTACGAAGGATTCCCGGATGAATGATATTTACTGCTGCGGCGGGAGTAATTGTTTTGCATTAGATCAATTAGTACTCTAACTGCCAGCGATTCATTGGTTGTAGTTTATCAAGGTGCGAACTAATTTAAACGCGTCAAAGATAACACGGGGGGAAATGTATAGACCCGTTGTGCGAACGCTTTTATCAGTCCACAGTTCATAGTTCATTATGGCGAAAGTTTCCAAGCGTGTACTGCGGATACTGTCGTAAAAATAAACTGCAAAGTTCTTATAATAACATTTGCCTGTACAACTTCAGTAAAATACCGCGAGCATTACAATTCTTAAGGGGTCCACTACTTTCTTAATGGATCTCGCCAACAACTTAGAAAATGATGAGAGTATTATCGTTATCGCATCTTTAAGAAATTCCGAAAAGCAATACTTCTATATTTCATCCCGCGTGGATCTAAACTAAACATAAATATCTGGCCTCCGAAAGCATAGAGATGTCTACTTGTAAAAATCTATCCTAAATAATATTTCTACAACTAGTCGAATACAGCGAATAAATTTAGATCAATTGCATCCACAAAATTTCAGGGAAACTTTCCAACATTTCCACGTTGATTCTCTCATGTTCTTTAAGCGGTAATCCCTGGTGTTCTATAATTAAAGTTTTAATTTTAGTACACGGTATTCGTTGTAAGGAGAAGCCAGAAATATTTTAATGCTCCTGGAATTTATAAATAATAATAACCGACGCATTAAAAGGAATCATAGTGTCGTCAGTGGCACTGCTAGTGATTTATCGGTCCGCAACAGCATCGAGAGGCTCGACGTCTCCGATATCGGAATTTGACGTAGTCTTTGGCCGCAACTTCCGCCAACTTATACGGCACCGGAAGTTTTCCAATTACGCAGCGAAGCCGCTGTTGTTTCTTCGTCGAAGCGTTTAGTTCTTGCCATTCTCCCCTCGCCATTTTCGCGACGAGGAAAGCTTTTCATTGAAAGACTTTTGCGCCTTCACACCCGCTTAGATCCCGAGAAACCTCATTAAATATCTTCAACTTACGATTACTCACTACGCACCTTGCACCTGAAATTAATTGGATACACGACACGTTCGCTCCATTACTTTGTTGTAAATCAGACGTGGAGTTGCACAGCTGATACAGAAGTAGCGTTGTCTATAATAACTGCTAGACTTTGTGAATAGTTCCTATTAATCTATTTATTTGTTAACTAATTTATCGGACCACGCATTTTATCTCGACTGGAGTTTCACCGAGTGGGAACAGATAAATGGTGATTTTACTGCTGGTATAACTTAGGGTAAAGCAATGTAATTTTATTTTTGGACAGTATAATTTGATGAAGTTTATTTATGCGATTGGCATACTGATCGAAATATTTAATAATATTGCTCAACAAAAAGATATTGATTCGTATGCGAATTTTAATTCGACAGAAAATCTATTTAAGAGTGAAGAACGTATTAATATATAGCGCCTAGGGAATGATTTGAAAGGGAGCAGGCGTGCATCGATTTATTTTCTCCACAAATAGACACAGTGAGTGCATAATAAAGCGGATGGACCAGGAAGTTAAATGGTAGGTGTGGACGATACTTGCCAAAACTTCAGCAGGAAAATATCATACGGGACGAATTTTTAACATGCACGCGCCATGCGAACACCCACAGAGGCTGGTATCGTTACCTTGATTTACACGTCGAAATACTGAAAAACTTGGCTGCCACCCAACGCGTGAAACGTGAAATAATAGCCGGTGGAAATGGATCGCTGAACCGAACTGATCGACATTTTGTAAGATAAACACGAGGAAACGTTATCGCTTTCTTCGCGCAATGCTTTTATTTCTTCAGTCGCCCGAACGTAATTACGATTTTATTTCCGTGGTCTGGTTTTTTGTTGCGTCTTTGCTATCTGCAAATTGTACTGTACCTGAATTCAAAATATCCCATGGAAATGGCAATGCGTTATAGTAATTCGCTAGTAACGTATGATAAAAGTTGCTACCATTGTATTATTAGTATTAATAGTAAATATGTATATTATTTGCACTCTTTTTTCATTCGCACTACTCACGACGAAGTTTTGACAATAATTAAACCAATGTAAAACCAGAAAATTAGTTTGGAGATACGATCAATTGTTTTATGCTTTGCAATTAAGCAATTATTCATTCAAAAATGTTCACATACGATCGAAACAGCAGCAAAAAGAAAAGAAAGGGATTCTTATTGAACACTTTCGAACAATTTTGCCGCTTATTCAGCTGTAATACCGAAAGAACGACGTGGTCCCTTCGAGTGAATAATATCGAGGTAAATTAAATTTCCTGCCTTTTCGTATCCCATTTCTTCTGGATTTTCTCGCTTGTAAAATGAGGCGTCAGTTTCGTATGTTAATCCGTGCCCGACTTGAAACTAAAAATGGCATCCCCGTGCGAAATTATTTTCACCTCTTTCTTTCATACCATGGCGAATTGTGCTCGGATAGAGCGGTGGGAATTGTAGCAATGGTTCGTTGACTTGAATAAAATTTTTAAATGGCCGCCAGTAAAAGGACGTCGAAAGACGTAAAGGATATCACACTTTATGTCCCATATTCCATGAATCTTTTCGCGTGTTATACGGACCACGTGGCCGTCGCAGCTCACAAATAGTGTCTGTTCATTCCTCGACATTTTCGTTATGAAGATACGCCCGTAAAATAAGTTTACAGTGCTTCTGATGCGAAGGAAGTTACGCAAGACCGTTAACCTTGGCTGATTACGAATTTTACGAGGTGTGTGAATGGAAAATCTGTTTTTGGAAGATCGTGAACCGAGGGTGTTGACTCGGCTGGATTCGAGTTGACGCGAGAAATATCGCATAGCTCTTGACATTTGTTTTTGGTGGATTAACCGAAGCGCAGCGCGGAGAATAATTTTCGAATACGAACTTGGCTACTACGGAAAATTATTCGATGATAAAATAATTTTAATTACTTGAAGAACAACGACGGTACGAGCCGCGGGATAGTTGATAGTTTTGTACATTCCTTTCCGCGCTCGTGTATTTTCATTTTAAACAAACCCCCAGTCAGCACATTCTTCACTTCTCGAACAAGAGGATGTAATAGCGGCCGGAGTTTTTCCATGTCGCAATATTTCATCAAGATTCAACTTTATGATGGAATACATAATGCAATTTCGTAGAGGCAGGTCGAAGATGGCGTCGGCTGACGAATTACATACGCACCGGTATGCCCCGAGAAAGACAGTTTCAATGTTTCCATCGCGCGTTACTTCGGAGAAACGGGGGAATAAATAGGAAAGGTAGACTAATGCCAAGTAACGCGACGGTTTGCTAGGGAAGAAAGCGTGTCTGGCCGGGATGGAAGATTAAATTTATGTTTGCAACGCGAAGAACCCGCGTATCACCTAAATATCATCGAGTAAGTTAATAACGTTTCCAAATGTACGACGCGTGTAGATACACGCGCACACGTCAGAGTATTAAACTCGTGATTGCTTTGGCAGGTTTAGACGCCGCGCCTGCTTCAACTTTTCATATCGTTCAGCAAAATATTGAACGAGTCGTTTCATGAATGAACGAACGAGTTTCGTGGAACGGGAATGTTTATTAAATGGATTGACGGGCAAAGTGGCACAGGTGTGCTCGCTGGGTGAAACGTGCTCCTTGCGTATAAACCTATGCACACTTCGCTAAATCGTTTTTGGCATTATTCTCTTTTCTTTTATGTAGCAGCGAATGTGGTATTAATACGATACAACGGAATTGACTTCATGCTCAATTTCAATATCGCGGCTAAATTCTCGAAAAGCGTTTAGAAAGTTACGAACCAAATATTCTTGCCGCCTTAGTAAATTCTCTACGAATGATTTATCCTTGCCTGTGAATGTTTATTTTGGCCACGAACGAACGGTTCTGATGAAACGTTGAATATCGACATCTTTGTATCCTTCAAGAAGAAGACGAAGTGGTGTCTTTGTGCCACGGAACACGTGACAACTGCTGGCACGTCGTAAATTATAATAATGCGACCAGTCGACGGAGGTTAAATCAGACTGACACTCTTCAATTATTCGGCCTCCCCTTGAGGCCATCACGCCGCATCAGGCGCCTACGTCCTCATCAGTAATACGAAAATTGCAATAGAAATACAATCCCCGTCTGTAAACGTTCAATGTCTTTTCGTGGGCGTTCATTTTCGAGACGATGATGCTCGGTGCAGTATATTTAAGAGTCATGTCTTTGAACCTTTTTTATTCAAAATGGGAATCGAGTAGAAATTAAAACCGTGGAGAAGGACAAGCCTGACATTTTCTTGTCTCTCGTATGTCATTTATATTCAGGAATTAGAATTATGGTGCCGCGTGAAAAATATGGATAAGTCGTTAATACTGGCATTTATTCGTTTCGACGGTGTTTGAAAAGCAATCGCTATCGACTCATCAATTGCCGCAGACCCAAGTTAATTGTTCTCGACCTTTGCAAACTGAAAGACGTATTATTATGACAAGAAACGGTAGTCCAGTTATAACAGAACCCCCGTACTCTGTTATTCAAACATCTAGAACTTCTATTAGTCGAACATGTTTCCACCTGAGTGTCATTATTTTGCAGCACGACATAACGCTGTACTCTACGCGATACACGCAAACAGACGCATTCCTTCGCAAGATTAAAGTATCACTGAATTTTCACCGTAAAATTGTCGATCTTTCGATCGCTGTAACTTCACGAGAAGAAAATGGTACATGAGCCTTCCTGCGATCGTTTTGAATGCGCAAAGCTCCATACTTGTGCCACACAATTATCCACGCAAATAGTTCTCCTCATTATTGACTTCAACATTTTTCGCCAAAGCGTTAACGTATCACAGCAGACAAGGGAACGTTTCACATCGAACCCAAGAATTGCCCAACGCATGTGCACTTACGTATGTCCCTCATTTTCAGCCTGCAGAACTTTTATACGATACTCGATTCTCGTCTCTTCTCGACTCCGCAAGTCAAACCCATCGAGCCAAAACGAATATCAATTGGTCCCTGCACGCCGGTACTTCTTTAAGTTAACAGCTTCCGCTCGAGAACATTCGATTACACAAAAGTCAAACGCGGCTTTGAGCCGCGTAACAGAAGCCGGTTCACGGCTGTGCGATTTATCTATCGATGATGCGAGATCAAGGGCGGAAAGCTGCGGTGCAGAGGGATAGGGGGTGGTCAGGCTGTAAACAGCCATTTTTATGGACGATAAAGCAATATCGAAAGATTTCCTGGTCGAGTTGCTTTCAATTCGACTGGCCCAATGGAAAGCTTTTCATCCCGCCGTCGAAATATCGAGAAGCCTAGGCTAAATCGACGATGGAAACCTCTGGGTTTCCGTTCGGAGAGAGATAGAACGATACTAGACTGACGGATTAGTCGGAGGCCGTTGAACATCGATCGATCGTTTATCGATCTTGGATAAATTGGTTCGGAGCGATGGTTTCGTTTGATTTTTGTTGCCCGTTCAGGGAAAAACCATGAGAAGGCTACGCGTATCAATTCTTCACTTTTTACCATTTATTTTTCTCCCTACGCCCGTGCTGATTTCTTTCTGGTCTCGTCCACGCTGCTGCCGAGTCTGTCGGCATTCTGGTTTTCTCCGAACGACAGCTGATTTGTAATGGTTTGACGAATTGTTATTCTGCGTTACAGTTTTTCTCGTTCGACCTGGCTACTAACGCCAATCGTGCAGAAATTCTATGTATTATGTTTGTGTCTGCTGTCGGCTGTCAGGCAAAATGTATCGCGCTGTGACGCATTCCGTTTTAAATATTTATATGTATGTACGTGGCCGATTTACCTATAATGTTAATTTGTTCATGACGAATAATACAACGCGAGCACATGAATTATTGTTATTACTATCAGACCAGATAACGCGCAATAGAGACAAATTTGTACGAACAGCTGAATATAAATCCGATTGAAAAAAGTTTCCTTTTGATTATTTAAACAGATTAATTGAACAATTACATAATTAATATACGAGTAGAATTAATATTTATAGCAAAATTAAAGCATATTATAAATGTTGTTATTCATCATAATATTCGCAATTTCAAAGGGAACTTGGCAAGTTTTTAAAAAGTATCCAGAGGCAATCTTGAAACTGAAAATTGTGGCTTATCGAGTACGTGCCATACGAGTGCAAGGATTTTTATTGTTTGTGTGTTACGGCGCATTTGACAGAACGTGCTGTTGTAGTGAAACACTCTATTTAGATTATTTCACAAGAAAAATGATACGTATTAGTTATCTAACTGAAGTCTTTTCTAATTTAGAAAATGTTCTGCTGATTTACAGTAAATACAAAGGAATCCCTGAAAGATCACTTATTGGTTAAATTCGCTGTATTCTGATCTAATTAAAATTCCCCATTCTGTTCATTGCATTACACACGAATTATGTTAACCAGAAAATTATCCATCATTTCGAAGCATACAGGTATCTAATCATTGCAATTCTTTCCTCCCTTCGATTTTGCTAGATTCAATATAATAATCCTACGAGTATATCAAACTTGAAACTGAACAGAAAGTTCACCACTAAGTCCATGCGAGGTAAATTAACGTTTTACAATATTTATTATCAATATTTCGGCCTCCGAAATAAATATTGCGCGTCCGAGGGCTCTCTCGAGAAAATTCGAACGGCTAAACACAAAGCGAGAGCATGGCTCCAGAGATTTCACTCCGCAGTACATTTTTACCTTGGAAAGAATACGCATGGTACGGGAACAAATTTTCACCGGAGGTCAAAGAACACTGCAGGCGTTCTCCGTGGCTGGCGAAGATTCTGTAATCACGATTCTCCGCTTTGCCTCGCGATCAGCCAGAAAACTACTGTAAAGCCGATAATGGACGTCGTAACAGGTTCTCGTTCGACTTCTTGGCAAACCTTCGCCTTCTGAATTTAGCCAAAGACTGCGGGGGCTGCCTGCCAAAATGTTTACGGTGGCATCTTCAACTAATTCCGAAGTTCAACATTAAATCGCAGCTCGCAACCGCGCTGGAACAGAATGTTCATATAACAATTGTCGCGGAATATCCGTTTAAAAGAAAATACATTCCACGACGGACAACCGATATTATTTTTAAGAACATTTCCACAAAATTTCATCATACTTGATGTAGAAAGAAATATAAACAACAGACGAGAATGCATGTTTGTTATCGCTAAAGCAATCCACTAATTTATCTTGGGAGAATCCATAGTGCGTGACCGTAGATTTCCTCTTCCACTGGGTGACCGAGGGTGCCGGCGTCAAAGGGCCAAGTTTCGCGAGTGAAAGGGTTTCAGACGTGATAATAGGACGGATATAAACGAGTCGCGAGGAGTTATCGTTTCCGGGCGCTTTCGGCACTTCCGCTGCAAAGAATCTCTTTAACGGTCGTAAGAAACGTCCGTCGTAATTCCATTATCATCCCGGAATGGCATCTACATAATAACGAATGGCACTTTTTAAAAGTTCAAGCACGAACGCTTCCCCCACCCGTTTCTAATTCTCCTTTGAGAGGGATTTTATCTTAACGTGATAACGCAAGATGTGGACGCTTTAGGGTGTGATTGAATTTGAATTTACAGTCCGGACGCTAGTTGGTGTCGCGTAAGCTCGTTTCAGCAGAGGTAAATACATAGACCATCGATCAGATGCGACGGAATTAGAGTATACGTATAATTACAGTATATACATTGATAAGCGATGTCGATTATGTTTTATTAAATTTATTATTGGCAATAGTTCCACATAATGGAACGTGATTTTCAATAATAACGAGGAATGATTTATAAAGATCCTAGTATCTTTGAGGATTGGTTATACTTGTTGATAAATGTAATTAATGGTTTAAGGGCTGCTTGAAGGCACGAGCTCGACTCGAAAAATGTTTGAATTCAAGAATGCATCGGTTAATTGAACTTTCTGTTAATGACGGATTAGTGATCGCAGTTCAAACTGGCCATCAAAATCTGATGGTAATTTTTTGTTTGCTTTGGTACATTAAATATGTGTTACTGAAACGAGAGTGTGCACATTTGTTCCCTCACTCGTTGCAGTAGAGAGAAACCGGAAGGTTATTACTCTCGTTCAGGTCGTGCCGTCTATTTTGAGCTTGGGGCAGTCCGCCAAACTTATGTTAATTGTACGAATTATCATTTCCAGACCTCCATCGTCCACGCATAATACATTATAATCCGTGCTTCCCTACGTACACTTCCCTTCCAAATTATTTCTTTCTATCTATTTACTTTAGTTATTTCTCTCGTGCGTTCCACGACGAATAACATCATTTCAACAGTGTCTGCTGTTTGCTCTAATTACGAGAAATTAATACAATCTCATATGCGCCGACCGCTCCGTCAGAGTTTCTTAACGAAATACACGCGAGACCGCAGCAGACACGGAGAAATTAGTATCGCGTCCAATAAAGATATTAACAATTCAAGTAAAACGTTCGCATGCTGCGACACGATATTACAGCGAGCGCGTTATCATATTATAACTATTCATTCTTCTAACAGCGTCATAGTATGCCGGCGTAATGGATGGTAACGCGACTACGCCACGTTCGACCGGTATTCATGCTGTCGCAAACAACGACGCATAAATCTATCTCGAAAAAAGAAAAAAATAAATAAAAGAAGAAGAAATCGACCCGCTAGCCAACCAATCTTGATCTGTAATTTTATTTCGAGAACCACTCGAAGCTCGCCGCGGTTCGATTGTTTCGCGACCCGTGCAACAACCGAACGAGCGGACGACGTTTCCGGCACTTCGTCCACTCTCCGATCAATTTCGACCGATCGACGTCCGTGTAACGGTGCCACGGATAAATGCGGCTTGATCACGAGAATCGAGAGGGAACTGATCGGCAACGTTTCACGATTTCCAGGGTGACACTGGCGCCTACCGATCTAGAGGTAACGTTGGCATTGCCTCGGGTACTTTTGGGAGGCCTGCCTCGACCACGGGAAGCGGCCATCCGACCGGCAGGAACAGCTACTCGTCGTCCATCGGTTCCGGTTCCAGCCGAGTTCCTGCCAAGGAAAGAATTTCTGGCCTGGGCAACTCGTTCCTGAAGAAGGACAAGCCCGAGGAGAAATCTACCTTGAAGTATTCCAGTGAGTTCCTCTGCAGACAGTAGCACGATTTTAAGTATAAATGATACGCGTGCAGTTTAACAGTTTCTTTGGTGGTTTCAGGTATTTTGTAAATGAAGGACGTTTATTTCATCGATTCGTTCATTAATTGTTCCCGTTGCATTGTGCGAGGGTTTATTTGTCACTCGGTTAATTTGTTTTCTGTATATTTCGAGCATAACACAATCAGGATAATGTACGTAATATTTAAAAAGATCGTGATTCAAGGGAATATTGAATGCACACAATAGCTCTGGAAACAATTCTTTAACTCGATATTAAATTAGCAAATTGCTCTTCATTTGCAACGAACCAGTATTATGTTACTTAATGTATGCGCAACGCCTGCGAATTATTCCATTGCTTCACCATTGGATACAGGTGAGAAACGTGAAGAGTAAAAAGAGACTGCCAGATATTGCGTTTTCAGGTACGAAAGATTCCGACAAAAGTAGACTACACACGGGCAGGTCATCGACGGAGGACGTTGGGGCGAAAAGTCCATTGTCGAGCAGCAGATCATCCCTGTTCGAGAAGTACTCGTTTCCAGCTGCTAAAACTTCAGACAGGCCCGCCTCCGTCTTGGACAGATATAACCGTGCCACTTCCCGCGAGAAGAGCAGAGCACCCGAAGGAGGTTCGCGATACGGATCCAACACGTATCCCGGCTCAGGCTTGCCTCGAACTTATGGAAACGAAAATAGAATGGAGAAGAAAGAGAGAGCCGATCATCCACCGGTCTCGTATCGTGGATTACGGCCAAACTCCGGAAGGAGTTCCCGCGAGCCTAGCCCGGAAGTTAACGTTGGAAAATCGAACTCCTTCCGAATGTACTCGAGAGCCCCCTCCTACGGTAGATCCAGTGCTACTTCTAGTAAGTGAAATTTTTGTTGTTATGCTGCCGGAAACGGGGTTTCGTTGTTTATCTTTGTTAGTCGAGTTTCGACATCGGGACTGCATTGTTTCACCGTTTGAACCGAATTTTGTGCGTAGAATTTCATTTCTGGCGAAGCACAGCGTGTTGATTGATATTTTATTTGTACAGGAGACGGAAATGTTAATACAGTTATATCGGAAATTTTCTAAATATTTGTCGTTTCTTTGTGCTGAGTGAAACTATGTACAGTTTTAATCTCAGTGTAAAATTGAACGGAATGGTGCAGTTTAGAAAATGAAAGTATTCCTGCAAATATTATAAACACTATTCAGTAGGATTGTAACATTGTTCAAGAAATAATAAGGTGATAGATTGATATACATTTTTGTTGTATAATCTTTTCGTATTTCATTTGATAACAAATATTTCACTGTAATAGTTGTAAAATATATAATGCAATAGGGAATGTGATACTAGGTAATAGTTTCTTTATACCCTGGGGCGTCGTGAAACAGTATGTGTACGTACAATATTTATAGCGATAAATTTTATTACTTGCGAGCAAGGCGCCCTGAAGGGTAGCGTGGCTTGTTCAAAATCAATTTAATCGTGCGAGGCCACACTGAAGAATTACTTCTACCATCGTAATTGCATTCCATAATTCCATCGTGTTAACGTAACCCTTTTTAGTACAATAAAAGTACGATGCAGATCAACGATCTCAACGTGCAGAATATTTAATCAAATGTATAACAAATAAATCACATTTAATATCATGTGCTGAAAACTACGTGCCATGGAAATGTCGTTAATTTCGAACAAACTTGACTAACTACCAGACTATTTTCCGACAGGACAGGTGACAAAAAGTATTTCACAAAATCAATACAATCTATGTATAAATCGATATACTTCAGCCAATCGTTGTTACGACTGACAGTATCGGTATTCGACGCACAATTTTTACAAAAATTATTTCTTATTCCTAGTCACGATGATTTACACATAATAAAAATGATTGAATAATTAAGCCATGCATCCAAATTTGTTCTGAATAGAATTTGTCAGCCGAATTACCATCAGAATTTCTTTAGTACCCCCCGTCCAACAATACCACCGAATCAAGTCGAAATAACGTGTTCACTAAACGATCCTCAGCGTTCAATAACATTTTCAGGTGCGTCCGAATCGAGCTCGGCGCCAATCTCCACGAGATACGGCTCGACAGCTGGTAGCAGGTTTCTCTCCTCGAGAAGCACCAACGATCGTGTCCCAACAGCCATAAGCTACTCCGGATCGGACAGGTTCCGAACTTCAGGCAGTAAGCCCATACCGGTGAATTTGAAGGACGAAGATGCGACAAGACGCAGCGCGGAAAAGGAAACGACCAAGGAAACGCGATCGAGTGCTGCTAAGAACGAAGCGATCGTAGCCGAAAACAGACTTCAAGACACGGAAACCGTCACGCTGGTCACCAGGGGCACGTCCCCAACTCCCCCGGCTTCGTCGTCCTTCGTGAGGAGTAGAAGGGCCGACATAGGTATCGCGAATCAGAGGGAGGTGCCACGGGCGCGAAAGAAAACGGAGTGCAAAGATCAGGAGGTGCAATGCGACAAATCGGAAGACGGCGCAAGATTTTCAAGGTACGGAGGTGGCGGGCGAATTTCGGGGACACCGTGGTCCTCGTATCTGGACAAATTCTCGTCGTCGAATACCAGCGGTGGTAGCGCGTACTCGAGGGGTTACGGCGGAAGCAGTACAGCGAATTCTAGGGTGAATAGTTTCGCGTATACCAGATCCAACGACGCATCGAGGAACGATTCCGCGACGAAAGTGTCACCTGCCTCTAGTCAAGAGATTCACGGGAACCGGAACCAGAACGAACAGAATGCCAAAGCGTTTGGAAGCTTGGGTCTGACTAAAGTTCCGGGGGATTCTTTAGTTGCGAAGGCAACGGATTTCAAGGCGTCCGCGGGAAATGGGCAGGAAAGTTTCAATAGAGATCAGGTAGAAGTTAAATATCAGAACGGGGAGGGACGTTCGTGTACTGTTGGAAAGGTTGAGGGGAGAAACGAACGTTTAACTAGTTCGTCGTGCCTGAAGAGGGATAATTCGCCGCAGCAGAGTGGGCTTGTAGCGAAGTCACAAGGTCCCTCTAAGAATGGCGAACAGCAGAATAGCAGAGACAGCTTGGCGTCCAAAAGTGAGGGAAACAGCCAGAGGAGACCGTCTATACCGAGATTAGATCGCGTCGCAATGAAAAATGAAAGCAAGATCGCGAAGTCTTCGTCCAGTTCGTCGACCAAGTCCGACTCATTAAGGGAAAGGAGGGGCTCGACTCCTAAGTCTGATGGTAGCTCGTGTTCCAAATTGGATGAATCCACTAGAATAGTTGAGGGACGATGTCAGGAGCACAGCGGAGAGGGCTCGTCGCCGAAAAGCGATAACCCTTCACCTGCGAAGGATTCGTTCCAAAGGTAGATATTAAATTTGGCGATGTAGCTTCGATTTGAATACGTTCTGAAGCGTTTCATTTTATTTTGTGATTCTCGCGTTCTTGAATATTTTGATCGATAAAAAGATGCGTTACAATGTAATCACTGATATTATGTTCGTGGACGATTTTATGTTTTATGTTGTACAACCTACAATGACGTGAAATTGTAATTGCCGGAAAATTACGGTAAAATTTCATAGTTAATCGTGCACTGGTGAATATATAACGAGGAGGCGGTAACCGAAGACTAATTTAATTTAATTTAATACTTGGCTACCTGGCAATTATAAAATATTTCAGTCTGTAAGGGAATCTATTCGAGCGAATACAATTATTGTCTATTATATTGACGGTTTAATAAGCTAGAGTTACGACGTGCGCGCGTTAAAAGTAATACCAAAAAATGCTTTACATTGATTTTCTCTAGCATTGAGAAGTAATTGCCACAAATCGCAACTCCATTTTTCTATCAATTCTTTTTCATCTCCATCGCCTCCCTTTCTCACACAAATTTTCTTATTCTTCCATATCGAACAGTGCCTCATCCCATAGCCGGTCTACGACGCCACAGTCCCGGAGCGGTTCCGCGAAAAATCTCAGCCGTCAAACGACGCGAACAGATTCGTTAGACGGATCCGCCGCGAGCGTGCCAACTGGCAGATCGAAATTCTCGTCGGCCAGTTCCGCGACGAGTCAGGGTGCAAAAATAAAGGCGACGCCTCCGCCGTCGCCAGGGAAATCTTCCGCTGGCTCGAGCGCTTCCTCAGTGAATCTGAGACAGAGCGGTTCACCGGATGCCCGTGGCAAACCACCTGTGCCGAAGGGCGACGTCACTTTAACGTCCGCGACGAAGAGCATCGTGCCAGTCAAGTACGTGAACAAGGACTTCCGGAAGTCGACGCTGAACATGGAGAACGGCGATCCGTCGCAGTCGAACTACAGCAGGAAGAAGAAGACCCAACGAAGCATGTCCGTCAGTTCTCAAGAGTCACAATCCGAAACGAATACCAAATCGAATATTCATCGTCAGACTGTTCCAACGGAGTCGAGCTCCGCTTCCAGTTTGAAATCAAGCAGATCGAAACTTCGAATGCCCGCAAGCTCGGCGTGCAAGAGCGTCGGTAAGAAAAGCGGGCCCGGTAGTCCGCCGAGGCCGGAGGAAATGAGAAGCGGCTCGAAATCGCCGACCGGCGAGAGGGACAAGGAGGACGGAACGTCGTGTTCCAGTGCCAGCAGCGAGTCCAACTCCTCGAATTCGTCCAGCACCGAGGAAGAGGAGGACGATAGAAAGGAGACGCGACCCGGTTCGAGGCGTCGAAAAAGACGTACGTCCGACTCATCCTTTCGGGAGAAGAAGGGCAAGATAAGCACCGGATCGTCGAGAACGAGCGTCCTGGCGTCATCCGCCGACGAGATATCCCTGACTACGGACAAACCACCCAGGCCGCCGTCTAGCCCAAGAACGAGGAGCGATCGTTCGGGTAAAACGGAGGAGGCTAAATCGTTCCTGATGAGAGCCCTCGCGCCGGTGACGAATCTTTTCAAGAATAAGCATCAAGATTCCAGCGAGTCCGGTAAATCAGGTGGTTGGCCGGATTCCAACGAGGAGAGCCCGGACGCGAGGAAGTCGGAACAGAATGTGGCGGCGTCTTTATCGAGAAGTCTCTCGAAGAGTTTCACGAACCCGGAGAAGAGCGACGAGAGGGGGCAGAGTAGCACGAGGACTAGGCGAAACTATTCCGGGGAACAGCCTTGGTGGATGGATCCGAACTGCGACAACGTTCCTGATGGCGTTGAAACCGGAAGCGCGTGTAACGACGATATTAGTCAAGAAACGACCGTCAGCGGAGTCTTACCTGACGATGGTGAGTCGGTGTTTCACTTGTACAGAATATTTCTAGCGCGCACACGTGGGGAGATTTGATTCGCGTCAAGCATGCGTTGGCAGGCATCGAGAACCGCGTGTAGAGAGACGTGCTATGGATGGGAGAAGCAATGTGTATTATTTTCATTTCGCGGAAGGTCATACACGCAAAAATATGTCGGGCAATTTTTCTAAATTATTAACTTTGGACATCAAAATAATTCCGCAATTTGTTACGGTACATGTAAATTATATTTTCCAATATTTTCTATTTTCGTAATTGCGAAGACTATTGTTTTCCGTGAAGTTCGCACACCACCAATGGCACCCGTAGTATAGAACGTCTCAAGTATCCACCCTATAATCGCCATCCCGTTTCCTACGATCCCATACGTGTCACTCGGCCCCGAAAGCGCAAAGGAAACGTAAATTAGCGCGATGCGTTCAGATAAACAGCTTCCCCCAATTGTATGTTCCCAGGCAAATTTAAATACAAACTGTGGAGACAAGAATCGGAGGAACGAGGCTGGTGGTTAGACTCGAACGACAGCGTGGCTTCAGAGGACGCGCGGAAGCAATCGACGACGATATCGAGACAGGAATCGGAGGAGAAGTCGTGGTGGCTTGAGTCCAATGACAGTGCGCCGTCGGATGAAACGAAGAAACAATCTTCGTCAACGACACCTAGACACGACACCGGCGACAGGGATCGCTGGCTCGACGGAAACGACGGCATTGCTTCGGACGAATCGAAAAAATCGTCGAAGAAAAAATCACCACCGGTTTGGAGGCAGGAATCGGTGGAGAGATCCTGGCGGTCGGACGCGAACGATAACTCTCCGTTAGAAGAATCGAAGAAGCAATCGTCTCCGTCTTCGAGACGAGAATCGAGTCGCAGCAGTGTCAGGTCTAACGATCGGAGAAATCGAATCAGGCACCAACAGTCCGGGGAACGGGCTTGGTGGATGTGCGACAATCCTGAAAACGTACCTGACGGAGTCGAAGTTATTCCTGTCGCGGCTACACCAGTTCAAAATACGAGTTACAACGACGATTACAACGACGAGGTGGACGACTGTCAGACGTACGACAGGCCGTTGAATAAAGTGAAACACGTTGCATCGGGCGAGAAAGCTTGGTGGATGGACAGCACATCGAACGTTCCTGACGGCGTCGTCGCGATTCCCGTGGAATCGTCGAACAGCACATCCGACTCGTCCGAGTCATTCGAGAAAATCGATATTGGCGTTAACCCTGAACTTGAGATATATGCGAAGAGAAGCCTCTCTAGATTCCCTATCGAGTTTCCCCCACCTCCGCCCGACGAGCCACTCGGGGATCGGGCCAGTCCCGAAGGGGTAAAGTGATCATATATCGTGCATTATTCATTTAACGGCCCCTAACTGACGAGACGATACCTTTACCGGTGGTACGCGACGTCGTAAATCTTTAACCTCGCGTGCTTTCCGTCGACGGGAAAATAAAGGTGTTCTTACGATTGGCCCTTTGACTTTTGATTAATAAATAACGGACGGACGGCGGGGATGAAGAGTTGGCGAACGATTGGCCAATTTTCTTCTCGCACTTTTGTATAAGGGCAGAGAAAATTGTTTGCCCTGTTTCTACTTTTAATCGTCCAATTCAATATGGGCGTAGTATGTACAGAGATTAAAGATTTAGGACCAATAATCACCCGACAGACAATCTTTCGTCGTACACAACAATCTCGTTCACAGATGCAGCTTATTTGATCGCTGAGCGAATATTACATTATGCTTTATTTAATAAAATCGCCACACCAACTCCTGCACCTCTATATACTTTCTATTCCAATCCTTCCCATTTGTTTCTCGTTTTCTTTCGATGAATATTCCGTATTCCACAAACGCCTAACACCGTACAACATCGCCCAAGCTTTGCCATAAAATCATCAATACCAATACTATAGACAAAACTCATTGCTTATAACAGTTAGCCACAAATGTTTTCTACACCCGCGTTAAATCCCAAGGAAATCATGTAAAAAAATACCCACCAAATCGATTGAAATAAAATCCACGTCCCGACTGGAAACCATCGACGAACGTACCGAAGGCACCCTACGAATTAGATTGCCCTTCATTTCGTCACAAGCAAGCCCGTGTGCTTTGCAGGTGGAGAGCCCACCGGATCCGCCGGACAATTATGGCGGACGCGACTCGCCTTACGACAACGTGCACCCGACGCCCCGAAGATCGTCACCAAGGAAGCGACCCTCCACGTTACCGTTGTTCATCAGCGAGCACACCGACATCGACGACCTGCTGGGCGACACGTCTATCCTGTGCCCAAGTCCTGTTTTATCACGAATCCATAAACGCGAACGTATCGACGAGGGTAAGTAAAAAGTGGATTGAACGCGATTTATAATTGATCGTCGATAGGCGCAATCGCTCGGCTGCTCGAATTACCGGCTCTGCATCGAGCATGGCCAGTCTCGGGTTTGGAATCGTTGGGAAGCGTGCCTGTTAACGAGAGAACATTGTGTCCCTTTGAAGGGAATCAATGGTATCGTCCCTTTTGGGAATTGTGGTATGCTGAATGGATGGGTGGTGAATCGTGGGCACACGTACCCGCGTACGTACATTAGAAAGGGGAGCTGATCGGATTATGGTGCAGTTCGTACGAGCAGATTTTGGCGATTCTAGTTCCCATGATGAAAGGAGAAATAATTGCTGGGCGTGTGTGTCCGCGAAAGATCGAATTCGAACTTGCGGCGATTAAACGTGCGGGATGTTCGAAGAAGGGCATATTATATAGTGTTCGTTTAAATAATGGAGGACGTTTGTTGAATTGGCAATCGAGAATCATTCGCCTGACGTTTTTATTGTATACTTCAATTTTCGATACCCTTCTGTTTTAATACGAAATTTGTGTGCGTAGACAAGAATAGTAATACTGCAGGACTAGTTAAATGACATGCAATGATACATTCTAATAAATCAAATTCACGAACTGTTTTTTATCAAGCCAATCCAGCTTGCCCTGTTAACAATTAATCGTCGTGTCATTGTTAATGCAGATTCAGCAGAAGAGAGTTCGGAATGCGAAGAAATCGATGCCACTCAAGTGATCATTCATGACAGCACTCCGCAGACACCGGTGATACAACGACGGCATCGGTACGTTTCATGTCAGTAATCGAACGTGAATTCCAAAACTCGTGGATGCTTGATTGTAATTAAGCAATTTTCTTCAGGGACAACGAGAGACCTCAACCCGACGGCTACATTCCGGTAAGTGTATTTTATCATTTTGCCACTGTCACTCCTTTACCAAACGTCAAACAGCGAATCAGCTATTACTTTATTATTGCCAGTAACCATTACCAATCCGGCTGCTAAACTAATGCGATTGTTGTTCATGTTTTATTATCGAAACGGTATTCATATTTTTCATATTTTACTTATCCGACAAGGTGTGTTTTAAATAATACCATTGCTTCATGCGTGACAAAATAAAATGGCGTTGCGTATCTGCTTCCAGTAGAATTAATTATATTACTTCTTTTCACGAGATAGTTGCTTGTGCCACTAGCTTAACACGCCAGGCATCTCTGCCGAACCAGCTTGTTTTGTCTCATAATTAACATATCAAGAACCAGTTTGATTCTACAAAAAGTTCCCCAAAGTTTCTACATTCTCGAACTCGGAAATGTTTAGATCAGATATCTCCAAACTTGTTTTTAAATGGAACAAACGAATGCAGACTACTTTGGTAAAGGGTAGTTTCGCATGTTTCACGTCAACTGCATAATTGCTAAATATTTAATGCGCCCTATTGTAACGTACAATTCTGATCTATAATTACTTGAAATGTATAAGGAACAATACAGAATTGCGCGGAGTTTCATTACTTCACTGTTCTGCGCGAAAGAGCGGAAGAGACAGGGAACGCGAGACAAGCAACAAAACTTCCAATTCTTTCATTTCTTCCACGGCTTCCCAGTGACGCACTTCTTTGCACTCGCCATTCGCGTGCAATTCTTTTCACGATCAGTAGCTGAAAGAAAATAGTGTGTAGGTGGCCGTGGATAGAGGGCCGCGTACTCGAAAAAAAGCCAGGCGAACAAAGCTGAGAAGAGGGTAGGCGACGTCCAGGAGGAGTGGTGGTGCGCGCGACATTATTGTTTCTCGTGAGGGATGTGCGAGGAGAGACCCTCCTTTGCGCCAGACTCCCTTTTCTCTTTTTTTCCGTTTTGCACGCAAAGTGCTAGCAACAAAGGGGTTTTCTAGAGTCACTACCCCTCTGCAATTTTTCCCGTGCGCCACGGCACGGACCGAATTCTCAATTACACGACGGCAATTTTATAAAGGCACTGATGAAAAATGTTGGCGCAGAAGATTTTCACGAATAATGACAAAAATACGCGACAGCTTCGATCACATTCCGTTGATTGGAATAGATGATAGACACGGTGGTGATTCGACTTGTGTAAATGAATCGAATGGTTCAGGGGAATTATATACATACACGTATTCATTCTTTTCTGTTAAATTTGATAAGAAGATCTGACATTGATGCGCCGGCGAGTATGCAAATCGAAGCTGTTTCTAAACACGGGTTACGAAAAACTGCGACGAAAGAAGGGATCGACTTGACAGCGACGACGAATTCATTGTCTACTCCGTTCCCAGCCGTCGACGTGTCACTCATATTTTCACGGCGCACTTTAGGAGCTACCACTCGTCACGTTTCCATTGGAGCAGCAGCTCCTCATGCACGCTTGGCACCCTCGTGGGGTCGCGTAGTAGCGTAGTAGCGGGACAACAATGAGCGCAGCAGTACTTACGGTTTACGTTCTACGTGCTGCGCCAGCTGATTATTTTTTCACCGCACAATTACCATCCCCGCCGTTTCGTTTCGGTCCTTACACCGTACGCGATGCTTGCTGTTTCCCTCTCGCAACCCTGTTGGGCGTACTGTCCATCTCGTAAAACCTTCACCCTTGGAAGCAGCTAGCCACCCGACGAACCGTGCCGCGGCTGGCTATCTTTGCGGAAAATCAAAAGGGGCAGACGAATAGATGTGACTCGAACGGGTTTAAGAGAAAACAGGTCATCCTGACCGGCTGGGTAAAGTTTGTTCGACGACAATATCGCTGGTTCTTGGTCGGTCACGAAACGAGTTCGTCCTCGGCGTGGACGCGCGTACGTTGGTTTGTTCAGGACGTCGTTGTATGTAGAAGGGAGCGCGCGCTCTGTTTTTCAATTCTTTTCCAGACTCAAATTTGCTCGTTCTGTAACGCGTGTTTTTCTCTTTTCATGTGTTCTTAAGTCGAACGTGCAGGTAGAAATAATTTCGGGGAAGTGTATCTTGCGCGTAGACTGTACAGACCCATTAATTACTGGGCTATACGAAGAATTACATAAGAATTACGAGCGAAATAGTGTTTGAAAACAGCGATTCCATAATATGGATCCTGCAAGAGATATATTGATTGTCGTGTTTTGTTTCGATTACATATGGAAATAAAAATTGAAAAGTGTCAATGATCTAATGCGATCCTGCCGCGGCTAACTACTTCCATACGTGAGCACGGGTACAATTATTTTGAAACATCTAACACTAATGTTTCACTAATTACTCTATTACTCTAAGAATAACTCTTGAACAATCATTCGCCAACAAATAATTACATTTAAATCGTATACAAAGAAACATTGCCATACGTTACAAAATTAAAGACTTCTACGACATTTACGATATGCACCTATATTTTTCATACTTACCCCTTTTAAACTACAATTTTCAATATACCATTTTTCTCGTTTTACAATCTGCTACGATTGTAACCGTCGTACAATGGTCGCACCGTTTCCAAGGCATCAATTCATTGACAGTGACGGTAAACAGTAATTCTGTTAATAAAGCCAGCAAATATTGCTTTCTATATATATATACGGTGTCATTCTGGGGTGCTCTTTGTACACCAAACGGAATAGGGAGGGGGTTGACCGTCTGACGGCGCCACTGTCGCCTTAGTGGCGACAGGTGTCCGCGGCGTTCAGTGTCGCGGCGGCCGCTCGCGAGGTAAGGTATATCGTTTGTTCACCATTTTTTCGCACTCCTCCATCTTTCCCCCGTTACCAGTTTAACGATTACGCGTTAATCTCGTTCACGCACCGTCAATTAATGTGCGTCCCGGCGAGTGTCGTACGCGGTCGCGGACAAAGGTGACGCGCGTTTCCGTGCGCGGGAAGCGCGCGTGTCGTTCGCGCTTACTCGGCCGAGTTTTTGTCGCGCAGACTCCGATTCGTTTACTGTTTTATACTTTCGTTCTCTATCTTCCAACTGACGGCCGCAGGAAAAATCCGAGCAAGCGACGTCTGTAACTTGGTCGATTCGGTCGAGCGATGCCGACGAGGAATTGACCGGTCCGTGTAACAGGTAACGTGAAACTCGATCCACCGATTGGTTGTACGTTTGGAAGTGACATCGGAGGAACTGTCAGTCGGCTGCAAGTGTTGCACTTTGGTACGGTAAAGGGAACATCCTTAACGCTCCACAGGGATGCTCGAATCGATCGTGTCACGGTACGTCGACTGTTGCGAGACGTTTAAATAGCCTACCGTGACCGTCGTATCGTGTTATTTATTTTGGAGGTTAGGTTAGTTGTATCGGACGGAACAGCAGGTCCGGTTTTACGGGGCTGCCCGCTCTTTTTTTTTTCTGGACTTCTCAGCATCGGCGTCACCGTGTTTTCTGTCATGTCATTCTTGTCTATCTAAAATCCTGTACAGATCCGTCTGTCAGTTGTCCTCGGTGATTCATCAGCGGAGAAAATTTCTGTATAGCCAATCTCTCGAACGCGGTACGCGAAACTTTTCACACGTCGGATAGGCGACAGGGTGTGCAGGAAGCCACTGTACCATCACGAATATCCGCGCGTTGCAAATATTATCGTCGACCGCGCTTCACTCAGATTATGTACTCGGAAGATACGTACGCCGATCGGGCTCGTATTGTTTACCTCTTGGAACGCTTCCCGGAGGCGGCGCGAACTTCTTCGGGCATTCCAGGAATCCCAATCCAACAACAGTTTGTATTTCTAACGAAAAGTCGCGTTGCATATGAAACGACCCGGTGAAAGCGAGCACGCCAGTTGCGAATTCTTCTCATAGCGACATAACGCACCGCGTGGAATACCCGAGATGTTGGCGCCGGTCGTGTTTTCGCGAACGCCGCGTCCGCGTGAAAACGTCGCCCCACGGCGGATTTGTTGTTTCGGACGAGTTTGGAAATCCTCTCGGGCACGATCTTACGTTACGATCGCATCCCGATCGTGAATCTTTCGCCGACTACAGGCACGATTACATTCGTGGCATGGCGCAGACTCGTTTTCCCTTCTATCTCCCTTTCCCCCCCCCCTCATTTTCCATCTTCCTCTTCACCGTTTTCCCCCCGTTCTCTTTACCTTTCTGCCGCTTCGCCCTCTCCGTCTACCGCTGTTCTCCCCTCTTTCTTGCTTATTCGGTATTTCTCTCTGTATCTCCATCTTTCTTCTCCCTTTTTCTCCGCCTGCCGCGTGCTCCGTTGTGCCATGCCGGTTCGCAGAAGAGCTAGCCCATGCAACGGGTAAGAACAATGCGAATAAGGGGGGACGACAAGACGGGCCGGCATGCGTGGATAATTGACACCTGGTAAATTAATTCCAGCCGGGTGGCGGTTTTCTCGCGGTTCCCTTCCTAATTGGAGCAACGGCGCGGACATCGGACACGGAAACGCGGGAATCGGTATTGTCCTCACCGCAGGCGCATTTTATTCTCGAGGTTCGAACACCGCGTAGAAGGTTCGCATCGCGCGTGCGGGGGCACAAAGGATTAATCCCTTTGTCCTTCGCCAATGAAAGGTTGTTTGGTCGCGGGGCATCGACAGTTGGTAGAATTTTCGTGTCTAACGAAATGGCGAAAAATAGTTTCACCGGAGATGCAAGGTGTATAATATAACAGTTTGCAAGATATCGGGGTTCCACTGTTTTTTTTATAGTTAGAACGCCTTTTGTGGCTAGTCTTTGAGCAGGAACAATATATTTAGTTAACGTAATACTGTTCTGTTTTGGTGTCTGCAACGTAATTGAATTGGTATAACGTAACAGCACCTCAGCGAATTGGAGTAAAATCGAACTGTTTCAGTGGAACTGTTTGTTTGCCAGGAAAGGGGTAGCGCTGCATCGACTTGTATCACTTTTATTCGAATGAGAAAGTTTGACCATTAGAAAACAATATAGGACTCCGCGTTTGTTCGAACGTGATGTATTTTTGGAATAGTTCAGCGGCGAACATTTGCCCGAAGCATTTTTTCCGACAGACTCTCGCGAGATGTAGGCTGAGTAACGTAGCAGCTGATTAATTTTCAGTCAGCCTGTGTATTTTAGTTAGATCCTGCGTATTTTTTCACGCGTACTCCATTTTGTGCTGTGCCTGCGAAAACTCTTACGTATGTATACATGACGAGCTTCTTTTCACGCTCCGTTCGCATGATACGAGGAAGATCAATGTCATTTACACGGTTCTGCAAAGATTATTTTCATCAAACAGTCGTTTCGCGATACGATTTGTGGAGCAGGATAAAATGGCACGCGGTGTGTCATTCGCGCTTGCAACCTTGGAGATAAATGAAAATTACCCCTTCCGTACTTTTTACTTTCGGCCGACAAGCCGACACAGACGAGTGAAAGGAAAATCTAAAGGTCGTCGACCGTCTTAAAACGACGCGGTCTCTTGTTCACCTGGTCGGTCGGAGTCAAAAGGTTGTTACAGTTCCGATATTGTCACTTTCACACGTACAAACAGAACGAAACTATCTATAACTGTTACAGAACAAACAAACAAACAAAAAAGTATTCAATATTTCCATTTCAACCTCGAACGATTTTCACGTTACCTATGAAACAAAAATAAAACCAGAAACAATTTCCAGATACACATACAGCACCGAACCGTTCGATGGAAGAGCGTGAAAAGCGACGAAGACAGAATAGCGTCGTTTTCTTTCACCGTCACGAATTTTCGTCTTCGCCCTGACGAAAATAAATCGGCAGCTTTCCACGGTCGACTCCCGGTGCGACACTCTTTCTCCGATCCCCCATAAAATAAACGAGGGGACGAGAAACGGTCGAGAAGCGGTCGAGCAGAGAAAGAGAGTATCGGTTCACCGCGATCAAGGTATTCACGTGAGCCTCTGTTTCGTCGTGGAGTCGGTAGACACGAATGGAACGTGAAGGTGGAAGACGGAGCGACACGGGGGGAAACGGAACGGCGGGTCGGTGCGAACGACGGTGACAGGCAAGGAGATAGAGAAAGAAAGATAGGAAAAACGAAAAACGGAGAGATAGAGATAGAGAGAGAGAGAGAGAGAGAGAGAGAGAGAGAGAGAGAGAGAGAGAGAGATCGAGAAGGACGTAGGGGCAGAACGAGAGCAAGATTCGTTTTCTCGGTTGCTCCGTAGCCGACTCGAATGAAAATAAATCGGCGGTACGACGAACTGGTTCGTGCGTTCGCGTAAAGCGGTCGTGCGGTCCGGTGGGACAGGGACAGAGGAAAATCGGTGGCGGCACAACGGACGTGCGGGACAAGGAAAGGAAGAAAGGAGTACCTCGCGACGCGAGACAAGCCTGTGTGTTGCCTTCTTTGGATCGCGGAGATAAAAGAAAGGCCGTATCGGACAACAATCGGCCGTTACGGTCGAGGAACCAGAGGGCTCGCGAAATGTCTCTGACGTGTCGTGTGCAGTACCTGAATGACGTCGACCCGTTCGCCTATGCGAGCTCCTATCCGGAGCCACCTAGGCCACCGGTGCACACCTTCAGCGCGACCTTGCCACTAATTAACCAGCTCGCAGCGGTGCATCGACTTCTACGGGCGCCTCACAGGGTGAGTTGATCTTTCTCGCTCCGGAACGGCCACGTTCCTCTTAAATTATCGTTTATCCAGACGGATCGAGAGCGAGGGCGAATTAATGTTCTATCGGGGTAGCGGCCCACGGCGCCGCATGCCCGATCTACCGCGTGCCCATAATTCGTGGCTTTTTCTTGGCCGTCGCTAACGATTCGTTTGATTGCTTAAAAACCGTGCGTTGCTCCGTTGCTTTATTTCTCGTGGTTACATTTGCGATTTAACGATACGCGGCAGCCGCGACGCGACGACGCGTCGCGTTGGACGTTCGAATTAAACGGGATGAATTGATCCGTATACCGCGTAGGTGGAGTCGAACACGTTCGCGATAAACGAGCATGACATTATTGGCATTGGAAGAGACGCAACACGCCGCGATAATTGCATATTTAGAGCCGCGCGGCGTCGCGATTTCTGAACTCTTTGCGTCGTGTCAATAGTCGCGTTTCGTTCGAGTAAAAGTTTACCGAAGGTAAACGAATTAACTTTATTATACAGATATTCCTGTCAAGCAAGCGGCATCCAAATCCGTCAAAGTCTTATGCAATCTATAAAAACAAAATGAATCGCCACGGAAATATTGGTATATTAACGCTGTTTATCACATTAAATTAAAATGTTCAAATAATTGCGCACGTAAACCGAACGATATTGTTCTAAGTAGCGCGAGCTTCTGTTCAAAGTCCGTGCAAAGCTGTTAGCGTGACTCGCGACGAGAGTATCGAACGCTTTCGTCACCTATCGCTCACGGTCCCTCGATAAGTGACAGAGATGAATAGTGCGAAGGAGAACGCCGCGGTTGGTGTTTAAACAAATGTTTCACGTTGGCGGAAAAATATGGCGCGACCGGTTCAATGGTAATGCGCGGGGATCCATCTGTAACGGAACCCCTCTCGGGTTAGGCAGAAATTTTTCTCACCGTCAGACAGGATTGTCGTTTAATGCAGCCACTTACTGCATCCAGGATTCCCGAGAGCGCAGAAATTTTCCGCCTGTGAGACAGGTTTCCCTTTTACACACTCTGTCCTTTAATGCTCGTTTCGCAGTATAATACGCGCAGGCGGAAATATATTTGTGTCTCTGAGTAGAAATCGCGTTGAAACGGCTGGGCAGGGACGCATCTTTCTTCGTTCGTATTAATATTTATGAAATCCGCCCCGACGCGACACGTTCGCCTATATTTGTCCATAAAAATTGTTGAACTGGTTACCCCGTCGCGAAACTACTCTAATGGGAACGTTCGAAACGAACATCTTGAACACCATCGCGGAACGTTGTTATTATGTCTGCGCTAGTGTCATTCGCAGAACAATCGCTGGAAGTTACAGCGAGGAGCGAGTAGCGCAAATAGTATATACACTTATTCGAACTTAACGGGGAGAGAAATATGCGTGGCAAAGTGGCGACGATTTTTAAGAAAGACATCAAAGTTCTTGCACGTTTGTTCAAACAACGAAAATTCCGTCACGAATCTCTTCGCGTACCAAAAAGAACGCGCGGTCCAAATTCGTCACTCTTCGTTGCATGTATAGAACACGTTGCACTTCCGAAGCGCTGCAACTTCCATCCAAATCCATACTGAAATCACCTTCGTGGTAGGTATCGTTACTTCTCGGTCCCCGGGTGGAATACGATTAGATTAACTTCCAATCGGCGCTCCATTAAACCGACCCTACCCATCCCGAAACGTTCTGCGAAATCGCGTCACCGGTATCACGACCGAGTTCCTGCGTCGTCGCAAGACGACCGGTGAAATTACATACACCGAATCAGTAGAACAGGAGGCGCGCGGACCTGGCGGTGAATTATTAGCGGGTGGGTAGGAAAAAAACGGGGCGAAAAGCGTGACTGGATCGGTTGTCCGGCGTCCTGCTGGAGCTCGTAGCGTTCGCCGTGGCTCAACCTCGGCCGAGTTGTTCTTCAGAATCGATGATCGGTCGTTCGTCGATATCGTGGCACCGGTTGCACGCTTCTCAAAGTCGCCCGACCGGCTAACTATTGTAAATCGATGTTATTAAGCACCCCAGCCGGCGGGGAGATGTACGCGCGGCGTATTACGACAGCGGGGGAACGGGACAGAGGAAGAGGAGCATAAATTCCGCGAGCGTAACTATATTCATTAATGGCCGGAGGATCTTATGGGATTCTCGGGTGCATGTCGTTTTGCTCTGCTGCCGGTGTTGCTGTTCCCGGATAAAATGCGTTTGCGTATGTAGCTGAGCGGCGTTTGCGGTGCCGCGACCGGGCACGTTCACGTGTTTCATTCATTTGTACGGGCGAGCGTGCTTTGCGTATACTCGAGCGGCACGTATCAGCGAGCGCTCGACGCCGTGGATATCTGCGGCTTTGTACACTCGCCACCGATTACCTTTCGGTGATTGTTACTGTTGGCTGGGTGTGGACGGTGCCGGTAATTAATATCGGCGTTGGCGGGTCGGGTGTATCGCGAACGACGCCGTGTAATTGATGCTGCGCGATAATGGTTGAAGGCGATTTTTTGCTGCGATACGTGGGAGGAATCGTAAGGTGGACCGGTTATTCGAGTGATCATCCCTTTTTAGTTATATCGCAGGGGCTGGGACGTTCCGTGTGGGGTGAAATTACAAGTACGGCGGGTATAATTGAGTTGGTCGAATTTTGAGAAAAAAAGAGGCTCGGAAATGTTGGTTTTGAGCAGGAGGAAGTAGAGTGCGTGAACTGTGTATAGGAATTGTTCTGCGGCAGAGTACCGGGACATTGCTATTAAATGTACCTTTTATTACGTTGCTATAACATTTTTCTTGACATTACAGGTAAGAATTTTTTGTACAGATAGGTAGATAAGTTCGATTTGCTTTCGTTGAAATTTTCGTTGTGGTATTGCAGGTATGAGAATGTGTACACATTACCGAAGCCGTGGAAGGTACTTATCACATTCGCGATATTGGTACAGGTAGGAAACACGTAGCGCAGAGTTTGCTGAACGGTCAAAGAAAATGAATAACCGAAAAAATTAGAAATACCAAGAGGAATAAGAGGGAAGTAGAATCAGGCTTATAGTGGCAAGCTCTTCAGTTTTATTGTAGTAGAATTTTTGCTCCGGAAGAAACAACAGTACTTGGCTTAACGGAAGAAAAGGGAACTGAGAAAGCTTGGCGCTTAAAACTAGCAGCTCGAAGAAAGGAGCACATGAAACATGGAGCGGCCAGTACTTTTGAAAGACGGGGTCAGGTTTTAGGAATTTTGTGCCAGTAAGGACAGAACCGAGGTAGCAACGGTATCCATAAACGATCGAGCGGTGTAATATGAAGTAGGAAAACGTGTTGCGGTCGTTAAAGGCTTTTCATTAGATATTCCTGAAATATACGCAGATTACTGTGAAACCGTACCGGGAGAACAAAAGGTAGCAGAACCTTCGATTTCTTTGCTCGTGCAATACGCCAGGAGGAGGCCATTAAGTGTAAACAGGTTTCCATTCCAATTTATCATCCCGCAAGCGTTCATTTCTTTCTCCAGGGGAAGTTTTGTTCTCATAAAACATGTACAAACTTCTTGAACGCAACGAGGGTTCCCTGCTATATTATTTCATTTATAATTCTCCCATTACGTTCACCAATGCCAATAGGTGTTCGTACATGCCGTTTGTTTTCCCTTCATCTATAACGGGCGTTTCTAAAAAATGTGGTCCACTCAAGGTGCAGGGTAGATTGGGGCACATTTATTTTATTTGTGTAATTATTTATGTAAATGCTGTCCCATGAACGGCGAAACGTATTCATCTCTAGCATCGGTAAGTGATAGGTAGCGTGTAGAGCTAACAGAAAAGACTAACGCCACATTTTTATTTCGTAGACATTGTATACCGATTACTTCGGGCGTCCACATTTAACCGTGTATACTGGACTAACGTTTTATGCAACCTCCCGCAACTATGCGCGCTGTTCCAAGAACAAGTTTGGATCGTTCACAACCTAGTTCCTCGGAGTCTGCAGACCCTCAAGGTCTCTACGTTGCCCATTGTCATCGTAGAACTCGTTGGTCTCGCGCTTGTTACAGAGTGTCGTGATCATTTTGACAGCGGCCACTGGAAGCGAGCTCATGAAAGGTCCAGGTCGGTTGCTAGTTGCGAGAGAGCGGTTTTACGATCGTGTCCAGATAGCTTTGTGGACGTGACACCTTTGCGGTGCTTTGCTTTGACACGCTAACGCGCTTCATTCAGCTAATTTTGCACGCGTGCTTTGTGTAAACTGTCCGAAGAGACGGCTTCGGGCACGCGTGTCCATCTGGCGCGACCAGAAACAGGCACAAACAGCCGGCGAGCGAACAATAGAAGGAGATACAGACGGTAGTGAAACGAGGAAAGGGACTCTGCAGTGGGCCTCTATTTAATCGAACTCATAGGGGGTCGAGACAGTTCGGATAACTGGGTGGTTCGTGCGTATAATGGGGGTTCATTGATTTCATCCGCTAGATCTTTGCTCTGTTGAGGGATTGGCATAGATTATTAGGGTGCTCCTGAAATCTGTCATGCTTTCCTTTTACAAAAACAATCCGAATAAGATCTGTGGCAAACGGCACATCTTTTACGCAGTAAGCGCCGGTGTAAACCATCAATCGACTAATGCCCCCGATTGGAAAAATGAATCGTCAGAAAAATCGCGATTGACTTAGTCCGATTCGCGAAATCAGTTGTTAGTTCGCAGTTATTGATTATTAACTGTTAACCGTCAAACGCTGCTGAAGATGGTTTGTCGTTAATCTCCAATCGTTACCGCGAAATCACCCATTATCTACCTATAACCACTGACCTACCCTTATACCTACGCGTAACTAGTGAAATCGTCGACGTAGCAACCGGAGTTCGGTAAATCGGACATTGATCCCAAAATTTTCCATTCAACAAATCGACCTCCACTGCGACGAGAACTATAGGGGGTACGAAAGGCAGCGGGTACGAATAAAAGTGAAAAAGCGAGATGTAGAGAGGTCATGCGACACGTGCGCAGAAGCGCGGCGAGCGTGCACGTGGGTTCCTTTGTTCGTGGCACCGTTTCTGGAACAGCCCTTCGGCTGCAACTATTCTCATGGCTGTCCTGGTGCACGGTTATATGCACACGATTACTGCAGTGTCGTTGAAACCCCGGCCGGCCACCTTCGTGACTGCACCACTTTGACCCAATTGCGTCGTCGTGTCGCAACGTTGAACAACACGCGGCTTCCAACGGAGGAGACCGCTCGGTTGTGCTATTCCTTCCGCATTCAGCGGACCGACTACGACCTGTCTCGGGCTGCGATCCTAGCTGACTGAAAACGCCAATCTTCCACCGTGACATCCTCTAAATTAACTTGGATGAACTTTCACCGATCATATTCACCGCGTTTCAGCGTCGTGCACTTCGCACGGTCGATGCGGCGATTCTCTTCTTTGGTCCCCCTGGTTCTCTCTGTTTCGATGCATTTTCTACAATGTTGAGGCAGCGCAAGAAATATGTGGCGGCAGGTTAACCGTTTTTCACTGCTTTCGGAGCGCAGCGGAATGTAAGTACATTATGCTGATTCTACCTTTCTCGTTTTTCGAGTTCTGAACGTGGAAGCCTGTAGCTTCTAGCAGGCTTCCGATAAAGATGTAAATAGGTGTTCCCCGTGCGCGTCATTCGTTTTACGTTTAATACGAGCGATATTCTAGTGGCTCCAATATGGTTTGAAATCAAATTCGCATTTCAACCGACGGTTGATATTATTGTCGATTTCAGTGGATCACTAATATTTGGTATATACAATTAAATCAATCGTCTTCGTACTCTTGGGCTTTCAAAGGGAAATCGAGCAACACGAGGTTCCACCGCGACACAGTGGCGATCCATGTTCGCGATAAATATTAAACGACCGATGATCCCCGGAAGTTGACATTATTCGCTACCTGCAAACAGTCGACGATCAAAATTATCAATTCCGCGCCGATAGCGTTGCGCCTCTCGTCTGACATCGTCAACGAACCTTTTGCTCCGTTTCGTCTTTTTTTCCCGTCCGAACGATACGTCCAAGCGGATTCTATTGAGAGGATATTACGATGCGGTTAATTTTAAAGTCATTTCGGACGCGGCTTGGTGCTTCTGAAAGATTCGAGCATTCCGTAAGATGCTGCTGGTCGGTTCTCTTTGGACCTTCCCTTGGCAGATCGCCGACATAACGGGACCAAGAAGCGTTACTCTCACGGAAAAGGAATAAAAAAATACGTTTATGGTCTCGGCATTATATACCTATAGGTTCCGTGCGCCGATGTACCGGTTATCTTGCGAACGTTGCTGGGCTCTTTCCATGTAACTCTTTTACCTGTCCTTTGCTGCGGTTAAATTCGGTCTCGCCCATTCCAAAGGCATCCCTGACGCAGCTACTCGACGCGTTTAAAGCGGACCGGTTCGACCGCGGCAAAAAAAATCAGCGATTCGACTGTAAAAAGTTTCCTTGAACGAATTGAAGCCGTGGGTACGGGGTGGGGGGATGGGACGGTGGTTCAGGGAAAAGAAGGTCCGAGTCAAATTTTTATTTAACACCCAATATTGGAGTAAGTGTTTTCAAGGCGCTAAATTAGGTCTCTCGGGATGGATTATTCAGATATCAACTAGGAGTTACGATTTTTTAAAAATGAAACGAATAATCGCCGATAGTGTCATTTTTGTAGTACATCAATTTTTTGAAGGAATGTCAGCAGTACGCGAGATTATGTGTTAGTCCTTCGTTGAATCTCTTAGATACATAGACCCGAATGTTGTTTCATTAATTATCGGTTTACACTAGTCGATGGTTGTTTGCAAATCAACGAAATCACCCGCAGTTGCTCGTTACGTCAAACAGATCAATTTTGTCGAAAAAGTTCAACGCAGTCGTTGTGATGCACTTGCCGGGGGTAAAAGAAACAAATCTAAAATGCGTATAACTACAGAGTTACACGAAGAAAATTTCTATCGAACGTTCCAAGTTACTTTGTCGATCGGTATATTATCGGGAAGGACGACGGTTGCGCGTAAATATTTGGAAAACTCCTTAGGTAGCAACCGGTGCAACCGTGTAGACGTACGATCCGCGATCCGCCTTTTATATTCTTCGACGTTCTCTTTCATAAAAATCTTCTTTACCCCCGCGTATTCTGTCGCGCACATGCTAAACCAGTGCCATACTCCGAATTTATGGGGGAAGCTGCGACCGGGAGCCGGAATTTATAGTGCGCATTCTCTCGAATTTATTCCTCGGAAAATGTAACGAGACGCGACGGTGGATTTACGCGTGTTCACGCGGCCACGAGCACGATTTTTAACGCGAAACGATAAACATCTTGATCTACGAGCGTGCAGCTACTTGAAAAGATGCCCGATCATTTTACTTTCACCGTGATCTGCGCTCTTTACCATTTATCCCATCGACGATTTCGTGCTCGTCCCGATAATTGTAATGCCGTTTCGATAGCAACGGTGAAACACTTGTCCAGATATCAAATCCGTGCGACGCGAAAATATATTCGACAACAACGTGTTGCTTCCAATTTTTAGATCTTCTCTTATAAAAGACAACAACGCCCTCGGCAACTTAAAACTGTACGCGGTGCAATTACGAGTATCTTCCAGGCAACAAAACTTGTACTTGCATTATTGCGAAAAAATGCGAAGGAAACGAATTAAACGTATGCGTGTACACGTCAAGGCGTCAGGCCCATAAAGAATCGATGTTAATTTGAAGTACGGGCAACTTCAATTTCACGTCACCGTACCGGCACGAACAATTAAATCCCCTGGCTCACAGTTCTTGAAGTGCCCCGACATCGGACGCGCCAATATAAAAACGAACGATCATCAACAGTTCCCGACGGTTCACAATACGAGCGAAGCAACAATAATTATTGCCTCCGAGCGGCGAAACTTGGTCTTGCATTACCATGAAACGACGCGAACGAAACGAAATGAAATTACTCACGAACCGCGGACATTCCTTCCGCACTAAATCCAAATTAACTCGAACAAAGAGCAACTTCGTATTCGTTTCGTCGTACCGGCACGAACAGTTAAATCCCCGGGACGCAGCTCTTGAGGTACCACGGCATCGAGCGCGTCAACTCGGTACCCGTAAGGATCGGCCTTTTCCGCAACCGCGACAACCGTCATATCCGCGTTACACGACATTACAATTGCATCCTCGCCGTCTAAGCACGCCCGTTCCGCCGTTTATCGTCGGGTTACGCTGTGCGACACGACCGTCGCACATGTAACATGTCGATTTATAATCGTTCATACCGGCCGCTCGATTTTACGCGAAATAGAGCTCGCTCGTCTCGGCACGCGAAGATCAGCGCCGTCGCATCGGTCCCCGGCAATCCATTTTTTTTTCCCCTCCCCGCATTCCTATTGAATGGTAATGGAGAGTTACGATTGCGATTTATGGCCGCGTTATACTTGGGAGGCTGCGAAATTTCGGTTTTATGGCCGACCGGCTTATCGTGCCGCACGGCAATGGACTGCGAAGTGCACCGTTGGTGCCGTCGTGCCACCGAATAACGATACCAGAAAGAGACGTAAATCACCACGGGGGCATTGGGACGCTCGTCCTCGGGGATTCTGCATTTTTTTTTTCTTTTTCTTTTTCGTCCCTTTCTCTCTTCGCTTCGGCTCGCGTCAAGTTGCGCGCGGTACGCACGAAACCGTATTATTAGAGCGATTTTGATATTGTTTGTCGAGGAACCATTGAAATTGCTACGCCGCGGGCGCTTCTGCCTTAATCCCTCGATGGATCGGTCCGCATCCGCCGTTTCGTTTCTGTAGATAACATCGAACGATCCTGCGGAGTCGAGTACCGGGGTGGCAATTAACGTTGCACCTCGTAGAATTCTTCGTCTGATTTGTTTGATTTATATGATTAACTGCGCGGACGGGAAGAAAATACGTTTATTGATAAAATTTCGGAGTTGACGGTCAGTAGTGTGTCGGTAGGACGATTTTGACGAAGTGAAAGCGGTACGCGAGGAAGATTGAAATTGTTCATTTGTCATTTCGTTTGTCCCGATTTATTTAATAGGCGACACGCGAAGCGGCTTTATGAAATCACGTCTACCGGTGTTTAGGTTTCACAACGTGGAATTCAGTAGGGGACTTGTTCTCGGATGTCGTGTTGCGCGTACCACTCCGCGGGGGGACGCGTCGGATAGATACAGTTAATGGATGGATGAGACTAATCAGGGTACTAAAAATTGATACGGAGCAGTGATTACGGGCGGCAGTAGAATTAATGGACCGGACTGATGGATTTTTAACGCGGGTTAAACGTGATATTTCGATGGGATTAATTGTTGGATCTGTTTGACACGACGGAGTGGCCTCCTGTGATAATCAAAATGGTTTAAATTGTTAAACTTGATTGATCAAATTCAAGCCTTCCAGCCATTTAGCGCTAAATATGTAATTTAAAATGCTATATATATCTTAACAATGATTAATAACGTTTGGCTTCATCGTCCGAATATACTTTCCCAACAATTTCTATTGAATTTAACACATACACTCGCGATTTTCTGCTCGTTGCCGGAAAAACGCCAAGCGGTGTTGAGGTTTAAAATAAACGGAAAAATTGTTGCGTTGCTGCCACTCGTTTGCTAGAAGCTATTTGAACAATTCAGCCGTGACGCATAAATCAATAAATTCCTTGTTGCTTGCATTAAAACGAGAAGTTCGATATTTTATGATACAGGGAAGTACAATAGTTCCACGATTTCGTCCCGAAATGTTAGCCAGGCACTGCTCTTGTGCGCGATACGTATCTACCACCTATTTATACAATTTACCCTAAATATCTGTACTTCGAACTCGACCGGCCTCAATCAGCGCCGAACAATGAAACGATTCGAAACCGACTGACAGACACGAGGAGTTCTTTAGAGATCTTTCAACGATCAGTATGATACTTTTATTCTTACCGTTCTCCGATTGTTGTTTCTCGGGTTCGTAAAAAATTGAACAAAAGAATGGCAAAATGATAGATAAAATAAATCTTGCAAAACGTATCGACGTATTGTTTACGAACGACTTTCACCAGAACAATCGTTTCTTGCTGCGTCGAACGATCACGCGATGTACAAGTAAGTACACCGAGTCCGCCCAGTCACCGTTCCATCATCGTGTCCACATATTTTTTTATAAGAATATGACGGTCGATTTAATGGACAAAAGGGGGGCCGCTTTAAAGGTTGAAAATAAATATCCTGCGGCGCTTGGTCGAAAAAAGTAAGAACATTCTCTTCTGTTACGTGAACGGCGCCACGATCACGATTCATCGGATGGTGCAGAACAATATCTCGCGAGAGAACGAGAGGGAGAGAGGAAGGGTTGCACGGAGAACGGAAAGAAGCGTATAACGGAACAATTCGGTGCAGTTCCATTTCGTTGTTCGGCGAATTGACAATATTTTGGAGATTTTTATGGCACACCCAATAAATATATCAACTCTACTCGTGGACACTGAACAATAACCGAGTAAAATAAATTTTTCCACGTGTATCGTACATTGCAGATCATAATATGCAAGTATGTAGAGCTACCTTAGAAAAATATTCGCCTACTGGCCTACTTTCTTTTTCAAACGTCCATAAGTATTTGTGAAAAAGCGTGAGGCTCTCGCGATTATGAATCCAACTAAACTGTATCAATATTTCTAATAAAAATGGGAGGGATTAAATGAAATAGTTAACCGTGGAACATCAAATTCGACATTAAAAGCAGTCCATTACGAAATATTTTAAAACGGGGCCTCGTCCGAAGACATGTCCCATTCTTGATAATGTTGATACTCGAGAGAATAGTACACGGTTCTCTTCAAGAGAAATAAACGAAGACGGAATAACGCGACAAAAAGACACCGTTTTTTGCTTTAGGCTGTTTACGCGAACGCCTCTTCGCGAATAGTTGAGCAAAAGAATGCGGACAACTTTTCACAAGACTTTCCTAGAGATTTTCCGAGCTTTTCCTTCTTTCGCGATCCGGAGTGCCAACCTCGCGGGTTACCGAAATTCTTCGACCGACAGAACGAACGAGAAGTTCGGGAAACAACATGGCCAAAGTTTTCCCTGTAACGAAGAAAAGTAATCTCGCGAAACGATGTTTCAGCTCGGTCCGGTCGTTGCGTCGAAATGGTAAATAACGTTTTTCTGGAAATTGGCCAAACTTTGCTCGATCCTGCGTGTTTCTATAGCTTAAATTGATTTACCCTGAGCAGTTTTGTGATTCGAGTTGGAACGCAGCGAAACCCGAAGCTAGACTTCCCTTTCATTGCGATTTCGCGGTCTTCGTTGATATTTCTATTTTTCAGTCGCACCAGGCGATTCGTTTCGATGTATCTTTTTAAACATTAACGAGATTCGACAAAAAAGGCAAATCTCTCATTTGATTTTTGTTGTATTTAGTTTTCCGATATTTTTATGATACAAGTTTTTGATAATTAAACTTTCGCTGCTAATGCAAGCCGTTGGTTAGCACAAAGAACTTTTTGTGCGAAGCAATCATCGCATTTGCTAAGTGCAATGAACTTCATCGGAAGACATTAAAACACCAGCAGCCAGTTAAGTGTAACTCGAAAAGTAACGCGCCGCGTAAAGTATCCTTACAATTACTATGGTACACAATTGTTTTAATTGCGTCCGCGCTTTGTATGTATATATTGTATAAAAAACGCGTCAGGCTATTGTCTTATAGTTGTACTCGAACCGATCGGTGTAAGTATTTGTGACAAAAGTAATGGCATCAAAATCTGTTCAAAACGTTTTACTGCTTCCCTAATGATTCAGAGTCTATATATATGTATATAGTATATAAATATGTCACACAGCTATCCTCCACCTCAGCTTGTCGTTATCGTTATTAATACACTTTCTATCCTCGTTTCTAAGAATACAGTCCGAATTTCTACGAGACCAGGAACGTTCGGTCGCACGACACCTGTGACATCGTTCACGACTATTTTCGTGCTACTCGGCACCCCGTGGTGTTCGGCTTTCTTCGAAATTTGGATGCCTGACAATTCTGTGACATCATCCACGCGATCTTATTATTATTATCATTACTGTGGATTTATTACGCAAAAGTTGATACAGTCCAAACGTGGTAGGGAAAGGTTTGTCAGAATGTGTAAAGCCAGTTCAGAAAAATGAAAAGAATCGCGTAGAATCAAATTAATAGAAAGAAAGGGATGTCAGGAAAAAGCGTAATGGCAAAGTATATAAAAGATACAATTAATAATAACCCGACATAATATGTACATCAGTTGATTCAATGAATGTGCAAATTTAATACCATGACGACATTTACCAGGGGGAATAAGCGTATAATTAATCGCCATGAGATTAATTTCAATTCTCCTTGCGGAAGGCGCAAGTTAACCGTACGATCAAGGAGGAAATGCGATCAAGAAGTTTTCAAGCCTCACGACGTACCTTTTTCCCTCAACATTGTTGGATATTGCTCGACGGACTTCTGCATATCTCCTTCAACCACAGCCGCGTCCGACCCCTTCGCACTCGCGGCTAACTGGTTGCACACTTCTGTTGCATTTCGCCGCGAATTACGCTCGTCCACGTGTGCACGTTTCTCGCCACGATCGATTGTCCAGTTTCATTCAGCGGCGTGATTCTTGACGCGATGCTGGAATTCGTTTCGGGGAACGTGTCGGGAATTGACTTTCGGCCGACTCGCCGCTCCAAGAGGAACCTCGTTGCTCGATTCTGGAGCAAATCGAGTTAACTGTTGGCGATCTTGGCGCATCGGGACGGGTTTGTCGACATCGGATAGGGAAATGTTCGGAATTCGAGCTTTCCTCGGGTGGAAGTGCGAAGTACTTTTTCATTTTGTAAAGCAGCTTCTGTATCTCGCTAAATACTGCAGTATTGCAGAATATACTATAAGAAGGATTTAATTATAGCGAGTTTCGTTCAGGTTTTCTTTGTGTTGCGGCAAATTGGAGTGAACACAGCGGAAGCCTATGTGCAAGCTCCTTTTTCTGGGCGATGTTAATATTTAGCAGGCAAGGCTCGTAGATCGACGGTGATTTCAGGAAACCTTGCGTTCCACAAAAGTACCTTATCCGTCTGTTGCAAAAATCTGGGACATTCGAGTCGAAAATGAAATTACCGTGTACAAATCAATTCTGAATTGAACGTCGAATAACATGAAAATTATCCGACAATAAGCACCAAAAACGACGCTCGTTTAAAATCATTCCGACCAAAAAATTTTAATTCAGAAGCGGCGTTCCGGCGCGTCGCGTACCGTGCGCCCTGTCGTCGATCGACGAGCCAAAAAAGAAAAACCGACCGCTCGTTCCAGCCAAAATTTTGCCCGGAAAAAACGTCCTCCGAATGACCTTACCTCGGGCCGTTCATAAATATTGATAAAATGCGCTTCCTGCCGGGCGACAGGAGGCAAAAGAAAGGTTCGGGGACAGGTATCGGGACGGGAAAGGTGGACCGCGAGAACACGGGTAAAAAGGGAAGCGTGGCCGCGTGGAGTGCAACGATCCAGCTGGTGCGACTGTCCAAGCGATAAAGGCGTTACTGCATTATATTTTCGGGAGCGTGGAATTAATATTCATGAAGATCGAGGCCACGTGCAGGACAGAGAAGGTAGAAATATGACGGGCAGGCAATGGGCGGGCAACGCGGTCGAGGGACCGTTCGCCAAATTATGGCAAATTACAGATTTTTCGTCGGCCGTCTCGTTCGGGATCGATATTCCTGGCACACTCGTGGCGCAAAATGATCTCGTTCCCGTGACGCGAACACGGGGATCGATGATCCCGTACGGTAATTTTTGGAACAGTTTTGTCGCCGCGCACAGAGCAATAGGAAGCCTAGGTTGGTTCTACGCTACGGATATTGTGGACGGTTCAAGTTTTACGGAACTTTCGAGAATTTCGTTTCAAAGTGTCGGCATGTAAAATCGATAAATTTTTGTTTAACGATATCGTAAATCGTGGGTGGATTACGGGTTTAGTGAAAATTGTCAGCGGACGAAAGTTTCGTCTTACTTCAGTTTACGATACAACGTCAGGTTATTTATTATTCGGCTACGTCGATTTTAAAGGCGGTTTAGCAAAAATTGGCTCAGCAAATATTTTCGGACCGTTACGATCCTTCCTCTGGAAAGTATCGCGGGACGCAGTTCAGACGTTCGTGGGAAATGGAACATCCAATATACTCGACTTACGGACCGTATTTTTGCATGCGGCATCGCCGTGGTATTGTGTCAATATTTGAATAAAACATTGACGGTCAAAGGAATGTCCAAGGCAAGAAAGGTAGTTGGAGAGGAAAACAGCGGGGCTTGTGTATTGGTTTTCCTCCTCGCTTTGCCCTCCTCGGGAAGGTTTCTCGCAATCATTAATAAACAAACTAAATACGCTTGTACAAGATAGAAGTCGCGTTCCACGCGCTTGCCATTCTTCCCACTTTATTCCTGCGTCGGGCCGTGCATCGGTGCCATGATCGTTTCACGCGAACGGCCCGACAAGAGAAGCCCGCGTCGCTCGCGAACTTTATAAACAGAAGACGCCATTCACATTTTATTGACAAGGATGCATTCGAGGTATAAAGAGACCGGGAACGGGTGAGGAATCGATGTCACAGAGAGCTCTAAAAGCTTTCGGCAAGGCCTTTCCGCGCCACTATTTTTATGATTCCTCGCGCTCTAAAAATCGTTTTATCGCCGTCGACGTAGGTACGGCCCGTGCTCGTCTCGTTTCGAAATGAATATTTCCACCGATCCGCGAAATCGCGTATCACAATCTCCCGTATCGACGACACGACGCGTTTCAACGGTGGCCATGAATCTGTCGCGTTAGCGATGCTCCCGGCACCGCTTCGCAACCGTGAACGTTACGCCGATCTAACGCTGATCCGTCGTGGGAATTCCTGTTGATCCGTGAATTTTCCAGAAATCAAGGCCAGGGCATGGCCACGGACGAGATTTATTCCCGTGATAAACCCACCAAGCGGTGCACCCGCCCTGCGCGTCTTTTCTTACGCTCGGCTGATCGACGAAAACTGCGGCTGTCGGGGCTGTTTCGCTTGAAATTTTTACGCGGTTCGTCGGTTCCCTCGATGTCGGCTGCGTCTTGTTATTAGTTCGGGAACACGATTAGCGTTACGCCGCCCCAATCCGGGTCTAGCGTTCGTCTGCTCACTGGATTGTTCTCTTCCTGTGCGCCGTGCTCGGATGTGGTCGGGCATCGGAAGAGATTCGATTGCGAAGTTTCGACGAAGTTCGGAGTCGCGGGGCAAAGTTCGCGGCTTGACACGGATCTGCGCGCGCCCCTTCGCGAAATTGAAGGATCGCCGTGACGACGATACAACGAAGAACGGGGCATCAAATTTTCACCGGCTCGTTGCGAAGCGGGGACGATTCTTCGAATCGGGAACGAATTGCGGAAACTTCACGGAGACGGTTCACTTTGGAAAATTATCGGGGGAATGAAAGCGGCCCCGGGTTTTCCCATGGGTTTTGTAAGATAAGAATGGGCCCCCCGGAAAAGTTCGATTCAAGGACGGCGGAAGTAGGGGCGGCAGCCTTTAAGGTGAGCTCAGGTAAATTTGTCGGGCGACTTTTTTTCCCCCACGAAATTGCAGCAGTTGAAACGTCGACGATGCTTCGGTCAATGTTTGGCGACGGTTTGATTTTTGTCGGCGAGCGTTGTGCTTTTTCATTTTCGTATCTACTGCCGTGGGGGCAGAGGGGGGGGGGGCGAAGACCTCGTACAATAATTACAGTGGCGTAACTCAATCCTGCAATTTGCGGGAAACTTTGATTTAAAACGTTTCAGTGGCCGTAGCGATTACGGCGAAAATTGTTAGCAGCGTCGTTGATAATTTCCCAATGTAACTACCAGGTAGAAACGATGTTATTTCGCGTAATGACTGGACTGATAAATAGCACCGGTCTGCCAACAAACAAGAAGTTATTAAAGCAATAATTTATCTTCGAATTGGCTATTTTTATTATCCGATCCGGGATGATTGTCGAAGCCGATGTATCATTTGAGCCCACGATCTACATGGAATTTCATGGGATAGGACTTCCCAATCGTAAATTTGTTATTTTTCCTTCTCTCTTATTATTTATAGGGCGTCTTCTTACTTACCTGGCGCTATCTTTACACTTTTACGCGCGCAGCATTGTTAAGAAAGCTGGAAATAATAAAATAACGTTGCAAGGTTTTCGCGGGACATGCATGTTTCTTGTCCAAACACGTGTGACGTAAATGATGCGAGATGAAGACAAGGTCCAATCGTGAATGGAATTACAGCGTTGTTGTATTTGTCGTTGCGGAAAACATGGTTCACGTGCCTGTGTTTTTCGGGTTTTCAATTAACGTTTCCAGTTTCCATGACTACGTTTGTCTCGGCGCGGCGACGTCGGGTAGAATAACCGATGCGTTAGCGGCGAACTAAATTACAATTAGCGCTAGTACGATACCGAATTTTCTGGGATTGTCGCCGGATCGATTTCAAAAAGCACGCGTGCATCGATGGCTGGACGTACGCGGGGCATAAATAATTGCTGATTTAATTGGGGTCGTGGTGCCTGTCAAAATTATGTCGTAGGTGGAATTTATTGCTCGGTATTCTACAACGGTGTCGTTATATTCGTTCACGCGGCGAACGGAATGCGTTAGTTTAACGCAAAAGGGATCGATGGGATACCGGCGCGAGCTGAAATTTGTGTTGCAAATGAGAACGCGGCAATTTTGTATTTAAAAGATAATTAAAAATTACGAGGCGTCATAGCTTCGTAATTTTATTTTCAATCAAATAATTATTTTTCGCATCGATGGTTTCAGTCTCTAATATTAGATTGTTCGACGTTGAATTCGGTTCAGCTGTTCGCTGAAATTAGTGGCCACTTTTTAATTTACGGTTTATTATTTTGTGTGGCTACTACACGTGGGTGTGAATGTAGCGTTAGACGAGTGTAGGTATTCTTTATTCGACGCAGCAGATAGTACTAAAGTGATTAACATATTGAGACCTGGTATATTCCAATACTTCCATTATGGTTCTGGTCATGCTTACGTGCGCAATAAGTTGCCAGTAACTGTGTTAATAAGATGTAAATTTCACTTTCGACTGTTCGAATTACACGAATAATTATCAGGTTCCTGTCTCTAACATGAAATACATCCCACGTTATGCGAAAAATAACCTTTTCATTTAGCCACGAATTTCCTGCAAAAGTAGCATTTATTACCACTCACCGGCTGAATATTTTACAACGATTCAGCCCACGAAAACTGGCGACACGTAACTAACGTTTCGCGAGGGGTTAACAAGTTAACAAGAATTTCTAAATATAGCATCCTTGAAAAGGACAATTGATGCAGCGCCGATAACAAACCCACTGACGTCAGTGCCAATAAAATCGCCATCCTGTTAAATGGTCAGCTCCAGATGCATCGAGTTCCTCGGTGTCTGTCGTTTCGATCCATGCGAGGTGATTGGTCATCAAGGTCAATTTATTAAGCTCTTGGCCTGTGTCGTGTCACACTAACAGAAAACAATTGTTAACTGTACTATTCCTACCTTCTTTTTAATAGCGAAATTAAATTTCCGTTCGTAACATTTCTCTTGTTTGCTCGCGTGATAAACATCATGAAGCATTATATCCTATGAAAGGTTTTACGCAGCTTAAGTAAATTTCAAATAAGATAATAAGTAGTACCGTCACGTGATAAGGAAGCAAGGAAAAATAATTTACACGTTACTACATTATAATGCTGGAATTACATATTGAAACTTTTACTTTTTCATACCGAAATGATTAAATAGAACAAACTTCGACTCGATCCCAACAAAAGCATTTTACTTTTACTTCCATTACTTACTTCCAAAACTTGTCTTGTCATTCATAGAACTGCTCATCCCGTTAACGTTCTCGCACCTCAAGGTTCATCTGAACGCGAAACATCTGACTAGAATTTTGCAAATGTGAGTACATCAGTGGACGTTACGAGGCATGTGAAAAAGAAAGGATCGGTCCAACAGGATTCCGTTTTCGAATTCAATATCTTTCCAATAAGAGGTTCAACGAATGACAAGTAATTTCGTTTCCTCCAGAGTTTCAGCGACAGTACCAAACGGCTACTAATATAGTTTCAATATTTAGATCTCCCATTGCAGCAGGTACACGGACGGTCTGCTCCTGTCTCGATAAGAGACATTGACGTTCCTGAGCATCTCGATATTAAACGGTTATTAAACCGACTACTCGATCGCACGAGTATGGAAATAGTAAGGTCCCTCGATAACCGTCGTTCAGATCTAATACATTAAATGTTCATTAAGAACTTCCATCGTGTAATTCCAGATCGCTCGTGTTAAATTCAACACGATTTCGGGCAGAGGGAGAAAAATCAGAGGAGGAAAATAGTATCTACTGTTTCTCGTCGGAGGTGTCCTAGCAATATGAATTTTACACTATCGAAGTCAAGCTTGAACGACTACGTCGATTGTCTGAAGTAGCTTCCAATTAAAAAAATTTTCAAGGAGTTTTAAGCCGTTCTATGTCTGGGACTGATTTAAGCCGTTTCAGCGGCTTGAACGATATATTCCTTCGCGACGTGTTAAATTATTCAATCCGATCGGGACTCTCGTTGAAAACATATTTTCCAACCGATGTTGCGTTAGCGGTTAACGTCGAACCATTTCGCCAATCGGCAAAGAATTGTCAGTGTGACGGAATATCAGGAAATTTGCAGATGTTTCTTCGCGTTCGAACGGCTTGCACGCAAATGTGCATTGCGAATGAATTCAAGACCGAGAAAACGATCGGGGGGGACCGATGTGCTATCTTCTCTGGTCGTGGAGGGAAACTGGTTTCGATTTCGTACGACGATCGTTCAGACACGTGTGAAAGTTGAACAGGTGAGGGCGATCCAATACATCAAAATTTCTTTTTCACTGCGACGCTTAGCGTTGGAATCTCTGCTGCACGAAACTCATATATTGCCCTTGTACACGGTCTTATTAGTTGAAACAGTAGAAAATGAAGGATAGCGGCGGTATAGTACATAGAAGCAGAATAGTACACGGTACATTTTACCAGGAGCGATTAAAGGAATACCATTGCAAATTTTCGTGGATTATTAAATCACTTGCGACGTGTACAATTTTCTGGTAAGTCTGTTCTAAAATAGAACTTACTTGGGTGTATGTATCGTTGAGGCGAACAGCTGTATGCGAAACGTTAGTTACGATGTTATGCATTACTGCTTCTTTGTGGGGGATAATTGAGAGGTCTAAGGAAACAGATGCTATTACACTTTAGTTCCAGTCCAGGTAGTGCAAACCTGGGACAAATTCTGTAAAGAGAGTACTCGGTAATAGCTGTATTGATTCCAGCCTGTCGGTATAACTTTCGCTCCTTAGAAACACTGGACTGCTTGAAGGCCAGAGCGCGTGAAATAATCGTGAGATAACTTAAGAAACATAGGAAAGAAATTTCTTTTTTGCTAGCAAAGTCGGGCGATAGATGGCGAAGAAAATCACCGTTCCTCATATCATAGAAGCAAGCCTATTATTTTACCACATTTTCTATCACAATACTATCAAAATTTAATTCTTACACAATTCTACCACAATTTAATTCTCGCACAATTTCGACTGCCTATGCAAATAATATTAAACAAAAGATGTTGCGCTTGTTGCGCGTAACTTTGCATACGACTACACGTACAAATCAAGAGTGCAAACACGAGAATGGTTTAGACGGCACGAAAGCGAAAGCAACATTAATAATTCGTTTACACAACATTTATCAACTATCCAAATTAATTTTTCCTCGCTGCATGTTTCACCGATTTCTTTCCACGAACCGTAGTAACGCATACCTTCATAGCTTCACGTCGCCAAAATCATTCCCCCATAAATACTTCGTTCACACCTCGCGTATTAAAGATAACTACAAAATCCGAGACAACAGCGAGCGAGGTTTTTACATTCTGTACTTCGAGCTTCGTATCTTCCCTCTTCGCTACATCTCCGCAAACAGATCGTCTAGAAAACGGTGCATGGATCGAGGACAACTTTACGCGGGGGGGGCGCGACTCGATAGCCGGGCGGCGTTCCTTGCAAAGCGTAAAAAAGGGCTCGTAAAAAACGGGAAGCTTCCGTTGGAATTTCCAATTTTCCCTTATCGTTGGTTCGTCGGTCGACTATTACTCCTTCGAAGAAATCCGTTCAGCTGCATGCCGTGTCGACGTGCACGCTCCACGGCTCGTCCGTACCTGCATTACGAGGATGTCGTGACGTTTGCCCGGTTGCAACTGTGTCAAAGAAAAAGAAAAAGAAACAGAGTTCTTAGACGGGTAAATAAATGCAGTGATCCGATCTCGCTTTAATAACCAACCCGAATGAACACCTCGCTAAATGACTTCGCACACGTTCCTTACCACTCTGTCGCCTAAGATTGATCCCTTTAGCTTTGGAACTTTTCGCAAAACTTGCAGAACGTAGAATTGGAACAACGTTTAATTAAATTAAGAAATGAGGTAGTCTTGTTATTGTACGAACTGAGGGCTAAACAGTTAAATATCTCTTTTCAATTTTCGTAACTGTCCATTCTAAACCACGTCCCGAAGAAATAAACTAATGCAGTTTCTATTCATTCTACGATAGAATGTCCCTCAGAAGCGCGTAAAAATTGCACGTCAGACCGTTCTACGGAGCAGAGAAGCTCTCCCCTAAAGATGCCAAAGTCCAAAACTGCCAGATCTCCGCCTAGAAGAGAAGTGAAAATGCAAAAATCGTATCTCTGCGCCGCCCACTCCGGAGTATACCCCAGGCCTGAATCGTTCGTACGGTACGATCACGAGTGCGGGTGCAAAGAAGGTGCACGGACCAGCGTGTATACAAGATCCCGTACACGAGCGTTGCGCGGGGGTAAAGCGGCGCACGGTACATTCTTCGGGTACACGCATCGAGCAGGTTCATAATCACCTGGCTGCGCACATACATATCGAGCGACGCGAGTTAGGCCGTTTCTCTCTGCTTTATAACCAGTTTCGTGTAACCACCAGGGGCGGTGTAAACGTGGTTGGTGCGCCTGGCTGCGGTGGACTGCCTCCAGAGTGGTCCACGGCGTGTATTCACGGCTACAAGAGTGCACCGTCGTTCTTAGACTCCGGAATATATTATGTGCACTGTGTATCCCCGGCACAATGCCTTCTGCGGGGTATAATGCGCGTACACGATACAATCGAGCGAGCCTACGTCCGGTATATTCAGTGTCATACGTATACCAGATTGTTAATATAACGCGATCCCCGCTTCTGCCGTCTGGGCTGCGCTCGCCATTTTTATCATCCGCTTCTATCGTCAGAACGTCGAACGACGACGCCGGGCGTGTATTTCAGAAGCGTCCCTTTAAACCCCGCGCCCGCGACGAACGCAACACCTTCGCCCACGACGAACACTCGTGGAACGTGGCGGATATCTAAACGGGCGGCCGGTTATTTCGAGATCCTACGTTTTCACGCGAAACGCGCGCATTGTAGATCCTCGCTGGTGGGAGGGATCCGTCGGTGTTCCGAAATAGAAACAATGGGGAAAAATTGATGCGGCAATACACGTGGACGCGCAGGCTCGATGAACATTCGGGACCTTGGACGGACTATGGACATCGATACGGCGACGCGAGTTTGTAAACGGGAATGGTCAGAATGATCGATGGGTCCCCGCGAGGAACCGACGAAGAATGGAACGACGGGCCCATCGGGATTCGGTTCCCGAGATCTCCACAATTGTGGGCACTGACCAGTCGGCACTGCCGCCTCACGGACCCTTCCTATTATTCCTCGCTGCTCCCATGCTCCTTTTGTTCCTCGCTGGGGGGCCCAGGATCCCGCGTACGCATCACGAGCGTCCACGTGTAACCTGCTCGAAAGTCGGAAGACAAAACGCGTCGTCGAAGGGACGCGCCGACCCTTTCGAACATTCATTTCAATATATTGGTTTGCGAGGTGGACGGGGAGCTCGCAGAAACGTGCCAGCGCGTAGCGTCACAGGAAGCTGGTCGTTGATCTACGGCTACGATCTCATTTCCACTAATTGGCTGATAGGGACGCCCGATACGGACGATACCGGGCTACGTACGTACGCGGGTGCGCGTGCGCGATCGCCACAAAGGCCCCAAGTGCTGGGAAAGGTCGTGGAAAAAAAAAGGGCAAGCAAGGGGGCGTACTTGCATAGGAGCGCGTGCTGCTGCACGAGATTTTCAGAGGGCGAAGGAGAGAGCCCTTCGTTCGTGATCCTCGTGGTCCCTCGATCGCGGGAGTGTCTTAACACCACCGTTCCGTCGCTTCGTTTCCGTTCTTTTTTCTTCCCCTCTTGCTCGCCGGGGCCAGCAGCCTTTCATTCGTGAATTTCAGCCCATTCTGCGCGATATTCTTCGAGCGTGAGACACCGATAGGCGAGCGAATTGCAAACGGAAGTCGGAGGGCGTTGAGTGCGTGTCGAGGGCTCGGGATAAAGGGGTACATTGGAACGCGGGGAAGGGGAATTATTTCGAGACGTTTCGTTTGACGTTTGATTTTCAACATAGGCCTTTGTCCCTCCGTTTTGCCCCGTTGATGACTCTTTCTGGTGATTACTTTCCGCGGAAGGCGCAATCTCGATGGTTCGAGGAGGCGTGCTTTCAAATTGACGGTACGCTTTCGCGTTATTATTAGTATTATGATCAGCGTAAGGACAGCGACTTAATAAATGAAGGAAACGAATCCGCTTCTACAGAATGTTTAATTAATCATCAAGAAGACGTAATGGAGGGGAACATAGAATTGAAACTAATCTCTATTCCTCCATCATTGTAGATATATTTTTTGTTATTTCCTCTGGCTCTGTTGCCTTTCAAGCTCGTCAACCCATTCCCTTCCACTCGCGTCCCAAGATCCACACGAACCTTCTGAACTCTCTCGATGAAAGCCGACTGGCTGTAAGAAGGGCGGACAAAGGGGTACATAGGTAAGGAAACAGCGGTGGAAAGTGAATAGGTGACAAACACCTTGAAACTAGGTGGAGAAAGGGGAAAGTCCCTCCGTGACTAGACCGTTCTTAAAGGATAAGCTCGCGCGACGTTAATAGCTACTGCGCATGAAGTTCAATGAAGGGAAACGCATCCAGAGGCGAGTGGACTCTGAACGTATTTCTGCTGGATTTTGGGGAACTTCTCGAGAAACGGGTGTCAACTCTGTGGCAGGGTATGTCGGTCAAGCAGTGGTTCTGGGGTCGAAATGGCAAGTCTCGAAAGAGACAGCTTCTCGTACGATTAGGAGTACGTAGTCTACGTTCGAATACTAAATAATATATAACACTATATTCCACGAAGTTTACCACGATGACCCGGTGAAATTTCAGAAAATTACGCATAACGGAGGATCAGTGAAATCGCACGCTAGTGGCGGTCTGGTCGCATTGTGACTGTACGCCAAATTATCGTTAACAGAATGTAACAATAATCCAGTGAAATGTTGACCGACTACGTATGCTCGGAGTGTCGCGAGCCGGCGCCACGGATTTCGTCGGATACTCGAGGAAGAGGACGTGCCTGTGCATACTTCTCTCACCAGTCACTCAGCTAGTCGGCTAGGTCGATTTCACGACGTTCAACCGATCGATCAGACGTTCTCGTTCGCATGCAGCGCTTTCCTTGCACGTTGCCGTTTTATTTGCCGCGTGAAAGGTTAACCGCAGCCGTTTACGGTGACTTTTAATAACGGTGTGGCTAATCGTCGCATGACGCGGTACGTACCTGCTGTTGGTTGAAAATCAAAGAATCCTGCCGCGTATTACTAGTCACTGGTTCTAGATTAATGTGTCTGCTATCGATTATGCTAGTAGAGTTGAAGTATGCGTTTGATCGCGGAATTGCCCAATGTGGTTGCAAGGGGTAGATTCAGTTCTCATTTGTAACCCGCTCGATGTTGCGTTTATGCAGGAGGTGTTAGAATGAATATAAAACATATTTATAGATCATTCGTACATGTACTATAAACTTATATTTTACTGTCAATAATTGTATAGCTATACAGGATCAATGTTTCACCGTCACTGCAGTAAAATCTCCAATTTGATTCATGTTCATTACGATTGTCCAAATAATCTGTGAAATGTTCGCACACCTATTCCGAGATAATCCGTACGATAAACTTCAGAATCATGTGTTCGGTAAAAGCAGGGTATTTGTAGCCTTATAGGCAATGCTTGACGGAGTCATACACATGTGCGCAGAATAAAGCGATTGAAGAAATTTATAAATTCTTATCCACCCTGAACATCGACAGACCATCAGATATGTTTGACAATCGATTCTTTCAATTTATTTTTCTTTCTCGGCTGCCTTAACTTTTGTTGTTATTTTTAAATTCGATTCGCACGAAGAACTCCTCGATTTGTATCATGCCTTGCTCAAGATCATTCCCAGTGGCCGATCCATCATGTTTGAAGCGAAAGATCGATGTTGGTGCAGATCGCGAACCGACATTAGCGGTCGCGGTCGTTTTGTTGCCGGGTTTTCTTCTGAATATGTACTCGCCGCGGTTACACTAGCGCCGGCAGTTGTCATAATTATACGGTTGCGAGTTAAGAGTGACTAATAGTTTCGCGACGGCGACTAAAAATCGGCTTTGATCGGCGTCCCGACGCCACGCTGCGTTGTAATATTCCATTCTCGTGGCGAACTATTAATTTGCGGACGCTGCTTGGATCTGATGAGAAAAGTGCAGTACCGAACAGGCGTAATTCACTTTTAGCTTTTAAAAGTTTTTATTTACCCTGTCTCGATTTGTACAGCATTTAGCTAAATGGGGTCAGAAGCGAATTTTCGGGGGGTTAGATGTCGGCGGCTGATTTTATTCGGATGTACGAGAGATGATTTTCAAGTGAAACTCTTATTTTATTTACAGGTAACAGATTTTTTGGAATAAAATTGAACTCCGTTACTTTATCCGAACTCGTTTAGAAATATTTTCTAGGTATTCCTTATGTTGTGTCTTGTCTCTCAGTTTTTTTTTAGATGAAAATCATTTTCCTCGGCGGAAAATACGAATCCGCTTTCGTTCTTTCCGTTTTAAATGTATTTAGTAATAGTTATTAATGTCATGACGAAGATGCGTCAATTAAGCGGCGACTAATTAGATAATTCTACTTAATAAAATTGCTGAATATAGTGTTGTATATTATTTAAGTATGATGCTTGACATTTTACATTGAGCCAGTATTTAGCACAAAAGAAATTAATACATTGCACACTTATTCTTCCTTTGGAGTTCACGTTTATATTCCGGAAAAGTTTCGTTGGTTGCCTTTGTTTTTTTTTTTACCGAGAGTTCGTGAATTTATATCCACGTTTACGATGAACAATTTCGGTGCGATTCATTTCTCGTACGATTCAATTGCCGGCGCGTATTTTTGCTTATACAATTCGAGTTGTTTCCATTCGAGCGGTGCAAAACGTGGCCATAGTGCCGACGAAACGAACCTTTTTCGTATTTCATTTCCGCCAGCTGATTTGCCTTTTCATCGAATTACTTTCTGATAATACGTCGCAATGAAAGCACGAACTGGACAAATAAATAAAAAATGTCGCCCGCCTCTATCGCACCTGTAATGCAATAATTCAGGTATCTTGAATAGAGGATATGGAAAATCCAGTTTGTCTGCGATAAATTATTTCGATATTAACCGAATGTTCAATAAACTCAAGGTAGACGTTCTATTCCTTAACTTCCCCTAAATAAATGCCTATTCATTTTTAATTCGGTGCAAAGTTCTAATGGCACTGATTGGGAAAGCGTTCAAAGTGTTATCACGTTCTGTTCTGTGCTCGCAATTTCGCCGCGTCCGCCTCGCTCGATGCAAATCAGTAAGAAATAACTGGGGCCGCGAAGAGTCGAGGTAATGGTTTCTGGAACGTGTTGCCACGATACTAGCCGACAGGTTAACTCAATTATATGATGTCAAAGGACAGCCGTGTACAGACCTAATTAGATTTTTCAGTAAACCGATTTACTTCAGCTGCAGGTTAGTAGGTGTACATAAGTGTGCCGGGTCACGGAGGTTGCCTCGCGTTCAATGAAGAAACGCTCGCAATCTCTTGATTGTTCCAATTCCAATATTTACCATACAAATCGTCGCCCCTTTATTTGCTACGCTTCCTCGTGCACTCCCGTACGCGCGTCCCCAAGCACGTAGTATGTTTAACCAAAAAAACGAGTTTACTGAATCAAGCGCACTGTTCTTTAATGCAATGCCAATCGAATCAGGGAATTAACATTTCATTGCTACGATTTGTGGAATTTTAGAAAGTTTAGCTAAACGCGCTAAAAGAAATTGAACGTAATAACGATGTATTTTATTACAAAAACAGTAGAAATATCACCGCGGAACTACTGTCCTTATCAAACTATCCAAACTCGCCATCTGTTCAGTCCTTTCGGTCGATTTCTCGTCTTTCAACGAACACAATAAGCGTTTCTCGAGAAGAGGAATGGGTTCACTCGTAGTCACGATAAAGCGGATAAACGCGATTACCTCACCCCGGGCTGTGCAGTAAGCTAAACAGTGTCGATATTCACGTGACGACCCCCCCCCCCCCCGTAAACCATGGGGGATGTCGTAAGGCGTCGCGACGCGTCGATGTTGTTTCGGGGCCTGAACGTCTACGTCGATAGTCCCGTGACGCGAGGCGTCCCCGATGGTCGGTTGCGTTTCAATTTGCCGATTTCCAAAGCTCCTACGGATCGAGCCGGCTGATCTCTGGAAAATTGGATACGTGATGGGACTTCCCCGGATTCACGGGAAGTTTACGAGCGATCCTTGAATCTTTACTGTCTGGCTGTGAGCGGTTCGACCTGCGCCTTGAACGTTATTCTTCTTCGTTCTTGCTGGGAACGGACGGGAATCGTGGGCCAACGAGCGTAATCAGTCGGGAAACATTCCCCGATCTCTGGATAGAGTTTCGCGCCGGTATTCGGTCCGGGCACGGTCCGATGAACAGTTTGTTTCTCTGCCGCGATTGAAGTTAAATGTTTCTGGGCAAATTGAACGACGCGCCGTGAACGGAGTATAAAGGCCGCGTGATTTACGCTGCGCTAAATTTAGAGAAGAATTCGGGTATCCCGGGGGATTATATTCATGGTCAGCTGCAGTTACGTGGCTCGGGATTTCGCGGACGTTCCTTTATTAAATTGATATAATAAAGTACAGTTTTCGCGGAAGAACGAGGATTTATTTCCTTCCGCGGTATTAGCATGATATGGGGACTATAATTTCGAAGCGAAACGAAATTATAGGACGAAATGGTTAGCAGAATTCCGGTAACGCTATTTTCATGCAATTTGAATTTCTATTGAAACCGAGATCATTCTCCTGTTGGCCCATTCTTAGCGGAGCTTCGTTTTAAATAAAAGCATGAGCTCCGAATTGAAATTGCCACCACACGGAGGAGATATTTGCCCGAGCAGATAAATATTCTACTTACAAATATAGAGCGTATTCGTATATACGTTTGCGGCGTAGATATAATATTATCAGGAATACTCCCTCTTCGAAAGATTAATATCTGCCCCACGAAGCTCGGAAGCCAAACGGGAACGCCAACTGTTTTAATCGCCCTTACCTCAACCCCCAGCACAGTGTCACAAAGGGATTCTACGATCTCAAATAACGCAAGGATATACGAAAACGCTAAACGATCGCGAATCCTCCTCGAACGTAATCAGAGGAAGTCTATCTGAGGTATAAGTCACAATTGTACCCCTCTATTAAATTCCAAGAATTCAAAGAATTCCAAGACCAACAACCCCCAGAAGGAATGAACGAACCCCCAACATCGTTTCGTACACTCGAGGCACATAATCTGGTACAGACAGTCGCAGCCGATTTCATTGAATTTCACGAGTCCTCTCAAATAACCGCGCAATCGACACGAAACGGCCGTCTGCAATTTCATCCTAATCTTCTCACGAGTTTTCGAAACGCGTTTCGTCCCGTCTAATCAGATTAGACCCGGTTTATCATGAAGCTGTGTGCACGTATGCGTATGTTCGTTCCCTTTTGAACCGTTTCGCTACGGGGCCGCGACGTACGAGTTCCAAAGATGAGATTGAAGGAAGAATATTAATTGCCCGTCGTCTACCTGTTTCTTCGGAGCTAGCGAATATTTAACGCCTCGGAGTAATACACGGTCTTGGGTTAGACGAGACGGAACGTTCTTAATGACTGCAGCCGCATAGACATATTCGCGTTCTCTCGCAGGTTGGCTCGCGTTGGCCTCGTATTCGGGTCATTTAGTTGGCTGCTTTCTCGCTTCGTCTACGTTCAGCATAGTAAGCTCTAATATTTCTCGATCTAAGCCTCATTCGCCGGAGGGTAATTATATAAATTCCTTTTATTTCTCGACGCGCATAATCTCCGGGCACTTCAACATAGCGCATGCGGCGCATCGTTAACATTTCCATATTCCTATAAAAATAGGCGGACATTATTATTACTTGTTTGTTTTGTTTCGCGCGTCAGCTTTCTAGCCATTAGCGGGGCCACAATAAAATATCGTACACACGGGTAACTAACTTACATTTTATTTCTTATTACAGCCAGTATGTGCGTAGACGTGATTTGCCTACACCACTGGATATTAATACAATCGAATGCAACTCCGCGACTAATTAACCTGTTTGCAAATAATGCGAACTGTTATTTTAGAAGAGCGCAACGAAGCTGATGGTGCTTCTTGAAGATGCGTCAGAAGTGTGAACCGTGTTTCCTCGTTGTCTCAATCTTCATCCAACTCTTTGCACAATTTATCGCGGAAGTTTTTTCTTTTGGGTATATAATCAGAAAGGGTCACGGAGACGGTGCATCACCTTTGCCTCGCCCTTATTTCTCTGCATCCCTTCCCTTCGTCTTCGTTCTGGTTCAGCCTCTGTCCGGTCACTGAAGTAAGTACTTACTTACACAGTTCTCGGTTCTCTTATTCCGCCGCGTTCGGCTGGATGGTTCGTCGCCTTGCTCCGTCTCGTTTTATCCCTCATCGCGAGATTTATTCGCGACCCTGCCGAGCGGATATCTACGAGCAAAGGAAGTCCTTTATTTCTGCGGCAAGGCGTGTCATGCGCGCACGTGAATGCAGCCTCAATGTCCCTGTGGGACACGTTTGTGTTCCAGCGGATACGAGAATGCAGAGCACAATCGATTCAGCGGCTCACTTTCTTTCATCCCGTTCGATTTACTCGATCTCTGTACCGTTTAATCGTTGCCCCCACGGCGAGCCGTTTGGTACGTTCGGTTTAACGAGGTTGTAATCGCCGTTGCATTTAAATTTTCTACTGGGACGAATTTATACGCACTCCGATAGTTCGTCCCCTGGCAATTTGAACGTAACATTTCGACGAGATTCGTACACGAAACGCATACATTTCTCGCAACTTAAACGTTTCGTTTCGTCGAATCTCTCACCTCTAGCTTAAGCCACCAAAATGACGAATAAATCTGATGCTCGGCCGTTTCCTATATTTTCCGTTCACAACTCTGTCGCCGTGCCATTCTGAACACCAATTTGATCGAACATACTTTACCTTGTAACGCGTTACATCCTTCCACTGTCAGTTCGTTGTTTTGTCAAGTGCGGCGCGTTAAATCGCCACCGAGCAGAGAGCACCTGCTTTCACCGCGTGACGAGACTCGGCCACCGTTTATTCCTAGTTACGCCAAGCGGATTGGCATGAATGAAGGAAGCGTTCCATTCCTCGCCAACTGCGAGGCATGCACGTATGAATGCGAATTTGCATTCCACCGTCGAGAGCGTTTCTATCAGTCGGCGCTGAAGCTGCTTTCAATTACCGACTCTACGAATCTTCCTTCCGCTTTTGGGGGCTTCGTTTTCCTTCTACTTTGATCCATTCTGTACCCGCGGACGTTCGCTCGTTTCACGGTTACAGCGATTACTTAGCGCGTCGCGTTAAAAGGGAGGAACTTCCATTGGGGGGGGGGGGGGAAGTGGTGTACTTTTGTGTTAAGAGAGATGTGGGTAAGAGGCGATGTCGAGGCAGGTCGAACGTATGATTGAAAAAGTTAAATTTGTTCTGAGGACGAAATACCTAGGCACGGTTTACTTCTTTAATTTGTTCCCTCCCGAGAGATTTCTTTTCAATGAGATCGCTGGCTGAAAGTGGCAAGAAGTTGGCCGAAGTTGCCCGGCTTTGTGGCACTCGGGTTTGCGAAATGTTATGAATTTACTTGAACAGTTAAATATGAAACGATCCAACTTGGTTAGCTGCGGGGAACAACTATCGGTAGTCTTTCGTGGCCATCGGTAGGTCTAATACGACTTTCATCCCGATTTTCTGAATAGATTCGCAGAATGTTTTATTCGGTTACTTCGTTTACATTGGAACGAGAGGAATTTCATTGCAGAACTTTTTTCGCGCAAAGTAAAGCGCAAATTCATAATGTCCTTAGCGGTGGCAAGGGGGATAACGTAACGTTTATTCGCATACCGTAAGTGAAATAATGTTTATAAAGTATACGATTCAGTTGCGTTTCATTTGATTTACGAAAATGGTAGGATTGCGTGGCAACTGGATTACGGTCGTCCATTAATCGTAAATGCCAACATTCTCATACGTCCGTTACAATGATCTTGCGAAGTTAATGCATCGAGAGTAAGAAAAAGGTACTGGACAAAATTGATGCACGATGGTGTCCTGTTTTATGAAGTCGACTCTCCCCGATTGACTGGAACTTTCAAGGAAAGTGCAACAATTCCACAAGAATGTTCCGAACGGCGCAAGAACGTCGATGAATACATACTTTTAACGCTTCTAACCGTAACGACGTATACAATTCCAGGCATGACGGTGAACGATTTAACAAAAGTGCCTTTCGCCTCACCGTCTTCGGCATTACAATATTACAACGGCGGGCAGCGGTGTTCGCGGTCCAAAATCATTTGTGAAATCGTTTATTCACGCGACTTCTTGCTCCTGTAAATTAATCGCAGTTCACGGTCACCCATTCGTCCGTTCGTGTTCTTGCGCAATCACGGACGATCAAGCTCGTTGAACAATGATAATCGTTTAAAGCGGAATGAAATTAGAATGTTTAAAGCTTGCCCTCGTTGTACCACACGCACAGTTGTATCATTAAGCTTAATAGGTAGGTAAAACTTATCCCTCGTTTAGAATTAAATCCCATGCCGGCGGAGTGTTGCAAATGCAAATATCTACATTGAATCGCGTATGCGAAATTCTGGTAAGCATGAGATTATTACGAACGAGACGACGATAGTTCTGCGTGAATATAGTTTATTAGAATATTGTTTGTAGAATATCCAGCAGAACTGAGTTATTTTCTATAATATACCGGGATACAAAGTTGCGCTAACGGTATAATGTGCACGGTCATCTGTCAGGTACTTAGATACATATCGTCTGATAACATTGCAGAGATCCGCGGTTTCTTCTGGAAACGTGGATCGACATCAGGTGCGCGATAATCGTTTAACGGTATTCGCACAATATACAGGTAGAATACTTTTCTCTAGGTGTTTCTTCAATAGTGAATCACGTGTAGCACGTGTCGCATAATGGGGCAAATATTTGGTACCTACATTAATGGTGAAAAAGCGATCTGAAACATTAAAAGAAAAAAGAAAAAACCACCTCGCGAGGCAACGAAAGGCACGAATTAGTTGAATGCACAAAATTTATTTACGGTATTCCAGCTTCGTATACAAAATTTCACAGCAGAAACTTAGCAATTTAAATTACTCGGCAAATTATACGAAAATTCGTGTACGTATAAATGTTGCGGGCCGTGTCCGAAAAGAAAAACGCGGAAATGCGAAGGAAGCAGCTTGTCTACGTGGGCAAACGCGGACACGTGTACGTTTCAAGCCGTGCCAGTAGCGTGTCCTGCGGAATTAATGAACTAACTAGCGAGCACAATGGACGGCAGAATGCAGAGTATTTGCTCGCTTATGATGCTAATGCTGCCTCTTTACTTTGCATGACAATTACCTTGCCTAACTCTAGCCCCCCCACGGGGGTAGTATATTGCTCGTTTCATATCACAACTCGCCTACGCTGCTATCTCGGCTAGGGTCCCTATTCCCAACCCTGGGGCTTCCTTAGTATATGTATATATTAACCTTTGCGGTGTATGCGTACATCGAGTTAGTCTTTTCTTCATCTAATTCTTATTCTCATCTTCGCAAAATGCGTCCCCTACAGAGACAGAAAAGTTCTTCCGTCATTTTTACGCTCTTTTTTGCATTTCTATCATTCTTCGATTCCGAATTCGACGCTCGATTTTGTCTCGAGGTTATTCATTTACGAGTAATTGATCCGCTCAAGTTGGTTGAAGTTTAATGAATTCAACGAATGAGCATATTCACAATTTTTCCATTAATTGCAAGTCCACATATTTTCTTTCACTTCTTTATTTTCACTCAGTTCGTGAAAAATCAGCTTGGACATTTTCGAGTGTTTCGTTAGACGCGCGACTAGAGTGAATTCTAATTAATTTTAAATTAACCGAACAATAGATTGTACATCTTACGGGAACGTTGCTAACAATAAGTAAGAGTCCCTCGCGTACAGAAGATGTCGAGATTTCTATCCTTATATGTACAATTTTAATTTTCCATGGGCATTACTGTTAATTGCTGGGCCATGCAATTACACTTAAAGAAAACCGCAGCGCCGCAAGGGATAAGTTTCTTCTCTCGACTCGCGTGTATTTGCACGCGCAAATGTCTGCACAGAGAAACGAGGCACGGTCCCGCGAAACAAATTGGAGGACGGTTTTGAAACGATAAAAAACAAATCTGTTCTACTGTATCATCTGAATGTCTAATAGTGCGAAGGGGTCGTAATATTGGCGCCCAGGTGATGGCACGATTTCAACTTCACGAAAAATGTATAGACAACACGATCAACGACGAAACTCGTTGTTCGCGAATCGGAAAAGTGATTCGCAGAATACACCAGAGAAAAGTTGCAAAGCGGCTTACACGTCGCGTCGTGCCGGAACTAATTGCGAACGAGCGTCAGCGATGAGAGAGAGAAAGAGAGAGAGAGAGAGGGAGGGAGCAGATAACGTTTGAAAGGAACTGGGTCGTTAGCCCGGGTTTAATGATTGCCGAAGGACGAGGGCCAGAAGTATCTTGCGAAGGACGAACGTCGAACGTCCTTTTATTCTTTCGAACGGACGGACGAACGACCTCCGAGCGAATCGATAATCCGGCCCGATATGTCCTGGCCAGGGCGGAGGGGGAAAAAAAAGCGAAGAGAAGACCGGACAGAAGACGAAGAAAGGGGTAATGAAGGACGGAGTGGAGAGGCGAATCGAGAGAATCGTCTGTACCGGTAAGCAAAACCGACGAGAGAATGCGATATTGGTCGATCGTTAAACTCGACTAGAGCGATCGAACGAGTAGGAAGAGGGTGGACTACTCTGAGAGATTCGATCGACGGGCATAATTCGTGATTCGACGTTTTGCTCATCCCGTGACCGCGATCCCTCAGATTAAACGGGGTCTTCTAAGAATACAGAACGCGAAACAATTTCGAGTCCTTTAGGTCCCAGTATAGAAGTTGCATTCGAACTGTCTGTTTTGAGGAACATTTTTCGAAGCGGACAATTTGCATATCTATGCGCACAGCTCACTTATTGTTAGCAAGCTCGGGTATAATTATAGACACAGTTAAATAATCATCGCAACTGCGTACGAATAATTGTGGGCGATTACTTGCTTCAGAAAATGATGTTCCGCATAAAAATTATATTACTATATCAGTAAATTTGCTTCCACGGTCGATATATCGAGCTTGGATTACATTCACCTATATTTCCGATAATAATTATCGCATAATTGAAAAATCGATTCAGCAAAATGCGAAAGTTTCGTCGCGTGATTCTGTACAACGTTTTCGTCCAGCTCAGCGGCAGTCATAGCTTAAATCGAATCGATCGTTGATGAGAATCGATCCCGACGTTCGAACACCGAACGTTCGCAGTTGACTCTGCGACCGCCCAGGGCAACGACTACCTTATCTTTTATTTCGTGGCGAAATTGTAAAGGCCGGTCGCATCTCGAAGATGGTGGATCCGATACAGTCGCACGTTTACGGCCACGCATAATTGATGGGCTCGATACTCGGGGCGACTCGCGATTTTAATGCACCAGGAGCAAGGATGGAACACCCTGTGCACCGTTTCGTTCGGCTGCAAGGGACGGACGCGACGATTAATGCAACCCCGTTGTCGAGGGGTGTAATCGTTCCGCTTGACTTTAGGTAAAGATAGTAGCGTCGCGAATCATCTCGCCGAGATTTTTCTTTGATCAATCGGCCCGGTGATTCGGGCGGCCTTTGAATTCGGCCTGAAACTATCTTTATCGAAATAGCAGGTACCTTTTCACCGAGGGAAATGTATTGAACGGTTTGACCAGTTGCGATTGGTGTATTGGTATATTCAGACATCAATTTCATTTATATTAATGAGTAGCATTAATTTGAGCGATTTTAATCGGCAGTATTAATTTCGTTTAGCTTGTTCCATTGTAATAATTAACGACAGCGTGCGGGGAATCGATTGGACCTGGTTTTCCGTGGAAATAGGTACTTGTTGCCCGTTTAGATGGATCATGTTTGTCTTAGAATATATCAGATTCGAAGGTAGCGTCTTACCTTTCCACAATGTTCGCCTATTTGTTGTATTCTCGTCCGATCTTCCCGAGCGGAGCCTACAATCGACTTCCCCTTTCCTTGATCTTTCTCCTTTATCCAATTTGGCCCCTGCTAGATATTTGAACGTTCAGCGAATTAGTCGAAACGCACAGAGACCCGCCTTGCTTTCGTAAACTTCGACAGTTCCTGGCTGGTAGGTTTCGTGGAGAATTTTCTAGCCATTCGACGCGGATGCAACAAGCTTCGAAACGAAGGCAAATCGCCTATGCTGGCTGCATAAAGATTTTCGAAAATTCCTAGCTTTCTTTTATGCATATTAATGACCCCGTGGCTCCTCCGTTGAAATTGCAGAGAAAGTAACACGTCGAGTGCCCGAATTTCACGCCTTCGCGTTTTGCATATACATAGTGATGCATCGCCGGTTTGCCATTAATGTGCACAAAATTGTATAAAATAAAACCGATGGATATCGCGACGAGATTTCTTCGAAATTTGTTGTTGCCGATAAATCTGTAGTTTTCGAACTGTTTCGGAGCACCTAGGTATGAAAGTTTCTTACCACGTTACCCTTGATGCACTTTCTTGAGTACGCAGCCGGTGTTTGCTCAAACGCAGGCCGAATTTATGGTTTCCCTCAAGGTTTTTCGATGAGATTACACACGCTCTGGCGAAAGGTTTCGTAATCGATAACACGTTTGCACCCCGTACATATGTATTCTTCTAAATACACGTTCAGAATTTTGTCGCGCGGTTATAATTAGCGATTGATTTTTATCAATCACTGTTGGCCAGCTGTGGATTTCATTGTGGAATGAATTGAATGGGACTTGCTAGAAAAACGCACGCTTAAAAAGTTATTCGATTGAAATGAATCGGAGCTCCATCGTGCGTCAACTTCCTGCGATAAACGATATCAAGTATTATATCTGCTGTAGCCCAATCAATTGCACACGCGTGGGAGCAATGTAGTATATTCAATGAATTTTCAACGAAAACAAAACAAAAACGAGTACGACGGAAACGGCAAGAATCGTTTCAGCTAACATTAGAATAATAATAATTTCATAGCAATGCTATCGTAAATTATAGTAATATTGAAGTATGCTACGGTATAAATTGAGTCAACTTAAATTAGACATATGTCGTCGCATTTAAATGTGCAAAGATTAAATCGACACAGTTCTCTTTCGTCAATTTTACGAAATAACAAAGATAACAGCGGTTAATACATCATCTGGTATTAGCTTAATCTCGCAATATACGTCACCGTAAACGATTCTCTTATTATTCACAAAAATTAATACAATCGTTCTTCAATTACCGATTCGATGTTCCCCATCGAGCCACAATCGATCCATCAACATAATCGGACAAATCGCAATCGCGTCCATCCAGCAAGTCTTGCGTGCCTCACCGAAGCGAACAATTTCATCGAATCGCGGCCCAATGGAAAAACTTGCCGCCCTGATCGATCTCCGCCGATTCTCCATGGCAAATTTCTGTACCGTAATGACCAATTTAATTTACCGCGCACGTTGCCGGCGCGCGATCAGCATGACGCGAAACTCGATGCGAACTCGTGTTCCCTTTTCTATTCGCCCACGAATCGATTTGTCTCGTATCTGTTCGCTGGCACGTTAGATCTGGCTAATTAGGAATAACGAACGCGGGTCCGGTTAACGGTTTCATTCACACGCGCGTCCCAGCGCGCTTTTCAATCGACTCCTTCTCTAATTGTTTAACATTACGCCGGACGCTAACGAGTCCACCGTAAGTTGAATAAATCGCGTTACACGTATATACGTATTGCACGAGCCTCCCGGACCGCCTCTTCTACGTGCCCCTAGCCCACTTGGATTTCCTTTTCTTGTCCCTCAATGCCGAGTGCCATTCGCTGGATCCTCGAAAGCGACACGTCGTGCCTGATGAATGACGATTTTCGCGTGAGCAATAATGGTGGGCTCTTTGGTGGAGTGGTCTGTGAGAAAAATTCAAAGAGGTTTTGATTTGTGACGAAATGGAAGGGGGCGGAGTGGATTTCTAGCACTCTTTAAGGCAGTCGCTCTCGTATGTCAGCAGTTGCGCGGATTGTTTCTTTCCTTTTCGTGTCGCCCGCGGTTTAGACGGGTTTAGCGAAGCCCGCTGTAGCGGACTGTATAATTGTTTTCCCGGTGCCAATTATTGAACGTCCGATGAAAGTGCTCTCAGTTAACTCCTCGTTTTACGCGCGCCAGTGTGTGTCAACTATTCAGTGTCTTATTGTTACTGCAATTGGTTAGAATATGCACGGCTGTAGTGGATATTCGTATATGTAAACAGGGGAAATGAACATTTTTCGGTAACGGTGCATGAGCCAATTTGTTGAAATTAACCTGGACTATATTTTATCGTTCTCACAGTATTCTTTTGCGTCTCCGAACGAGACAATTTAACAGAAAACCTATTTCCCCCGTAATGGAAGTGTTCCGCGCGAAGATAACTAGAGGCCAGGAGAACAATGTTCGTTCGGGAAAAAAGTGGGAACACTTCCAAACGAAAATAGAGAGAACTGGGACAAGATTTTCCTATATATTGTTAGGCATTAGATGCGGGTGAGCGATATCGAAAAAAAATTCGTTCTCCAGACAACCTCTGGTGGTTTGATTTATGTCAGCTCGAAGGCGCTGTCGTGTCATTGTTACGCTTCACAATCTGGGGAACGATATTGCATTATCCGCGAGATAAGGTCTTGTAATTATTTCACGGAACGTCGTGGTTTTCGGACCACACGTGTATAGGTGTACGCGCAAGCGAGCACGTTTCCATTGTTCCCCAATGGGCTGCCTGATTCTAATTTGATCTTGTTTTCAACAATGAATGAAAACAATGCCGCAAAGCGGCGTAATTCCATCCGATGATAACGGTTCTATTAAAACGAGCATTTTCTAATTACCGCGTTGTGTGCCGTGCAGATAGAGCCGGTGCATACCGGACGCGTATTATAAATAAAGGAAATTGTCCGCTGACGCTTTCAGGATACTGTAAAATCCACGGCTGAACTACGAAGAACGCGAGGATTTCTTGCCCTCCAGTCTTGCGAACTGCTTTTTAATTATGCTTCAATTTCCAGCGTTCGTCGACGAAGTACGTTCTTGTTTTTGGTCATTTCTCCGAGACAAGTTAATGTCGAATATTTTTTTGGGGGTTTCATCTTGACAATCATTTACAGTGTCTTATTTTGTTAACAATTTTTCGGGATTCATCTTGACACTCATTTACAGTGTTTCATTTTGTTAACAAGGTATTGCAAGTATTGGGCCAGTGGCTCTTTTGTATGTTCATCTACCTAATTTTGGTAAATTGAAAAGATACTCGATGAAGTATCCAATACCTATGACCCATTACATTAAATCATTTATTCGATTACTGATTATGATTCGAATTTCACGCTGTCCGTAACTTTCAGTACGATTTCCATCAATCGCAATCAACTTCATTATCACGCGCATATATCGTTCTGCGTTCAATGCTCACGCATAACATACACATGTAACGTCGTCGCTAAAATTTCGGAGCCGAAATTTGTGTAACAATCTCTAACTTATCTATGTAACCACTTGCGCGGTACCAGCTACGCTTTACCGTCGGTTTCGTTAAATCGAGATCAATTTTCAGTCGTCGTGTGTCGACTCCCTTACACTTTCGTCTCGCACACGTGTCAGCGAATTCTTCGCCACGGTGTCACCGTTCCGTTTAGTCATTTCGACCGTGATCAAACAATTCGCCGCGTTCCACATTTCAATCCAGTCCATTGTCGCGAAACGAAACGACCGGCTGCAACTTTTCTGGCCGCATACTTTTCCGGCCGCACACCGCAACGTGTAATTTGTCGCGAACCTTCTGGCCCGATGTTATGCAAGGATCGCCGTAATGACTCGGATAGGCACGGCTCGCCTTGAACCGTGCACGCTTCTAAGGGTTTAGGGGTCAAACGCTTCTTCTAGAGCGAGAGAATATGAGGCGTGCCCCCTTCGGTTGCAATTCAGAGGCCAGTTCTGACGATCAGATTTCCGATTCATTTTCTCTCATTGCGATCGTGATTACGAGCCATTTCGCGTCGTCCGGGTCGCCCTTTTTTCCACCCTTGGAGAAAGTGTAGAAGTGAGGTGGACATCGTTGAAAGATTTGTCGCCGGAATTTTGCCGGAAAATTTCTCAATCGGACGGGAATAATCCGTTGCTCGTTTAATGATAATACCGTATGTAAAGCACCGTATTGCAAGCAGACAGTGAAGCAAAACGATGTAGATGTTTGTTCGATTCGATCGCAATAATCTAAGTGACTAGTACGCGTTAATTTATCGATCTGATCTACGTGCAGGCTTTTATAACGCGGCCTTCGGATATCGATTAAACGACTCTAGAAAATAACGGCAGACTATAGACGGGTATTCGTGAGTTTATTTGCACTGAATGGGGGAACACTTGTCGAAAGCAGGGGGCCAATAATATCGGTGACAAATTAACTATAAGTAACATCACGATGTAATGTATTAATCAGTTCGATCGCCAAAGTGTGTGATGTATTTTTGAATACAGTTATTAATCGTTTAACAAACGATTGTATTACTCCAATGATGTACAATATCCCATGGAAAAAGAAAATAAAGCATTTATTATATCGAGAGTAAAATAATGTTAAATGTTAATAATGTTAATGTTAACGTTAACGTTGTATTCTTCTTCCTGAAACGCCTCGATTTGACGTCTTTCAAACAGTTTTAGTACTGCCTTAAGATTTACAATATCGTCTGCAAAAAAGGTACCCAAGCTTTTTTGCCACGGGGATTGGATTGTTTCCCTTCTGGAGCTCGTAAAGTTTGTAATCGTAAATAATTCGTTCATTACACGTTTTTACCTTTGTCCCGCAGATAAGAACAATGAAAGAAAATTCGTTTACATCTGCCAGTTTTGCACCCATGATAAAAGCAACAGCACTTTCTCGGCAAATATTTCCCTTCGACACTTTCGATGAGATAACATTTAATAAACTCTTTGCAATTTCGTTAAACGAATTTGCGCCGCTCGTTCATTCCTGTCAATGTATGCGGTCAAAGCAATTTCAAATGTCTTCGATGGTTTTCTGCTTTCGACGTGGCTTACCAAACTGCTGTCGGATGGAATGTTAGTTTCAGGAACAGGCTTACGCTTACACGGTTCTATTGATTCTATGTTTCAACGCAAACATTGATAAGGTCCCCCTAAAGAGTTCCTAACAAGGCAAACTATGATATTTGCGATACTTTTTGCCCGAACACGACATTAAAGACAAGTATGTGCCGAAACACTGCTGATATGTTGATGGTTCAGCGCTTGGTTAGATCGATGTTTGCATTAGATAGAGAGGCAAATACCATTCTTAGCTTTGAGTTTCAAGCGTGGTTATGGGTGTGAGTTTATTATTTAACGCTGCATTAATACTGCGTTAAAAAATGAACGTAATAAATAATTGTTTAGCTGCTTCATGGTTGCAATCACTGTTCCAATTTCAAAGTCTCTCGAACTTTTGAGAGTCAAGAATTTTCAGAATTTAGTTGAAAGCATGCATTTACATAATACTCTACTTCGTATATGCTATATCGAAATTATTCGACTGCGTATCACGATATCAACCATTTACTCTTACCCTTTGTAATAAATAATTCGTATATCAATTTTAATCAAAAAATGTTTTCTGTTTTAGGTAAGTACATACTTCAACCGTGGAATGTCCCCGAAGATTCCCGTGTTATATAGAAATTTGCTAATTAGTGCTGTGTCGATATGTAAGTCTTTCACCGTCATACATTTTAATTAATACAAATCGATACATCGATCTATTAAAATTTCAACGCCTCGCGAGGCATTCTGACTTCTTTAAATATTCGCAAAATTCGGTTCCCTTAAAATTTGCGCCCCAAGCGCAACGACTGGGATAACAATGTTAACCATCAGATGCACCGATGCTCCTTCTCGATCACGATTATCCATCGCGAATGCTGTCAACGAGAATCTGCCGGTCGGGAACGAAAGCTAGTTTTCTCTCTCCGCGTTGCTTTGCGAGGCTCGTAGAGCTCATGTAAATGAATAACATCGAAACCGCAGGGTCGTGCCGATGTTCCGCGTGTACCTATGCATTATGCCTGAGAATTGGGCCAGAGATCGTGAATGAAGCGATCAAACGAACCCCGGTTTCACTTCGATATTCATACGGTAACAACTTCCTTCTGCTCCTAATCTGACGGCCGATGTTAGTCTTCGCGGCTTGATCGCCCGATCGATTCAATCAAATTCCGGTGAAAGCGCACGATTCCTGTGTTTATTAATACACGCGGGGATTCCGAATGCATACGGGATGTCGGCGAGGGCCACGTCCGCGTTTGCGGAACGTGTTAAAACGCTGGTTTCGTGGGTGATAAGCAAGATTGTCGCTAGGTGACCGCGACGTGATAAAATGCTGATTTCGACAGATTCGGACGTTTCTCGGTTATAGAAGTTCTGTGTTGGAGGTGTTTTCACCTTAGATAGTTCATCGTTTGGAGAATTTGATTTTTAACGGATTTGAAAGGGTTGAACGTAGCGGCGCTTGTTGGTAGTTGATGTTTTTGTTTCGTTTCTCCGATTTGGAAGGTATTTAACGCGATATATCGTTAGCTGGGACACATTCACGCTACTTTTGGATCTGCATATTTTCAGTTTAGATGACTGGTTTTGGCCTGATTTCTGAATATTAATAACAGCACGAATATATCGTTAGATTGCGGTACTGTAGGGCAGAGTATTGAATCGTGTAAACATGATTAACAAATATATTGCTCGATATGATAATAATGCATTGGAACATTTGGCAGTACGTTAAACGGGGCGATGAAACGTTGAAACCTACGTAACTGTATGTTTGAGTCTTTCCACTAAATTAGTATGTATTATGTATAATTCATAAGCTATTATGTATAGCGTTCCAGTATTGAATTCATGCCTACTATAATTACACCACGCGAAAGTGCTAATTGTACGTCGGTGAAGTTTGTTTGGATCATGATGATGCATGATTGCCCTGGTGGTGGTGTATTTGCACGGGATAACTAGTTCAAATGTAACACAATGACGTTGAAGTTGAAGCAAATATGTATAGTGACATTTCATACGCGATGTTCCACTTAGCTTGAGCTCTTTCAACGCGTTTTCGAATAGAACCACCTAATTCGTCTATTAAGAACTAACCGTCGAACGATCTTAATTAAAAAATGTTTAATTTTCAAAACAGAGCAAGGAACATGTAGGAAATTGCAAAAATTACGCCAATAAATATTCAAGATAGTTCAGACAAATTCATCAATTACTCTTCCAAGAATCAGAAATACTTGAATGTACAAGAAGAAAATAAAACCCAACGCTCAGCCTTGTTAGCTCGACAGACCTGAACTATTTCTAAAAGTGTGCATCGCGTTTTCGGAGCTTCGCCTCAAAAACTTGTCCGTCGCGTCCAAAATTGTACCATTGCACGCAGACCTGCGGAAAACGGCTACGGTCCTAAACCCACCAGGTAAATTTCGTTTGCCTTGTTTGCCCGCCTGAAACGCGGTCCACCGAGACCCCTAATGCGAGCAAGAAATGGTTCGCCTCGTGACGATCGCGTTTGGGAACGGGCCCGAGAGGATTCGTGTCAAGGCAAAACGATCACTGTTATCACGATGCCCGCGTGTACGTATATCGTTTCGCGGCGATTAGTCGAGCTCTCGTTTCAATGCGATAGACTGCCGGTTCCACGGTACCCGCGTCTGTTCGCGCAACACCTGACTCGGTGTTTATCGAAAACATTTATTGTATCCTCCGTCGATAGTTATCGCGCCCGTTACGATACTTATTACGACGCGCGTTACCGATTCTTTGCCGATCAACGAGGCAGACCGTGATTTATACGGCCGTACGTTTGCACCCCAGATACGCGTCAGCTGATAATTAAATCGCGGTCTTCCATGAGTTTCGCGGCCTCGTAAGGGCACCGCATCACACACGGCTTCTAACGAACTCGGTCCGTGCCTCTCTATTCATCGTTCGGTTTCATAATGCTAATTAATGCTAATTAACAGCGGTCTACCGTGTTCCTGTAAAGTATCGCCGTGATTTTTAGAAACGCGGTGAAGTTCCGAGGAGGAAACGGTGAACCGAAACGTACAGATTTTAAGAGGGAGTAGGACAGAGATATTTTTAATGGGGAAGAAGTTGTGGACGGACGAGAAACGTTTTATTATTTGGGTTTAATAGCGTGGCATGAAGAAACGTTCGGATATTTGTTTCTTTTGTAAACGGGAAGCCTTGCTTCCTTTCAATCACAGCGCGAATGAAAGTATCGATGAATTCTTAGTTAGCTAATTGGAGATATGGTAAGTTCGACGAAAAATCGACAGAACCCGCATTTGATCGCTTTCTTTCCTTGCAATTCGACAGACGAATGACCACAAAAAAGTTCAATAACTTTCGTCGAGTACGTATTCTTTCTTTTCGTCGTCGCACCGATCGCATGCTCTCGTCGCGTAATTTGCAACCGGCAAGAACACTTTCTGAAGCGAACTTTAAACGCGGGCGTCCGTTTTCTTCGTGTCGCGAGACCTCGGATTAATTGGCTGGATTTTAATCAAGCGTTATCTTCCGTCCCGCGAAACGGATATCTTTAAATAAAAAGGGAAAGCGCTCGAGTTACCGGCGATTTCGTGGGCGAACTTTCGCAATTTAATATTTGCCTCCTACCGTTCTAGGTAACTCGCCGGTTTTATAATCCGCCACTAATTACCCCGAGCAAGATAAATCACGGGAAAGAGTTCTCGGTTTTCCGTTTCGCTCGACCAGATTAAATTAGCATAAAATCTGCCGCGGGAGAAGGCGCTGTTGTTAAATCAGCGAGCGGGGAAAATGTTTCCCCGCGCTGCGCTTAACAAACCTTCGAATTGAATAGCTAAGTACAACTTGGTTTGCCTCTTCGTTCGGCCGGTCACAGCGCGATAGGAATGGCAAGAGTCTCCCAACGAGACGCTCTTTATCGGACGGGACGGTTATTCCTTGAAAATTGAACATTAGCGGACGGTTATCAGAGTAGAGGAACTTTTATGCAAAGTTTCGGAATATGAGATTGGAACTCGGATATCGTATCAACGAGACTTCTCGGAGGGTTTTTAAACAGTTCCTAGAGCGAGGGCGACACGACGTTGACGGTATTTGCGTGTAGTTGAAACGTCAGTTTTTTCGAGCTATGCGTGTTATTTTTTGTTGAATATAGTATGGTGAATTCAATAGAGAAGAATTCGCGGATTCAAAGAATAAAGAAAGAATTCGAAATTCGATATTACATTTTTGTAATATGTCTGTTAGGGATCTTTGGGAATACAAATAAAGCAAAAATTTTAAAAATTCGTGATGGTCGCTGCATTGGACCATATTGAATGCCATTCTGTTTTTGATCAATACTTTTAATTACAAAAGTGGCTCTGTTTGTTCTTATTATTTGTCTGTGGGTATATGCACATACGTATAAATGCGATTAGTGGTGTTAATTAATTGCGGAATTATATTGTACATCTTTGTTCGATTGCCTCTCTTTCTTTCGTTTTCTCGATTTTTGGAGTACCTCTGCGGAAAGAACTTTTATGATTCTTAAATTATCAGTTGGGAAGCTTATATAGGAAGCTATGATTTGTGTCTTGAAGTAAGTTATTGAGGTGAATGTCTGTTCCAGAATTCTTTTGAACTTTTATCGGTGATATGTTTGTACGCACAACAATGATCTATGGGGACAAGAATCAACTCGGGGAAAGAGAAATACCATAGAACATTCCGCACTCTCCACTGTCGTGAAGTTTCAGTATGCCTTATATCATCGACAGGAACACAGCATTCGCCATGGAGAAATGGATACGGAATCAATGGGCATCTAATCTTTATCGAATTGAATCACCGTATGGACGAAAAGTACCAACTTGTCTTTATTTTGATTTCACTTCATTGAACGCACTTCCAACGTGATTCATTATTCATTTGCAGCAACGCGTATAACGATACCTGCAGTTAACAAATTTCAATTTCACGGGACGATACATTTTAGTCTAACTAAAGTATCGATTAATTTCAAAGGCAAAACGTAATTACGAACTGTTTCTTCTTGGAAGAAACTTTATGACAATAAATCTCGAGAACATCGACACTCAAAGACAACTAAGAAATGTTTTCCCAATACTTGTTAAATGATTCTTATGCATATTACCCGAGTTACCAATATTTCTTCTTAGTGACTTAGCGACTTCGTGTAAATGGAATCACGTCTTCGTTCGAAACTTTTCACCGAATAATCTTCGGCGAATTCAGAAAGACCCGCATCTGCAGGCCGACGATCAACGAGGAAGTCGTACGCTTTTGGAAGGGTTCGCGTTGCACGCGGATCACGCGAAACTCTGCCCGAACTAAGGCGTTGTGCAGCTGGCGCACGATTTGGGTGGCCGTGCGCTCGCACTAGCTCCGTTCGGGGAGAAACTTTTAAGAAGGCAACGTCTTGCTTCCGCTGACGTTAACTACCGCGAACGCCTTCGAGGATTCGGTAACAAGTCGAATTGCGTCGATAGTTTGGAGTTTTTTCTCGCGAGAAATTTGACGGAGAGCTAAGGCGATTTGAATAACGAGCGATGGTATATAACTTCGCTTCGTTCGAGAGTTGCCAGAACGTATAATACGTGAGTTTCTCCGTTAATTATTCCATTGAACGCTATCGATGCTACTAATATTTTCAATGCTTGCTACAGTTTGTACCATTTATTTCCTAGAATATTTGTTTGTCTCGACCAACGTTGATAATAAGCAATCCGTATCATTTCCATTTGAGCGTTCAACTTAATCGGCAATATGTATCGATTGTTTGAAATGTGTTGTCAATGAAATGTTTTCTCCCTTTCGACGATGTAAACAGCTGAAATGAAAATGAATGAAAATGAAATAAATTTTATGACGATTATTGTAATCACTGGGCGTGTGTAGTGTTCAGCGTTTCTAATAAGTATATGAAAAACAGTAAGAACTAAAGGCGAAGCAACAGCAATAATAATAACAATGGTAATATTCATAGGAATGATAATTCATCAAATGCACCGGTCGCTGCAGAATTGATGAAGGCACTCGATAAAGCGCTCGACGAAGGACTGGTGTGCACGGAAGGGCGATATCGGTATTGCTCGTCGTTGGTGGCGACTCCTCGTAATCCTTGCGCACGTTTTCGTATCGTATGTCGGGAAACAAGACGAGAATCGACCAGACATTATAATCCGAGACACGGTAGCGAGAAATTCGCGACGTCGGGAGCGGTCGATTTAACTTTCCTCCGAATGCCGTACCGAGGGAAAATCGACGACTTTCTCGCGCAAAGAAATCGCATTCAAACACCGGATGACAATAAAATGCCGCAGCCCGTAAATCGTGCGTGAACGACGAACCGTCCTTTCCCTGTCGGCTCGTTTCCACATTGTCCGCGGCGAATTCTTTCTCGACGCGCGGAGAAATCGTTCTGCAATATCAATAATAGAATGTTGAATTTTCATCAATTTCGAGGGCACGTTGGTGCTCGAGCGATTGGACCGAGGAATTGGATGAATGGCTGTTTCGAGTGGTCGTTCGAGCTGCGATCGAGAGGAGCGGAGGTTACTTACGTAAGCCGAGCGATCTGCTGACTGGTTGAATATGTAAGCGTGTTCTTGCATTACGCGGGTCGTCGGATGCACGAGTTATTTCTTTGTTTCTTCTTGAAATATTAGTTTGGTTCGATCAGTGGGTCAGCTTGGAAATGAGTTACAGCCAATGCGTTGGAATAGTTGCCGTGAAAATGGAGTAAAATGGTTTTTGATTATCTATTTGTATATTATTTATTAACGATGTACGCCTTTTTGGCGACAACTTATTTCTCCTATTATTGTTACAATTTTATTCATTGATCGAAACGATATAAAGAATTACTTGATCAATCGTGCTCACCTCCATCAGGAGAAACAAAGGGGATTATATTGTTCGCGTAAAATGGCAAGCGCAACAGTCTACCCTCTCTCTTCGACACCAACAGTTTCTTCGATTCGAAGAAAGTTCTGTCTTGATGCCTACCTGCAGCTCGACCATTATTTATCTGAAAGTCCGAGCGAAACAGCGGAAATAATCAGTATTCTGTAACGATTTTGTAATCGATCAATCAGTGGAAATGATCAACACGTATTTCATCATCGCCACGCTCCACTACTCGTCAATAGAATATTAGTCGAATCGGCCGTCGAAATTGCTGGCATCGATCAAGTAACTTTTTATCGTCAAATGTCAAACGCAACAACGCGTTAAGATCGTTCCATTTCTTTGACTGAAATATCTTTAAATTACGAATTCAATTAAACTTTGCTATTGCATTTTCTTCTTGAAAAAAAAAAATCTGTATTAAAATAATCTCCCTATTCGGCTGTACATTTATACATATCGATTTTCGTAGCTCCTTTCCCTTCGTTCTTGATCCCACAATGGGATTGCAATTCATGGTATACGTAATAGTGCTCCAAAATTGCTGCGTTCCCTTTCTTATCGCAACATCTTTATTGCCAATAATCGTGGCGTTAATAGTCCGCCAAAAGTATTGAATAATTACGGCAAATCCGATAGAATTTGAACCGCCAAATAGTCGTCCGTCCGTCCACCGGAGGCCGACGATAAAGCAGCGCAAGGAGCAAAGAAATCGGCGAAAGGGTGCGTCGAACGGGAATTAATTCGAACCAGGTCACGCTCTAATTTTATATTCAAATCGCTGGTTAAGCGAGTCGCGGGCCGTCGTCGTGATCGTGCTCGATCGCCGGCGTCGTTCCCTGCCTTTCGCGACGCCGGCATATCGGGATCGGCGTAATTAAAGTTTCAACGAGCACGGTGCAACCGGATCGATAAAAAAATTCCCCTGCCCGGGACGATCGATTTAATTCGCGGAATCCACGACGGTCATCGAACCACCGATGCTCACCTGGGGTGGCGATCGATCGTCAAGGACACGGCCGGTCGAAGAACACGTCGTTTCGGCAATGGTTAACCGCCCCGCGCACGCACAAACATTCCATAAGGTGATAGCTTAAAAAGCCGGCCGGTTGAAGGCGTTTTCTTGCCGCGGTGCAATAGAATTTCATTTATCGGAACGACATTATGCGCAACACCCGATTCATCGAATTTTCATTAAGCTCCCTTCGTTCGTTCGAGTTTCTTATTGCACAGCGTTCGTGTTGCGCAAACACGCTCCTGTGCGTGGAGCGTACGCGATACGCGGAGGAACACACGTCTAGAAACGTCATCGAGCAGCAGAAGAAGTAAATCTGTCTTCGATTTGGAACTGGACGAGTTCCAGTTGCTCCCTTTATTATTTTCTTTTCTATCCTTGGATTCTGTTGCGGAAAATGTCACACATCGTCCCTTTTTTCTGGGAATCGTAGGTAACACTATTTCCCGGTTCGCAAACATTCAGAAAACATTTGGAGAAATCATCGAAACAAGAAAACGTCTAGCTTGATAAGCACTGCAATCGCGTTAACGTCCCCCATCTCACAGTAACCATTCTTGTCTAAACTCTCCACGTCATTCTTTATCTTTGCACTTTCGTTCGTTTCGATCGAATTGCTTTGCCAAACCTAGGAACAACGCACACCTATACCACCGAGCACTCACTGCCAATGAGTTAACCACAAATGTTCAAACGCCTTCGTCCCTTAAATTTGACAGATATTCATAAGCCCACGCGCGCACACACGCCCCGCCCCTCCCGTATAAAGTCGACCCCAGAAAGAAGCAGGTGAGACAGACACAGTTCGCGCTCCTCGGGCGCAGACACGAAGGAACCCGGTAGCCAAGAGAAAGATGGAGAACGCGAGCGCGAAGAGGAGGTGGGTGAAGTGGTGCTCTCGAGATGAGATGCCATGCCTCTCGAGCCTGTGTTCTTTATCGCGCAAGAACCTGTGATGTACGAACAAAGGGATATTCCCGTGGTAAGAATCCTCTCCTCTGGACGAAATACTCGAGCCAAGAGCGGAGGATGTCGGGAAAGTAGGAAGGGGTCGCAGAGTGGCTGCCTGGACGTTTCTAGGATATTATTATTGCCGTCTCCGTTTCGCCCTGTTTCTCGTTTCGCCACTACGGGCAAACCCCTGTCGTTCGCCGCTGTTTGTCGTCAGCCCCTGTCCTCTCGCATCCAAAGAGACCGTAACTGTAGCAGTCTCGTCAAATATTTACGAATGGTTTACGGGCCTCGAATTTTGCTTATGATTAATTCAAGAGTGGTAGATTTCTCCCGACGGGGCGGAGAGCGCAGAGTCAGAATGCCAACGTGCGATGTGATTAATGAGTTATGGTAATTTGTTGCACACTCGATTGTGCAATCCTCGCGGAATGTAATCGTGTTACTTTATCTGGCGTTAAGCAACGGCGATCACCACGTCGGGCGTGTATTGTTCATCGGGGTTTCGTTTTGCACCTTTTCGTCGAGATTCAGGAGGACGCGTAGATCGGGATTTGTGGAAGATTTTTATTGTTCGCCAGTGTCCGTACGTGTTCGTTTGTAGGACTTTTTTGTGTTAGACGCGCGATATCAGGTGGCTCGCGTTTCAGATACAATTACCGTGGGTGATAAATATGATTTATACGTTGCTCGAGATATATTTTATTAATCCTTCGATGATGAATCGTTCGCGTGTTGCTCCCGTGTGGATCCCACGTGCACGAAACACCTGCGCTTCTCGCTTGCTTCGTTACGTGGATGCGATATTTTTGTACGACGCGCATTGAATTGTTTAGTCGAGGTTGTCGAGGTGTCGCAGTCTGTCCTTTTAATGTCCCTTGCAAGAAACCTTTCTGTACATTCGTTACGCTATAATGTAATTCACCTCGTAAATGGGGAGGCGGATGATGATAATAATGAAAAGCAGGGATTTTCAATATCCCGAGTAATAGGTGTAATTTCCTACGAAGTTTCGTAATCTGCACCGCAATAATTCATTCCGAATGAACTTTCCGAATTAGCAAAGTTCTGATGGACTTCACTCGCGACGTTTCGTTCCCCGTTTGCCGAATACTATTCGCCGTTCGTGATATTTCTTTCGTTAACGAATTCATCGAGCCACGTGACGCGACGATCCGTTTCCTCGAGGACGAGCACACGGATGTCTAATTTTATCTCCTCTCGAAACACCGCAAAAAAAGAAAGGGAACACCGGTTTGGGATGTCGGTGTAATCGGCGGTGCTCGAATCGAGTTCTCGACACCGTTCAATCATTCATGCGGTAAACAGGTTCCATTGAAGTCAAAAGCGAACGTGCCATTCTCCGTTTCTCGTCCGTGCAAAAATCGAGTTGTATTTATGCAAGTCCCTGCGTGCTGCTACCTCTCGAGCGGTCGCCCTTTCTGCAGGTGCTGCGCCGAGGAACGCGAACAAGGAACGGGGTAAGGATCACTTGAGGACTGGTTCCGTGAACAAGTGGTGAACTTTGCTTCCTCGGTGAGGAAATATTGTCGAATCGGGTACGACGACGGAGATCCTCCTGAAGCGAACAATTGTGTACGGAAAATGCGCAAACATGTTTAGATGGGTTTTGGGGAATTAAATGTGCTTTGTAGATGTTACTTGGTTCGTTGAAGTTTATCAGAAGATGGTATTTCTGTTTTTGGTGAATATGCTTTCGGATGATTAACTATACTCGTATGGTTTATCTTAATTTAGTCGTTGCAAGTGCGATACGATTTTGACATAGGTTAATTGCGATGCATTCTTAACCGCAAGTGCTAGAAATATAATTGAACAAAAAGCACAGACAAATGAGAACGCCGGTGGGGTAATATTGTTAGCCGAAGGGTCGCACGAAAATACTTGGCGACGAACGTTAATTGGCACCGAAGTTTATCAAGCAATAAAATATTTTTTACTCGGTCTGTCCGGCGCTAAATTTTTGTCCTCGAACTTCATTAAATGTTCCTACGTGACTTTTTTAACACCTCGGCGACCAAGTTTTAAAGAACCCGGTAACTTTCTAACTGGAGGATCTCTCTATCTAAAACTTGCCCGCCAACTGTACCTCGAGACTACAGAATCCACCATCTGCAGACGTCCGATTGCAAACTTTTCCCTTGTTTCTCGAAGAATATTCTGCTCGGGGGAAACGTAGGTATAATACAATCTCTTTTCACCTTTTTCCTCCAAACAAGGAATTCTATCACGATGCAACGCGATTCGAAGTTGATCACGATGCTCAATCCTTGAGCGCAGGATGATTCGCGGAACCGCACGAAACACCACTTCGTTCGATAAAATTCAAAATAATTGCACGATCGCAAGCGTAGTCGCAAGAGAGAAAATATAATGATACATTAATCGAGAGATTATAATTGTTGGTAATTCTATAGACGATCCCGGATTATTAAATATATAAATGCACAACCGTCATCTTTTCGATCCATTTCTGCGACACGTTCAATGCACCTCCGAGCAATTGAACGAAACTGCGATGAATTGAATCGTCCACGCCGATCGCGCCACGCGAAACTTTATAATATCATCGTCCGAGCAGATTATTCGTCGGTTCATTAAATATTTCAATACCCGCGGCTCGCACTCCCGTCACCAGCAACGCCCGTCGGATAAAATAATAATCGGGAACAAACGCGTTTAAAAATCCCGCCGCATGGCCAAGCAAACGGTCGAGCTATTCATGCGGTTTCACGACACTCCGTTTAATTCACCGAAAAACCCCCGCGACGATACACCATTAATTCCCATTCCCGTCGTATTATTCACTCTCGCGAATGATGTATCCGTTCATTCACGGTGCGCCGACCACGAAGCGAATATCCATCGCCGGATATATCCGTCCCGGTAAACAACGGACGGAATGATGGCGCGAAAACCAACGAGACACACGTGGCCTCTCCACCACGAAAACTTCGTTTCCTCCCGCGTTCGGGAACTTGTCCCAACCCCGATGGAAACGGGGTCTCCAACGACCGCCTTCGTCTGGCGCGCCGCGCCGTTAGTTTTCAACCGGCAACTGGGACAGAGAAACGCGTACGTATGCATGCAGGCACATGTATGCACGTATTTACGTCGCGGAAACAGAATTGCCGCCGGCACCGTTCGTAGTTTTCATTATCTCGTGCACACATAATAACCCGGACAGCTTTTACAGGAGTTTACACGGGGAGTGATAGGGCGCGGAGTTAAGTTAGCGCTGTGCTATTACCAGCCGGAACCGTCTACTGCTCTAATGGGGATGGCCATCCTTTTCGTTTCGCTGAACGGGATCTTCGTGCGGCCTGAATGCACCGCCCGTTTTCTTCCCCCTTTCCAGGCCAACTGGACTAATTTATCGCGCGATTAACCGGGCTCCCCGGCGGCTCCTCTCTTTCCTCGAGCCCCGTTTTTCCCGTTCTTTTTCCCGTTCTTTTTCTTCGCGCGATTTTTACGCGAATTTGCGGATGGAAGTTCGGGAGCGGGAGACGTGGGACGAGCCCGGCGGTGTTTGCGCCTGCGAGATATTTAGGGGAGTTTCACGGTTACTGGGTGTCTCAATGTTCGGTACTGATTGTGGGAACAGGCGTCTACTATTTTACTGTTTTACTCGAGGCCGGTGTGATTTGCTACACACGGTAAATTGAATTGGACAATTCTAGTCGAAATCTGTAATGACGTTTACGTTCTTTATTATCTATTTTATTTAGAAATTTCAAACAATCGTGTATGAAAATTGATTAATGTTCTCGACTCTTTGTTGCGCTCGGTTTGGATTTATTTATTTGAGAATTTATTCGAGGTACGGAACGTTCGAACGAATTTCTTTTTAATGGAACATTCAACAAAATTTTGACAGCCTCTCGAGGCACGTATACATGTAATTCTCTCTGAAACAGCGAAGCCGCAGGAATTAAATGTTATTTGCGGACCGGCGATTGCCGTCGAGGAATTTTCATGGTTACGTTGACATCGTAACAGGTATTCCTTTCTTATGGGCCGAAGCGACAGAATACTTTCGTTGCTTCAACAGTTGCGGCTGATGGTTCTTGACGTAAAAAACAACAGGAACATTGCCTATAAGTGTCTCTAATAATAGGGGAGGAAGCCGGTGTCGTTGGCAGCGGTGATTGGTAACTTCCAAGAAAGTGAAATGTAACGAACGATTTACCATGGCGTTGCTTAGTTCTTACAAACGATTGCACGGTATATAAAATGATAATACGGTAAATAAAATGAGACGTCTCTATTGCGGACCAAACATTTATATTGTATTACTATTTACCGAAATTGATGTATGACCATCGAATAATGGTGTGAGTAAGTATCGAAGAAGGAAGAAGGAACACCTTTCAGTAACATTTTTGGACGGGCTGAAATAATTAACACGACCATTTTTGTGAAAGATAAGACTCTAATTTTAATTCGCTTGAACTCGGGTTTCTTTTACAATATTCCAACACGAAATACTGTACAAATTGCCAAAGCGGCAGTTCATAGTAATCTCGCAGCTAATTCAAGGATTACAGTGTCTGAAGAGATTCAACAGATATATCTATAAATATATTGGGGATTAGGGTTAAGAATTAAGCATTTATATATATATACGTGTTATAATTAATTCAGTCAACTGCAGGTTGGTTGAAGGTTTTCGTCAGAGTTCGATTTGAACCACAGCAACTCGGCCCCAAATACCATTTGTTCTATCTCTCCCTTACTATTTCTTCCCTTGCTACTTTTTTGTACTAAATTTTTCCGCCGCCTCGAACGAACTTGCGCAACAAATATTGGCCTGTAACTTTCTCCGTTGTCGCCTTGTGACGGTAGTAAGACGTCTTCCTTTTTGTTTCTCGTGTTCGAAGAGGAACGCATTTCCGTGCCCACGTACTTACTGCCCACGTCCCCGTTCAGGTATGCTGAATTCGAATGCTCGCGAGCTGTTCTAGGAATCGACCATTTATCGACGGTCGTTTCAAATTGAAATCGGTCCCTGCGTGTTTCTCGCATGGTGACGATTACTAATCGTCGACGTTCAGTTTTTAAATCGCTCGCTCGGTTGCTCTTTAATCTTCCGATTCGTTACCCGCTTCTATCGTCCACTTCGATATCTTTCCAAGATTATTTACAACTTATTCCGCTGAAAAATATTTCGCACATATCGATATCGTCTCGTCCCGTTTAACCTGCGCCCCGCGTCATACTCTCTGATTCTCTTGCTATGTACCTGACGTACATTCGCGTGATTAATCACTTTATAACCTGTCAAAGGTAACCTCGTGCAACATTAGAGCCGATATTGAATGACGAAGATTGATAAACCTGATTATCCCCAATGTTATTACAATGCGCACGTCATAATATATAAATATAGATCGATCCACTTTTCCCCGCGGCACTTTCTCCGTTAAATATCTCCACGTATGCATAACCATTCCCGATAGTTGAACGCTATATCCGCGCTGCCATTGATCTAACTATCGACAGGGAATTGTATGTTTCCGTGAATGGGTTGTAACGTGTTATTCCATCGCGTGCGCCGTCTCGTAGCAGGTGACGGTGAACAAAAAGGTGGCGGTCGTGAAAGTTTCGTACACTCGAGCAGAACTATGTGCGCACATACTCTGTCCGGACTGCATCGTGCCTCTCTCGTTTAATTGTCTCGGAAGGGCTTCTTTTTATCTCGTCCCGGGGGACTTCCGTCAAATCGCTGGACGTTCTTGAATTTTCATTATGCTTCGCGATATACTCTTCCGGTTAAGCAACCCAGCCGTGTCCCCTCCTTGAAAAGCATTTCGTGTTTGTTCGATCCCACGGGGACGCAGCACATACCAGGCATTTGCATAATGAAATTGTAATCCTTATCCTTGCTGATTCACTTGGCTGTCTTTTATTTTTCATTAATTTCCACGGCACCGGCCGCAGATTTGAGCTATAACTGTTAAACTTGAAATATTATTAGACGAAGCAGTGTGTTACGGTGTTTCGGGTGAAGTTGTAATCGAGAAACCTTCGTTTGAACTTTCAAACGTCCGTACGTAGAGAAATAAATGATTTTAAATATTCGTAAAGTCCACAAGCGTCATTGGTCTCATTTGATTAGTACTTTCAAATTCTACAGATGAAAACTAACTAGAGATATTATTATTATTATTGTTGTTCATGTTTCTCAAACTGCCAACGAATTAATCAGCATAAAGCTAGTGAATCCACATTTTCCTAAAAATGTAGCATGCATTATTGAGTTCCCATGAAAATCTAACGATATGCAATTAATAATTTTGCCTTTAACTTTCGATACGCATATTTAATATGTTATGTTCGCGCGTGTATCGTAACTCGTATGCAATGCAAGATGCGTCAATTATGCGCGTGAAAAGTCGTGTGGTGAGAAGACGTTTTCGAGTTACTGAAACGACTCTCTGCAAACAACACACGTTCCCTTCAGGTATAAGAAGTAGAACCGCGCAGGGCAAATGTTAGCCGGGGAAGATTGCACTGGTGACTGAAAGGGGGGAAAAGCCCCGGTCAACTTGTCGCATCGTTCACGTACACTCTTCCTACAGCCGACATCGCATCAACGCGTGCTGCTTTGCTATCAGAAGCACGAAGGGTTAATTATTATGTCGTTTAAGCGAACTACATCTCGCTCGTGTTAAAACACTGCAATTATGGAACGAAAGAGTACCAATGCACCAAAGTAATAACAGCCATAGTGCAACAGGGGCGGGTAAAACGAGGAAAACGATTTTCAAATAATAACGAGGATACTTGGTTCAGATTTCAATAATTAATATGACAAGTTGTATTTCCCTCCCTTCTAGTTTCAAATCGTAGGACTGTTTTGGAGAAGCTCATTCGTTCGTCACTGTTTGCAAGAATAGAGCGAATTAAAACATTCTTGTCTTCTAACATTTTCGAGAAGATTGATAGAAAGTTACGTGAATATAATCGAACGGCGATTCGGTAACGATCACATTCGTCGAGTTATATCATTGAAATCTCGCTTTTAATCGTCGCAAATTCCAGAACCAGGCGATCGGTCGTTAATCCTGCGTAACTCACATTCCAGTGCGGCTCTATCGCATTAAGTTAGCGCAATTAAGATAGCACGCGTTGTGTCATCGTGTACTAGATTGCATTATCGGAAGAAGCCTTGCAACTTTCGCCGTCGATATCGACATATGACTTAATTAATATGGAACAGCGAACACGTAAATTTTAGATTACACAATTCCCCCACGTGTCGGTGTTTAATCATGTTTTTAATGGGCTTTCGTGTAACCGAATTAAATGATACAATAAATTGTGTCCAAGTCTGTTAGAAATTCGCAAATGAAATTATGAAGTTGCAAACATGGGCAGATGTATTTCATATCTGTAATACTAGTGCTAAGAATTATTTAATCACATTTATCGAAACATCCGTTTTTATTTCTTTAAATTTCTTCATTCGATATGCATATACGTATTCCTCTTAACTTTTATCTTATGGCACGGCCGATTGAAAAGTACTTACTTTTCTTTCTCCGCTTGCAGCCCTTCGTAAATTAAAGTGTCAAATATTAATGCATATTTTTAATCCACGCCGATTGCGGTTTCACTTGCTGCAATATTAATTCGAAAAAATTGAAAAGCTGCAATTAGAAAAATTCTTTTTACTGTCCTCGAACTATGCAAAATAACTATAGCTCTTATTTGGATAGAATACGGAGTTCCCTTATCATTGCAAAACAAAACGGCCTGGAAATAATTTCCACTTGAAATGTGTCGACAGTCATGCATTAAACAAAAGTTTCTTCAGCGTGGATCCGCGAAGACGTGTAGCAACATTGAACTGTCCGTAGCGGAGACGTAAGAGGCCCGTGAGACTTCAAGTGGCTAATTAAACAACTTTCCCATGCTGCATAAATCGGAAAAGGAATTATCAGACCGTGGTAAAACTGGATTAATGTTATGATTAATTAGATTCACGATCGAACGTGTACGTATACGCACGCGCTGCGACCGTTTTCACTTTGATGTTCGATGAATCGATGCATCATTTTCTATCATTCAATCGAGGCGAGTATTATCTCCTGGGTTTACCGTTAATGAAAATGCTTACGTATCTTCGAAAGCGACGCAGTAAAGGGGTCTCCTCAGAAATGTAGATTTCGATGCACTTATAAATGAAATTGTTTGCAATTTGCATTCGCGATAAGTTGTGTCCGCGGCGTGAAGATTTTAGAAGGAACTACAAGATATCTGCATTAATGAGTGATTTCTATTGTACAATTAAACACTCCACATTTTTGATCACCCGAGGCAATCTTGTTGCTAGAATGGAAAACAGAAATTGCAATATTTCTCGAGAAACTTAGGTTTCACAATATTAACATAAATCGCATTGATTTTCGGTAACGAACATTTCACATTACTCAAATCGTGTATCACTAGGTAATCGTAAACGCATGAACGAACTCATAAATGTCGGCAACGCATGTCAAATCGAGCTCGGTCGTTTGGTGCGTTTGCGCTCGTCGCCCGATCCAATACCGATAGATTACCAAAGCAACAATCGCAAACGTGTCAACGTTACTCCAAGAATGTGAACGTTTCAACGAATTTTTCTGTTCAATTCTCGAGAATTCTTGACAAACAATAAATTTTCGAGCAACGACAAATATCGAGAAAAAAAAACAGGCACCCTAATTACACCGTCTGTCAACAACGTTCCTCACCTATTCACACGTTTCTCAAATTCCTGCCGCTTTAGCGTACGTCTACGTAGCGCGCGTGCGGCGCAAATTCGTGCAGTAGAAACGGGCGGAAAATAATCGTTCAAGACGATCCCGCAGTCTACGCGTTTCGCACAGCATCGTACATTCCGTGACGCGCGGACTACCTTCCGGTTGCCCAATTTCATTACAGGCTCGAAGGCCGGACACCGTGCGGGACCCAGTACCAGTAACACGCGTGTTACATAAGACAATTCGCTTTCCATCTAATACAGGACGCCCAGACTAGAAACCGGAGAAATGCAGCGCGTGCTCGATCGAACCTCCGCATTATAACGGGCGCTCCGTCGTCGGCAGACTATTTTGAAGCTGCGATTTTTAGAAATATGGGTCAGCCATGCACTTCCTTTCCCCTGGTGTACGCGCGCGTTCCGCCGGCGTTACGAGAACGACGCGTACACGCGGCAATTCCCTGCGCCCGTTTCGCCTCGGACGCCCGCACGTTTCGGCCGGATTTTCTCCCGTTTTTCATCGGGCTCGATATCGAGGGAGTGAAACGTTATTCTTAAATGGGGCCGTTTCCCCGAAAATAGCCGGCGCAACGTTGAACATTTGATTAACTTGCGCACCGAACGATTGTTCGACGTGTTTTTCGTCAAGGGATATCGGCGCGGCCTTATTGGAAGCGGAAAATAACTTTTACCGTCGCGACAGTTACAGCCCGGTGACAAATATGACTTCCGTGATAGCCCGACTATTTTTAAAGCGGTGCTTAGCATTTCCCCGCGGCTCCCCGAACGGTTCGCCGCTACTATTCTTCTTCCTCGTTTCCATGTTTTCAGTTTATCGCCGGCTACGTCTTCCCATTTTCTTCCTCTCGTTTCCCGCTATCGTCCTGATTTTCTTCTGCCCTCGAACCGAGCACCCTTCCCCTCGAGTTTTCCAGCGCTATCGTTCCTGTTCTTATCGTTCGCGGCGTTATTTCTTTCAGTCCGGCAGCGTGCCGCGGATAGAGGCCGATCCTAATCTCGAAAACGAGTGGCATGTCGGAGAAAAAAATCCAAACGGGGGGAGGGGAAGAAAAGCTTCATTTCCGTCGGAGCTATTTACCCACGAAGGATTTATCGCCGGACAATTTGGTAGTTCGATGCGCACGGCTGTGCGATTCGGCGAAACAGATTCGCCGCAGCTCGAAAATCGGCCGATCGACCTATGGTTTCGACAGAACGTGCCCGATCAAGTATATGGAAGAAATGTTAGGTGGCGACGTTGGTATTGCGTTCTGTAGACAATCGTGTCGATAAAACGAATGGGTTTCTTATACACGCAACAATTTGGGAAATTTGTAACAAACGATTTGGGGAATTAGATTGTATTCGTGCGAGACGGTGCGCGCCAGTGTTAAAAGTGAATAATATTTTATGGGGTGAGGTTTTATTGCGATGGTTTGCAGTTCAGATGTCTGCAATCTTGATATTTACAACTTAACACGTTCTTCTCGATTTGAACACTTACGACTTCCAGTACTTGTAAATGCTGGAGAAATAGATCGATTGGGTGGTCACTAGTTTTAATTCTATTATTTCAACGAAAAGCACTAATTGAAGCAGCGTTCGATTACTTATTAAAGAAAATTCGTCCGTCATGTTGCTGTTTTCTAACTACGGAACAATTTACGCCGCACTAGAAACGTTTGTACTCCGAGGAAACAATTTGAAAAGCAAGAAACGTTTAAATGGTCGTGTATTAAACGGGGCGCGTAGTGTTCCTCGCGGCGCAATTTCTACCGTGTCGGAACTGCCTAGCTCGCAAAGTGGCAGTAGTTTAAAATTAGGTGACGAGCAGAAGAGTATTTCCCACCTTTGGATCGTGTGGTGTAAATGCTATTTGCTTTGCTTGAGACTGCTGTTGCAACGGCATCTCATTTCGGAAGCGGCGATACACAGTTGAAGAAAATTGTCCGATGCTCAATTGCCTGTCATTTCTGCGATCGTACCCCCGCCGACAGTTGGAAAGCTTCCAATTTAATGTAGCAATGTAGCAATGCACAATATCGTCGAAAAGATCGAAAGCGATTGGCAGGGCAGCTGATCTAACGCCCTTAAACTCCGTGGCAAAGGGGAAGACGTCTTTGTACTTATTTCTAATTACACCTGTTTCCTTTGCGCAAAACATTCGCAAGAATATTATTCGTTCTGGCGTACACTTTCAAGTCAAATCTTCCGCCTATTATTTTTCAACGGAGAAGATACTGTGTCTATAAAAAAAATTGAAAGAACTACGTGTTTGTTGTCCTGACCGATTGTGAAGAACCGTTTTCAATCCAGGCTTAATTGTACTTAATTTATTTCCCTTTCCTTTCCTCTTTTTTGTGCTATATTTAATTTTGTAACCGAGTCTGTCTTCAATGCATTGCTCCTCGCTTTCAGATAAAATTATTTGTTACGTCAGAACGATAAATGATCGTAACGCTTACTATTTTTATGGCATTTTTGTTCAACAATCGTACTGTATCCAAATGTTTTGCCATTGGCGCAAGTCAGCATAACGTGGCTGACGAATGCAATATATTCTACTTTCTACTTATGTTACAGTTGGACGATACGGCACTCCAGCTCTATAAGGATGGCGATTATGGAGCATATTTGGACCTCGAGGCTTCCATCAGCGAGCAGCAAGAGGAATTCGAAGGCTTCCAGACCAAGTGAGTTTTGCACACGATTTAGTTTGGAGAGCGTTATTTTGTTTGTTGGTCCTCCAAGATGCGTCTGGATCTTGGAACCCCGCCTCTGGTACCCTTGATCCCGAGGGATTCAATGTATTTCACCCACTCCATGTTGGGACAACTGAATTATACAGGGAACTGTTTCTAAGATATATGGAGAAACTTTGCAGGCATGTTTCCAGTAAGAGGGGAGGGATATCGTGTAAACGTAGATAGAGCAAGGGTCTCTAAAACTTGCATATTAAGTTGAATACATTTCCGTAGTTATTTGCCCTGAATAATTTCGACGGCCTATTTACAGCGATGGACAGTTTCAAAGTTTACGTGTAGAAATAAAGAGAGGTTCTGGATACAATGTATAGCCGGATGCATGTCATTCGTAAATTAATAAATGGATTAAGTCAAATAATTCACTGCATAGGTCACAATTTTAATACGTTTCCTGAACAGTTAAACCTTGCTTTCTCTGATTCGATTAACCATCTCGGCGACCTGACAAAGGAAACTGGTCGTTTAGTTTTAACGCGCTGGGTCCATTTTTGTCTCTCAAGAGCTTGTTTAATAGGTTTAATTTTATAACCGCGTTGCCCCGGCTGCAACGGGAACTGAATCATTTCTGCACAATATTTTTGCGTACCGATGGGACTTCATCCCATTCATTTCATAAGGATATTATTATTAGGGGAACCATAACTCCGTTTATGATCGCGTTCTTACTGTACGAACGATTCCGTGTATCTCACTGTGCACTATCTGATTATTAATGTGTTAAATATAATTGTAACTTCATCCGCTTCTGAGCAGTTAACTGTTTCGCGTAATATAAAGTAATAATAGTAGAACGGGATGTGCCTTGTGTATCTTCTGTTCGTGTAATTCGTGTTACGTTATCGAGGTTACCGACCAACACGAAACGCAACGAGAAATTAATCCTTATCACAGGTTGCATTGAATCGAATCAAATTAGCAGCATTGAAGGAGAATGACGAATTATGCACACACGGGATCGTGAGAGATTGATAACATTGATCTGATCTAGGCTATTGATTTTCTACTGGAACATAGAAAAAGGCACATGCACACCATTAAAGTAAAAGTAGGTTCGTCCCGAGCAATTTCCGTTTAGACTTCCGTTTAGCGGCACTTGTTTATTTAAGATGCGCTTAAGTTTGGCTGATTTTGCATTCGCTTATGCATATTAATTGCAAGTAGAATTGTGTGGAAAATTATTCTATGACTGGTTGGGTATTGTTTTGATAAGGGAATACATAAAGAATATATGTAGCTTTCAGTAAATAATCATATATGCATATTTGTCGAACAACAAAATACAATCAGGACGATGCAAGGTATTGTCCATTTTCTTGGTCCTCGTTTCGTCAATAGCAGTTCTTCTTCTTCAGCCTGCTGTAACGACGTCTTTTTTTGTCCCGTCTAACAAGTATCGAGAAACGTTACCACTGTACATCCGTTGCAAATTGCACAGAGAACCAAGGTGGAAGGAAACCAACGACGTAGATAAGAATCCAAGATTAATTAAGACTCGCCCGAGAGAAATTAGTTTACCAGTGTTAATTTCGCATCCTTCGGAGACGTAATTCAGTGGACCTTGACTTCGTCATCGAGCGGAAGCACGCTACCAATAATCGACGCGATTATCGAATCATTTTTATTAATTAATAACACTCCGATAAGAAACACGGTATCCCGTTTCTTTCGCTTGTCGGTCTCGTTATCCAGAACGCTAAAGTAAAATCGTAAAATCGTTGCACCGCACCAAGAATCTGCTCTATTCCAAACGATTTTGATAAATAATAGGCTAAAACAGATTCATAGAATCGTCCGTCGAAGATGAACATATTTTCTGCAGCATCAATGACGAATTGTACGTATTAGAGAAATAATACGATTTTCCTGTTTCGCGGTCAAGTGCAACGGCAGTGACGATTTTTTAAAAAATGTACAGTATTGTAGCGCCTTGAAATATTAAAAAGAGCGATAAAGTACGATCCAGATATGTTCTATATTTCTTATAAATGTTCCTGCACGTTGATCCTCGTGAAATTGGAAACTTTTCACCCTCGTGATAAAAGAGCAGGCTCTTTCTTCGAAAGCGTAACGCGTTAAAGTTAAAACTGTATTCACGTATCGGTTTCGCGTTAAGACCGCGCCGTGGTTCACATCGGCACGGCGAAACTTCTCAAGCTAGAGAGCCTGCGAGGTACTTTAGCGAATCGACAACGTTTTCAACAATTTTCCACCAGAACCTACGCATCCGCTCATTTACGAGGTTCAACGACTGCTGAAAGACGCGAGATATACTACCATTCGTTTGCGCCTGTACTTGCGAGGGATTGACTTCCTTCTCTGCTGAATCGATATGAATTACTCATTGGATGAAAATTACATCCTACGGGGCCTGTGTTCACGTAGGGAACTTGCGCAACCACGAATCCTCCTCGACGTGCTTCACGTTCCTCGTGATGGTTGGCGAATTTCTTGCTCCATTGTCGCTAGATTTACGAGGCAATTGTTTGCTTGTATTTATCGTCCCGTGTCCCGGAGGTATTCGACTCCGGAGATCATAATTTTGTATTATCAAATTGGGTGAATAAATAAGGAACGGTATAGGGTAGCCATTAATCGAGTTCAAGTACAGTCCGGTTTTTATTATTGACGTGGCCGACGTGTGCGAAATACGAGATTCAGGGATTAATTATGCAGCCGAATTCTTATATGCGTTTTGTATTCTGCTGGATCAAATATGTAAAATATATAAATATTGCGCGCGAAATTGTATCTTGGTAATCGTCGAATGTATAAACAGATTAGTACATTTTTAATAGTGCACACCCTGAATTCTAAATAGTTCTACATTATGTAGGAATCGATCCCCTCGAGTTTATAAGGTGCATCAATTCTTCCGTATTAATTATATTAATTAATTAATTATTAATACGCTATATTAAGGAGTGTAATGAAGGAGTATTGGATAATTAGGTCCAACAGTTACTGTCTACATAATAATACTAAGAAAAACCACCTTCGTTACAATTCTAATTACGAGCTTCCATAATTTCATCTACCCCTTTACGTATAATACCATCGACCACTCATTCCACTATTCCCGAGAAGATCGTGATATCCTGCACCGCTATAGCGACGCCCATAGTCTACGATATCCTGCACCATTTCAACACCAAGTTAAACACCTGACAGGCAAATATTTTCCGTCGACGTGAGCATCGGTCGCAGAAGCGTCGGAATTGGAGAAATCCGCGTGCAATAAATAGGCAAATATTATCGGAATAAACAGTGCCCGGGTTACAGGAATTCCATTTCTATCCTATCGAGAAATTGGACACAGACGGCCGACCGGGAACAAGCGTAGAACAACGGAGGGCCGAGAGCGGGCTGAGGTTAAATAAATGTTTGGCCAGTGGTACTCGTTCCAATATTTGAAAGGGCCGAATTTTCGCGGATCGCAAAACGACATCATACATTCACCTCCGCCGCGACCCCTTTTTGCGCATTCTCTCTCGATACAACACCAGCGAGCCGGTTCGATTTTTCTTTTTCCCCGTTGACTCTCGTGGGCCATCTACACGGGTCGAACGAGGCTGCGACACGGTTCGTGCCGTTCGCCCGCCGCCAAATGAAAACGCGTTCCACGGTTTTTCCGGCCGCGACGCGACGTCCCGATATTGGCTCCGTGGCTGAAATTTGTCGACCGACCATGACGCCGTACACCACACTGGACTGTATTCTGTGTCTCGGGTCGGCCGGATATACCCACGTTTCCATCCACATTTTCGACCACATTTTCTGCCACGTTTTCTCGTTTCTCGAGCATAACTCACGGCTATCTGGACGGCCCCGAGGAATCGTTGATTCTTCTCGGTATTCGGCGCACCCGAGTATCTGCCGGCCGGTGCCCGATTCCGATCGGTGCGTTCTCCAATGAAGTGGCAAGTTGAATTTACGACAGATATGCGAGTGCAAGTGTGCGAGATTTCAAATGAAATCACATATATATCGCGTAATACAGATTTGTGTATCAGGGATCGATGTGAGGCTCAAAACGGTCAGCCTGAATGATTAATGAATGATTATACAGGAATTAGGAAAATCGTTTAAGAATTTAATGAAGATGCTGCGACTGCAGTACGCGACTGCGTACTTGTTTCGCCCGGCTTTTTCTATCGGAGGTCTAAATGTTGTACGAATTTTAATTTTAATATTACGTCCCGGAGTTCCATCAACGTCATGCATCACGTACTATACAGTTGCAACGAATAATCGAATAAATTGCAACGAATTAAGCTCCATTCGACTGATGTTTCGCATAATTAAAATAATTGGAAATGATTTAATTTACGTGAATTTCTCAATAATTGAAATAATTTGCAACGATTCAATGTTGCCGTCAAAATTGGTCTTCTTTCGTGTACTCTTTTAACACCATACCTCTACTCCTCTTTATTTCCTTCCGGCTTGCATCACCATTTAATTCCTTAGACATGCCTGATATTTCGTACAATGCGTACGTACATGCCACGTGGTTCCGATAAAGACGTTTGTTATTACGATTACTTTTATCACTATTATAAAGCAGAAAATTATAGAGCCGCACTCACGTGCCTCGTTGATCGGTTCCCATGTCGAATCGCTTGTCGCGACCAGTCTGCCTACTCGCGTCGCTCTTCCTTCTCTCTCCCTTTTTCTCTCGTTCTTCCCGCCTCGCTCTCTCCCTCTCTCTCTCTCTCTCCCAACTGATTTTCTTCACGAGCCTCCGTTGAAAATTGCGAAAAACGAGGGTCGAGAGCGTGGAAAATCCGCGATCCGTCCAGCAGCGAGGAGAAGGTGGCACGTCTGGCGTAGGTAACTGGTCGTTTGTCTTCCCGTCGTTATGCATCGTGATGGACCGCCCACGCTCGAGGTTGCCCGCGATACCTGCCTGCTCTGCGGCCACCGTCTTGCGCGAAAATTAATTCCGCAGAGCGTTCCTCGTGTTCCGCGCGCGGAATTAGCCCGGCTTTCTAGCGGTGACGAATAGCAAGCCACCCACGGAGTCCGTATCGAAGTTTCTCTGACAAACGAAACGGGTTTTCAGTTGTCGGTAGTCGAGCATTCAGCGTCGAAACTTTCGGCCGAGGGCCGCCCGTCGCTTATCAAGGCGAATCATATCTTCGGGAGCGTCGTCAACTCGCGTTGTACACCGTTTGTCGCCGGGCGATCCATTGCCGTATCGGTTGCATTGAAATGGCCGCTGCGAATTTGGATGCTCCGTCGATCACTTCTTCCGAGATATCAATTTTTTACCCGCTTACCTGTCCCCCAATTGATCGGGTCGATGAAGCTTCCGCTGCAGTTGGAATACGTCGTATTTGATTTTTATTTGTATGAATATTATATTGTGTTAACGTTGTATTACGTATGATCGCGTTTGGTGTGTCTATTACGGCAATACAATTCGGCCATTAACGGGTCGAAGTTCAGCGACATTTCACGACGCGAAAGTAATAAAAATTGCGTCGCGCGAAGACGCAACGAGGGAATTGTACTGGAACATTTCTATGTAAAAAAGACAGAACTCGCGCCGGGTAACAGACGACTGAAAATCGTGGGCTCGGAACGTTGAAGGGGCGCAACTCGTTGCGGGTACCTGTCACAAGTTCTAGACAATTTTATCCCGTCACTTCGGTGCGAGGCGCGGCGGTTATACGTTGATGCGCGTTTCCGGGACGCGGTACTGGCGAGACGCGTACGGAAAATTATGAGGATCGATCTTTCGTGAATCGAGAAGAGGTGGCGCGTGAGCGGATCGCCGGGAGAAGCGGAAAACTTGGGGTCACGACGGGTTAATTAATTACGTTTGTCTCGGCGCGCGATCTGGCCGTAGCGAACTTGAGTTTCTGCCGTCTGTCGTCTCGGATCGTTAACTCATTAACGGATTAACGAACACCGGTGAAGTTGCGAGGCAAGAAATTGCCAAGTAAGGTTAACGGAACGGGGTAAGGGGGGGTTGTATGATCGTGTTACCGCTTCGGGCAAGACTGATGCTTGCCGAGCCGGTATTTGTCAATGGCGTAAGGGTGATTAAAGTCGAATTATCGGAAGTAAGGCGCCGTGTCCTGCACGGTTGCGGACGATGGTTTGGGGATGTTGAAGGAAGTTGCGAAGGGTGGCTAAAAAGAGGCACGTATTACGTATGGTAGGAACTTGTTATTCAGTAGCGATGAAATGCTTTGAGTGGCAGTTGAATAAATAGTGAAACTGGAACAGCCTTTTTGGAAATCGATAATGTAGGCGTCGATGCGGAATTTGGAATAATTTTCGAGCACGATTGCATAAGCGTTTGGGAGGAATTCGAATGTACAATGTGCTTCTGTGTTGATTAGTTTAGCGACCGTTGAACAAGGCCGATAGTCAAGTAATTCTAAAATTTATTTGCTGTATTTCGAATCCAATTGACTACCCGGTTCTACTTTGCCTTTATCTTTTGCTGCCTTATTCGCCGAAAGAGAAGATCCACCGATTGTCAGTAGAATATGGAATTCGCCAATAAACCAGCCCCATTCATAAAGTCAATCTCCTTAACGCCCACGAACAGAGAAAGCTGTTCACCGCGCGGAATCATCGGCGGTAGTTCAAGAAGTCTTTTTCAAACGTTGTCGCCACTTGGTTCCTTATTTAACTTCATCGGAAACGAATTTTTTAAAGTGAACGAAAAGATTCAATTTTTTATTTGCTTCAGGCAGGCTCTGTTACTTATCAAATGTTAACGATATCCTTGAAGTAATCGAAAACCCCTTGACGCGTCAAAATACAATGAATATGCTTTTGAATAATTTTGATGTAAAAGGAGCTAAACGTGCGCACATGTGTCGGTATCCTTGAAGAGGTTAATCGAGCTCGTGTCATCGTTTCTCTTTCTCTGAAACTTGCGTAACCCGTTTGAATGCACGTAGGTATACCTCCGGCCGTGTGCAATTATAATGGAAACTATGTATCAGCGAGTGTAGAAGGGCGTGAAGGGAGGGGGGAAAGGGTAGGTGAAGAGCGTGGATAGTGGGTACTATCCCAGGGGTTCAATAACCAGGCACAATAAGTCGCTAAACGTTCGGTATAGACGGCGCGATGAGTAATCAGCTTCCTACGTATCGGCCCCGAGGATCGTTAAGGTGTGTACACACGTCCTCCAGTCGAGATGCCTTATGCCTTATACGTTATCAGCGGGAATACGCGAAGGGAGGAGAAAGGCAGATTGCGTGGCCTCAATTGTGCATATCTATCGGTTATTGTTGCGCTCGGCACGGTAGAAGAATAGTTTAAGCGAACCGCGATTGACCAGAAATGTTATCTCAGAATTCGCGTACGTATATACGTATGCTTCGTAATCTTGTCGCTTGGAAATGATCGAAATAACGACTCGGGGGATATATGAATGTCTTTCCTTTTCAGAATTTGTATCGCAGTGATACGCAGAATCTTTTCTTAAGTATGACGATTGTTTCTGTTTAGCGACAGATGCGTCGAATTTCAATTACAATTTATTTACAAGGAATTCAGCTAACTTCGCACTATAACCGACAACCGTCTCGTATTTATTGCACTGCCCCGCGAAATACGTGTGCACCTTCTACGAGGTGCCGACGAATAAAAGTGCCGACGAGTCATTGATAATCAAATCCCTCCTGCGCGCGATAAAACAGAATATTCGTCTTCGAGAAACCGTTTCCACGATCCATCAGCCGCGTCATTTCGTTCCAGGCACCACGTAAACGCAACCCTTTCGCTTAACGTCCGAACGAATCGCCGAGGCGATTTCATTCACTTCACTCTTCCCCCTCGACGGGGACCGCGAAACGATCCGCGGAAAAATCGGATCGCAGTTGTTATGGAGATTCTTAAATGGCACGTCCGCGAACATATTATTCATGCCGGTAACTAACGAACCGTCTCGAAAACCCGCGAGCACCCGGGTACGAACGGAGCTCGTTTCGGATTTGCATCGACATTTTTGCCGTGTTCCAGCCGAGGCAGCGAGTTTTGCATGATAATGGCCGTCCCTTGGTAGGACACGTCGCCGCGATAATCTATAGGAAACTCGCCCCGAACCACGCCAATGAATCCGTTCATTAACGTCGTCGCGATAGAACGTAAACTCGCGGCGCGTTGTCACGCTGATATTATTAGGGAGCGTCAGCTGAAGGATACTCGAGCGATTTGCGTTACTGTGAATGAACGGGTGGCGAATTTACGCGCTTCCTCCATTAGCCACTTTGAACCGTGTGCTCGTAGTCGTGTCAGGATAGGTAGAAAAAAGGTTTAACAAGAGGGACACACGCGAGGCGCTAGGCGGTCAGTCGCATGAACCTCTTGCGCGAAACGATAAGTGAAGTTCTATGGCGATTTCAAGGTGACAGTGTGTTTAATGTTACGTGCGAATACATGTTACTTAGAAGGGGAGCTTTCTAAGCGCGGAGATTAACTTGATGGTCTTTTTTTCTTTTTGTACGAGGTAATAAGTTTTTGGTGTGTGAATGAGTTTCGGCTTTCTATTTGTCGTTTATTGTAATTTATGTTGGCATTGGAAATTATGTCTCGACACGAAAAGTACATCGAGAAATTAATTTGACGTATCGTTTGTTGAATTTTAGGTGCAGGCATCGTTGCCGGTGCTTCGCTTGTGAAATGAAATCTTTCTGACACTTTCCAATTCTCTCAAACAACGGGTTGAACAAATTTGTATTAGAAATGATCTCTGGAGATCTCTTTGCCCCAACCATTATTGCATCTTCCAATTTAAAAGAACAGAAGGAGTTTCACATGCGATAAGGCAGATCTATCACAGCGTAGATATTTCTGTCGTCAACCCTGAAGCGTTTACAGACTTTCACCTCAATTTAGTAAAAGCTACGTCATTGGATGATCCATAGCAGCCACGAGCAAGGGATCCTATCGAACGATTCGATCCGCTCGTTAATATCGCTCGCTGTTATCCACTTAACTTCGTTCCACTTCCTCAAAAGAGAGTATATCACCGTAAATTATCCGGCTAATGAACCGTGGTTAAACAATAGTTGAATGTTCCCCTTTCCGAAGACGTAGTGCACTGTGCCTCGAATGGCCACAGAGGAAAGTATTAACGAAAGGCGGAAATCAGGATTTTTCCTCGCTTGTATCACTGTGGTTACCGTAATAAGCCACGTTCTCTACGCACGCTTATGAATATAATTTGCAAAATTCTTCGACAGTACCGAACGTATATAACGTTGAACGAAGCACGATTACGTAAACGCAACAGCGTCGAGTCGTTTATATTTATTATAAAGAATGTGATGGACTTGTTGATTGGACGAAGCTTAAATTTTTAGTTTCTCGAGCTTAATGCATTGTTCATTGGCCACGACTAAGTTACATTTCTTTTTGCATTCAACCCCTTGTCGTATGAGACAGTGAGAAGGTTAAGAGTTGCAAATGATAATCGTCGTGATGGTTTCTTAACTTCCACGCAATCGACTTCACGGTCATTTTCTCGGTTCCTTTCTTTATACGCTGATCGGCAAACCGCGGTTTACAAATTGAGTCCATAAGCGATGGCAAACGGCCCGGAAACGTGAGTAACGATCGGATAGGAGCGACAAGAACCGGATAATAGAAATGTCGACGGCCAAGCGATGGTATAGTAATTGTGTTCAATAGAAGAAAACTGCTTGGATCGTTCGCAGGTTTCAATGTTCAAGAGATTGCACATTTGGATGGACAACCGCGCTGATTGATATTGATTTGTTTACTAAACAAGTTCGACGAGGATGTAAAATTTCGTGTGCAAAATATGCCTGTTTGCGATGAATGGTTGAAATTTGTTTCGTACTCGGTGCATATACTATAATTAGATGCAACTTTGACACGGTACACTGAACTTTAAGTGTACATGTGAAAAGTATCCTAATTAGGAATTGCACTGATTCGTACATCTCTTTCTTGTCCTCCTGCGATTCTTTTATCGATATAGTTCAATCGACTTCACTCTGAACGAAGTCGATATTTATGTTCGAATAGTTAAAAAATATTTCCCTTCTCAACTGACCATTCTACTCTTCAAAATAACCTTTTACCTATTCGAGGAAGTACCCTCGCTAAATTTTAAAATTGCGTTCCTTCTTGGACCCGATCCGACGAATAATGGAGCCGCACGAATTATGGGAAGTACTGGTCTGAAAGAAACCAAGCACACCGGAGCAGATCGATCCCAGCGGAATCATTCAGACAAATAAGTAGGCACTCAAATTATCAGAACTATCGGTCTGTCTGGAAGTTTCATCACCTCTCTGTGCAGAATTCGATTATTTGATTCGAGTTGCAGGAGAATCGTGTTACCAACGTCGATCAAGTGATCTCTATAATTGATTTGTATTAGCAAAGTTACTGTATACGATAGTGCAACTTGTGAAAACGACGATGAAGATTTTGAATTAGAACTAATGGTATACCTTTCTATATATTTAGTCGCATAGTTTACATGAATCTCACGAAAAGTAATTGCGACATTTCTCTACTTTTCAAGACTCAAATAGATTCATGGAAGGTGATGTATGTAGCGGTGTATCAACGTTATTTACGGTAATATCGAAGGTACAACTGATGTTCGATACACAAGAATGCTGTCGCGAGTGATTCAGGAATTTGTGTTATTATGATATTCCGATACCTGTCGAGCTACGTTATTTCGATACACACAGTCATATGTTATTCTGAACCAAGCAGTTCCGTGCTATTTTAAAACGAGTAACGCTGGGTTATTAGAGAAAGTGGTTTAGGGAAACGAGTATGAATAATATTGTGGTGGATATAGAAATATGTGATATTGAAAGTTCTTGTAATAAACAGTAATTTGTTATGCAAAATCACGATATATTGGTACTCGAAACTTTGAGAACAACAATTTGACCGTCGTTATATGTATACATGTATTATACAGAATTTGTAGGATATAATGCAGTCAGTGTTTTCATTGTTGTCAAATGAATCATATATATCACGATTTCCTCCACAAACAAGTTATAGGAAGAAATACAGGATTTGATACATTACATCACTATGTAATTAACACTTAAGTTTTTCTATTTTCCCGATACTTTCCTATTTTACAGCACAGAATGCGTTAGCCAATATAACAATAATAAACGGAACAGAATTTTTCTTCTTCAAGTATATTTAATCGCATAATGATACAGCTATGAAGTATAGAAACGTGCAAGGTTGAATGGCAATCTTCTTTTATTCCACCTGTCTCTCGTTCATCATTTAACTGCACATTTGCGTTATTGCATTCGTGCAAATTCCTGCATCGATTAATGCGATTCAAATTCTACTCCGTATTGTTCGTGATTATTGTATTTCAGCAGGCAAGAAACAAGGGCAGAATAAACCTGTTTGGTTGGAACGGAATTCCATTCAAGTAGCGTTGCACTTTCTCGAAAATGTCGCACGTTGGATTCGATTCTCCATTCCGAATCATTTTGTTAGTTGTATCACAGTTTGCACACGTGGCTTGCATGTGTAGTTTTCCATTCTTAAAACAATCGTACTCTCTATGGTTGTTTTTCCTGATATTGGTCCTTCGATCGTATTACTGCTCTTCTCACATAAAAAAAAAAAGAAGAGAGCAAAAATTGCTTCTCTTCTAATACGCCATTTGCTCGCTTTGTATTAGTTGTCGTTTGCATTTATGAATTGAGTGCGGAATGTACGGGGCATTTGAACCTGTCTTACATTTGGGCAGAACAATCTAAGTAAAAACTGTATACGTATTGCTGCTATAGTAAGTAGATAATTTGTATAATTGAATCAACATTCGCAGCCAATTGCAGGAATATTGATATCATCCTGTACAGGCAACCAGCTGCCAGTTGCGTAACTGATGCTTTCGGAAGCTGTGGAGGATTCCTTTTTCTTTCGTTCTTCCTTTGTTCCTGCCTGCGCCACTTGGAGAAGATTTAACGCTATGAACTATCGTTAGCAGCTGCCGCGAAACACTACCCCTCGGTTCTTCTTTCTCTGTGGTATCGCTGGCCTTGCGTTGCTTTCTTTAGTTCATTTCAATAGGCTGTTTCGGCTGTTTCAAATGTTCTTCATGCTTCAAACGTTGATGCGAAATATTCCATCTCATCCGGATATTTAAAATTGAGCAGCTCCGTTCTCCTCTCAATTTATTTTTTCTTTCGAATGAAATTCGCGAAAGAAAATTGATGAACTTGCAAGGGAAGAATAATGAAGGCAATCCGGGCCGCTTTGGTCTTGGGGGATAAAAGTTTTTTCGATTAAACTTCTGCCCTGCTCACCCAATTTTAATATTTCATATTTCTATTTTGGGATCGTTCGCACCTATCTACCGCTGTACAATTTATATTTCACGCGTTTATTCGTTTTAACCTGATCCAAACCTTTCATATTTTATGCTTCGGATTACGTACAGGCTTCCTTCTGATTCGATTTCACAATTCCAATTTGAAATAGACGAATAGTACAGATTTTATATGGACTTTCTTATCAACATTTGAGATTTTCTGGAAATGTTATGTAAATTTTAAACGGGCAAAATTGGAGTTGGTTTTAAAGAAGAAAACCTGTATATGCCGTGTCATGGCTCGTACCTTCCTTCTATTGGAAATACGATGGAATTAGATAACACAGATAAGCATTAGTAGGAAAGGCGTTTTCGTTCACGAGCTTTTACTCGTTTTCTTCCGGTGAAAATCGTAGGTTTTTCGAATAGCTGCCGACCCAGCTCGGAATAAATCGCATAACTGGGTTTACAGATCTATTCCCAGGGGATCGGCTGGCAGTCTGCGCCGGGCGTTTCTCGTTTTATAAATATCTATCCGCGTTTCCGTCAGCGGAGAAGCGGTTCGAGCGACAATGACTCAACCTCCCTTCTCGTTTGCTTCCCGCTTTATTATAAATCAAAATATTTAGAAGCCCTATTCGTTGTCGTTCACACAAGAGCGAACGTAGTTGAGGAACTAACAACCCCTTAATTCCTTATCGTTTATTACTTACGACAGATTCGCGTTAAGCCTTGTCGAACGACATTCATGGATCATGAACGTAATTTCACGCGTTCGACCGGGTTTCTTTTCGGGATGAAGTATTATCGTTGAATGTTAGCAACTCGAGGCATGAGTTACGACGGTCGTAAAATTTCTATATATCTTTTTTCATATCTATTACAGTTCGTTCGTTATTTCATGATGCTTATTTATTGCTCATCGCGCTCGTCGGATCAGTGATGTTGCTGCAATCGGGTCGTTTTTGTTGTCGCGTCGATTGACACTTTGCCGAAAGAATTGGCGAACTGGTTTTTTGTAACATAACGGCAGGCCAATTTTATCATCAATACGGTTCATGCATATCGTATATTGTAATTAAGCTGACATAGTTCTTCTTTCGCGAACGCTCTTTTCGCGTCGCTTTTGTTACACGGTTCGCTGTATTTTAATCAACGAGCGAATCGTCGAACCGCTCGACGAACAATACGTCAATTGTCACGTGCGATCCATCGGTTTCATGAAAATGTTAAGGACCTCCGGGGAAATATCGGGAGCATAAACGTTCGATTAAAAAACCGTCTCATTGGGAGCACGAGCAGAATCGGAGCACTTTGCGCCCGTGCTAAAAGCTTCTTATCATTGGTATCGCAGACACGTTTGCACAGTTCTAATTATTTGACGCGAACTTGTACCAAGTACAAGTCTGCGTGCATGCCTATTTAAATTGACCGTGACCGGCTAATTGATGCCTTATAGGGATGTTACACCATCACGGGAGTAACACACGATGCTATTCAATTATGCACCTGAGAACATTGCGTAATAGAAACAGCCGCGTCACGCTCTGTTATCTGTTTAATTTAATCCAATTCGATACTGTTACGCCGTTCTTATGCATACGATAGCAATGGCTAACGCGACAGCAACGTCACTGCTTCTTATGATCGTCGAATCGACTAGTCTTGTCTCGTTGTTGCTACGATCGACAAGCACACCGTATTTAACGAGAAACGAACGTCTTTTCTTTTATCGAGAAACACGAAAGGTTCGGCCGAGAGAGAAGTTCATGTGACAACGAAGTCTTTGAACATTGAATACTTCTTTGACACTTTATTGCCCATGCAAAATATGCAAACTTGTCTTTCAATATGTCAAATGTATGGAGCGTTCCTTTTATAGATGTGTAATATAATGATAATGAATTTAATGCTATTGACAGTGAAACGTGGCTATGAAAATAATTTAATTTGAAACATTGACGAACTATGGGTAATTCCTTTTCACTTACTGACAAAGTGTTAAATTGTTTTAGCTTCGCTCGTTTCTTGACATATTTCCAATTTTGGACCCCCTTTCACCAGTTATCCGAAAACCACTTAGCCGAACGGATTTGTCTGATAATTAGTTGAGCTAATCGACATTCTACTGTCTTTCTCGTTCGGGGAAACAATTTTCGAATTTTTTTTCGCTTTAAACGCGATAGTATAGAGTGCAGAGTATAGACGAAGGGCAATTAATTGAATATTTTAGAGAGCTGCATCGATTGCAAATACCGCGTTTTAATACTTTAGTCTAATATTTTAATGATGCTTCATCCGCTTTCGCGGATTCGCACGTTAGAATGTCGACATGTCTGTAGGTACACACGCGATCCGACTATTCGACAATGTAACTATTCATTGCTAGTTGTAGGTGACCAATCGAACGCGAGGTGTCCAGTTTATTCGATACGGGTGCCGTTTTAACTTGCCTAGCACTCGATCGGTGGAAGGACGTTTCTGAAACTTGCTACGCGGCGCGAAAAGTTGCGTGGTCAGGTTTAAATCTGTTGGAAAGCTTGAAATCCGAGGAGTGCTTCATCGAGTTCACAACTGGACGCAGGAATTTAGCATCGATTTTGTATACTAGATGCTTCCAAAACTTTTATCAAACCGCACCTTTCTAGCATTTCACGCTTTACGCTTTTGGCGTGTTCGAGAGTGCTTACGTTATTTCACGTTTTCTCGTTTGTTGGACGGTCGTCAATTTTGTTATTCTTTCCATTAAATATTTATTTCGTGCATACCGTGTTATAGGAGAAGTACGATCTTGTAATTACTTGTAAATGTTATATAATCTTTCCACGGACATGCTTAGTTTCCCAAAGTTCAATTCATTGTTAGCGTTGCAATACGTTTGACATCTAATGACAGAAAAATTTCTATACTTATTTCACAAATGTTCACTGTCATTTGCTACTTAATATTTGTTTCACCTTAAAAAGAAATACATCTATACCAATTTTACATATTCAAGTTGCATAGTTGCGTTTGCGTAGATAAAAAGATTTCTACGCGCAGAATTTTTATATCAAATCGAAGCGCATTAAAATATACAGTTATTCAAGAGTAAGTGCAAAAAAGTAATAGCAAGGGTAGACTATATAAAGGTTTTCTACGAGAATATTATCGTGCTTCAACTTTCGACGATATTTTAAAACACTTTGCAAGCACATCTTCCACTGCCAGGTGGTGCTAACTGGCCGAGCTTAGACTCCATTGGTTTTCTTAATGCTGCTGGTCTCGTGACTTACGATTAGAGTGGTTCTCTGGACTCTATGCTGCTTTCGAGTTCTTCGTCGTTAGCATGAACGTGCCTTATGCATTCGCGAGCAGCGCCCGTGACAGTTGTAGGGGTAAATCGTGAAACTCCGAGCGTACGTGTTCAATGAATATTAACACCTGCTTGGACCACGACTGACGCATGCAAGGGTGCGCAAAACGTTGAAAAATGAGAAATAGTTTTTCTGAATATTCATACAGTACACGCTGCTAACGTTTCTGTTCTCCTTCTTTTAATTTCGATGGAAACGCGCTTCTTTTTGAGTAGTGTGTATACTTTTTGTTTTAGTACAAGAGAAAGTTGTGTATACAGAATAATTGCTTGAATGTTTCTAATTTTTTTAATCAACCCTTCTGCTTTATTCGATTTCTAAATATTATTACGGAAGAAACGCTGCAGGCTGTTAATAGATCGTGTATCCAAAATCGACAAAATTTTTAGCCATTTTCAATGCCCCGTTGAGTGTTATTTCTTTTTACGGAGTGAATTCATTGTGGCATTCTGCTAACTGTCATTGATATTGTTTTTCTCTCATAATTCTACGTTAGTTCACAATTGTACACTTTCGAATTTACATATGAAACTCGTTATCATTCACACGCGAATATACGCGAGCAGAAAAATCCTTAAAAGTGCAACGATGCTTCGCTGATAATTGCAAGGGGTTCGTTTAATCGCTTTTCGAAGGATTGAAAAAAGCTTCAAGTGGTGTTAAAACGTTGTGCTTCATCGTCATTTGCATCTGCAAGTGGCATAAAAAATAAATAGACTTATTTTGCATGCCCGAGTCTCATAATTTCCTCTATTCATCCGTTTCCTCGTTCCACGCCATCCCACCTTTTCGTTTACACCTCTTGTTGCCCCTTTTTACTTTCCGCCCGCTTTGACTCCCTTTTATTTCACGCTCCGCGTACATTCAGATTTCGCTTGCATCAAGGAAATCCTCGATAACCAACAATTTTACTGTCCAGCGCACAGCGACGTGCAGGCATCTGTCTCTTAATATGTTCTCTCGCAAACGAAGCCAATTAATACGTAATCGCAAGCTCGTTTAAAAGTGGATTTCGCGTCGAAGGGAAACATTAACGGTTTACACTATCGAAATGGATTTTCATTTTAAATTTCTCCGCGGAGTAATACGTTTCTTATTGGAAGCATACGAACGAATTATTTCTATATCGCAATCAAAACCATATAATATTGATTGTCCCACAGAATTCGACCAAAATTGACCTTTAACCCGATTTTCTATCTCCACGATATTCACACATTACACACATTATCCCCGATCCGCTGTCTTGCATTCAAAAATCATACGATCACAAACTTTCGTTCGTTGTTCCGCGAACAGTCTGCGCATAAAACTCATTTCTCCGACGTCAAGTTCGAGGCTGTATCCGAACTTCCAACCACCAATGACGTCGCACGAAACCGCAGAACCGCCCGTACCTTGTAATCCGACAACAATTCATTCTCGTACCGATACGACGCTCGTAACTTTCTCCATTGGATACCGTCTATTTTCTCCAGCAAAATGCAGCTCAGGATCGGATCGGAAAAAAGTTGCGCCAATTAGGCGACGACGAATTCGCAAGGCGAGCGTTAATCGGTCCCGGAGATACGGACACGACCGGAGTAGTTTCGAACTTGCCTTGCCCCCTCCTCGCAGCGTTGTTTCCGTGTTCCGTTTTCGTTTGGCGGAGAGCTTTAGGATCTACGTGCACCCGTGGAAACAAATGGTACCCGGGGATCAATGGTTCGCCGCATTGGCCAGTAATTACGAGCTGTTACCTTGCTAACGGGGGGGTGGTGGCCGGTTCGATCGAGACCGAACGAAGAGGGACCAGAGGAGCGGCGCGGTGGAATGGCGGGCCGCGGATCAACGAACGTTCGCTCGTTACACAATTAAATTTACGATCGACTCGAACGCGAACGGACGTTACCGTAGCGTACTCCGGGCCGGATATAAATTGCAGCCCGCCCGGTTCTGTTACCGTCGATCGTTGATCGACGATTAAGCTCGATGACATGGCTCCACGTTGAGGGGGATACCACAAGCTTCGTCTTGTCGTTTCTTATTATATGTTATTTATCGTATTTTGGAGTTGGCCGGTGGTGGCCGGGACGAAAGGATGGCTTCGGCGATCCTTTTTGTTGTTTCGTTCGTTTTAGCGTGACTTTGGGGAGGGTATCGATGATAGCGGATACGGGTCGACTTTGGACGACGGAGATGTAAAGGGTGCAGGAAGTGTGCGGGGTAAATTGGTGCGCGAAAATCTACGGTTAGACTGCGGGAGAATAATCATAAATGCCACTGATTCGGTTCGTGTATTGTACGTGACGCAGGTTGGACTGGATAAATGTATACTCAGTACGCGGATGTAATAAATACCTCGATCGAAATTTGAGATATCATCATCGATTACCAAGTAGTGAATCACCCACGCGTTAAATAATTACAAAGAAAATCGGTAAATAACGACGCAGTACTTTCGATCGCGATTATCAAGCGTTCCCTTTTATTTATTAATTAACCATTGTTGGATGAATCCGTTCGCAAGGAACATTCGGTAACAGCAAAGTAAACCCGTTGAAACCGGTCTCCTATTCTTTCGTTCGACGGGAGCTTCTGTTTCGCCAGCGAATTCAAATGAACGCTGACGAACAAAAGGCAACGGGAATCTTTGCATTAACGAGGCTGGTGTTTATCAGTGCCGTGGTCGAGTGTTCGGAACGCAACGATCTCAAAGCCTCGTTCCGCGACGGTGGCAGAAATATCGAGCGCCGCCATCCCAAGGGGTTAATTAGAATAAGAAGATCGCTCGAGAAACGCGTAAGGTGAAACAAGGTAACGGTGGCTGGAAGTTCTGCAGGATTTCCCGGGGAAGACTGGTATCCGCAGAACTTGATACAGAGCCCTGGGGTATTTTGTGAAAAAACTTATCCAACTGGCGAGTGACAAAAACGCACGAAAGTGAACGCAGTAACGAAGCGTATCCTCGTTGCACTGTCCAGTCGCCGTGAAGTTTTTCACGCCATCCGAATAATCTCGTACCTCTTTGTCCTTTTTCACGCAGCTGGACATCCGATATTTGTACGTTCCTCTGAGACCCTGACATCTATAATTCTGTGCAATTTTCCGTGAATTAATAAGCCTTTCGCCAGATGGAAATTCCCAGATATCTGTGCAGTCACATTATTGTGTGCACGAAACAACAATTTTCGACTAACAGTACGACTCTGTTTACTGTAAAATTTCTCCCATTACTTGTCTCTGCACAATATCTGCTTCGACACGAATTTCATTTAATTTTCTAATTGTTAGGGAATCAACCGGCGTTATTACATTCGTATTAATGTAAATGTAAGGGCGGAAATCTCGAATCTAAGCCGCAGACGTGATGCATGATATGCATGTATGTTGGCAATTACGTTTATGCAGATGTTATGTTCGGCCTTTGCTGTTTATACGTATAGACATGCGACCACTTCGCTGATGCGTATTTCGTGTACGTACATGAAACGTCCGCAAACGGAAACGCGCGGGTCGTAGGTGTATGGTGGTTTGCGCGTATTTATGGGGTTGCAGTTTCGAATACGCATCTGTGTACACTGCGTTCATCCTAGGTATACGCGGGAGAGTTTTGCCTCGCTTGGTACAAAACCATTGTGAGTCATTCGAGGGGAGGAACAGAGGACGTTCTCTTGGATTACGGAAAAAAATGTTCGCCACGCCGTTGAAGCGAAATTTTTCGTTGCAAAGAGGTTTGGGGCAATATATGTGTGCATTATACCTTTCAAGAATACAACTATATTTTCCCAAGTGTTCCTCAAATCTATTTTTAAATACATCCAACTCCCTCCACGACGAAAAGTATCGATATACAGAACTTCGAAGAAGATTTGCGCATCTTTCTATTTACCAATTATTTCCATGAGCAATTTCTAATTACTGTCAGCGTCTATAATATATTGCATATATATGTTTCCCCTCCGTGTACCGGAATCAATGTGAAAGAATTCGAAGCACCAGCATGGAACTTATCGATAACAACGGAATTTTGTACAGGAAGGGCCAATAATCGGGCATCCGTGCGGAGTTTTCTGTTCAAAGTACACTTAAGTGCTGTACATTTCGTTCCCTGTGCTATTTCCGATACCTTTGCGCAGCCATAGGGAAGAATTGGAAACTGAACTCGATATCGCTGAAATTGCTTGTTTTTTCAACCTCGTAAATATATGTACACGCATATTTATATTTCTCGCTGGAAATGCGATATTTCAATATTGTACCTGATATTGTAAACTTGAAAATATTTGTTCTACTTCATGGTTAACCAAATTTTAGGGGATTTTAATGCAAACGTGCTGGATTCGGTGACTCGTGCTCCATTCGCTGGCTGAGGTAGTATTTCTTACGGGAATAATTGCAGTGAGTGTAAGGACGACATTGATAACTAGAATAGAAAGTCACTGCGATACGTTCAATGAATCAAAGAAGAATAAGTAACGGGGAATAATGTTCTTGTACTGGAGAATAGGAAATTATTGTATAATTAATATTAAAAATAAGGTTACAGACAGTGCATATTTGAAAGCACTCCTTTAAGTAACCGATTTTTTGTACCGCTACGTCTGCCATGAAAAATATATTTTTCTATTCAATTCATAATCTATTACGGCACCTTGCGCACATACATGTACACTCTTGTACTTCATTGCTTGAACTTGATTTCACTCTTCGACGAGCGATGTCTGATTGGTAGCGCTAAAATAAACTCGCAAACGTTAAACTTTCCGCTTTCGAATCCATTGGGCAAGAAAAAGCAATTGATATTCCGTTCCGTGAAAAAAGATCCTGAAAACGTCACTTCCTTTTTGCCCGCCGGAAATCTCTCTTTCTGTGGGTTTGCTTTTCCCCTTCTGTTCTCTGTTTACATCCCCCTTAACCCGTCGCGTTTTCAATCGGGTCGAGGATCTCCTCTGGAAAACAAATTCTTTGGTTTTCTAACAACCCGCCTAGCCTCCGTGATCGAGGACATCCTCTCCACCTCCGCCAACGGCGGCTTCCCCTTTGCTTCTTTTTCCTCCGCTTAACCAAGGGGGAAACACGCCGCGAAAGGAAAAGGGTGAAGCAAAACGAACACGAATCAAGGGTACCGATGGAAACGAGCCGCAGGAAGATCGTATCGACTTCACGCCTCGTAAACGAAAGCTTCCCTCTGCCTTTCGTGGTCTTCGAGCAGATTCGAAGATTTCTGGCTCGCGTGCATCCGAGGGATTCTGTGCATTCGCTTTGGATCGCCACCGTGGATCGGCATTGCACGACTCCGTCATCCCGAATATTCGAGGATCTTACGTGGCGCATCGCCATGCTAATTGGCATGTATTCGCGGAGAATATTTTTCTATGGAAATTGAATTTTCGGTGCAATTGGATATTCGATAAAGTTTCTCATTTTTCGTGGCGTTTTTTATAACATCGCAATTAACTTGTCCGCTGTACGTCAGGCGAAATATAGGGACAAGTAGACGATCAATTGCGAACTGTTGATTTTCGTGTTGCACCGTAGACATGTGCGTATCAGTAAAATAATACGGTAAATAATTTAATATGGAGGTATCGATTTTATAAAATGAATAACAACTTCATATAAAGGTAACTGGACGTTATTACTAATTTTGTTATATCGAAGGGACAGATATAATACATTTCTTCGATCAACAATTCCACTAAATTCGATTGTCTGCTCGCGGTCAATGGTTACGGCAATGGAATAATTATTCTGATGTATTTTGGACCATTTACCTTCCATCTCCTTCTGTCAATGCTGAAGAACAGTTTCGTCGCTACTTTTAACGAGCGCGATTTTCATCCACTCATTGTTACCGGGAAGATTATGCTGGCCGCTTGATTGTCAGAGTTGGTCAGGTAATTTTAATTAGTTTAATTTTCAGCCTTCTAATTGGTACAAAAGCGCGGAGCTGTTCCGGAAAATTCTGAAAGTTTTCAGTCCCTGAACTGTCTACACGGAACGAGTGGTTCCCCCTTGTTCCAAGCGGCCTATCTTTGCATGCTCTCCATTCCTCCCTTTTGCCCACTCTGCTTCGCCGCTTTTATTTCATCCTTGTTGGCGGGTCCCCGCCTCTGAAAATTTGTGTTACGCGAAACTTTTCCCTTGCAAGAATACCAGTAATTTAAGAAGCTTCTGCGTCGATCAGAGGGAACCGAAATCAAACGGTTTGGTGACGGAGCGGAGGAGCGAGAGGGAGAGAGGAGGGATATCGTTGTCCGCAAGAACGTTCTTTGCGGAGATTTAGGAACAAATTGACAGGAAAAATGGAATTATCACGATCTGAAACTCTTTTGCGAGATTTACCGCGTGCTTGGAAAATATTAATTTTCGTAATGAATTTTCCTTTTACCTTTTATTTGGGGGGGAAGACATCGAAATTTCCGTGGAAACAAGATTTCAAGAGGGCAAGGTGGAGACGAAAGGAAAAGAATACGCTACTTCGCTTCATTTAATATTGAAAAGAGTACGGCCGTGGCAATGTTATGTCAACGAGCGCGGAAATATGACATTTTTCGCATGAAAAATATTATTATCTACAAGGTTGGCAAACTTTTGGCGATTTTGTATATTGTAGAACACCAGTTTCAATTTTTCATCCGTACTAAATTAAAAAAACGCTGCGCTAGAACAACTAGAGTTCCCTCCGCAGCAATTCAGAAACTTTCCTTAGCAAAATGAACAATAAATCAGACGAATTAAACGTGCAAACGTGAGCATCATTTTCCAATTCGTATACATATGTACATAAATACCTATGCGATGTGTTAATACGTCACGGAGCATTCAAGTAAATAAATGATTGCCCTCAAAGTTATTGGTACTTTACGTATTAACTGTATCGCCTTCTCAATCAGCAAGGTAGAGTAACAGAAAGTTACGGCTAAGAGAATCAAGAGTGAAGTTTACGAAAGCAGTCGAACGGAAGCGGCACAAAGGGGCTAGTAAAACGTGCGTTCGAAGTTCTGAATAGAAAATGGAAGTCGCGCGAGGTGTGCTGATTCGATCCGGTTCCAAAGGTGTTCCCTCGTCCACGTTTCCCTTCTCTGTTTAACATAATTTCCCTGCGATGCAAATCGAAAATGTACACGGGACAGGTCAAGCATCGTTCGCACGGAAGTTCCGTTCAAACGGTTTCGAACTAGTTCGGGATAGTCGCGCGAGGAACTGCTTGCAAAATAGTTTCGGCAGCTTCTTCGACCGTTTGTGACGCCGCGTCGCAAGCGTGGAAGAAAAAAGGACGAGTAACCGGGGAAAACTTTGTATCGATAGAAGCGAGAAGCTTGAACGCGATTGCGAAATCATTATCGGCTGGAATTTGATCAGTCAAGTTGTGCGAACAGTTTTATAATTATAATTGTTATAACGGCGTGCACGTGAATGGAATTGTAGCACCTTCAAAGAGAAAATGAAACATGAAATAGAAAAATAGACGTGTCAAGTAATGTAGCTTGGGATGTTTGATTTCCGATATTTTTGAAACAGTAATAGAATTCAAGATGTACATAATTTTCGACAATAGTCTTAATATTACTTGAGAGTTTTATTCGGTTGATTTAATTAATCAAAAATTTGAATTCACCTCTGCGTTATACATGTATGAAATTTGATTACGACTGCAACATGAGGTAGGTTAAAAAGTTACAATAAATTGCGAATCATTTTGCGTATAAAGGAGAACGAATGCGTTTTATTTATAACTTATTTTAATTCGCCAAATAAATCATAATTGACATTAGTCAATAGACAATTAGATAGCAGACATTGACATTAGATAGTCTTTGACATGGAAAAAACAGCACATTCGTATTATACAACATAAATGTATTTATTCAGAGATGTTGAATTCCGTTAATATCGCGTTAGAAAATAAATTTACTAACAAACAGTTCAAACAATCTTTATTACATAATGCGCTAAATTAATACTTTAACATTCTGGATAAGTTGTATACGCCGTTAATTGGAAGAGTCTCACGTTTGTACAGTGAGAAGACAGGCATGATCTGTATTTACTATTTAATGATAATCGTGGAATAGACCTGCATCGACGTGCGAGCAGCGTCATTTAATTCGAAATTCGTCGAAATCCACATTCGACCGAGCCGCGGAATGCCCCGAAATACGGATTCGAACCAGCGCGATGAAATTGCTTGAAAAATTCAGGGCAAGTAGCGTCACTGTCTCGCCAACTCGAATATTCGCGGAAGTGCTTCAAGTCTGCGTTCAAACGTTACGCCGAAACAAATGATTACTGTCAATGGTCAAGCGAGAAGCAAATTTTGCGTTACATGTAAGATTTCACTCACTTCGTGTTACGGTGCCACGAAATTGGCAAGCGCTATTAAATTAATGTTGATGCACGACAATGAAACAAATAGAGGCACGTAAAGAACACGTAAATACCGGAATACTTTGGTCGCTGTTAATTCTAAAATCGCCACGCGCCGTATACTGTGCGCGTACACCAACAATTATACACGCTCGTTTTTCGGGCGCAACTCGAATTCTTCGCATTCATTAACCTCAGCAGGGCTCGGCAACCACTTCACAAAAGCAGCACGCTTCTGCGTGAAATTTGTTTGAACGAAAGTTCGCGCGATATTCGTGTCCGTTTGACGTGCAACCGCGCTCCAATTTCGTCAGACACAATACGCGGCTTTCGCGCGGTTTTAATTAAATGTGCCACGTCGGGTACGACTGATCCTGCAGTTTAGTCGAACTTCCACGTTAAAACAGAAGCTTCTTTTTATTGCCAGCCCTTCCCCTTAACAGCTGACGCTTCGGGCAGTCGTTCTTCGCGGCACATTCAGAAAAACCCGTGCCCCTCAAGCAATGCATAATTACGTTCCTACTTGTTGGAGTTTGAACAAAACATTTATTAACATTAGACATTTATACGAGAAAGTAAATCGGCTGTGAGATTTCCATGTTACAATAACAAAAACTCATTATCGTACTTTTTATTATTATAGATATCCTTGGATATGCTTTATCCATGTTCGTCACTGTAATATTGCAGTGTAAATCGTTTGTTTTCTTGCTTGTTATCCGAGTATAATATTTTGATCATAATCATTACGTTCTTTGTTTCAGGTAAGTAACTCAGCTTTGAAATATTCCGGAATTCGTGGATCCGTGTTCGAATAAGCTGTTCCAAATCTTTGCGGTCGTCGTAAGTAAGTATTTAATTGTACAATTTTCCAATTACGCACGGGACCTCGTTATTCATTATTTATTTACCATTATCGGACCCCGCCAATGCAAATATCCCCGTCGAATATACTTCCATCTTGAATTCACGATGAATAACGACGTAGCCATTACGTTCTCAAACTTGAAAGCACGCGAACGAACCTGTGAGTCGCTGTAGAGTTTGTAATTTCTTTTACGAGAGAAATTCGTTCACCCTAAAATTGCTACACTTTCATCCCGACAGGAGATTTCAATTCGGAATTGATTCGCGAATGATTCCAAGAACATTGCGAGTCGTTTGCTCGCGGTTTCGTTGGGAAGGTCGCTAATATAAAGTCTGGATGGCCCATATTCTTGCATATCGTTGAAGTTCCCGAGGGAAATTTCTGCATTCCGGCGGCTCGTATTACCGCCAACTTGCCCGTATCATTCCCTCCTCTCTATCTTACTCTACTCGTCCCATTCTATTTGTCCCCCGTCTGTCTGCCTCCCTCGTCTCCGCAGGCTTCATTTCTGTAAAATCTTTTTTGAAGGGCGGATTTTCGGCGGTACAGACCGGATACGAACGCCGGCGAAACAGGGCTGTCAACGAAAGCTCCTTATTTTCACTGTAGCTTCTGGAACGGGTCTCGAGCCACTCGTCATTTCGATAGACTCGTACACTCGAGAATTGAACCTTCGACGCAGCCTCGATTGCCTCTTCGCATACATGACCCGAACACTTTTCCACTCGTTTTTTTTCCTCCTTCTGATTCTTCTCCTGTTCATTACGGATCAGTTAGTCGTGGAGGGATTTTCGTTCAGCCGAAACGTTGAAATGGAAAGGAGCTTCTTTGCTCATTGACTGAAAGACACTTGTAAATTACTCTCGACCGTTGAAATCTCAGTGCGGGCGCGTATCATTTGGTTTGCCTCGAGTCAAGCTTTATCGGATTCATGTAGTTTTCGTGGAGAAATTTGGTGTTGCGCGTGGATATTCTTATGTCGCAATTTTATTTTTAATTGATTCTACGAATGCGAATTTCACGATGGAAAATATGTAAAGAAGTTTGTGAAATACCGATGGATAGGTTCGTTATTAAAATTGAAGTATTAACTTGTCTTCTACGATGAATAAGTTTGTTTACGAAATATAAGAATTCTTGTTAAAAGTTACAATTAATTAACATTTGTCGGGAGTCCAGTTTCCTTAATATCGATACTATTGATTTGTTTAATATTGATTTGACATCCCGAAATAAAGATAAAATATTTAGTGTTTGTATGTAATCAGCGCGTTTCTTGATTCAACATTTCTTACGCTATAATTTTCAATTTTAATTTGTCAGTTAATACTTTCATCGAAGATTGTAATGTTCAAGATTACATTTCCAATAAATTTCTTCGTAGAATACGACATAATATTGCACAGTAGAAACTCAGAAAGTATTACCTAGAAGTTGTACTAACTAATAAATCGTTACGGAGAACTACGGAGAACTACGGAGAACTACGGAGAGCTTCAACGTTTTATTTCACTGGATACTCCGTCCGCCTCCTTATTTCATCTTCCTTTTTCTCGTTAAATTGAAATATAACACCCACCTCGTTTTGCGACCTCCCTTTTCCTATTTCTCGAGGAGCTTTCGTCGTGCGAATCAAACGTTAACGGAACCTCTTGGTTCGACACAATAATTGCAAATGGATTGTAGTTCCTTGCTGAAAGTTTAATTCCAAAACGATGATGGTAATTTTTCTACCCAAATCATCGAATCATTGTACACATTAGGACTCATTAGGTCTTAAGTACGCCATTTAATAATAAACCAGCCAACGCATGGATACGATTTTGCACTTTTTGAATTTTTGTTACGCTCGATAGAGTAACATTGGAATTAATTTCAACATTCAATATAGCGTTGGCGTTTAATGAAATCAAGCTTTGGGAACGAACAAAAATGGCCAACCAATCGAGAAATGAATTGCTAATTAAAATGACATTCAGTTATAATTTTGCATAACAATTTTCCGGATTTTAATTCGTCGCTTAATCGCTGAATCCACTTTCGACGAGTAGAAGCGTATTCGCAATTCATCGTCACATCGTTTCTACTCTTGATTAAATGAAAAATTTAAATCCCCATTCTGTTTCGACGAGTGATCCATTCAGCACCGTTGGCAAATGTGCGGTAATTTCTTAGGTTCGCCGGGGGTTAAGTGAGTTCACCGCTGAAAGTGCCCTATGAATCAGTAAAGGTGTCGATAATCTAGCTGGATAAGGAAGCTGTATCGGGAAACCGGGCACCGCTGGAAATGCAGAACGCATACGTTTGCGGTGCTCGTCCAGTTCGTTCAATTTTCGTGGTCCCTCGACTTTCCGCTGCTTAGAACGGTTACAAATTGTCTGATTGAAACGTGAGAGGACCTTAAATCGGCAGCGCACGACCTGCGACCTGGGCGAGCTGGAAACTTTCAAAAGGTCTTCGAGCTAAAAATATTTTCGCTGTATTGATTCCGACTGCTAAAAAGGGAGATACGTTTCGATGAAGTGGAATTTCAAGCGGGCACCGTTCGACCTCACTCGAAACAATACTTTTCAGCCGAAGAATTATATTATTTTGTAACATCCAAATCAAATGGGCGAGAATAAAACGTTCCGGACTTCACTGAAAAGTTTTTTGATAGGTTGTTCCAGGATACAATGTATTGTAGATTTACATAGGACAGCGTAATCAATTTTTGAATATTTTTGTAGAAAAAGCAGTGTGTTACAAAACACAAATCGTTCTATGGCCAGGTTTGATGTGCAGAATTGATTTCGTGCGACAGTATAAATCAATATCAAATGTGAACGTGTACAATGATTAAACAATAAGCTCTCGTGGAACGTATTAATCTCCTAAAATATTTTGACTGCCACGGTGAAGTCTCCATTCGTTTAATATAAATTTCTCTTTCGATTATTAACGTTTTACCTGTACCGAATAAATATATTACTGTACCAATGTTAAAAAAGTATGTTACATGTGTTCAATTGTCTGGACATTTACAAGGAACAATACTCTGACCATCTTCAATAAAAAATGTTAAACCCTATCAGTCATAACTTCGTAATAAAATTCATTCTCTCGAATATTTCAGACATGTCTCAAATTTCTAAGTCCACTTTAAACATTCACCCAATACTTTGCACTCGGTAAATACACTTACAATTTAAAAATTAAATTCAAAGTTAAGCCCAACACTCGTTCGACACGTCACCCATACAGTGGGACCTCGATCAATCCGTCCCATCCAGAGCTAGTCAGATCGACGAAATGAGGATCAAAGAACAAACGACTAAAAACAAATGCCTCCCAAACATTGGGAGCTTTCACTCAAAACCAACAACGCCACCTCCAACATTCTATATCAAAGTTAAAAATTACGATTACTAATACATCATCGAGACCTGGAACAACAACGAATCGGCTTATCAAAGCTCCGCCGTGTACAAAATTTCACCCGGGCGTTCCAACACTCAACAAACAAACTGCTCGCCAGTACTTAGAGTTCACTGTACCAGCTATAAATTCTACTCCGACGCAAAACCACAAATGCATCCTCCCGGTGCATAACAGTTACGATTCCGCCCAGTGATCCACGAAGGGCACCGTTAGATCGGAGCAGGTTTCAGCTTCGAATTACGACACGCAACAGACACACGCACGCTTCGAGGCGGCGTTTTCACGCTTACACCCGCGCGAGCGTCCGCTTGTTACCCGTGTGCAGCTGCGGGAACGTCGAGATTTCGCGGTGAGTCGCGGCTCGGTTGGCCTATTGGCGTAACAAATTAGATCGTTACACGGTGTTACAGTCCCGCTTGGTATTCAATCGGGGTGCCATTTCCTGTACTTCGTCAGTATCCACCCCCCTTTCTCGATCTATTGATCTGAATCCGTTGCTGGCGGCGAGCGTTTCGCGGCCGCCTAATTTATCGCCATTATTACACTCGGTTACAGCGCCTGCGATACGTTACACGCTCGGCTTCCATGTCGACCTCCGCGAATGTTCTTAGCGTAAGAATTTATTGGTCCAGTCGTTCCTCTGGGCTACGAGGTAGATGCGACTTCATTATGTTGTCGAGCTCTCGAAATTACACGGCCGGTTGATTTTCCTCGGCGTACATGTATTTCTAAGTTTATCGGTACGTTTGTGCGGTTGACTTGCGAATTTGTATAATTGAGTTGAGTATACTCGCGTCGTCGTAGGGGAATGTTGTAACGGAGGATACTGGGATTGATTGTTCGTGTGTTCGGGATCATGAAGGGAGTTCTCGTCGAAGTGTCACGAGCGTATGTAAGTGGTCACCTGTTTGGGGGTCGTAAACGAGCGTGCACGTTCTTGTGATTTTTGAGTTGCAGAGGGATGGAGTGTTTTACCGATGAGTCCTTGATGCGATGTAGGCCGAGATGTATTTGTAATACAGAGTTCTGAGGAGTTCCATTGAATTTTATGACGATGTGCAGTTCTTCTTTAATTCGTCGTTCTCACAGTTTTATTCGGTACGACGGGTTTCAGAGTTCGCTCGTAATTCTGTCTGCAAAGCGTTTGTTAACCGTTTTCAAGACACCGTCAGTGTATTCCGTATCTGAAAGGGGAACGGGCCCAGCTCTGTGCGGGGGTCGAATCACGAGGCGACCTAAAATTCCAGAGGGTTCAACTGAAAATCGTCGGGTAGGCCGTCGCGCGACCGGTTTATGACAGGGTCGCTGTTATTGAGTTGGAGAAGAAACTGATGCGACGACGAAAAAAGTATGTTACTGAAAGATTGTCAATTTATGCCAAGAGTCGCGGTACCATCTGCGTTCAGACGGCCCAGGTGGTCGAAGCGTTAAAACTATTTCTCAAAAGTGATGTTACTTTCGGCCATGGCAGAAATCTGGCGCAAACGGAATCCAGTGAGATTCGCGTGATATCTTTCGTCACGGAAGTACCAATATTTCTTTAGAACTACTTTAAAAAGGTACCACCTATTAAACAACACATGGATGTATACGCGCCACATGAATAAAAGTACTGAATTTGGCGACACGCGACACGAAAATAAATCTGTCTCGCTGCGGTTACAACGGACACACGATAATCTTGACGAAAATGTTCATCGCCGCAAACGGATATTTGATTTCAGAAGGCAGCCTGACACAATTCCACCCCACGAACGTTACGCCAATAATTGCAAATAATTACACGAACGAAAAATGGACAACAATTCGACCGCCACCAATAAGAGGCGCGCCCCTTATCGTTTCGTTACGTCCCTCGAAACGTATCGCGAGCACTGCGATCATTCATCGGCAGTGGTTACCGACGATGCTCGTAGATCACGCGCAGCCTGCGCTCGCCATAAATCAACGGGGCTGTTTATCCCTCCGATGTCCGGCAACTTTTATCTCTACAGTATCAAACGATCTCGATCTTATCGCTGTGTACGCGCAAAAGTCCGGCGAACGCTTAAATACACCCGCCCACCGATGACCGGCGAGCCGGTGTTCCTCGAGCAGGTAGAGCAGGGCCGAAGGGAAAAGAAGTTCACGGATGGTAGCACGCACACGGCGGGCATGCCGGAAGCAAGCGGTCAAATCAGACCTCCGCGATCGATATCAGATCTTCGTAGATAATCGGCAATTAAGCTTGCGAAAGGAGTGTACGCCGCGCCGGTGGGTCGTTAGTCTGACCCAAGCGTGGCGGCCAAGGGATTCTGGGAACACGGACCAACGACACGTCTTCATTAGCCTTTCATGAACGCTACTCTTGCCCGCCATTCCTCCTATACGTGTGCGTTTCCATACACATGTATGCATATGCTATACGTATATACGTGTATGCGTGTATGCGTTCTCTCGCCCTTTCACCCTCTCCCTGACGGCTTCTGCGGTACACCGAGGCGGACTCGCGTGTCCCTACTGTGGTGCTCGTGTCCACGGGCACGTTGTTCGATCCGGAAGCGGGCAGGTTCGCCGATGGCGGTACGCCAGTGATACCGACCGAGCTACGCGTGTATCTGGCCGGCACCGAAAAATAAATGAGGCTAATGGAAATTGATCGAGCGGGGACGTGTTTTGCGATGGCCCGGCCTGTTTTGCGAGTACTGATGGATGTTGCTCGTTAGGCTGGGAAAAGAACAGCCGGCCATAGCGCCACTGTGCCGTTCAGCGGGATACTACCCGGTGGTTGTTCCTGGATACCCGTTGATACGTTCGGGAACGTTGGCTTTTCGACGAAAAGATACGGAGGGGAATAGGGGTGGCGTTAATAGCAGAGAGTCTTTTTGATCACGGATTTGGGTTAACGAGAGACACCTGGATGGGCAACGAGCGATGGGCGATTGGTTTGAATGGTGGGCCTGTTTTCGAAGGCATCGCATTGTTTCTGGTGACCGGCTTAAGGGTGGATTGGTCCCGAACGTGCCATCGCTGATCCGTCGAATTGAACGTGCATACCGTGTTCGCTTTGGTGAAGCGCGATATTTTTTACTGCTTCTATGTCGCCTGTTGCTCATTACCATGTAAATTACTGTTATCAAGCGGGGCAAGAGGTTTCCAAAAGCGAATATGTCTTATTTCATGAATACAGGAAGAATGTCCGAACGAAACCCAACGCGTCCCGCCGTAATTGAGAATAATAATTTATAAAGTAAAATCCAAGTGTTGGTGTTTGTATCGTTTACACCTGTGCCGTCTACCCTGGAATTATTCTTGTGCCAGACGAGGCTCGGCGTTACAGCCGCGTGTCACGATTTATACTAGCGCCGATAAGCCGCCTGGCAGATAGTCGGTTGGGTCGTGCTTATCCCCGCTGTTGCGGTCTCGTGAAGTTAGGAGGCGCGTTTGACGATCATCGACAGGTGTATACGACTTTAGCGCCACCGCGTAATCCCGTGTTCAGTTGCACGGAAAAAAAATTCTCTCGCGTCAAGAATAATTAAATTCTACGGGATTAATTGCGTTGCGAAACATTACATTGCGTAATTTTCTTGAAATATCGTACACCCGTACACACGCCGCCTAACTTATGTTCCTTTCGGTTGTTTGGAGAATTTTATCGTCTTTCAAACGTATTAACCTTTCTTCGTACAAATTTTGATTGATGTAAATGGTAAATTCCTTTACGTAAAATCTCAGACTCGAGGGGAGAACAATCTTCTCGCGATCTCGAAACATTCTTCAGCTATAACACGATCAACCAATTTCAAGTGCTCGGCTCTACTATCGATAACTAGTGAACGCAGCCTCTTTCACTTCGCGCTTATTGTCGCATTATCATACAAATTATCCAAAGTCCCCGGGCTCCGAACTCTGGGGGGGGGAGTGGATACTTTGATAGCTTATTCCGACATTCCTTATCAGACGGGGAGGGGCGGGGGGTGGGGGGTATCGCGTGAAGAGATCTTCGCGTATCGAGAAAAATCTCAGATCGAGTGTTCGAGCCACGAAGAAGTCTCGGTCCAATAACTCCATTGTCGAGTGCATCGCGGCGTTTCCTGGTATATCCTCATCGACTCCGGTGTTCTGCACCGGCGATATCCCATAATGGTGGCGTTACGTGGAGACCGGGGGACCGTATGCATCGAGAAGCGACCGTCGGTATCTGGATAACTATATTATATGGCGTACACTTATATGGAGAAAAGTGCTCGGGGATAACGGTTTCTTCTCTACGATCAGCGGTACCTGCCGCTCGAAAAAAGTCATCTCGAAGCGCGAGGGAATCGAGAGATGTTGTGGCGCTGTGCGAATCAGAAAGGGCCCCTGCTTGCAACCGCAGTTCCTCGAGATCGTTGCTGTCTTCGAACGTCCGGTATTGATCGACCGGCGTGCACGGTTAACCCTTTCGCTGTAAAGGGCGTACCGGGACGAGCTGTATTTAGAGAGAAAGAAGAGAAAAAAAATAATAACGGAGATAGGAAAAAGTTCTGTAATGGAAGATAAGGGTTTCTGTGCAACGGTACATTCGAAAATCGTTGTCATATTTGTTATCAAGTGGGAATGTACAAATTGTACCTCTGCCATCGCGTGCATCAATCGACGAAATAATTTGTGCTTCGCGCAATGGTATTGTGAAGGTATCGCGAATGAAACTATTATTAGGTTAATAGGGGATAAATTGAACGTCTATATTTATGGCGGTGTGAGCTTCGCGTATCGACAGATACGTTGGTGGAAGAATGAAGCGATAGAAAAAGTGAATCTATGTAACGTTTGTTAATAGTAAAAGAGTTTGTTACAGTTCAGTGGTAAGCAATAATTCGATTGTCCGTCGGCGATTCAATAATGCAAAACGTTAACGTGTTTTGCTGCAATCAATAACCATACAATTTCTAAATCTCGCAAGACGTTTGTTAGACACCGCCATTTACTTTGACGTAGTCTCATGAATAACTAAGCCTCCCTAACACAGTATAATAAATGTAGTGAACACGATCCCGGAAGCATCTGTTCAATTTCACTCGAATGTTGTCGGACGGACGTCTGACAGGTGACAGCTTACATTGACGGTCCCGTGCACGCAAGCAGTACATAACATTTGCAATAATATTCTATTGCATCTTAATACTTAGATCCTGCGACACGAAATGCGTACACAACCGCGAGCTACAAAAATTTACGATTGCGAATCGTGTGATTCCCAATTACTGCGATCGTACATTTATTATCGAACATTGGAACATTTTCAGCCTGATCGTGTGTCACGATAGGAATGAAAAATTTCAGGAAAATAAGAAGGCTTTTCGTAATGTAATCTGCGATTATGAACGTTATTTATAAAACGCAAATGAACGTTAACAAAATCGCGTGGCCCACTGAGGAACCATCTTCAAGGCGACCGCATACATCACATAACGTCACCTCCACAATATAAACGTATGAAAGATCCAACAAAAATTGAAAGAACATCTCAGCCGTTCCCTATAATTCCGAAACCAGCTTCACCTGCCGCACACTGGAACTACTCAATCGCTGAAAATCTATCTTATCCTTCATCCACGCGAATCTATGCCTCGCCCGAATCGCGCGACCCCTTCCAAACTTGAACCAGAACGCAGAACAACATCCGTCCCGAGGTGCAGTTCAAAAAAGAAACGGAAAGGAAACGTCCGCCTCTCCTCGCGCGACGTCTATCCCCCAAGAAAAGTCCAATCGGCCACCACCGCCACCATCGTCTCTGAGAGGTTAAAGGTCGCAGAAAGGACGAGAGTCAGCGTGCTCGCGCGAGCAGCGAAATGGAGCAGCCAGTACGCTTCCGGTTCGCAGCGATGTTCGGTCGGGGTTTAACGGTGGATACCAACACAGCCCGATCGATCCACTATATTCAACTCGTCCTCGTCCTCCTTCCACCCTTTTTCCTTTTTCCTCTCTTTCCGCGATGATCCGCCTCGGCGTTGACCTCCCGCGGCGTGTTCCCACGGTGAACCGCGTCTTCTGGGTCCGCGCAGCGTCGCTGATTGCGATACCTACGCCTTCGCTAGCGGAGCGCCTGCTCGGCTGCCTCTAGGCTAGGTCAGTACCGTAAACGGCTTACTTACACGCTGACACGCACTCGCGTGTGCCACGTGTTTCACCAGCACCGGTGACGTCGAACAAGCCCGCACGCCAACGCAAGAAGGGAGAGAAGAGCCACTGACCTATGACACCGGCTCGGTCAGAATCTTTATCGGCGAGGAGAATGGCCGGTGGACGCGGCGTTACGGCGCGCCGGATCGAACGGCGAGTCCGATGCCTCGCTGTTTGAGGAACGGATTGTTTTCTGACAGGAGTTGCTTGATTTTGGCCGGTTAATGGAGATATCGGGATGTGAAACGGGACGGTGGGCGGTGTCTAATGGTGTTTGAATTGGATTTCTGTAGAGGTGTTCTTTGACGGGAGTGGGCTGGGGGTTCGTTGAGGTTCGCCCAGATTTGGCGAATAATAATTGCGGATATTTCGCGATTCTCGTAGCGGGGCCGTTGTTAATTGGTCAGGTGCGATTGTTGGGGGTTGTTTAGATTTTACTCGAATTTTTTATTTGGTGGCTATTGATGCAATAGTGTAACATGGAAAGAAGAAAAGGAATTTCTGTTTATCGCGAGTACGTTGTTTTCGATAAATTATTACGTGTAAATGTCAAACATTGCGATATAAAAATTCACCCTCGGATTTGCAATACGATTCGATGCTAACTAAATCTTTCGCGTTTGCAACAGAAAACATAAAATGGGATACTTTGTTGCGAGGCAGTCGAGGCTGAAAGGCTTTACTCAAACATAGTTGAATCGCGCATTACGGAATTCCATTTTACCAAACGACTGCGCTTAGAGATATTTCAAGAGTTTTGGTATTCACTGGCTTCTGGTTTCCAGTTTTACAGTAGTAAAGCTGTCAGGGGGAAAGATACGCGCTGTACCGAGAAACAATGTAGCAGCCGGCGAGATCTGGCCGCGCAGTCTGTCTGAACGTTTTTGTTATTAACTGCGATAGTCCAGTAAAATTTGGTTTAGGGTTCGGATGGATCTTAAAAAACAGAATAGCCTGCGAGCAAGATTATTACCGTAAACATAAAGTTTGCTCGAACCGCGATTCGCCCGCGGCTATAAGCAACGCGTGTCGGCGATTCCATAACGAAGTATGCTTGTAATGTGAATCAAAAATATTAGATCATTGCATAAATAGTGACGGTTCCCAGTATTAACTTTCACTGCAAAATATTAATACGCACATTTATTTGTGATCACGACGCGTTGGCTATTAGTTTTTATATCCTCGTTCCCTCTTCTTTAATTGTACGCTTCACAAATATTTTTCGCCGCAACCGTTGTCATATGGGGATTTTAAACGAATCACAGAGCATATACTGTCGGAAATGGCTCTCGTTGACATTCGTTTTCTCCTTTTTTTTTTTAAACGGGGAATATCGATTTAAATTCGTTTAAATCCCCGACGTCCATAGACTCTGGAAAGATAAACGCTGCGCCACATGTCAGGAAATATTTGCCACACTTTCAATCGAATATTAAGTCACGAATTTTTAGTCGAGAAATTCATTTACACGGACCTAAATATATCCTACGAGTTAACAAATGAACAAAATTGTGTCTGAGAGAATATTCACGATTACCACGTTCGCATGAATTTCTTGAAATAAGATTTCAAGTCGTGATATATCTTCATTTCCAAGGATTATCCGAGCCATTCGATGTTCTCCTTGCTTGTAGCTTTCATTGGTGGAAAACATAGTCCACGTTAAGGTAGAAAAAAAAAAACGTTCCCCCTAGAAACTCGTTGGCTGTGCAGCGACTTGGAATTGCTGGCAAAAAAAGCACGTAGCTACGGCTTGCTAGATTTACTCTTATCTAGAATACACACGCTTTATCGGAGTTCTATGTTACCATGGATGTGTGTGTTGGTTGCACGTGCGCGCGCGCGCGCACCCGTGGCCAGACCAATTCAGAAACCCACAATTGTCACTGATCATTGGGATACCCGGTCCCATGCATTGTTATCTCTTAAACGCGAGCTTCAGCTCGTGGAGTCTCATTCAAAAGGGCGCATCCTCGGAATTCTTGGTTCACGTTCTGCATTTCCTTATTTCAGATACTTTTCCCCGATATCGCACGGATAGAATGTTTGTTGGACACAACGGCAGGAATTGACGATAGAACGATGTGCGATATTTGCGAAATTGTACGGCGGGAATGCTGGAGAAATGTAATGGTTGGATGGTTTCGATTTGACCGATGAAATGAGATAGTTACGAAATAAGAGAATGTATTGCAGTTCTGAAATTGCGACTTATTTTTAAAAAGTCGCTGTGTTTAACGGTGTACATTTTGCAGCTTTAATATACGCGAGATATTGTTAGTTGAACAACTAGTTTGGGAGAAATATTTCGTGCGTGTCGCGTGTAATATCGTGCTTTTAAAGTATCAAACTCGGAAATTGTGAGTATTCTATTTTAAGTCCCAATATATCTCAATTACTCCGCGATGTAAAAACTAGAAAGCATTCCCGAGAAGCGAAGTAGCTAGAAGTACCGAGGTGGCTAATAAAGGAACAATGCAGCAACTTTGTTACATTAGTGGCCCAGTTTTCCTCGAACCTAGCTTGCAATAAATAAAAACGATATCTTCCCACACATTCGTCCCGAACGATCTCGTTAAACCACCACAATCTCACGAACCTCTTTATTCGTTTTCACTATTATAATTGCGATACAACACTTCTATATCTTGCATTCAACGATACGGTTGCCCGCGAAATGCATTCTTCAACGGAAAATGCAAACGAATAAACCTGCTGCCGAGCGTTCATCCTCAGCCTATTTCCCAGAATCTACGTTCTCGACGGAACGCTTCAGTATTCCTTGCGGTTAAACGCAATCCTGGTCGAGGCTGACGAAGAACTTCCACCATAGTTGCAAACGTAACTCTGACAAAGTTACGCGCCACCTCAAATCCGTGGAAAATCGAAATAGTTTATCGACAATTTCGAGCCGCCCCTCAAAACTTTACCGCTGAACGTAATTGTCCGCGCACGTTCGAACCGATTCGATATTCCTCGCTCTATCTTGTCCCCCTGCTTCGTCGTCCCATTCTACTTGTTCGCGTAAAATTCTTACAGCTACAGGACACTCGCTGCGTTACTTTACGTTTCGCCTGGATCTGTTGCGTTAGACTTGTCCGAAACTTTCCGTGGTAAACTGATTTACACGAGCCGACTTGCGATTAACGGTGCAGCGAGTTTGTAAATTTAAGTGGATGGGAATACGTATAAATTTATCGGCAGATTTGATATAAAATATTTCATGTCTTTAACATAAATGAATGTGTATCTCGTTTATAGTTGAAGAAGTCAATAATAAATGGAGAATCGTGTAAATTTGTATTATTCATTTCTGTTCTGTGACGCGACACGTACATAGAGTAGAATTGCAGGCAATAATTAGGTGCCGAGAATATTTCCGAAATTTAGAAACGCCAATACTGTAATATTATATGCGAATAACATTACACGGACGCACATGGTGTGAAACATTCTTAACACAACGTAATGCAAGACGTGGGTTGCTTTGCAAATTCTGCACGACGCAGGTACTCTACACTGCACCTATTCTTTGATTAAATAGGGTTTCCAACTAAAGGCAAGAGGGTATGGATACTAGTCTACTCTATCTCTTCGCGTGGTGTATCCTTTGCCGCATTGTTTGTTCCAAAGATACAGACACGAACCCGCGGTCTGTTATACCCTCCTTAAATGCATTTGGAACAGGTGAATTTCCTGCAGTGCCGTTACTTCAAGTAACCAATTAATTTTGACCACGTAATAAAGGGGGCGGTGCGGGAACCCTGTAAATTGGAGCACATGCTGGTAGTAAATCGTAGGCCTGGCGCCGCCTAATCGTTTCTCTAATAAAATAAGTCGCTAGAAGTCCACTTCAAACGAGTATAAATATTAATATGCGCATTGCACATCATATATCTACACCGAAAAGCCGTTTTCATTTATGAAACGACCGAATACACCCGGACCCAATTTTTTACCCTAAAACCTAACGCGCCTCTACAAAGTTGAACCCGTCCCAACGGGCACAAAACCACGACACGGTTTCGCGGCCGCGACTTTTCTTCCTGGTGTGTGTCGCAGTTGCCCCCGTGGTCGTTTCGCGTCCAGTTCTGTCGCGGTCGTCTCGAGAGAAGCCGTTCGGTAAGTGGGACAGTCACCTGAATACTTCGCGGCAATCAAGAGTCGCCGCTCTGCAACACGGGACCCTGTGGCCCCGTGTTGCAGAAAGAGACGACGAACCTGAGGATGGCCTGTAAAAGAACGACAAGACGTATGGAGACGAGTTCGCGGAGGCCGAGATAGAGAGAAACGAAGGAACGGGACGGGGAAACGCGTTCACGGTTGCCCCTGTCTGTCAATGTTCAGTCTGCGTTCGGGGTTCGCCGGGTGTGACTGGTACACGGAAACCGCTTTTCCGCCATCTTGCTTGGTGTCCACGGGAAGAGAAGGTTCGCGGGACCATTGTGCGGCGGGACTATGATCGGGCTCAGGGCGACCAGAGCTGGCCCTATACGGTTTTTGCATTGCGGACGAGATTTCTGTCGCGTTTGCAGGTATAACATTAGAATAGTGACGCCGTATTCTAGTTTTCGAAGAATCACCGGGACGTAATGAAATTTGTAAATCATTGTCTTGCCTTTTATAACGCCGGCGGTGTATATTTCATGGTTGCAGACGAATATTTATTCTCCTCGGTGCAGTAAGTTTAATAATAGCAGCGGGCATGTCTTTCGTGTGATTTTTTTTGTTATACTGTCATACCGATTTTCTTTTGCCTCTGTTCTGTTCGTAAAGTAATAATAGAATCGTAGCGTGATTGTGCGTTACAAAGTTGCAAATACGAACTTATCGAATTGCATGGCTCGAACATGGGTATCGTGTTAATAAATTAATTACTCGATATTGACTATGCAATGTTATTTGGCTTTTATGTTATTCGTAATTATTGTTTTGGTGGGAAGTCGAGAACATCATTTGCATCCAGTAATAAATTATTAATAACATTATTAATATCGTTGCGCTCGGCAATGAATTACCCGCGAACAGTTTTTATGAGCTGATTACACGTTGCACAAGACAGGCCGGTAAGAGTGATTAAGTAGTTCGAAAATTGCCTCCCTTAAAGTAATCACGATCTCACGGATGAGTAGTATCGTCTCTCTGGGAGACTACTGAACCACGGAACAAGGCAGCGACCCTTTTGTGGGAATCTAAGCTTCTTGCAAAAAACGAATCTTCCGGTTTCAATTGATTGTTATATTCAGCGATCATACGACGAAATAGATATTATAGCAATTTTATTAGAACGAGTGGCGAATTTACATTATGTATACTTCAAATCGAATGAATTTTCTGTACATCTTGTCCTCTACGCTTTCTCGAAAAGCAGATCGTTTGATTTGGATGCACTGCGCGAATAGATGATAATGGCTAGGAAGGGGTTGAAGGAATGGATATCGATCGATTGCCGTGTACCTCGTAGTCGAGACGTCGCGTCACAAGTCTTTCTAACGCCAGAAAAGTTTCAAGTCCGATCAACTGGCCACAGTCTAATCACGCTTGGCGTAATCGGCCATTAAAGCTTGCACTTTGTTGCACACTCGAAGGCTGAGGAAGATCTAAGAGGGTTGAATGATCGATGGCGAAATGGCGTGCCGCGAACGCTGCCACATGTCGAGGGAAGAAAATTTTTGGAAGAGGGAAGGAAGCGAAGAGCAACGGTTGCACGTAATCGCGTCGAGATAGAGCTTAGAAATAATTAGTTCGCTCGTTATTACGAGACGATTTATGGAGGGAAAGGTAGCTTCGTTCCTCTTTCGATTATACATACAGGGTGGTCTGTGCAAGTTCTGCGAATATTTCGTTAATGGAAAATCGGGTTTTCACCTTTTTACCTTTTAACGTGATAGTTTAAACGATATGGCAACATTGCTTGTCCTACACGTAGCTTAGAAGTTAAGTGGATCACCCTGCAAATAAAATAGTGTCCTTCTTTCTTCGCACGGAATAACCCTGTTGGAAATCCGGAAGAATTCCAGTGCGATCGATTTATTTATAAATGGTTCTTTAAAAGCCTAATAGATTGCCCGGCGGCGAGACGAATGTCAATCAGTCGGAATGAGAACGGAAGATATATTCGAGATGCCGGAACTTTGCCGAGTTTCTTCGCGTAAAACAAGAATAGGTAAAAAGGACGCGGTGATTGTTGAGGGATTTCTTTTGCTCCATTTGCGAAACGAGGTGCAGACTGAGTGCGGTGATTAAGAGTTTCCAGTTTTTAATAATAAAAAAAAAAAAACGATGCAAACAGAGGAAATGTACAGAATTTCTGTCCCCTGGGGAATTATAACATTGCCTTGTTGACTTTTCCTCGAGATTAAATTAATTTCACGTTGAATTTAATTCAAACTTATTTATATATAAAGTTCAAGACCATTCTCACTTTAACAACAGTTTGTTATTTGAATAACCTTACAAATGGCTTGTTTGTAAAGAAAAAACCATCAAACGTCGCCACAAAATTTAGATATTTCTCATTCCAGATGATCAGGCATTAATTCGGCACAAGAAAAATGTATATTGTGAATCAAGAAAAATGAATGCTAATATTTCGACCGCTGCGAAGATCTTAAAATATTGATATTTATAAAATATGATAACCAATCGATAACTGTACATAATTACGTGCGAAAGTTCAACTTCATATTTTGAAACTACTTATACGCCACAGCATCGTTTCATGCTTCCCTCCCCAAGCCGGTATAACTTCGGTGCTACCAAATTATTATATTACTGCTCATTCTCACGGCATTAAGCGCTAATAAACGGGATCCTATGAGTTGTAGCGCAACGATCACATAATAATATAGTCTGTCATTAAAATACGTTATTACGTCACTCACGGTAATCTCCGGCAAATCAACCTTCTAAACCATCGATGATCAACGCTAAACTACAGAATGGGCGGCCAATGCCGCGGTCTCGCCGGCGAAAAATTTGTGCAAGAAATCTAAAGTGGTGCAATTTTCCACGCTGAAATGAAGCTGTTATCGGATTCTCCGCGGGGATTTCTTTACGGTCACGTAACCACGATCGTTAAGAGAAACTACGCGTCGAATGGGTATACTTAGACCGTCAAAGGTCGACACGAATGAAGCATCTACGCGAACGAAACACGTAGTTTCCGCCTGTTAACTTCCGATCGAGTTGAAAAGCCGAGGAATTATTTCTACGGATGGACGTTTAAAGGCCGGCAATCATGACCTCGAATAATCCTCGGCACTCCGCCCCGCCTGATTCTCAGCTATCATTCATCGATCGTTCACCGGCTACTGATCGTTTTATGCTTGTCGATCACGTGAACGCACGAACTCGTGCTTGCATATTATTTACGACTACACGGGACCGCCTGTACCATGGAACGGTCGACAGAAAGATCGACAAACTTCAATTGTCTATAAATCTGTTTTTAATGACGGCGCTTGTACGCGTTCGCGACGGGGCATAAATCTTTCGAGAATGTAAATCTGGATCTTGTCCCGTGCCGTTTGAAAGATTAATTGTGATTTTGTCGAGTCGAACGACGGGTTTCGAGTGATCATGTATATTGCGCGATCGGGTGAAATTTCAATTGGGCGTAATTAAATCTCAGCTTCTTTTTTCGCGAGCTTTTGCGTAACAGTTAACGACGCGGCTTAATGATTATAACAGCTTGTTCCGTAACCGTGTCGGTAATTTTAGTATTAATGATCTGTATATTATAATGGTCGATCAGGCGTCGTAGTTGATATATTTGTCAGCTTCGAGCCTCGTGGATCTTTTCAATCTGACGCGTAACACCTTTTCAGCACCCTTTTATTTTGTAGCAGCAATTAAAGTTGAATCAATTTTTCTCCGTTAAACGCGCACGCGATATAGATGTTAATCTTAATGTTCATTTACGATTCCATTGACGTGTATACGCGCTCGGCGTACATCCGCACGAAACGTTTCCCTTATTCTCGTGCATTTATCCGCAAAGATGAAATTTCTCATTTGCCAAGGATTCGTCGGTGATTCGCCGCAAAGCATTTCATTAACAAAAATCTTCTCAGCTTTCCACGTTTCCGATACGACGGATTCAATCATTGCCGAAATGGACCTTTCGTTGCATCGCGCTAAGTGCCCCAATCACCTCACCCCTCTGACCCGCGACGTCGCGTCGTAATCAATGTCGTTCGCGATCGAACTCCCTCGAAATTAAATCAGTCCGCCGTAGCGACGCGGCACAAAACAACCTGGAACTCATTCGCAATTTCATGAAACTAATCGACTGCGTTCTGCCCGTTTCCGTCACGCTCTGTTGTCCGTTCGGTTCATCGACGAATCGGACAAATGCTTCTCGATTTTCGGTTACGTCTCCGTACTCCATTTAATTCCCATCATCGCGAAACAATACAGCCAGTTTCCGACGTCGCCGCCGATCCGTTCGTTTGTCGCCGTTGTGCTCGAGGATGCCCGCTCGTCCCCTTCGAACGTTTTTGCCCTGCCCTCGTTTGACAATAAAGTTGCTATTAATATCCGACCGCGTCTGTGCGCCGCGACGGCGCATAAAACGGTGGCTCGATGATTATTTTCCATCGATAGCCGATACGTCGGTCGTGGCTAATCGACTTTCGCGGTGCGGCCTAAATTGTATCGCGAAAATGGGTAAAAGCCGAGGTAACTGGGACGCGTGGTCAAAGAACGTTCGTCCGGCACACGTATGCGTCGCAATGTTCTTCTGGAGATTTCAACCGCGACCTACTCTGGACGAATCGCCGATTTAACCCCTTGGGCAGCAACCAAGAGAATGCAACGAGTTTGATCTTTGGTCAATTAAAGTATTTTGCGTAGGATTGTTCCTCACAACAGGTACATCGACGCAAAAGTGTCCGAAGAACGGGGCTTCGGATTAATTCGGCGATATTTTGCTCGAGAACGCAGAAAAATTATTAATTAATAAAATTAATCAAATTATTAATGGGATATATAGGTCGATATTATTCTTGAAAGAAATTACGCTTTCGAAATTACGCTTTACTTCGTGGTGATGGAATTTCGAGATACCGTGGCACGTATCTATCTGTAAATTATTGATTGAATTCGTCCTGTTGATAGTACTCTGTGGTGGAACATCGAAGTGATTCGCTTCGAGCAATAAGTGGCGACGAATTGAAAATCCTAACGATTATCAAATGTCTGAATCACGCGCTCTCGATGTATTATTTTTATTTGCATTTTAACTTGCCATAAATTGTTCGTCGGACTTGCCCCGAATGGAAACGGAGCCGGTATTAACGGGAAATTAATTTCTCTGGAATAACCACTCGGCGAAAAGTGAAAGGACTGTAACACCCAGGTAAAGCCGTTTTCAACGTAATTTGGCACGACGCACCCCTTTTGCAATCGCGATCCCCGTCGTATCCGCTGCGATCGCGATGCACCCGTTTTCTTCGCCGGGGCCCTATAAAATGCAGATATCGTGCCTCCCCCCCCCTCTTTTACACGGTGAAATTAAGTGAGCGATTGTTGGGGTCGCAGCGATTAGAATGTATCGTTGGCCATAAATCAGGCGGATTTTTATCGATCGTTCTCCTTCGTGCGCGAAGATAAGAAAAGCGATGCATGTATTGTCGTAACAATTGAAACGTTTCAGCTTGTAAATCATCCACGCTTCTGGTTTTTAGACTTATCGGGCAAAGTACACGTTGCTCCGAGCAGAGGCGTGACCCGATCTTTGCACGCAGCGAGGGGCCACGAATACGCTGTCAAACGTTGCTGTGTCGGTTGAACTTTCGTGGCAGCATTATCAGTTTCGTCCCGCGTCGTTCTTCTCCGTTCGCGTTGCGAGCCAAGCTCGCCGCTTCGAACGCGTTCCGAACGAACGCACTTCCTATTCACTTCGGTCGGGATCGAACCTGCGTTCTGTTCTAGATAGAAAACGTTCCCCGAAAGGAAGTGTATATTCACGTTATCTGAACGGAATTTACATTTTTCAAGGGGCCCTTATCTCTTCGTTCACGGGGCGTTCGCATGAAGGTACGCGTGTACATACATTTTTCTTAAAGAAGGAGAGCCGCGCGGCATCGGGGGCGGTCGATCGTAAAATCGTGATCCTGCGTCGACGGCAATGGCCCGAGAGGAAGTCGTAAACATGGCGTTGTTGAGACGCCCCTGCTGATTGAGTTGCGAAGGCTATTGTCCAGTGATCCGGCGATTACTCAAAATGATACCACTGCGACTGACCGAGACTAGAAATACAGCCGGTAAACATTTCAGGACACACCGCATACGTTTCGTTTAATGTCAATTATCTGAACAAGTAATGAAATCGTTGGAGGAACAGCACGAACACGCGTACCATGTGCTTTCGTGTCGAACCGGAACGACAGTGTCCAGCTTTCCCTGACAATGGATAATTTCCAATCAACAATTGTCCAGCGAGAGTGCGCAGAAAAGATGAAGCCCAGCTTCTGCGATTATAAACTATTAATTGATCCAACGCGAATTGGTCATGTTAAGCAGGTGGGTCCAATCATTTCATCAGACACCCTGCAAGTCGCGGTTGACGGAAAATTATGGAATACAATGGACTCTGAAATATTCCCACGTGGTCGTGCACCTTCTTCGCCGTGAAAATCGTGGAAACCAAGTAGACTGCTTGTATATAATACGGTAGAAAAGAAGCGAGCCGGGACTTTGGAGAAATCGTCTCGTCCTGGAACGACTGCAAATACGCGAAATTCATTCTCGAGACGATCCACACGGGGCCAGCTTGCATCCCGGTCCTCCACCTTGGGAAAATATTCATACGTGTCGGCTAGGGACGAGACACCGCTAAAAACGCCGACAGACGCTGGATGCCGACATCGTTGAAACGCGAAAATATATTTCCTGGAGGGGCCCCGTGTCCGTTCGCTTTTCGTTCACGACGCCCCTTCAACTGTTACCCGCTCAACGTTAAACTGGGTTTCGTCTTCTTTTGACGATTTAGGTGTGCATTATATATACGTGTATATTCTGCGCGGAGAATGCTGGATTGACGGATTGAAACTGTAAAATGAGCGGAATGCGTTTTGTGCTTTTCTTTTCGCGAACTTTCTTCCTTTGCGTTGCTATCCTGGTTCTAACAAGATGAATGGCGCGCGTTATTTTACAGGCAGGCTCGAAAGATCAATCGAATTTCGGACGCGAAAAGCTTTCTTTCCCCCGTTTTGATTTGTTATGACGGGCAGGGTAAAATTTTTACACTTCGGGGCAAATTGAACGCGATAAAGAGCGAACGTAAACATTTTCCCCTGGTTTTATTGGACCGTAATATCGTGCAATTTCATTGACAGCTTATTCGCATTGGATTATTTTATACCTTGCACTTTGAACATCAGTAAATAAGTTCGATAGAAGATTATGTTATGAATTTCGTATCGTGTATTATTAGTTCGCGGTTAATAACAGGCTGGGAATTACTTTTATGTAAAACAACGTGAAAGCGGCCAATTACTACTGCTGGATAGATCGCCATGATAATTAATTCGTAATGAGTTCGTTAGTAAAAGCTTATACACATTTCTTAGTAAGATGAGATCTTTGATAGCAGTACACACTTTTTTATATATGTTTCCCTATGCATAATTCTGATGGTGGACGCATATTATTCGGGGCTTATTAACAGCAGACCTTGTCACTGCTAAGCTTAATCGTAAGATTTCGTAAACATTAAATTAAATACCTGAGTTAAGAATTAAGGCGTTAATGCGGTATTAGCATATTCGTCTCGCTATAAAATTCTAATATAATTTCCATACCCGAGCCAATTTTATCTCAATTAACGCAAAGTTTTGGAATCGTGTTTTGTTATTCACAGAAAGTCACGATACTATTTTTACCGTATTTCAATGCAGATCAAGTCCGCGTGAATAATTTCTGCAGAATTTTTAATAAAATTCTTCCGCTCTTGTTATCGATCCCTTTGTTTTTTCTTTATAATCTGAGAGGAACCGTTCGGCTTCTGCTTTCTCTCACAACCTCAACAATTCGTCGATGGTTTTCCGCGGAAAAGGATCGAAAATCGAGGGTGCACCGGAGCGGCCGTGTCTGAAACTCGTAACTTCCAGGGGTATGATGAATTTTTTCCAGTACAGGCCCGTAAGTGGCCTGTGAGCTCGGAATAATTCAAAAGTTTTTAGGGAAAACGGACGCGTTAGAGAGCGACGTGTTTACAAGCTGCCGCAGCGCCGTTCGGTTTTCGAGGCCGAAAGGAGAATAAAATGCAAATAACTCGCCCACACACCAATCATCCGCCGACGGAACATGGAACTATAAACATTTTAACAGCCGAGGTGGTTTTTTTTTGTTTTTCTTTTTGTTTTCGTTTGGAGTACTTAACGAACGACTGCTTGGACAAATTTTTGGTGAACGGAATTGATTGATATTTCATATATGTTTCTTTTTTTGGAATAATTTTCACGATATTGTGGACAAACGAGAATTAATTTTTCCGACAATATAGCCGTTATTCTAAAATTGAATTCACTGTGAAAATTCGATTCTTTATAAACAATTATTTCTTGCAGTAAAATGATTGATTACAAAATTATGTTTATGACGAAAATGCAGGATTATATTCTTCCGAGCAAGCAGCTTGGTAAAATTACAAATGAAATCTCTGTACACATTGAAGCGTTCGTTTGAATTGAAATGAAATTATTTGTAGAATTATTACGATGTTCAATTCAGAGCGTTTCACTGCAGCTTCGACTTTTTGAGAGCAAACGTGCCCCGTTAAATTTAATTGTTACGAAAACAAAGCGAATTCAGACATTAATTGTAGGGATTCGACGGTGCTAAAAGTTCTTGATTTTTATAAAATATCTCGCCATCCCGTGGCGTTGCCTCGCTGAGAATGTCTGACAGTGGAATACGAATGGCTCAACTTATGTCGACAAACTTCGGGAACATAATTCGCTCGTAAGTCGACGAGCGAGTGTGGTTCAATAAGTTTAATGCCGTGGCCACGAAAGGGATTTCCCGGAACAATTTGCATTTTTTTCCCCCCCTTCGGAAACGATATTGTTCCGCAAACTTGCTTTTCTATTTTCCGTTAACGCGAATCGCGAGGAAACTCGGAAAAAATTTCATTTCACACTTTATTCAATCGTCCAGTCATTATAATATACTATTAGTATATTTTTTGCCGATAGCATTTAATTGAATATTGTAAGAAGAGCATTAAAACTGTAATTGGACGATACGAATAAAGTTTCGAATTTCATTAAACATAACAATCAAACGATAGTGGCTGCGATTCGAATTTGTAGGCTTCGTTTAATTAGTTGTCCATATATGGCCATTGGTGCGCAGTTCCCATTTGGATCGGAAATTTCATTATTCCGCGTATTATAATTTCATGCATTAACTTACCATTAACCCGGTTATTAGCATATATTTCACGTGCAAACAGAGGGGGTGGAGGGCGCATGCAAATGAAAATTTTTAGAACGGCCCACGATTTCAATGGTTAAGTGCTGTAAGCGTTATTGCCGCAAATATTCCGGCCCGATTAGTCCAATAGAAGATAATTTGTGCGGAAATCGATCCACCAATAATTAAGTGCATTCAATTTACTCGTTTGTGCGTTACGCTGCTTTATTCGTAGAGATTACCGGCCGAGGCTCCGTAATGTGAAACGGAGCGGAAATTTTTAAGATAACGAAATCATGGAAAACTATAAACAATGGTGTGCACTCACGTTTCCAGGCCAAAATTTTGGGACCACCGGGCGTTTCAATTCTAGATACACCGAAACATGATGACTGGCTAATCATTTCAAGTTGAAAATTTGATTTCGTCAATCTCAATATTAATTTCGTATCAATAAATCATTCACACGATACAGAATATTTGTGCTACTAACATAGTCGTCGAATATTTGATGCTTGGAATTGTACATACATGTGTGCTCGCACGAAATCGAAAGAAAATTCGGTGAAAATATACACAAAAGAACGAAAGTGTTGACCTGAGAACATTCCGCTCTTTCATGCATCGAGAGTTCTACTTAATGCACGATTCTTGCCACATTAACCACAAATATACTAACGGGACAATCCCGTGATACCTTCATCAATTAACGATCGAGACGAATCGTGGATCCACGGAATCATCGTTCGATCAGCCATTCCGAATTCACTTGAACAGAAATTCATTAGGATGGAACGAATTTCAAGTACCCGATAGCCTTATCTACAATTAAACATAATTATGGCTTAGATCATATAATTAACCGTTCCCGTGATGCAATAAACCGTAGTATCACCGGTTTTCCTCGCTTTCTTGTAACGTCCAGCCGAGAAAGTCACCCCGGCCCAGGTGAAAGGAAGAAGACTGTTCTAACACGTAAACCAAACGCGTTTACGGGACAGTTAAGTTGTTTTGACTGGTGCTAAAACGATTTCGGTGTTTCGACGGTGGAAAAAAACGTGGCAGTGAAAGAGAACGGAGCCGATTAAGAGAATACTGGCAAGGTTAACGCCTGTAGACCTTAAAGAAAAATAAACGCATCGCGAGAATCCCGTTTTCAGCAACGGGGTGCGTGGAATGCGTTTTTAATGCGGCTGAATTCCAGCTCGGCTTCTTAAGAAACGGGTTAAGGACGCGTTGCATCGCACTGACCGAATTACTTTGGACAGTGTGCATCGATCGTTGAATTCCAGGAATTATCATTTCTCATCGAGCAGAAATTGTTCATTCATGGACAGCGACACGGTTATTTACAAATGGAATGGACAAGCTATACTTGCATTGCTATTTCTAGAAGTTTGACCGAAGTTTCTTTTCCGTTACATTGTTCCTTATATTTACTGGAAAAATTTGTTACCCATTTACCATATCTGAACTGTGGAAGGTAATATTTTTCTTACGCAGACAACTGTAAAAAGAAATATTAACAAATCTCACTGGATGTAGCATTTCTGAATTATCTAATATTTTTGTATAACTTGCAATACAACGATAGCGCTACAAAAATAGTAGTGCACACTTGCTCTAGGTGATGAAAAGAACTCTCGTCAAGTCCTGCTGCTTGATGAAAACTTTATTTGCATAACCAGACATCGTTTTCATCTCATTTCTTACAATAAGTAGATATTACGTAGCAAAAAGTTTCCCGGATACTTCCATTACATCTCTCTGCACAATTTTCATAAAGAACTTCCCCTTCAATTCTCCGTTTTGCTACACCGTACCCGCCCAGAAAAGTGTATTCCTCCATTTAGCGCAAGCAGAAAAGAGAAAAGCCAATTTATCGTCGAGGCTCACAATGCAAACGCGAATTCAACAATCTGCTTCCGTCAACGACGTCGACGCGACTGGAATGTACGTTCAACAAGTAGCTTTTCCTCTGCGGTTTTCACGGTCCCCCCCTCCTCGAAACGTCTTTTCTAATCGCGACAGCGATTCAAACGTCGAATTTCTTTCAGGGACAAACGGGTTCTCGGTAAAGACGTTTTGAGTAATTCACGAGGACAATGGTTCCCGTGGAAACGAGTTTGGTTAATGACGCTGCATCTGGTACACGTGTCGATTCACCTCTCAGCGTCTCTTTTCAACACCTTTCACGTGTTTCGCATGTGAATGCAAGCGATATTTTTTCTTTGCTTCGTGCCCAATTAATCCGCGTGTTTTTCAGCTCAGCTTCGCAAGAACACCGCGTTTCAAGTTCGAATAAATGTGAATTCGTTTATTGTAACAATCTGTACGCGCATTCGCGCCGAAATGGCGTGATTTATTTTCACGACGCTTGAACCGACAATATAATATATTTCATTTGCCAGATAATAGAGATGTTTATGTTAAGTTTTGTACAGTTTAGCATTAAGTGTGATCGTGGATGGTATGCAATCGCAAGAATAATTCGTGGTGTGCTTATCTTCGCCCTAAATTCAGGAGAAAATTTTGTTAACATCACTTCCATACTTCTAAACAATGCCCCGATATACCGTGAGTAAATAATTACCTTCGGAGCATCCTTGACCCAGACGTAACAGCACGCAGGAGTGTTACATTGTTCAAGGAAAACGGTATATCCAAAATTATGGTAAGAATTCTGGGAAAGTTTGCAGATAATTAGCATGAGAGCCAATTCGTTCACTGTAATTACATTCGCTTATATACGTGCATCATTATTTCTCATTCCACATATACGAACATTACTTTTGCTGGTAATCAAATTTTTCTCCTCCAATTATTATATGCCCTCCACTTGGCATACCGAGTATATTCATTCTAATATATTTTATAATTTATTACGAGGCTTTATTTCTTCGTATGAACCATTACGGTGGACGGTGATTTACGCGAGAATTATTTAAATTCTGCAGAATAATTACCGCTGTTTTCAAAGTATATACCCACCTTGATTTATATAAATATTTTAATGGATTTGTTAGAACCTTCAAACCTAATGGAATCGTTCCTCAAGTATTTACTGCAAAAATCGAATGCTACAACTATTTCATGAAGAATTTGAAACACTGCATAATGAGGATTTTACATCGATGCATACACAATATTGCGAACTCCCGAAGAATCATAAAACCACTCCCTATAAAAAAAAAACCACCCATACAATTTATTTTCCAATCAACATGCTTCAATCATCTCTTGCGCCTGCGACCTGATTTCCCGATTCTTTTGGAAACGAGTATATTATCAGCCACGATTCTCCGCCTGTACGAGATGGTCGCTCGAAAATTCTACAGAATCCGTGGAAAAATGGTGAAAAATAAGGGACGGGAAAAAGGAGGAATTGGCAAACTCCGCACGGTCTTCTTGGTCTTCGAGACGGGGATTTCGATCGTACGATCACTATTTTCGTTCTCCGGTTCTTGAGGACCGTGTTTGCAATTTAACGACCACTTCCGTCAGATCGGGAGAATGATGCGTGCGCAAAAGTTTTGTGGATTTTTATTGAAAGTTTTATTACGTTCAGTATCGTGAGGAAATTTTGTGGAACGAGGAGAGAGTAATTTATGGAACGGGCTGAGCCCCGATATATCGATTCCAGGGATTACAGCTGTCAAGTGATTAATTATCGTTGTGTTAGTTACTGCTGGTACGAAACTGCATCGATTAATTCCCTCTTCGACGCGCCTCCGCCGTTGATATTTCGCTGGAAGACACGTTTTTGGATATTGATAACGGTGCCCATTTAAATAGCAATAATTGTCGTGAAGCGGTTCGTGCAATTTATTTAAATCATTTTAGAGTGGAATGAACAATCGTTTCAATATGGTTGACGTCACAATTTAATTGACAAGAAACACAGTTATTAATAAAAGCTACATTAACATTCCCCCGATTTTTTCTTTTTCATGTTTTATTTGATTAATTGGAAATTACATCGAAAATTTAGTTCTAAAAGGTACAAAAAATGTGTTTAGTATTAGAACGTGCTAATTTAACGGTTCTTTTTTTTTAAACGAAGAACACTGCGTTTCACAATTCACACGTTACCCTGCACTTTACGTTACACGGGAGCTTTTTTCCGCGTGCACAAAGAAAGTTTGACACGAGCTCTAAAGTGTAATCGCCTTTTGTGAACAAAAGAACGGCGGGGCGTCGACGTTGAGGCGGTAAATTATCAAAAACAATGAAGGGAAAAGGTGCAGCCGACTCTTGGACTGCGTCCAAAACAAATTCAAAAAACCTGGAAGCTTCATGGGAAGAGTCGGGAAAATGTGGGATTAAAATGGTGTGGAAGCGAAACGCAACTGTGTATATCATAAAGTCTTGCTAATGATACCTGCTAGAACGATTTTGAAAGTATATTGTCATTGAAATTTTTCACATATTACTTGTGGCAATCGATATGAATTTAATAAGAAACTTGATAAATTACCGGACAGTGAGTCGGGAACTTTACGGGGGCCTTAATAATCAATCTCTATAATTAAATTTCTCTTTAATACAAAATATTATCGAGCGGTTTTAAGACGTCTACCCAGTCCGATCAATTATTCTCAGTTCGCTAAGGAGCCGCATTTTCTGATCAAGTTCAATCACGAAATTTTTCTTTCTGCGAGATAATTTATCGAAAGGTATTGCTCAATATTTCTAAGTACTCGTGAACGAAATTTATATTATTATTATTATTATTGAAATCACGACAAATCCCCGATTAATTACACGAAACATATCTGTAACTGACTCTGTATGGTATTTTCTTACTCTAGCGGTCAAGGTATTAGAGTAATGAAGCTGCAAGTTCCCAACTATTCGTTTGCAATAGAAACGTCGATGAGTCGAACGTACAAAGTGTAGGCTGCATTTTTGTTTTAACACCTTCAGAAGTAGAGTGCAGAACAGCGAAAACAATTTTACGAATTAATAAAATTAGTTTTCGAATGAGCGAAGTCCAGTCGTTTACATTTAAAGAAAATAACTCTGCATTTGTTCTTAACAGAAGGAACTCTATCTCTTTAGAATTTGGTTGAAAAATGGTGGACGAGTCTTTCAAACCGACCTCGATTTTATATGGTCGAAAATATTGAAGCAAGGCTGATTTGATAATCCATCGAGGTGGTTGGCACGGTCGTGTTCTTTGGAGTTGCGGGAAAATTAATGTCACTTGCAGCCAGGAGAATGAAGAGATAGACGGCAGTGATTTATGGTGTTGTCGTTTGAGGTCGTTCAATGTGATAGTGAAGGAGTTTCGGAGTTGTAATTAGATTCGAGTGCCCCATTTCTTGACACGATACTTATATGAAATAACGTGCATGTTATTAAAATTATTTTCTCGAAAGTTGAATACATGAGATTTCTAGTTAAAATTGCAACGGCACAATCAATTGAATGTAAACGCGAATGCACTTCGAAGAAACATCGATGCTCCTTATTCTCGTAAAACATTTTTCAACGGGTTGAATTGAAATTTACAAGCGTGTATTCCTGTAAAAGGGGAAAAAGGCTGATTGTTACCAGAAGCGTAAAAACTGCCAGTCGTACAGAATGTTCGTGGAAATGAAGCTTATTTGGAACTCTGCGAACTGTAAGGTTGAATGAAGTGCGAAAGATCGTGTTACTGTAGAAAATTTCGTTCACCTGCGATTATTATTGCCATTATCGTTAACTTCGCACAAATTGATATTACCTAATTTTCTCCGAAACTACAATTACGATTCAGTTCGTACAAATAGTTCCACAATACTCTCAATTACGAACATTTTGTTCTCGAATGTCCCGAATTTCCGGAGTTATTTATTCCATTCGATTGTCTTTAGAAATAAATTTTATAGGGAATTGAAATAAACGATACTTCGATCGAAATGAAGATGCATACATGGTCGGTACTCAAAGGTGGTATCGCCGTAGGTCTGACTGCCGCGTCACTGTATGTCCACCCTAATAGTTTCATTTTCGAAGGTTTAGTGGCAGCAAGGTGCGTACGTATGAATAATACGGATGTAATTATCGGGCGGCCGTAAATTGAGGAAGCAATAACAGTAAGTGTTGCATATTATACGCTATCGTTGTTTGTCATGACCGGTTGTCGTAATTAATGACACCGTTCTGCAGCAACTCTTGGCTGCCCGTTGGCACCCTATACTACTGGAGCGTTGACTGATAATTGGTTGCGTTACGGAGCTTTTCTTTCTCGCACACCTGGTCATGGAAAAATAAGCGTGATTGTCCACGATACGAGATGCATCACCTTCTTTCCGCGATGGACCTTTCTTCGAACGCATTTGTAACGTTGCGAGGAATAACCTCGTTAACCGGATATTAATGGCTTTCCTTCGAGTTACTTCGTTTCTAGAAGAGGATTTAGAACCTTGGGATCACACGGCGTTGTACAGTTTCAGCTCGTTATAATGTGTTGCATTTCCCTTGGAATAATTGTATCGTTGAGGTTGTCTTTGAATGATTCTGGACATTTATGATCAGTGAGTTAGTAATTTTCCCAGTTATTTCGAAGTTATTGTTGATTTTTATAGATATTCTTATCTACGAGGAAATCAAATTTGCACTCCGTTATTGCATAATTATTTCGCTTTGTAGCATGAGCTTCTAACTCGCTTTTGCTTTATCTCGAATGTTATGTTTCTTATTTTGCTGGTTTAGCGGACAGTGCCCATTCGTGGAACTTATTCCACTCGAACCGTTCGATCTCTCAATTACAAAACAATTTTTCACGAAAACGCTCTTCTTCGATCCAGAATGTTCTACCACGGAACGAGACTGTGATAACAACTCGATGTTTCTCAGTTTATTAATCTTACCCGGGATTGTTTGCTCGGTTTGCTTGTAAGTGGAAAGCGCATTGGTATACACCAATTTTGATTGAAGTTTCCGAGTTTCCCACTTTACGTCGCAATACTCTTCCCGTTGCAAACCTGCCTGCATTTCTACGGTGTTCCATTGATCAGGTCGCAGGAAATATTAAGCTTCTTTTATACGAGTGAAAGGCGCAACCGTCCTCGCAGGATTCTTTAATAGCTCGAAAATGAAACGGGCGTCGCGAGAAATGCTTTTCAAACGTCTTCCTTAAGTCGATACAAGTGTAAACTGGAGCAGCAATTAATTCTTATTTCGACCCATCATTATTTTGAATCGCGCATGGTCGTAATTTATCTCCTTTCCACTAAAATAGCTTAACGCGCCGTTAGAAATTAATTGCGCTGTCCAGTTGGAAGATATCGTTATCAAGTGAATTCTTGCCGCGTGTATATCTGTCATTCGGCCGTGCAACATTAAATTGGCTCGTGTAGCAAAGATTACTGCAACCGGCCTAACATAGAATAGCTCTAGAAAATCAGTCGTTCGTATAATTTAACCACTGCGTGTCATTCAATTAATCATCGCCCCCCAAACACAGACCTTTATTACTCAACGAATATACAAAGACGAACCATACGAACAACTCGTTAATCCAAATATGTATGGCAATTATTAAAGCAACGTTATCGCCATTATATCCCCCGGTCGTTCTATTCCAACCATTTCTCTCCGATACGACACTCACGTTGCTTTTCATCCTCTCCGTTCTCCCGTATACCTATCCCCCCGAAACACCGCCAGCAACAATCGTAACAATTAATAATCGCATCGACCTAGCAGGAGAAAGCGTCGCCCGTCGACCGCTTATTCTTCTTCTATGAAACGAACGCGAATTCCGTACGAATATATCATTCCCCCGATACGTATAACGTCACGTTGTCGAAGACACGTGTCACGAGAAACGTCCTACCGTCGTTTCCCTCTTTATCGTACCTCCGAAAGCTCCCCGATCGAGTTAATTTTTGACGATCATAAATTGCGACCGGTCTTCGCGCCGATATTTATATTCCCGCTCCGGTCGGACCACGCTGGCTCGATACCACGGTCTCGATGTTTTATGCTCGATCGGTGCCGGCCTGATCCCGATTCGAAAAGCGAAATTGTCGGGGTGTTGGCGCCGAGAGATCGCTCGACCTCGACGTGCCCTAAGGGCCTTGCAGTGAAATTGCATGCGTAATTACTGGAGCGTGGACGATACCACGGGCCGCGTTGCATATCCGTGTTAAGTAAATTAAATGCTGCCGCACCGGCGCGGCGGGCACGGATATTGTGTCCCTTTATTCTCCGTGCACGCACGATACAAGACACACGGGCGCAGCCGCGCAGAGGAGGTGCTGGGCAAACGCGAGGCACGCCACGGATGATTGCATATGTCCGGGGGCCTGAACATTGATCAAGGAGGACGGAGGCGAGTTGATATTTCGAATTGTACAGCTGTTTGCGAAACCCCATCCCCGTGGCACCCCCCCCCCCCCCCAAGTTTCGTGGACCGTTTCAATTAAGTTTGACTCGACCGGCAGGGTTCGATTTTGTTGTCTGCTTGAAACTGTGATTTTCCAGTTGCTGTGATCGTTGCCTCTCGAGAAAATACGACTAACGAATCGCGCTCCGCTTGAGATATTTCGTTCTACGATATGGATGTGTCATTTGAATCGCGTCCGAGCGCCGCTGCTGGACCCGACGTTACGCAAGGTGGATAGAGAATGCGGAAAGGATGGACATTTATTTCGTATATTGTTGCACACGTATGGCGTAGAAGACAAAGCTGAGCTTCGGAGACGCAAGCGAAGAGAAAGAAGTAACATCGACGACGCCGTTAAAAATCGTTATCCCATATGTCTCCCGGGTATCGAATCTTCGCGAATCTTAACACGTGGATACATTGATTCGTCGCGCATCATATTTCATTCGTCCGAGAACGATACATCCAATCTGAAATACGTTGCTCAAACAGACGAGTGGAAAGAGTCACGTAAGAAGGTCTAAACGCATCGATCGCGCTCTCATCATGAATATTTGAATCGCTTAATAAATACTTCTTCTCGAATCCGCCGACAAAGGGCCGGGCCTATAATTACCAGGCCCGTCGGAAACACTTTTACAACCCAATCGACCGTCTCGTTTTATCCATCGGCCGCGTCAAACCGTTACTCCGTTACGCAATCGTTCGCTCGCCGAAACTTTTGGCAATCGGCGTTTCGTTTATCGATCGGGCCCGCAGGTGAATTTTCCGGGCGGGACCCCCGTCTGCACGGGTCTTGGCTGCATTCTTCGGGTGCCCCCCCCCTCCCCCACTGATCGGGGGAAGCACGCGTTTCACGAAGAAACACGTCGCACGCGTGCAACGGGCGTGTATATACGCGTGCATTAGCGCTCACTCGACGTTTTGATCTCCCACCAGTTTCTATTGTGGCGAACGCTGGGACCAGGCCGGCAACAGGCCATCTTGGTAGCAGCCAGTCGTTGCCTAGACCCCGAGAACGTCGCGAGTGTTCATCTCTCGGGAGGACTCGGCCGTGTCCTGGTGTCTTCTTCTGCTACACGTACAGATATATATTCTATTCTTGTTTCTTAATCTTTTTGCCCGTCGGATTGTGATGTAGAAAAAGTACCGATGCATCGTGCACAGTGCACACTGCGATTCAGTTTGAGTAAGAGTGATCCAGCTGAGTGTGACACTGCATTGGGGTTACCTTGAGGACATGAGACTGAGATTACGGGATGCCACCTTACTGGTAATTACCACTGATTGTTGCAGATTAGTTTTCTATTGGATATATCAGTCGGGGAAACGAACTGATCGTTCGAACGCGATAACGTGTTGCTTGCGGAGGTTTTGGAATGTTCTTCTTTTTCCGAGGTGTTCGACTCGGTCGACGGGCGAATTCATTTGACGATGGTTACCTTGTCGCGGGATCGTTTTTAAACGCGCGGTGTGCTGCGTCGCGGTTGTTATTTGTTTGCGCAAATCTTTGCTGCGAAAGTGGAGCCGGTCCGTCGTGTATTTATACGGTCGAAGGTTGGAGTGGTTCGTGATTTTTTTGTTACGGGATTTATTTTCCCGGTGGACAATATATTTTTTTAAACGTAGCTACGGATTCTCGATATCACGGTTCCGCGAACGAGAGGAAATTCCTCGGCTTTTCCAATACTGCGCTTTGTATTATTAATACATTCCGTGGCCACCTACAAGCATCTAATTTCAATGCCACCTGGCAAATTATCTGTCTAAACAAATCCGTCTTCAGATGAGCAACATTCGCAGCTTGTGCACGATTTAATTACCGATTTTTTCAATCTAATAGCTTCCCCTGCAAGAGCAAGTAACTGAAATAATTTATACATGTCAAACTTGATAGCTTTTTTACTAAAAAAAACACTGCAACTGAGAGCTGAATTGTATCTCCAGCATTTATTTTTTTTACTACAGCTATCTTTCTATATACTATAAAACGTTGAAATCGTGTTCAGTGCCCGAATAAATCCACCGCTACCCTATTTTCCGCTACAATAAACGTGCCTGCATTAAACTCAAAAATTCCATAAAAAATAAAGAGATAACTGTTACGCGTTCCCCGTGTTAATCGTGGACCCAATCGTCGGGTACGATTCGCACGAACTGGGTTTCGAAAATATTCCCTACATCCAAGACAACCGTTCAGAAGGGGGAGGCGAAACTGAACGGTGGCGCTAGACACGTCACTGTCCCATCTGCGATGCAACAGGTGCAACGGGTGCAAGGGTGCATTTGAATAATTGAAGCGAATTGTCACATCCAGGGTATCTTGAACCGGATCGAACGACGGCCGGCGGTAAATTCACCGATTCACGATTTCCAGACCAGCTTTATTACACGTCTCGCTCAGTCTCGGTTCGATCTGGCCGCCCGGAATGATAGCCGCGGGTGAAATTATCTCTTCATATTGCAACTTTCCCCCTGTTTGCCCGTGAAAAGCTGATTCAAGGCGAATTCGGGCGACGTTCTTCGAGCGGAGAAGCGGCGCGACCAGTTCGGATTTGGAATCAGATTTGGAATCTATTCCCCGACACGGTTTCCGCATCCTTCGGCCGGTTTTCGATCGGTTCATGCATGTCTCAGGGTGGAACAAATCAATCGTTCGTTCTGTGGCTGATTTGACGGATATAATACACGCGACACGCTGACAGTTTTGATTTAGAGAGCCAGTCCACGGTGTTATGCTCGTTTTTGCGAACGGGAACGGCTGGGGAAAGTTTGCCGCCTCGAAGGAAATTGTCGGATATTTTTCATATGTTTTCGAGATGATTTGTGCCGGTGTTCAGTCGGCCTCGCGCGGAGCAAGCGAATAAAATTATTCTCACCGAGACAGGAGTATTCAGTGTCGATTTATACCTTTTGGGATATTGTTGCTTGAATGTTCTAAATTGTAAATCATACATTTCGCGGGGAAGATATACCGGGAAGTGTTGTTCCCTCGGTGGGCACAATTTCACTGCGATACTTCATTTTAATAACAGATAGGCCGTCGCGCGCGTTTCATTCGGGGCTTAATAAATAATACTTTCGTTCCGACGGCGGAGTATTCCTAATCCAGCGTCCCTGTGAAATCATAGTGCGCGTAACGTTTGCCGCGTCGATGCTGTATGAAAGAAGAATAAAGAGTATACGAAACAATTCTCGAGTGCCCCGATACTCCTTCAAGATTGTCTTCTCGAGCTTTCCCCTCGCGTCAAGCAGCACGAAAAATATCAAACAATCGTCTACCCGCGTGTCCGCGTCGATGCAACTCGCATGTAAAATAAATAACATGTAGGTTCATCAATAAGCTAAGAAAGCAGCGGCGCCGTTTCGAAAGTTCCCATTGTGTCAGCCCTTCGGGCCGAAACTTCTGACGATCCTCGCAATCACGAAACGGTTCACGATTCGATGACACCCGGCCACGATTGTTCGCTCCTTGACTTTCACTCGCGCGTGCATCGTCGATCACGGGCCGTGACTCGACTGTTCGAATACGCGACGACCGATTATTCGTCCCTCGTTTTCTCAGGGTTCGCAGAGATCGTACGGGGCAACGATATTTTCGCAGCGTTGCGAAAAGGGCTGGAACTGAGGCCCGTCACGGGCACGCAACCGATCGGTCATCGATCAACGAGTCGCGCGGTCGTTGAATCCTGATGATCGGTACGGCGAGTCGAACGCAGAAAGGAAGTGCCATTCGAACGGATCGTGGTAACAATGACGACAATTACGCTTGGCAGATCGGTCGCGACGACGAATCGGATAACGAGCAACGAATATTAATTTCGTTTTAGCGCCTGCGCAGCGATCGATTTCCGCATTTCCCGCGGCACTCGTATGTAGAATGGTGTTGCGCTCTTCTAAGAAACTGGGGCGATAATTGAATTTCCGTGCGTTCAATTTTTCCGCACGTTGTTACCACAGTTCGAGTCGAAACGTCGTCAGAACTTGCATCGTTAACCTATTCGTTTCGCGTTTCGAAACATTTGGTTGGCGATCAGTAATCCGAACGATACCGCGCGCGTATGCGTTGCAATAGAATACAGAGATATTCGGTAGCCAGCGAACGCGAACTTGAGTCAAGCCCGGCTCGTTAAATTTCGAAAACGCTGCCATCCTACAGGCTGCTGGTGGACGAGGAAGCGTCGATTAATTATGAGACGGGGGGGAATTAAATTGACCGCTGCATGCAGAGGCAGAAGCGTGTTCACGAGTTTTCCGCGCGCGTCCGCATTCTGCTGATTCGTACCGTCGAACGAGTGTCGTTGATTTAAATACCGCCGGACCAATTACGGGGGTTAATTGCCCGATGATTTACGGACCGAAAGGGGATGACAAGAACGACCTTAAGCGAGTCGACTGGCCTCGGATTCTTACGCGATCGTCCATTCGTCGCCGGCGATTATTCTGTTGCTTTAATCGACTCCGGCCCCTCCCAACCTCCTCCGTCCACGGCTACGAATTATGGATGTTCGAGGGAATCGCATCGGCCGCCTCGTCCGGGCGATAATTAATTCGTCGCCCGACGGTGTGTAAATCAACGGCCTCGGACTTGCCAGGAGCCAGTTGAGTCGTTATATACGCACTGCCGTTCGGAAGCCGACGGTCGTAATGATAGTAATAATGCTGATAGTAATGGCAGATGATCCCGGTCGGAAAAAGTCCGGTGAATGTTGAACTTCAGTTAGGAGTTAGGTGATGAAAGAGGTACCGTTATCGATGTGATTTTAGGTGCACGCCGTGGCGTCTTTTAATATGTTAATGAGGTCTCGGAAAATTGTATACAATTAGTGGGGCCGTTATGGGCTCGGGACTGGCTTTAAGTTGTATCGTAAAAATGAACGGATTAGAAACGTTCGCATGAATTGGAAATAAGTCGTCATCAACGCGATACAGAAATGAAATAACTAACCGATGTACCACCTTTGCTGTGCGTTTGACGGATGCGCTTTAATATGTATGAGTCGGAGTGAACGGGATTGCGTATGTTTTATTATAATTAACGGAACTGGAATGCGGCGCGAGCGCACCGTGAAACAGTAGCGTTAGATTATTTTGTTAAATTGTTATTTTTGCGCGTGCGAACCGTGCATCGCGCGTTTGGAAACATTTCGACGCAACGAAATTAGGTGAAAGAATTTGTACATCGCGGTACGGATAATGTTCACGCGCACTGAGCAGGACAGTACTGTCCTAAATATTGGAATCGTTTTTTTAAATTATGCGAATGGCGAAGTGCCGCGACGAATCTGGCTGCGCCACTGAATCGATGTTGAAGTGCGGAATTCTATCCGCGGAGATCATCGATTACACTGCGATTCTCGCGAGGAGAGAAAATGTGGAATTTTGTTTGCGAACTTAATGACTCAACTCTTGGCAAATCGCTGAATACACTTTATTTTCGGTGCTTTGTTGTTTTGCCTGCGTTTCTTGCATAATTCGGCACCCCGAGGGATGGAATGAGCAGATGGAATGAGAGGAGCTACTTGAATAGAGATTGTTTCGACACCGTCGAAATGATAGTTGGTAATTCAGGTCTGTGGGTTACCTCTGAGTTTGCGAGTTGATGGTTTGAAGTTCCACCTTGAAGCTCTCAAGACCTTCATGGTTCTTAGAAGCGAGATGCATAAAGGTTCCAAGGCGTGAGATACGTACGCCATTTGCCTTGGAACACAAACTGAATTGAAGTTTGTTAATATCTCAACAATCATCAACGAAGAACTGAAATATGTGTAATGGAGACTATTTCCTGACTCCAACTCATTCGGGCCAATTAGTTCCCCTATACTTGTTACGGTTAAGTTTCCCATTTTTATACGAAATATGCGTTACTATGTTTCCAAAATGTCTTTATATTCCGGATCTCTTAAGTGTGTCAAACTATACTGCGTCTCTCGTTCCATTATTCATTGATTGCATCAACCAACTCCCTATTTAATAATAACGTGCAAAGTATTGGCTTCATTATGACTCTTATCCAGACTCACGTAACCGCGTCTACGGTGCTCGTCATTTTCGAAAGCGATAGAACATCTTCCGTTTCTTTGACATCGAAGCCAGTCGTTTTTCTCACCCAAGTTTGTCTAGCGTTTCCCTAGATTAAGCGTGGCGATGGCCAATTGGCAATTTCGTGCCGTGACAAAGGGTTACGAGCTGGCCGAGGCTCAAGGGGCTTCATCGAAACTCGTCCAAAGTTTATTGGATGATACGCGCACGCGAAACTCTTTGCCCGTACAGTTGAGTCAAAATCTGAGCTCGGGTTTTCGGATGAAATTTGCGTTCGTATCAGCGTGTACGGAATTATCCGTTATTTGTATTTCGCATGATTTACACGGTTGACGCAAATTCTGCTCGATTCAAGAACACAACCGCCACAGGCTTCGGACGTGACTCAGGCGTCGCTTATATTTAGCCCGACTTGTACTTAACTCGAGTTTAACCTAAATAGTCGGATTCAGGCTTAATTCGGAGATGCTTGAACGTCGAGTGAAATATACGAGTAGATAGAGGATGAAGCAACGTTTAGAAAGTACACGAATATGAATTTCGGGTTGATTTGAAGTAAGAATGGGGATAATTGTTTTTCGACTCATATCCAGCGGGGAAAGCGGCGAAATATCGAGCAGATAAGGAGAAAGCTCGACTTTCGTCAGTCTCGTGACGCGTTTAATCGAAACCAATTTCATATATTTAATACGCTACAGTGGGGAATGCGGAAAATATTACTGCTCAAAGATTTCTACTCGGAGCCCGCGTTCGAACGAATGTTGTCGAAGTTTTCGAATCGCCTAACATTCGCATTGAAATTCGATTGGAACATTTCGTTGCAGCGATATTGCATTCGCAACGTAATGATATGAATTATCCGAGGTTACATAAGGTGCGCTCGAAACTTTTATTCCGTCCGCGTGTGACTGGAATATTTCACTTCGAATAATGCTGTACTAACGAGTTTACGAAGCCGGCCGATTTCCAACTACAATATAAACTCTTGAAACTCTTCGAAATGTTGGAATGTTGGCAGTATTCCGTTAAAATTTGCTCTCACTTTGATAAGTTTTAAGCAGATGCATTATGGATCTTGGTAAGCCAGTTGGCCTCCGAGTAACAACATTTCCGACTGTTCGGCATAATTAAAAAAAAGCTTTGCATTTTTAGCGACGGTGGAAAATTGCGGTTCACTCGTTCCGCGCGTCGCACGAAACAGCTAATAAATTAATGACTCTTTTAATTTTCCACGCTTCCATCCGATCACACGATCTGCAGTTAATGTTGCGCGTAAATAAAATTTGCAACGCACTTCGTGCTCCACAGGTGTGCCCCAAACTGTCGAGTACGAATTAACGTGGCGTGACAGCAATGATTACGAATAAGTTCAAGAATCGTTGAATACCATTCTTTTGTAACAAAGTCTCATACACGAATGGAACGCTTCGAGGAACGTGCCCCAAAGCGAATACATATATACCATTTGTTAAGTCAGTGAAAATATATAACACATTTTTTTACCTGCCGTTTAATATTAACAATCAATTCATCCGTCCCGTTAAACAAAAAGAGGTCGAAAATCGCGGCTTTACACTATCATCACAAAAATACATAGTCTTGTCACACTTATATTTTCCCAACGTACGCGTTCTAGTTATTAACTGTAACCACTGACGAAACCACACGGAGGGATCAATTCAGTGCGAACAAACGTACCGCCCTCGCAAACAAAATACTGTTCCGTTCTTTGAAGTCAATAAAAAGAAAGAAAAAAAAGAAAACGACCCCGCCTTCCGGCACTTCGATTCGCGCAACATCCGATTCAACCATCGTACAACTCGGCCGGCAGAAAGTAAAAAGACAGGACAGAAGCGTCTATTTAACGCCACTCCATAACGCTGCAATTGGCGCGCGGCAAAGCTGATGCTCGTTGCGCGAGGGTATCGATAATCGCTACTCGAGGGAAACTTCGCAGACTAACGGTCGCCCCGTCGTCAATTGAAAATCGCTTCGAGCCAGGGTTATCGCGTCGAACCACCTACCCTTTCCCCGTTTAACCCCTCCGCCCTGTCCTTCCGTTTCTCCGTTGTCCCCGTTTCCCACCCCTCCCCGCGCCACTTGGCCGGTTGTTCGTCTCGGCGGAGTCGCGATTAATGCACCATTAAAGAAGATTGGAAAACCTTTCGTCAGGACTTTCGTCGCCGTGCCTACGGACGGCGAAGTTCCCACGCGCATCGGCGCACACCGTCCAAGAGTTTGCATTCCGTTTGCAAGGGGAACGTTTCCCCGTGGTCGCTTTTCGTTCGCCGGCGGGCGCACCGGGCGCAGGCAAACCGCCGCCGCGCCGTCGAGAGGGTGAGATCGCATTTACATCGGGGCCCCGATGTAAATGCGATCTTTGAGGAGCTGATTCGCGATACGATCGACCTGTATTTCCGGGGATACTGCCGCGCGAGGCGGCGCACGCTTAGGGAGTCGGGGGATGATCGTTGTTTATGGTTGTTGTGGTGTTTTAGCGGGACGTTGTGACGCTTCGGGGGTGGCGAGAGACGTGGCCGAGATTGAGAAGAGGTGCCCGATATCGTGCGGCAATGTTGCGTTGATTGGTGTGATTTATGATTTATTCTTTTAACGGGCCACGAGGTATTTATTTTTTATTTTGGCGAGGCTTGTACCTGTTGAATGTAATAGATAGGTCACATACCTGGATAAAGAAGTATGATTGATTTGTTGATTGGTCATCGTTGTCGTTTTCCTTAGTCCTGTGTTTTTCTTATGAATTTAAATTGCATAATCTATTCGGAATATTGAAACGATATATTGTAAGCGAAGGGAGTTCTGTGTAAATGAATTGTTGCACCAAAAAATTGATCATTCAGATCTCGAATCGCCTGGTGTTCCCCTGCTAACTAGTTGAGCAGTCAGGTCCAAGGGTGAGGAGAATCTGGGTGTCCTGATTGCATGTGTATCGTGACACGAATTCATTGCGTGTATATCAATTGGTATTGGAAGTGCAGAAGCGCAGTATTTACCATTACGATTCGCGTGGCGCACAGAGTGGTTATCGTATTCATTCGTGTAAGGTTAATTATTAATAAAAAGAAAATATAAACGGAGAAACCAAACTGGCGTGGTCAGAAACTCAATGCTCTTAACGACGGATGAATTGAGTAGCTTTTGGTTAAGGCAGTTGACGGGGAAAAATAGTATTGAAAGGATTGTAACAAAATGTTATTTATGATTTTTTGCAAACATGATTAGGCATGTCTAAAAGCATCCACGATAAAAGGAAACTCGAAGTGGTTTCACTAAACAGGAACCAGGGCTGTCATTGATCTGTACGTTATTCACAGAAGATGTATGACGCTTGTTCTCTAAAGACTCCAGTGATCCTGAATCGCTCGATGGTTCACCTGGTTACATACCTTTCTTCCTGGCCTTAACAACATATCAAAAGTATCGTTTCAGAATAAGAATTTTAATCCTTCCATTTCCTTCGTGCTTCGCTCACCCAACTTTTAACATTTCCACTTCAAGTTCAGCGGGGATTGTGATTCCTCTTTCGATGAGCACATGCTTCGGGCCTGCTTACCTGTTCGTGGTTTCTTGTCGGGCAATTACATACCGTAGAACAATACGCGGCAATTACGCGAGATTGGTTTGAATACAATGCGAAGAAAAGAACGGCACGGCATTCTATTAACGTGGAAACGTGAACGACGAAGAGATCGCCGTCAGGAGCCCGGCCAGTCCCGACATTGAACTTGGCCCCGTGCCTGAAACTCTTTAATTTATTCCAGCAACCTCTGCCCCGCGTGTTTCAACTCTCTTAAGGGAATCCGACAAGTCGTTCCGCGGCTTCTTTTCCCTCGATTCTCATGGAAATGGTTTGTTTATGGGATAGTTGGATACCGGGGTAGGATCAAAAGTTTTGCCACTCTGTCGTAGGATACGGTCCAAAGCGAAGCTCGAAACTTTCTACCATTTTTCAATTGCCAGCTCAAGAGCTTCATGATTCGTGGTAGAGGTGTCTTTAATGCTCTGCGTCGGATGCTTTTCGTTCACAATTGGAGAAAAAAGAATGTGAAAGTCCAGTCGCGTGGTCGAAAGTTGATTTTAATACACGAAGATCGCGTGTTAAATATCGATCAGAAACTACTCTATGTCCTTAGTACATGTCCTTAGTACGGTATACAAGTACATGTACTAACTGTCGAAAACTTCGAGACTCGTAATCGTTTAGATTAATGCGTTAATTAGCGGGATGATAAATAATAAAAACTATTAACCGTTGATACAGTGGTCGAAGATCCACTTGACACCACGACCCAGGAGGGATCGCGTTTAAAACCGAAAGTGGTGGAGCAGGTCAGGGTTCGAGATCGACGTCCAGGATTTAACGTCCAGGTCAGGGTTTCGGGCTGTGATCCGTGATTCAGATTAGGGGATGAGGTTGAGGTCCTAGGGTCAGGGTCGAGATCTGGAGTTGAGTCCGTGCTGGGCTTAGTGCTTTATGACCGAGGTCCACGATCCAGGCTGTCTTCGAGATCTCAAGTCGAGTTCCGAAGTTCCGAATGCCCGGATGCATTCAGCACCCTGGACGCTTTTTTCTACGTACAAGTAATATCATCCGCTCTACGGGGGACGAAAAGTAAATTGCAATTTCTGACTATTTGTTCGATAGCAATTAAGTAACATCAAAATTCATTCGCATCGCAATATACTTTTTAAATACGCGTTCGCCCGTTTCGAGTCGTATCTAAGTTGCCCAGCCTGCCAAGCTTTTATATTTCACTCGCGCTGGCCGCGTATCAGCCGTTTCCCGATATCCCAAACGGCCACCATCGACCTCCTCGACGCGGACGTTCCGACGACGCGACCGCCTGCTTAGAAAAGCGATTCCTCATATCGCCGGCTGCAATTTTCACGAAGACAAACGCACACGGCCGCGTTTAATCTCGGGTCGATCTCGGGGCCCGTGCGTTGGAACCGGCGCGGCGGGCAACCGTGTCCTGTATTTGCACACACGAGCGCGATGGCGGGATCGTGCACCCAGCCTCGCGCGGATCTCCGCGTCCTCGCTTGTGGGAAAAGCAAAACACGTAATCGCGCCCCGTCTCGCTCGTTTAACGAGCGGAAACATTATTAACGCGCGCGTACGTAGCCGACTTTTTGCCCCGGACGCGTTTGACGCTCGCTGAGCCGCCGCGCTCTGTCCTCGTCCCCTCTGTTCTGGCCCCGAGCCTGGCTGCGTCCCTCGTTTTGTTTCTTCTACACCTTCCTTCCACCACGGCCGGCTCTGAAATCTATTGTGCACCCGGCCGCCGTAGTTTCTCAGGGACGCGTGGCGTGGGAAGGTTCGCAGGGCCTTAAAGTTCGCCGCGGCTAGCCAAGGTGCGCAAGACAGATTCTCGAGCGGGGCCACTCTAACCCAATTCGTGTCGCGCCTCGTGTGCGCGTTCGCGTCAGCCGCTCACGCAGGCCCAATTAAGTAATTGCCGATCGGGAGGCTCGATTAATTCGCGGCCACGGATAATTAGCATCGGGACCGCGGCGCGGCGCAAGAAATAATTATGCGGCCGGGTCGCGATCCTTTTCCATCCGGGGACCGCGGCGGTTTGCTCGTATGCTTAACCCAATTTTCGCGGCCGAGTTGTTGCTCGCGGACGGGGAAAGTTCAAGAGCCGTTCAGAGACCGGGGGTGCGGTCTTCCTGGCGGAGATTTCAGTCACCAGCGGGGATGAAATGAACAGTATTTGCGGGCGGAATTTAGAATGAAGAGCTACAGTGCTGGTCAGACGCGTGGCGGATTTGTTTAATACTTTGGGGGAGGAATGCTCGTTTCCCGGCGATTTATTAATTTGTGAGGACTTCGTTGTTTTCTTGCGTTCATTTTATTGAGTAATGGCGTGTCGAATAATGTTATGTAGGGTTGTATCGGGGTTGTTTCCATATCTTCGATGTGTGGTGTTCATTTGTGTTGATGTACCTTCTTTCCAACAGCCTGTCATTGTTGATGCTTGTTGGAAGATATTCGACCATTGGTATTCTCGTATTGCGTAAGGCGACCGCAAACTTTTGATAATTATTCTGTCGCCGTTTTTGACGGTACCGACGTCGGTCAATCACTAATACCGTGCTCTCTTCTTCTCTGTTACAGCCGAAAGAACTCGATCGTTCTCAGGACACAACTGTCCGTGAGGGTCCACACAATCATCGGTGAGTAGATACATCGGAGACTCGATTCGAATCTGAACCGCGGGATCCCACGATCCACTTGAACGAATCATCCGATTCACGACGTCCGTCTGCGCCAATTCCTCGACCTCTAACCGATATCGCTGGGTTGAATCTTGCTCCACTTGTAGCGTATCGATTCGATGATCGATAAAGAATCGCTAGTCACAATGGTACAGTCTGTGTTTAAATGCCTGAGACTGTCGCAACATTGATAATGACACAGTAAGAATTAGATTGCCGCAATCTGATGGAGGAGAAAATCTTGTGATTATAAAATTTGTTGAATAAACTTGGAATAATTTGTTCTCGCGTTGTAAAACAGTGTGTTCTAAATATATATTTTTTTCCAAGGGTTAGCACACCGTATACTTTGAGAGCCAATAATAATAAATCGTGTTTTAAAGTTTTAATTAATATCGACCAAACAATTGGCTGTCACGGTCCTCGTTACTGTCAAACGATGAACGCGCAAGTTCAAACTTTCACAAATGAAACATTAACGACGGATCGTTTCACGTTGCATAATGATTACCCGAACGGAAGAATTAATGGATTTCACCTCTCGGGGAAGGATTTAATGTAAAGTTACTGTTCGTGATCATTCTTTTTAGTGAAAACGTCGCACAGAATAATGACCGGTGTATAAAGTGCAGAATTGTGTAGCGGCGACAAAAATCAACCTAGGGCTCCGCTAGGGAACACGGGCCATTAATCACCTTGACAGGTGATGGTTAACCGCGTAATGCCGAATAAAAACTGTGTCCCCTAAGCGGAGAGTAGTTTCTTTTCCAGCGGCGCGATTCACTTGACGGGTTTAAGTCCATGACAGAAAATAATTCTGTACGGTGTTTCGCGTTTACGTGAACATTTTTCATGTATGTATTTATGAGCCTACTTTCCACGCTATTTTTTTTTTATTAACGTCGTGTAAACAATTCCGTGGAGATACAAGATTAATTGTTGGATGAACTCATTTATCAATACCAGTGTGTCTATATATTTGTGAGAGCATTACCAATAGTTTGATGAGGTTTTTTCCTTTGTACGTTTTTTTTCTTTTTTTAGAAAGTTAATAATATTCTCCTTTCAACTGTGACACGCTGAATATGAATCTATACAGAAGAAAAAACTAGAAAACTTTCAATTAGGTTTGTCGGAACTGTATTTAGAATACTGTTAATATTGTATATTTTTAACGATTTAACAGCTGCTCCATGTAATTCATTTTGAAGCAGGCGTTCAGAAATTTGTGATTCGAAGTGTGGAAAATAGACGCGTGGCTTTTAGAGACGGTCGATTATAAATCTTTTGACGAGAATGAATAAGCGAACAGCAAGGTAGGAACGAGTTCTGGAAGCTAATGAATATTACAATGTCTGTCTTTATGAAACGTATTTTCTAGAAAATCTACTAATCTTGTTACACGATTCCAGAATTAATATTGAGCATCGCATTATCAAACTCTTAATAATTATTCATTGCGCCTGAAATTTATAAAATCTTGGAAGACTTCTGCTTTCACGGTGAACAGCCTCGACCTTCCAATATTAATACTGTCAATTACGATTAATTACGATTTCATTTTTTCATCCCAAGAGACCCGTTTCCCAGTCGCGACTTTTCCCCCCAAAGACGTAGAAGCTTCGAACACCTTCGATTCCGGTCACGTAATTATTCGCCAACCGACTTCGACGTTTTGTCCATTATTACGAACCCTTCGTACGAACGGCGCTCCCCCCCCCCCCCTCTCGATCTGTGCACGTACAAGAAAAGTGTGCCACGAAAGGTCGAGTGCTTAACAATACGCCGTATTGTAACGCGGTTGGAAAAGCGATTACGCGACGCTGGCCACTTGGAAATGACCAATTTCAAAGTGCAATTAAAGTGACGTGCTCGAAGCATTTCTGTGCATCCTCCGAGGGACAGGATTTTCGCGGTGCCCCGATTGCAATTATCCTCAAGTCGTCGTCGACGTCGCCGTGAAGCGGCTGAAAGGCGACCTCGCCCCGCCGCTCGAGGCGGTCGGCCCCGTTAAATCAGAATATTACCGGGGAAAATTGAATCGTGCGGCACGCGACGAGATTTCCCGCTGAAATCACCGTGAAAATGGGCTCGCCGGTTTTTCGAGGCGACGACGAGCGCGCCGCCCTTTTTCTGATACACACAGAGACGAAGGTAGAGAGTTAGATGGATAGATAAATAGATAGATAGATCGATAGAGAGCGAGGGAGAGAGATAAATAGAGAAAAAAAATAGAGGCTGGAAGAAAAGATTGATTGCTCGGAACCGATGAACGTTTCCGGAACATCTCATTTTGTCGATCCGTGAAAAAAGACGAATACGTTATAATATAAAACTTAACGAATGATTGACTGTTTCGTGGACGCCCATGATTTTGGACGGTCCTTAACGGGATATGCTGGTTCTGTTTCATACGGAGACACCGGCTTTTTTTAACGAATATTATTATACGCGTATACTGCGGACCAAAATTGTCTGCCCACCTCCCCCTTTTTCTTGTTTTTTTCTTTTGTTTTTTGAGAACGCCGTTTAATGTAGCAGTGCGAAAAGTAGCAAGCAATTTACACAGCGGATTTCTTTTGTGGCATTGCTGCGTGCCCCGGCAATTGCGCACACAATTTCTAAATTGCCTGAACGGCGATTAAAACTTTTTTCTATAGGACATAATGCTGGGATCCTGGTCTATGGTGTATATTTATTCAGGGTTTAGAAGTAATTGCACTTCCATTTTGAACAGTGTAGTCGAGAGTGATTTTGGTCCCGTCGTTTTTGCGCTTTTATCGTGTGTTTTGTGAGAGTCTACTTCGCTGTCCACTTCGGGTCTAGTAATTAGAATATTCAATTTTCAAAAATGATACTTCATTATCTCTTGTGTACAGCGCGTTATGTAAACGCACCAAGGCAGGAAGTGTCAATACCTCGCAGGCTCAGTACTAAACTCGCAACGTTCCAAGTAACAATGAAAAATCCTTAATAAATTCGTTTCGTAATACCTGGAGTTACTTAATTTCCGCGGAGAATTTTATTCAGAGTTACTAAATACAACATTCTGTGCGTTACATATCGCACCGCCTGCGGAGATTTCAATGGTGCTGCTCATAAAAGCGCGTTCAAAGTATACGACTAGTTTAAAGGGACTACGTTCATTACGTGCCTAACAGATTTTAATTAATTACCCAAAATTCGTGTAACGCGCCGAACATCCGTCTAGCACAAGAATCTCGTTTACTATACATACTTTCTCCAAAGAAAGGTATCGCGATGCTTAATATAATCGACACGTCGATGTATCATCAACAAACTTGTCAGCTTATAAAAATCTTATCATCAGTTGCGTACGTGCGTGCAAAACGGATAATCAGCGATTTCAATATTTGAATCTTCCTTATCAGAAAGCTTGAATATTTTACAATATCAATATTTGAATCCTTTTTATCGTTAAGCTTGAATATTTTACAATATCAATATTTGAATCTTCTTTGTCACAAAGCATGTATATTTCACGATATCAATTATTTCTCTCGAGGAGAATACTTTTTGCACTATCAATAAAACATTTGCATAAATATTTCTCATCGACGTATAATCTCTGCCCCCCTTAAAAGGATCCTACTTTTCTTAAAGATTCGTCGATGTTATCACTAATTTTACTCTGCCACAACTTTTAATTAGCACACACAGAAGTTGCGCAGCAATATTTGTACATAGCGCAGGAAACAAAGGAGCGTGGTACAATTACGATACAGTTATCCAATTTGTTACTCCGTCTGGGTTTACGTCACAAAGGTGCATAATTAAACAATGAGGGGCGAAGCGTTTCTCAAACGAGCCGCGTAATCTCGCGAATTTGTAACTCGTGAAATTCGGTTGAACGAATTCTAGTCACTTTCGACGGTGAGGACGGCCAGGTACACGTTTCCTAATGCGTTCGTAACAAACCTTACGATCGCGGATAAAAGGTTCCGGCGCGAGTTTTGACACGACGCATTGTAATTTTAACCAAGAGCGTGAACGCGTTGCCACCCGTGCCGTAATACGCTGTGTTGATCTGCGTGTGCACTTGCACAAGTGTAACCGATCTCGCTAACTGTAATCATGATTGTCCTCGTATTCGAGAGCATTCAATCTCGAGTAGGTCGTTGCGTGGCACACGCGCGGCCAGAAATCCAACTCCGTCGAATAAACGAGAAAGCGTCCGAGCGAACTTTTAAATCGCACTTCACATTTCGGCGAAATCGCCAATTGGCATCGTTTAGCCAGTAGTACGTTGAGATAACCAGCAATTTTTGTTGTCGATTTATTTCACTAAAGATAGAATAGAACAAAATTTCCTGATTTACATAATTGGAGGACATTCATTCGCGTTGGATCGGTGTCGATTTTCAGAAGATCTTGATATTCCAAAGCTGATTTCGCAAGGGCGAAAGATATAGATGCGAAAGACGGTTTTAAATAAATGCTAATTAGAAGATTCCGTCCTCTCTGTTCCCTTACTACTCGTACACTGGCGTAAAAAATAATTTGCGAAGAAAGGCATCAATTTCTTATAATTTCCTGGATCATCCAATTTTCTTTCACCCCCCCCCCCAATAGCACCCAACATTCTTAAAATAATTGATTACAAAAATTAAAATTACTTTCACTAAAACAATTAAAATTATGTAAAAAAATTAACTACACAAGTGGCGTGGCCAGATGTTTATTGTAACATTACACACGCGTTGACGAGTGAATAATGTTATCGTGACAGCCGTGCGTTTTACTGGAAATATTCTTCCACGAGAAACAGACGCTAATTATGCGGACCGTGCAGTGCGCGATCGTGTTTCGCAGCGAATGCTCACTTAGCGTGTTATTACGTTTGATATCGATCGTCCAGTTACCTCTAATTAGATGCGTCCGTCCGGGAGAAGCTAAGGAGGTGACAAGTAATTAAAAGTGATTAACTTTGTTGTCTAGAGTATCGTCGAGACGGGCCGTGAGCGTTTTTGCGATGCGAACCGGCGCATCTGTCGTGTAATCAGAGGACACGTCTCGAGTTGCGAATAGCACGATATAGAGAATAATCTCAGCAAAATAAGGAAAGCGTGCGGGAACGTGTACTTAATTATAACCGAATGGACGGGAATTCAGTTTAATTCTGGTCCTTCGTTGCAGTAACTTCGCCAGATTTATTGTGCAAAGTTATTTCCATTTTAGTTAGCTTCTCTCGTTCTTTGAGGATTCTATACCTACCCGATTTATTACTTCGCCAAGCTATCAACATTTATTACAATAATTATAATTCGTGTGTGTTCTGGACTATAACCTGATCAAATTGACTGAATGTTTTTTAAGAAATATTATTGCGAATCGGTGAACTGGTGACAGAAATTCTCAATAGAAGTAAGAGTTTTCTAATATTTAAAATGTGCTCTTCTTCGATTGATACACAACACGTACGTTGTTATAAAAAAAACCTTTAACTTAAATCGTCAATTGACCTAAAGTCTTCGTAATGTCAGCTGCGATTCATAAATAGCCCGCGAACTAGATTGAACAACTGAAACCACAGCCAAAATCGTGTTCTTCGCGATCGTTTTTCAAACAACAAATCGTTCTACTACCATATAATCCTTCCTGCGGTCCGGTTAAACTAATTGAAGAACGGAGAAGTGCCAGTCGACCGCGGTGTGAAAGAGAAACGAAAAAGAAAGGAAAAGAAGCGGAAACGAAAAAGGCTAACTGACCGAAGGTGCGCGATTGGAGTTGGCAAATCGAACGATGAAAAAACCGCGTACCCGGCCGTCCGCAGAATTCACCTGTGGGCCGTAGCCGTTCGTTGAACCCCGCGAAGGTGGCGGAGATGATCGAAGGTCCAGAATAAGCGGTCGAGGAAAAAAGAGAGGCGAGCAAAAGGGCGGAGGGAGGCACGGAAGCTGCTGACGCGGTCCACTCCGTTTTACATATTTTAACGGTGCTTCGTGTATCTCGGGTTCACGCGATACCTGCCGGCCCTTTCATTTGCTCTTCGAATTTCGTCGGTTCCTGGACGGATCTATGTTTCGACAGAGTCACGGTTACTCTTTCCCCGTCGTGAAATTGCGAGTCGTTAACGCGGACGATCGATGCCGCGCCAGTCCTCGAAGGATTCTTCGCTGCAATAGAACGAATAGTTCAATCGCTGTTGTAACTCTTGATTCAATAATTCGACGAGAATTGACGTTTTCCGTTTCTGTGCCTGAAACTGTTAACCTCTTCCAGAGGAACTGGATGTATCTTACAAATTAGATTATTCTGTATTGGAGATGGCACGAGGGTAAATTATATTTCTGCTCGTGAGTGAACGTCAATTAATTGTGGCGGTCTGATGCTGTTGTCAAAATAGAAATGCAAGTAAGAAGAGAGTATTGGGAATAATATCGACTTTCTTTTTTACACATTTCGTATGTAGTTTCTTCGTCGCCCTACTTTGTACACTTCGCGTAATTATAGAATAACCTTTTATCGCATGAACTTTTTCTTTTCTCCTTTTCTCTTTTTTTTCTTCTTTTCTTCTTATTCGTACGCTGTATGTGCACAATCGTCTCACTCGCCATCGATCGGCGAATAAATGGTGTATGAAACGGCCCCGCGGAATAATGATTTGCTCGTTTTAATTTTGCCCTGGAGCGACGCCAGTTCCGCTTGTAAAATTCTCGATCCCGTTATTAGTAATGCGCTCGTTAATAATCGTGCTCTCTGCGGCCTCGTCCGTTGGACAAGGCCACGGAATTTCACGTTTTGTCCGGCCAAATTCGTGAATAAGCCCGGTTCCAAGCAGAAATTCAATCGTTGCGTCTACCTCGAATCGTCTGCCGTCCAAATAATACGAGGGACCGATTAATTGCCAAATTTTACGTTCAACGTAAATAAAGTTTGCCGATATCGATTGCCGCAAACACGGAGGGAAGAAGACATTATCGTTAAGGATTGCAATAATAATTTAATGAAGTACATTCAGGATCGAAAATCGTACAGATAAATGATGCTTCTGGCAGATGTTAATCAAAATGTTCACCGGATACAGAGGAGATTCTTTCTAACGTTTATGTTAAATATCGAAATGATTCCATTAATATCGAAGCTGTGGTATTTCTGCTGAACATCGAGGCAGCTTACGTTCGTTAACACGAGAGTGGAAAATATTATCGCTGTAAAAAAAAACCGCTTGCAAAGTAAAACTGTACTTAGCACGCATCACGCGACACGCGGAATCGGGTTTCGTGCGCCCTCAGCAGCTTATGGGCACAGCTTGCACGGCCTTGAAATAGATTCCATCTTGCGCATTTTCTTCCCGTTCCTTTGCATATTGAAAGCTTCGTTACCAAGATATTTTACATATTTCCTATCTTTTACGCGACAGTTTACGCCGTAAACTTCTGGAGCGAATTTAATTCCTTCGGCGCGAATACGTATCCGCTGTAAGTTCGAGCCGCCTCGCCCATTCGGCGCGAAACAATTCAATTCCTCCGGAGCTTCGCGGAAGCATACATTCGTTTCGGTATTTCAATTTGATTTTCGTTCACCGTAAATCTCATTTCAACCGCGTCCAGTTGCTCGAAGCACCGACTAAAAGCTCCCGCGCTGCACCGTTTTAAAGATATTTTCTGGACCAGTTGCGGGCCTTCCGTCCTCTTCGGACACTTCGGCGTTGAAACGCTCGAAGAACGCAACGAACTCTCCAATACGTTCCCTCGCGGACGAACTTTGTTTCGCCCGCGATTCGCGTTTCGCAAATGATCATTTCGTAACGAACTTCCCCCCGTGTTCCCAATTAAATTGGTCCCTGTCCAAGACGCGTTTAAAGGTGGAACCGGGGTAGCACGCGTTCTGGACGAGTCCGATTAATAAAAGCTCACCTGGTACGACCGCGGAGTTGGCAAATGCTCGTTCACGCGAGCGACGAACGTGTTCGCCGAGCTGAACGCAGCGGACCGCTTACGCTTTTGCGCCGCGTTTATCTTCGACTCGCGAGATCCTCTGCCGCGGAAGCAAACATTGCAATCAGCCGTAGAAGAAGCTCTTTTATGCCCTGAGTGTACATAGTTCGCTAACTCTGACGTGAATTTCCAATTAAAAGTCGCGTTCTCGTCAGACGGCCCAAGAAGTGAATGAACGATTTTACTCAACCGCGATTGGCGGTATACGATACAAAATTTGTACAGGATTGGTCGGTGTTTCTAGCCAATTCTTGTTAGTCACAAAATTGTTCCGCGTTTTCTATTTCCAGTTATGTTAGGGACGCATTGAAAAGCTGTCACGCTTCGTCGTTGTTGGACGACACGTGGAGGAGTATTGAAATAGGGCGTATAATTCTAACTCGTTCTAACAACGACGATGAAAATAGAAATGAAGTTAATCCGAATGGACAGGGGGACTGCGGAGAAACAGCGGCGAAACCTTATATTACACGATGCTAACATTAATAATTGGATCCGATCATCGTGAACAATATCCAAGAGCCCCGTCACGACCGCGACGATTACTCCCAAACTCTTAGGGGGAAGAACGTTCTCGGTTTCTCGATCGTCTCGGTGTCGCAAATGCGCACGCGACCTGCCCGGATCCCGCCAATCGTTGGCCGATTCTCAATGAAAGAGAGTCCACGGAGTTGCAACGCGGCATTGGGAACCGGCGAGTTTGCTCAACGTCGCGGGCAGAGAACAACCGACGGGAGAAGGATAAAAAGGGGGAGGCTTCTGCTTATACGGTCACTGATTACGAAGGGGCCAAGGGCCCGAGGGCCTTGGGACCGCTATTCTTAGAAGATGGGTCCTCCTTCTTCGCCCCCGGGCTCGTTCCTTCCTTCCTTATCTCGCCTCCTCTTTTCTTCGTACCACATCCGTCCTCCCCTCTCTCACCGTTCTCTCCTCCATCGGCACACTGCTGGACTCCGGGCTCTTTCGTCTCGCGCACGGCCCCCACGGCGATTCCTAATTACTCGTGCTCATATACGTCCGTCCTTGCCTCACCCTTTCGCCTCCCACTCTAGTTTGGGCAGCAACGGACGGCGTGCATAATGTATTTAAAGATAGCGTGATAACGAGCGATTATGCGGTCACGAGCGAAACCCCATCCCCCTCACCTTTGCCGCGAAAGAAATAGCGAATTGGGCCTCGTAGACCGTGACTCGACGAGCAACCAGAGCGCGATTCTTGGGAATGAGAGAAACACGTGTAACCAGATAGGATGGCGTGAACGAAGAAGACACGTTCTTTTTTTATTATTTTTACGCGTCATCGGCACAGTTGCGAATCGCTTTGCTTTGAATTGGAAATTCGCTGGTCGATTTCGTTTTGGTTAAAATCGTTCGAGCTGCAGATTCATCCGTTTCGATGGTTGTTGGATCGTCAGCGCGTGGAACAACGAGACGAAATGCCTGTCGAAGTTGGCGGCCCTGCGATAATTGTTCAAGAAACGTGTGCAATTGCGGCGAAACAGAAGAATACGGGAATAGCGAGTAGCCCTCGGTGTGTATTTGGAAAGGTTTTGTTCAGTTGTCAAGCAACTCGCGATTACACGCGACGTTCGCAATATAAATATTCCTACCGTGGTAAACAATGTTTATAAAATTGCGCTGCAACCGGTTTCTTCCATTGGCGAGCCCAGAATATTATGTACTATCGATTCCGATTGATTTAGGATCTACGAGGCGATGGTTTTCGACAGATACTCTTTGGCATATTTCGTCAAGCAGGAACAGCTGTTTCGAAGTAATGACGAACGCTTGTCAGGTAATTTCAAGGTGTTCGCGCGTATTTAATCGATCGCAGTTATTTCCGTTTCTGGATAGAAGTGGGCGTCCCGTTATTTCGCGTCGCTGCGAAAACGTTGAAGAATCTGCACACGATTTCCATTTCGACGCGAGTCCGGCGTATTTTCGCGTCGTACACGGTCGACACCTCGAGGAATAAGTTGTAAGGTGAGAGAGAAACTTTCGGCGTCGAAATCCTTGAACGAAACGTGTTGCCTTTTGTGAATTGGCGAGTATCGCGGATTCGCTAGTATGGAAATTAGCTCAATTGCACGGTCAGCTCGAGTTTCATAAAAAAAAACAGTCCAACAGGACTCGCGGTTCACTTTACCTTCGTCGTTTTTGCATACCACTTTCCAGCCGGTGTCCTTTTCCTCTTGCTTTTTGTCACTTTACGGCACCTGTCGCATTCCATTGACGATTTTATTTGGCCTGTGCTGCACAACGACAAACTGTACCCGTAGGAGATACGTCGGAACCATGGAATTATTACGGAAGTTAGACGAAATAGTTGATCACGGTTTGTTGAAATTTCGATATTAAATAATGTAATTTAACGTTGCCCTCGATTCGTAGGATGCGACGGGAAGGTATTTCAATCGAAATTGCGGGTTTGCCGATACAATGAGCGGCGAAGTTATTTTTATTGCGAACGAACCGTAAATCGTGCATCCGAAACGAAATTCAGGACCTCATGGTACATTCGAATATGGCCTCATCGGTGTTTCTTTTCTGTACGCGTTCCATGGATGATGTTACCTCCGATATCGTTGGTAATATGTAACTTCTTGATACATTCCCATTTAATTAATATCAAATATCGAGCGTACGAGCCGTATAACTAACGCAATTCAGCCGGTAGGTAATATCACACTTTTCCTGCCTTCAACATCAATTGAATGATCAATTCGCTCGATCTGTATACCTTGCAAACCATTCCATTAACCGTGCTAATTACTCTTTACGTTAATTCTGATTAAAAGAGGACGTCACGCCGATCGTGGTGAACCGTAACGGGAAAAGTGTGGAATGTAGTCGGAAAATACATTGCAAATAAGTATTCGAAATTCTCCAGCGAATTCTGTCTCCGCTTCACGGTCGCCGGTCACAAAATAACCCGGTGCACGCGTATCGTTCATAACAGAACGGTCAACGTGTCGCGGACGAAATTATTCGTCCATTGCCTCCGGCGCGAGACAATTATGTACATTCATGCTGGCTGATTGAGCCTCGATTCGAATGCACGCCCGGCCACCGCGCAATCAGCGTATCGCTCGGCGGGCCGTGTACAATTGATCCCGACAGTTGCCGATTTTCTTTTCTCTCTGCGACGACGCCGCCGTGCTCCTTCGAGTTACCCCGCGGTAAATGCATTTTCCGATTTTTTCGTCCATGCGAACGTCGAGCAACAGTCTCCGCCTCCCTTTCACCCCTTTACGCGCGTTCGTTCTTGTTTTTCTTTCGCCTCTTTCCCTGAATTTCCAGCAGGCTGGAAAATCTCGACGCGACCGCCGAGCCACGGGAAATTCAATTTGGTGCGCCGCTGGTGAAACGGAATTCAATTATTAGTAATACAGTCGGGCCGCGATTGAAAAAGAATGATAGAGCAGGCGGGAGCGAGGGAAACGGAGTGCGAAGGGACGACGGGGGATCGAGTTGGGGTGGCAATGGGGGCGCGGAACGGTGAACGCGAGCCGACGAAAATTCGTCGTGTAAAATTAATCACAGACTTAATTACCGGTTTTCCTCTAATTAAGTCCGATAAATGGAGCCGCTGGAGGGAAACGGCCGTGAGAGTTATTGTTCGCCGATGCGAAATCGCCCGTTACGATTTCCTTACGTTACGGGCAGCATTTTAAAAATACGCGGACGTGAATCGCACGGATCGTTCCTGTCGCGAAATACCCCCCCGTTACTTGCACTTCGTCGACTGTTCCGTCAAAATTAAATCGGCATGATTTCGATCGTCCGACTGGATTGCCTTTCAATCCGAAACTACCGTTCGAACGGTAATTGAACGTTCATTGAACGTGAAATAAAGTGTTTCAGTTCTAGAATAGTGTCCCAGTAGAATATTCATAGCTCAAACCAAAACCATCGTATTTTTGCGGATCTCGATTGTTAATCGAATGAACGATTAATTCCGTTTTTAATTTGTACGCAGCGAAACGCGCTCCGGCATTTGTCGGCATACATCGGCGAAGAATTATAATTAAAGTATATCGGTCGAAATATAATTGGGAATTTCCATCTGCTGTTCACTCCACGGCGATAGAAGCGAGAGTATGTCGAGCTCCTCATCAAATTTAACTGTTTCCAAAGGTCGTTAAAAATTTCGCTCAGGGATCGTTTTTTTTTTCTTTTTTAGGAACGTGTATAAATTCGTTCCTACCAATCACAGGACGGACAGTGTACGAAATTAATACCTGCACAAAATAATTCCATCGAACCCGTAATTTTATTGCTGTACGTTCTCGAACCCTCCCGAGGTGAGCATCGTTGTTTATAACACTGTCCCGAACACCATGCTTACTAGGCTAATAAAACGAAAAAGGAACACCGTTCTCTAAACAAAACAAAAAAAAAACAGAAAAAAAAGGGAAAAAGGATCACGACCGACCGATTCCAACCCGTGATCCATCCCCGTGAGCCAACAATACGGCCCAACCGTGCAGTTATATTATAATAAATGGTTGCGTGTTACTTGTCTGTTGCAGAAAAGTTGCTGAACAGCGAGGGACGCGAGCTGCGACGCGCTCTCTTCTCCCTCAAGCAGATCTTTCAGGTAAGTTTACAATTCGTGATACCTGTGGGAACGCGCCACGGAGCAAGGTAGAATAAACGGAGACGTGCTTGTGGAAGTGAAAGGGCGATAGGAAGGGCATCGCGAACAGATGGAGTATGTGGAAAGGTGGAAGGAAGAGAAAGAGAGAGAGAGAGAGAGGGAGAGGGGTGGACTAGCTTAAACGGGAAGGGAGAAAGATGTAGAACAGCAGAAGAGAAAAGGAAAGGGTGGAAGAGGCAGACAGGGATGATTTTTACGCGAGGCTACTCGCTCGACGAGTAAATATTTGCTTGGCGGTTCGAGCGAGTACATTTTCTCCTCTTCTCTCTGTTCCTCCCCTCTCGTGGCTCCTTTCTCTCTTCAGCTCCTTTCCTGTGCTCCCTATCACGATAACTGCGGCCCTTTGTCTCGCAAATTCGTTATTCCTTCGCGCAAGCCACGTGCACGCCGCATTCCAATACGCTTCCATCCGTTACGGATGCGAACATTCGCGCGTGTAACTTCGCGGGTCGCGTCGAATACAACGAAGCCGCTGATCGTTCTTAAGAATAATGGGATTATTGGAAATGAGTTCCGCTGTTAGGAATATATATTATTGTGTTCATGGTTCTCGCATCTTTTTGTTGCTTGCATAAGTCCACGCCACATATAGATAACGTCTCTCAAGTATATTAACCGATTAATAAAGCTATGTACGACTCGTTCAATTATAATTACTGATCTTTAAACTAAAGTTTAAACGAATTTGCGGACTATCAACGTCTCAGCATTGATCGTGGAATTTCGATTTCAAAGCCAGACATTCGTTTTATTTATCAGCGACATTAAGGGTATGAGGGTTGCGAAACGAAAGAGCTCTATGTTTATTACATTTGTAAGAAAAAGATTCGATGGACGAGTGTCTCGTTTCGCCAGCGTGAACAGTTTCATTCTTCGCGGCGTTTCTCCGTCCGCTTCCGGAGGAGGGTGCGGGAACTGGACTTTCGCAGAGTCTGTTTATTCGAGTCGGAGCTTTCTTAATTCTGTTCTCTGTAATTAAATCCCGTAATTGGCAGAGCGGGAATAGAATATTTTTCGTCGTGGCTGCGAGTTGAAAAAGCATCTGTTGAAAGAGGATCCACTGCGCCGGCAGCTATTGTTCCATTCTCGTAAATGGACGCGCCTGTCATTGATTTATCCTAAAATCGTGACGAGCAGAGGGAACGCCACGCACTGGTCTAATTTGATAATGTATCATTGGAGTGCAATGTAATCCTTTTATAGGATAAGATGGATCCATTTCGATTATGACTTGCCCACTTGTTAGTTAATAATTATCTCTCTCGCCTTCGCGTGTTAACAATTCTGTTTATTTCTGGAAGCTAATGTTATTATTCGTCCATTCGATGTTACATTAAAGCACAAGTGTATTAATTATTGAAATCAAATTTGTTCGCGCGGTGATTGGCAATCGCAAATCACTTGTATTGACGGCTTGCCCTACTGCGTGTTTATGCATTTGCTGCGAAAGGGATTTACATTGGTCGCCGATATAAAGTAATAAAACCAATACAGGTTTCTCATTTGCTAAAACTCGTTACAGTAATGATTATCATTGATCACCTTGGTTGAGACATATTTTTATAATTAAGTACCATTTCGCATTAAATTATTACAAAACCAAAATCTTGCTTTCCACCTCGTGTCATTAGTACCAGACGAAAATCGTTGAAAATCTATGTGTCTCACTTGGCCGTGCAATATCTCCCCAATTAAATAAATAATACCCTAATTAAATGCACATAAAAGACTCTTATCGGCCAGGTACCTTTAGAACGGAGTTCTAACCAATTCACAAACACATTATACATCACCATAAACACCTTTCTCAAAGGAAAACGTTCAATCGGACAGTAGGATTACCGCATCGCGAAGATAAATTGCTGCGGCCGAATGTTGGTACGCCAGCAACCGGGGAGCTTAAAAGCAATCCTCGAACTCTTCCTACGGGCGACACCTTATCGATTCAATTATCAGCCCGGGCTGGCGACGAAATTAATTACAATGGCTCGTCCTTCTCCGACCGGGATCACCGGTTCGTCCGTTGGATCATCGGAATCGCCACGGCAACGTTCAATTCTGTCTCTTAATCCCGGCTAATCGGCCACGCGCGTCCGAGGTGATCGCGTGGGCAAACTTTCGCCGTCCAGATTAGCGAACGCCCGAAACGTTCCATTGAACAACGTAGTTCGACAAGATCGTAGAACGGCCCGCTAAGCGGGCGAGACCACTCGCACCGGGAGCAAGCGAGTTTAACGAAACTTCGCGGATTTTCCATTACGTCCGCGACTTGCCGCCCGGAGCGGCATAACTAATTCCATTTATCTCCTTCGACCTGCGAGTGGACGGGTCAGAATCGCGTGGATAAATCGCTGGAAATCGTACAGGATCGGGTCGACCTGAATTCGTTCGCTCTCCCGTCAAGAGTTTAGGGTGTTTATGATGTTGGCGATTGGTACTTGTTTCCGAATTTTCTTCGTAATGCTTGCGAGCGAGCAATACGATAATTTCCTTAATTTCGCATAGAAGTAATACTGTCTTTACTTATCATTGATAGAGTGCTCAATGCGTTGATAATAGGTTGTCAGTAATCATTTTTGTAATAAATAATAAATGAATAGTAAGTAATAAATGGCCATAAGTTAGTTCTTAAACTTAGGTCAATATTCATGGTCTCAATCGTACCAATTTTAATTAGCATTTTTCTCGACATTCAAATTCCTAACCACCTATTGCGCAGTTCGAAGACTATAAATACCTGTCTTCTACATAAAAAGTTACCGTATTAATTTAAATAACAGAGAAATTTCCTTGGCACATTTTTCGAATCGAAGATCCCATCAATATTATTCTCCACTTCCTTCATATTCTTCGCTCTTCCTCCATCTATTTACGCATCGCCATTCGTCGGACTAATATTCGTTACGCAGATTAATTATACGCAACGTCAAATAATTCGTCCAGTCCCGTTTTCGTCGAAGATTCGCATTTCACGCCCCGTGCAAGAATATAGTCACCGAAACTTGCATGAAAACATCCATCGCTAAATAGTGTTACCCGACGCATTACCCTTATCCGTCGTGTATCGTAATCGAGCCGTGGAACATTTTGCATTTCAAATTTCTAAAGAGGGGGTGCGTCAGTGTAACAGCGCGGAGGTATCGATTACGAGTCTCGTTCCGCGTTGAATAACTTAAATATAACCGACGATCGGATTTCTAATAGACACGTATTCCACCGACCGGCGTTATGTACCATAAACTTTGATTTTACAGGAGGACAAGGACCTGGTGCACGAATTTGTGCAAAATGACGGGCTTGCCTGCCTCATCAAGGTTGGCAGCGAAGCCGACCAGAACTACCAAAATTACATACTACGAGGTGAGTATCCGCAACAATCTGCCGATAGACAATTTTCGTGCCTAGCATTGCTTAGGCCTCTAATAGCGTTTAGAGTTTCTTCGGTGCATCCTCAAGGCTATACTTTTCGTATCGCAACGAACGATAAATATTTACGAGGAAAAAAGTGCGATATTTTTTTATAAATTTGCTTAAAGACCGGTGTCTTTTACGCTACCCAGCCCGAAGCTAGTTTGTCCGAAGTTATAGGTACAAGGTGCGTACAAAATCTGATCTCGCTGTATCGTGCGCATTGTGCATCGTTAAATGGAACCGTGGTTCTGCGAACGTCATAAGAAATATTGACTTAAATGATTCGCGACATCGATTGTTAGCTGTTTTCACAGCTGGCCGTACTGTTTAGCATCAAGGCGGATCGTTACTGCTCACAGTAGCTCGTCAGTGCGTAGTTCGAATCGTTCCTTTGAAACTTTGAATCGCTGTCTTTTTAACACTCGTTTCTCCGCGCGGTGTCGATCAAGAATTTGATACACGGTCGCTGTCTGCTACGCGGAATGCGAGTATCTTTACAAGCTGATAAAAAGTTTTAAGTAACGAAAGAAAAATAAAATTGCCTGATTAGTATGGATGGTACAAGTATAATGGAATTGATTTTCCCCCTTTCCACTCCAATACTGCACCTTCAATCGTCACCTCTTCAAATTAATACACCAATTCGTAGAACCCAACTTAGTTATACGATATACAGGACCTTTGCGAACTGGTGGTACACGTGAAATGGTGGTCTATCCAGATTCTAGATTATAAAAGCAAATCGAAAATGTCCAGTGACCTTTTCACTGACATCATTGTAAGGTTCAGCCTAAAGTTGGCGAGAACCCGTAGAAGTCCAGTAGGCAGGGCCCTAGTATCGCAGGTTCAGCACGATAGGGGTCAGTACTGGTTGAGGTCAACTTTTTACTAAACCTACGACACTGAGGCCCTACCTACTGGACTTCTGCCGGTTGTGAGCTTCTTTTGGCTGAACCGAAGATCCTATGGCGATTCCTGCTGGATTACTACGGGATATGGCCAACTTTAGGCTAAACTTGCTATACCTGCGATAAAACATCTTGAGCTTTTATGTCTTCGATATAACTCGGCTGCCTAAGACGAGTCCATTTGTAGATTAAAGCTAGCCAGTCTGTACATTAAATTTCGAGACTGTCGATTTTGGTCGGAACACCCTTCCAGTGGAGGAGGTCAATATAAGGAGAAACGCGACGCGCTGTGCGGCGATTCTATCGAAAGTCGAACTGCCCTGCTTTGATATACACCAGGGAAACACGCGTTCCATGAAATTTGTCATCAGGCCGCATCGTTGAGACGCACTTGTCTTTCCGGGAACTGAAGTTGTTATTTTTCTGGGTTATCCGTCGCGAAAATATAGACGATGTTTTTCGACGTCGTTCTCGACGGTTCAATTAGAGGTTCGTATCTCGAGGTTGCCGATAAAATCGTGGCACACTGACTCGACTGTGCCGGTTGCGAGAACAGCAGAGATGTATCCAAGTTCCGATCGGACGAACACGATGGATCCTCGTTTCGCGAAAGCACGCCAGGGTCACGAATCGAAACAGTTAACTATGGACACAGTTGAAGTCCATCGTTCAGATCAGTCGAAACTCAGGGCCAGAGCGGCGCAAAATTGGGTCCTTGTTCCGCAAAACTTAATATCTCGCGTACCCGCCACCCTACCTCGAGTTATACGCGATATTTCATTAACCTGTCTATGGGATCGACCAATTATTAATCCGGCGTTGTCGAGCGCATCGTGTGCAAAAATTTTACGCCAGAAGTGACATAATTATTATACGGCGTCCAACGGTACCACCAGTACGGAAACCTCCCTTACAGCTATATGTATATATACGCGTCCTGGCCGCGTTCGGGGATTTCTCGTCAAACACAGGGCGTCGCGCGTCTGCGACGCTGTCGCGAACAACGATAAGATAATACCTGGCTAATGCAGCCGACGCCTAACGAGCTAACAGAAACGGCTCGGCGAAACGGTGCCTGAAACAGGCGACGACGTCGTCTTTCCCCATTTTCCCACCTCGCATCCGCTAAGGGCGTCCCGCCGTGTGACGTATTTTCCCGTGACACGCGTCGGGATCTGACGGAGGATAGACGTCAGGCCCGCGTGGCTGCGTCGTTAACGCTTCGCCGTTTACAAAAGCGTGCTGTTCCCGCTGGTTCGCCCGCGAAACCGCGGCGCGTAGCAAATTATGAATGCACCCTTTGATCGTGTTTCGAGTGGTTCGCCGCGGCGCAGGCTGGCTCGAGTGCTTCGTAAACCTTCGCGTCGGTCGAACAACGCTGCGAGAAGACCAATTCCGCGCCGGTTGGCCGCTGCGGAATGCTGCAATCCACTTGTGCCCTCCTCGCTCTTTTACCGCCTCTGATAACGAACGGAGTCCGACCCCCGTCTTCGATCTCACCGGGACTTACTGGAGTGCATTGTATATCGAACGAGCCCTCCGGGAGTGCTCGGGGAATCTTCCTTGAGAAGCTGAACGTCGGGCTACCCGGAGGAACGGCTCGCGCGGGAGGGATGATTCACTTTTTGGGTGGAGTTCGTCGGGATGTTCCGTTTCTTTTCTCTTTTTTTTCCGTGGATGGGGGAGTGACTGTTGTTTGACCCGAAGTTAAGGTCGGTTCTCGATTGGACGGAATTTATTTGGTAGGATGTCGGTTGCAATCTGCGCGGAATCATCGAAGTTGAACTAGCGCATGGGGGGTGCTACTTCCATATTTTGGGGACAATGTTTGAGGGACGTTTTTGTTTTCAAGCGGTGCCGTATGTTTAGTTATATTACATCACATGGGTCGAAAAATAATGGACGAATTGCTTGATTTTATGCGAATCGTTCGAGTAGAGCAGCGAAGGTAAAGGTAATCCTATGGAAACGAGGAATCCTGAATTTTCCTTATTGAGGCCTTTACGATTGCATTCGGTTCCCCTTAATAATAACAATCTCTTGGCAATTTGCGTTACTCTCTCCACATTGTGCTTATCGATACGAAATTATCCCATTATCTCTTTCACCGGGTTAACCCCGCGTCTCGACCTTAAACTCGACTCTCTCCGAACCCATCCCCTCCTCTTTCTCTCTCCTGAAACGAATTAGATTATCAACGGCAAGCATCCTTTTACGATTGTTTCCAAGAGGCGAGGTGCGCAGACAGCGAGGAGAAGACGAGTTGCTCACCAGTTGTCCGACCGAGTCAATTAAGATCAAGCGAATATCGAGCGACCGAGAACTTCTCGATAAGCAGCGGGCGCGGCTGATAAGGTAATTCATAAAACGATTTGGCAGTTAGGTTTTATCGCTCGCGTAAATCAGAGGCCGCGTTTCACCGTGTCGTCGGCGTTGGACGGGGGCCACACGTTAGGCCAATGTTAGCTGTCTGATTTAGGGCGAGGTGCTCATTGCCTGTTCCCTTATCTCTTGGTAAACAGGAAATTTGTTACGATCGGCCCCAGAACGAGCATCCAACCTTCTAATCCCGTACTAACCCGCGAAACGCGTGCACTACGTCGACATTTTAGCGTGTCGGCCTCGGCCGATTACGGCGGTACGCTTCACCACGCCATTGGCTCATTAAAGTGCCGACGCGACGTTTCGACAGTTTCGATTTGCCTGGAACGGCCCGACGGTAACTTTAGTAAGACATTTACCTGATCCAGGCGAGGTGGATCGCGAATCTTCTTACAGGCGACGCAGAATGGAGTTACGTTCGCTGATATGGCAGAATCGAAAGTTATCAATGGAGTTGTTTAATTCGAAAGTACTGCACGATGTACATATTTATAAATTTGAAGATTTTCGGCCACATTTTCGGCAAGAGGGATTTCCTGTTCGAAGTTGAGCAGCTTGTCGAATGGTTTCGAATTCGTAATTTTTTTCATTGTAAACCGAATATTAAATAAAATATGATATCAAATGTGGTTACCATTTCTTGTCGATAACTTTAGAGTATTATAACATAATAAGCCATTAAGGACGCTAACGATTACATTAATACGTCTGAAGCGTAGTGCTTCTCATAGTAATGAATGAGCGTTAATTATTAAATGGTTACTGTTAACAGAGACCCTCATAGCTGTCAGAGTTAATCATTATTCGCCTCTCCTACGAAGCAACAGTATGTCCGATAATTTGCTTGTTCTTAATTGGAAGTGCTTTCAATAGATAGTATATATGTAGTCATTTATTTATACATATGTAGAATGCTTTAAGGATTGTAGAACCACTTGGGGAACTCAATTTTAGTTACCGTGAAATCGTGAACAATAATGGCTGCGTTCTATCTTCAATAAATTGCAACAATTATCTACGTCCATTCATTCGACATTGTGCAGCCTTAAAAGCTGCAAGATAATTTCACCCTGAATTCATTTTACTTCAAACCGTTGTATTATAACGTTACGTTACAAAAAGATCGAAAGTCCAGAAGTGAGTATACGAAACTTAATCGATTGCCAACTTTCGATTGTCACTAATGAAGTGGCAAATCGTACGAAGGAGTTCGTTTTTGCTTCGCGAGCGTAAATTCTTCTGCGGCAAGGTGATACAAAAATCACCAGGCAATCGGAGTCTCGAGACGAAACGATGACAACGTAAAACACCTGTTCGAATGTTCGAAAAGTCGTCTTGGCAACGCGCGAATACCGCTTTTGCGACGAACTTGACACCGAAACTAATGGTCTCTGAAAAACGTGGCTGTTTCTGAATTATGTCACCCCGATGAACTCTGCCAAGACTGCTCTGGTAGCCGAAAGACAGCGTAATCGCGAAATCTTCGAGCAGAGAGAATCACAGGAATAGCCATGAATTGCTTGGTTCCAATTCGAACGTTACAATTGGTGCCATTAGACTGTAGAGATCAAAGTGGTCGTACTTTCGCATTTGTACCCGTTATATTCATATATTCTGCACTTTCTATGTTTTATAAACAAAGAACTTGTACGGATCGTGGCCTGAATTTTTATATCCCATTTGAATCGATCAAATTCCGCCAATAGTTGCTTCTTACTACAGGTTGTTTATTTACAGTAGAAAAACGTGTGAGACAAAAATAAGTTTAGTGGGCACTGCATGCGCCATAAAGAGGAAATAGGAATTCGCTAAAGCAATAAAATCGATGAACGCAGAATCTTCACTGCTCGTGTTTAACATTTCTGCATCTTCGTTGGCACAGTTTACGAAGTACCGATCATCAAGTACATTCCGAAAGAAAACAGGTTTTAATCGTTATTATTTTTTAGCACAATATTTTTAACCCTTCAGTGACAATGAACCGCGACACGTTATTTCGTCGCAAGCATGTTGGCAATGAAATTCTGTCGCGGTGGACCAGAAGAACTGCGAAAATAGTTTTCTTACGTAACTCACGAGTTAGCGATACCTAAAATTACATTATTTGCATCTTCGATTTATGCAAACCTATTTAAAGCTATTGTGGCTGGTTAATTGCATCCGATTTTTATCACAAAGAAAGCCCCAGTTTCGTCCGACAGTCGTTTTTATATTTTAATTAGGAATAATTATTATGACAATAGCCGTGAACTAAATTGCACAACGTATTATATAGCTTGCTTTGTGTTCCCGTAGTTTATCCACAAATTCAGTTCAAGCAGCATAGTTTTGTAACCCGATAATACGTTCCTCGCGCATTTCGTTCTCTCATCTGCTCGTTACGCGTTCATCTAGCCTTATCATAATCTAATAAATTGTACCGTTAAGTGCAATTTCAGTCAAGGTAACTTAATATACGCTGCAACCCCTTTGCACCGTGCATCGCGGAAACCCTTCACTTGTTATCTTCCATTATTTCATATAGGCAAATAAATCTCGAAAGGAAAATTCTTTCCGCGCCGCGGGATTACGTTTCCATTACTACGATTTCGGGATTCCAAACGCCGTGTAATATGTAGCATTCGCCTACTTCCCTGCGTGCGAATAGATTTTTATCGATCCTCTCGCCTGATTCGCGGAAAAGAAGGGATTCGTACGTTCCCCGCTGGAGAAGCTGAGTTTCCGGGACGCGCGCCCGGATTATGACTCTAAATCACCGGGGAAAACGTTTTCTGTGCCGTTGAACGCAATGTCGTCGGAGTTTTCACATATTTTTTTTACCATCCTTCTGCCTCTCCGGCAGATTTTTCGTTTCTTCCGTTTTTTTTTCTTCCTTCTTTTTTCAAGTACTTTCTGCCGCTTGGTTTTTCTATTTTATTTTCGTCGTTGACGAGAGCAAGAAAGGGTAACAGGAGGGTGCTTCGCGTAACGTCACGAAGCTGTCGGTAGATTTTTCATGCGGAAAATTATGGCTGCTGTTTCGACGTACGCTGATGAAATTGTATAACGTACGCGTGTAACTAGCACCCTTGTGCATATTAAATAGTTCTATCTTCAAAGTGGATGTTGATGTTATTGAAGTGTGTACTTAAAGTAAGTAGATTATGGAGCACATCTGAATGACGGGTTGACGATTTCGCGGAATATTTTTCTGCGCAACTGTAACATGGCCCGGAATGCAGGCATAATTAATTAATTAGCTTGCAGTCAATGGTTGCACCATTAGCAAATTGGGAATACGCCTGCGAAAATATTATGGTGCGATAAACAAATGTTTGACTTATTTTACTAACTTCTTTCCATTAGGAGAAGACTGGCGACATTGAATTACCTTGATGGAATCTCTTCATTACGAATTTCTATCAAAATAAAGTAAATTACTATTGACACGAATAAAATGAAATAACACCGTAGCAGGCAGTTCCGCGACTACTTGTCTGTACGTTAACAGGGACTAAAAATTTAATTAAAAATTAAAGGCCAATTGTATTTTCTCTCGCAATTAGACAATTCGCTTTAGAATTTGAATTCGTTTGTGTTAACCAATAGTTCTGTATAGAAATCCGGATAGCCATGCCGTGCTGCCCCGATCGGCGATTATTATGTCCCTAATAAAACCGGGTCGGCGGTTGATGATTTTGCTAGCAATCTACATTGCTGTATACGGTTCTAATTAGATTTCACGGCGAAACTTATGGCCAGTGTAATGATAACGGTTCGGCTAATGCCTACAAGCGTGGAGCGCTTAAATCGCTTTACAATTATTACCATTACCGGCGCGATTCTGTCGATGAAGCGGCGTTACGATTGCGACATCGATGCATGAAATGTGACATTAATCTGCATCAGTGTTTCTCAAACTAACTAGACTGTGGGCAATTATTTTTCCTTCCATTTCAGCATTTCATATCTTATTTATTCCCCACTTGAATTGCTGTATTTTAAAATAACTTATAGAACGCAATTATTATCATTTTTTAATAGCATTCGAAATCAACATTGACATGTTTCGTCCAGTTTGCTATTGGCTGCATAAATCGGTTGCTTGATGGAGAATACAAATATGCTCTCATAAAAATTTCTTTTTTTTGCGAGTGTATTCCATTTCCGCCTTGAAAGTTTAATTATCAATAGTAAGCATTTATTATATATTGTTACAAAATAATTATAGCAATGAAATCTGGCGTGAGTGCGACCCAAACGAAAGTTTTCCTGTTTAAAATCACGGTTTCCCAACTACGCTCTTTGAGAAACACTGTTTCTAAACGATGTCCAATATAGTTTCAGCTGAATGTTGCCCCGATATTCGGCACGACATGCATGCAAATGCTGATTATAGATCGACCCCCTCACTGTTTTTTTCTCTTTCTTCTATCCATTAATGCTTTTTCCGAATCTGGTTGCATTAGCCCGGCTTATGTTTGCGTCTCACGCAAACGATTCTCAAACGGATTGGATTCAAAGCGTTGACATAAATCTCTGTAACAGGAAGACTGGAGAAATAACGCGGCACCATGCAAATCGCTAAATTTACGCGCCGCTGTTGTTACGTTAAATCACTACACCGCGTAGAAGCGAGAGGGCCGAGTGTTAAACGCGTAATGTCGTGCACCGTTTATCATTAGCATAATCAACGCATTATCATACTCCTTTTTATTGGCTGGAACAACAATAAATTACAACGCCGGATAGGTATTACCGCGTCGGGTCATCGCGCAAGCGATATGCATAAAATGATGTTTTCTCCGCGCTATTCTTTTTTCCCCTTTTTTCTTTTTACCTTTTCCCTTTTTCGTTACAGCTTGCCTGAAACGCGGGGACAGGAGCGAGCGAGCACGAATGAAATTCTGCTAACGTGCCGTGTTTCTTATCGCGTGAATTTATGAATGCCCACCCCGATTCGTGATCAATTTCCTTTCGAGATTATGCACGTTTCCTTCGGTCGGACAGAGCACGGTCGTGGAACAATTTCGATTTCGTAAATGGGTCGTAAACGTCGGTCGGGTATTTATTCGAGGTGGTTCAATTAACATTGCTTGCCGATTGGAAGAAACGTAGCCGCCCCGTTGCAAATGATTTAACGGCCGTGCCGAGAACGGTTGCAACTGGTTTCAGATTGAAGCGAAAATATAATGCGATCCGATTTGGTTAGACTTTAGATTGTGCACTTTCCTCGACGTAGTCGCCGTGGGCGCGTGTCCATCGCGCGTAACGAAAACGCCTTCTGCGGCGTTCGTTCGTTTAGAGAACTGAGCGTACTCGAAAATGTGACGAAACGAGAAATAAAACGCGATGGACTTTAGATAGCTTGCAACGAACGTGAGCCGCTTTTCTATATTATGTTGGCGCGGCGCTCGCATGCGCTCATTCGAGTCGGAAATATATCTTGCGCATTTCATGTCGGAAAGCCTTGCGTTATATCCGCGGTTTCTTAACTCGGTAATATTAAGTAGACACGAACGGAACGTTTCAAAAGAACCGACGTATTATTAAATGTGCAGAGAACTAGGCAGACTTAAGCCAAGCACAAGACTGTTCGTTAAATTTTTCTTCCCGCGAAGAGAAATTGTAATTTTCAGATCTCTGCCGCGGATCAACGCGAATATCTTCCGTAGACAGTGAGCACTGTGAGGGACTATTGCATAACATTTCTATTTCGTATCAAAAATATAAATGTTGCGAAATTGAACGCAACAAAATTATTTTACACGTTTTCCACACGGATTTACCATTTCTCGCGGTCTCAGCTTTTTTCTTGGGATTATTTGAAATAAAACTTCGTGGAATGGCAGTTGACAAAATTGCATTAAATAGTGCCTAATGAAAAATAGCAATTCTTCCGATATTTCGTCATGTTTCTTGTTATTTTCCAGAAATGTAGATTACATTTAGTAATGCACGCCCAATGGAAATTTCGTTTATCACACGTTCCCCAAGATCATAAATGTACATCCAACTTCGAGTTCGGGAGTTATCTGTAACGAAAAGATACCGCTGTGTATAGTCAGTAAACCAAGTTTGTCTCACGATGTAGCTCTAAACAGCAGCCAACCGGTACACCGAACTTCCTGATGTTTAATTTAACAGTCGCCCCACCGAAAGTTTCGTCTGAGCGAATTTCACGAGCTGCCTTTCGTGCATCGCGTATTCCGTTACAAAAGTGAACAAATCCAAATTCAACAGGGGAGTCGAGCACGGAAAGCACGGGAAATGTAAAGGATACAGAATAAAGTGACATTTTCGTACGTTCTCTGTGAAAAGATTTATTATGTCATCGATGGAGAATTTTTGTTGAAACGCCTTGCCGAACGATATTTAGTTTAACTAAGAGAGTTCATTGTACTACAATAATTAATGGAACACAGAATATTTAAGAAGCACAGGTATAATGGATAGGAGAATTTCGAAGAAATTTGAATACCATTCGAATGTTTCTTGTTAACAGTAAAGATTTACATGAATCGAGTAAACTATGGTAAAGGCAGTAAAATTAGCAACAATGAACTAGTTCATATTATAAAAAAATAATCAGTTGAAAATATCCAAGAGATATCGTAACGAACCACTTTGATAGTGTCTAAATCACGTCGTTCGAAATTATCACGCTCGTTCGATAATGATCGGTCTGAAAAGAGAATAAGTAGAATGAGCCCGAGTTTGGGCGGACACTGCAAAATCGATTAAATGGAAATTTCCGGCTGGCCGATCTTTCTGCTGGAGAAAAGTTTCATTCGGTCGACACAATAGTTCCATTATCCGGCAGTTCTGTAACGCGTTTTCGCTGATTTAACCCATTTGCATCGGGAAACGCATCCGCTCGGCCGACACGAAATATTCAGTATAATGGTAAGTGTACACTATTTCGCCCGCGATGCACAGACATCTAAAAATTAAATTTCGAACGATAGTACCAGAGTCGTAGCTTGAAACGAGTTTGTACCTTTAGCCCGGATTTTTCCCATTCGCGTTTTATTTTCGAATTTTAATGAGTCTCCATTCGGCCGCAATTGATATGCTCGTATTTCATCAGGATTTTATAAATGGAGGATTGTTGAGATGTTGTTAAATTTTGTCTCTAATGATATTTGTATAACGAGGACGGTGTTGTGAGTCAAAGAACGATTTCACGGTTGCCTAAATAATTCGGGAATATTTGTATCTGATTATATGTTGTAAAAGAGCAACATGTAGGTATAATATATGTAGTATAGTTCACTTCTTCCCTGCGCTCTGTATGGTACCTGCCCGAAGAATAATTTGCATTACAAATCCCGCGGAACGTCGTGTTTGGTAATTGTACTTTTATATTCGCCGTTTTAGGTTGGATCAGAATTTTCAAATTTAAACAAACTTCGTTTCCATATGTCCACGTAGGTTTATTACTGTGTAGCAGATATGTTTCGCGTAATATAACTTAATAATTGAAGCAGAATAACTAAATTCACAGGAAAAGGAAGAATATTCAATACATTTGACGGAAGGAAAATTGTTAAAGCACAGCGAAAGAAATCTAAGTACGGAAAAGTTTAATTCGTAAACGTTCCATTTAATTACGCCCCGGATTCGTTTTCATTGCCGCAGAAAACTGTGCAAATTTAGTACATATTCACTTTTACGTTGAGGCTGCAGCAAAGTACAGTCAAAATGAATAGAGGCCGTGTTTAAAACGCACATAGCTTTGTGTACACCATCCTTTTTGGTCAGCGAAAAAGGGTTGTAAAATTTCGCATAAATAAGTATTTGCACAGCTCTGCTTTGAGAAACGTTTGAATCGTACAGACTGGTACGAGTATTTCTGTTACACTTGCTTTGGAGTATCTTGCTTCGAGTAATTCGAATTGCCATTCGGCGACAACTACCGACCTTCTTTTCTTGACGGTCCGATATTTGTTTGGCGCATCAAATTTTTCTTGTCATAGCTGGTTCGAAACACCATAAATAAAAGGTGGAGAGAGGTGTATTAACGGTATGGCATCATTTGTCTGTTACAATTTTCTCTTTATTTCGTTACTGTTGCGAAGTTATCGATGGAAATTAAAGTAACCATTGCGTTGCACGATCGAAGATATTTATTTCCTTCGCAAGCAATATATTCGCCGCGCACATGAAATGTCGATATCAAATACGATACGTACGGGTATAAATATCTGCGGGAAAATCGAATCCAGTATTTTATGGGAACTATGCGTTCTGAACGGGTATCCAGTATCGGTAACGGCAACTAACAGAATAACGAAGTTATTTTCATAAATTACTCCCAATTTTCCAAAACAACTGAATACCTCGACGGCGAAGCAAGCATTTCTTTCGCCTCTTGCACCGTTCCAAATTTCCAGCCCCGCTGTTTCTATAATTAACTGAACATTCGAGCTTCCGATGTTTCCAAATATAATTGAAATAATCACGGCAAGGGACGTGCGTAGAAATATTGCAGCTACGATTACTTGTTTTATAACACAACTACGAAAATACTTATTGCACATTCGATTTTGCAAGGCTATATCAATAATTTGGTAATTTCTATATAAATTCTAAGTTCTGAATAATAATTCGAAGGTAAATATCTGTATCAAGAATATCGAAAAGCAATTTATTTAGATCGTACTATAACATTACTTGCCGTCTTTATGGCGCAGATCTGTTTCATAGTATCAAGTGTTCATCATTTTCATGCAACACAATATGTATGTTCATTACTGAAACTACCTACTATCCATCGAAGTTCTTGGACCGAACGAACCTGAGATAGCCGATATCTAACTGTTCTACTGTACCATCACAGATGTACATAAAATTCGAGTTAAAGTAACGTTTGATGAATTTCTCGGTTCAAATAATGTTTCGCAATAACTGCCACATTGACGAACAAAAATTGCACGCGCCTGGTAGGCGGGCGAATATTTCTTCATCGCTTACAGGGGTTGCACGCGACAGTTACCTTCGGTTTTATTACTTGCACACCTTCCACGGAACTTGTCAAACTGCCGTGTTCCGATAATCCATTGTTACAGCAATGCCCACGTTCAATTGGAACTCGTTACCGTCTGCACACTGTGCAAACAGCAGCTTTTGACACGGCAATGTTACGTTCGTTGCACGAGTTCATAATTTGTTCGTGGCCGGTCATTGTTACGTAATTTTCTGGATTTCCGTCGCCGGGGCACCCTTTAGCATAACTTATGCGGAAGTTGAGAACAATAATAGAACGGATTAATGGCAGAGTTTTCTTCTTTGTCGGTTGCAATTCGAGGATAACAGCGCGTTTCATAAAAATAATTATAAGTAACAATGCAGCGCCACGGTTTTGCGTGGATTTCGACATTTCCCTCGTTACGCTTTGCTACTTCTGGTCTTGACGTTTTTGTCGTTGCTAGTAACGAGTTTACGCTTCGGATGATACTGAAAATTGCGCGTCGTGGCGAGGGTCAAGTTTTTATTAAGAAATAACGAACGGCGATGAAGTAAGAAATAGGAGTGCACGGCGAAGTAAAAATCTCTTACTGTTACGGAACATTCAGAAATTAATATACCGAATTTGATTGGCATACGAGATAGTCACTTGGTAGACTTTATGTTCTGTTTTGTACTTGTGGTAACTTTCTTCCACGATGCCTTAAACAAAACCTTTTCGGCAGGAGAGTAACGAATGTTTTGCGTAGAGCTAACCTATCCTTACCAAAAGGAAACCAAATTCGACGCCCCTCGAATGTCCAACATTGTCATCCGTGAAACTCTGATATAAACGAATTTCAAGTTTTTTCAACCTTCGGGCTAAACTCCACGGTATCCACGGAGTCAGAAAATCCCTCGACGAAGCCAAATCTAATACAAACCTGACGTAACCCAAACCAAATCCAAAATCCCTCGGGAACCACTGAAAAATCAACTTCGCGCGCAACACCAGGCGCCCCAGTCGCGTGGCCATGGGGGAAAAAAAGGTCGAAGTCGATCTCGTGAATTGTAGATCGATAGATTTTGTCCTGGTTGCCGCGATCGCCAGCGTACAGCGTGGCGAAAGCTTGCCATTTGATATTCGCGTCATTGTCGACGTGGCGCCGCTCTTGCCCACACTTTCGTCGAAAAATAGAGAAGGGCAGAAAAGAAAAACGAAATGGAGTGTTTGATGTGTAATAGGGGTTCGTTGTTCAAGAAGACAAAGAGCCCATCACGGTTATGATTCATGGGAAATTGATAAAACGTGTGCGCCTATATGCGCCTACATTTGACTCGCGTGTAGAGAACGCTAGACATGACGCTGGCGTTATGGTTGCCTCGGCGACCTTTTGTTTCATTCATGAACATTCACACTGTTTCGAGGAAAACAATTCGCTGCGCGGAAAAATGGGGGCGGAACGCGTGGTTGGAAGGTACAGCGGAAGTTGGTTTACGCGTTTCTTTTTTTGTTGCTTTTTTGCTTTTTTACTATGGACTCGACTGGGTCCGTCGAAAAAATCGTTTTCTGTATATAGATTGGGCATACCCGATGGACACGTCGCGATATTCCGATGCAAGTATAATTTTGTGTTGTTTGGAAAAGCGATTGGAAAATACGACGTAAAAAGGCGAATGTTTTGGTGGTTACCGTTAATTCGTAATTCCTATTCTATGTTAAGAAGTTGCGTTAGGCTTTGAAGATTTTGAAGTAGTTTCTTGTTTAAGAAACAGATCTACCATTATTTATGTGCATTCCTTTTTACGCGTGCAGTAAGAGCAATGAAATACTTCTGTTAATGGATCGCAACAGAAAATGTACCAATAACATTTCTGGTAGTTCGTCGCGGAAATATTCCAAATAAATCCAATGACAGCTCTCATTTTGCATTCAAATTCCGTCACGACCACTAAACGTACTGTTGGTCATCGAAAATACACGTTGAAAAATTGTCGATCTTTCAACTACCGTAACTTCGTGAAAAAAGAAATCGTGCACCAATTTTCTAACATAAAAGGGCCCCCAACAATATTCGATTAATATGTGCGAAACAAGACGCTTCGCCCTTTAAAATGTACCCAGTTACACTTACTGTACGATTTTTCTCCCACGAAGTTACAACAGCCGAAAGATTAACAATTGTTCAAGCAAGATTTGGTGATCCTTTAAACGATCGGGTAAACCACCCCCATATCAATTAAGAATCTTCTGTTTCTGTTTGAACAGCCCTCGGCCAGGTGATGCTCTACGTGGACGGTATGAACGGCGTGATGGAACACGGCCAGACGGTTCAGTGGTTATATACGTTGATAGCCAGCCGCTTCCGGCTGGTAGTGAAGACCGCGCTGAAACTGCTCCTGGTGTTCGTCGAATACGTGGAGACAAACAGCTTGCTGTTGGTCAGAGCTGTAAGGTCGGTGGATACGTCCAGGGGTATGATACCCTGGACAAATGTGATGAAGCTTCTGAAGGATTACGATGCCGCCGACACCGAGTTGCTGATCTACGCAACAACGTTGGTCAACAAGTGTTTGAACGGGATACCGGACCAGGATACTTACTACGACCAGGTGGACTGTTTGGAAGAGCAAGGGATAGAGGGCATCATCCAGAGGTACATGTCGAAGCAGGGCACCGATCTCGATCTGCTCAGGCAATTCCAGATCTACGAGGCAGTGTTGCATCACGAGGACGGGAACGATAGGGGTTCGCCCATTCGCCAGCTAGACGACAACATCAGGTATTGATTTGGCATATCGAGTCGCTTCGTTTACACTCGCACCTTTGGGACGCGTGTCGAGCTTAAAGCGCGAGCGTATAGTGCACGTTCAATTGAAAAATATAGCGGTATGCGAGGAAGGAGATGAATTGGTAGAACTGTTAAGGTTTTCGGGAAGTAAGATGAGGAAGATTCTTTAAATGAGTTTCAGAGTAATCTATTTGTCCTGGAAATTATTGAATAATAGCGCGTGAAGAGTGCGAAAAGAATTTGAACGTTTGATAATTCGTGGCGTGCAATGTACAGCAACATTGAAGCTATTCTTGTAATAGTAACAATGGGAATAGTAACGTCGTAATGGTATTTGTAAAGCAGTACATGCATTCAAAATGTATTGGAATGCAGTAACTACCTGTTTCTAAAACTAGCCATTAAAAAGCGTATAAAAAAACAACAAAAAATCAATTAACTTATGGAAGAAATTGGACACATTAACAATAGCTTTTACAGAAAACAATTGCTCAAAAACATAAAACTAATAGCAACGCGTACGAGGCAAATGGATTAATCTTATGATTTGACAGTAGTATATCCGTGCGGTTTGTCAGACAGCCGAGAGGACTGCTCACGCATACAACTTACCAATGCTCTATCGCAACTAAATTTATTCGTCCTAAAGTGTTAATTATCGCATAAAACACATTCTTTCTCCCGGCTACGTTTCCCGATTGTCACTAAATCAGCGACAACACTTGCCATGCGTGCGATTAAGTGGTTCGAGTCAATGATTTGGTAATTGTACCAGCCAAGATTGCATTGTGCTCACGATTTGTTGCGCGGAATCGTGAAATTTGCAATCGTAGCCGAAGTACGAGGGTGGCAGGCACAATTACTCACTCAGGAACACGTTCCACCCTTAGGAAGACGCTTAGGAACCGGAAGTCCCTCGTGGATTCTCATGAGCGGCGAAAATCCCGGCGACACTCCACCGGCACGTCTCCATTGTCGATGTCCTTGAACGCACGCCTAAGTCCACGGCTCAACCACTCGTTGGGTCTAAGCTCTCTAAACAACACGCTGAATTCGAGTTTACCCGACGACGATGACGAGTCGAGCAGCTCTCAGAGTTCGCAGGGTCATCTCGGGGAGGTTCAACTCAACGGCAGCTATAAGGAGAACAAAGGTAACACGCCTGTCTTGCGAAATAAAGTATCGCCTTTTCTTTTATATCAGTGCCGTCTACAGGCTCTCTTATGTTTTTTTTTTTCTTCTTTGCGTCAACTTTCTCGACACGAAAAGATTGATTCAATGACTCGTATCTGAATATTCCTGGGACAGCATAGTAGTAGGGAACTCTGCTATTATATAATTCTGATTATTCAGCGAGATCTTTCAAAGATAATGGGATGTTATTTCAAGGTGTAAACGATTATTAATGCAGAACAGTTCACGAGATATTTCGTGACGAGGATGGAGGACGATATTGATCATCGAGCTTGCAGTTTTTGGTCGACGCGTAACATTTCAGAACTCGTATGGATAAATTGCAATCTGATTTTTATAAACAAAGTATGCACATTTATGGAAGTGCTTTACAGAAATTTCAAATGTAGTACAATTCTCCATCTTACATTCGAACAATTTAAGCCCGTTCATTTTACACGCTTAATCGAATTAAGCAAGTGTCTACAGCAAATTCGGTACATTGTAAATTCTCTGCGCGCTTTACAAAGAAGAAGAAAAAAAAAGACAGATCCACTCGAAACACTTTAAACGCGGTCAGCTGCCGAACAATACGCGAAATCGCAGTACGCGTTGAGAAACTCGTTGTCGGTTTTACGTCCGAGCAGAACTTGAACAGCACTATTCAACAGAATCACTTCTCCTCGTCCTTCGAAGAACAGAAATTCCCTTTCGTTCGGAATGAACACGCGCGCACACGGGTGCCCGTTGTACGTCGCAAATCTGCTCGTTAACGATTCGACCGCTCGATGAATACGAACTTCGACGCCTACGAGCGGCGATTTCCGCGTTAACGGATCGTCCCTCTCTCGGGAGAGAGACCTTGCGGTTTTCAGTTCCCCTGTGCGTTTCGTTGCGGATGCAGCACGCCGCGAATACGAACTAACCGCCAGAGGCCAGACGAAAAGAGTAGTTTCGCTCGAAGGGGTCTGTGATTGAGTGCGTTCGGATCGTCGAGGAAAAAATAAGCTCCGGATCGCGTCGATCGGGTCAAGTGCGCGACGCGAACTTGCACCAACGGAAACGGATGGATGACGCGGCGTCCGCGAATAATTTGACAGCCGGGATGGCTCACGTTTTCTATTATACGCGGACACGTGCGTACGTCGCGTCGCTGATTCGAGAATTACAGTTTACGTAAGACAGTGAATTGCATTTCGTTGCGCTACTTTCTGTGGAAGATTCGTTCGGTGCTAATCGTACACGGCGTCGGTTTTAATTTGTACAAGGTTTCGGGGTTTCGGGGGTTCAAAGACGTATTAACGTCTCGATGCGAGGGGAATAGAAATTTCGTGCGTTCTGGGAACATGGCGATGTAGATTATTACGTTTACATTCAATTATACTGGACGGGAAAGGGGCGTCTTTTCATATTCTCGTTTACTCCAGTAGATCGCGAGAGAAATTGAAACCGATACGTTAATCACGCGGGGGTTTTGCGTTATCCCAACGAAGGCTGCCGGTACGATGAATCTGTTAATTAAAACCGAAAATAGAACAAAGCCGAATGTGGGAAAGGAAGGGAGAACTCCACACGTAGCTTTCCACCGTTTGTCCGGAAAATAAAATGCATGGAATAATCAAAGATACAACGCTGAACGGCCGGCGCCCGAAGAGCCGGCGAAATAATTGATACGCGGGCGTATTTGCGGCGGGATGGGCGACCGCGAAGGAATGACACGCGTGACGAGCAGAATTTATTGGAACTGTCGTCGGGGGACATTTCGATCCGTATCGTTGCGCGATAAATCAAAATGAAAGTTCGACCGTCGCGTGATCCGACGCGAACGAAAACGATCGGGCGATAAGCGGCCTGTGTCGCGCAACGGGTAAATAGTAAATTATAGTTTGACGGGGAGAATGATCGGGGCGCGTGCAGGTATTGCCGGCCAATGAATCAGTGAAAGTAGTGATTTATTGTGGCTTTCAGTGGATGTCGGCGTGACACCTGCGTTAAGACGTCGAAGGGAACGAGCCGAGAGGCAGCGTAGCTTTATCAGGGAGCAGCAAGAGGCCACGGCGAATATGCGAGCGTCCGTGACTCCCTCGGACGACCAGGAAATCAGTAATTATTCTTATCCTTTTAATACTTAACGGTAAGCGGCGAGTGAATTTGGCACGGGCTGCGCGAAATGAATTGTCAGTTGTTGCGCAGGAACGGCGGTTTCGTTGAATTTATTAATTGACAATAACGAATTATTTATTGAATGAAATTGCTGAAATGAAGAGCAGTACGTTCGACACTGTAGCTGTACATGATAATATAGAATTAAAATGATGGCAAGGCTGATTAATGCTGTGGACGTATTTGATTTAAGTGGTTTCATTAAGTCTGACATGGCCAGACATTGGAGACCCTCGGTGCATTTAACGTGCTAATGGTGAAGCAATATCAGTGCGGATTAAAGCGTAGACCTTTTGAGGGAATTTATTTAACGCACACTGTAATGAATCGTGACGTTAATCATATTTATATTGATTCTATCACTTTAACTGGCGCTAAATAAACTTCTGCTGTATTACATTAATGTTTTTGTACGTGTGGCAAAATATAGCTATGTATAGATATCAGACTTCGTAAAGAATATTGACGAATAATTCGGAGGGTTTGTATCGCCTTAGCTCGCCGGCAATTCATGTTTCTAGACGTGTAACTTCCCGGCGCTTTGAAAGATATTTGTGTACAGTTCGCGCGAGTTGTTTGAAGCCTCTCGACTAGTTACTAAAGTGGTGGTTCGAGGATCAGTTTCTGTTTGCATTTTTATGGGATCCTCGTCAAACGCGAACTGTCGATGTGTTCACCGACACTCGAATTTCCTGCACTACGATCTTGCAAATCGACAGGCACGATGTCGAATAATGCCCGTCCAATTGGTTGTTCCAAAATTGAATCAGCATCTCGGCTTATATTGACAACAGAACGCTTTTTCGCAATAAGTTAATTCAGGGAAATTCGATTCTCGAATAGCAAGTTTTGTACGTTCGATATTATACTGCAACGAGAATAACAACGAGAAGATTATTATTTGGACGACAAACATTAAATAGATACTCAAGGTAAAAAGTGTAGGAACATTGTATCCAAGAAAATATATACCGAAATAATATTTCAAACAGTAAACATAATAATATACGGTTCCAAAAGTATAGAAAGAGATTTAAAAAACTATGTTCTACTGTGTTCTAATATGCGCCAAGTCCATTGTATACAATTCAGAACAGATTACGCGATAACAGTAAAATGAGAAGTATAATTAATAGCTGAAATTGTTTTATTTATTAACGAATTAATAGACGGATTTCCGCCTGCTGAAGGTCCATACCCAACGAACGGTCTACGTTACACGAACGGCACGTCATACGAAAGGAACGCGGACTCCCCGTCAAATAAGTTGTCCAGGACGAACAGCAGGAAGGACCTGACGCCTCTGATGAATGCCGCGAACAAGCTTGACTCTGAAGAGAAGAAACCATGGTACGGCAAAAGCCCGGACGAGGGTGTCGAGTGCGACGAAGGTAATCACACCGACGAGGACGAGGATCGTCGAGTGGTTCTACAGTTGAAGAGGGAAGGAACCGTCAAGGACCTCACACAAAAGCTGGCCGCTCAAAATCTTATACCGAGCAGCCCGGTCGAGGAGAAGGTTGCCAGGTAATTTGACCGGACGACGCGCAGAAAAGATCATAGCCCGTTAAGGAAACACTACTGTTGACACGTTTCACTTCAGTGTTGACCGTGGTCATCGAATTTTATTCCCCGTTCCTTTGCTGTCGATGCCGGAGTTTGTTTCACTGTTATTCACGAGAGTGTCGTCGATTTACGAAACGAGACGTGCGGTTTTATTTCCCCATATAAGTATTTCGGTTCGACAATTTTTCATCTCGAAATTGCATACGTTAGACAAGCAGATAAATATTATTGACGAAATTGATACAAAAGAACATATTTTTCATGTCAATAACTAGAACTTCGATATACAATATATTGTACCCAATATACGAAACAGTTATAAAACGAGAAACAATACAATACGCGAAAGTTTGTGCAAATAGCGTCGAAGTTATATTATGATACATCAAACCTCCAAGAACATTGAAACAAAAGAAACGGGCACCCCGAAATAATCGCGCTGTCCTTACAACGAATCCCCTTGCTCGCCCCCAGGATAGGGGACATGAGCGGTTTAATATCGAAGGCGAAGGAGGGCCTAGCCAAGTCGAAGTCGAAGGCGGATGTGCTGAAGTCCCCGACCGGGGACAACCTGCCCAAACTTCAGGAGTCGAAGAAATCCGAGAACGAGCTTCACTGGGAGGAGCTTGTTAAGAAGCTGAAACGACCGCTGGCCCTATGCGACCTGGACTTCACCGATCTGAACTCCGATGACGAGGTCGACGTTCTTGGCCCCGTGAACGTGACGAACGGCATACCGCCACCGCCACCCCCTATGGCACTTCCGTCAGGCGGTCCACGTGCACCGCCGCCTCCGCCTTTGGGCGCGAGGCTACCGCCGCCGGTGCCACAGGCGCCGCCGCCGTTGTTCGGTGTGCACCTCAAGTCGCCGAGATCGCCGACCGCTATCGACAACAGCAACACGCCAAAGAGTCCGCCCCCGACCTTCACGAAGAAGAGCAAGAAGACGGTGAAGCTGTTCTGGAAGGAGGTCAGGGATGATCCCATCATACTGTCGAGGCTCGACAAGAACAAGATGATATGGGACGAGCTGTCGCCGGTGCCCGTCGACACGCAGAAGCTCGAGCACCTGTTCGAGAGCCGCGCTAAGGATCTCATAACAAAGGTGAGCGGCACTTGTTCTTTAAGCTCTGTCGTTTCGGCTGCTCTCGGAGAGCTTGTTTTCCTTGGGGCCGGGGACGTATTAGGGACGATAGAGGATTGGAGAGTTTGACGGTTCCTTGTTGGATCGATGGTACAGAGTACGTATTATGTGGATAATGTACGAATTAGGAGGGTGGCCAAGACGTGAGCGCCTCGTTCAATTCGTAGGTAACGAGGTGTGTGTACCGGTAGAGTGTTCGTGGATATTTCGGGGGTGAAAATGAATTTGATAATTAGGAATTGAGAAATCGATGCGCTGTAATGGCGAAATTATAGAGTCTGGTATTAAAATTGCCATGTCTTGTATTTCGTATGTCGAAAAGAATTGAACGGACTCGATATGTGTTATTCATACATCCAAGGATTTTATAAATCTTATTTCTTAATTTGTCCGTTCGAACTAAACGCGCGCGTTGAGAAGAAGAATCGTGCAATTCCAAACAACCCAATCGTCGGTATCGAAAGCACTCGCGAAAATCTTTCGCGGAACGGAGAACCGTCACGGCGTATAATACGTCACAACGATAAGTCTCTACCGTTGGACAAAGATTTAGGGAAGTGTTTGAGAACTTTTTACACGTTCGCAATCCGAACCGATGTTCTAAATGCTCTTTCTTCTACCGAGGGGCGTTGGAACTTCATCACTTTCAGAAGCATCCCGTGCGCAGTTTATTTCCCTTGTTTCCGTCGACGAAAAACCATCGCAACACCTTTCGCGTTCGCGGTTTCGCAAGATTCCATTGTGTTGGCCCATCAAGAAGGAAATTTAATTACTGCAGGGGAATTCGGTGGAAAAAGCAACAGCGTTCGCAGTCCAATGAATCTTGCCGTTTCTTCGTTCCCTTCTGCACCCTTCTGCAACAACCGTCGACGCGAATGTTGCTCGACGTCGGCGTTAGTCACTCCGAAACGTCTGATTCGTGGGAAGCACGCGGCAAACGGGGAACGTTCGGCGCGAGTTCGCTTGTCTCTGCCACGAGGAGCTTTTCGTCGGACGTAAATTCCGCAGCCCGTCTATCCACAATCCAGAATATACAAAGCTACGTGGCTGGTTAAACGGCTCGGTGATTTGGGCTTGCTGAAAGGGGATAAGTCCTTTGAGCATAATGAAAGGGTCGGGGAATTGTCCTTCTCGGTTGTTCTTCATCCACAATTTTTAATTTCGTTTTAGTGAATCCTTCATTTAGAAACACGTGGGCGAAGTAGTGGAAGACTTTGAAACAATGACGCTCCCGATACAAAGTTTCCTTCTTCAGATTTATTTTGTTCCTTCTTTTATTAATTAATCGTGCAAGTTGAATAGTTAAGCAGATGTAGACATTCATCGCTGCTATTCGAGTTCCTGTAAACTTTTCGTCGCTTGTTTGTAACATACCTTTGCGAATACTTAGGGTGTGAGATTTCTTTACGTTTCGATATATTAATCGTATAATTGAGAATAGTGTGAATTATTTTCCAATATCGCAGTGGCCATTAATAGACAGCAGACAGTTGCAGTGCAATGCAATATCAGATACGCGTGCACGTGTTCGGGCACGAATAGCCCGATCTACTGCGATATACATTAATCAGGTCCATGATTTCGTTGGCCTGAATGAATTCCTTGAGGGTATTCTGCCTATAACAAAATTTCGCTCCCAAAAAGGCTATTACGGCGCGTTCCATTCGCGCAAGTAAATTTTTGAACCATTCCCGTTCGTTCGCAGGGGATTCATTTGTTCCGAGTCTCGTTGCTCTAATCAGCAAACATTTGTCGAAATTCTTCCCTCCCCGTTACCCGATTGTTTGCTATGTTTTCTCCCGCCTGCGCCGGCCAGCAATTGTTGCCTCGTTAATCTTTGATCCGGATTTCTTCCGGTCCTCCTTTCTCTAGACATTTCCAGCCGAGATATCGTTGAATAAAGGGCGCTAGCCGCCGAGCGAAGCGTTAAACACATTAAAAGAACATCCAGGCTGGAACGGAGTGCTGCAGATTGCATTAAATACGCTGATACCTCTCGTTTTTTTCTGTGCGCGCACTCTTTCGCGCGTGTCTCAGCGATAACGGAAGGAATCAAAGACTTCGGCTTGGTTCCCATATTTTTTTCTTCCTTCTTGCCGATTTTTTCGTTGTAGGTTAAAATCGCGGGGCAGCGTTCGATCTGTGACGTGAAACCATTTTCCCGCGGTCGTTCGTTCGACGACGTTGCACTTCAAAATGGATTTTAAAACGTCGGCTAGCGTGGAACGAACAGTGCAGTGTGTCTGCCAAAAGTCTGCTAATTGAGGTAATTGGAAAATTTCGGGTTAGATAAATGGAACGGACGCACGGATTTCGCGAGAAAGGGATGAATTATTCAAATAAAATGAACGTTTACTTATTCGGTATATTTGAGAATTTGATCGTCGTTTTATTTAAGTAGCATGGGCGGAAATTTGATCTTCGTCTTATTTAAATTCGTTCATCCGATGTCCTCTGTTTCAACTTACCACCAAGCAACTGCAACGTAATGAAACAATTTCGAATATCTGAAACGTCAAATAAATTCAACAGGATCTACCGTACAATCGAAGTAAGCAAATTTTAATTCATCCACTGTACCAATTTTCTTCTCTGCACGCAGAAAAAAAATCTACAAAGACGTATAAGAAAATGTTTCAGTAGCACATTAAAACGTTGTCGCTCTTCAAAATCACGCAATCGCGATGTTCCACGACAATTTGCACATCCACCGCAATCCTTAAGCGCAGCCTTCATCACAACGCCGTAGCAATTCCGTCGGTATCACCCACAATCTCGAGCTACAAAATCGCGATCGTACAGAGAGATAACGCGCATCGACTTCTCCAGATACCTTTGACACGGATTACACGTTTAATCCGGCGGCGTTCGCAACAGTGTTACCCTGCCCGAGCCCCTTAAACCGCTTTACCATAAACGGCTTTATTTTTGATCGTGCACAGAGCAACAGAATGGAGGCTTGGGGTCTGGTCGTTTGTCGCGGCGCGGCGCCGCGGAATTCTCGCGTCCCGATTCCTACGGGAGTTTTCGTGTTTCACCGGGCAAACGGGGAAAAACGTTTGCCAGAGCTTTAAGAGGATAAAATTCCCGCCGCTCGTTTTAGCTCCTCCTGTCCCGCCTCCCGCGCCCCTCGTATTTCTACTGTCTCACCCGTTTGACTTCGCGACTTTTTAACGAAACTTTCCGCCACGCCGATAAAATAGCGCGGCGTCGAGCGACGAGCGTTGCGAACTTCTCATTATCCAAGACGTTCATCGAAGCGCGCTCGCTGCTGTATCATGAGTGCGAAGAACGCGGAGAATTTCCAAAATTTCGTTGGGATAGAATTATTCGAGTCGTCGATCGGAGAGTGTACCAAAGGACAGCTGAAACTTTGCTTCGCTTCGTTTTCGACGGAAAGATTCGATACGTTCTCTATGGGGCGGTTCGTGGTATTGTTTGTATCGAACAAGTTGCGGTCGATAGTTAAGGTACGCTTTTTACTTCGACGGTTCATTCTCTTTGGGTACGTTCCGAATTATTTGTTTTCTTCCGTTTCGCGAAATCTATCTTTCAACGATTGATATTCGGCCTGCGACGGATCGCAATGAGGGAGAGACGCTCCTCGAACGAAATTCTTCGGAGCTTTATTCGCTGCCGTTGGTCCTCCGTTGTTTCGCCACGAGGCAAACTGGAAAATATTATGCTGCTGGTCAGCTACGAATGTCAACGAGTTCAAAGGATTTAAGTTTCCGGCCAGGACCGACCCCCTTTCCATCCCCGCGTCCGGTTCTTTCTTCGACCGACTTTCGCAAACGGCATTTTGTCTCTGGACGAGTTATATTCAGTTGCGAAAGAATAACTTTCTTCCTTGGTGAACTTAATTCGTGTGCCCGGTAATCGGGATTGGGGATAAGGAGGCTTTGAAATGAAACTCTTTCGAACCTAACAAATTTGATTCGTTTATGTCGAACGCGTTGGGAACCCCTCGCTTTGACCGCTTTTCTTAAATCTCACTTTTACGAAACATTCAATTGAACGCGAACGGAAGTAAACATTTGTAATTTTTAAAATAGTACTCTCACTTTTCAACCGGGCCTCGCAGTAGCGTTATTCGGATTAAAAATGTCGACTAAGCGTTGCAAACGAAAATTCGCGACTCCGAATACGCAGCTTGAAAGCCTGAAATTCATAATTCGATCTTGAATAACGTAAACGGCTTCATTCTCGGGACAAATTTTCTTTAATATTTGTTGAAACAGGTAAATATCGCGCCGTCGCGTCGCTATAAATTGAAGGGCGTCACGGCGACGTTTCATTAAGAACAATTTCTCCGGGCAAATAGTCCCGCTGGTAAAGAGTTTATCGTTTCAAGCGCCCGGAAAATTTATTACCATTAATCACAATCTTCTAACACTCGGTCGACTTGCGTCGAGAAGCATGGTTGAGATTGTATGAGACGCGCATTAAAAATGCGACGGCGTGCTTCTGACCATTTATTAGATTTAATTTATTAAATTTGTGTGCCCCGTGTTATGAAAGGGCTGCCGTCTTGGCGGATTTTGTGCTATCGGATTTCATTGAATACATTCCGTCGAAGGAAACGGAAACGGCCAAGCGTTCTTTCCTATTTCACTTTTCTCCGACCCTTTTCTATGCAGTTCGAATCGTGAGCTGCAACGTAACAGGTAAATTTTTCCGGCAAATAGGATTGCACCGAGGGAAACATTTACGTGTAAAATAAGCGACGTCTTGAAGAATTATTTCTTTTTATGCAAGTATATGGTTATATTATGTAAATCGTAATAATTCTTTCTTCTTACCTTTGCCAGGTAAATAAATAGAAATCAATTGTAGCACACGTCTAGATACACTGAACAATGAAATGAAAGGATCACTAAATATTGACCGAAAAATTGCCCACTTCTGAACACCTGTAACTTCAAAAAATTATTTCAACTCAATGCACGCCTTTGATTTTGTTCAACTTTCAGACTAGGAAAGCGTCTTCAGTTTTGCACTTTAAATAATTCTCTAATTAAAGAGGGCTACAAAAAAACAATCGGGTAATGCAAAAGTAGAGGCTTTGCTCTCGAAAATGATTGTCTTTTGCACGAAGTAACAGCAATTCGAATATCGACAATCCAGACATATCAACCCCGATCTTTACAAATATTCCTCGTTTGTCAAATTACAAATTCTGACTTCCGCTTTCCCATGATCTAACGATCACATCGATCGTCCAAACAGAGCCTCGTTCTTCATCGCGCTCGTACCGCAGGCTTGTACATTAATTTCTCGTCTATGCGCCGAACAATATCGGGTAATAATGACCACGACCAGCGGCGTCTCGAGCACACGTTTTTCCTCGATCGTCGGGAAAGCCGGTGGAAATTCTTCGCGGCGATCACTGAAGGATTCCATGTGAACGGCCGAGATGCCGCTAATTGCCGGCGTAATTACCTGCCGGTTATATCGTCGTTGCTAGTTCGCGATCCGCGTTCAGAATTACGCCGGGAACCGATGGACACGCTGGCATAACATCACGTCACTTCGTCAGATCTTTTCGTTCCTCCAAACCTTTCCCTTGGGCTTTCTTCGCGCCCCTGCTTCGCGTATGTACGAATTCTTTGAACTTTGACGCCCGTTTGGCGGGGTCCGGCAATTAGGGCCGGACAAAGAGTCCGGCTAGATTTCCCTACGAACTGGGTGTAAAAGTAGTTGCTTGAGAGTAGACATGTGCCGCGGGCGAATTTGTGAAAAGGTAAAAGTGTAGAAGGAGGAAAGGGGGTAATGCGAATTATATAGGATAAGTGCGGGATGGTATCTTTGAGATGTGTTCGGTCGATTCTCTTGTGTCCTGAACGTGACTCGAGAAAGCTCGATGCACTTGAACATATCGGTCTTTAATTGTATTTAATAACTTTCCCGTTTGTAACAAGCTGTTGTATCGTTGGGTGTATAAATGGTGATTATTAATTCTTGTTGATAAATCGCTTTACGGATTTGCTGAAGAAAGACAGTTGCATTTGCATTGCAATCAGGTAGAGGAATTTCTCGCAATGACTGGCAGGGTGAAAGAGACAACGAAGCATATAAACAGCTACATTTTTAACTAATAAAGCAGAAGAAAATTGTAAAGTCCCACTCTATTTATAGAGCAAACGAACAATAGTAACTCTTGTACAATCCTATTCTACTTATAGAGTAAACAAGCAATCCTAATGCATCGCAACCTGCTGAGAGTACTGTATACTGTAACAACGACTCCCTTGGTTATTAGTTGGAAAATATAAAACCGCATCAAGCATCCCTGCATATAGGGCTACTCGGTGTTCCCTAATTGTAACAACAATACGAATCCCGAAAGAATCGTCTTCCGCCATGTTGAATTTACTGATTTTATCGCGAACTTAGTTTTCATCAGCTACCAGCATAGTCATTGCCATCCTAAATTCATAGAAATACATGTAGCATCTGGGTACATCCGCATCAGAGCGGATGTACCATCTTTAGCCTCCACCATTAGACGGGCACTTGCCCCGAGCGATTCTCTATGATATATATATAGTCTTTGTATAATACTATGCGTTCCGTTAGTCTAATGGAGTAACTTTAACAACATTAATAACATCGTAAATTAATACACCCTGCAACAGTAACGAAATCCTGTAATAATGTTCACGGGTAATAATAATAATGATGATGAAAATCAAAATAATAACAATATTAGTAAATATAACGATAATGATAATTATGCGGATAACGACGACGCTGACGATGACGACAGTAATGATAATTATAGTAATACGCAATTAGTGGTCGGGTGATGGTAAATGGTGGTTTAATGCAAACGACTAATCTTTTCTTGTATTATTTGCAATATTCTTGGTGCTCGCACGAAAAATGAACGGAATGGCATGCTGGAATTTTACAGGAGGTGAGTCCTAATTTCTCAACTTCACTTAACGTCGCGTCGCGTTTTCGCTAACTCCATCTTCGCTTCCGCACTATCTTTCTATTTCGTATCGATCTTATTGCCGAGTTAATTCCACGCTTGATGCTAAACAAACGGGCAACGTTAATTTCTTCATTTGTAACGCTTATCAATTAACCGATCCAGTATTATTGGCCAATGTCCTTGTGTTACCTTATTTCTACGTAAAATCGCTCATTCGTTAATTGGATATCCCTGTACATACGCTTTAAGTGATTAATCAACATTGTATCACAGCTATTGCATCGCTTTGCTCGTACTAATACAGCGTGCCTTTCGATTTTACAATTTCTCGCTATCGTCGCCCCTGAAAACGGAAAACGGAAAACGGAAAAGTGATAGATATTTACTTTCAAAACGTTCCGCTAATGCCGTTTCCGCGGACGGCGCACGAATATTTTTTCTATTCTGCCAGTTGATCCGCGGCAATGGGAAACGTCGTCCGCCGCACTTCCATCTCACTGACCTCCCGTTTCCCTTTCCTCGATGGACAAACATTTAACCCGCACCTGGTTGTTAATATACAGAATTTCAGTGGACAACCGTGTTTCTCCTTTGTTCGTTTGGAAACCGCTCGTGCACGGTGTTTACTTAGATTCAACGATTTTGTGGTGTTCAAGTACGATGATAAAGTGTCTTTCAAATTGTGCCAGCGACGATATTTGCATGCGAGTGATTTAAACTGATTTTTGTTTTTTTTTTGACGCCGAATAGAAGCAACAAGAGATGAACAAGAACAAGGAGATCATCGTGTTGGATCACAAACGATCGAACGCCATCAATATCGGGATGACCAAGTTGCCGCCACCGAGATCCATTAAAACCGCGATTTTAAAAATGGACGCAACCATTATGAACAGAGAGGGAATCGAGGTAAGCTTGCACGATATCTTGGTTTCTTATTAAATAGTATATTTGACGTAGCGTTAATTATTGTTAATTGAAATATAAATCGAATAATTATGCGTAAGTGTGCGCAGATATTGCAGAATATTGAGTACAGTATTGTACGTCCTTCTGTTAAAATTTTTTTAACGAAAATGGTGTACGCAATGCACCGCATTGAATCTGATATTCTTGATCGAAATACGATTCCAATCTGAAAATATGTAGGATATCCCGTTCAGTCATGTAATGATTGGACTACCATAAAAGTGACTCTTTATCGAAATAAACCTTGCAGTATAGAATATTATATTTTGGATAAAAGCTATACGTTCCTCGAATATTCAACACAGCAGAATTCATTCGACTGTTTCGTCAGAAATATCATATTGCGGTATCTAAATGTTTAATCATCTGCACACTATCGTCCAAGAATAGTTTACCTATCTGTTCGAAATATTACCACTTGTGTAACAGTGTTCCTTGAAGACGAGAATCTGTCTGACATTCTTCCACTGGTCTCTTCATTTTTCCCCCCAAATAAAACATTCAACACAATCCCAATTTTGTTTCTAAATCGTTAATCTACAGTGTGACAATAGAAGTCGCAATCCTTGGTTCGCTGTCGACCCTGTTATTCAGTTCAAACACACGTACGCTCTGTTTTAAATAGATTTTTTTTCTAATTTCTCTAATTTCTTGTTCGCTTCTCTTCTTCGTTCGTTCCCTTCCCTTTGTCCCCGTACCCGTTCGCCGCAGAAACTATTAACGATGCTGCCGACCGAGGAGGAGAGGTCCAGGATACAAGAGGCGCAGGCCGCCAATCCTGACCTACCTTTGGGATCAGCCGAGCAGTTTCTTCTAACTTTGGCCTCCATCTCGGAGTTGCCGGCTAGGTTGAAACTTTGGGCATTCAAGTTGGACTTCGAGAATTCGGAGAAGGTGAGTTGCGACTGGATCTTGACTACTTATATACGTGCACGCGGTTCGTTGCCTCGATTTCCTACAAATTGTCATTCATTACGCGAACAGCTCGCTGGACGTTTCGTAGTCGAAACAATTTCCCAGGCAATTTTTCTACTGTGCAATAGAGAAGTCGTGGCATACCTTTAGCTTTACACATACGTATATCGATTTCTGTTCCCACAAAATATACGCGGCAACGCGCTCGTCTTGTTAATTTTACCCGACGTATCGCTGGACAAATTTTCGGGTTTCAACGAATCGATTCGCGTGACGTGCGGTAATTACGTTTCGTCGTTAGAAGTTGCCGCGACATTTCGAATGCGAGTCCCATTAAGCGCACGTTGACTACGAACGCGTGTGATAGTGTTCGAATTGGTCCGTTATTTCTCACGAATCCCGTCTGGAATTCCGGGTAGATAGTCGCGGATCCGCGACGAGGAAAAACGCCTGGTATGCGGGGAAGGAAGTCGCGGGGAACGTTCCCCGCATAATCGTGCGATTTCTTCGCTGGAAACACGGCGAATTCCGATACACGATCGTGCCACGTTGAACGTGTGCGACGTTTCCATGGAAAACCTGGCGCGCCGGCTGCCTCGAGCCTGTGAAACACCTTGACCGCGTCGCAACAAGAATTTTCGTATCTGGTCGATCGACGTCCGCTAGATATCTGTAATCCTTTAATTAATCGGCGGGTATTTGTGTTCATAAAGTCATGTTTTAGGCCTTTTTTTTGGGGAACTTCTTTTTTATTCACGTCGGAACACTGCTTTCCATAAGCCATTAGCACGTATGGTCGCTAATATGTTAACTGCATTGCATATCTTTTTCGAGTCAAAATGTATAAACGCGTAGCAGGTATGCGTCATTGCAGAAGGTAGTCTTATAAAAATAATGAAACGGTGGCCGACATCGTTGCAGCCTTTGTAGTGGGCCGAAACGAAAAACGGGGTGTCGTTTTCTTCGGCGTGAAAGTAGTCACAGACCCCCTACCAAAGATGATGAGCATATCATTGGCTAAAAAACATGGCGACCCCTTAAAGTTCAAGTCTTTTTCAGGCAATTTTTTTTCCACTTAATACGAAATTAGAAACAATTAGGATTGCTGAAAGATTTTGGTGTCTGCTGTAGCATCATGTCAGCCATGCCAGGAAACATGGTTTCGAGGAAAACGCGTTAAAGTTTTCGTGTCTTTTATATGAAACTTACGCGTGGGATGGATTTAACATCCCTAACTTCGTTATTTTCACGAATTACGGCGAAACCCTTGACGAATATAATTTCGAGGACATCTACGTTAACAACGTGCAAAAAAGGAAAATCTATTTTTCTCAAAGTTCGACACACAAATACCCGCCTTGAGGCGTCCCGAGAATGTCAGGATTCGACGAATCCACAAAAATGGAACCGCAGACGAGCCGAACGCGCCGGTCGGCGTGCCAAAGAGCTCGTGGGCTCGAAAGAAATAATTGTGAGCCACCTTTGTGACTTCAGGAAATTGCGGACCCTCTGATGGATCTGAAGCAGGGAATGGAGACGCTGCGAGTGAATAAAACGTTCCGCGGGATTCTCAGCACGCTCCTTTCGATCGGGATATTCCTCAACGGAAATGAGGTGGGTATTGAATGCCGGCCAAATGATATCCGCTTAATCCGTCAGTCGGAGTCATCCGTTCGTGATGGAATCGATATCCACCGGTGCCGATAATTTTTATGTAACCGTTGCTCGACGATTCGGAAAGGGGTGCAGACACCGGTTCGTGCTCGTTTCTCGAATCGGCGTCAAGTCTCTAAGCTTCGAAGTAATTAGTCAGTCGTTTGATTGCTGCTCGGGTATCAGAGTGACTTTTACAGGCGATATTACATGTAATTAATGATTGGCTGTTTCGTTGAAATTTGAGAAAAGAGAATAACAAGTGTACGCCACGTTGTCAATTATTTAGATTCGAGGTAAAGAAAACATAGAAGCAAATGCTCTTTTTACCATTTTAGTCATGGTAATTAATTAATTGAAGTAATGGAAGCTCGTTTAAAGTGCCATAAATATTTCTCAGCAATCCCGGATAATCGCCGTTTCGTTGAGCAATTATTACTATGCAATTTTCCCGTTTCCACGGCGAACAAGTAATGCAAACATGCTTAAGTCATGACCGTGCTAAATATTGTATCACTGCGGGCAGCACATCGAACCCCAACAGGTAACTCCTGGAGGTGGCTGCATCGAAGTTCATGCAAATATATTTCCAAGAGGGGAATGCATTTTTCTCTGCGAAGAAATACTCGGCAACATTTGATAGAAAGATATTATGTAAAATTAACGAACGACGCTTCTAGCCACGAAACGGAAACACGTGAGATTTACCACTGTACGGAAGGACGCCGAGCATACTATACGAAACGCAGAAATGGCGCACTCGCACGAATATTCGTGCGATTCATCTCCGATGCGGTACAATTCCCTTTCATTCGTCATAGCTCGCCTCCTCTCGAGTATGTTATCGACCCCGATTCTCTGAGACCGGGACGACTAATCATTCCTTATCGGCTACTCGCGAAAGTGTTTTTGCAGTGCACGCTCATTTATCGAAGTTGTCGCGTGGCCGGGCAGCTCGCCGCCCATGCGAATCGAACACTTTTCTCGCGGTTCGCGGTAAATTAACGAGGATAAATTATGAGCGGAAGGGGATTTCGTTGATCGGATATGCATAGGACGGAGATCATTCGAAAGAGTCCAATTTTAGTGATAGAAATACCTATTATAATTCCACTCGAAAACTCTACATTTTAATGAATTCGTTGTTCCTTCAAATTTCAGCATTCTTACAAATATTCAATAAAATATATTTCACATTTTTCAACCGTTTCCTCGCGTCGCGTATTCATGCATCAATCTTGCGCCAATCACGGCCAATTAGATCCACTGCATTCTCTTATTTCCCGCTGAACCGATTTCCCTCGCCCATCAATCCTTTCAATCGAACCGGCAAAAAAAACAAACAAAAAGACTCGTCCAACGAAACGAAAAGAGAACGAAAGGAGCCGCACAGAGGAGTCGAATATGCCGTCCTCGTCGCGTCAGAAGAGTGTGGCGACATCGATTCCGGGTTTTCACGACAATCACGTTACACGCGAAAGTGGCCAGAAGCGCCGGTCGGAAAGCCCGAGCCGGCAGAAACGTAGAAGTTAGCCAGCACGATATTCACGGGCGTCCCGTAACGCTGAAACGTCGCCGTGGCCTTTTTCAGGTGAAGGGCTTTCAGCTGGAATACCTCGCCAAAGTACCTGAAGTGAAGGATACGGTTCACAAGCACTCGCTGCTTCATCACCTTTGCCACATGGTGATGGAGAAGTTTCCGGATTCCACGGATCTCTATTCGGAGGTGAGAGACAGCTTACTTCCGCGCCGAAGGATCCGGATAAAACTTTAGTTACGCCGCGCTCGCGAGCGACCGAATAACCGTGGCTACATTTGCGAAATCGCGGACGGGAAGTTCGTTCCCCCTCGAGAACTTATTCTGCGCCTTCGGAGGCTATTAAGAACGTCGCCCCGTGAAATTGTGTTATCCGAGGCTAACTCGCCGGAGTTACGGTGTAACGGAACGATACGCAAATAGTTCTGTATCGATCCTTGTTGGTGCTGTCGTTACAGATATCGTTGCGTGCCTGTTTAACGCGGTGTTACGGGGATGTTACGTTCAGGTGGAGAATTAAAGTTTCTAAGCATCAAATTTTGTAGTAGATGTTCGGCGGTGCGATATCGGATTAAAGTCAATTGTTTTAAAATGGGATTATGTATTTTTTTTTGTTCGTGTTATGGGAGCATATTCTTAGACGAATACAGTGACCTACGTCTGTATTCTAAGAAAAACAGAAAACGTTTGGGGTGCGCGGTTTAAATGAAGTGTTTATAGGGGATATCGTAGAAGAAAAATTTGTTAATAAGGTAAATTCTGCAGATGTATCAAAGGAATTAATTTATTGGTTTAAATAGCTGTGAAATTTGTTCATTTTTAATTACTGATATATAGATATCAAGATATTTTTCTCCAAAATCGAAATTGGAGAATACAGCCAGCATGACGACCGAGGTTTAAATTGTCATTTTATGAACAGAGCTTGAAAACGGATCAAGATTTTAGTTGGGAATATTATTCGTTTTAATTTGCTCCCTAATTGGATATTAAGTTACCAAGTTTTCGGTGAGTTTTCGCGAAGCTTAAAAGTACGTCGTTCCAGATCTGTACGTAAACTTCCATTCCGATATGCCGCGGCGCGATTAATGTATAATTTCTATGAAATTGCAGTTGGCTAAAACGTAGTTGTAGCGAATAGTATCGCGGCAGTAAATATCCGTTTCTATATATCGCAGAGAAAAACTGTAACTAAAATTGTGACGAGTTGTGTTCAGATCGGGGCGGTGACAAGAGCCTCGAAAATCGATTTCGACGAGCTGGCGTCGAACATTGGAAAGTTAGAGAGCGAGTGCAAGGCATCCTGGGACCACCTGAAGCTCATCGCGAAGCACGACGGTTCCACGATGATGAAAGTCAAGTAAGTACCAAATTCAAAATCGCGAATCGACACGAAATCGATTTCATTGGAAGTTCGTAATTCCTCGGGAGCTTTGCAAGGAACTTTGTTGCGCGAAGTTTCCACGGCGGGTTCTCGAAGATTCGAGGAATGTTCGATAAAACTCGCGACAGACCTTTTTCCGCGATGAAACTGGCCACGTTCCAAATGGCACCACCATTAATTACCGAAAGCGTATTTCTCCCTTCCGTACTCTTGCCTCCCGCTCGGCCCCCCGCTTTAACCTCCTTTCTCACCTATTTTTCTTATTTCATTTCACCTTATCCCGTTTCTACTTCGCGGTGGATTTTCGGAGCCTTTATCTGTTCATCCCCTTCCTGTGAACTTGTCGTCTTATCTAAGTTGGGTATATCGGGCAAGGTTTCTCTTACCTTTGCCCTTTTTTTTCAATTTTCCTTATTCTCAGTTGAGGTTATTACGCCCCGAGTTTCTTCCTTTCTTTTTTTTTTTTGGAAGATTGAAATACACGTAAATGAAACACGATTTATGTAAATGAATGCCGTCCATTGAAATAAGAAAATTTGTAATTTCCTACTAAACAAGCTTGCTCGGAAATCGTGCTGATTTAAGTCTTTAACTATTTCCACTTTTATTGTATTTTATTTACGCCGTTTTACACTGTTACTTATGAACATAGCAACGGGGCACGAACGTGATTCTTTTCCCTTAGGACGTAAAACGTTCCAACGTTTATCCCGGAGTAAAATATTCCCAAAATAAATATATACGAACCCGTTCGAGAACATCGTTCCAAAAGCCGTCATTTCAATTCACGCAATCTTAACAATAAGACACGAACATTCAATTAGCTACGGATCTCCGATAGCCTGCAACTTATTCCCCCGTCGTTCGACCATTGGTAATTTCCGTTTCCAACCGCAATATAATACCATCGGTCCGCGCATTTCATTGTATTTACTGTAGGCCGTGGTCGTGTAACAATGCTCCCGTCTGGAACACCGACGAATCTCGTGCTTAATTGCGACGTCTACGTAACAAAGAGAGGTTGCGTTAAGTAGCAGCCGGTGTTAAGCAACGCTTCATATCCTGTCGAGGCCGATGCGCGGTGTTATTTCGCTCAGATATATCGCGGTGATATTTTGTTTAACGGCGAGACGTCTGCTTAATGTAGGCTCGCGTGGCCGTGCGTTAATTACGTGTAACGGGACGTCCCAAATGCCCGCCGAGTTAATTCGTTTCTGCCCGAAAACTCGTTTAACCTGCCGCCCGCGTGGCCCGCCTGTTCTTCAACGCGAACCGGCAACGAAAATTCTTTCGCGCAAAATAATAACCGTCCGCGGTTCGCATTGCTGCAAACCTCGACGTACCACGTTGCGCAGCATTGACGGCTCGTCGACGGCTCGTCGACGGCTCGACGAAGATATATAATATATTGCACCTAACGCGCGCGTACCTCCGCAACCATGCACCGGCTCCCGACAACAAATTCGATCCGGCAACGGCCGGCGAGACAAGTTCCCAGCATTGATCCCCGATACCCCGTTACTCTTTGTCGAAGCAGAATGTCAGACTTCTTGGCGGACTGCGCGGAGAGGATAATCGTGCTGGGCATCGTGCACAGGCGGATCATAAATCGATTCCACAAATTCATCCTGTGGCTGGGGATCCCGTTGCATAGGGTGCAGGACACGAAGCCGAACGAGTTCTGCCGGGTCGTGTCCGAGTTCGCGCTCGAGTACAGAACAACCCGTGAACGGGTGATACAGCAGCTGGAGAAGAAGGCCAATCACCGTGAAAGAAATAAGACCAGGGGAAAGATGATCACAGAGGTGAGTTATAAGGGGACGCCCGCTCGGCTCATACATTTCGTCGGCGGCCGCTGAAAATCTTTCGGCAAGGGCCGGCGTGGCCCCACTTCCATCCCGTCGAATACAGTTATCGGTCCGTGAACGGCATTACGGCGCTCTCCGGCGCGAGAGGAATAAATTGCTTTTTTGCCGCCGGGCGAATCAATTTCTTTCCATGCCTACCGGTTGCATCGATGTACCCCCGTTGTCTTCGTTTCCATTTCTGCCGCGATATCGCCGAATATCGCGGTCCCCGCTGTAGAGCCGCCCTCCTTCGACCCCGCGTCTTCGATCGCCAGCACGCTCGTTGCGTAATTCGATCGTGTCCTCGGTGATTATTACAGGTCGGCAAGTTCAGGACGAAAGAGGATCGCGCCGATGCGGAACTCAGGCAGCTGCTCGGAAGCGACATCTCCGACGTCGAGAGTATTCACGGCACTCTACCTTGGAGAAGACAGAGAAAAGATGGTGAGCTTCTTGTCTATCTTTGCCCACTTTAACCGCGTCTACCTTTGTTCGCTCGGTTTCCCCGATCGACTAACCGCCATTCACTGGACCCTTTTCTTTCCTCCTCCTTTGACCCGCTTTTTTGCATCGCTCGTACCTAACACCGACTAATATCGTTACCCGGAGAACGATCAAAATGTGTGGAACCGATGCACCGAAACGAACGTTAGTCTTTTTCTTTTAATTTAAATAGCCGTACATCGTAGAGGTAGTCACGTTTTTTCCGCGAGCTACCTGTACACGTATAAATCGATCGAAAGTGTACATTTTTTCGGCGAAAAATATTCGGTCAAAAAATTGTGGAAAAATATTCGAACGATGTTGCGTCCGGCAACATTCTCGACGATCATTTCGAATCGCGGAACGTGCGCCCACGAACGGCACGAGAAGTGATTCGGATAGCGCAGCTTCCAATTAACGGCATTATAACGATCGACAAAGGTAATGCGCCGTCCGATAGAATAGAGCGCGAACAGTACACGCGCGAATCGTTTCCTCCGTCGAACATCGGGACGCATTTGTGCAACGTAAATACGCTTTCCCCGCCCCGAATCGTTCATTGATCGAGACATTCTAATATCCTACCGCCGACAGGTTTCATATTTCTACATTGCGCGATGTCGGGCTTCGCGAAACCCGTAGAATACATAACGATGCAATAAAACGCAATAGTACCGCTACTCATTGTGCCCGATGGAAGGATGGAAATAGTTGAGGCGCTCTAATATTTTCCCCGGTTTTCCTCGTTTGTTCTTTCTTCTTATCCGCGGGTGAAGCAGTGTATTGTATGCACATATTGTTCCGCGTGCTCGTTACGTATTCCTTGATAAAATAATCACGTTAAATTTGATTCGTGGGATAGTGTCCGCGGCGTATGCCTGTACGCAACATAATCGCTGAAAATGAATACGAAAGACGAAACTTTATTTTCAATATATATCTTTTTGCGACTGAACTATGTGCCGCGTGCCGATCATTAAGTTTTTTCTGCGATTAATGGGTTGATGCGGCGTGCAAGATACACGGGAACATGTTTTGTTAGACGATATTAATTAATACAGAAATGGATCAATGGTTCAAAAATATCGAAATATAAAGTCCCCAGTTCATATTTCACTTTATTAATTGCTTACAGATTATCGCGTTCTGTATCAGCTACATCTATCAGAACCTGTGAAACAGTTTTCGAAGAGAATGGTTTTTTTAGAGCAACGATAAACATATAAATTCACCGTATATTGTAATGCAGCAACTAGGATCCACGATCCATTACCTTAAAATCCTGCTAAAATCAGTCACTAGTGTCGAGACGAACTAAATCTACTTATATAAACAATCTATAAGGTAAAAATCGAAATCGGTTAAAAAAATACTTTCCCCCTCATCTATACTTTCGTGCTCATCTACAAATAAAATGCACTAACACAGCAACAGCCTGTCACATTCTCCAGCCTTTACAGCTTCAACGTACACCTGAAACCGTGAAACCGACTCGAATTTTCGAAATCGTTTGGATGTAGCTCGATCGAAGAAAATGATAGGCCGAAGTTTTCGCGGCGATCGTTCCCAGCGGGCGGAGATATAGCGCGTCTGCTTAAAATGGTGGTTCCGCGACGCAGATAAGAACAAAGTGCGAGAATTTCTCCTCGTTTCCGTAATACTCCAGCCGGTGGCGGCTCGTGAGATAAATGCCCTCCTCTTAAGCAAACGCTCTCGAGGCAAGATTCGAGGGATAGCGTCGGCTCGTTTGACGACGTTACCGGAAAATGAAAAGTAACGGCATCGAGATTTCAAGAACGCGCATCGTCGGCCACGGTGCCCGTTCTGCGGGCCGAAACGCGAAAATCGCGTTTAGAAGATAATCTCGCGTGAGAAGGGGCTCCACGTTGTTTCCCGGGGCTTCGTTCAATATTTTCTTCTCACGGCTTGTGCTTTTGTCTTATCTTTCACCACCCTTTCTCGGGATCTCCACGTTGGAGAAAGCTTTCGGCCGACGAGAGTCTTTTTATATGAAACATTATTTGGAGTTCCCTAATCTCGTCTCTGAGAGAGTTTTCACGGGGGAGTACCTTCTCGTGCTAGTGCGCTATTGCGAGCATACATTTGTCGTTTGCGTCGTTTAATGTGCAAATTGGTCGCGAATAAACAAATATATAAACGCACTGGGGAAAAGTCTGGAATTTGATGAGTTGAATGTATTAACACGACACCGTTCACCATTTTATTTAATTTTATTTAAACACCGTTCACCATTTTATTTAATCAATTAACTTTGTTCAGCGTGTCGACGAATAATCCGGCGCTCTTGTTGTTCGGCGTCAATCGTAGTAAATGCAACAATACTTGTCTTGAAAAGCCTTGATAAGTATTTCGATCTGTCTGTATGAATATCAAATATAGTAGCACGCGTAGTGGCAGTATAAGTACACTACACTTGAAAAGACGGATGAACGTCGTGTATTCCTAAATTTCCAAAATCCATGGTCAATACAATCATAATTTGGTTCGTAAAGTTATCGATTGCCGCGAGAGATTCTTGTCTGACTACACGCGCGCACGTACTACTGGAGTTTTATTTCAGCAGAAGCGCTTATACTGCCATCGCAATATCATTTGTCGTTTTATTTTCACGTCTCTTTTAATCCCTTTGAAAACTTTCGACTCTGCACACGTTTACATTTTCATTGCCGGGAGAATAAACGAGAACGGAAAGTACACGCGATAGGAGCAACAGAAATATTACTTACGCGCGCTCAAAGCCGACAGATTGCCGGGAAGCAGAATAAATTGATCGCGGGCATAATTAGGTTTTTCTTTAACCGCGTAACATATTATTGCGAACGTCGAATTAACTTACTTAACGAAATGAAACGGCTCGGAGTTAGTTGTAGATAAAAGCACATTAAACTGGAGCCTTTCTGCAATACGGTAGACTGTACACCGGGACACACAAAAGACTTCCGCAAATATGATGGTAAGGTTTTATTATGGCGAAAGCAACGTCGGAGGACGTAACTTTGGTATATAATTTTCACTGCTCACTCTCTGTCGTCGGGTAAGCGTGATTAATTAAACAGATAGAATACTGTACGTTTCATTCGACCCGGGCAACTACTTATTATAATTCTGGCCCGCAATCAATCCTAATAAAGTTTACATTTAGCGATTGAGAATGAAACAACTTATCGCCGTCTGTCATTCTCGCGCCAACATCCATTAAATATTAATACGACTTCTAACGCCAACGGCGACGTCTGACCATCGACTGGTATCTACTACTTGGAACTCTCTTATAGTAAAATGCCGCCGCGTGTACCGTATCCGCTTCAATATATTCCTTCGCACACACCTTCATCTATTTCCACTCTAATCGCTTGCGGAATTCAGGCAATATAAGTTTGTTGAATTGCGCTCGAACGTGTCGCGGAATCGAAATGCAAAGAAACTGTCACATCGGCGCGCATTACGTGCATCTCCCATAAATCTTGAACGTCACTGTCCGTTTCGAATCCAAGCGCCTCTCGACACACGATTCCCCGCGGCACGTAACACAAAATTCGTCGGCAACGCGTCAAACATCAGCGCGCTGTTTACGGGACGTTCTGTTTCCGACGAATTCCGAACACGCCGCGGCTCGTCGGAGCAATCTTCCTCGCCTGCCGTCTCGTTCGCGGGAACGGTGCCGTTTCCACGTCGATTGAGCGACCTTTTTTTACGGTAACTCGTGACGTTCCCGCTGCGGAATTAGCTATCAGCAACGCGAGCATCCCGATGATCGCGGTGCTTGGCCTCGAAATTGGCGGACAATGGGAATGGAACTGATATCGGCGAGGGGGTGGGTCACGCGAAATGATCTCGGACGGTAACCTCGGCTCCTCTACCCTGTCTTCCGGCGAAGTGGCGTTAGCATTTTTATTCTCGCCGTGGACGGCGCGTATAAAGGGCCTAGGGGGCCGGAACCACCCCTTTACGGCTCGTAAAGTTCGCGGTGCTCGTGCATCACGACGGCTCCGGAGCCATCATAACTTTCGCTTCCTTTTATTCCCGTGTATGCCTCCCCTATAAAATACCTAAACGCTTTGCTCCGTTTTTCGTCCCGAGGGCGGAACACCTGGCGACGAACCCCTTCGCCCGGACCCCCGCCCCCTGGCCGGTGCCCTCACGTAACAAGAGATCACGATTTGTCGCGGCAGATTCTTCCTGAGTACGGTATCTTCCGGCCCGTTATTGCATTCATATCCGCGGTTTCCTTGGGAGGGGTTTTATTTATGTCGAGATTGGTTAAAGCGAAAGCCTGGCGGCGGCGGAGGGACGGCTTTTTCTTATTTTGTTCTAGCGGATATACGTTTATTCCTACCACTCGTATATAGTCGCGGTACACTATAGGCCCGAAGGATTTGCATGGCAATTTTTTTTTTTTTATTACGACTGGCAGTTCGGTGCATATTAAGGAAAAACGAAAAAGTATTTTAATACGGATTGGTTCATCGTTGCGAACCGAGATAGAAATTTTATTTAGAAAGCCATCGCTGCAGTTGGATTTGTTACTTTCGTTATTAATGTAATCATTTGTCGTGTATCGAGTTAGAGAGTGGCTCTTGGACTTGATTTGGAAAGATTTTCTATTACGGGGTTAGTCATTGTTCGCCGTTAATCAATCCGATGATTGCACACTTTTCTTCCACGCGTCAAACTGCAACAATCTCCGCAAATGCGAAGTTAAATTTCGTTTGAAAATTCGCGTCGTTACTCCGCGTGGAATATTGAATATCGCCGACTATTCGTTCCGTCGCGACGCCTCTACCACACGATTAATCTCGTTTGATATTCCCACGAATGGAAGGCGTACGAAAGTCAAGCATTCGACGACACCCGCCGCCATGAAACAGGTTGACCGCGTCGCGAAACTTAGCCCCTTTCCTTTCCCGACCTATAGAAATTTCGATCGCTCGCTCGTTCGTCCAGTTCTGGGCAGTTCCACCTTGTGCACCACCTTCGTATCGGATTTACACAGCTGAAGATATCGCCGATGGGGGCTCCTTTCAGGCGAGTTTCAAAGAAGCCCTCAAAGGAGCTCCCTGTGCTTTTGACGGTTCCGAAATTTCTACTCCGCGAACGGGCAGTAAAGGGGAAACTGTTCTATGAAGGGTTGACCGGAGAGCTAGTACGAAAGAAGAATGGCCCGCACGTCTCTGCAGACTGGTTTTTGAGTAAACGCCGCGGCTCTAAATCCCCGTGGTGCACGAGAGTCTGTGCCGGGAATTTCTAATGATATAGAATATTTTTGTACTGAACAGAATACGTAACTAGAGGCGTTGACTTGCGTTAAACAGTTGTTGTACAAGATGATATTACAAAATATTTACGACGCTATCTAATATACATTTTTATCAACGGTATCGTAGATGAGTGCAGAATCAAGTATTCTTCGGAGTTCAAAATTTGTTGGGATAATAAATTAGATTATTCTGAACATTTATTGTATTAATTGGTTGTATTTGCTGCTAGGTTCGAAAATTTCCTTTGATAGCCACCGTTACACATTCGCGTGAAACACGTCGCTCATCGTTTATTCCGTAGATGGTTCAACCGAAATCCCATTTAATCGGTTTATTCTCAACTTGCGTTCAACGTAGTTCGCCACCAAAGGGTATTAAAGTGGTGCGCACGTTAAAGAGATTCTGTCAGCCTCGAATTCGATAATTTCCTAAAAAGTTTCAGGGACAAAGCCAAAGCTAAAGTGAATGCGATCGCGAATTTCAGAACGAATGTTGTTTTCGTGTTTCAGGCCGCACTGCATTGGGCCCGTTGCTGCGCGACGAAAACACAAACGGCAACCTGACCGACGGCGACGACGAGCTGCTGGAATCGTTGGTGAAAACCGCGACGAAGACTCCAGCAACCAGGACGACGCCTAGGGAGCGCAAGAGGACCAGACACGCCGATCGTAAGTCTTGTAAGTGTGATCCCCGCACCCTGCACCCGACCTCCCTTCTTCCGCGCTGATCGATCTGCTCGTTCCCTCTTGAAAGATTGATCATTCGATCGGTTAGCTAATGAAAAGGCTCCTATCATTTCCGCGTGATACGTTTATGGATGAACTTCTTCGTGGACTCATTGCCGCATACGTATTATTATCATTATTATTATTTATCGACGAAACACTAAAATGTCGATTGGTCGCATCGATTTCGTTAAACGGTTAATGAAAAGCTATCGTTTCCCATTTTCCAAATGCGGAGACTATGAACACGGAAGATTAACTTATCAAGCTTTATAATTTATTATTTAAAACACCTGTTGAACGTATTTCTGACATGTCGATTCTTCAGAAGCCATCTGTACACAGATATTTCGTAAATATAACACTCGGTTATAAAACATAGTAATTTTTCAATGTACTTTTCTGAATGCCATGTTCATTAATTTTTTCACTGTCGAATCACGCGTTGTTTGCCACAAGAGCTTCCAATATTTTTTTGCCAAAATTGTCTACGGGGTTCGCGATCAAGCAGAGGAAGCGCAAGCAACGTGCATGTTTGTCGATTGGAAATCTTCACTTCCGGAGCAGAATTTCATTTTTCATCGGGAGGGGGGGGGGCATGAAAGCTCGATCTGTTGGCCGGATTGATTAATCGCCACGTGGATTTGAGAAGTGTTCTCGCGGAAATTCCGGTTATCCCATGGAAAACGCAAATTTCGAAACGATCGATCGTTGTTTCCTGATAAATAATAGGAGGGTCACCGGAAGTGATTTCTCGGAATACGGCGAGCAATTAATCCGGTGCGATTTGATCGACGAGATATGGATTTGTCGTTGACGATTTTCTCGTCGCCCGGCAATTTTCACGACGTAATAGCTTTTAATGCTCTTTTATGACAGTTTACGAATAAATGAGGTTATAAATAGAGATGCAATGTTTTCGGATTACTTATACCGTTCGTTTCGCGTGACACGATGTGAAAACTTTCTTTTTGTATCGATACCGCACAAAACGAAATATCGTATCATATTTCTTGAACCATTGATCAGGAGGGAAATAGTTTCATGAACTGAAAGCCCTCCGCTTTACACTCCACCCCCAGAATTAGTTCTTGTCCCGACGAAGATTATTGACTATTCTAAAAATAGTAAAACCAAGGGAACTTTCGGTCGAATGGTTTTAATCCTTTTAATCTTGAAGTGTATCGACGAATCCGTGGATTAAATTAGTCGCCCGAAATGGTAGCGCTTCTGCCGCACGTATCGTACCCACGAAATAATTGATACGTCTGCGAACGGAGTCCTGGAGTAAGTTCATCCAAAACGATTTCACCATCCGAAGTGTCGCAAAAAAAGGCCGATCGATAAGCGGAAGTTTGGAGGCGAAATTTCAAACGCCCCCGATCGAAGAGGAAATTAATGCCTTAACACCTTCGATCGTCGTTCAACTTCTCTCAAGCACCTTTATTGGCACCGATCTTCCTCCATCTTTTCCTTCGAACTCGCCACGTGTATATAAATGCTTATGCTCGTGCGACCAGCGCGAAATCGAGCGAAATAAATGTGGTACGGTAAAGTGGTTTATGAAATAAATGGTAAGAACGATTCGAACGGGTTGTATCTTGAAGGGACTGATATAAAAACGGTCCATTCAACTGGCCGGAATAAATAATCCCGGCGAGCAAGAAAAGTTTCACGACCATACGTCATGTAGGTCGCGCGGCTTCTAAAAGTTTCCCAAGCAACATCTGCGGTGGCAGTTTTCTTTCTTTTTTTTTTTTTTTTTTTTTGAACCCCCTTTCACGAAAACGAAACGCCTCCACAGTTTGGCGAAAGTGTCATTTGCATTTTATATTGCTCCCATTCACAGTTTCGGGTCGCATCCGAAACTCGCGCTCTGCGGAGCGCGGCGGTGCCGTTTTCATAGCCGAACGCATCAGTGTTTGAAAAATCCGACGGATTTTCTCATTCTCGGCTGAGAGCAATTTTTTCGGTTCATTGTGGGCCGTTTTAAGACCTCGTTTCGCAGTCACGAGGATTTAGTGGCGCCTTTGAAAGGCAGTGACGAAAGGGAATGCATAGGCGGTTGAAAAAGGAATGTGTCGAAACGATTTCGCAGGGTGTCCCTCGTGGAAGAAGAATAGATCAAGGCCTCGTTCGAAATGAAATTCTACATCAGCGTACGAGTTTTGTACAGTATCAGGCAGTGAATAGTTTACTGACGTAGTGTAACGGAATACAATTGCAATATTTCCGATTCGTTGAAGACTCTACGTATTCTGACGATGCAAAGCATTCCTCTAACAGTGTAGACAAAATAATTGAACAAAGTAATCGTCAATTTTACATTTGCATTATTCAACGCGCACAGTAGTTTCAGGACACGCCCTTAATTGAACGTGGAAAAAATTATCCATTCTTTTTGTTATTAAATAATTTCGGTATATCAGGTTCAACTTTACAGCGATTGTTTAATGCGTTGTCAGTTTCTTTCGGAACACAGTGCGGGATAACTTTTTCGAACAATTTGAATTATTAAATTCCGTCTGCACGAAGTTTCCGAAACTTCCGTCTCTTTACTTCGAGAAAGCGGAGGAAGTTTCGCCGGAGTCGAATGATGGTTTTTAGACAAAACCATCTATCGTGAATCCCAAAGAAATTCTCCAATAAAGAACTTCTTGCCCGTTCGATTTTCGTGAAACGAAGCCAGTTCTTATTGCGGAAGCTCGAATCTCTCTGTAATCTGGCGGCCGAGTTGCGAGCGGGCGCGTCTAGCTCGCGATATTTATGACAAGCTCATTCGACGTATGACCAAACGGATCGACGTTCTTTGCCCGGCCTTCGTGCAATTTTTTAAATTGCGCCGCCTCCGTCTGGCGCTTTTTCGACGACACACAATCCGCGACACTTTTTCCATCGACAAACTCGCCCTTCTCGCGCGTGTGTCTACCTTTATTTTCCGCGTCGGTGAAATCAATTTCTCGTGACATTTTCTCCCGGAAATTGGAATTTGTTTTTCTCCCTTTTTTTTTCGTTTTTAAACAGCGCGTATTCCCGTTAATGTTAATACACGTGCAATTGGAATTCGAATTTCGAATGGTATATGCGTTTCTAATATTGCTTAATTAGTACTTGACACGATGTATGAATAATTCGTATTTTACAAATGGAATATGCAATTATCACCTTTTGTATTAAATGTTAGTCTATTAAAATGTAATAAGTCAATAATATCTAAGTGACCATTTTGCAATCAAGTGCATTGGTCACGTTAAAGTCTTAATGTCTCAGGGCTCTTTTCCTTTTATCTGTTACCTAAATGAAATTTTCAATTACACAGGCCTTTGGCGTAACGTAGTATATACGCACTGGTATACAACAGCTTAATGTTCGAGATTCTTGCCACCCGAAAAGTCATACTTGTTAAGAGAAACAGGCACGTTTGAATGAGGCGCACAAAAAGTCCTACAAGTCTCGCCCGTTTCTCGTGCGCAAATATATACTTTATTCATTGGAACAGTACGGGCAGAGATAAATATAAGCGATTTTTCACGTTCACGTTTTAATTTCAATACCGTAAAGTTGCGTTTACGTGCGCGGCGCGTCACAAAGCGTTTGACCAATAAATATCATGCGATCTTTCACTCGAATACGTGCACAGGTTTTTCTCGCCGACGGGACACAAAAACGTTTCCGTAATGGCGTAACGAGGTATTTGCTACGGGCACACGAGTGCACAGGTAGAGGAGATAACGATTAAACGTTGCATACACTCTGCATGTTTATAGAAAAAGAAAACGTGCACCGTCGCGCGGAGAAGTCTGTCGCAAACGCTTTCTGTGAAACGGAAATACGGAAGATTACGATTTTAATACCCGCTCGTTATCGCTATGATCGATTAACGGGCGAACGTCGATCGTGCGACTCGCGATAGAGGTACAAATTGCACTTTCCAGATACATATCTCACCGGGCAAACGAAATACTTGCGCGACTCGCATGTTTGCGCCTGTGAAAATATTTCCCTGTCTATACCGATCAAAATTCTATAAATTTCAGTCGAAGAGCTTCTTTGATATCTTGAATGTGTTTGAACATAGCTCGGACGAAAGCCGGTACACCGAACAGTTGAACATATCTCATTTCCATATGAATATTACCTTCATCGTTTTCACCGTCGACGTTCCACTTGATACAGATGCGAGAGTCCTTAAACGTTCGACTGCAATACAGTTTATATTGAAAAGCAGGACAAAACTTGTAAAATAATTACACAGAATACCAAGGACTTCGTATGCCCAATGCAGTGACAGTTAAAGCACTGCAGTTAAAATATTCACATGTGCAATAAATTCCAAGCTAATCTCCCTATTACGTCTTTACGGTAACACAGAAAACAATTGCCAGAAAAATACAAAGCCCTTCAAGATAACGCACGAACAGTATTGCATTAACAGTCGACCCGTTAAGGGTAACACCATACGTAACCGAGGCAGTAAATGAAATAAATGACGTAATAACGTTGGAGGGACCGGTCGATTATCCGGAAGCGGATTGGAATCCAGCACCGTTCCGGGAGAACAACAATTGTCGTTGGGGTGGCATGCGTACAAGTAATTCGGGAGGCGTGCTTTACACCCGGGAAAAGTTCCATCCTTGCCCTTGGCCCTCCCCCCCACCCCCATTCCCTCCTCTTTGTCCCGAATTATCCCGTTTAAGGTGGCGTAGCAAGGGGTGTGGTGATGGCTTGTTGGCTACGCGTGCACACGTGCACGCAATCGCCGAAATACGTATTTCGCGCTGGTTGGGCGCGTGCGTGCAGGTGTACACGCGTGCAAATTCGGTGGCAGTTGCTAACGGGGTGGCCTAGCGTTCTTCCCTTCCTCTTTTTTTTTTTCTGTCCGACAGTGAAGCGATCGCGCACCCGGGAGAACAACACCACGCCGGAAGGGTATCAACCCTGAAGGGCTACCGATCGTGACCGACGCGATGAAGGTTCGCTGGTTTTTCGATTAAACGCAACCCCTTTTACTCTGTCTTTCTCGCCTTTCGTTGTCTGTGCACTTCTATCGTTTCTTCTTCTTTTCTGCTTGTTCTCCTCTTCGCATGGAATGCAGTCTTCGCTTGTACCTTTTTGCCCGCGTGTACTTCGCTTGTCCCCTTTCAGCATGTCACGTGTGTCGTCGTACACGCGAGAAGAACGCGGTACTTTAAGGTTGTTTGTTTCGACCCCCGATCGGACCGCCCGTGGCCAACGATGGTAATTCATTTTCGATTACACTGGCGTTTTTACTCGTTGGAAATATTCGAGGATCCTTTCGCGGTCGTTTACTTGTTTTCGTGCGCGGCGAAGGTTGTTTTGTTTTGCGTCCGTTGTACTCCGCTTTTTGCTCTAGATTCTAGATAATTAATATGGTGCAGATTATTTGTAGATTTTTGGATGTTTAATTAATTGACGTGACGAGTGATGTTTCATTTTTTCATTTCTCAAGGGAACAGGGTGGAATAGAATCGGCCACTGTAGCGAATATCGAATCTTCGTTTGATATTGCAAATTCGCTTTACACGGCGACAGGATCGGTTTAATGCGTCTCGGTAATTTAGGTTGAAAGCCGTGCAGGCTGACACTTGTTCGTAGGTTAAGTGGAAAGTTTGCGTGCCATATTTAAGGTACTTGTCAGTGGCGTAACTTTTCAGGTCTCGTAGGGGAATCGCGGAAGGCGAATGCATTTACCTTGTGCAAACTTCTTTCAGAACGTAGATAGTTTCTGCCTTTGATGGGACGAACTTGAAGAGTGTTATCTTCGTCCCTGGAAGTAGGCCACTATCGTTAACCATCAGGCTGTATTAAATATCAAACCAGCATTATTTAATGGAAATTTAAATTTCATTAATAATATAATGCTATTTTCAGTAAAAGTGAATTGTCGCTGTAAATGAAATAATCAATGCTGACAATTACTTTCCGCGGTGCTGTTGGTCTCTGAATACATTATTGTTCAGGTAGTATATTCGGGAATACATGTTTCGCGTCTGGGCAAATCGATTGATCGCGATGGCACGTTTAATTAACGTAATTAGAAGATGAACCGTTCGATCGTGATTTAGAGAAACCCATTCCGGATATGCCTAACGAGTTCTTATTTTCATGCATAGTTCGTTTTGATGGTTTCGTGTAATTACATATATGTTGCATGCGCTTCAGTCACGCATGCAGATAAAATAAAAGTGATGCATCAGTGATCTCGTTGAATAATTCAAACGGCGAGGTTCACGAGCACGTTTTCGTGACATCGGATTTGCATACGTGGTAAACGACGTTGAAACTATTCGGACTACTTCGGTTTCTCTAACACGTAAATATTATGCTCGCAATCCTTTCGATACAAGCACCCGTGATCTCTTCGAGAATGAAACGGACAGCTTCGCTCGTGACGCGAAGGTTCATGCCAGATCGAGGTAATCGAACGAATCATTGAAACGGAATTACGATACGAATTACGAACGGGAAGAACGGTTTGTCGCAGGACAGGAAAATCGTGTTTTACCATAAACCGTTCCATGTTTCGCGGGCAAATAATGCGCATAATTACCCGCTATTGAATCCATTTAGTGTGAACACAGTTTGGCATCGCGAACACCAGGATTACGGAGCTTACTTTATGTAACGCCGCGCGTCATAAATATTTCTGCAGTCTTACGGTAATACACCTTAACATAGGCGCGTCGCCCGTCTGGTTGCCGATTCCGCTTCCTAATCATCGCGCGAAATAATTCTGTTTGTGCATTACATAATCGCGGGGGATGCGCAAAGCCGAGGGAATATGTTACGCGAACGTTTGACGCGTCGTGCTTTGATTACGGTGTACTTGTCGCGAAATGGTATAATGAATAATTCGAAAAGTGGATCGTTCCCGTGGAAGCACTGCGACGTCGCGCCCTTAAAGACGACGTCCGCTTGCTGACGAATTTCAAGACTTCTTGTTAATTACATTCTAATTTGAAAACTCGACGGCACACGGATGGCTAAATGGAAATATAACATCGGGAAAGGAAAGGGGACGAAATTTTTATCGCGATTAGTATATGCGACGTTCATTTTAAAAAGCTGTATCAAGATGATTTTCATAACAATACTCCAAACTTATATATTTCAAATCGGTTCGATATTTGCTAGTGAAATTCATATAATTCCAATCTAATCGATTAATCCTCTGGTTCGTAATAACAGTGAAACGTGTATCGCGTTGATCGCGAAAAATGTCGAAACGTTTGACGTCGGTATCGCCGTCCCTTGTAATCCATACGACAATCAATCGAACCACCGTGGACTATGGTGCACGCGCACGTGTCAGCAAACTGCTCTATGCCCCCACCGGTACACACGTGTAGATACAGACTCACCCGCGGCATCCAAAGAAGCGTCTGGTAAGTAATTTCGTTGATATCGATCGTCTTTTCTTGCGGCGGCAAATATTTGCCGAGTATTGTAGACCGGATAGAGCACAACCGCGTACAGATACGCGATAAAGTCGAATCGGCGGCGTCTCGTTAATAACGCGATCATGGAGCGTCGTGGCGCGTTTCGGCGCACGCTGTGCACGCGCCGCGACAAATAAATCGGGCTGCCCGGAGGTTGTATTTGCCAAATAGTCGAAACGCGAATGATTCGCTCGGGCGACATTAAATTGGAAATCGACGGCGCAGGAAAATCGGCCGGTTCGACTGATGGAAAATTCGCGATTACGGGAAGAATGCGCTTTCGAATTGACGTGCTGCGAGCGGGTGCCGGTCGTCTGAGTTTGATTCCACTTGCTTTTAATTATGGGGAACAAAATTTGTGCTGCGTCGATAATAAACGAGACGAATATTTATTTCAGATTATATGCCCGATGGGTAGATAACTTGAATTCGATTTCATCGTTCGAGTTTTTGATTTTATTCGCGACATTTCTCCACATTTTTTGCTATTCCAACATGCAATCAAATCACGCTTGAAACAAATTTTGCGGGGTACTGCGTTACCGATTCTATTTTCGAAGACAATGCGCGCACGACGTTTCATTTTCGTCTGGAGTCTAGAGCATTGAATAAATATAGGCATTTGATTAAATCTTTTTTTCAATTTCGATCGACTATTGTGGCTCACTATTTCATTATACTTTTTTTTTTTTTGTATCCCGCCATCTTCTATGCTATTTCACCGTGTTGGCGCGGATAGAATCGATTTATTCTCGTGAAGGAATTTTCGATCGCATCATCGTCGTCAGTTTTTAAATAAAGTCTCGTTTTATGCTCTGCGCGGAATTTGTTACTGTCGTGACCTCAAATTGGCGTATCCCTTTTAAAGTCTCTAACAACAGGGTGACAAACTAAACGGACACGAATATAATTATAATTTGATGATATCAAAAGTAACTAAAACGCTGTGCCAAGCAAAACTTACGGTTAATTAAAGCGGCCGAAATTCGTGACGTACCCTTTGAACAAAACGGAGCATTGCGAAACAAAATTGCACGGGTAAATGAAAATGACATTTAATTTGGATCAAAGAGTTGGCTAGTGTCAATATCTTAACCAAATAAAATAACAAATATAAAAATGATAATGAAATCGGAAGTTATCGTGAAAATTTGTTTCATCGTTATACCGAAAGCTTATTAAATTATGGTTTATTAAATTATGGTAAATTTATGGACCAAACCGGTCGCCGCCGACTAAATGGCTATTATAAAATATTTGCGATAAAAATATTATTAATGGAGTAATGTTCAATAGTTTATTTAATGAAGTAAAAATACTACAACCTCTCTAACCGAATGGCAAGTCCAATGCGTAAATAATATAATAAATTGTCCAAACGCATGGCACGCATCATTATATGATGTCACCTAACGACTTCGATAATGTATGAAGTAACACAAATAATGAACCTCGGTAACACAATCAATAGCTTTGGGTTTCAGAACCATACAATTCAAAGGCGGTCTACATGTGCAATAATTTTCTGAATCCATTAACCGCCATTCGTAATTATACATGCAAGTGCGAATGGTTCATTTATTACGTTACCTGCAGGTTCGCCTCGTGTTAATAACAAATGTCACTCACGCTAAAAACCATAAATCAATTTTCGCTTGATCAATCATTGTGTAAAATGTCGAATACGCACAACCAGAGATAGTATATTAAACAAACGAAGTAACAAGATAGAATTTATGTGAAATTGGAATGTCCCCGGCTAACAATGTAAATAATTGCATAAAATGTGTCGCTTAATTGTTACTTATTTACTTTGGTTTGATTGCATGCAAATCTGCCTTGGCATGATTATTTTTAAGTGATATGTACATACAAACACTTCTTAAGCATTACACGTACGTACATTTCGTGTGCTGACAATTTTGAATAATAGAAAGTAACTCTATACTTCGACAAATACTTTGTGACCCAATAATAGCACAATTTTATGTGAACGTAAACTTCGTTGCATTTAAACAGTTAAATACTATCGTATACTGCAATATTACAACACTTATAGAAAATAGTAACCTGTAAATATTAGAAAACAGTATCAAGACAATTTTAGAACATTTGAATATGATATACATCAGAATATAATAATATTCGTGTATTAGCACTATGCTTCATAAAAATATAAAGGTATTACTATCCAAGAGCACAAAGGGTCACTCGTGCATGGAGATATTGTTTCATTAGGACACAGGAATGTGTAGTATTTCTTTGCGTCATAGAATTTCATAGAACGACGTTTGATTCGATAACGGACATTTGATCATCGTTACATACGGTATTCCAAAATTTGCTAACTGGAACTGTGGAATAGAATATTGAAATAGTATTTCAAGATCTATCGCAACATCACAATCCTATAAAAATTCTCAGTACACGAAATGTTCGTACGTGCCATTAATATTGCTTGCATTTTTCTATTAATAATTACCAATGTCAGTTCTATTCAAGCCGGTATAAATTGTGTAAAATCTGCAGTGCGTAGAACGCTGAAGAATGGCCTCTCGGAAGAGGAGAAGAAGCACATCGCCGCCTACATCAAGGGCTATTGACTGTGATAAAACTCGAACCCTATAACTCGTCCACGAGAAGAGAGGAAGGATAATAGCTGGACCATCAAACCTTCGATCGGACGTTGATGACACGGCCAGGACATTGCGATTTCATGGAGGCGCGACCAACGAACAGGACGAACAAGGGAAGCAACCCCCACGGGAAATCGCTAACATACACCAAGGTTATACATTAAAATATATATATATATATATATATATATACATATAACATATACATATATATATTTCGACCGATCTTTTCTGTATGGTGGCAGAAAGCTATGGTTTTTATCTAAATCGTTGTCGAAGATGAAACTTGAGGCCTTCAATCCTATTTTTCGATTACATCTACTGACTCTGTCGTTCATACTTCTCTCTGCGGCAAATAAGAAACGGTGGCTTAAATTCCTGAAATTTCTATAATATGTTTAGAAACAATGAAATCTGTATTTTGTATATTCAATTGGAAGGCACGATATGCTTCTGATTTGCGAATACAGGCTACCTCCGATGAATAAACGAGAAGGAAACAAGCCAGCAATAAATACAATTAAGCGAAAGTTTTCAATCGATCGGCGATTCGTTGGCAATAAACGAACGGTCGATTCTATTAGATTTTCCTTCGAGAAAAAACAATTATATACCGCATAGACCTAGGGGAAAGTTTGTTAGCCGTATGCGTGTACACGGGAAACCGATTAGTCTGTATCGGGAGAAACTCTTCAGCAAATTTTTCAACGAACGTCATCCATCAATTTAATATTAATTTCGTCGATTTTTACACGCATGCATTTACAACTTCATTATCCGTAACACAACGAACATTTCCTTGCATTTCACTTCGCGTCCCATTGAATTTTACTGCATCATTCACGAGCGTGTGCATTAAATATCTCGAAATATTTTATGCATTCGGATCCTCTCAGTCTTGAGAAACGTCAGACGGAAGCAAAAGGAAAGGGAGGCAGGTTAGCGTGATCAGTGAGTCGACTTATTCGCGAAATTTCGTTTCGCCAGACTGCTGGCAGGTTGCATGCGAGCCTGCGGGACAGCGTTTCACGTTGCGAGCGAATGTTACAACTTTCGAACTTCTGTCCCCTTCATCTCCTCGATGCAACATAAAGAAATAAACAAAAAAAAAAAAGGAAAAGGAGAAGAAAAAGTGGGCACCAGGTAAACTTTTTACATGCATCTTCCGCGGTGACAGTTTCTCGAGAATAAACGCTCGTATGCAAAGGGGAGGGGGAAGCATTTCACAAAGCAATTCGCCGTTGCGATATGCATAGAACGAGGGGTTCATTGAAATTCCTGCTGAAAAGATTCTCCGTTCGAGCGGTTACTTGGAAAGTTCGAACGACAGGGATGAGAATCGGACAATCCTATCGAAACACGCCCAAAACGATATTTGATCCGTCGATGAATAACTTTTCAATTCTATCGTAAGATTAAGAGAGTCCCGGGCGAAATTTGCGCGAACCAGTGGACGACGCGAAATATTATCTTTCGTGCGCGCATTTTTCGACGAAGATGGGAAGACGGAATGGACGCGAGAGTATTTATGAGAATAACGATTTTATTTCTGCCGATACGTACGTAGGTAGTGAATTTCGATACCTAGACGACGAGAGTTTGTAAACGGTGTGATTTGTTCGGCGAGAGGAGCAACTTAATTAATTTAATTATCACCTTATTATCGCTATGCGTGGCGTTGCGCGTGCGTGCAATTACTATAATTTTCTGCGGAAATGATTCTTGAAATAAAATTGAAAACAGCATGAACGGAAATTCTCATTCATTGTACGTGTCTCCTTAATATCTTTCCTATCGTTCTTCACTTGATACGCGAAACATTGGGATATACGAGGAGTCGACGTAATAATTATAACGAAAGGTAAGTGGGATTCAATGTAGGTAATACATCAATTTTAAAGTTTAAGTAATTCAATTTTTCATGCCAAAAGGGTTACGAAGATATTAGACCCTATCAACTGATCTTTATTATTACACCCATTCGCAAAATACAATATCCTTGATTTATCCTAGATTATATTCATGGATTTTTCACTACTCTGCAAACGAAGCATAAAATGTTAGGAAAAAGGTTACCCCTGTAATATTACCTTGTAAACTATATAGTATTGCAATTAAGAAAGGCATACGTCGAAATCTTTCAGTTCTAATTAGCGAAATTTGGCAGTCCTGTTTATTTAGCTATATCCTTTGTTTCAGCTTCCCTATACCCTTTCTAATAACCCCTGCGGCACTTACTTATTTAACGATATTAATCGTCCCCTGAATTACACAATTTCTGCGAACTTTATCTCGCATAAATTTCGTCCCAATCGCCGCGTAACAGTCCGTCATGCTCGCCGGTACGCAGCAATACGAGGAAGAGAGGGTAGAAGGAGCATGCAAATTAAACGAGCCAACCACATTTATAACAAATTGTGCTCGAGACACACGATTTATTATTAACCTTCGTCCAACTTTAACAACATACAATATAATGTAGTAATAAAAACGTATCAGTTAAATGTGTAATAATGATAGCTTCGATCATGGGAGAAAAAGGATCGCGTCGATCGCGACCGCCAATCATTTCCACCACGCACCCTCGAGTTATTCCCACGAATTTTCCTCTATCGAGTTCCTTCTCCAGTAAGTACTTAATACGACTCTCGCATGAAGTTCGTGACCGCGAATGTCTGCGGGGCTTGTGATGCACGTGAAAAAAGGGTTCTCATGAATGTTGGGGTGTGTGTGTGTGTGGGGGGGGTCTTCTGTGTAACGTAGCGTAGAGGTAAGGGAGAGGAGGATATAAAGGAAGAAGCATCTGAGAGGGGGACAGAATGTTTCGCATGTGATTTTTAGCACCGTTATATCGATGCACTTAATTAATACGCTAAAATCTATAGTCGTGTAGAAAAAACACTTTCTCGCGGTTCCTCTTTCTCTCCTTTCGTTTTCTCCTCGTCGGTTTCTGCACACGAACACCCTTGTTATCCTCTCGCCCCTTCTCGCGTCGTTCCTTTCCATCTATATTTTTGTATAATTACATTACGTTGAACAGCCTCGCTCCGCGCCGGGATTTCCGTTTCTGCGATAAACTCGCCTCACAAAATATTTTCCTTTGCACGCCTTCGACGTGTCACAATTACAGTTGCCCTCGCTGAATAGCGCGATCGTAATTTAAAAGTTGAACCTTTGGCGCTCACACCTCGACAAGTTAAACGAACGACGATTGTAAAAAGTTGATAAATATTGGTTAGCGTTTCGAATATTTTGGAACGGCCTCTGAAGAAACCAGTTACACCCGCCGCCCGATTTCATCGGAAACAAACTGTCGATGTTTGATACTCCCGTTTCTATACTTCTGCGGACAGGCCTTGTCTCGACGCTCGAAACACCGTATACGCTTCGAGGGACTGACGATTTTACAACGATTTGCAACGCTGGGAATTGGCTGTGGGTCTGGAATACGCGAGAGGGTCGCAGAAATCTCTCTCAGTTCAGCCCTCTCCCATCCCCCGACCGCGTAATTATTGTTTCGCTCGACCGAATCCCCAACCGCCTCCTCTTCCGAGAAAGCGTCCCCGTTGACAAAGTTAAAGGCATCACCGGATGGAACAAAATGTTCGAGCATGTCCTCGATTCTTTCCAGCGGCGGTTATCCCGACTGTTCTCCAGTTCTCGGTCGCTCGGAAAATATTCGCGACGCACGAGTGTCCCACTTCTGTGTTCGTTTCCGCGATCCCCGGGGCAAGCACGCAACAGTTCATCAGGGGGTACAAATGTCACGTTCCTTCCGTGGAGCGCGGAGTCCTTTGAACAGCGAAGAGCTGCCCCTCGATTCCTGACAAGCGTCCATCAACTTCAGCGTCGAGTCTCTGCGCAAAGCGTCCGCAGATATCGCGAGCGGCTTTCCAAATTTCTTCCGTCAGTGCTGGATTCGAGGGTCCGTTCGCGACGGAAGTGTCCACGGCGTAGAGGAGTTCTGTCCGCGTATCCCGGCTGTCTTTGTTCTGTTAACCGAGCTCGAGAGGACGGTGTGCACCGCACCGGCTGACGCGTCGAAACGCGGATGTTCACGGCAGCCGTAGTCCACGAATAAACGATTGATCGATCGACGACACAACGGAGAGTTCCGTGTTCAATGTTGTTCGTCGCGGACCGGATAGAACTCGAAGAGGCGATTCCGCGCGGATATGAACACGTGGTGGCGCGAGTCACGACGCCGACGGCGACGCGGTGCTCGGAGACGCGGCGACGCGGCACGAAGACTTCAGAGCTCGTCGTGCTTCGGCCCACTGAACTCGTCGTGGGAGATGAAACCGTTCTTGTCCTTGTCCTCGTGCTGGAAGATCTCTTCGACCAGTTTGTCGTGGTCGGCGAGCATCTTCTTCACCTCCTCGTTTTCGGCGGCGCCGCCCTGCTCCGCCTCGATCATTTGCTTCCTCAGGTATTCGCTCACCTGCGGGTACGGAACAGAATTTTAGCATCGGCATGTACGCTAGCTTGGGTGGATTTCGTTGAACGTTTGGTCGGACAAATTGAATGATACTTTCGTATGGGGGAGGAGCGAGGAAGCTGTATCGAACATACAAGTTATTCTGTCTTTGTGCTGGCAGTACGTGTGTCGTTATTCTCATCGGTATTCGACTATCTTGGTACCTCGCGAATTTTTCTGCCCACCAAACGAAGATGCAAAGATTCGTTGTAGAGCGTATTTCGCTTTAAACGAATAACAGAAATTGATTTTTCGTTGATCGGAGCTTATTTAAAATTACATATCGAATTTGTATTGCACATCGGCTTAAGGGATTTGCAGCTTTTTCGCACCGAGAGGATTAAACAACGAGAAATAAATTGGCGTTGGTAATAATAATCCCGCGTTGTTGCACATTTCTAGACAGTCGTGCATTAACAAAAGTTTAATTTGACGGTAAGGCGTTCAATCATTCCCGATGCATGTAAATTATTTCGATACGAATCTTGCACTCGCGGTAATCTAATTCTAACACGGGGCTGAGCAGTGCTCGGTCTTGAATGTACAGCAAATAGTACGTATTCGTACGGTGAAACGACTCTCTGCAATGTTTAATGTAATTAGACATTCGTTTCGCAGCTTTGCTCCAGCACATTTCAAACTGTTTCAAGCGCGGCAACCGTACACCTTGGGACGTGGGCGGGTTTCGATTGTTAAGTCCCGTACTTCGCGAACAGAAGTGGATGGAAAAAGAGGTTGCAACTACATTTTTTAATGTACCTCGGGACAATGTATCCGCGACTAAAAAGTTGTCAGACGCGCGATGCTTTAAACCGATTAAATCGCATCGCTGTGCACGATGGCATAAAAAAAGTGGCACGGGATTAGTCTTGCACGTTTGTTACATGCTGATGAAATAAAAAACAAAAAAGTAGCGTTGCGAGGTGCGAGCCTTTTTATCGGTACAGTGCACATGCTAATCCTTTGCACTTGCGCAGCAGATATAAAGCTGTCAAATAGCGATGCCGCGATTGGCTTACACTATGACCTGCACAAATTTTATGAGACGAACGAGACTGTCAAAATTATTCCCCCTCTGCCCAAGTGACACACTCCGAGCGAGGAAAAAGCTGCAGGATAAAAGATTCGCTAATCCTCGATGTCACGTCATTGATAATAATGTTTCAATAATTGGACTGATCTTCTGTTCTAATTTCTCTGGATTATTCTCGCGTTGATTAAAAATATTAAACGAATATTCCGTTACCATTCGATGCACTGTTTCATTTGAAATTTATATCCTATTCTAAATGCACCTCGAAACGTTGTTTTTGGCGAAACTAAGAGACGTTTGTCGGAGACTTAAGTTACGTTAAAAAAAAAGAAAAGAAAAACTTAAAAGGGATCTTGCCATTGCTCTCACCTCCTCGCGGGACAATTGGTTGTCATGGTCGCTGTCGATCTCTTTGAACACATTTGCGCTCGGCGGAGTGTCGCTGATGTTGATCAGTTCAACTTCGAACATAAGGGTGGCACCTGAAATCAGAAAAATATAATTTTGTTAAAACCATGCCCCACCAAGTGTCCGACCGGCCGACACTAATCATCTATCTTCGCAAAAAGGTCTCAACAGTTATAACTTTCCGAGTCAATTACTTATTTATTAGTTATACCAATGGGGGTGCAAAGCAATTTCAATATTTCCTATTTCCCTCTTCTCTTGCAATGCTCACAACGGCCCCCGTTCCCTCCTCCGTTTCTGCCGTCTCATTTATAGTTCACCACCTCCAAAATGTTCTCTACCTCGTGCACCCGACCGACCTACATGAACGTCAACAAGAAGCAGGCGTTGCGCCACAATGCTAAACAGACCCTCCTAAATAAACCCGGGGACTTCGGCTACTTTCTAAGACTCCAGATCCTACATTTCCCCCAGCACGACACTGCACTCAGAGTCCTTTTCCTCGAGCCTATAGAAAGCAGACCCGCTAATAAAATATTTCACGATACTGCCGGAGTAACAGCTCTCGTTGTCGAACACGTTCCAAGAAGTTTCCACTCAGACTTGCAAACGCCTCGTCGGCAGACGTAACCATCCCCCCCGGGGGCACGAGGGGGTGTACGGCCACCCGGATGAAATTCCGATTCGCGATCCGAATTTCCGGCTAATATCGTTTAAACAGCGACGCGGAGGAATCAAGACGGCGACAGAGTCGACGAATAGATGGGGGGGGGGGGGGAAAGGAAGTGAAACGAATTTTCCTCGACCGTTCGTGCTGATTTTCCATTATGTTCCACTGATCCGGTGGAACCGGCACCGCGTATCGGCCGCATTGATTGGTCGAAACCCAATAAAAATCCAATACGTCTCTGTCAATGCTGACGAAAGGCGACCACCCGGAACCTTTTCTATTATTCGCCCGTTTGCGATCTATGGGTTTCAGGGCCTGACGAAAAAATACCTGTCTTGCGTGTCTCGTTCGCTACACGTGTTGACGTATGACGGAACCCTTCCCGCTGACGTTTACTACCAATCACGATTACTTTCGTTCGAATGTACGACCGGGGAGAACGAAGAAATCAATAGCCGCTTCTTCTTGGATGAGATACGTTGTTCAACGGGTGACGACGGAGTGTAGGAACGATAAGATACGTTGCTGCGTTTGATAGAATACGATAATGTGAGTCAGAGAAAATTAATATGCTTCGGATGCTTGGCGAATTTCGATTTAATAAAAATAAAATTTATATTTAAAATAATTGAAATGAACATCTGATGCAATATGTATCTAGTATACATAACATTAAATTAACTGTGTTTTCCTTTGCGATTACTGCGATAAGTGCCGGCAATCATAGTTTTAACGACAAACGCAAATTGAATGAGTGATTGTAGTTTTAATGGTACTGCAAGTTTTTAACGTGAAATTTCCTCGCGTCTATTGCTGCAGCAATTCGACATAAATTATTACATTTTCGACGTCGAGCTACGGCGGTGCATTATTAACGATCGCGGTGAAATATCGGGGGCGACTTTTATTATTCACTCAGGCCCACTGGTCCGATACGTACATTATTTACACGTGCCGCACAAATTTACTAGATAAACATAAAATACGTATTAGTATTCTAGCAGGTAGTAATCATCCGTCGCTTCTGCATTATTTTGCGAAATGTAAGCGATGACCGTTCTCGTTGGAGCGTCCCGAGAGTTGTAAAATCGTAATTTCACAGAGATATTCAGAACCTTTTCAGACGAATTAAATTATGGCTGGTTTTTAGCAGCACGTCGCTCGCGACTCGAAGCTCTTGGTCAATATCCTAATCCTGTTCGAAAAGTGATATATTTATTCGCTACCCGTCGGCCCTTCGTGCAGAGAAACCCATAAATATGATGGTAGTTGTTAATTGTGTTTGACAGTCCGAGCGAATGCTTTGATATAGAATGAAACATGCAGATTTTACTTTTCATAAATTGACATATACAGGACGTCGCGTATCTGGTGGTACAGCCGAGAATGGACGATTCGACTTGAAATAGACAATTTAGTCGACAGTAAAGAATAAAGCGTTTGTACACGAGGCTTTGTTTCCGGGGAAAACGACCGAAGGTTCATCGAGCGTGCGTGCATTCCGTTGGGTGCATTTACCTGTGACACCTTGCGAACAGTCTAGACTGGATTGTAAAAGCGACGTTGCAAGGGAAACGGTATTGCTATCAATGGAATGCGCGTAATCTTCGCGGCGATGCGATTTGGGCGGCCAATCAGTTTCACCTCGACGATCCTTACGCAACTCTGTCGACCCGAGGGCGATCGTCTTGGCGACAAAAACGACGAATCTGTTCGGATTACACAATCTGCCGGATGATGCAGCACTGTTGCCGATAACGGGAGTCGCAACCGCGACGAATCCTCGCGAAATTCAGCCGGCCGCGTTCACGCAGCAAACACGTGAGCGCGCGTGCATTATTTCGTATTAATTATAGCCGGTCCCATCGCGATAAAGCCGTCCTCTAATGAAATATACCCCTCAATTATTCACCACTTAAACGCGAGCAATTAATGCGGCGGGCTACGTGGACCCCGTCTGAACGAGAATCTCGTGGAAATTCGGCGAGCTGATCGGCGAAAGGTACGATAACCGAGGGACCGGTATCGATCAGTTTATTATTTAAGGCCTGTATTGCGAGTGGCAGATTAAAAGTATTATGGACTGCTCATCTTCGATGATACCACTTTCCAAGAACAGCATATCGTTCGCAAACACAACGTCACAGCGGCAGCCCCGCAATAAATATTACATTGGTCGAGACGTATAGCAAACGTTCGCACACGAATCGATATCACCCAGGTCGCAAACCGTCGGGCAAATTTCGTCTCGAACACTTCCGAATCGATGTCACGCACGCGAAAAAAAGTTCTGCAAGATTATTTCATTCATTTGAGCCTTCGGACTCTTCGAAAAGAAGTTCTCTTTCCGTCCGGGAACCGCAACAACGACCGACCCCTTTACCGTTCGCCCTGCGTGCCGGGGCGATACAGCTTTCGTTCTCGATCCTCGAAACTTGAAACCTCTTTTCTCGCCGTCCTTAACTCCTCTCGTGTTATACGTCGCGCCAGGACAAAGTATTTTCGCCCCGCGAGTTCCAACCTGCGAAAACCTCGGATACGAGTTAATGGCAACCGGACCAGAGGTGGAATAACGGCGGAGTTAATCATCCCATTGTTTCATAGCGAGAAAACTGGAGCGGCGGAGAAAAGAAACAATTTGAGTTAATCTGTATTTAAGGGCGAACAATGGCGTGCGGCTGTTCGTTTAAATTGTTCAACATTTTTTTCCTCCTTTCCTTGAGGATTAACGTGCACGGGACAAAGAACAGCGTTTTAATAAAACTATACTCTGGAGCGCGGTGAAATGAACGTCTCTCGGAGGAATTCGTTTGCCTTTCGTGAATTGACTGAAAGTTGCAAACGTCACGCGGCTGCATCGAGGATATTTATTTCGAAATTGTTTCGCGCTTGAAAATCTATTTTGCATACGCGCCGTAGCTGGCCAATGTTGTGAAATGAAGATCGTTTTATATTTGCATAGAAAAAAAGGAAACGCGTGACAACGGGCCGCGGGATACGTTTAAACGAAAAAATCCTTTCGGCCGGTTAATCGTTTAAAGTATAATGAATTGGTTTTCCCCCTTGTCGAGGATAATTAGGCGTTCATTGATTGTTAGCCGTGCCGAGTGCATTCAGAAACATTGGACAGTTGCCCGGAATAAAGGGACCCTAATTAGGTTCAACAAATATCCCGTTCTCGTTTAGTTCCAACGTAAACGCCCCGTTCCGCAAATATTTTTCACAAAGGTGATGAGCGAACCCGTGTCAGCTGGCGAAGAAGTTAATTAACCATGAAACACGTGAACCGCAGTTAGCTGCTCGTGCTCCGAAACCCTCGAACATTGTAACTTCTTGTTGCACGTACCGCTGTAACAAAGAATCGCAGACAACACTTTGTCTGGGGGCAATCACGAGAAATTCGCCAAGCCAAAATAATCGACAGCAGAATCAGGATGATTGCAAAAATACGCACACTACACCGAACATCGAAGTGAGTAAAAATTCCAGAACGACAGTCGAGAATATTTTTTCCTCGTATCGCAAGTCACGGCATTTAAAAAAAGCTTAAACGCAGGTCGTGCATATTTTTTATAGTTTTTGGTATTATATTTCTTGGATACCATTATCGTCTTTGCATGCATTGCTTGCAAAGATCTAGTGTCAACTTTATTTAGATAATAAGATCCAATACTGGCTAACGTCTACAATGACATTTCTGGTTCGAAATATTTCAACGAAAAGCTAAGTATGCATTTGAAAGAATTTATACCTGTATAATGATCAATCGGATGCACAATGTACCTACTTACTTATGTACTATTGACGCAGAACCATCAGAACTTTTCCCATTCAAGCATTATCGTGTCAACTCTATTCTTTCCGCGAAACGAAAAGTTCGCCGTGCCAATAAAAGCTCTCCATAAAACCGTGGAAACGATCTCGATCGAAGTTATATGCATATGCGGGGCTAACTTTCGATTTATCTAACGCGCGAGCGTTCCCGAAAAAAAAAAAAGAAAAATGAGCGAACGAGCGCCACTGTTGATCCAACTGAGCTGGCCGGCCATAGCCGGTGCTCGATTTAATGGTTGACGCTTTATTGGATTTCCGAGCAATTGCATTTTTTAGTCCGATTTCGTTACTAACGATCCCCCCCCCCCTTTGTATCGATTCGTTCACTGATCTCGTTCGTTTACCCTCGAGAATCGATGGGACCCGCGGATAATTTGAGGAGAGTTAGCATTCAACCGAAATTCCCGTCAGTGAAACTTAACTTTAACACTCCTGACGTCAACCCCTTGGCCTCTCGTTAACTTCTTCAATCTTGAAGAATATGACAATCTTGAATGTTCTTCAATGTTAGTGATTTGAACAATTCGACTTATAATAATTCCATGTTTGCAGTATTAGATATCAAATACGAAAGATTAAATGTTTGTCTCCTTGATTTTACACGCAGCGAATGATTATTGTATATTAGATATCGATGGAAAAATTGGACCGAAAATGTATGTTTCATTTAATTGAATACCTTTAAATTAAGGGAAAATAATAGTTGAGACGTATTGAAAGTTCAGATAGACGTAAATGGAACAGAAATATTAAACTGCACATACCTATCATGGCAGCGTGAAAATATTTATGGCCAGTAACAACGAGGCCACGTTATGACAATAAATGCGATATTTTCTCTGCAACTGGAAGTTTATATTTACGCGTCTAAATCCAGGAATGATACAAAATGTATACGCAATTTGAATCATATTTTTATTTCATATTTGTTAATATTTTATACTAACGGAAAGCAAATGGCTTCATATTTGTCCCCCTTAACTCAACCATCTTGTATTTATACGTGTACTTATACCTATTCTATTGTTAATTTTCTGATACCCATTAAAACGATTGTTCATCACGGCAGCTGGAGAAAATCATTTCTATACGACAAAACCGGGAAATAATAAGAAACTTCAGACGCAGCAGACGTCGCAAGAACATAGCCGATGAAACAATCTTACCTCCAGGAATTACGTTTCCGGCTCCTTTCTTTCCGTATCCCAGTTCCGGCGGTATGGTCAACTTCCGCTTTTCGCCCACGCACATATCCACCAATCCCTGGTCCCAACCTTTAATAACTTGGCCAACTCCCAGCTGGAATGTGAACGGCTGATCTCTGTCCAAACTGTAACAAGCAATAAGCGTGCGTCGTTTTAAATACTATCGCTTCCTGATAGACAAGCGGCTGGATTTTTCCTAAAAGAGATTCGCATCTCGCAGCCCGATATCTGTCGAGCTGTTTCATTTCGTGAAATTCATCTTCTCGATGTTCGAGAAACGCATTACAAACGTTTCATTGATAATGTCGGGTTCGTTAAATAAATAATTTAAAAAAATCATTCGTGCGCTTTGAATGTCATAGTTTATTGGGGTCGGTTACGTTCAATAATTATTCCGATGATTTTAATGCGGTTGTTTTCGTTCGCATTATCAGAATTAACATTGCGAAGTTCCGGCGAATACGATGATTTATTATTATCCGTTTTCAAGCGGTTAATGGTGGTTCTATTCCCTTTTATTTCCCCGTCACGATATTCGAACGACTAATATTGGTAGCGCAATTGAAATTGCAGTTTGCTACCTAAATACAGATATTATAAGAGAATAATTCTACATAAATGTTTAGAGGATCGCAGTGTGCTGAATATGCGTTGTATTCCACGGCCTTCTGTCCCGGAAGTCAGTACAGCGCGCCTGTCCACCATCGATATTTCCTGTGGAAAAGGTCGCCTCGTGGATGTGTCAATCCATTGCAGTCTCGTAAAATCGGGTTTACGTATGCCAGCCGATCGTTTCACGCATGCAGGCAACGAAAATTGACAAGTTCATCGGGTGACTGACGCTCGAAGGTGGAAAGGCCGGAATAAGGAGGTGGCGTGAGAATGATAAAAATTCGTCGGAACGAGCGCGAGAATTCAGCGTGACGATTTTGTAAAAGCGACAAAGTAACCGTGCAAAAGTATGCAATGGCATAAAAAAGAAAATAGAAATTAATAGAAAATGAACGAAAGTTGTCAAAGAAGGGCGATTTCATTGACATAATTCACGGTAATTAATTTTCCTCTCATTTCTGTCAAAGATAGACATGTGAAATGAAATTTTTACAGGGTATCGCGATCGATTCTTGGATGATCAATTTTATCTCTGCATGTGCGATATTAAAAATTACATTACCACGACGATAATGTACTGCAATTTCGAATATAATAGGATGGAGCGAAAAGTGAACAATAGTGGCATGGAAATAATTATTCTACCAGTAATAAAGGGAACTGCAAAGATTCGATTAACCCACCAAAAATATACATTTCAGAGTTCAATTCGGATAAGAAGTGTCCATATATCGAGACCGAAAGTGTACACGTTGATATATAAATTTGCATAAACAAGTTTACACAGGAATATAGGATACGATAAGACACGTCAGACGACAACGGGACAGAAATAAACGAAAACGACGTGGGGAAAAGAAAGCAACAGTAAGTCCTCGGGTGGAAGCCTACGTCGATTACCGTACAGACAAAGCGAAAAGGGGGACAATAAAATTGCCGGCGATACAACTGTCAACTGGACGAAAGTGATCCCATTATTTTTACAAGAAGGAAAACGACACGGTAAATCGTCAACAACGCGGCGAGAAACGAGCCCGGGTTCAGTCGGGGTTCAGGATAAAAAGTCGATGGGACAGAAGGCAGACACGTTCTCGGGCTCGTTTGAGGCGTCCCGACGTGCGTCGCTGCTACTGACTCGGTAGGGTTGCCACGACGCGACGCCGGTCGTACACACGCGAATGTAGATGAAGTTCCGAGTGCAACGAGTAACTATGCAGTGCCACGCGGAGAATCCTAAGCAGAGTCCGCGTTGATATGCAGATATGTCGCTATGAGTTGAATGTGTTTACCCAGACGAGCTGGTACGCGGTTTTAGGACTGCTCGAGACTCGTTTCTTCTGTTTCGCCGTTTTTCCTTTTGCACTGAAGATGCTTCAGTCGAATGCTACGGTTTTATGTAATTGGGTAGACTTCGATCTTCGAATCGACGGTGGTTTATGTGTTTCTCCGTTTTCTTCAATTTTATGCAGGTATCCAGTTATGGAGTTATGGACTGGTGAATGCATAATATGGTAGAGAAGAAATCGTAGATACTTCAGAATTACTTGGAATATTATTTTTCAGGATTGCCGGATTCAGGATTTGTTTAAAGCAACTCGGAGCGTGCTTGAATTATGGTTTTCCAAGAGTTGATATACTTTTATCTAGTTTTATTATATCCTTGGGTCTGTAATTTGTTTCTTGTTATACGGATTTCGTTTACTTTTGGTGTAGTAATATTAATATTAGGCGTAACACAAATATGACAAAGTGCAATGCATTCTCCTGTACGATTCATTCAAAGCGGATTCGTTCGTTTCGATGCCGCCAGATGCAATTGGCAAAGTTCTTGCAGAGCGGAAGGACATAACAATTACGCCAAACCGTGGTACATCGAACTCTATTAATCGTGACCCTCGTTTGAACAGTACAAACTATTTACACTCCACTTTACACTATCATTTCATCGTATCGAACATACGCCTATTTTGTATTGACAAATAAAATATCTCTTTTATTTCCCATTTAATCAGCCCCGCGTACTGTGCGGGAGCCAGCATCCTCTCCCAACAGAAATACGATCACCTTAACGGCAATTACCGTTACCGGGAGGTACTTCCATTACATTAAACCGTAACGTCATTCGGCCGTCGCACAACTTCCATAAACTTCCCCGAAGACGAAATAAAACTGATCGCATCAGGTGTCGCCGTTCGTTTCAGTTTCGCGTGTCTGTTTCGCGTTAAACGAAAAACGGAACGAGAGCAACAAAACGTTTCCGGATCCGAGTTACAGATGGACGATGCCCGATATCATAGACGGTGTTCGATTGAAAATGTTATCGATCCTGCGGCGTGCATAATCCCGTTGCGAATGGAATTTTCTGATTCGCAAGATTTACGAGCCCGTAACGTACTGGCCCTGCCTGGTATCTTGCCTGTCACGGGGCCCGAAGTTCCTCGCGTTAGAACCGGCAACGTTATGGGATTTCTGTCCCGGGCAACGAGGATTCGTCACCGGAGCGGTAGTTTATCGAGGAACGCTGTCGTTCGGCGAGAAATGACGCGGCAGAAGTCGTAAACGGCCGATACGGCCGAATCGCGAGAGATACGAGCCACTTGAGCGTGTTCCGAATGGATTCGTTTAAGGTGTGTCACCGTGTGCCAGACATTTGTACGGCGAGACTCGCAACGGGTACAGCGTTGGTCGAAATTCTGGAGACTGCTTGTAAATAGGACGATTGCGAAATGCACTGGCGATCGTTTCTGGCGCCCGGATAGCAGTGGCAGGCGTTTGATTCCGTTTTCGTCGAATGCATCGAGCAGGTGAAAATAAGGGACGCGTACTTTTTCCATGGCATATTTTCATCAAAATCGGGAACGGTGTTCGCGGTGTTCCCTTGCGAGTGAGACGTTCCGGATGCGATTGAAAATTGTTGTCGCTCCGAGTTGCTGCAATCTGCCGGCCAAACTTTCGGGATCACTCTCCGATTATTAGTTGTGCGCACATCGAGTGGCCTGTTAACGATTCATTGGCAAGTGGGAAAGACGAAAGTTCCAATATACCGATACCGTAGGAGATACTGGTCCTTCAAGAAGCAACGCTGGAACAACGAATTATCGGTTAAGTTTATCAGAGAGGGCGGTTTCGTTAGCGAAATTTCCGCGTCCTCCCATTAACCAACTTTATCCGGTATCGCGTGGCTGTCCTCACGCGTGAACAAACAAATTGTGCGCCCCCCAGACGCGGTCGGTCGAAATCCTTCTAACGCGACTCGTTACCGCCTCGCATCGCGACTCGGGCCTGGGCAGAATAATGTGGAGCAAGTTTCACGCATAATTACGTTGCGTAAGGGTAATTACGCCGTTCCACGCGGAGAATTTCAAGTTCCGTGCTTGCACATCGCGTATCCGCGTTACAGGAGTCACAGAATATTTTGGGGTATTCTCTAAGAACGGTAATCATTTACGCGAGCGCAACAAGAATCCGCAGGGTTTCATAATCCTTGTGCACGTGAAGCATTACTTGGGCAAAAAGAATATTAACGAATTTATGCAACGAATATTAATGTATCATTCGAAAGGTGATGATATTCTTCCATAATTGACAACTGACGTTAACGATCTGCACACGTTTTCCTTAATACAACCACTTCTTGATTCTGATGTGCAGATTGTTTCGTTTGACAATGAATGCTAAGGGAACATCGACCGTCAGATACGATTTTTGTGCAGTTGCAGTGAAACTGTAGAAGGATGCAGTTGAACACTGCGCGATGCACAATTATGAAGATCATAACAAATTCGAAATACCATAATGTAAATCGACAGAGTGGAACCTTCTGAATTGATAAGCCAGTGCGTGCGAAATAAGTCCATTGCATTAATTACAAACGTGGTCTGCCTTGAAATGTTACTTGTTCCTCGCCCAGTGATTAAAAATGTCAAATAGTCCAATCTAGGCGAAAGCTTTCTCTTTTAACCACAGTCATTCCATTTCGTTGTCCGAACGAACTGATTCCCCACCGTTGTTGCTCGCCAAACGGTGTTGTCGCGTTAATTAACAGTTCATCGACGGGAAGGAAACGAATTTCCCTGTTGCGCGACAGGCAGGTACAGATTTAATGGCAGAAGCATTAGCAGGAATCGTGTGACAACTATTGGCTTTGTACATCATACGCCCGATGCTTCGTTAATTAATTTTACGCAACCAGTTACAGTCACGGTGTGTATCGATTGCCAGCAGAAGTTGTACACGTGCGCTGCGCCTCGCCTCGAAAACGCGGTTCATTTGCATACGTAAATAATAATTCGTCGCTTGTCTCCGTAGATAATAAAATCGCCGCGCAATCGAAACTTCGGATTTCTCTGTTTAATGAAAAGTAATGAATTTAATAAACATTCGGTCGTCGCATAAATTGGGTCGATGTTCGCGCAGCGCGATACTCGAGCTCTCGATTTAACTGCACGACCGTGTCCCCTGCTACTTTATTTGTCGAAAATTTACATACTATCTGGGATCTTAGTTTTCGAAATTACGCGGTTCGTCATACGCGTAACTCGATATTGCGTTAAGCTTCAATTACTGACTTAATATCGATTGGCTTTTCTTTAGGTGGGTTTGTTGCCCCGGACTTCGCTTAATTAGTTGCTTCCAGTGCAGTCGATCACCGAAGAAGAAATGATTGACGTGTCCATTTAAAATTTCATTAGCATTATTTGCTACAATTTTCCTCGAAAGCTTTCAGCCTTGTTTAAAGATGCTGTCGGGAATTATAAATTGTCTACAGCTGTTCATTCGATATTAATACGAACGATACGCAGTAGACAATGTTAATAATTCTAAAATTCTAGTGCAAGTAATAAAAGGCACACGCAATAAATAAACAGAAGTCTGCGTGAACAACAATACCCATCAGCCTTACCGAAAGCGTATTATCGCTAACTAGATCTCGACGATCAACGGTTACCCAATGGACACCGCAAATTGATGTACCGCTACAGTTTAATTATTTCATTAACAGGTACCGTTTTTATGATCTCTTGGCCAGGGTGAACCAGCCACTGGTTTATTGCCGTAGCCCGTCAGTACTGGCTCATGCTATCGCGGTAGCTAATCATGGACTCGACATCAGGCGACACGACAATTTCGTTCGGCTTCGTTTGCCGTTATTTCCCGTGTTTCACATAATAATTCAGCGAAACGTCGAATCATACTTAAGCGCGTTTTAGAGGAGTCATTTCGTCGCTGGAAGGCGATCGTGAAACGAGACAAGAGTTCGAATAACGTCGAGGCAATTGAATGGGAGTAATTCCGAGTTTCCAAGATCGATGGAACCCCTTTAAAATGGTTTCATACGCTTTCTTCCTGTTCCCTCGCCACCTCGTTCATCCGTTTGTTACAGTTGTATGAAATATTGGGATTGCTTGTTACACCAAGACGTCGAACGTTTCTTTGAAAAATTGTAAAAAACTTTCCCGATTTCCTTTGCAGGTGCGAAGGGTTCGCACGGCTAGTAGACTGAGGGCAAACGTTCTGCAGCAATCGATAGATTTGTTTTCACACTTGCTCGCATTCTCCGTTAGTCAGCAATCAAACATCGCCAATTATACGATGCGTTTAATTAATTATTATATATTCCATTAAATATTTATTTCCATATTTTGGTTTATGTTTTACTTGAAATTCTACTGAAAATTACGTGACGATTTTCATAATCCCAGATATAAATTAATGAAAGCACTCAGATCTGTTTGAATAAGAGTAGACAACTCATACACACACACACACATGTTCCCTTAACGTTCTTCCCGGTCGGTGTAAAAAAAAAGGGAAAAGAAAAATAATGAAGCCGGGAGGAAAAGGGCTTCGAGTGAAAACGCGGCGTCAGAGAAAATGGAAAGTCATAATAGGCATAGGAGGGGGGAAAGGAAGAGCCCAGTGAGACGGCGGAGAAAAGAAGAAACCGCGAGGATAGCGTGGAAACAACGGAATCGTACTCCAATAGAGAGAAATACATTGAAATTAATTCCTACCGTGTTTCTACGGTTCCTTTCGATTAAGCATACTGTTGGGACAGGACCAACGAGACTAATTATACGACGAAGTGGGCAGATGCAGGTACCATTACCATCGATAATTACAGAATTATTGTTTACTTAGTAGAATTAGTCTTCCTTACTTCAAGAGCTAAGCAACTTATTGTTAGCCGAAAATTCTAACCATATTTCTCTCCCTAAAAAAGAATATATATATATATAATGTCTTCTACATCCTCCTACGATTCGTACACTTATCTCGACTTCCATCGCCAAGAAGAACAGATACCAGCACTTCTGGTTAAGCGCGCGTTCGCAAATTATACGGGCACGAGTTTCATCAGTCAGGGGCGAGGAACAGCAGAGACGAAAAGGTGGAAAAAGGCGAGACACGTCCAAAGCCGTGACGTGCGACGAATGAACATCATTCATGCCGGCTGATAGACCGAGGACCAAGCGGCATACTACACAAAGTCACAGCGTGACGCGGAGGAGCTGAACGAGCTGGAGGAAACAGTCCAGGCAAGAAGTAATCGAATAAAAAGGAGAAACAATCCCTCCGGGACGGCTGACCGGGACGGGGATGAAAAATTTTCGAAAATCAACCCCCCGTTCAAGCCCTCCATTCCACCCCGAATGTCCTCTTTCCGTACGGGTCCATGCGGACAGGAAACTTTTCCCCCGTATCACGGTGCATTTTTTAAATATTCAAATGGAAGCGCTTCTAGCAGCCGCTATATACGGAATATTGCCACTTCACGAACCTCTCCATCCGGGAAAGTCCTATGAGACGCTCCACGTTTTTCACGCGAATCGGTAAAGTTTCGAGGACTACTTCGCCGCAGAACGGGGTATCGTTGCGCTTCGTTGGATTGGGACGTCGCGCGGGCTGTCCGAGTCGATTTTAATAATTAACGCTCGATACGAGATTAGTCGCGGGCTAAATCGGAGTGATTGGGGGTGATATTCGAAGGTGGGGTGCATTTTCAGTTCAAGCAAGGTAATTAGTTTTTGAGATACCATGATTATCGATGTTGGTTGTTCTGCTAGAAAATTGGTATTTGCGTACCGAGGAAAGTAATTGTATCTTGCGCGTGAAATATGAGCACATCGTAGGTAACCGAGATGTTCCAAGTTCTCAGCGCGAGGGTAGGATGTTGAAATTCGACGAGGAAGTTTCGTGGAAAGTAACGGCTTGCTGCGTCAAAATCTTTTCATGCAAACAGCTTACTTGCGATATATTATTCCTGGGAATCTTCGTGTACCCGCTGCGGTAAATTACGCGACACGAATGAACGAACAATAATCGAGATGATGATGTACCCACTTATTCTTCCAATGCGAAGGTCGCAGTGTTTAAAGTCGCGGCGATATTTCGAACTGTAACAGCACATCGGTAAAACTAACTTCGATTCTACAGCAACTTAAACTAGCTACCGGTTCATTTATCATTCCACGCAGTGTTGTACTTTGCGCGCCGCCTCTATTTCTCAATGACGCGAGAACGAAACGCGCGAGCATAAACGGAGAAGCGGTGCGGAGAATAAACGGAAAGCGGCATTCGAGTTATTCTCGATGAATCGTGAATCGCGAAACGTTGCAGCGTTTGCAGGGGTGCCACGACGCCGCGCCGGAGGCATTGATAAGAATATCGTGGGGGAAAAGAGTGCGTCGACAAAAAAAAAAACAAGTTTGCCAAGTTGCCGCATTCGATAGAACAGCCAACGCTCGGTAAATGGAATTGTCGTTAACGACGGAAATGCCGCGATTTAAAAAATGCCAATACGCTCGACCTAATTGTCTTCTTATTCGCTGCAAGCACCGTTGTTTCCCCCTCCCTCCCCCCCAACCCCCGCCTTTAATTCTAACCGTTTGAGCGTGCGAATGACATCGACGAGATTAACTCGATCGACCTCCGCATCGGTTCTGCACTAAAAATGTCGGATTCGCATAAATTCGATCGATGCTGTGTATCGTATCGCGGATAATTCGTGTTAGTTTATACTGGACGACGTTTACGTTTTGGGCTACGTGTTCCGTTTCATCTGCGACGTGGGAATTGGAATATTCTATTTGCATTATGAAGACGACTTCGTTAAATCGAATATGGATGGACAATTACGAATGGGACGATATTTAAAAATGTATGAAAATTCTCCACGATAGAAGGGGTTGACGATAAGAATATGAACTTCGTTTTGGAAGTACGTGAATTTACGTTTCTAAACACTACGGTAATTCCTACCGTTAAATGCAAATTACGCAGAGGGCGTGGTTTAGTTGTATGTTGTTTTAGGATCATACCTAATTTCGTGTACCTTTCGCCGCAAATACGGGTGAAGGTAAACCGTAATGAATATTCCCCGATGTTTGTAAATTTCAGAAAATCGTAATAGACAAATTTGAGTTGCACTTAACGAGATACAGCAATAATAGAGAAATAATATGTAAAGGAAGCACGCAAGCTTATTCTGTTCTTGTTTCATATTGTTTTTCGCGAGGACGATTATTATTGAAGCGCATCAATGGGGCACGGCAATAATAAAATTTTTCAAGAATTATATTAATATTAACAATAGTTGTGACGGCGCTGGGGCCAAAAAATATGTGACTTAATGCCCAGTAGTTAGCAGTTCCTTAATTACCATTGCAAACTGAAATGCCGTCCTGGTAAATGCAACGGCTGTACTACTGGAACAAGCTCGACTAAGTAGCTTAAGACTATCCCCAGCCAGACATACACAAATACAGTAAATACTACGCATCGCGGAGGCGTAAAAACTCTTATCCCTTTTGCTTACTCTCTCAGACAAGTCAAATATTAAAACGCTCAGAAAGTCCCTCAGCAGGTGGTCAGGGTTTTAAAACAAAAACCGGGGGCGTAATTTTCACTTCGGCACACTTGTTCCGTTATTTCTACTTTATGCGAACAAAAGATCGCCACACGAACATCTGTATACATACATACGCGTATTTTATAACGTTCCGACAATAGCGCTTTAGCTTCGCGCAATAAAGAAGAAATTACTTGGCAGAATTGCTGCGAAACAACGGGCAAGAAACGAACAAAATTGTTCCAGTTACAAATGAAATATGCCAGGATAATTTAGGCAAATGGCAGCTCGGGGGTGATTCACAAAGTTCGAAATTTCTCGCTTTGCGTAAATTATTCAGCAAAGATGTAATTTCCGGGTTAGAAAGATTTCAGGCGATTCTTATACGCTTCTCGATTTTAAACGAATTCCGAATGTTCGCAGGTGTGTGTAGAACGGAAACGAAAGTTCAAAGCCTCGTTCACCGCGAAATTCCAGCTGCGATGAGAAGTTTCCGCAAACTCGGTGCCGTCCATTAATTTCACGATTAAAAAACCGACGAACTTTCGGCCCATGGTAAAGAGACTGAAATAATATCGCACCGCGACGAAGAGATATTGAACGGAGAAGTCCGAGGTGAAACAAACTGGTCTCTTCCCTCTTCGTAATAGAATTCGCATGCAGCAAGGACAACAATATTGCAATAACAAAGTTCAAAGTGCATCGCCCAATATCTTTCGCAATTCTGTCGCGATATCATCGGCTCGCGCGACACTGTCATTCAGGCGTGAAGATGTCAGAAACGTGAAAGAGAGGGTTACAGGGAAAAACGAAACCGCGAAATAACCCAACCGAACAGCGTTACCGAAATACGACGAACGCGCGAAGAAATGAAGGAACAGAAAAGAAGCGGCCGTCAAAGAACACCGTTCTCTCCGGTTCGTCCGTTGGTCGTTCCACGACTGCCCCCCCGTTAACATATCAAAGAGTCCGCAGCGATATTTAAATTTATTCCTCCCAACCTGCCCGTTTACGCTATATAGCAACTTTTCGATGCTCTTACGTATCGAGGAGCACGGTACGAGCATCCATCGCCGGGCCGGTATATTCATGGGACGATGGCCACGACGCTCGAGCTTTTCATAAGGAGCCAACCGGCTTCGCCAGGTTTCAGCCGAAAGCTCGTTTCTCTCGTGAAGACTAATCCTCAACCACCTCCTCAGCACCATACAATATCGCGCGGCTGAATCGGACCAGGTGAATTCTCCATTGTCCTCCGGCGTATGATAGATTGGATGGAAACGGGGGCAAGTGTTCGATCTCGCGCGATCTTTTTTTTCTTTTTATCTCCACACCGGAATAAAGTGCATCGCGTATCCGTGAAATATTGCATTTTTAAACTGGAAAGAACCCTGTGTTCCTCTATAACGGCTTCGCTATTCAATACGGCGGTATGCAAATGAAAAATGCAACGCTGCACGAACAACGTGGGAGGCGAGAAGCATTATTTAATTTAAATTTTGTGTTGCCAACCGGTGGGAGAAGGGAAGGGCCACTATATGTACACGTATTGAATTGTTAAAAGAACTTTGGGCGTACGAAGTATCGAGTGAGTGAAAGGAGAATTGCGTGCAGTATTGAAAGTAGACACCGACGGAACTCTTACACTCACGCGACACCTGATGCCTAAATGGATAATTATATTAGGCGAAGCTTTCGTTTGTAGCAAACTGAATTTCTTCCGGGACGCGACGAAGATGTGCAAGATGCTTCCATCCATACAATAGCTGTCCATTATTAAGGTTACTGGTTTTATTTCCACTCTATTGCTTCATATCCTGGCGCCAATCCTTCTTTCTCTTATCAATGGAGATTCGTTAACTACCGCACAGAATAAATATTCAATCAACCACTACGGACGAACGTCGCCGAATTCATCCGTGCAACAATTCTCGGCTCCAAACGATTACAGCCCCCATAATTCACCGGGCGTTAAATAAACACCCAAGCAGAAGAGTTGCAGAAGAACCAAGGGCGAACCTCCAATTATCTCCCGTTAGCGCGTACGTATTCCTAAATTGCATTTCGTTGAACGTCCCGCGGCCCGAATTTCCCCTCCGAACGTGGACTCGCCTCTCGGCATAAATTATTTTCAAGCGGCATCTGTAGCGTTCGTCGACGACGCTGGGAAGCGCGCATGCATCGTTGGCCGGGTCGAACGGAAAAATGAACGCGTGCAAGAGTGGCGCAACCTCCAACGCGTGTGCATAAACGGCACGCAGGTGTTTCACTCCAGTCGTTCGTCAATTACCGCGAGAACGCGAAGGAAATATTTTTTTCAGCCTCGAAACAGCGAGTCGCGGAGAGCGGAGGGTGGCGGGTTGCAACGAAATAAAGGTGAACGATTAATTCCAACGGGGTCACCAGGTGTACGCCGAACAAGTTACACATCGCGTTTAGAGGCTTGGCGTTGTTACATCTGTTTTAGCGTCCACTTCGGGGTTGATATCCTTAAGGGACAGCTCCCCTCTCTGTTCGCGATAAGAAACGACTGGCGAGCCAAGAATTTACTACGCCGTTAAATTGTCTGCGTGGAACGCTGACCGACCAATAAAGCTTCGCGGCACAGGCCGCGAAGTTTTCCGCCACGGGACTTCAAAAATATTCCCGGCTCGAGTGTTTACTTCGTGTCTACTTGCGCTGTTAACATCGCACACCGGTGAATTCCCCGGGGCGAGCTGTGCCTTGGTACCGTTTAACGTTTGTGAACAGACCAGCAACGATGTCTACGTTTCGATTAAAATTCTGATTCGGTCGCGTCGCTTGAGTTCGCAGTATTAGAATAATGGCCGCGGTAACACGGGAGCCCCTTGGATCGTAGAATCGCATTGAAACGGTGAACAACAACTGTTTCGTTGCGGTGGCTCGTGGAATGTTTTCGTCGGCGATGAGTAGTACTACTGTGTGAATTGCGGATAGCGATAGGGGGTGGAAATGTCTTTTGACGGGGGAAAATGTTTAACGATCGGACGGAGAAATGAAACACGTTACAGTACGTACAATGCAAGTTAGACCTAACGAGGAACGCCCTGAAGGGTAAAATTTCTATATTCTTATGCATATTTCTATATGTAGTTCTATATGTTTCTATATGTACTGAACATAATATCGTGTCGACTTGGCGAAAAGAAACAGAAGACGAATACATATATATATATATATAACTAAACCCTTTTCTACTGCATCTCGAACAAAGTGATGCCCAATGTCTATAGGCTTAGTTCGTGAATGAAATACAGGATCACTGGCTAAGCACTTTGCCCCATTGTTATCGACATTTAAAGTAGTTTCAGCGAGTTTCCCAAACCCTAATTCGTTAAGGAGGCTCCTTAAATGTATTACCTCCTTCACAGCCTCGGACAAACTTACATATTCTGCCTCTGTAGACGACAACGCTACAGTCCTTTGCTTCTGTGACTTCCATACAATGGCTCCGTTTGCAAGAAGAAATGTATAGCCTGTATAGGATCGTCTATCATGGGTACAACCACCCCAGTCCGCATCTAAATATCCCAATAGCTTCTTATCGGACTTGGTGTATTTAATTCCAAGTCTCTTCGTACCTGGCAAATACCTTAAGATCATTTAATACCATAAGTATCATTTTCTGGATGAGCTGTTTTCAATTCCGCCGGAGTCATTATTGGGTTACAATGACTCATCCCATATCGACTAAGAACATCATTTACATAACCCTGTTGATTTACCGTGACAAAATTATGTCCTTGTGTAATCTCCAAACCGAGGCAGTATTTGGCCAATCCCAAATCCTTTACATCAAAATTGTTAGCCAATTTTGATCCAACCTTGTCTATCCACGCCTTATCGGTGGATGGGATCAGTAGGCCGTCCACATAAGCAATCAGTAAAATTACGTCATCATTACGTCTGACGTGATACATACATGGCTCCCCCTTCGTTGCTTGGAGACCAATCTCCCTCAACTTTTGAGAGAGTGTTTCGTGCCACTTCCTATCTGCCTGGCGTAGCCCATATAACGCTTTCTTTAATTTGCACACGCTATCGCCCTCTTTAAGACGACGGAGCATCTGATTCGATCGCTTTCTCACCATAATGGAAGTATACTTATATTCACTTAACGACTTTAGCCCTTCCTGAAACATATCTGGTACTTCCATAAATACCTCTTCATCAAGAAACCGATTTAGATATGCTGTAACTATGTCAAATTGTCTGATTTCCATACCAAAATGTGCAGACAATGCAAGCAAAAGTCGTACTGATTCCAGTCTGGCTACCGGAGCGAATGTTTGGTGGTAATGTATGCCGTATTGCTGACTGTAATCTTTTGCCACAATCTTTGCCTTCTTTTTGTCAATGCTCCCATCCACATTATACTTGTTGGCAAGAACTATGCGACTGCCTATAACATTCTTAGCTACTGGTCTTTTAACAATCTCTATAGTGTCGTTCTTAACCAGACTCTCCACTTCCGAAACTTTATACCCTTTGGTTACTCGTGAATAACCTACAAATATGCCTTTTAATGTTCTCTCGGCAAATTTATCCTTTGTCGGGTCCTTGTTGAGTACATACACCGGTACTCCGAACGTTCTCAGATGAGACAGATCTGGCAGCACTCCTTGCCACTTTTCATATGGCGTTTTACCATTTATACTACTTGCTGGACATCTGTTTCGAATATAGCATGCGGTTGAAATTGCATCCGTCCAAAACATTGTTTGCATCCCTGATTGTAACAATAAACAACGAACCATATCCACCAGCGTTCGATTCATACGCTCAGCAACACCATTTTGCTGAGGAGTTCGTGCTACGGTTAATCTGCGTTCAATTCCAGCAGTTTTAAGCAATTCATCGAATTCATAATTGCAGTATTCACCCCCATTATCAGATTGCACACATTTGATCCTTCTTCCAAGATGGTTTTCAGCTCTACTCTTGTATGCTTTAAAAGCCTCTAAGACACCAGCCTTTGTCTTAAGGAAATAAACTTCACACCATCTTGTGCTATGGTCAATAAATGTGACAAACCACTTTGTACTGTTTACTCCTTGAATTCGCATAGGACCAACTACATCTGTGTGTACAATACTCAATGGTTCATTAGAAATTCGTCCACCCTTAGGAAACGGAACCGAAGTCATCTTTCCTTGTATACAAATATCACATGCTGATACTCCTTTGGTATTATTTATATTCAACCCTCTTGAACATTTTGTTAGTTGAATCAAATCTTTTGTATTTAAGTATCCTAAAAGTCTGTGCCACAACTTGGCTACTGAACCAAATTCTACATTATTAACAGAGTTTACATTTTCTTTAATATAATACAGATCACCTGTACGTTCTGCTTTCAAAATTACTTTGCCACTTCTGTTTTTCACCAGCGCAGAACCTTTTGTGAATGTCACAGAGTGTCCTCTGTTTGTGATTTTTGATACAGATACCAGGTTTGACCTAGGGTCTGGTACGTACAGGGTATTCTCCAGTTTAATCTTCTTTTCCTTGTAATTATTTAATACTGGAAGCTGCACAGCACCTTTCCCCTTAACCTCACTAGTCTTGTGACGCCAGATTAATCTTCTCACCATCTGACATTTTTATGGATTGGAAGTTTTCCTTCTTTGCACACAAGTGCGTTGTACATCTACTATCCAAAATCCAGTTTTGATTAGTCATCCTATGTTCATTTGAGGAAAAGCCTGCAGAATTACTAAGTGAATGTGATGCAAAAAAGGTATCATCATCAACATTGTGTAATGAGTGTGAATTACTGAATGTGTGTCGAAATTTACATTGTGGAGATTTATGACCCAATTTTCCACACTTATAACATTTGATTTTTGTACTTCCCTGTTGTTCTGTCCCTGCATCCTTCTCAACTTGGTTCTTAAATCTCCAACTATTATTTTGGTTGTGCCTGTTGTGTTTTTGTTTGTGTCTATTGTCTGCCACAAACGCTCCAGCAGAATCAGTGGCACTTGATTTATACCTGGCTTCGCTTTCTTCAATGATTTTTACTTTAAGCATGATTAGGTAACTCATCTCGAGACTCTATTGCACATCTAAAATTTTCATAACTACTTGACAAACTGTATAACAGCATGATAGCAGCCATATCTGCATGTACTTTTATATCCATGGCAGCCAATTTGTCAATCGCATCGAAAAACTTATTTAAATGTTCTCTAATATCATCACCTTCTGACATTCTAGACAATGCCAATTGTTTGAGAAATGTAGGCTTTTCTCGCTGGTCCATTGGGTGCATAGACTGACTCTAGTTTGTTCCAAATTTCGTGTGAGGTAACACATCCTCGAATTTGTTGTAACTCTTTTGGATGGATCAACAATGTGAATTCGGCGCGAGCCTTACGATCCAACTTTATCCATCTTTCACGTGCCTCTGCTTCATCTACGGGCGGCATCGGTACATCCCCGCTTATATATTCCCACAATTCACCTTTAACTAATAAGGCTTCTGCATGAATTTTCCAGGAGTCATAATTCTCCTTTGTCAATGAATCTACACGAAAGTTACTCGTCATTGAACACATCGTTATCGGTCTTAATGTAGAAAATTCAACAGGTTGACTGCGTGAACACGTGCTGAGATAACCTCAATGTGAAATTATAACTAGACTACTATAGCTTGCCTGGGCCCATAACCCGATGAAAATATAATTTCACTCAGGGCACGTTTACGAAATAATAAACACTTTCATAATATAATAACCAATATTATTCAAATGATATGATTAATGTACTGAACATAATATCGTGTCGACTTGGCGAATAAAAGAAACAGGAGACTAATACATATCTGTATATATAACAGAATAGACATAATAGCGGCTATAAGCCGGAAATGAAAAACAAAAAAGGGAGTGCAACCAATGCGTGCTTTTTGGCGCGTAATTATGAAAGGTTCAACATATTCCTATAGTTTAGTCATTTTAATTGTTTGAATTACAAGATTAATTACTTTAAATTTTAAATTTGGTCCATTGATGGTGAATTTTTATTATAATTAATTTTTGGTAAATAATAAAAGGGAGGAATAAAAGGCGTAGCTCGTGGGTAGACGGCGAAATGTAAGTAAATACTTGTCAGTTCAAATATCACGTTACATTAATTCTAGCGCGACGAAAAATACTTTGACAGAAACCCATTAGCAATTCTATATCTCGTGCTCGGCACCAAAGACTTTTCCATTAGCTTTCATCTCGGAAGTTCTCATATAGCTATGGATTCCTTTAAATAGAAACGATTTCTTCGGATCGATTCGCTCTTACTGCTGCAACTGCGGAATCGATCTGATAAGTAGATTTCCCGGAGAGTTCACTAAAATGCATTCCTTCTATTCCTCCCCCCGCCTCCTGATCTCCTTTTGTCTCTGATAGTATCCTTGTCGAATAGTCAAGTATTCATAATTCTAAGAAGAATCGAGCTGTATCATACAAAGTGATTAAGATGATACAAAGGGGTAAGAATTATTATCCTTAATCTATATTCAACGAACAATAAGAACGCTGCCCCCTTCTGTGGTATTGCAATGCACCTGTATCGTCTCGAAGAAAGAAAATGCAACTACGTTTAGTTCCAGCAAGTAGTTGTCGGAAGCTGTTTAAGAAAACTGTTCTTCACTAACGTTCAAGTGTTTCCATCGAAAGCAACAAGAAAACGGACACAATGCACACGGTAAAAGACAAGCCTCGAATGTTATACTATTCACAATATACTTACGAGGATCAACTGGACCAGGGCTGTCGTACTTATCGCACAAATTCGAACGGAAAACGAAATGCAGTGGAACGAAGGTTTGAAAAAATGATGCAAAGCGTGGGGTACAGAAACCGGCGCAGAAAGCACAGGAGACACATGTAAGTTATCGAGTTTTCCGGTCAATCATGTGGAAAATTGCTCTCATTTGCCGTACACCAGGCGCCAGGTATGACGTTCGACCTGGCTGAATAATTCCATCGATTCCCTCGACACGTCGGACAAATTGCCAGCATGGATTTAAAATGTCCCGGTGGACTTCCCGCGAAGAACAGTTACACTCCGCAGCTCCTATTTCCAGCTCTCCGTTTCGATCGATATCAGGGGGAAAACAATCGTTCGTCGCGGCCTGACACGATTTTACGCCTGTCGGGAACTCGCGCGTCGGAAAATCGACGACGGACGAATATGTTTGTCCGGCCGGATGTGGCGATGAATTCATTATTCGATGTACCTTTGCCAAATAGAAGGGCCAGCGGAGATGGCAAAGGAAATGGCGATTAACGGGCGGCAATAACGAGCCAAGTTTTCGTGCCACCCCCGCGTCGCCCTCTTCGCGTCGAGCTCCGTCGTGCAAATTGAAATCGCGGCAGCATTTTTTCGCCAATTGTACTTGGCGTTAACGTGCGTTATTCCCGTGCGATCGCGACGCGAACGTTTGGAGGATTCGCGAGGCAGGAAGCAGCGTGGTCCATGGAAGGGGCGGCGAAATTCGTCCCGAGGAAACGGAACGAACTTGAGGTCGCGCGACGCCGACGAGAATGTCGCCAGCTCGAGGAGCGTGGAAGCCCTCTCGTCTTCGGCGAGACGGCTTTGCGCGCTTCGAATCGAACGGAGACGCGGCAGACGCGTTGGTTTCTATACAGGCAGAGGGATGAAGCATTCGGGATTGGTCAAAGGGCGGTCGTCGGAACGTACGCGCGATACACGTGCTGGGATAATTGGAAGGAGACTGCGAACGGTAATAGGGACTTATTTATATCGAGCGTATTCGGTAAGCAGTCTCCCGTTTCCCGTTTAATTCCGCTGCCTTGCGGGCCGATTCCGCGCCGTTCTATTTAAGGTAGATTATTTCGAGTATCGTTGCCAAAAATGGCAACCTGCGGTATTTTGCACGAGTCAGCGTAAACGCGCATCCCCGCAGCGAAAATCATTTCGCTGGCACTTGCTGGTTTTAATCAATTTCGGTAGTACAGTGTGAAATACTGGAATTGTATTGCACTATATTACGAATGTACGTTCGGTATTGATTCAGCACGAGAAAATGAAGTTCAGACAATAATGAGAGACATGTTTAAAATGTTTGAATACGATTAAGGAGGGTTTTTCCAATCGCACTGCGGAACGTTCTACGATAGTAATCGAAGGGTATCAATAATCAAATTACGAGTAAAGATAATTTTTTAGGACATCTTCGATAACATTTCTTGTAAAACTTTATTACGGTGTCCCGTGACTTGTGGGCATTAGTGAAACATACTTACAGTACGTCCCGTGAATATAACGAACATGTTCATCGGGCACAAGTACATTCGCGGATCTCACGGACAGCGCGAAGCAGACAAATCGAACATATAGAAAGCAATCCCTCCATGGATTTTCCGAAAAAGCTTTATCTGCGTTTGCGAAACGGTTCGACGGCTTTCACGCACGAACCTCCGGCGGGTTGTGGGGAACTCGAACGAGAGTTCAGACACGACCCGAAGTGCTCCACGTGACTGTGCCGTTGCTCACGATCCGCAAGTTGTACGCGAACGTTGCGTTGTATCGCCGCGTCTGACGTGTGTCACAAAGCGGTCGTTCGGCTTCCGCCCTGCTACAGAAATACTTATCATCACTTCACCCACGGAAACCGTCTAACGCGAGTCACGCACGACTTCGCAATGCAACCGAGCGGCTGAACTATTGCCAGAAGCTTGCTATTAACTACTTTGCCCCGAGCGGCTCACGTACACCGACTGCTGACGTTTCGCCGGCGTGGGACGAATGTGCGTGACAAAGAAACCATTAGGGAGCGTCGCGATGCACGCGAATGAGAGAACGCGTCCAATATTCGGGTGTTTTACCATATACATTGTGCATACACGCTTCACCCAACCCGGTGCAGATTAATCGTCACTCGACGACCGATCGTTGCGGTACAACGAATGCCGCGAAATCGAATTTTCATCGCTGTCTTCGAGCGCGAACCATCCTCTCCAGTCGGCGTCGAAAAATGAGCCAAACGTCGCGGCATTATCGCAGTCGCCCCTTCTCGGTGGCAGATCGGTCGGCGATAAATTTCACGTTAATATTGCAGAAAACCGACGACGCTCCGGCCCGGCTTACATTAAACATAGATTAAACCCCCGGCCCCGCCCGTACCAACTGTAACGCGTGATAAAGTGAAAATATCTCGAGCGGCGGGGGAGGATTGGCCCTATCAAGCGGTTTGCTGGGATAAGGAGAGAGGAGCCATTTTTCAACGCGCGCCCCTCCTTATCTGCCTTGACCCCCCCTGGAACGCCGACACCGTGTAATACCCATAGTGGCGGGTGCTATGCATTCATAAGATATTCATAAGCGCGTCGCCTCGATCCCCGTGGTCGACAAAAGGCCGACCAACGACTATCCCTGTTCGCGGTGTAAAGAATCACGAGCACAACGACGCGGGTAAAAGTGCCTGCGTCGTCTTTCCCCGCGTCGAGTTTCTGTTCGCGGGAAATGAACGTGTCCCAGCCTACGGAAAGTATACGTTTCGCGCACGTGGGATCGCGCGCGTGGCGTGGGAGTCGTTGTTCTCCACGGAGGGAGAAAATCGAACGATTCTGCACTGCGTTTCGCAGATTCGTGGAAATCTATGCTGGGGCATCGTCGATTCTTGCTAAAGAACCGATCCGACGTCGCGGATTCCAAATGAATCGATACCTGTACCTCGATGTTCGCAGACGAACGTGTTTTGAGTAACGTTGCCGACAAGAGGCAATCGTATAGAAATCGAGCGAAGTTCGGCGACTAAATACCATCCGAGTGGTTTAATGTTTTGTATTAAATTGGTAAAGTGCGACCGTGATAATTTATCCACGGTGCATCTTGAAATATACCTGTACGAATGGATTAAGGGTTTTCCATCTGAAACATTCGAAGGGTCTGGAAAATATTAACGAAAAGTGGTGAGATTCGCCGATGGGTTTCTCGATGCAACCCCAATAATATTTAATTAGCAGCCGCAAGGTCCTTCGAAAAGTTCCCGTTAATTACGAAAGTGTCGTTTTCTCGTACCTCGCGACGAGGTGCTATTTCATTGAATTGAATAGGCGCGCGTCGCCAGTCGAACGAACGCGGTCGTTCCGCTGTTTATCGGCGTTTTCGTTCCTTCGTATCGTCAACTGTGTTCGGGGTGAAATTGCACGGCCGCGGAAGAAGCGCGGAACAAACGAATGTCAAACTCGCCGAAAACTTGTGCCCCCCAAAAGAGAATATTGCGAGCGCCGAACAACGGCTGCGCGCGGAAACACCCCCCCAAAAGGGGGGAAACAAAAAACACGAGGAAAAAAAGAAGAGAGAAAAGGGAGCACTCGACAAAAAGCCGGCAGGCCAGTTAGCGGCGCTGCAGCAGAATTCGCGGTGGAAACAAAGACCTGAACAAATGAGTGGCGCGCCGTGAATTTCGCCCGCCCTCGATAGTCGGTTTAATGCAGATTTAGATAGGGTGGTTGGGCGGGCGTGCAGCTTTCGGGTCTTATGTTAGAGACTTATAGCCTAATTAATTTATAGACTGCAGGCTCTTATCTGTTGCTGCCTACGTCGTTGCCGGTTGCATCATGTTGTTCAACAAGCGGTGGTATACGTAGAAGGAGATACCTACGAGCCACCCTAAGTGCACCCTTGGAGAAGCAACGGTACAGTTACCTCATCCCCCTTTCAGCCGTAATACAGGACCCGATGCATATCTCTTTGGAGAAACGTGTCACGCGGAACTCGAGGTTCTGTCACGTTCATTTGTGTCCGCCCGACTCTTTGGGGGACTTTGTTGCATTCATTTGGCGGCGGAGGGGGGGGGGGGTTGGAAGCCAGGATGAAGGGAAAATGTAAACTACGAGGGGATTGCGTATAGTTTGATGGGGAAAGTGTGCGGCGATGTCGCGGGGTAATTTTACTTAAACAGTTACTAAGCTGTACTGAAGTCAAGGGTACTGACGGAGACAATGGAGTTAGGAGGAATTAAAATGTACAGTAATTTTAGAATGATCGGAAGTCAGTTAGTTAACGCTGTTACAGAAAATTACAGAAAAATGAAAGAATAAATACGTTCAACTGATTCGAAAGGGTGCAAGTTTTAATGGGTATATTATGGATATACGTATATTGTATTCGAGTTGGGAAAAGAAAGGAATTTCTTTTATGTTGTTCAGAACACCATTTTCACCAGAAATTAAAATTTTTTCCGTATTTAGCGCGAGAACTTGTAATGGCTGGAGTCGCGTGTGAGGCTTCACTTGTGGAAAGCGTCCAATTAAATTAACCGAAGACTGTTGGCACACGGTTCCTTTCGAGGGCAACTCGAGGCTGAATTGCGTTCGACTGATTCTACTTGATCAGCGATTAGCTAGATCTGGCTGCTAACGACAAACTTCGTCAAAAATATTGCGCGTAAAGTAATACATTTTAATAACTATGTAATATTTTTTTCGCTCTTGAATGTTTAATACACTCGTCTGTTATTAAAGGGGGAAAAGGTAATGACTAAAATCGTGGAAAAATAAATACTAATTCGAAAGGCTCTCTTCACTTATTGAACTTCGCTTATTCCCTTATCGTGACTATAATTATGACAGTATACAAATATTCAGCCCCATAGAACCACAATACTTATATTCTAAGATTATGTATATCCTATTTACCCAATGTGAACGTAGAAGTTCTGATATGCCGATTGAAAGGAGATATAATTGGTTTCATTGGCACACGGGGATGATTGACAATAACACTATGATCTATCTAAAGGAATCGGTAATTAGACATGGAAGCTGCTGGAAGTAGAGAGGTCCACGGTGGAAATGGCAACTTCTCTATCAGAATTATGCTCTGGCACCGAACTGTTCCATTTCTGAGCTCTCGTGATGAATAATTATAGACTTCCACGGTGAAACCTTTCATACTCTGACGAATCAACCTGTCTAGCTGCTATAAGAGATCTGGTGCTACTGGAATTTTCGGCGCGCGAGCAGAAAAATGCAAAGTGGATTCTGAAACTAGCTATACATTTTAATTAACCCATCTTCATAAAGTCATAAAATAATTTACTAGCTTCCTGTGTTACATAAAATATGTAGCGGAAATCTCTTCGAGAAATTATAAGGTCAGAAATAAATCTAGCTTCTCCGCCGATTCTAGGAAACGATATTACACTGAATTCAGCCAATCGTGTAAATTTCGACGTTCGCCGTCCATAGCGCTCGGTACAGAAGTCAGACAACAGAATCTATTTCACTGTTAAATCGAACGTGGGTCATTACCACTCGCTTCGCAGCATCTCGTGGAAACTCTGAGCGAATCGATGCGTCGTCTAGTATATGTATTATAAAGAGCAATTTGAGCGATGTGTCAACCCGTTTAATCGATCTTCCCTCTCTGCGGGACGGTGTTGCTATAATCGTACGTTTAATAAAGCACGCCAGAAGAAACAACGTGGCGTCATTTAAGTAAGAAGGTACATCATATACGCCGCAAATGCAATTTCTAGAACACTAACGAAAGTATCACGCCCTCGGTTTCCATGCGGATCGTATAGTTGAAAGATATTTAGTGTAGCATTGAAAAATATCGAACAACCTATTTGTAAATCAACTTCTTGCACTGGCAACTATTGTTGTTAATATAGAAATACTATTGCACTAATTAAGATACTAGAGAACAGTCGGTAAATCCTAATTCACATTACAATGAAATAACAACAGTAACAGCTGGTATGCAATAGTCGAGCAAAAACAAGTTTTCTAATATTCAAACAAACCATCGGAACAATCATTCTAGAAGTCCCTAAATAAACGTTTAATGAAATATGTTACTTAGCCCATAGCCAAATTGTTATTCGATTTAAACCGCGAACACGACGGGTTAATTCATCGCAGACACAAACTCTCCGCTGTAGTCGAAAATTCTGCGAAAGCAAATTCTCTGAAGTATTTAATTAAATAGCTGAAGCTTATCAATCTCATCAGCTTTGCTTCTCGCCGTCGACGGTTCTCCGATCGTTGTTATCGGTATGGGAAGCGGCGAAGCGTAAGTGGCGCAGCTCGTTAGATAATCCGACTCCTCTGAAAGCTGTTAATTGCCTTGCACTGGTAAACACGCGTGAACACGACTTAGTTTATCGCTCGAACTCGCAACGCGGACGGCTGCGATGCTGCCGGCGTCGTTACCGATGATATAATTGTGCCCCGCGTTCGAAGAAACTGGGAAGGGTGAAAATCGAAAGGATTTCGAACGTTGGCACTACGGGCAACGAAATTTCCCGGAGAAAACTTGGCGTTCGCCGGATAAACTAGCTTCATGCAACAGCCACTCGAATGCCTCGCTATACACGGAAGCACAGGGGCGTGAAAGTTGCTCCGCTGTTCTTGAAATTGGGTTTTTAATTGGCGAGAAGGCCGGCCCGCTCGTGACCCACTTCAAACTTTGCCTCGGCGTTCAAGTTTAATGGAAGGGCATTTTGAGCACCTGTTCGATCGGACGTTTCTTTCGCGCATTTCCTTTTAATGGAACTTTCCGCGTGTCTCGCGCGAAGCCGGCTAAGATATTTGATTTCGATCAATCACTCTGTCCATTCCAACCGCAAACACTGGCAACGCAAACACACGCGGTGACTCTGAGCCCTCAAACATTTTGTTTCTCGTACGGAGCAAAAAGGTGTAGAGAAACGTTGCGCAGAACGTTCTCGTCGGTTCGTGCCGGCTCCGACAAGAAACCCACGAAAGGAATGGCCGTGGCGGACGGAGAAACGGCAGAAAATTGGTTGGTACCCGCGAAACCGAACGCGCACCTCGTCGCCGGTGATACCGGTTCACGAGTTAAATTCCGTATGGGTGCATGGCGACGATCTTGGCCAATGCAGTCTCGATTGTGTGCAGCCACGATTTCTAGTCACGACGGGACCAAGTGCCGGTGCATAGGAAGCAGTCGGCTCGGGAACAGGGTGAGGACCGTCGTAGGGTTGCGGCGGTGCCAGCAGATAGCGTTGCATATTTCATGGTGCACCGTAACGTAATGTACGCCCCGCATGGGAAATCCTAACGCGGTCACGATGCCCAGCTTCCATCCTCGAGCCACGTAACCTAATCTGTTTTGTCCTGCGGAGAACGGGAGCGTGAATTTTATACCGGTCCGGTCGTCTCCCACGGCCATCTTGCTTCCTTCTTAATATTACTTTCTTGGACGTGTCGTTGCAATTTCATGGAGTTTCGGTGGTGCCCGGCTATAGTGCACGCATGCGTCGGATAATTTCAGGTGTCGAAATAACTGGCCCTGGTCACGTAAGTTCCTTGCGGCAAACGGTACCGGCCTAAATGAAATTCTTGGGGAAAATTATGCAGCGTCTTTGCGGGAGGCAAGACGTGGAATTAGGTAGCTTGAATACATGCATTCGTTCAAGAGATAATTATAAGCCAGAGGTGAAAGGGGAGAGGTCGGCGAACGCATGAATAATTGAATTGATTGAACCAATTAATTCGTTCATTTTTACCGTTCACGCATTTTTCTTTAAAGTATCCGCACATATATTCAAAACTCAGATGCAAGAGAGTTCACGAATTGGCAGAAGTGAACCCACACCGCGACGTTCCTAACAAGGTGTACGTAAATATAAAATTCTTCTTGCGCTTCGTCGCATGCCTACTCTGAATACAGATCCCGATAAATTCGTTTCGTTCGAAGAACATTTAATTGCACGGCACTTCGGCCCCGTCACAACCATGGCTTTGTATTGTCCGTTCGTTTTCATACGAAGTCCGAATTACAACCTGCCGTCTCAAACGCAACAATGCACAGAATTTTCTTCGCTCAACTTCACCCCGCTGCACAATACACCGGGCGCCTTTTGTCCCAATCAACAATGACCAAATACCATCAATATCGTGCGACCAAAATTTCCCTTATTCTAAGCGCGATTCCGCCTTCGACATTTCCCCTCTCCCTACACCCTTGACCCATATCCCTCGCATATTTATTCCGATCCCGGGCGGAAAGATCACGCGGCGGTATGCTAGGGGAAATCAGGTGGGATCCTCTAGGTAAGACGACGCTTTTGATCGAGAATCGAGCGAGAGATCCAATTTCCGTATGCAGTCAGCCGAGATTCTGCCCCCGGATCAACGGCGGACGATAGTCGCCCCCAACCCCCACCCCCACCCGATAGGGGCGGCAGCCTCCTATGAATTTACGGCGTGAGCGTGCCCGCGTTTAATCTCGCCAATTGAATGTAATCTTGTAGCCTCTTTATAAGCGGTTCCCGGAGTTCCTGCGAATCGAAGTAGCCGTGGGGCCGCGGCTCCGTTTCACCGGGGATCGTCGCGTCGTTTCTGCTCGCCCCGATATCAAATTGCAACGACGGACCCGCGAAGAAAGGGGAACCGGTAATGGATTTCTGAAAAGTTTCCGTCTCAACGTCGCGTCGCCTGAAACGGTGGACGGCGTTCTTTGTTCACCGTGGACTAAGTTTCGAGTCGTAGAATTAGTGGCTCTTTAATGGGTCCTGCGCGTGCTACGCGGGACTTTCTCTCATTCATGGCAAAGAAAAAATCCGAGACGAAAAGTTTCGTCGGCTGATCGAGCGGCGACGACCAGAGGGGGGTGGACGAGGACGAGGAGGAGGACGAGGAGGAGGAGGAGGTGGAGGAGACGGAATGGAATACAGGAGGACGGATGGTGCCGTGCAGCGTGCGCAGGTATATCGTTCAATTACCACTACTGATACACGCGGGGTCAGATGTGCAACTACGAATGGGCACGTCTGTTGGTTAAAGTCGGGCGATGCCGAGGAAGAGTGATCGAGAAATCATTCTGCTGCACACTATTCCGCTGCGCATAGGTTGCGAGCGGCCTCCTCATTTTATTTCGCAACTATGCTTATGTTGGAACTCAATGCTGTGCCAGATTAAATTTTCTTCCTTCGCCCTTCCAGCGATGCAATATTTTTAGGATACATTTTTGGGGAGCGAGCCTGCCCCTTTATGGGTTCACAGTAGCGCGGAACGGCGCTGTTGCACGCGTTGAAAGAAATATCGAGCGTAGAGGCGGCTAGTAGTATGGGGCGTTTTTGGTCAGCCATAGAGTGGACCGATTCAACGACAGAGTACCATTTGATAGGCTTCTACTGGGATTGGATTTCGAGTGTTTGGGATTTGCTGGGGAATAAATGTCCGATAAAAAAAAGGGTGTAATACGTTTCTTAACCGTTCATTAATTTTGATCGGAAATGATGAATTGCTTTTCTAAAACCGTTCCCGTGTTCCCGTTTGATTAATGTTTTGGATTCTACCGTTTCGATATCAGTATCGGTCTGGTTTAAGAAGTATTTCGAGGTTTTTAGTATGCGGTATATTTCAACAGGAGATTTATTTATTTAATGACAAACAAAAATGTAATAGTTGACGAAAATACAGCACAGCAGTGCTTCGCATAAATTATTTGCTTCGTTGTGGCGAGCCTCTCTTTTAATCGCAACTAATTGTGCGGGAACGATTGTAACATACATTTGCATAATAATTTTTTGCTGCATTCAAACGTTCAGGTCCGTTATGAATCCGCTTGTTACACAGAACCATGTACCAACATATTTTCCGGCTTCGCTATACGTAACCGGCAGCCCGAAATTAAATTGAAGAATTTTCTGCCCTTCAAATAAAGTCCAAATCGAACGACAATCGTACCTACGTTAATCGTTCGTGCTGTGTTCGTCGCGTGTTTCCAGAAATTGAGTTCGACTTGTGCTCGCGTGCATGTTCGGTCGGTCCATTCTATCGGGAATCCTCAAGAACTGGATCGCCCTAGTCACTTATTTATCGCCATGAATTTCCAATGAAATTACTCCACCCGCAGTATAAAGTCTGCCCTCCGACAATGAATATTTGAGATTCAATTCAGGTTAATAGGTGTCGTGCAACCTTTTTTTTTTTTAGCGCGTTCGGCATTTTCGAGAAAGTTCACAATCAGAGGAGCATCAGACGTTTCCTTTTCTGCTGTTTAATCACAGTTGTATCGTGCACCGTTATCGCTTCACCGATTTCAATCGGAATATTCATTAACGAACGTATCGAAACTTTTCGCTGAACGCATAATTAAGTACTTCAGTTGTACGTTTCAGTTGAAATGAGTTTCAAAGGACTAGGATTTACGTAGCTGCAGAGAAAGAGGGAGAGGGAGGGTGGGAGAGAGAGAGAGAGAGAGAGAGAGAGAGAGAGAGAAGACAACCCTGAACGCGATGAACGATTTAAAATTGAATTTTCAAACAGCAGAATTCATACGAGTGCAATATGCAAGTTTGCGAGCAGAGATATAGTAGTAGTTTATTGTTCCCAGCGAGAACACGGTTTACGAGCAAGGTTACATTCTGAAACGTGCCTTGCTTTTCCAGGTGCAGTAACAATATTGGGCGGTTAACTTCGAGGTACCAGGAACGTGAACAAACTCAAATTTCTTCCGCATCTGTACGGACGGTGAATTCATTTGTGTAAATAAACAGACTTTAACACGGTTGAATCGAATAACTATTACTGATTAAGCTTGTCAAATTACGTTTCTTCACTTCTGTTTAATCTGCAGTAAATATATATTCCATTGACATTTATGTATTATGCATAGGTTCTCGTGCTACTTACTTTCTGGCATATTTTAACTTACTTTTAAATATCCCCCTCCAGCAAGTCGGCAGTTTCTTTGTTACGCCGTGTTTTGTCGAACAACTGGCAATAAATTTCACGTTATCAGACCTATTCAAAATCGCCTCTTCTAGTGAATCCAATGTTCAAAATTATCTTAAACCCAATGAATCACATAACATGTCGCAAAATGATCCCCGCTGTCCTGGAGTAATTCAAATATGAAAGCCCAGTCCAATGGCAAAAAAGGAACATCGATTTGCAACTATCTAAATACAAAACAGACAGTCATTTCTCGCGCGCGGAAAAGTTTAAGGTCCACCGTTGGAAATTCGTCGCGGACCATTTGACGATCCTCCCGAACGAACTTGGACTAACAGGGTGAAACGCAGTCCCGTGTCAAATCGGCGGGGATGGAAATGCACGGAATTTTTTCATTTCACCGTGGAAATCTGCCGATAAACAGGCCCATTTCATCGGGGTGGCAAGTATTCTGCGCGACGGAGCACTCGCGTTCAATACTACTTACTCGCGAGTAAGTAGTATTCGAATTCGACAGCCCTTTCGCCTATTTGTTGTCGTCGGGCCGCCGGCAGAAACGGGACAGCCGGATAATTTTATAAAGCCGTTGCAGCGACGTCCCTCCCCCGTCCCTTTGCCACCGTTTCCTCCCAGCGTTCCGGCGCGTCATTAAATTTATATTTGCCGCGAGGGTCGCGCAACGGCGTGGCGAGAACACGACTATCCAGGCGTCGTTTTCACCGTTTAAATGACTCCTGGTGAACTCGGCTGACCAGCCGGACCAAACGTTCACTCTCGTTCGAAAGAGCGTCTCGCCATGATGGCAAGCATGTCGTTCTGCCGAACATCACCGTGTCGTATCGTGATTTCCTCTTACGCTTTAAAATCGACTTTAGCACCGTTTCGATTTCCGGAACACGCTGCTCCGTGCGCGATGCCCGGGTGACGACACGCGAAACGGCATTGCCGAGCTTTTGTTCTGGTTAAGTGTTGGTTTGGTCATGGTCAAAGGTAGGTACTGTGGAAACGATTACGAATGGAATTTTTTTATAGAACTTGGAAGTAGTTGTTGGAATGAATTACAAGGGTCATTAATATTTGAGCACTTTTAGCTTTACAGTGTTTCGCGTGAAATAGTATCGGGGAAAAAATTGTTTCGGACTTACTTAACGTGTTTTCGTATTCATGCGAGTAACTTCCCCGAATCAAAAATATTATTCTCGTGTAGTTTCGAAGAAAATTCGAACGTTTCATTCGACGCTTCCCTTCGAAATATCATTCGTTATTTACTAATGATGATAGCACAGAAAGTTAGTAATTTCAGCGGAGAACTGAACGCACGCGAGGAATTACAAAAATTGATGCGCTGAACGTTCAAATTGTATCGGCAAATATTTTATGCAAACTCTACCAGTCGGTTCCACCAACCGAAAGAAGCCATAGTAATCAGTCTGTATGAACGAAAACTTTTGAAGCTTCGCGCGAATGGAACCGAAACATCGCGCTTACAGTAGATACACATCGTGGCTGATATTATATACATCGGCGAGTGAATTGAAACCACCGTTCTGCCGCTTTGACATGTAAACCACTGTCGTAACCGTGTAGTCGCGCCGCAAAAGCGTGGCGCATCGAAATAGTTCAGTAATTACTTCTCCCGTTTCCTTTTTTTTTCTTTCGTAACGCATCGACATTTCCTTGGACCACGCTTGGTCATCTATCTGGCGTCACACCGTGAATACAATTACACGCCCCATGGAGACGAGCGACGAAAATTTACCGGGGTACATATGTACATACATATATTTGCTTCTGGGTATGTCCATTACAGTAACTAGAGTAATGTACGTTTAATGTTCCGAAAGTTTCAGTTTAAATATGAAAATTAAATCGCGCGCGATACGACAAATGGTTAAGAGAGACATTGCGTGCGACTTTGCATTCAGTAATCCGACAAAATTGTAAGTTCCGAAGCAACGAATAAATCGTGGAGTTCAATTAATGTACAATTTGATTAGCTTTGAAAAATGTGATCCGACAATTCGTGAAATTTTGTAGAGCAATCGTTTCGTATACGTTGATCAGTTTTTTTTTTCATCCCATATCCATCAAGAGCTAAAATTTTTAAATTTGTAAAAAAACGTTAATTCAGAGGCTACCGACGCAGTGTCGAGTATTAGTGACCAGTGAAGGGACTAACGATTGGCAGTGATTTTTAAAAGCACGAAATTCATCAAGCTCGCTTGAAGGTATCAATATTAATGCTTCGGTGTCGCGTGGAAATTGTAAACGTCCGTACCATTAAACCGCAAGCTACTCAAATAAATTCCCTCCCCTCGTTCCAGCCCCTTGACATATTTCATATGCGAAACCAAGAATCTGCATTGATCAGCACGTATCACAGTGAAGTCGACAATCGAACGAAAATCATCGAAACGTTTTAATCGTCGCACACTGCATATTCCTGCGGAATTTTCGTTCGGCAATCGCTTTTGTTCTATCGCGTTATGGCCAGGTATTACCGATTGATAAATAATGTGATTGCGAACACTTTCAATTATCGAGAGCTCACGCTTGCGAAAGTAATCTTGCAAACTGACATCAAACGAATGTATTCGATGCTTTTCAGCCTGGTTAGGTGGCAATTCGGGCGCATTAACGCGAATGCTTCCTTTTCATCCGGGGCCAGCGTCCCTCAAATGTCCATTAGGCAAATGATTATTACCAATTCGACGCGAGAGTAGCCGTTCGACCCATTTTAATGACTCGCCATGGTGTTCACGCCGGACCGCTATTTATGGCGGTTCGGATGCTGTATTATGAAGTATGTGCCTGAATTAATTATACAGAAGAAGATCGGAGAGAGCATCTTTAAATTATATAATTCGAAACGAATATTTCTATCTTGGAATTTCCATGTTGCCCGTGTGTGAACTAAGGTGTCCGATGAAACATCAAACGAGCTAAATGAATTACGTATTTTTATAACAAACCCGAGACGATGTTTCAAGAACAATGAAGAAACCAAGAAGAAGAAATGAATAAACCATTGCGCCGTTGCGCAATTCTGCATGTTAAAATTGAACGAAATAATATAAATATAATCAAAAGTGTATGTAACAAAGAAAATCACCGAACATCCGATTTAACACGCGAAAGTTGCGTTAAGTCGTCGCAGCGAAACCACTTTGATTCCCGTTGCGGGATCAAGGGGATCGATAAATCTTTGCTTAACAATGCGGCCACCTGTGAAGATCCGTCGATAGGCGGTGCAGTGACACCTGGCCCCGTTCGAAACAATAGCGTGGGTAACGCAAAAAATGATATTCCTCCAGACGCCGTAAGTCAAGGGATCCGTGGAAAATGCGGCGCGCAATTTCGCTCGGTAAATCTGCGACGCTCGTAAATCGCTTTATGGGGAACTGCCGGCCGTGCCTCAACGGGAATCCGCGATCTTGCAGACACCGTTTGATATACGGATACTTAATATAGCCGATCTTACGACAAACTATACGTTCACGTCGATAGACACACGCTCGTTATTAACTTCGATGAAAGGGGGCGGCCTGGCTGGAGAATAAAGCAGTTTCCCGGCCTCCGATATCTTATACCGATCGTTCGCTTAGTGACCACGATCGCAGGGGCGAATAAACCTCTCTGCAATCAAAAACGTATCCAAATTCAAGGGTGCTCGCGGTTGCACCGAGGATAGATGAAGCTGTTGCTGGATTCATCTTGCCCATTGCATTAACGTGTAGATTTCCAAAAGCTTTCGAACGAAATGTTACTTGCTGTTGGTCATCCATGCTACCGATTTCTGTTCGCACTTGAAAAGACTTTAGATCTGTTATTGCGAGAGGAAGAATTGCGCCTCTGAATTTGAAACGGTAAATAGAGTACAGCGAAATCAGATTTTTAAAGAAATTGAAACGATGCAATCTATTTGATAGGAAACTTTAAACAGTTTGAAACATCTCGCGATCTCGGGTCAGCTCTTCGATCTTACGATCCTACGAAATTGTAAATCTTGAGTTTACATTATATTGTTCACGGAATTGAAAGCGGAATGCTTGCAGCATATATCAGAGGGAGCATGGGAGCACAATTCCATCCATTTCCACTAACAACACTATTCCTCCTCGAAACGAATAACAAAAGAAACTAAGACCCACGGTGTTCCGCAATACGTAGCAATACGTTGTAACAGCCGCAACAGAGAAAGAGTCATAGTAAAAAAAACATCAGGGGAACATAGAGTATCAAAGGTTCCAGCGATCCTTTCGCAATGGGTCGCCCAAGAAATTGCATTACCCTTAAAGAATAGCAGGTCTGGAGTTCTGGATTCTACCCTAGACTGTCCCGCCAGGGTGGTGCAGCCCGGCGTATATGAAATTTCCATATCCGCGGCGGAAAGTGCCGCTGCATCGTCTTGGATGGAACGTACGATCTTCCGAACGCGCGCAAGAGAGAAACAGTCGGGAACGTGAGAGTGAAACGGCCAGGGGCGCAGGGAGTACAGCCATCAGGGGTGGTCCGACGAGAGGCGGGGGCGGTGGAAACATTTGCAATTCTCGGGGACTTTCGCGGAATATCCAACGGGAAAAGGCAGCGAATGCAACCTCTGTCGTATGAAATCTCCCTGGAGGTCGTGTATCAGACATGGATGCGAGGCAGCGCACCGGTACATTACAAGTGCACCAGCTGCAGTCTTCGAAGGGGTAATAATCGAGAGAGAGCTAGCCTAAGGGAGGCAGTGGAGGATAGAGAGACAGAGAGAGAGAGAGAGCGGGGGGGAGAGAAGAGTGTACACGAGTTTCAGCACGGAGAAAAGGGGCAGGGTGTATATCCATGAGTGAAAATCGTGTAAGCTCGTAAAATCTCTTTCCACTGGCTCTGTTCAACTCTTATTGTCAAGCGTCAGGAGTAACGTGTTCATAAATAATGTGTGACGCGATGGGGTGGTTGGATAGTAACGGTTGTAGCAGATTTTCAAATGACGTTCAAGTAACATTCTACTGTTCGAAGGATTGGCCTTGCATGAGACGAACCGGGTGACAAACGACCGGCAGATGGACCTTGATGCGGGTGCGACACAGACCCTTCTGAATCATTACTTACGCTCCACAGCGATGCAAGGAATGTGGGATGGACCACGGACTTACCTGTAACAGATAAACAGAGAGAGAGAGTTAGTTATAATTTATCATTTGACGAAATCTGGTTTAGCTGATTTAGTATCGGTTTTATTGTCGCCGCGTTTCGTGTTGTTTTTATCAACAAGATGAATCAAATTTAAAGGGAAATTGTTTGGTTCCTTCGTGTATTATGAGGCAATGTGATGTACCGCTGATATTTCTGTTCGTACATGTACATTTAATACGTTCGAGTTTCGTTCACAGAGTAGCGTCAGTTTTTGAAGACGAGCAAGAGTCTACGATGTGTTTCATATTTTCTCACTGTAAATGGCTTCTATTGGTATTATTATTCAATTTAACAAACGTATAATTCAGTTCACTGGACAGTCAATAAATATCGTAACAATTTCATAACTGTTTGCCGCTGAACTAGATAATAATTCCGCTAGCAATTAACCGGTACATTTAATTGCATACGATAATGAACAAACAATATCCACCGCCGACAGCTAGCTAAATTTATCGAACTGAGCAATACACTTCAGTTAATTCGTATGCTAAATAATTATTAGACAAAACAATAGAATTTAGAACGTTCCTAATCCCTCGAAATCGCACTCATCGCCAGCTAATTGATATTTCTTCGCGATCCTTTTACGCATAGTCGAACGCGCGGAAGCGATCGATCAGTAATTTCTGAATATTTCAAATACTGGGGAAATCTTTCACACGTATAATCTGATTTCGCAAATCCACACGATTCTGCGACACAAAGTATCGATTATCAGCATTTGTTATTAATTCCACGCCGCGGTCTTTGCCTCCTAGCATGCACATTAATCCCGACGCTACTGCAATAGCGATAATAAATATTGATCGTCTCGGCGGTCTTTTACCAATTGGTAGATTCATAGTCGGTTTCATACGCGTACGGATCGTAACCTCGAACATTATTTCGCGCAACCTAAATCGAAATGCTTTAAGAATTCGGCTTTGGGGATGTTCGTTACTGTGCAACGTTAGTCTGTGCCGATGAAATGAGAAATACGGTATCCAAGTGGCTCCCAGGCCCGTTAATTAGGGGTACGGTAATAAGGGACATTAAGATTTCATACCACCCTCGGGAAGTGGTGAGCACTGAGAAACGGCCGTTAAGTTACTATGACTGCTTTCAGCGACATCCCGGTCGCTGGAGCTGCGTCTTTCTCAGACGAAGTTACTAATTTCTGGAGAAACAAGATTATCAAGTTCACCGGACGAACTGACCAACTAAACACGTGAAAAGCTTCGAGAACTTTGTGCAATTAATGCAGTAATTGGTCGTAACTTCAGTAATGTTTAACGAAATAGAAATTATTTGCGAAATCGAACGTATGCATATATATGTATATCACGAAGATCCTCATTTCCATTAGTTATACCGTCCACTTGAAATTAGCCGATTCGAAATTAAATTAACGACCGGTTTACAGCTTCATCTCTTTTTATTGGAAAATAAATGGACAGTGATTTCATGTTTAGCCCGACATTTTTCACCATTCGGAATTTCACGGGGAACGATATCACCGATGGTAAAAATTTCAGAACGATTAAACGATCCTTTGTGTCGTTTCGCTTTCCGTCCATACGAGCATCGCGATTTTTTAAACGGCGGCGCCCAGTCTTATCTCCTTTTCGTTTGTCCTCCCCGTTTCCCTACAGCAGAATTCATCGCTTGAAAGTTCATTTAGCCGTTTCAGAAAGCACGGCTTTCGCACACGCGGCCGAAATTTCATAATCGAGCCATTACTATTCACGAACGCCAGTAAATACGAAACGGGGATTTTTAAATGCGTCGCAGAGTGTCGACGAATAGCATTCTTTACCTCTGTTCGAAATGGCAGAAAGTTATATTAAATAATACATAATAATTATTGCCCGATCAAATATTATTCTCGCTGGATTGCTTGCATTATTTCCACTACGCTATTCCAACTTACGCTATTCCAAACATCGTCGATGTATCAAAAAATCAAAAAATCTAATGTCTACTTTCCTTCGTCCACCAAACTGCTAATTTCCCTCGAACGCCCGGATTCTAACTGGTTACACGCCCAGATAGATTATCGACGACGTCGATCTCGAACCCACTGTATCAGCGAAAGCTTCGGCATTTGAACTTTTCATTTGACGATCTCAATGAACGCGAGATCGCGAATGCCAGAGGATCAAAGAAAAAAGAAGAATCACGGAATTGAATATCCCTTTGAATTAAAAAGCCCGAGGGGTGTCGCGATTAAGCGGGCATTAATTCGCCAAGATCGTACGGTCCCTTTGTCTCTGCGACCGAGAAAATCGTTTCTGAAAGGTGGCCGCCCGAATATGATTGAATTACCGCACCTTAATTATGGTCGTTGAGACCGGGGGCCTGGAATAAGACACGAGACAAGACGAAGCAGCCCGGCTCCCTTGTGCAGCTCGGTTAATTATCAGGGAAATAATTTCTCGGCCATTAACCAAGCGGTGCTCTATGGTGCCAAAGATGGTGCGAGATCATGAATTGTCTGCGCGAAGACAATGGCTGCTGTCGTTCGCCCTCACATATGACGAAAGATAGACAAAGAGGGACGGACGACAATGGTGACGGTTGAGAGGGTTGAATCGATCTTCCTCGACTTCGTTCCTGCTGATGCGTCTCGCTCCTTGCGGCTCGACAGCTATTAATGCCCAGGTCCGTCGACGGTCGACGGTCGACGGTTCTTGTCACGATGGACGTCCAACTCGTAATTGCACAGCTGAACGCGTCCACGGATGTCCCACTGGATTGATTGCCCCGAATATGGGAGGGCCCGGACGGGAGCGTAGATGCAAAATTGGCCGGAAAATGCTGGGTCACGAAACGATTTTTTGTTAGGAGCCGAGATGGGCCGGCGGAGAGGTCGGTAAACTTATAAATTGTACGACGGCCGATGGAAAAGGGAAATTGCGCGCTGCGTTTGGGAATTGGAATTGCAAAGCTGAGGCTGGAAGGAGCGTTCGGGGAAAATAAATAATAATACGCGGGCAGTGCGGGACAGTGAACGAGAATGATTTTAACGGCGAGAGCGCACGGATAAATGGCGCAGGTATTTTTTAACCGACGCCGTGATTCGATGTGTATTTGGTGAAACTGGAGTGCGCTTGTTGAAAAAGATTGAACGATAGACCGTAGGTTCACATCGAGCAACTTCTGGACTCTGTTAGATGGACAGCGACGAATCGAAGATAATCGGAATGAAGAGTTTGATCGATTAATTTGTCATTTGTGTTTTTCTTACGGATTGCAATTTTTGTTGCACGCTCCATTAAAACGGGAGATGTTATATTTTCGATAAGAAACTTTTTGGTAGGGGTTATTTTATACGAAGGGGATAAGATCGTATTTACAAATCGTAAAAATGAATTGTGGGATAGCGGATTGAGTATTCGTGGAATCTTTCGATCTTCGCGAGGTTTTATAGGGTTTTCAAAGAACAAACTTTCTTCGCGATGAAAGAACTCCTCAAAAAATACAGTCTCCCGAAGATGGAAATTATGCACAGATCCTAAGTTTTCCTCGTATCTCATTCACTTCCATGCAATTTTCTAGATATCAACGAACTTCGCAGCTTCTCCCCAATGCACCTTACTTTGCGATATGTAGAAGTTGCTTACGAGTGAATAGTTCAAATTGAATTTTGAGGGGAAAAATTGGTAAACTTTGGAAGTTAAGAGGCAAATTATCTATGAAACATTCATAATCCGCTGCGAATCTATTTAACTATACGAAATATAGACAACATATAAAATGTCGAATAATTAGAATTTAAGATAGATGTAATAACGAGAAATAAACACTAATTGAACAGTTTTATTTTCAATACTAATTATTAGTAGAACGTTTATCAAATAATATAATTAAAAAATTAATCATTTTTCAAAGTTTTGTAATACACCTGTTTTTCTTGTTTATACTAACGCACATAACTTTTCCACAGGAAAAAGCTGTTTACAATCAGTGGGAACATAAAATTATAATTTAATTAAATTATTATTTAAAGTTACTGAAAGATCTTGCGCATTTATTGCATCCATTTCCAAGATAGTACAAACTCTCGTTTCCCGGATAACCTCGCTTTTGTTTCTTTCTCTTAAAATTTCTACCTTGTTAGCTTGCACCGCTGGAAGAACTTTTGAAATCTCGACGAAGCAATTTCCAGAGAAAGACCGAAAAAGAGGTCCGCAAGCCCTTCTTCAACGTCTCGTGTCTCTGGCCGTTTGCTCTTGTTGCCTGCTTGGATTCCCGACTCTCTGGGACATATATTCTGGGGAATATTGGTGTCCACCGTGCTCTAAGCCAGCCTTTTAAACGACGATCGCTAAACCGGCGTCTGGCCATCGTCCCTTAACACCCCCGAATACCATGATCGCCAGTGCAAACCAGGAGACCCCATAATCGCGATTCGCAGCGTTTTCCAAAGCGCTTCGTCTTCGTTCCCACGGGTTTCATCCTCTCGTTCGAATTCGTCGTTTATTTGTAGAAATTATATGCAACTCAGGTAAGGATAAACAACAAAACGAAATTGTAGAGAATGTAAAGTTTTCTCTGCCCTGAATTTTTAAAGCTAGACACACGTGTATAGTTCTTGACAGCTATTCTTATATCTCTTAGTTTTATCGAGAAGAATTTCATATTCGGTACTCCTGTTTTTAAATGCTTTCAGGCGATCACGAACAAATTGTTGAGTCCGGTGCCACCCTACTATAAGAATGCTATCCCTTTTTAAGGAGATCAAGTCATTTCGTTCTCCATAGGCCAGGCTTAACGACAAACTTGTCGCGAAATTATAAACTATTCAGAAACCTTGCTGAAAATGGCACGTGGATGTTTTCCGGTCCAACTAGGGAGTGCTAGGGAGTTCACTTAGCTCTAATAATTTTTTCAGAATGTGTCCCTCAATACTACCCAGGCTTTTACCCCGCCTACTGTTTCCTCCGCCACATTACGTTTATTATCACCCCAGTTTCTCATAATCAGGGGAGGAATGCCAGCAAAAGGAAGCGAGGAAAAAGAAATGCGTCGAAAATGTGAAAAGGTTTCCCGAATGGCCGAAGAAAACTGATAGACGAGAGGGTGTGGGCGAAATCAGAATGTAAGAATAACGCGTAGAATAGACGAGGGAGCGTTAATGACGAATGTATCGGCTTTAAAATTCGGCCTGGAATTGTGGAACCTTCGTGCGAGCGGCCTTCAATTGAAAAGAAACGCTGCTCGTGTGCCACGAAACTGCTCCTTTACGAAGATTCACCTCGAAATACCTGCCCGAGATGAATCGACCCCGATTACCGAATGGGAAACGCGTTTGCGTAAAACGAAACGCATTCGCACTATCGCGGAATAGCGAGCGACGATGTGCCCCTACATCGTACCTGCCTTTCTCCCCATATTTCTGTTCTAGACGGTATCCCTTTTTCCATGCCTTTGAAAATTCTCCTGTCTGCCGGAATTCTTTCGTTTCTCGTTTCACGGAAGAGGCGAGGTCGAATTTAACGAGGCGAGGGGTGGGGGGTGGGGGCAGTAAGGGAATCGTTTGACAGAGATATTTTATTTTTTGGACCGAATATTATTTCTGCGGGGTATAAAATTTGATGTATACACATTTATGGTTAGTTTTAGATGACGTAAACAGTGTCGTGCATAGAGGAATTAGCCCAGAAGGTGTGATTATAATCATTCGAATGAATGTTCCATGTTTGAGACCGCGTGCCGACTGAACAACCGTTCTTTGAATTCCTTAAAGTCGTTTAATTCTGAACATTTTTCGGCGATGTGAAGTGCCGTCAGTTATCCGCTCTGTTCTTTGATACAAAAGTGTCTTTGACAAAATTTAGTATCGCGATGTAAAAGTGGAGGATCAACCACAGAGACAGGGTAATTAAAACAGTCAACCATTTATCAACCAAGGATTGGTGGTACTTTAATTTTGTGTAAAAAATCCGAATCTTCAATCCTACTTATTAACACGTAACAATAACTCATGGCAATACATACGGACGAGTATGGCGGTTGTCGACATATCATATAATAAAATTGCACGGAACAAGAAAACACGTTGCTGTGCGGGAACAGCTGAAACGTAACAAAAATTCTCCCACACGAATCTCCATTTTTTTTCCCCAGTTTTTGTTTCCAATTAGCATCGATTGCTTTCGCACTAATTCAATCGGCACGTCATCGACACGATTGTCGCGTTCAAGCCAAATAACCGCCCCCCACCCCGAATGTATCCGTGTAAACGTTATCTCGAGCGACGCGTCGATTTCGCCGCGACTTTCATCCAACGCATTAACGCCATCGATTCGAACTAATCGTGGATTTTATCGGATCCGATGATCAAACGATATCTCGCGGAAAAACGGTGCGAAGCAACGTTGATCCGTGATAATCGCGGATGATTATCTGGATTACATCGACCGGGCAGAATTTAGAGATACCGGCGTCGCTGTTTTCGCGTGTCGCTTGTGCTTAATTAAAGCGCAAGTATTTAATTAAGCGAAACTCCGTACGTGGTTCGGAACACGCGGTAACTGCGTAAAGGTAGCAACGAACGATTAAGCGAAATTGTACGTGCAGCCTGACAAACTGTGGGCAACGTGCAAAACGTTGCAAGTCGAAACTGTCGAGTCGGATTAATCGTAATTCATATACAATGTGCGACGAAAAAACGTATGCAAACCGTTTCGTAAACGAAATTAGAAGCGATGCGACTCCGACGAAAGAAATTAGACGACTACGTGGCCCGAACGAGAAATGCCATAGTTCTCCTATTATCGGTAATCGAAGGTTGTTGCATTATCGTCGCCCGAGATACCGAGAAGGTAATCGTAAGGTGACTTTATCTGCCAGAGGTATCGTAAGGTCCTCTTAAAAGGAAACAAAATCGGCCGTGTCAGAACGGTCGGTCATCGTTCAAATAAAATTACACGCGTATGTACGTTCAAACTTGGTTAACGAGTCGCTGCATTCGTTCTCTTCGACCTCGACATCGCTACTCAACGTTCAATTGCACTGCCTCGCGACGAAATATTTCTTTCGATATTCCCTCCGCTGATACAGTTGCATCCGTAATGCGAAAAGAATACGGCAACGCGTACACACGTTCCAACGCCGAATCAGCAGCTTTTCCGCAATGATCAAATGACAGGACACCGAAACGCCGTGCACACCGGTACGCATATTTTCACTTGCCCGTGGCTCAGCACGGCGATATCGGTTCGAGCTGTGAAATTCGCGCGGACATCGACGAAAATTATTGCCAGCTCGCGTCGCCCGCCTCCGAACTGTCACGAAACGAATCGTCCAACCCGTCGTTACAGTGCGCGTTTCCGTTTCGTCCAGTTTCGCGTCGATCCGGAATTTTCCGTTCGCCCGATCGCGACCGACCGCTCGTTAATCCCGTCGAATCGACGATTTTTGACCCGGTGCCGACGCGTGCGGCTGTTTACGACGGGGACAATTACTGCGGAAATTTTGTGCACCGCGAAATAGGTACGGCGCGAACGCTTTTCGCTGTTTCCCGCGGATGGCCACGAGCGTGCACATTCTGAAGTGTCACGCAGATTTTTGTGGAGCGACGCGAAATCGCCGCGCGCGTTTAGTAGACGGCCGTTTGAACCTCGTGTTTGCGGGATTCGTGGATTTCGATAAACTATTCGGATGCGCCCGTCCATGCGGGGATACAGGTAAATTTCTATCGAAATTTCTGTCCCGGGTCGGTGTTCGACTTTAAATGTGAAATAGTTTGACTATGCAGTATTCTGGGGTATCTTAATTGGGCATTCAAATTCGACACTCATGTTCTGAGTACTCTTATGAATCACGTTACAGATCAATTGAAGACAGAATTAAAATACTGTTATACCTTATGCCGCATTCGAAGTATGGCAACGAATTTAACAAATTATTATCTTTCAAGTTTCGTAATCTTAGCGAAATTAATATATATATAAAACATTAGTGAGTATAAGGTAGGGCCATTAGAAATAATACCCATTCGCTATACATAAATTCCAAATCACACGCGTGATCTAAAATTATTGAAGCGGCTATCATCGATCTACAAATGCGACAAAAAACCAAATATTACGCACGAGATACCTTATCGTCGACACTGTTGCCACTAACAAGAACTTCGGTTCACAGACTCGCACATTACTATTACTCGATCCGGGACAAGTTTAAAGAAATCTAGAAAAGAAAAGGAACCACCAGAGAAAACCCACGACCCCAAAAACTTTCTACTTTCAAGCGCGCAGTTTTATCAACCTTTTACGGGACATCCTAATCCAACGTAGACAAGGAGGTACGAGCCGGCCATCCAATAAGACCGGCAGTTTCATTACAAACCACGGGACAACGCCGTTCACATCTCTCCGCGGAACGGCCGCATAAAGAGCCAAACAGCGACATCACCAGCGGCGTGGAAAACTATCGATGCCGGAATCCCGGTTGCTCCGAATCCGCCGAACGTCTGCGACCGTCGTCGGCCCGCGGTCGACCCAAAGCGGAATTCGCCGAATGCCCGCCGCTTTTTCCATCGTCGCCGACGCAGGATGAAACCCAACGACGACGTTGTCGTCGAAGAGGCGAACTTTCGCCACGGCCAATAACGCTTTCTTGCAATTTGGTTCCGTCGGCTATCCGTTAGCCGCGTTCCAGGGGAAAGTTGAAGCCCGAGGGCTAACAATCCGGCTCCGTCGACGCGTTCGTAACACGATTTGCCAGCTTCTGCGGCTCGTTCGACGGCTTGCCCCCCCCCTCGTTTTCCTTTGCCCTCCAACGATCGACTTTCTTTCCCATCGGCAGACTTCACGGGCAACTTCTTCTCGCGTCTTCGCTTTACGACTCGATCGGTCAGCGTTCCGGCGGGCGTCCTTTGAGAACCGCGTCCACTTCTTGTTAAGATTAATCGCCGTGAAGCTGGTCCACTTGCGCGAGATGACGAAGATCGGTCGATGGCCCTTTGAGACTATGGCTCTAGGATCTTGCAGAGAGTTTGGACGGCGCGCAACGGAGTAGACGGAGCACGGTAGTTGGTTTCGGTGAAGGGAGATGTATTATACGAGGTAATTATCTGGAAGAGTTGTGCCTGTTGTGAACGGAACTAAATTTCAGCGCTTGGAAGCGCGAGAAATTTCATTCGCGTTGTTTCATCCTATACGTTAAGCGTATTTTCGCCAGTATTCTTTTGCCTGCGACTGCTATCACTCTTCTTATGTGCGTTTATCTTTATTTGTTGCACTGTGTGTCCTTGCAATTGACAGATCGTACTCTCTTCTTCGTATTTCGCGCGTTTGCTTCGATATTGCCGTTCTTCTACCGGGAACCTGTTTCGTCCGCTGCTACTCCAGTATCCGCAGTTTCCATTGCGCAGGGAAATGTTCAAGCACCGCTGTTAAAGCATCTCGGGTAACAATGATCCAAGGATTGCTTCTGCGTAATATGATTTTTATTTTTCGTTTACGGAAATGCGGCGACCGGTTTCGAGACTTTTTCATTTGCAATATCCTATTGTATACGTTATTATAGCTCTTAACGATTGAGGAAACGTTGCTGATTAATATTCATTTTCTTCATCGCGTTAAGTAACTTTTTAATAGTTCGAAGTTTGAAACGGAAGTAGTTAATTGTATTTATGCAATGCGCTAACTTTATAATTAGGCACTTAAGGACTACGATATCCTTATTCATTACGGTATACTATATAGAACGGTGGAGTATTCAGGGTCCCACTGGGCGAGATACATTCTCAATAGGTTTCAGTGAAGTTTCCAGCGCCAAGTTTTTAGATAACCGTCTTCACCTAACCGTATGCGTACGTGGACTGTGTCCGAGCGCAGGTTAACTTCAGTCCCAATAGAAAACGACCACCTTCTGCGCTGTAGAAGAATTCGGGCACAATTTGCCGATATCTGGGAATAATAATGTAAAATAGCTGCGTTCAACATTTATATGAGTACCAATAATTCGTTATGCACGATTTTGTATAATATTTTTTAAATATTAATTGGATATACTTATTTGGACGATCCTCTGGTAAGGAAAATTTCACGTTTAATCAAGGAATCACGACGAGTGCATTTTCCAATACTGCTATATTTAAGGATATTAGTTTCCTGAATACACCGGAATTTTTATACGTATGCGTAATTAAATATACGTCGATCAATATTGCCTATTATTAGTTATTGTTTACTTTCGCCTTCTAGTATCGGTTCCAGCGAAATTGCCATTTAAAAAACTTGGAGCATTTCGTGTTGAGCGTAAGAAAGAGAGGGCATATTTGCGTACAAAAAGTCCATGTAATAATCATTTCTGAAAAGTGCACAGAATTTACGGGGTAAGAGACCATTGCATTAGTTCGCTGTCCTCTTTCGCTGCGCAGAGGAATGATTTTAGTAACGCTGTAGCAAATCGTAATTTTGTTATGAAACATCTGGTAAAGTGCTATACGTAGTAACTTTATGTCCTGTCTGATTTTCTGTGCATTTAAAACGGATCCACTGAATCATAGTGTTGAATAATCGACATTCGAGTTGGTATCGACCCAGAGTAGCTTCAGACGTACACCTACTAATTTATTGCGACTCTAGAAACAGCAGTCCTGTTGGCGCAACGTGTCATACATAATATATTGCGTAGACAGCACCGAAATATCTGGTCTGATTTTCTGAATGACAATCTGTAATCGATCCCCAATTACATTCCATATCAGAATGCAAAGTTAACTCAGATGAAGTATCAATGACAGGAACCGTACAATTATGCGAAATCGTTACAAATTTCTCCGATCGGCACGTTCTTTTTTTGCGTTTAACAAATTACGATGAATTATTGTTCAAGTGTTTCGCCTATTTTCCCCGTAGCGTGCAACTCGCCAATAACATTAATATTTTATGCTCAAATTCATTGATGTAAATGGTGCGAAACGACCATGATTCCTTCAAAGTATCCCCTTCGGATAAAATCGGTAATGATGAAGCTGAACTTAACTATACCATTTTGTAACAAGAAAAAGAAATTAAAATCTCTAATCTCCGGATTAATGAACTGTTCGCGTTTACAAACGGCATTACGGGTGCAATCATTTTCCAGCACGAACGGAAAATCTTCCGAACGGAACGCAGCCGGCATTAAGAATCAGCCGTTCGGCCATTCTCGCTCAACCGCGTACCTGAATCGCGCAATCACGGGATATCGATTGGCCGATTTAATTAAGCGCGAGTACACTTCAAACACAACGGGGACACGGCAAACTAATCAAGCCCGCACGGGTTGACCATTTAAATTGATTATAATAAATTAATATTTAATACTTTCCTAATTTCAACGGCTGATTCGGACAAATTGAACGCCGTACTGGATACGCGTCGGGTGTTCTCGAGGTAGACACCCCCTACCAAATTATTTATGGTCGGAGCGAGGTTCACGAACGAAGGAACGATCGAAGTACGAAAACTCTGTCCCGATGAAACTCGAGGCTATATCGCCGGGAAGCTATAAACACAGCATAAAAATGATACGCCTGTCAGTTAAACGTAAGTTGACACTAGAACCGCCGAGAAGTTTCGCTACTATTTAGACGGTATACGTTAGACCGACTACGAACACGAAAGTGGCTGCACGGATATTAAAAAGAGACATATAAGTGTCATTCTGTCTTATCGTTAATACGTTAATATGTTAATCAATTGAGAAGCAAGAAACCCGAAACTGGTGTATCTAGTATCGAAGACGAATTTCACTTGCATGTCTCGCATCATTTCCACCAGATACATATACAATGCACCACGAACGGATCGTTTCTCGATCCTCAGCACGTCATCAATAAATGGAAGCCTTCCGGCGAAAGCGATCACCGGAAGTACAATTAAGAAAGCAACGTGAATCGGCCGTTCGATCTTCCGACACGAGTACCACCGTGAGCCACTGCCAAATTCGACCGCTAATTCCGGACGGTAGACACTCGTTAAGGTTTGCGGATCTTCGTTAGTGCGACCTTTCACCCCACGCTACGAACTTCAATCGGGTTATTAATGACGAGCTCGACGATAGGTTGAGTGGGTGTGGAGGTTAGGGGGGAGGGAAGGGGGCACAAGGTATATATACCGAGCAGCAAGTCGGTAATCACTTTCGTGGCAGACTTTAAGCTTTCAGACACGATCGCCCGTTATCCCGTCAATTTAACCCGTCTCACGACGTGATCCGTCGCGTCTACCCCGGCGAAATCCTTTAACCTTACCCTCCTTTCGCCTGGCGTTCGCGTTTCGTCCGGATCCCTCCTGGGAAAGGATATAAGAAAGGATATTATACCCATCACCACCGGACGATATTTTTATCCCGCGGATTTCGGCACGGTTTTCAATGTGAACGATTGCCGATCAGGAACGGGTTTATTAATTTCCCTCGTCACGGACGGGGACGCCGGGATGATGCGACTTTTCACGCGTCCCCGACGATCGTTCGGCGACAATGCTGTGCACGCGTGCGGTGCGATCGCTGGGAATATTTCGTTCGCGAGAGTGAAACTTTTCTTCTGGAATGAAATATTGTATCGATAATTGCGCGCTTCAATTGTTGTATTTCGTGGTCGTATCATTTGTCCAGTGGCGAATCGTTTTATCGCTGTTAACGCTTGCTCGCACGGCGCACGAAGAATTCTACTTTCCATAAACGGCGCCGAATCATCGCGGACGAAAATTTATCCTGTATTCCGCGAAAACACGTACGTCCACCGTGGTTAAGGACATAATTGTCGGGCGACATTAGGTTGATACCTCCGTTATTTCACGTCACGTGTGCACCGTCGATCGTCAGTGCACGGGGACAAATTGTGCACAATATTAAATGCCTAACGCTCGACGGGGATTCAAAGCGAGCTTAATATTGACGTAGCCGATGATAATGATAAATCTCGCTATTTATTAATCCTCCGGCGAGCTGCATTGATCGCGCGTGTCCATTTGTAATTCTCTGTTATAAATAACCGATTACAAGCTGAATATCGGTTGCGTTGTTGCGCGCACCGTAGACCATCGTCCGGCCGGCGATAAACATTTATAAACTACCGGCCGTATCCAGCAACTATTTAGGCGTTAATCGCATTATCCCTCTGTAACGCAGCGAATCGCGTGGTACACGCGTTTCTTCCTTCAATTAATTAGTCAGAAGTCTGATGGATTGTTGTTACATCGAGTAAATTTCGCTACGGGATAACCGGGGATAAATCTCTGTCACGCCGCGATAGAGAGGCGCGTAATTTATGATCGGGCACGAACTTCGTATTCAAACGGCTATGAAATCGATATAAAAGTAACTGGCGAAACAGAAATATGGGGAAGGCAACAAAAAAAAAGGGGGAACATTTATGGCGCAGGGAACATATGAAAATGTTTGTGATCGAATTAAACGATTCGCCTTTAGTACGCTCTAAAAATAATCCCACGATAATCCACTATAACACGGACGAAAGAGAAAGCTTCCGGTGGACGCAGCGGAAATTCGCTCGCGGTGCCCTTTTTCGGAAACAAAATTTAGCAAAAGAGGTTTAAACATTCGTTTATTTTGTAATGCAAATACTTAATGCGACACGGCGGACGCGCGCGATGTTCCAATGATTGATAAATTTATCGTCGACTTTTTTCCTCTGCAAACCAATCGTCGATAAATATTTAAAGAATTACACGATTTATGGGGTAACCGTTCGACATCTTTGGTGTCGACACGCATAGTGCACCGGTGTACAAAGGAACTCTTCAATATATGTAGTACAAATATTTTTATGCTCGACGTGAACGTTGCACCAGCAATATCAATATTCTTATACAATACAAAACGGTTATTAACATTTCCGCGAACGATCACCAAAACCAACGAGGAAAAACGGAAAAACGGAAAAATTCCAGAGATCTCCCAGGCATTACGGTCCGGGTTTTAAAAGAAGTACCGTAAACCCATCGCCCCGCCGTCCAACCAACGAACCACCTTCAACCATACCCCATAATTACGTGTCTCCCCAAAACTCGATTGCATCCACCGTAACTAAGAAACCGCAGTCGCGAGGGTTGTTCCAGCAGAGGCTCCAAGAACATCCCTCCCTCCAACCCTCTACACTCTGCTCGTTCCTCTCGAAGGGAGCGCAATATCGGGCGAGAGGTCCCCGCGATCCGTCAGGCCGACAGGATACGCGGCGAGCATATTTTCACGGTGATATAGCAACGGGGTAGACGTTAATATCTTTTCACCTGGCAAAAAGGCGGCCCGCTCGAGAAGTTATGGCCAGTTTATCAGCGGCTAATCCAGATTAATCTGCGGCAATTTTTTTTATCGAGCAACGGCATTCCTCTGTCCGCGACTGCATCGTGTTCGCGCGAGTCGTTGGGGCTTAGGCATGAAATTTATGGAGCCGCAATAGACGCGGCCAACCCTATGAGAATATTCGTCTTTCGACCCCTGCGCACTCTGGCTTCCCTCTCTCTCTCTCTCTCTCTCTCTCTCTCTCTCTCTGCGTCTCGCTTTCTCTCTCGTGCACTTTCCACGATCCGGGAAAGGATCCACCCATACTCCGCTGATAATATAATATGCAGGAGGGGCACGTGCACGCGCTCACGAACCAGCGGCCACAAAGATGCGGTGCGCCAATGTGTCAGGTCGGGTCGGCAATAGATCTGCCAGGGCTGTGCAAGTTCGGCGCCGGAATACGGATGAAGATGGCCGGGCGTCGCGACGCGCTAACCGTGGTCCGTTCGGGCCACCTGCGACGAGCTTTTATATTACGGTGCTGGTTCCGCTTTAAAAGCGGCACCGCGGGACGGTGAACGACATGCTGGGTTACGCGGTTACAGGGGGTATCCGAATGGGAGAGGCTTGTTGTTCGTGGTTGATCGCGTTGTGGATAGAACCGGTTCGGTGCATTCGAAGCGAGAGGCGGTAGAATTTTCGAACGAACTTTCCATTTCTACGTTCGTATTCGCTGCCTCCGCCAGCGGAATTGAAGTCTTGTCGATGCCCGTTCGTCGCGAAGTTTTCGACGCGCAGATCGTTCCTTTGGTATTTTTTTATTGCGCTCGATTCATCGTCATTACGAGTTCAAATGCTTTTGGAGGCGAGATTATTGTTGAATTATATGATGCGGGGAATTCTCGTTGCTATTATTACGATTGTCCGGTCGACGTGCTGTATTTTCGTTGGGGGGCTGAATTAATAATTTTTCTGAAGTTTCATACCGAGGAGAATTACATAGAAAGTTAGGAATTCTATGTAAAAACTAATAGCTGATTGTGCTGTACAGTTTTATTGCATTGCATGGAATGAATTCTATTTGGCAAACATTTTAGATTACTCAGTTCGAACGTTAACAATTATTGGGTTATCGAAAAGAAGACCTATCACACTCTCAAACAAGGTAATTCAGTTGATTTTAGGTGTATAATAATACTTTCGAACATTTAGACCGAGGAGAAATATATTGCTTTTTGGAACTCACCACCTCGACCCTCTAATTAGGAGATGCATATCCAGGTATTGTTTACTCACCTGTAATGAATAAGAAAACACATTAATTTTGCAACCCTAGGCAACACATTTAATATGCAAATCTTCCATGCAAATAGAAATATAACTTTAGTAGAATCATCCACTCTCCCTTAAAAACAAACTTAAGTCCCATCCAAAATTGTACACAGCTCAGAGATCTTCGCGATGAGGTCTATTACAATTCATGACTTGGCGAAGCAATTTCAGTTCAAAACGTGAGTTAAAGAAACTATGCCAATACGGCTACGTCAGAAAACAATTCAATCCTCGAAATTCGACGGGAAAGACCATCATCGGTATTAATCGCGGTTACAAAGAAGCATACATTATTTGGTGTAAAAAAAAAACCCCCTGAACCGATTCAGCGCGGATTCACATATATCAAACAGGGGCGCAAAAAGCAATCTCTGATTTAACAGCGTCGCGTCGTTCATCGTTTGTTCCGTACCACGTGATATTCCATATTCCAATTTCCAGCAGGCCCGCGCCAGAAACGTAACCGCGTTCCTCGACCGCCATAAACGAAAATGAGAGCGGCGATCTCGATCGAACTCGAACGAGAGGACGTCACCGCCTGTACGAAAACTACGCGCTACGGCCCATAAAAGAAATTGTGAAAGTGGAGCAAGGAATGCGGATCCCTTGTGCGCAGGTGTTCGTACGAGTCTCCTTGCGAGGCCGTACGGCTCTCGATCATCCTAATTCACGAAAGTGCGACAGAAAAAATGAAAGTCCCGCAAGTCGGTCGTGCGACCGCTTTTAAGCTTCGTAGAAAGCGTGCCCAGAACGCGACCTAGAAACGCGGTCGGACGTAATTCAGGCGAGAAAATTAAGTCGACCTTTCCATTCCCTCTTATTCCCTTCTTCTTCTACTTCTTCCTCTTCTTCTTCGTCGTCTCTTTCGACACGAGAGTATTCTATTCAATATGCGAAACGATTTCTTCTTTCGATACGAGGCTTGCATTCAATAACGCTCATGAATGATAAACTGCCGAAGGCCGGCGTTAATTGCACTCTCGTCTTCTTACAACGGCATCGTGTTCTCACCCCGGCCGTTCGTAACTGACTTTGTTCCCGCGTTCGTACAGATGGAGGAGTTTCGTTTCTCTGCTCGTTACACTTCCCGCGTTTGCGAGCGTTTCGAGATTTATAATGCGAGAGGAAAACACGGGGACAACGTAGTTGCATTGTACTCGTCGCCGTTCAGTATCCCGATACACACTTCGGGAAGAAGAACGAAACCTTTGCGGCCTTTCGCCGATCCCCGTTAATAAACCACGCGCCTCCGAATTCTCATTACCGTAGAGCGAAAAGCTTCGAAGCTATTTACTGTTGCGGACAGCTATTGGAGTCACGCGACTGCGAGTTGCGCTCGAATCGATCGATCGCGATCGCATCGGCCAGTCGCGCTTAATCAAATCAATATCCGATTGGGGATGAAATGAAACTCTGGCCACGGTAACCGCAATGTATTCGCGGCTCTTTCGTGGACTCTTTTACGATAGAAAATATCCAACTAATGGAGTCGCGATAAAGAAGCTCGAATCCCACTCGCATCAGCGAATTTCCCCGGGACGCCGACCGTGCGCCGAACGTAAACTCTGCGAGCTCGTAAAATCGCGAAAGTTAGAAGCTGTTCCTGGTGGCCCAGTATTTTCCAACGACGACTGCGAACTACGGACTTTCCCCGAACTTCCCTCGGATCCGACACCGCTGGACTGTCTAACGAAGGGAAAGCGTCCGGTCGGCGTAAGATACGCGCCGGAAGTCGGACGACTGGTACCAACAACCATCTGACTACCGCTACTTGCGGCCTTTCAATCGTCGCAACGGGGAAACACGTCCCTGTTACGCTGTTCGAGGTTGGTTACGTTCGTCACACTTTATTGCATAAATTACGCGCGACTATTACTCGACGCGAGAAACTTTGTCGATTCATTTCAAGGCTCGTTCTACTTAACCTTTCGCGATTAAGTTTCGTATCGTTTATGGTACACGTCGGGTCTTCTGTTCTGGCTATTTTTAATACTTGAATCATGTAGCACTCTGTTTCTTTTCGACTGTAAATTATTCGAGTCGACTGTGGGCGTGCGTGTCTGTTGCCCCTTCGTCGCGATAATAACATATTTTGTCATCTCAATCGTGTTAATGTAATGGAAGCGATTTGTTCGATGACTTTGTTCGTTTGTTTTTACAGATTGCTGTGAAGATAAGTAGCGTACTTCGGGAGGAAGCAATACTTGGTTCTAGTTCGTTCAGTGAATATTCTACTTAATATTTGATTTGCTCGTACAAAATTACAACGTGACGTGAGATCTAACATATCCGGGGGTTCTAATTTTAATGGGATCTAGAAACTTTGATAGCTGTGTTGTCAAGAGACACCATGGGGGATCTTGCTTTAACTAGAACGGGAGTTACAATGAAGTTAACTAGTTAAACAGGTAATACTTCTGAGATGGATGCCACGGCAAAGTCCGGGTAATATAATCCTTTGTAAAGGAAAGCTTGGACATTTAGGAATTTAATTAGTAAAGTATTTCACAGTTAAAACAGTGTTTGCGAAATAACGCGGCGGTGAAAGTAAACGAAACATTAGATTACAAATTATTCATGGGCCTGTAATAAACAGTAATGTGTTCAATCGAATCTGCGCACAAATTAATCGTTCACCGTTCTTCACGATATCTCAAATTGCTCACAGAATTACCGATTGAGGCTGCGTTCAATCGCATTGCTCGTAGAATTACCGCGAGCACAAATACCTTTCTTTTCCGCTCGTTAAACGCGTCACGCTAAAAGCATTCTGCTCTGTACGATTTTATCAAAATAATCGGTCGAATTAAAATGTTAGCCGGTGCATCGAGTTCCCTATACACGGCGATAGTACACGCAGAGTGCAGAGTGCTCGTCCGCGAACAGAATCGCAGGAAAGAACATGGAAATGTTTCGACCAGCTAAAATGTTCCGCTCGAAAATGACCATAAAACTCATCGAAAATCGCGAACATCCGCATGCGTATAACCGACCGTCGATCAAATTCAGTTGAAAAAACAGCGGCTCTCAATTTGTAGCCATCAACTGCGCGATCGTCTCGCAAAATTGCAGGCTTCTCAACGCTATCAGCTTCGCAGAGGCGTTTGTTACACAACAAGTCGAACAATCCCGGCGTCTGCCGATGAAATTTTCGCGCCGTTCAGTTTGCTCGCACGCAGCCGCCTTTCGGAGCGTCGCGGTTGAACATTTCGAGTGGCCGCGGTTGAAATTTCGAGAGCGTGCTCCAGGGGCGAGGCTCGAACGGGCGCGCATCGTTGCAAGAGTTCCTCGGTCGCGAGTGTTACGCCTGTTCCGCTGGGGGCGAAGCGTGTGCAGGGTTTTCGGGTTTGTCGGGGCTCGAGCGAAAACGGAAGTGCATACATCAACCGACGGGTCGGCGGCGCTCGGCTGCATCGAAACGCCGAATTCCGCGGAGCGGTTCTCGATGCATCAACGATCAAAGAAACCGAGGTCACGACCCTTGCCCTTTTTATACACCGTGGCTCGCGACGATGGCCGTCTGTGTCGTTTGTATCGCGCACTCGTGCGTTTTTCAACGCATCGGTTGCGACACACGAGCTGGCCCGGATACGCTTCTCCCTTGGCGAACCGCTCGAACATGCACGCGCGCGGAACCGCCTAACCGTGCGGCAAGACGTGTTCACTCGCGTTGAACAGTCAATTGCCGGGCGAATCTGTTGTGGTGGATGAGCGTGAAGGAGTTGCCTCGCTATCGTTGCTTCGTTCTTTGAGACGAACACCGGATAAACAGTTCTTAGGCGGAATGAAATTAAACGAAGCGTGCGCGAGGCCAATATAGCGCCGAGCAGATTTTACGTCGGGTTAGGAGTCGACGCTCGAGTGGCGGAAATGTGGGGAACCCGATTGCGACTCTTATAAGGGAGGATGATGTACGATATTAATTAGCGAGGGGGCTAAAAGCGCGACACGTAAGCAGAAGTTGTAGCGCGGCAGGCTTCTGCTTTAGTTGAAGCCCCGCGTTCAATTGAGCGAAACCTCGTGAGATATCAGGAAGTTATTTCTTCAGTTGTTGAAGGTGAGCACAGAGTCACCTGGACGCATTTTCGAAGCATTATCGGAACGCATTTGGCGGATTAAGGTAATTGCTTTTAACTCTGAACCTAATTGTTTCTTATTTATTCTGTTTTTTAGTTCAACAAGAAGCTTCGACTATTTCATTCATGATGTACTTCTTCTCTTTCCCTTGTTTTGTTTAACGATGTCGTTCAGTATACCCTCCTAAACAAGGAACCATAGTTTCGGATGAACTTTCGAACCGTCGACGCCGAAAGCTCATAGAGTTCCTACCTGATCATCCATGTAAGTATTAACAGTCTCGAAAATAGCTTAACTCCCATGATAGAACGTATTTCGTGAGCAGGAAGGCCAATGGCGACACAATGACACGGGATAATCGATTGTACCACGTTGCACGTAGTCATAAAGGAGTTTGGAATTTGCGTAGCTTAATTAAACAGAACTCCCTTGAATATTTAATTTCGCTATTTAAACATGATCGAACTATTACGGTATTCACTCTTTTACATCTTCGTAAACGTCAACTTGCTATGCCAAGATTCTTCACCAAACCAGGCTGCAATACACACGCTTCCTTACAAAAAAAAGTTAATGTCACAATTACTAAAAAAAAGTAGACACCACAAACGACAGGGACAACTCTTACTAATAAAATGCAGAAGTCACTGTTATCTCGCGGGGAATGAAAGAAAAAGACTGGTACTTTTATCAAATATAAGGAACGAACAATTACTCAACTTATTCGGCCCCTCGTTCTTTCTCGCATCGAGAGGAAATACGCTGCGCATTCACCTATCGCTCCGCTGGGTTTCGCGAAACTGTCGCGAGGAGCAAAGCGGTCGGAGTACTTCGGCCAGGCAAAAATATCCCAGCCCGATACAACCCTTCGAGCCTGTAATTTGCTCGCTCTGACCGAGCCATCCAACGGCCGGGCAAATCGAGGACAACCGCCCTCTCTTCTGTCGACGCTTTACCGAATTATTCACGTTCCAACGAACGGGCACACCGGCGAAGGGAGAGCAAATAAGAGACAACAATTTCCGAATTGAATTTTCACCTGACCCATCGTTCAACAATCAATTCAACATCGTTCGCGTACACTGGGAGTACTCGAGTCTATTGGGAGAGTACTCGCGACGAGCGGCATCACGAGAGATCATTGGTGGAAGAAGGAAGCTCGATATCTCATTGGAGTCAACTCAGCGGAACTTGGCTACTTTTCGCTTCGCGCCTTATCCTGACGTATCTTCCGCTTTCTTTTTCTTACCAATTTCGAACCGTTAACTCGCTCTCTACGTTAGACCTCGAGAATTCCTGCCGCCCTTGCAACCTGTCGCCATTTCTAATACCCATTCGCCAGCCGCATTGTTGCCGATTACAGATAGAGGAACTTGAAGAATCGTGGGTTCTTCAATCATGATTTATCGCGAATTTTCTCGTGTCCGGCGACAAATCAGGTGAAATAATCAATCGACGAGAAGACGAACGTTAGACCAAAGACTAATCGTTGGTTTGATTGGATTAGTAAAACAAATTAGAATCATGAATTTGGTCGAAAATATTATTAACAGTTCCAAGAGTTTTGACGATCATTTTCTGAAAGATGACTAGGAGTTCGTTACTTGTTATCTGACAATCAACAATGAAATGTACCATACAATTGTTCGACAGCTGTAAATGTTGTTCCTTCGCCAGTCTAATTTCCGTCTACTTTTCCACCTCTTACAGAAAAACATGGATACGAACCGTGCGAATCCGCGTATACGCCGCGGCGCATACAAAAATCGCAACAACAAGAAAAAAGATACGCGAAGTTGCTTCGCGTAATGCCGTCGGTTAAGAAAGCAGCCCCGTGTGGCCAATCGGGCAGCAAAGTCCAGAAACAGCCCTGCCTGATTTATCGTGGCAAGTTGCCCCGAATAATCAACTTCCCAACGCGCATCCGCGGCGCCGCTCCGCGGGACTTCAAAAAGGATTAATAATTTATGAGTCCAGGAGGTGGTAAGCCTTAAGAGGCTCTGTCACTCGCAGCTGCATACAAAATCGCCGTTGACTCGCGATTCCGAACTTTTTCGCTTCCCCGATCCCGTCCCCGCCCATCGTTCGCGATCCCGTTCCCCGTCCACCCCTAACGGACTTTCCTTCGCCGCCGTGAATCACCGGAAAAGAGGGAAGCTAAGCAAACAGTTCGAGTTTCGTGTCCCGACGCGAACTTCCGCGAAATTCAATTCCGATGCTTCCCTCCAATCGATATTGTCATCCGACATTCACGCGCGCGCGAACACGAACTTTAATGCGGCAGGAGGCGGCCAAAGTGGCTGATCATCGTCCCGGCTGCCCTCGTGGAAGCGGCTGAAAGCGACGGTCGGGCGGTGTTCGTTCCTCCGGGCCGGCAAGTTTCGCAGCCGCCGCCACATAAATTAACAAGAAGCTTTCGTCGAATCAAAGAAACTTTCCCGATTCTCCTTGAGACGGGGGACGCGCGGACGGAAGTACCGACAATGCGTCGCAACGTGTCCCGAATTGCTTTGCAGCGGGGCTTTCTACTCCGTGACAGCCGAGAGGGACACCACGTGGCGGAGTCCTTCGTGGATGGGACGACCGCAAAGGACTTAAAGTTTAATCGTCCTGGACGCGTACGTGTCGTACACTGGCGCGGGCGAAGTCGACGCGACATCTGCTTCGCGTGCAACGGGAAACGTGAAGTTTGGCGAAAAAGAGGATACAGGAGGGGTGGAGACACGTCGGCGGATGTGCAGGGACATGGAAGTAGATTCTTGGTGATATTATGGAGAGGCATGATCCGGAACGCAACGCCACCGACGAGATATATGTGAACGGACGAATCACCTTATGGACTTCCGTGGCCCACAAGGTCAGAAGTTCCAAAAGTCCGGTAGACACGACCACGGGGTCGTGGGATCAGCGAAAGATCGGACTTCCGCAGTTTCTGACTAACTTTTAGCCGAACCGACGATCCTAGGGTTGCGCCTTCTGCACTTCTGCGTTTGCACGACACATATACGAAATAGTAGCGTTCGAATCGTTAGCAATTGCAGAGATAACAATTTAATCGCGCGACGAAGTCGCAAACGGAATGAAAGAAAATTGGCGAGTTCCGTTTATTTACGACCGCCCATAAAATATTAAAATTTCCCGTACTCTCTTCAGAGAACGCCCGGTATGCTGCGGTAAAAGATGAAACGGTGGGATGGACTAGAAGAGAGGGAAACAAGATACCTTGGTCCTCCAGCAGGTGACGACTGAATCTTTTACCAGCGTACCGTTCCGCTCTGTCGCGTACTCGATTCATTCAAGAGGAAAGCTGAAGCAGATCGCGAAGCTTCTTTTCGGCTAAACGTTTTTTAATCAAGTGACGATCATACGGATCTGGGTACGTTTCGTACGAACACATACATGCTCCCGTGGTTTCTGCCTTTTAAAACGCACCTCTTTTTAAAAGATTAAGAGAATAAGGGAACGGGAGCGAAATTGTTATAACTCTCTCGACGAGATAACAGCACGACAGAGATATCGCAATCCCGCAAAGGTGGAAAGCGAAGTGTGTCGGGCGGGGGACATAAATTTTGCGGCGGTAACCTGGCGTAATATCTGCACGGATGATCGCATCAATTATGGCAAGTCAATTGGGCGGTTAAGTCGCGCCTATCGTTGTATAAATTCACTGGGCGAAGCGCGGTTTAATTAAACGGAAACTGGTAGAGAGCGTGGCGTGCAATAATGAACCGAAGGTACAAATAGCTTGGAAAACCGTTTGGCAAAATTATGGCGATTACGTGTCCAAACGCAGTGTCGTAACCCTCGTTACGAATACCAATTTTTTCCTGGAATGCGCAGGGAAGGTAATTCGAATACGTAATGCAACGATGATCGCGGCTGCGACTGTTTTCGTCCGATGCACTACGCGTGAGTGAAAATAAAGCCGAGCGTCTCTTTACCGGATTGCGCGAAGACAATTATAATTGGCTCTGCGTAGTTTCGTGTTTCTAAAACAGTGGTCTGCCATTGTTACGCTTTTATTCTTGCTGCACAGTGTTATTATTATTACACTTGTTATACCTATATAAATATTCGTTAACACAGCTCGCAATTATGCTCTCCTTCGTGTCCATTATCTAATACGATAATCACGGGAACAAAAAGCAGGTACCTAATTGCTGGAACAGTAGGAAATGCTATTAAATCGCGTACATTAGTCGTATTCTTCACGCCCGATATAAACGAACTTTCAGACCCTCAATGAACAACCCTATCGCGCATCTCGTCCAATCGCGCCGCGTCCCGTCCCAAGACTACGGGCGAAACAGAATTCCGATCGTTCACCGCCGATTCGCGATCCCCGGTCGTAATTCCTCGAAACCAATTTCCTCAAACGCACGGCTCGCCTCTGGAACATTTTGCCGCGACGTCCATAACGTCGAAGACGCTTCCAAGTGGTCAGTCGATCCCAGCAGGGACACTCGATGCAAGATCCGAGTGAAATGCGCGATTTACGAGGACGCGGGCCGCGGGCACGTTCCCGTTTAGAGTATAGGGGAAACGTTTCTCGAGAGCTGCTGGCCAGAGGACGGTTCGCGTAACCGCCATCCACGCGACTGGAAATGTCTTTCGGTTCGGCAGGCGGAAAAGAACGGGTCGGATGATGAGGTCACGTTGCGCCCTCCCGGACTACACTTCATCCCGAATGCCGAGGCGTCCCGCAGCCGCGACCGAAACAGTTGCGAAACTCGTTGCATTTTTTCACCTCCGTCACATTCGACGCCTACGCGCGCGACACGGTGCGCCGAACTTTTTATTTCTACGCGAACACGTCACGATGAATCAAGTTTTCGATAGACGCAGGTCGGAACGGTCCTCGCCGGTACGAGCGAGCGGAACGAAACGTTTCACGCCAGCGGAACGATCGATAAAGCTAACGAATTTATTTCTCCGCGTCGTATTTTTTGCCATACCGGGACACGGCTGGAAATTCGAAAGGTCGTAAAGATGATTCCGCGCTCGACCGCCGAATAATAAAACTTTATTTTCCCCGCCGAATCAGACGCGGTGGGCCCTTTTTTTCTCCCCCCCCCCCCGCGACACTCTGTACTTCCGGGAACGATTTGACCGTCCTGGCTTTATGCATTTGTCTGGGAAGAGAAAAAGAAAAACAACGGGCCTCCGTTTACGAGGCACCGTTTACGCGAGCGATATGTACCGACGACGAAAAATGGATTTCCCGTGGAACGATCGCACGCGCGTAACTTCGACGTTCGGTTTCTACACTTCACGCGGTACATCGAGCGGACACCGTAATAAATCCGCGCGCAGATGCGCGTACTGTATCCAGTCGGCTGTACATCGTTTTGTCTACTGAAAGTATGTACGATTCGAAGGAAGAGTAGTCACTTCCGGTCGCGCTGCCTGGCGATGTGCGAATCTTCTCCTCCCGCAAACTATACACGGGAACAATTGCAATTCGCCCCGTTTCTTGCCGCGTGTCCGCGCGCGTATCACACTTATCTTAACGCCTTTATTTATCGCCACGCCGCGAGCAACTGCCCCGTGGATTAACAATGAAACGCAATCACGAAATTCCGTTGCCGTTCGACCGGCGGATTCGCTCCAACGCGGCGGGATCATCCCGGATGCGACACCGTAGGCGAACAAACCATTAATCGTATCAGCCTGTCTACCCGTGGCGCGAAGTGTCGCGTTAAGGCGAATAAATTAGCGTCTGAAGGCGTCGAGACGACCCGCCCCGAAGCCGGCACACGCTCGCCCGGTGTCAAGGGTTTCGCGGACGGACGAAACCGTGGACCGGAGGGCGTAAATTGGAGACGGGAGAGACACCGTGGATGGAAATATGTCTCGCCTCAAGAACGTCGGGGACTTGTTGAATGGCGGATGCTTCGTTCCGCGGTGAACAATGCGGCTTAATTGAAGAACGTGTGCGGCCCGACGCGTGCACGTACGGGCTTCCCGACGCTCGTTTCCCCACCGCGGGGGACGTTTCGACAACGACGCTCGAAATTTATGCGATCCCGACAGTGCGATATGCACGCAACGCCTGATTTGCGGGACACGTTCGAAACTCTGTCGGGGCAAAGTCGCGACGTGCGCTTCCGATGATCCACACTTTGCGGAAAATCGCCGGGTAGAACGACGCACGCATAGGCGCGCGTACAGGTGCACGCCGCGTCGTTTGTTGCGTAGCGTCACGTGGAGCTTTACGGTGCGGCTGTTTTAAAGGCAACGGATCAACTTGAACGTGTACGTTGTACGGTGGAAAAGGTGGCGGCGAAATGTCGGGAAATAAAAAGCGTGGAGTATGCAGATAAGAAGGGCAACAATTTATGGCGCGTTGCTGTTACGACGGTGGGTGTACTTGTGTTGCACATTTTTATTTTGCTTTGCGTTCAAACGCGATATACGCGATACTATTTAATACGCTGGAATTTTCAAGTTCATGGTTACAATGGTGGCAGTAGTTTAAATGATATTTAATCTCCGTTAATGGCACGGCGTTCGAGCGAATTGTTGCTTCTCGCGTTGCCCCGATCTGTCAGGTATAAGGTATAAATTACACCGTAATAAAATCAGTCATACGGTACCGATTCTCCGTTACCCGAGAGAAAAAGAAGAAAAATCAGAAGCATTCGCTTTACAACGCAGACATAATAACGGCGGGGTTTATGAGGCGTAGGGATCTTCCGGCGGAAGGAGGATACGCGAGTTCGATTCGCATTCGATCGATGTCTGATAGGCCAACAACGATGAAGCTGTTATGCTAATGGTGGAGTTCGATCGATACACGGAACAGCCAACGCTAAACGGGAGCAGCCAACCGCGTTGCGAACAGGTTTATTACGTGTATAATTAATTAATCAACTTATGCTGCGTAAGTATTATAGGTGTACGTTAATTAATGGATCCGCGTAATATATCAGGCACGTGACATTCCTTGGACAGGCTATAACTTACTAATTCATTCCAATTTAAAAACCTGAAGAACTAATTATATCGCGATGATGGAAATTAATAAAATTCATTGTCATTGGTTAAAGTTTTCCTTTTAGAAACACGTAAACTTCCTCAATTTGTTTTATCGCTATCATTAAACTGTCGTTACATAAATAATACATGTACCTACTTTAAACGTACCTATTCACGAAATGATCACGGTAGCTATATAAAAGAAAAGAGAGAATTCACGCACAAGCAAGGATTGCTTCGAAGATCACGTTGATCAGCTATTCGTCGCTGATCTCAATTAACAACGCGACCCCTTAAAGTCCCGAAGCCCTCCTTTTTATTACGCTGTACGCACAAGAAAATTTATGCTGCCACAAAGTAACGATCATTTATACAATAAATTACCGCCGCACACGAAATTTCATTTTCTTCGTCGGCATCAAAGAAAGTCGTTAAAACACTGTCGACCGGGTACAGTTCAGCTGCCACACGAGCAGTAAGCAGAGCTGTTATCGGCCAGCTAATTTTACGTTTTATACGCTTTTCATTAAGGGCAGTTGCGTATGCGAGCCTGGCATGACACACTTGAAACACAGCCCCTCGAACGACCTCCTTTCATTCTTCAACCGTGGACCACCGAGGTCCCGGCAACCCTTCCGGGCGAATTTTCCCACGAGGGAAAAGCATTAACTATCATGCCGACTATACCGTCCAACGATCTCTCACCCCGGCCTTTTCTCCTTTCTCCTTCTTTTTCCCTGTCCTACCGCCGGTCCGTCTCGTCGACTTCTTCTTTTCGCCGGTTTCTTCGTCCAGCTTTTTCATTACCCGGTATAGAAAGCGAGAGACTAGAGCCGGTACTAATTAAACCCTGTACCGTAGCGCAAGGAAACGGGCTAACGTCCCGCAATTTTTCTACCGGCCGCGCGCGTTTCGTGAGCCTTGTTTCTTAATTAAAAATACGGCTCGCCCGAGGTCGTTCGATTGCGCCTTGAAATCGACGTTCCCCGTCAGCTAGGCTAACGAAGCTCGAATACTTCAGGCTGATTGCGAGCATCGAATCACCCTTGGATAGGGGCAAATAAGAGGTTTAAAGGCTCCCTTTGATACCCTGACCGAAACGTCTTTGTAGGCGCCCCGATGGACTGCCCCCTTTACGCTTTGAGATAGCTGGATGTCGTAGTCGTCGATGTAACAACATTTCACCATCGCGGAACTGGAGTGTTCGTGAATAAGCGAATGAACAGAAATGTCACGGGTATCCGTTGATCCGTTAATTTGAAAAATCGTTGAATCGGCAACAACAGGATAGCGATTCTATAAAGTACGATTGTAAATAAGTGTCGAACGAGAAATAAAACATATGTGTGTACCGCGGCGCTCGTAAATGAACGATAATCACGAGGAATACGAAGAATCCAAATGCAAGGAAGTCGTAAACAAAGAACAGATTACTTCCCGCAGATACAGGAAAGTATTCACTAGCGCCGCGCAATCGCAATTAAAGATTTCCATACGTATTCCAGTGCAAACTGTACCGAAACTCGTGTCCACTCCACTCGTACAGACACACAACTCGATGCACCTTCGCAAAGTTTCCGACAAGCCCACGTGGCCGCGCAGCTCGTCGCTGGGCCAAGTTTCCGAAACATTCTCGAAAAGTCGACGGTCAAGGGTAAAGGGTGAAACGGCGGATGCGGCGACGACCCTCATAATCGGGCGCTAAGCCGGCTCACAAGTTGTCAGTTTATCTCGCTCCGCCGAATGAATAATACAGAGGCCAGAAATGTAATTGGACGAGCCTGTGCAAAGGCAGAGAGGCGGAAAGTAGAGATGGACACGCAAAGGAAACAAGCCGCGGACGGTAAAAATACGAACGGGCCGAGGAGTCGGGCGGGGGCCAGAATGTATGGCTCCTAATTATTTCGCGAGCATTCACTCTTCTCTCCCTCCCGCACCCTCCCCCTCTTCTTGTTCCGCCCGTTGATATAGTAGCATCAACGTTAGAAAAGAACGGAGGGGCGATGGGAAACGTGGAGCGAGGCCGTGGCAAACGAGGCACGTGTAACCGGAGGAGAGCCTACGGACGCGGAAGGATATTTCCGCGTGCAAGAACGGTGTTACGGAGAAAAACGTGGCGAACGGGCAGCGTGGTTATGGAGGGGGTGAAATACTGGAGCAGTTTTACGGGACCCTGTAGCCTGGGACGCAAGTGGCCCCCGGTCTGGCCTCTGTTTATGGGGGCAGCTCGCGGAGTTTGCACTTCGTATCGAGGCAACGGCCAGTATTTTTCGACGCCGTTAATAACGGAAGAAGTACCCGCACGGCGTCGAAGTTCACTGGCTGAATGCTACAGCGGACGTTTATAATCTCGTCGGGGGGAACATCGCGATGGAACAGAATCGAGCATCGAGATCCGAAAATTTCGCGTTGCGTTCCGACGAAGTTCGTCCGATTAGTTTCGCGCTGCGCGACGGTTTTCGCGGAGTGACGATTTTTCTTCGGTGTATCCTTCGAAATACAAAGATTCGAGTTAAACGCGAGTTTAATACGTGTCACATCTTTTGACGTTCGTTTCTTTCCTGATAATCGATCTCGGTGCGACAGTTCTTTGACCTGTTCAGAACGCAGCGGGGGGTGGTAGCACATATGCAAATTTATCTCGGGAATGATTTCACCTTTCGTCCGCGAAGTTACCGGCCCTAGAAAACTACTGTTCGAGCGATGTCCATCAAACTAATTTCAACAATGATGAAACATTCGAAACCCTCGCGTGCTCGATTCGCGTAACGACTGGCCCTTCATTTTTAGTTTCCAGGCCGTCGTAGCCGTTCAATTAAATCTCCCTTCGAACCGGCAATTTTCGTGGCGAAAATAGTAAACCCGAGTTCACAATCCCTCCGTGTGATTTAATCATTTTCGTCGCGGAGATACCGCCGGCAGACGAAAAGAAAGTAAGAAAATTGCTTCCGAATCTTTTCCCAACCGCTTGCTCGCTAACGACTAATTTGGCAAGAAGAATCCCTGAAGGTGCCCGAATGTCATGCGGAAATGCTCCACGAGACGAGCAGAGGAGGAACAGCATTATTCCACTCGTTTAAGACTGGATATAATGCGGGACGGCGCGAAATCCGATTTTGTCGAAAGGAGAGACGAGGATCGTCCGGGCAAGCTCGCGCGCGCGCTGCGCCGTCGACAAAGGATTCCATCGGTGGCAGCGGCGGAGGTTGAATGAATATTCCAAATTACGTTTAATGTAACGCTCACCGCAAGGCGAATACGTACAGTTCACACTAATGGAAACGTATCGCGATATCACATCTGCACTTTCGGCTACAAATTGGCCCTTTAAGCCAATACCGCCCTATTACCCTCTGAGTAACGGTAACCGTGATTATTCCTCGACAATTAGAAACTATAACGTGCCTTATCGCCGCAGAACCTCTACGAATTCGCCGCCGGTGGAGCGGCTTTACGGCCCCGCGAAATACAAAACAGCTTGGCGGAGCCGGATTATCGTGTTAAATAAATTTCCCCTCCGCTCGTTGCGGACGCACGTGTTTGTATACGCGATGGCGAAATCGTTTCCGTTCGCGAACTTCGGTGCGCGTAACGCGAGCGAACAAACGGCTTCTCTGGACGGTCGCGAAAAATATTCACTCGCAACTCGATCGAAGGGATGGGATACTCGACTGTGTATAAACGATACGGATGTGCACAGGGTATGTAAACCGAAGTCAGACATGCCCGGCGAAAGTTCGAATGGAGAATTACGTGAATACGTTTCACAGCGTGGTAATTGTCTTGTCATGCTCAGATCCGGGTCCTCGGGGCGGAGTACATGCCGTAAAGTACACAGTACCGTCTCGTAGAATATTCTGACGATCGTACTTACTGATGGCCCGCGCTTTACTACGTACTCCATTATGTTGATAGAAGGACAATTAGCCCCTTGTATGACGTTGACATCGTAAGCACGGGGGTAATTAATTGCAGGGCGACTGCCGGCGACAAGCTGACCGATCATCAAAAATAAAGTCCGGGCACACACTTCACATATATGTGTATATACCATGCAAAGTGTTGCACGTTGACGTAATTATTCGGGCGTAGCTAAAGTGGAAACGGGCTGTTTCGTTGAACCATTCAATAAATTGATTAATCAATCTTCGCAGGTAGTTCACCTACCCAAAGTATTCGCCACTGCGTAGGTAATGAATACTGCAAACTTAAAGGAAGACACGTCGTTCAAGATAAGCAATGCAATGTGTTTCGATAAAGAACCCGTTTGCACGGGTTTTCAACAATGTATCGGCACGTTACTCCCGGTCGTCGTTAGACTTCGGTGAAGAGGTCGTACACCGGGAGATAACGCGGTGCGCGCGGCCTAATATTAATACATACACAACGCGGCTAGTCCACGTCACCGAGGACGAAAGCTCGCCAAGAACGATAACGTTATCGCGGCCTTGCCTCCTCGTTATCGGCCCTTCGACCGGCCACCGGTGCATTCACGGAATGAACCTTCAAGGTAATCGTCCGGGCGGCTCGTGGCCTGCACGCTAAACAGCTCACGCGCGTTCGCCGCCCTTCGAACACGCTGTTGCTTCGGCTACGTTGCGGTTAGAACAAACACGGGGAAAATTATGGGTCTGCGTCGACCAACTTGCCGGCGCGCGTATGATTGATCCCGTGAATGGCAACGGGGTTACGTGCATAGGTTCCCGAATACGGCCGCGGGCAGAAGGTAACCGGGATACTTTTCACGGTGCACGTCCACAGAACGACGAAGGTTCAGTGGAACGATCCGTACTGAGACTACTTTTCTACGTTTGATTTTCGCGTTGCGGTTTGACGGAAGACGGATGGATTGGATCGCGAAGGCGTGTCGGTATAATTGACGCGCCGCGTCCTGTCGTTCTAATCGTTATGTCGAACACTATCGATCCTCGTCTCGTTGAAAGCGGGTAGGAAAATCGATAGACGTATTACGAGAACGTTTATTATGTTGCCTGCCTTTAGTTTCATCGCCTCGAAGGTTTCAACGTAATGCGCAACGAAATCAATGCTGCGGAAGTAACAGTCCATTATCCGGGAATCGCGTTATTCTCTTTACGAAGGACGATAAGAAGACGTTATCTTTCCGCGCCGTTTTCAAAGAATTTTTTATGCGGTTCGATTTATGGGGGGAAAGATAAATCTCTTTCCGCTGCGATTGATGGTTCAGTTTTTACATCAAATTAGAGCGTAATTTCGTGACGCTCGCAAGGTTCGTTTTATTAGTTGAAGCGCCCCGCTGTTGCAAAACGTTGAGCCGGAACGGTAGCCTTGCAAGCTCGAAAGTGTATCCGCCAGTGAATTGACTTTCCTTGGCATAAATCACGCAGAAATAACAGCGCTTCCGCGACGTACCAGTCCTTGATCGCGATATCGATTCTCGCCGGATTTGCAAACAGTTTGCCGGTTCGTTTTGTCCATCGAGTAGCGTGTAAAAATTAACAACCTCAATATTTAACCACTTTCGATAAAAGCTGTTTGTCTCGGACAGATTTCGCTCAAGTTATACTCGTTTTGCTACCACTTCAGTTAGCATCGATATTGCTTTCCTTTTCGGAGTCAATTTTCCCAACAGATACTCCAAAAATCACCCCAACGATTGCGCGGTTGAGAAACGGTTGCAGAATGTTGATATAATTTACGCGACACTGTCGTAATTGTTCCATCAATCGTCTTACAGATCGAACTTAACCGGACTTGCAGAAAATTATAATTTTGCATCGCGTACAATTCCTGGGTTACAGCGTCTACGCGAATCCGGTTCCGTTGTATCGCCGAAAACGTGCCGCTCGAAATGATTGAAGGGAAAGCGTGGAAACATAGGCCGCAGCTCCTAAAAATTTCACGCGGCACCTCGAATCGAACTCATCGACAGTCACCCAAAAGTGACGACGCGTCACGGAAACTGGGATACGGTCAATAATCGATTCGCGTCTGACAATCTAATTTCGCCGCGGCTCGCAACCGGCATCAACCGGAATCCACAGTCTGTCCGACTGTCTGCTTCGCCTGTTTCGTGTACCTGCGGCACCTGCGTATTTTACACGAACGATTGTTACTCGTCGAGCGTGCACTTGAGAGACAGCTCAGCCGCAGAGAACAGACGTATCCCGCATTAATTTGGCCGCCGCCGCCGCATCCTCTGTTACATATCTCGTGTGTTTAACTAAAACGCGCACCGGCACGCCGCTTCCGGAAACTTCGACTTTCCCGGAAGGATAGAGAGCCGAGGCCCGGTGCCAGTCGCAATTATTAGCGTCGGCCGCGAAATAGAAACGGCCGCGGGCGTAGAATGGAATTCATAATTTAAGTAAACTGTTTGAATTAACAATTGCCCGGCCGGTGTCTGGTCCGTGGCGAGGCGTCGCGACGCGTTTACATTAAGCGTGGAACGCGGCGAGCGTTGCGCCAACACCCGCGAATTATTATTTATGAAACTTTTGGGCGGCGAGTGACGTCGACGAATCGGACGGAGCGGAGTTCTTAAACTCGTCGCTCTTCGTTCCCTTAGAAGCGACGGCACAGTTGGTTGATCGTGCGAGTTATTTGGGCGAGAAGTTCTATTTAATTTATTTCGAGACCGACCAGCGTAAGTCCAGCGCCGGCTTGAGGTTAATTGAATCCGTTGGAATTATATTACTTGATGCCGACTCGAATTTAGTGAAACTCGACACTTGTCTTCGCGCAATTACAATTCGGTGCTCCCGTAAAATCCGACCTAACAACTTTCATTACGCGAACCATTATTCTGTTCATTTGTTATGTCCATTACACCTGTAATAATCCGAGGAGCGTTACAGGGGCCGCGGTTGCGCGGAGTCGCGACGCGATAGGGCAGCTGTGGAATTATTATCAGAACGGAGCCCTTGCGATAGTAATGAAAAAGGAGCGCAGGAAGAGCTGGAACCGCGAGAATACTCAACAGCTGTTGAGTTCTCGTCACGCCTCGGTACGTTTATCTTTCAGCTGTTTAAACCGACATCGGTGTTTTCATAGTATATTTAATGAACACTCGAAGCTAGATTGACGGGACGACAAAGAACGCTCAGTTTTTGCGGAAAGTTGAAGCGTGGTTCGCTGGAAACTTTTGTGATTACAGCCACCTGCTGGGCAAATAGGTCATGAGACGTGTGCAGGGGCTCGCTTGTGCACAATATCAATTACACCGTGAAATAGAAATCGCAGGGCGAGGGAAAGGTGACTTTTATTCTCGACTATCGATTCCTATGACTCGGCTCGTTCCACGACGAAAACTGTTCCCTTCTACGAGAAGGCGAGAACAGCGAAACGCTAGACGTATTCCCAGTCCTGATAATATGATACACGATTTCATAATGTTGATCCGCTCCGCTTATGTTTGCGATATATTGTCTGCGTAACCCATGGAAAAATAATTGTTATCGGTCGAGACTATAGACGTTAACTCGCTGCTCGCTTACCGATAACGTTATCGTACACGCGGTACAAATTGTTTGCAAATGAAATTCCATGACTCGAGTGCGGCCTTAAAGCGGTGCGCGATCGTACTCGTTCGCAATGCATCGTTGCGTATCGAACATTGTATTTCATATATCTTAGACTCTTATAGATGAAACGATCCCGTCGCTGGGACGTGTCTTTCGGCTCAACGAACAGCTCTTCCGCAAACCGTAACGGAACCAACGCGAACCATTCGAAAGGTGCATTCAACGCAGACGTCGAACAACGAAAACTCATATTCGTTCTCGCGGAAAATGCCGCGAACGCTTTGCTCGAAATCCCGGAAACTCTTAGTCCTAAGACCGGCCGCCATTGGCGAGCATCCCTTCGGCAATTATTCGAGGCACGCTTCGTTAATTTTCTATCGCCGCGACCCTCGTTATACTCGTCGCCGAACAAGCGACGCCCCTAACAACCGGCCAACTCGATCAGCCCGTCGGTCCGCGCTACGCAAAATTGATACGACCCATTTCCAAGCGTTGTTCAACCTTCATCGATCACCGCTGAATTTCTATGATTCACGGCTCGCCAATTACAAGAGCAAGTTGTCCCCGATAGAACGGAGATCGGGCCAGCTGCGCTCTATTCACCGTTCGTCTATCCGCGACAGAATCGGATCCGGTTTGTCTAATCGTGGCCGATAACCGGGCACGATAAAATCGGCTAATGCGCGTTGTGTAACGGAATAAGCTTCGGATCCCCCGTTAATATCCGCCCCGATTACCCTCGTTACGCGCTGTCCCGTCGCTACACATTTTCACTTGGTGGACACGTTTAAACCCCTGCCCCGGTCACGTGTCCGCGGAACGCAAGCAAATAATCGGCTACGTATGTACATCTGCGAGGCTGGGGCAGCTTTCGATCGAGTTGCGGGATCGTGTGGCGCGGTTAGAGTGCGGGTAAATGATGCGTTCGACGGATGATTGGTTGGAGAAATATTGTGAAAGCGGTTAACTGACTGGCCCGGGACGATTAGTTCTCGGCGAATTAGAATGCGTTGGGTGCAGGATGGACGAAGTAGACCGTTTTGGTCGGGGAAACGATGACGACGAAGAAAACTAGTTTGGGCCTGTTGTTCCTCACGATTCTGCTGAACGAATTAATAGATCGTTTCCGTTCTAAAAGGAACGAAAATCTGGAAGCGTTCGGGATTTTGTTCCTCGTGGAAGATTTGAATCGCGTGTACAGGGCAGCAGAAAAGTGTGAATGTTCAATTTCGATGACAGTTACGCGCAATTTAAATTCTACTTTAACATTGCTGACAGAGACCCTTCGAGTTGAAGTTTGAATGTACTTATTTCCTGTATTTCATTGAAGTCTTGAGAGAATTGTTCTTCTGAAGCAAAATTTACTGTTAGTTTAGCAACGGTGCCAAAAATTTGATACTGCAAGATCCTCGCCAATGATCGACGGTTCTCCAAGCTACGACACGCAGAAAAGTGTAGACGACCGCAATGCATTCGCAGGCTAAACATATATTCTGCATCACACGTGAACTCTATACATGTATGCGCATATATGCCTGCGAATTATCCTTCGAGTACATTAGAAACTGCAGGTTCTCCGCGTCGAACAGAACGATAGAAAGTGAAAGCAAAGCCGATCGAGCCGGCAAGCCCTCCCGTGGTCTACGTTGCAGATTGCACTGTGCAGACTCGCCGAAGATGTAATCACGTCGCGACGAACAAAACGAGAAGATAAGGTCCATCGCGTCCGTTGCAATCTCGACTAGGAAGCGGGCAACTCCCGGTCATTCCTGGACGTCCGGTCCCGCCGCGTTCTACGTCCCCCGTTTTCGCTGTACTCGAAATCGGAGCGGAGTGTGGTCGCTGTGTAAAATCTGGCAGTATTCGATGCGTCAGCACGGGGTCGCAGCAAATGCCGCGGCGAATGCGATTAAATAAGCTGGACACAATTATGCATTTCGGTGCACAAGTGGATTGACGCAGTTCGGGACCGGGCATCGTCGTGTACCCTTTTCGGCGTATGTGCTTCCTTCGTGGTGCAGCGTTCGTCGTGGGATTGGGGAAAATGGCTGGACGTCCAGATTCGGTAATTTCGAAGCGAAATTTACGAAGCTGTGGTGTCTGTTCGTGAGAAATGGAAAGTCCATTTTTTGTTGTTGTTTTTTAATGGTCACAAATAAAAAGTTTACACTAATTTAATCACGAATTATGCGATATCTCGTTTAAGAAAAAGATGGACTCACACCACTTTCAAAATAAACGGTCCAAATATTAACAGGGATGTGGCTTTGGACAGCGTTTTTATTTTTCTATTTTCGCAAAGAGCCTCAAGATTGATTTCACGAATTCAATGAATTAATTAGAATTCTATTTTTTCTTATTTTTATAATGGCCCTCGTACAGTTTTCGTATATTTGAAATATTCACTGGCAATTCATAGTATCTCGTATATTACACACATATCCATTAACCGAGGAACTAACATTAAAAAAATTAGTTGCTACTTATATCTATTGCACGCACTATAATATAATTAACCAAACAATGCAAGATAGCGAAACTTTCTCTAAACGTAACAGTAACTCATTTCAAGTTTCGCTCATTAAAACAGTTCCTAGTCATTATGAGCGTATCTTTAACACCGGCGAAGATATCACAGACTTACGGTTCAACGTATTCCCGTTTCGCCCCGTAAACGACTTTTATCCACGCCCGAACACCGTTTCGTCGAAGCCAATCAATGAATCGTTAAGCGTTGCAATCAACGTTGACCGAATCGTATCAGGATCGTCGTTGTCGCGGTCTGAAACGCGACTTTCGCGTCCTTCGCGTCCTTCAATATGGTCTTCGTCAGCATCGCGGCGAGCAACCGTCGGCCATTTAACAACAGCCTTCTGAAGCTGGAACGTCGGCAAACCGTCTGCTGGTCGGTTGAACAGCACTCGAGCAATCCAGCAGGCCGCCATGTATTCCGTGCTTTTTCCCTCAACGACCAATGCGCCGCGTGTCTCCCTTTATTTCCACAGCCGACGACGACATTCACGGATTCCGTTCGCCGCGCGTCGATTCAGAACGCCTTCGGAAGAGTGCATATATCGTTGGATGCGAGTCGCGCGTCGCGAGATATACGCGACGAGCGTGAAAGGGTGGACGAGATAAACGACCGGCAGGCGCGAACGTGTCAAGGCGAAAGGGTAGAACAGCCCGGTGGTTGCGGAGTGCATTAAAGCGTCGTCACAGAGTGGAATATTCTGCGGGACAAAAACCGACTCGACCGAAGATTTGCTTTGGAAATGGCGGACTTTCCCGTGAAAGTTCGTAGCCGTAACGAGAACTCGAATCGCGAACGAAGGAATTGCAGGGGGCGGTGGCGGACAGGGAGCGCGACATCTGAACGCGGCGTGATAAACAGCTGTTCGAGGTGAATGGCAGCGAGAGAGGTGTTGAGAGAAAAGGGGCGAGATTTTATTGAATGGCCGAGAGAAAAAGGGGGTGGTGGGAAATGGGATGAGTGGCAATCGATGGGGGACGAAAGTGTCGGGATTTGCTTTAGTCATCGCGATAGGGCGTAGTTTGCTTGCTTACTTTTTTTGTAGTACCGAGCAGAAACGGAGGAATTGTGATTTCTTTTTGATGAGGACGCAGGAAAACCTGGCGAAGAACCACGCTGCGTGCACCTTGCTTTTTACCCGAAGCACTTTTTGCTGCAGGGACGCGATGGATATCTTTTAGAATCGTTAGATATGCGGGGAGACAGGTAAAAACGATTCGGAGAAATTGTAAAGGCAAGAGGACTTGATTCGTGATACCTGTGACACGGGAAGCTGAGAAATTGTAAGCTATAATGTTATTTTCAATTGAAATTTTATTTTAATATTGATTGTGGTAACACGAAATACTTTTGTTTACCATTCCAGGATGTAGCAAAGTTATTACCGAATTTATATTCTTCCTTGCTTACGCTACGCGCAATATATCTGTGCAACGAATATCACTGTAATGCCTAGACATTTTAATAGCTGTGCTTGGCTGTTAAAACTTCAATCCATTCCCAATTAACTCCCGCAGAACTACGAAATACTACGGAATAAAGGTATTTGTCGCTAGAGGTTTGAAAAGCTGAAGTTTAATCACTGACCATGTCAAAACGCTTCGTTGGTGGGGGGGGGGGGGGGCAATTTCGCTTAGCGAACGTTGCTTCCAAAAAGGAAGTTTAATCGCCATGCGTAATTACGGAATTAACAAGGCAGAAAATAGCTTGCACGATTTTACAGCTGCACATATGCGCTACATGGCTAGAAAGCAGCACTGACAAGCGATGTTTTATGACAACGATATTTAAATATTACGATTCGACCAGCTGTCACTTTTATGATTATTGGCGATTGATAAGATTGTTTCTTATGAATCGTGTGGTTTGGATATGTCTATCGAAATTCATTTTGTGTTTAATAGTAAAATTGTCCGTGATGCATCACGAATACTATCCGAAATAAATTAATCAATCAATCAATCGATCGACGAAGAAAAAAGAATGCAGTGCGAATGATTCGATCGACGTCAAATAATTGGCATCAAACAAATACTGAACATTCAAGATACTTATTTAATTCTCCGAAATGTGAGATTGATAGCCATAGCGTACTATATCTCGTTTCTATTGTAATATTTTGTTTCGTCGCCAATTGTTAGTCACGATGCTTCTAGTATTGCCAAGTATAGTGGGCCAAACAAGTTTTCATACAGTGCATCAGTTTCACTTGCAACTTCATTAGTTTGGTGTCACCAATATATTGGTTTTAAGACAATTATGTACTCCGAAAACAATACACATGCATATGAAACGCATCTATTATACTTTAAAATAATTTTTGGCTTTCAACTTTTTTCGCCCACTGTGTGTATACAGAACCGCTTTATATACTTTTCCACTCAATTCCTTTCTTTCTGGTTAATGGTCGAGCCGTTGTTTACGCGTGGAAATAAGCAGAATGTCGACAGAATGAAACTGCAGTGAAAATCTGATAAAACGCAGGAACAATTTTTCCTGGCTGGTTAGCAACATTGTTTGCTCAACAATCCACCGACGGGATAAATTAATCAGCGACCAAAAAGCGAACGGATTTCGCGTGTGTTCCGAGCAAACATATCGCCAAACCGAGATTTTGTTTTAATGAGACTATGGCGGCACAAAAAATGACTATTATGTATCGAACGTTCGTATACCAATGCGACAGGACGTCGAAAATCGAAACGGCCCAGACATTCAAATTTAAACGCTACACTACCTTTTTTTCTCTCTCTTTTTACTCTTTGCATCTTTCAGTAAACTACATAGTAGAAAGCTTTAAAAGTCTATCATGGCGTGCATTTATCACACGATGCAAGCGCAATTCGCTTGTGAAATCGCTTTAAAGCACAGCATGCTTGGAAAACATTTGTAAGATTTCCGTTTCGGTGGATTTCATCGGAGATATTTTATTCCAATTCAATTGAATGAAACTCAGTATTGAATGGTTGATTTCTTTTTGGTTTTTCAGAACAAACTGCGGATATTTCATATACATTGAAACAATCAATCATTCTAATTTTGGGATTCCAAGTCATACGGATGTGCATTTAATTAACACCATGATCACAAAAGCTATGTTTACATATGCATATATAAATTGCAAAAGCTGAAACAACAATTAATCGAAGTATACCACTGTAGTTTTCAAAGAAGCGCAGTTTTATTCCCGAAAATATTCCAATATCAAGACGAGGGCATCTTCGTAAAAGTCTAGTAATCAAGACTTCGCGTTACATTCATGGCACCATGTGCAGTACGATAGTTCATCGCGACTCGTGACCCCAAAACGTGGCATTAACTTTTCCCAGCATAGCCTGCCGACTCCAAGATTAACGGTACGAGTAACGGCTCCACGAAACAATTTAGACACGGCGACGTGACCGTCCTAGTCGAATGTCGGTACAAAAGGAAATAAAACACGAATAATCGTATTAATTTCACGAAAACACAATCGCGAAGAATTAATATACACATGGCGAGGTTCAACGAGCGAAATGTTCACTGTTACGATCGAGCAATAAATCCGACTCTCAATACGGATACTAATGAGACAGGTGATCGTAAACGTAATCCGCTATCCGCTCTTAATTACAGAGAACGGCAGAAAAAATGCTAGCTGGATATTGTTAACATCGTTAGGGAGAAAGAAGTTGCTGCGGAAGATAATGCTCAACCGCAGTACGTCACGCGTTAAAAGTATCCGCGTGCGAAGGAAACGTTCTTTGCGTGGTAAAACAATTTCTGTTCCTACAATTTTTGTTACGTTTCATTTCAGACATACGCGAGAACGAGCTCGAGCAAATCGGCAAAGAAGAATGACGAGTGTATCAGGTGGGACGATTATACCTCGCAGCAAGAACGGAACGTGGACATTTCTGAATATTGATGATTTGGAATTTAGCAAAATGCACGCGACAACGTGGCAAGAGCCAACCGCGCAATGACATTTATCCGGAAGCGATACAATTTTGCAGCATATCGGGGGTTCAAAGGGTTTGATCCTCGTTAGCCTTCGCTCGTAATATCGAATTTGAATCACAAAGAGCTACTCGATGATGCGCGCTTTCTATGGCAGGCTTAATCTATGGAAAAATCAAGCTTTCTGATATATCTTTGAATATATTGAGCAACTTGTTGATGACTCCGATAGTGAAAAAAACCTGGACAGTTAATATACCGGGGGGACGGGAGTTAACTGGGTCGAGTTCGTCTTGCAATTGTAATCGCGTTTATGTTTTTTTAATTTATAACGATCTATTATATATATTACAATCGTGATAATGGAGCTTTTATCTTCAACTTGTATTCATGATAAAATATTTGTTAATTGCTATTGCTGCGCGCACATTCGAAAGCGACCATTATAAAAATCAGTGCACCGCGTCTCTTATCGACACCGCTGACGTACGAGAATAACTCATGGCCAGTAACAGATTAAAACGTTTGCTACTCTTGCATGTTCTTTTTTCTATTATCATTCTATAATTGCACGCGTACGGCATTGAAATGATTTACATGTAATTATTTCCGTCACTTCACCGGCAAATACCTGTTATAATTGCAAGATGGCGGCATCATTAACGTACGTCAACAGTGGCTGGTCTCTGTTGCAAAACTCGCGATCCCTATTATTTATAATAAGAGAACATTATGCAATAATTACTCAAACATAAATCGATACGGATCTCGCTGTACCGTCTACGCGTTCTTAATATTCATACATTCACGAATTCGTACCAGGAATAGTTGACATTAATTTTTATACAAGAAAGAATGAACAAAAGATATCAGAATACAAATTTCTTTTTCAGCGACATTTTAAGGCCAATCCGCGATATCAATAATTTCGCTGGCATAAACGGCCGCACGATAATCCTCACGACACCAGCCAACGAAACCGTGATTATTTCATTTATCAGGCATAAAGGTCTACGGTAGGCACGATAGCAGGTCTTGTTTACACGGGTTAGAGTCGACTATCGGAACAGTTATCGACTACGTTAACCAAAGAGAACGGCCGTCGGTTTCGCTCGACAAACGAAAATCTTTTCGGTCGTTTTGCCTTAAAAAAAAAAAGAAGAAAAAAGTAAAAAATTCGTATTTCTGTCACGCTCGGTAGAAATACCGATTTTGCGCGTGGACGTCATCTCCCGCGAAATTGCCATCGATCAATCGACTGCAGGACAAGTTTTGTCACCTTTCGGTAGGGAAGCAATTAATCCTGCGGGCGACTTCATCGAACGGACCGCAGAGCACGTAAGTAAACCACCTGTCAAATCTGATTTCAAACGCGTTCCCAGTGTCGCACACGCGCGACTCCCATTCTAATCGAGATACATATCTCGTTATCGATGTACAGAGGCACGATTTTATTCCAAGCGGCGATAAAGCGTCCGTTCAACGTCATACAAACGCAATCACAGAAGCACGCCCTTGCAGACGAATTGACCCGCCGCTCTACGCGCAGTATGCCTGCTGTGTTTAATAAAAAAGAGAACGTACATATCCTTGTACAGCGAGTGGTCCCATTGCGACGTTAGGGGCTACATTGTCAAAGCAGTACATTTAATTAACGTTCACGTGGAATGTATTTTCGTGCGGCGTGTGTATGCAAACGCGGCCTAGAATTTCCAGAATATTTATTTATTCGTTCGTTGTTACGAACGAGACGAACCCTTTCGCGCACGGAACGTAACGCGGGGTATAATATTAACCAAGTATTTACCAGCAATTTAGTTTCAACAATCGTCGATAACGGTATTCAATTTTCGTGGGAAATTATTGTGACTAATAACGTCGCGGTACATGACGCAAATAATAATCAACGTGGATTAAAAATACATATTTTGTACGATTATCAGCTGTCGCCTCGCATGTTTACGCGTGCCCCCGCAAAAATCGGCCGCGTTGGCAGATTATGTGGTCCAATCGTGCGTGAGCACGTTTCCCCGTTTCGAACGAATCGTCGATATTATTAAGCCTTTCCTCTAAACGATTCGGCGAATACTCAGCGGGCAACGTTGACAACATTGCTAACTACATACACGGGCGAAGTTTGATCGCCAGTCGAACGATTCCATCGCTCGACAGCTACGAATCCCAATCAGTAATTACGCCCGAACAAACGTTTCCTAATTCCCTCGCGTATATAAATATACTGGCGGGTCGAGGAGCGAATCGAATTCTGGGCGAATCGATCGATGCGGTGGAATTTTTCCCCTTTTTTCTCGTTTTTTTTTTCTTTCCTTCCGTTGGACCAAGGCGAGCTGAAGTCACGTCGCGTGGAATGCTTTAGACTTAGGAGCGTTTCAACTGTAAGTTATTCGAGACGCCTGTGCTACGTGACATCGCTGCCGTGTAATATCTGCTCGAGGGTATGGCACACGAGTGGCGAGCTCGATTCTATCGGGCCGAGCTAATTATTTTCGTGCGGGGCTTGCGTTTCATGCTCCGTGTACATTTTGGACAATTTAATAGACGGTTACCGATGAAAATGCGCGGCCTTCGTAACACATTCGACGGGATAAGCGTCTTGCCGCGTGGCGCACACATTCTGTCGGATGTTAATTAGTACGGGGCAGGCGTAGAATAATTCTGTATGGCCGTTGAAAATTGCTGCGAGGAGGAAAGGAGAAGGAGCGCAACATTGAAACGCTCCATGTGTATAACGTTCATTAACGCGATTACACGATACTGGTCGATGTAAATATTGTGATCCATACGTAGTACTATGTACTTCTAACTCAGTTAGTATATTCGAAACTAAAAGGTAGCCTCGAATCGAGCACCGATACCACAGCTGCTAGAGTGTTGTACACGCCGCCGAGAGTCACAGGAAACCGGAAGGTTCTCGAAAGTACGGCTGACGTTCGGTATATTCATAATTTTAGAATCCGCGGGAAGAGTTGATAATACGTTGACTCGCTGGAAACGGTCCCAGATAAAACTTAATACAGTAGGATCACTCTTTCCGAACGACATCGAAACAGCTACGCTGATTAACGTGTCTCAACGAGATTTCGACATCGTTCAACGACTCCGTTCCAACAATTTCATGAAGCAGCAGACTGTAGCTCCGAGAAAGAAATTCGTCTTAACCGCAAAGACGTTCGAGTCGCATAAAACGCCGTTCATTGCGAACAGCAACAATTGTCCCTAATCTGTCGTGGGAGTATCGCGTCATCGCTGACATCATCGAAACCTACACGGCATCCCGACATCTGGATCCCAGTCGTAAGTTCGCCGTTTCTATTCCCGAGAACCAGAAACTGTTCCGCTGAGGCGCAGCCTCGTGTCCGTTCGCCAGTTAAACGCGATCTTTGATCGTCCGACGTGTAACCTCCGCAAACAAGAAAAACTAATCGCACGAAGCATAAATGGAACAGCGAACACGTGTACACCTAACAGCGCGTCAACAAGAATCCGCCGCTTAAAAGAAAAAAAAAGGAACAAAAATCCAATCGGAGCAAAGAGTGGGAACTAACATTCCGTCGCCCCGAGAAACGCACGAAAGTCATCGCCTCCCGTCAGTTAAGTATCGTTGATAAAGTGCCACTGACCTTGAGTCGAACTTGGTGCCATCGAGCAGCGTGCCGGTATAGTGCATCGTCAGCTGGTCACCGATCTTCGACTTGGCGTCGCATACTTCCGGTACGTAAAGCTTCTCGACCTTCAGCCCCAGCGCCTGATCGGCCCCGGCGAGAACGAGAACGGTGGCGAACACGAAAAGCACCGTACGGCACGTCGCAAGCACGACACCCGCGTTGTTTTTCACGGAACGGACAGCCATGATTCGTTCGTTCGCCTGCGAATGCTCGTGAGCAACTGAATTGGGGTAGCTCTCTACACCGCCGAGCTACCTTCGTTTCCCACTCCCACGGCCGGCCGTTTGCGCTGTACTCCGTTCGGGAGGCAAGCGAACGCGTCGGAAAAGGACAAGAGCACCGTGCCGCCACATTGCGCCGTCTCATTGGCCCCGTGGAATATGTAGGTCTCTGCCTCGGTCTCGTTCCCTCTCTCTTTCGCTCTCCTCTCTCCCTAGACTGGCACCTCTATCGCTCCACGTCCGTCTCCTCTTCCAGCTTTAACTCGACCTCCCTATCCGTACATTTCCTTTTTCCCCTCCCCCGTCTGTCTCATTTTCCCCGACGAAAGACTTCCACCCCCTCGGCCGGATTTTTCTCTTCCTCCGTCGGGCCCCGCGACGTCGCGACGGGTCGCGTTCCCCGTCGTTGTTCCGCGGCACGGTTCTCCAGCGTCGACCTTCCGACGTCGCGCGGGCACCGGTCGTCGCTTCGTCATCGGGACGAAACCTTCTACAATTCCGGTTCTTCTTTCCACGAACCGGGCGCGTTTCTTTCTTTGCCTCCTGCCCGCGGTATCGTCGGCAGCCCGCGAGCCCCCCGACGATGAACCATGCCGCGTCTCGTGTAAGCCGCTCGCTCGTCTCTATCCGGGTCACTTTGTGATTTCGCCTTCGGGGCAGGTCGACGTGGCTCTCCGCAAAGGTGAGAATCCTGCGAGGGGGGAGGGCATCGTTAGCGGCATTCGTGTAACGTTAACGTCGTTCGTTGAATAATTGGGGGTGAAAGTTTGGTTGGGAGCCGAGTCGAATTGTATTGATCGGGTTGTATCGATGAAGGACTTTGATTGGGAGAATCGATTTTGCTCTTATTGTTTGTTACACCGCGTAGTTGCATTACGAAAATTATATATTCAGCAGTTGATGTAAACGGTCAAGCCAGGTACGGCGTAATTAAAGTCGTTACTGGCCAATGAGGTGTGTATTACATTATCAGAAGTGTATGACGGGGCAGATAATTTTCAGATAAATATAGTTGCGTGCTGTGAACGGATATTCGAAAGCAGTTGCTTTTCGTCCGTTTAGTAAGCGGCAGCAATTAATAAGAATGACAGTTCAGAAAGCAAGCCTGCCCCATTTTTAATCGTCCACTCGCATTTATTGAGACGCGTGCCGCGTTTGTGTTTGCGCATGCATTTTATTGTAACGCACGGTGAATATGTTATCTCTCGAAATGCATCGCTCGAAATCAATACTCGATCGCAAATGTGCTGGGCCATTCGAGTTCTGCGTACAAAATAACCGAATAATATAAACAAAAATACTGCAAATAATATCGAAAATATACTTTCGCGTGACAGAAGTTCAGCGTTCTTGTCGCTGTTTTATTTTTACGATAACGATGACTCGGCAGAAAAAGTTGTCAGAAATGTGTTTGATGCTCCTGGAGACAAAAAGGAAAATGCGGTCAGAATGATGGAGAGGCGAAAGAAGCGGCACGAACTTTGTCAAACGCTCGAGACTAAAACAACCATCCAAACGTTAACGCAGATATAAGGGAACTACATATGTCGGAATAATACAGTAGCGTGTGAAAGAAATCATAAATTCCATTACGTTTCGTTCAGTGTAACACTCGAAGTTGCTTCACCCTTATTCCGTTGAAAAATGTAAATTGTCATTACGCAACTTCCGTCTAACGTAAGACGTAAAACAAAAAAGTGAGAAATGATGTTGACGTTCGTCTTCGCTGACAATTGTTCAAGGCCCCTCGTTGACGTTGTAGTTGTAATTAATTTCCCCTTACTTGTCCACTTATTTCTCAACCGCCCCTTGTAACTCACCCCCTTTCACTTCTCGTCCTACTTAACCATTTGCTCGTAGCGTCGCAAGACGTCTTCCAACTTCAACCCCCGTGTTCTTCGGGGGTAATCCTTTTTTTAGTGCTTCCTTGGCTTTGAATACAATTTGATTCTTCCCTTATTGCCCTGCAATCCTTTAGCAGGAGATCAAGAGAGCTGCAACGACTTTTATTAGAAACTTCTGCGGCTAGTATACTGTTCAATAATTCAATGTCTCCTTTGCTAATAGATATATGTATATTCATGTTTTACATGCATCCTCTGATAACAATATCTCGCAACTATATTTCTTTTTGCTTCTACCGCGATTGGCATTGTAAATTTTATAAAGTTGATTTCCAATCGATCGAGCGAACTTCCTAAAATAATTGGATACAGCGGAATGAACACATCCTGGTACACTAATCGCGCAATGTTTATTCGGTGTATAAATACATCGGAACGGTTGTCATTGACCTTGCTTCGATATCGGAGTATGAATCATTCGTAACAATGATCGGCGAACACTGCCCTTCACCTAACAGTTGTATAAATCAAATTGCTCAATAACGAATCTATCATCGTTGCTAAATACTGAACGGTGTACGCTACGACAAGATAATATTGATTCTCAAAAATGTATTCGCTGAACGACAGCCGCAGTCCATCATATTGCTATTATAGGCGTAGAAAATTACCTTTATCTCTGACTAAGAATATTCTTTCTAAGTTCAACAAAAAATATACGTTCCCACTATTTACAACTGTTAGTTTTTTAATTCTTGCAGTTAACACGTTACAATGAGTATCGTTGTACGCGTATTACAGGCGTGGAAAATCGCGACAATCTCTGGAAATGCAAATTCCGTATTACGACCCTTTTATTACGCCTTTCCTAAGGATGTTTTTCCTTCTATACTTACTCATTATCAGTTCAGCGAATGATATTACATAATTGTTATCTGTTATTCTGCATTCTTATCGTTACCGTCGCCCCACCATTTTTCATCCCTTCTCCCGCCCGTCTCGTTTCGCTCGCTCTTCTTCCGCGCGACGGATTATCGTTCTGCCGCGTTCAGCCCTGTTCTGTCCACTTTCCTCTTCTCACTGTTCTGTAACCGCGCGTTCGTCTCCACTCCTTTCTCTTTTAACGCTGCTCGCCGTCCTACTTTCTTCGTGTGCCAGCCGTGTCACGGCAGCAGCCAAGCGGTTTCGAGCATCGCGATACGACTCATCTTGCGCGGAGTTGCGTGCACTGACGCTGCCAGCGACGTTCTCCAAAAGTTACACACGTATCTCGAAACTCGCTGGTGGTTCGCTGCATTTCGCCCCTCGCGAGCAAGCAATTCGCGCCGCTGATTGGTGGACCCGGCGAATTTCACGAGGAAACTTGCCCCTCGAGGGTAGCTCGCTGAACAGTCGGCTTGCTCCTTAATTTCAATGTCGCGGCGAAACAATTTTTCGTTCGGCCCTTGGTTCGTCGTTTATTTTTTCGGTCGGATATTATTGCTCGAAGAGGCGCGACGCGGTGGCAGTGAGGACGCGTGAAAGATGTGCACAAGACTGTGGACAAAAGCGACTCGTTGTACGCTTTATCGTGAAATGTACGAAATGCTGATAATAGGTGAAAGTTACAGCAGTTTCGAGTATCGAACAGAAATATCTGCGAAGCCAATATGGTAACACTCACTATTGCAAATCAATTTCACAACACCCGTCGTCAAAGAGGGCGTTAATCGATCGAAAATTGCGGGGCAAATGAAAGTTCCGAACATAATATCGTTCGAATTGAAATGCCAAGGAGTTGTGTGACATAGAACGTTAAAAATTCCGGAGTAATTTTGTATAAACGCGGGGTCCACGGTCCGGCAAGGAATATCAAATTGTCCTGAAACGTAGCGGATCTCAACGTCCACCCGGCAAAGCTAGCAGGGGCGAATCCAGATATCCAACAGATTCTAATCCCGGTGAATGCCATTTCTTTATTTGCCCGCCGACGCCTATCGATCGTTTCAAATTACACATAGGATCGCGAGGATTTTCAGCGGATCCCGCGTGAAATTAAAACGTTCGTCGCGGGTGAGCCTCGCGCGATCAATTCTTTCGTCCCTTTTCTATCGTTTTTTCTTTTTTTCTTTTTTTCATCCCGCGTCACCGGTATTACCGTATCGCGATAGCCTATAAAGTTTCCACGGCGCCGGGGATAAACTCGTTCCAATTACAACGTTCGTAACTTTGTTCGAGCTTCTTCTCGCTCGCGGACTAATTCACCGGCGACATTCATCGCGGCACAATGGTGCCGCTGTCTGAAAATGGAAAACCCGCGTTCAACTGCTTTCCCGCTTCGGCCCAGTAGAATGCGCCCGCTTTAAGTGGATTCGGCCTGGCTCTAAATACAGCGTTTGCGAAGCGTGGGAGGATTGGAGGAACGTCACTGTGATAAGCGTGAAACCTTATAATTCAGACGCCCACGCGACCGGCGACCGCGAAAAGGGAACGGCTGTAAAATGTTCGCCGAAACGGGACAAACGAAGGTTCGTAATTTCGTCCGAGTAATTTCAATGGAAAACGAGGGCGCTAAAAGAAAGCCGGATTAAAATTTGCATCCGGCAATGCGCGAAATCGTTGGGGCCTTCGTTGTTCCGTAGATCTCTTGCGTTTCGTTATTGATAGGAGGCGGGGATTTTGTTTTGTATGCTACACGATCGCATCTATGGGGAAACTTGTGAATATTTCGTATGTGAGTGAAGTATAACTTTCCAGGAATGAAGATTGCATTACTTATGATTAATCAAGAATTTATGGGAACAGGTTGCGGTGAATAATTCGATGGACTTCAGTTTGTATTAGAGGCTGGTTTTAGTATAGAATTTCTGGAACGTTTAATAGCGAGGATATTTGGAAGGAAATTATAAATCAATAACACGAGATTAGTCGGATCTGTGATCTGGGCCAAAAATAGCGTTTCATTACATCTAGAGACATTATTAGGACGGGTCTATCAATAAAATTCTAAGTTATTCAAAATGAATGTAATATTAAATCGCACTGGACAAAATAGAATCATATGTAATAATAGAAACCTAAGTAATAATGAAAAGCCTTTCGTTTCTTTTATTATTACTACTATTATTATCGTCCCTTCTGTGTGTGTATCTGCCTGTTTGTCACCGAAACTGATAACCAATCTTTGGTATCGCGTTCTTAAGAGCATACACTCGCAGCTAAAGATATTCAGTTTCAGATTAGAACACGTTTTAACAAAGAATTCTTGACTCCCGTTTCATCTTTCGCCTGCTGCAACGAAAAGAACCTCGAAGCCGTGGATCATGACACTACCACGATCTCGAGCTAGTATGCACAACGTCGAGGAGACTCGTGATACGTTGAACCGTCTGCCAGCTTATTTGTTACGCGGACAGCCCACGACGGCCAGCTTGTACCAAATATGCGACTGGTTCTCAAAAATCTCGACAAGCCGTGACTTGAGCAACGCCATTGCACCGCGTCTACACTCCAACTTCATGCATACAAATTATACGATTTGTCAGGGAACCGGCCGTTCGGAACTCTCCAAGTCCGAGGAACAGGGGGATGCTGTTGCACCAGGAACGTTTGTCGTCGATTCACCGAAGATAATATCACGCTCGATCGCGACAACTCGAACGCCGGCGGAAGAAAACACACGAGAAATCGAAGACGTTCATTGATCCTGTTCTCGCAAACAAGCGATTTCAATTTCGTTGCAGCACGTGGGAAAAAAGGCTCCCGTTCCACCCGCGGACATTTCTTTCGTCTGTTCCGCGAGGGACAACGTGTCGGGACGCTTTGTCGTCCGACGGTGTACGTTGTTAACGAACTTACGAACGACAGCGACACGGGAATCGGTGTCCACAAAGTTCAACGCAAACTTTTATTTCTACGGGATATACCGTTTCCCGGTAATAAGCTCGTCCCAGCAGACGAAAGTTACGACCGCCAGCGAAAATATTCGCCGGCCCTGCTGGCGCAAGAAGTGGCATGTAATACCTCCGTCGGACTTTAAGTGGGACGGCCGTTTTTAGGGAAGAAATAGTAACACCGGAGTTTATCAATGTGTCTTCCGGGTGCTTTTTCGGGAGATAAAGGGGAATAAACGCGTGGAAAACCGCTGCGGCGAAAGTGGGATACGTGTGCGGAACTTTCGTTTCGGAGCACGGTTGAACGTGGTCGCGACCGCTTGGCGAAACGGTGATGCTGTTATACTCGTTTGTAGTCATATTGAATGGAACTGTTGAACGAAAGTTGAAATGAAACTTGCGCTCGCTGTTTCGTGATTGTTTTGCGCATTTCTGTCGATTTTCGTGCACGCATTATACTATCACGACGGATATCACTGAGTTATCGAGTTTCGTACGTTGACGCTTTTTTTTATTTATTATACTATACAAATATAACGAACTGGTTTTTTTTTTAATGCAAAGGTACATTTTGAAAGACCGCACTCGAAACTGCACGATTATCCGTCTGCGTAAGAATGACTCTCATTTTCCGAAGTGAAAATTCTCTTACAGTTTCTGTAACTGAAACAGTTCTCTTTCAGAGAATTCAATCTTTCGTGAAATACTGGCAAAATCCAACGGAAGCGCGTATAGAACAACGAGGCGAAAGCGCGACAGCGATGCACTGTCAACGATGCGCGGGCGAAAAGTTGTCGAGAATTATCGTCACTCGGCGCCACGTTTCCTTCAAGAATAATTACGTTCGTGAAATCAATTGAGCCCCACGGAATTCCAGCGGTTCCGTCGCGTCGTCTGGTGTAACGTACGCCGCCAAATAATCCCAGCCCCGGCTGCTTAACGCATGGAAATTAATAATGAGACAGAATGGAAATCCTGGAGCGATAAGCCCCGGATCTGCGTAGCCCGGTTCGTGGATTACACAGCCACGCGGTGGTGCCGGTGAGAATTGAACGAACGATCGAGAAACAAACATGGAGCCGGTTCATTTAATACGGCGCGAATGCGGCCGCTCGACTTGAAAATTTCTACACTCGCTGAAACGCGTAGGCGAGCGACGGATTAATCGCTTGTTATTTGTTACAATTGATTATGTGGCCTCGGTGTATAGAGTTTTGATCGCTCAATACGTAAAGGCTCGATCGTGTTTAAGCGGTCACGAATTCACGACACGGTGAAAACTGTGTAAGGAAATTAAAGGCGAGACGAAAGTTCGTCGAGAAAATATTCATTCTAAATTTATTCTCACAATAGAGATTCTAATTTAATCAAATGTACGTTGAGGGAGAGTCAAGCTTGTACGTAGATGCACGACAGAGATAGATGTGCGGTCGTTATTTGTTCCTAATATAGAAACGACAATTGGACAATGAACGAATTACATGGTAGGACAAAATATTTATGGTAACCCACAAACGTTTGGCCACGCTGTGTCTCAGAAATCATTCGACTTTCAAATACGTCTTCGGTGAATTCTTTTTTTCCCGGCAGACAACCGCCAACTCGAAAATTGTGTGGCGTGTAAATTCCAAAGCGAAGCTGTTGACAATTATTTTTCTCTTATCACAAGAACAAAGGCAGAATTCGCGCAAACAGTGGCGGACCTCAGGCCATTGCTCGTACCCACTTGAATCTCCGCAGACAGTTAAGGCAGAGGCGAATTCGCAGGGCGAAGGAATTTTGGTATTCCCGTCACGTTGTTGTTACTACACGTACGTATACCTGTCGCATCCCGTTCGATTTAGCGTGGAACCAGTGTTGTCTCGCCGCTATCGACAGGAACGAGAATAGATCGACCTGTCCTGTGAATTGTGAACGTTGAACATTACCCGTCAAATTCGAAAAATCTATCAAAACTGTACGTACGATAACGCTCGAGTGTAGCGAGGAATCCAAAACAATGCGATTTTTCCACTGCCGGCGCGGGTAAACTTTCAGCAAACGGGAAACAAACAGCAAATGTCCGGATTCGTGACGTAAATGACAGTGGTACAGTCTTTATAACGTTATTCATTCCCATGAATGGACAGGTTTTTTTTATTCACTTTCATTAAAATATCAAATGAAATAAATGGAAGAGTCATAGATTGGTCAAACGCGGAACAAATAATTGTGCCAAATACGGTGCGCATTAATGCAATAAACCGATAGAAATTCAAACAATAATACGATTACGAAGATTTTTTCCCAGTGTGAGGAGTATTTTTCTGACACAAAGCGATACAAGTTGACGAGCAAGCTCATCGACGGTAATATCGGATTTTTCAGTATATCGGGGATCGTGTAGTACCAATGCGAAAATGGAACGGCAATATATGCAAGAATGATCGCGAAGTCATGGTCATGAAATCGCGAACATTTGAGCGTTGAATTGATGGAGCTTAATAGCGACTCGTTTCCATTGGACACCGGTGCAGTTGGTTAAACCCGCGTAGTTTCGAGAGGAAAGCTCGAATACACGGGCGCACGTAACGCGAGCTCCGGCCAGTTTGAATGCCGTGGATAACTAAACTGCTAGTTTCGTCTGCGGATGAATTCTGGGTTAAAGGAAACACCGCCAACCGCGGTATTGCTGTGGTTTTTGTTCGTTCAAAGGATCCATCGCGTTACGTATCAGCAACGTACAAAACACACATGCTCGGACGATTAATTACTAGTTATCCTTTCTTTTTGGTTGTTGATTGTTTGTATGCTCTTTGCGGTTAAAACAGCGTGCCTGTAGAAAGCGGAACACTGTACGAATGAGAACAGCGTTGCACTTGTAGGTGCATGCATGAATATTTTTGGCTCAAAAGTTTAACGAAATGTTAGAATCGGTTACAGTTTAGGCACTTACGTTGTTCGTTTCCATGGAATTTAAAAGATAAAGAAGGTAACGCCGCGGGATTTTATTAATCGTTGTACCTTTTCTACGCTCTTTTCTTAACCCTTTTCAATGATAATTTCAATCTCTTTGTTCAACGTAATAGATATAATTTTCAATAAATATTCCAATCGATTGCGCATATATTTAACCCGTTACCAAAGTCACTTGCTTCCGTACATCGCGTCGACAGAAACATTAATATCGAACCCGAAAACCGAGTGCGACCGACAACGATTGAACTGCTCGAACGGATGACACTCGACGAAAAATTCCCTCGTTATCGGGGAGCATTACGTTTTATTCTAAAAACAACAGCGAAATCCAACGCTCGCTCCGAGTATGCATTACCCGCGTATCGTAGAGAGCAAATAGCAAAGCTGATTGTCCCAATTCGTCGCAATCCAACGCGAGTACGAATGTAAGATAAAGAATCCCGTGTAATAATGGAAATTGTTAACCGCGTATTACAGAATCTCGTCGAAATCTCTGTCTCGCTTTAACGTGTCGCGCGGTGTCGCGTGTAGACGTTTCCAGTTCGCAAGGATCTCGCGCCGTCGTTAGGGGCATATCGACTTCGTCAACAATCGAAGACGGCCCAGCCGCGATGTTTGTCGTCGTTGTCAACGCGTTTGACAACTGTTAAGCGTTCGCAGCAGACAGTGCCGGGCTCGATCGCGGCCCGTGAACATCCGAAGGTGGGAATGATACGCGTGTCGTTTGCACACCTTGGCGCGCACGGTACACCTCGACGCGGATTCGTGATATTTTCAGGCGTGTTGCCTGATCGATCGACACGTTGCCCGTAGGTGGCAAGTTTGACAACGAGTTCGGTGGATTTTCACGGAGACTTTTTCCTCGGCGAATTTCCAGCGTGCGCGAGGCCAGGAGCATGGATGAGTCGTCGGTCGCCAGAATTCCCAGCGCAAGGTAAAACGCGTTGTCCCGAGAAACTCTCGGTATTTGATTCATGGCGATGGTAACGGTGTCAGGATGGCACGGGGAGATCTGTTTCCCGAGGAAATGACTCGAGGCGGAATTCTTCAATGACGTCTCCAAGGGAAGTTGGGATCCCACCATGAGGGATCCCGGCGAGACGATATCGCGGAGCGTTCGATGGTTTGGCGATCTCGGCCCTGTCTGAGCAGAATTTACTTAATCGCTTTGCACGGTGGAAATATTTAGAAACAATCGAACTGTGTTCGTGCTCTAATCGTTGATTCACTGCGAATTCGCGTTGGAATTGGTAGAGTCTTGTTTCATAGAGTTACAAGTGTAACTTGTAACTCTTTTCGACAGTGATTTTATAAGATTGCCATTTGTGTTTGAAGTTTTCGACAATGGTGATAATTATATGCAGCAGTGCGGGATTACAATTGGGTTCGTAAAAATATGATTCTAAGCGTTGAAGATATTCTTCCGTTGTGTGCCATCGCATGGAAGGCACAATATTTTGGCAACACATACGCACAGGATGTCTTTGACGACGATAAACCACGTCTCTTAGGTGATAAAAGTAATAGGAATGGCACAGTCACAGAGTGCCTGTCTGTTTTCGGATCACTGTTGCTCAGAAAGCACCGCCCCGGGCTGTTTGCGTCTTCTCCTCATCTCGATTCTACAGAGGATATTCATGGAAATTGATTTTGCGGCGCAGGCGGTACGTTATTGCGATTGGTGTTATCTGTGGAAGGGTAGCACGAGATACCGATAGTCGAATATCGTACGACCTCTGAAAATCGTATTAATTAAGCTCAAGATCCGGGAATAGAATCTCAATTGGGACAATGCTAAACACCTTAAAGTTCACGGGATATAACGATTCAATTAGACGATCGAAGTCGCGTTCAGGGGAATCAATTTAATGTTCGCGTTTATTGTGCAATAGGGTGAAACATTCATTGATGAATCCTAGGATCAAACACGAATCCAGTGCAAGCCATTACACATTGCTGAAATATTTTAATTACTTTTCATTTCGTCCTACATGCCACGATCTGTGTATTGAACGGTATTGTACAGAAAGTAATTGTCGCTTAATTTAAATTCGCGGTTTCCCTTAAAAATGCCTTCAACGATGCAATTTACGAATTCAATCATTTTCCTCGTGCGTACAGAAACACTGTATCAACTTTTTGTTTTCTCACAATCACATGTGGAACATATTCATGAAAGATTCTAATACTAATGCGGCTTCCAAAGAGGGGTACGAGTACGCCCGCTAGCAATTAATTTTCGCTATCGGGAATAGCAGAGACCAAACCTTAATCCCAAAATGTATATCCAAATTCAACTTCTACGCAACTCATAAATGAATAGGACGTTCGGCTACTCCGCAAATAGAACCATTGTCAATTACGAGGATCTAATCGTATGGCGTAGAGAAAAGCAGGTACGAACGGTCACGTTAATGAACAGGGCAAAATTAGGCCGGTACACAGACCGGGGCCTGGACTTATGGAAATGACCAAAGGATCATATCGATCCGTTGTAATTCTTGAGAGAGCGCGAGCTTTGAAATTTGTGCGGTGCCCCGCGGGAATGCGGATCTATTTGGATCGCTAATTTCGGCAGTTAATTTTAGGGAGGCTAACCATAGTAATGGAGTTTGCGGTGTGGACCAAGCTTCTCGTCCGTTATCGATAACGTCGATGGCGAACTCCATGTACTGAATGTCAGAGAGAATTGGACGTGTACCGAACACGTTTGAAATTCCTGCAGAAAGTTCAGGGAACCGTTTGGCATTTCTACCCCGAACAATCGGCTACTTGCAACTCGGTCAAGAGCCTCTGAACGTTTCTGAGCCAAGAAAATGTGTTCCCCGATAATTCGGCCGAAATCGTTCCCCTGCCCATTTTCTATCCACGTTGGCCATTTTACATCTAAATAGAGTTTCGGCGTGTGTACTGCGCGAACTGCCGAATACATTCCGAGGCAGAGTGCCCGTTCGTTCGTTCGTTTAAATATTAATTACTGGGAGGAATGGTATGATATGGTTAAATATTTTTCATTGATAAACATCTATTACAGTTCGTGCGCGTTTACCAATAATTTTGTAAGAAGAACTTGTAAGAAGAACTTCCGTTCTTTTGTTCGCACTTCTCTTTAATAAGTTGGTTATGCGGTATATTTGGCGACGATATTTCAAGGTTGTTCCATTTGTCCGGATCAATTTAATTGCCAGGCGTCAATTTCCACCAATTAGACGATCTATTTCTATCTGGTGCTCAGAAATAAAGTTTGGCTTTGGTTATTATTATAATTCCATTTCCTTCTTATATTGCCGTATTCATGGAATAAAATGACAACGTGTTTTGTCATTTACCTTACAGATGCTATTAATACAATCGTTTCATTGATGAAATGCTTTGTCCGATCTAGTATTAATATACTTTTAAATGATTCTAATTGTGTACTTTCTAAACGCTGAGTTACTTGCAATTTGCAGAATTAAGATTGTCGTGCGCTGTTCCGCATTTTAATGGCGCGTTTATTACACTCGTGAAATTAGTTTTAAACGCGCGCCGTCGAATTTTCTCTTGTATCGCGACTGGCTTTCACAACTTTTTATGGCGGACCCTGTTACGGGTCAAGCCAGAGTCGCTTCTGGAGTTCTATTCTACTCCACATTTCAATGAGCGCATTCATTTTTGATATTTCCGCCCGCTGTTGTTCATATTTTTACTAACGAATGATGCTTCAGTTTGATAAATTATTAATTTCTAGGAAACAGACGTGTATAAATGTGTTCCAAAATTATAAATTTGATATTTTCATACGTTTCGCCCGCCATTTAAGTCAAAATCCATTACCTTCGATACATCGCCAAACAGGAACCAAACAAACTAGAATAACTCTGACAATTATCATCAGCATTGTCTGTATTTAGTGGCAATAATCTCCAGTAAACTGAAGAATAATATCGTTCTCCTATGTCTTTCTACCGTAATTGAGATAATCGGAAATGAAACACGAAATTGAGAATCAGACTGAATATTCAAAATGTCCGACGCAAATACGATCTGCGAGCAATAATGGAAACAATGATTACCGCTTTTGAAATGCTCCGTGCCTCTGTTATTTTTCAAGTGGACGAACAGAAACGTTTCTATATTATTCCAGCGAACTAAACAAGCGATTTCAGGAGCGAAATTAAAATTTTGCCGCCAACACTCGACGCGGAACGATTGATTCGTGAATTTGCGTAATGAGCATTTTGTTCTGTCCCGTATTGCGCCGTTATGACTTTAAATATTATCGCGTCAAGTATTGGAGCATAAGTATTCGCAATGTCACGAACTCGACACTCTTTTGAAACAAGTACGTGTTCCCAAACTGGGGGTGAAAGAGAAAGGGGAAAGGGTTGGACATAGCATCTTCCGATCGTTCCAATGTATTCTCAAAAACCTGTGCGAATGTTCCATGGTGCATGGTTGTGAACACGGTCACGTCTTGGCAGACAACAGAAACTTCCTGGATAGATCCTTCCTGTGTCAACGATTCTTCCTGCTATATTTCCCGTGAAAAATGCGCGTGGAAACGTCACGTTCGCCGGGCCTGATAATTCAACACGGTGCAGGATATACAAAATGTTTGCATGCATAATATTTCACCTGATAACTCGATCAGTTTATTATTTCATTACTTCTTTTTGCATCGCTGTATTGCAAATGAAACAACGAACGTATTCACGCTGAGATCCGTGAGTTCTATACGTAATGCGAATAGAATATGGATTCAAATGTCGAGTTGAAAGTCATAAAGTAGCATTTTTTTTTTTTTTTTTTTTTTGCTAGTTTCATATATTTTAAATTATTCACGCGATAAATGGAACTTTCGTATTCTCATACGAGACCATACATTGATAAGGTAAGCCGCACGGCACATTCGAGTGTTCGAATCTCGAAATAATAGAGACAGTGAATTCTCGAGGATATTAAAGTGTTACATCTTGGTAGAATGAAGTCATGTTTCAGAATACCAGTAAGCCCAGCACTTTCTACTTAAAATTTAGACGCGGTCGCAGTTTATACGAGTTCGTTCAACTCTTTCTCGGCCTCGAATGGTTTTCGGCGCAAGAAAAAGTCATTCTGTGTTTCTGCTCGAAATGGCAAAAAAATATCATCAAACTTCCTCGTACGCAATTCTCTACGCATTTTCGCTCTTTTCCGCGTACTCGCGTATTTGTTGCCAGTCGTTAACAAATGCTCGACGAATATTATGACACTGTCACGTTCGTTTCGTTCTATCAGTGTCCACAATGGAATTTCTATGCAAGAACGGAAAATATTCGTTGCCGAACGCGCGGCTTAGAAATATTCTTCCTTACATTTGAAACGTCCGCGTTACTCTTCAACTCGATAAATCCTTCAATGTTTTAAATCATTTCCGCTGACATCGTGTTCGCAAAAACAGCTGCGTGCTTCGCTAAATTAGAAACCTCGCGAGTAACGCCGTACGTTTCGGGTGGGACGAAAATATTCAGAAGGCGAGTCGAATTCGAAGAGCGGCACACAGGTACGAGTAACGGTTCATCGAGGCCTCGACGAGGAGGAGAGTGTCCGGAAAGGTTGATGACTTGCTGGCACATCGCGTACCGATACGCCACCATTAAATCTGATTTAGCTGGCGTGATGCATCGAAATTTTTGCTGGTCCCGGTGGCATCCAGTGAAATATTCGGTTCCATTCACGCGACGGAACGGAACAATAACCCTGAGGCATATACAGCCAACTAGGTTTCGTGGAATTTTCTATTCGAGGCAGCCTGTCCTTTCCCCGAAGATCTGTGCAACGGGACTGCGAAATCGCTGATTAAAATCGCAATAGCGTCGTCGATGCTCCGAGGACCAAAGATTTGCAACGTGGTTCCCTCTGCACATCCAACCGCACGATCTTTCGAAACTGCATCCGTGGCGGGCGTAGAAAGTTCTCCGGAGGTCAACTTTCTCCGTTCGAAACCTGATTCCGGAAGAAGATGCGCCGTGTAAAGGAATTTCGAATTATGCTCGTGATAATCACACCTCTGAGTTCGGAAACGCTTCGCGCCAACGGGACTATTTATGTTACTCGAGTGTTCCAATAATGATACGACTAATTTTGCTGACTGTATTAATGAGATTCACCAGCGTGGAATCTTCGAAGGAAGTTTAGTACAGTCTTGTGGAAACTTTCTACTCCAGTAAATATCTATATAAAAGAAAACAAACATTTATGTGGAAAATATGTAAAAATATTAATCAAGCGAACACTTGATACATATACTGAATCAGCACAATGAGGAAAGCGCTGTGATTACGGCAATCGATCAATACATGTAGTAGTAGGAGAAACAAGTGGATTTTTGTTTGCACATTTATCATACGTCCATTCGTAATTCGTCTGAAACTGTATAAAGTCAAATTTCAGCTAGCTGACAGTGTATTTTTATTTGTGCAAACGTATCATGAATTTCCATCCAATGTTAGGGATCTGATTTTAAACTACAGTTTCATTTAAATAACATTATTTTCTTCCACGCTGAATACAATATTGTTGAAAGATGTGCTCATCCTTATTGTAAAAGGATTTCTATTTTCCCCAATTTTTATAACTAGACATTCATCAAAGTAGCTAAATTTCCGTAAGCACGAAGCCTTCGCTTTTTCTTATATAAGCACACTATATTATTTGAAAAATATTCCACTCGAATATATAGCGTTCTTCCTTTAATATTTTGGGTTAGAAATTGCAATATTGTTGGTTTCTCACATACATATATATCTACATATAATATAGCACGACCTCGTTGACTGAGCTATAAACTAGAACTTTATGAATCATAAAAGTTCATTAGCGCTGCTAAGGCATGGGTGCGTGTTCGCAGTAATTAGTGTATGAATAAAGGCAAGTAGATACGAATTATTTACGTACAAAATGCATAGAGAATCTCAGATTGAGGAAAATTTGTTCACTGCTACTCGTTTTTACCATAATATCGATATCGCTATTAAATAGTAATCAAATATCATAATACTGTAATTAAAAATTTAATACTCTCTACGATTATGAATTTTAATGTACTGCGAAAATATGTGTATACATAAAACGCGAATGTGTGGTCAACACTGGCTCAGCATTGGACAGCCGAAATTTTGTATCATAGAAAAAGTATTATATCGTTAACACACTTTTCCTTTTCCACCGTACGGTTCTTTGTCCTACCTATAATTTCACTAATGGAAAATAAATTATTGCACTAGTATACGGAAGTGATGACAGTACGAGTGGTCTGTCAGTAATAATAATAAATAATTATCATATAATATTCACTTCCCCAAATTGTGCGAATTTGTTTCTGCAAATATGTTTGTGCAAAAGCTCGCGGACAATAATATTGGCTATACTCTCCGAAAAATACACAGGAACGATAAACGTGAACAGAGCAATAGAAGGACAATCGATGATTTGCGCGTTCGTCGGTCTCAAAGGTAACGTGCTATCACTTATTGCTGTATGCAGTTTTCATGAAAAATTTCAAAAATCGGCAACATCCATATTCCCCCGTACGTACGAAAACTTTTTAATTAAAAGCTAACGAATCAAGGCTCCTCTAATTTAATTTGCACAACACATCGGGTTTTCAATATTACGAAAATCCCTTGACGGACGAATGTGGCCAAGTTGGCATGGAATGATCTCCTAAAAAACACAGGCTCACACAAAGCCAACGCTGTAGATGTCTCTACAACCCGTGCAGGATTAATTAGCATCCAGACACGTGATCGTCGCGGGGTGCTCGTTAACAAAATGCAACACCATCAACCCCGATCGACACGAACCAACGTAATTACGCGATGCGCCGGAATTTCGTCACGTCTCGACTCTTGCCAACCCTACGCGAGTCGCTCTTTCTTTTTTTTTCACCAATTTTTGCCCGACCATCGCAGCGAGGCTGCCCCCCTTCCGTCAATAGGTAATATTCAATGGAGAATACGCGCAAAAGAAGTGAAAAGAAATGCCATACGCCTCTGCCGGGAACATCAAGTGGTCGTATCGTTCCAGCTTTTTACACGACAAAAATTCCCGTCCTGATTTATCCGCTCGTGCCCCCCGCCCCCTTCCATCCGCATTATTTCGGATCGCGTGGAAACGTTTTCATCGATGTCACTTTCGACCACGAAACGACAGACAGCCGGTAATTATCGAAACTCGCGAAACCGATTAAAGGGGCGCTTTTGAAATCCATTTCGATCGCGACGTATTGTTTCGGCTGTTGCGTTTATCGGCCCTGTTTTTCGCGTTTCGATCCGTCGACGTCAGCCGGCGGATCTCTGGCCCGTTCGGGGCGTAAATATTTGCGGTGCACGACGAAATGCAAATTTCCATTGAGACCCCAAACCCCGTTAAGATCGCCGACTTGAATATGGAAAAAATTGGTCGCCAGCTCTCGTCGCCGTCGTATTTATTACTCTGGTCCAGTGGGCGGTTAATGCGTAACGAGCTGGCGGAATGGCGATTACTCGAGCGTCAATTGCTTCCAGCAATGCGATGTCGCTGACGTCGCGGGTAGTTGAAGTTTTTCTTTTTTCTCCCTTTTTTTTTGCTGTATGGATGACGGATGTAGAATGGATACGACGGGGTAAGCATTCGTATCGGTGAATATCGGTTATCGATTGTATGAGATAGTTTTGTCACAAACGCGTTAATCAGTGTTCTGTATTTGTGTACTTTTGTGCGGGGAAATCGATTATCGATTGTTGTTCAATTCATTTGGACTTTGCACCGTGCAGTGCTACGAATTAGGCATTGATAAACCTCTCCAGGCATTCTGCAATGCATGCTGTAATAATACATCCGGTAACAATAAACTGTTACCGTTCGATTGTTCGGATCAACGGGATGAAAATATGTTGTGAAAAAATTGCGTGGAAATATATCTATAGAGACGGAAGCTTCAACATTTTTATTTCAATTGTATATTATATTTATTTAAATAGATACGTACGTGATTATTTATATTCCTTTATTGGAATACAATATGCAATAATTTACCTATTGAAAGTTGTTTCATTGAAAAACCATGCTAAGCAAAATATATTTGAATTGGGTGCAAATGTACGATGAGAACTGTTTATAATATTCTCTTGGCGTAAGAAAAGTAATTTCCCTTTTTCTTATCAATCAGTGTTTCTACCACAAAGGGAAAACGATCCAATCGATTAAAGAACCTTTTTTACCGACATGTTCGTAATTTTGTAGAAGCGTTCATTAGTTCGAATGGAATTCGGTTAATCCCTTTATGTGCCCGTCGTTTTCGTTATTAAAGGTATACTTAGCTTTGCACGGCCCTGGTATCTATTGAATTTTTAGCCGAACGACTGACTGTGTGAATGCGCCGAACTGCTTCGACCAATTTGCATTTTCCCGCATACAGGTACAAGCGCGACAAATAAACGTAACAGTAGAAAAGAACGCGATCAAAAAACATGAGATGAAAGCATCGTTTTGTGTGATCCAGATTACGAAATTCCTTTTTGCCCAATCACGAAGCAGTATCAGCGTACGTATCCACAGAGATTTCGAATTTTAATTAGCATCGAGTAGACTGACACGTGGGACGTATGTGGATCACGAATAATTATTTATTTACGTTCTAACTGTGCCCGCCAGTTTCGTGTCGTTGAACAGATGGAAACGGTTATTTCGATACAATGTGGCACAGCATAAAAATTGATCGATCATATAGATGAAGATTTAGGACCGAACATTACCTGACTAGGCAACCGGCTCCATCAATTAAATTATCTGGGTCAACTCTGAGTTCTTTTCCTTGAATCCTCGTAATTATGTTCGTAATCGAATTTGGTTACGATAATTATACAACAATATTCATAATGAAAGAAGATGTAATTGAAAAATTAATTTCATTATTTGCTATCGCACTCTGATTACATTCAAAGCGAAGTAGTAATGTCCCAGTTTGCGACTACTATAATTTTCATTAAAGAGTTGAAATAAAAAGTTCCAATCTATCGGCGTTTTTATTATCTGCCTTCCGTTCTTGGAAATTTATAGGAAAATCGATCCAAAATTTATTGCCAGAACGGGCACAGAAGTGTAATACAGAAATAAATGTAGTGCATTATTTAAACAAGAGAAGCCATTCTAGAAACTACCTGCATAGCTAAATTCCTCGTTGAAAAATAACACTACTTTCCCCATTTGATCAATCTACCTAACTCTACCTAATAGTGCCTGAAATGCTGAAGCAAACAGGTCTTTCACTTCCTATTTCAGGGGTCATATATACTTTCCAGATGCGGGCATTTGCTGATAGAAAGAGACGTGTATGTGTCAAACATGTTCCATCAAACTGGATCGCACATAAATGTCGCTAAAATCGATGACTAACATTTCATCAGTTGGCTATACTAATAAAATATTCAAGAATATAAGCGTATTAGACTTAATTCAATTTATTATATTTTATTCCAATCTTGTTGCAATTCCTTTTTACCTATTGCATCAATAATACTAATAATACGTAACAATAATACTAATAGACACATCTTCTTGGCACGCATGATAAAATTTTTCACCTTGGAATAAAGTATAAACAATATGAAGATCACCCAATGAACATACTATGAATTTTCTATAATTAATCGACGAATGTACCTGTTACGATATTTTGTCGCTACATAATATCTTCATGGCGGTTGGCAGTAAACAATGGTAATGGTAAATATCTGTTATTTAGTCCGGCGTAACTTGTTGTGATTGCACTCTGCACATGAAAAACAAATATTGGCCGATTTTTACGAGTTTAAAAATTTTGCAGTCAATATTGGTTCGCGACGGAGATATTGAAGCACGTTTGAAGGTATTAGTAATATATTGGAAATACAGAATTAGAGCTTCGTTTACGTTTCGTACAAATAGCCAGCTAATAAATATTAACGGCGCCTTAATGAATATTATTATGATAATGGTATTTACGTTGACAGTGGATGAAGCAGACATTACCAAGCATATTACCTGCTTGGTAATAGTTAAAAGATGTAGAGAATATTTAATGGCTATTAAGTGATTTTCCCCGTACGCCAGACAACTGGATAAATGTACAAGCGACACGTATTATTGCTTGCAATATTCAAACGCGTTTAGTGGCATCACAATCAATTTTCGAACGGTGAATTTTTATTCGAATGTTGCACAGCTGATAATTACAATTGCATGAGTACCGCGTTCTGCGAAAGGACAGAGAAGATAAAAAGAGGAATCGGAACACGGGGATAATAATAAATTGGGGTAGATTTTGTTCGTTAGGATAATGGTTAAACGAAATATTTCGAACGATGTTTAAGCACGGAGCGAACAAATGTTTGCCGATGTAATTAAAGGACGGATAAAACGTTTCGCGGATACGGAGGCCGGACGGCGAAAAATTTGACTGCACAAAAACCGCGGTTGCAAATTTATTTTTTAATCATAAAATTTTCAGAAGCCGCCCGGCAAATTATACGGCAATGGCCGTATAATTGCGTAGAGTGCAACGAGATGTTTCGACGGGCAATGAAACGGGTGGAAACGCAATATGCGAATGAAGATTTTTATTAAAGGACGGATGGGCAGGGTCCGGTTCTACGAACGGTTCCCAGAGTCGCAGTGAAAAGTGAAAATACGATGTTACGCGCTGTTGCAAGACTTTGACGGAGTAAAAACTTTAATAGCGTTTGACGTGAAAATTTAGTTCGTAACAGTGGGGGTTGTCGTAAAGGGCACGTTGTGCCGCACGCCGAGATTTCGACGGAAATGAAAGGAAATAAGTCGATCTCGTAGGAACAAGTTGATGCGGAAAGGTGTTAATTCCAGAAGATCGTGATGAATATATTTTATAAAAATATTAAGAATTACAATTGCATTTCGAGAATTAATCCGAAGGGCAGGGTCTATGAGAAACAATTGTAGTGTAAACGATGCACGATGTATATACGCTTAAGACGTGTTTACGGTGCAAGTAATAATTAATTTTTATTGGGCACAATTGAACTGCAGAAATATTGTTGTTTCGAGCTTTCATCGGAACCATGTTACATATTCATATAACACCTTTTTCCAACTAAAGAAAATACATTCAACTCGTATACACGTGCCACGAACCTATCAAACAAGTTAAGAAACGCATTTCGAAAGCGAAGAACTTATCGCTTCCTTCCTTAATCGAACTTCCACCCGCAGAATCGAATTCGATTAAAAATCCGTCCTAATCCATTCCCACTTGCCCCATTGGACCAGACCGTAATACACGAATACATTAATAGACCGAATAAAGGGTTAAAAAGTAGAATGCATCGTGGGTCACCGGAGAACGATGATGTTAATAATCTGACATTTGGCTAGTCGACGTTATAGCGTGGCACGGGGCACCGGGGTTTGTGAGCGATAATTACAGGTAAAATCGAACAATACGCTGATCGGTCGAAGGTTCGGTGGCCGCCTCGATTATACGCTAACAGCGTCCCGCATTTCCAAGGCAATTAAATATGCGCCTCGCAAAGTGTCGTTAATATTAAATTAGATTTCGAGTCGCCCGAGCACGCGTTAATTACCGGATTAAACTAAACGTTAAACTAATCGATGCCTCCTCCGACCGATTCTCGATGAAGTTCGATTTACAAAATTTGCGAAGTATGCAATGCTGTTAAGACTGAGGGAAGGGTATGTATGTACATACATACATCGCGTTTCTCCTTTATTCCTGTTCGAATTCGATAAGTACCGATTCGATCCAACGACTCTTTACTCTTGAAACTAATTCATCCCCCAAGCGTAGTTCTACGAGTTTCAGTGTAATGTATATGTATGATGATTTTGCAACGCCGTTACACGTATATCGTTACGAAACTATTTACTCGAAACATTCGTAATTAAATTCTAAATGTATTGTACATATACACTGGCATTTAAGTAACATTCCACCCTTTAAGACAAGCACAGATAGACCGAGCTCTACGATTTCTTTCATCGTGTAATCAGGCGTAGTTGAAAAAACTGGCCATTTATCAGTGATCCGACAATTTCGTTGCCAAGTGTACAATCAATTTCAGACTACGCTGTCGTTATTATTTTGCACGGTCACTATCGCTCCTCCCAATATTATCGAACACGCGTTCGGACTTTGCTGAAGACGCCGCGCGACCGGTGAGATTTATTTTCAATCGAGGATCGCCGCGGTTCGTCGGCACGCATCGCGCGTCGTGTCGGCGTCGCGACGCCGGCTAGTATGTTGTCGAATGCCGCAAGCGGAATACGTGCCCGCGACGAGGAAGAGCGAAGCCCGTCCACGTGGCCAATTTTCTTCCGACAATATTGACCCTGCCTGTATTCCGAATGGTGGACCAAAAATTTCTGCGGATTTCACGTCGCCCGGAGACGGAACAATGTGGATACCGGACGGCTGGCTAATCCGGGATGTTCGACGCGAAGACTCTCGATTACATTGCGGATTTATCGGAATCATTCAGTGTTCTAATCCCACCGCGAATCTCCGATAAAATCGAAATTTATATTCAGACCACGCGACGCGTCTCCTGGCCGTGGGAAAAACATTGTTTCGTCGATGTACCTGATATTAACTCAGCCTGTTTTCTTTCGATCGACAGATATTAAGAATTATACGCGTTTACGAAAAATAACTTGGAAGTTATCTTTGGGGGCTCGTCCGTGATCGTTTAAGAAGTTCACTAAAAATAACTTCTGCACTGGTAATGCAATATTAATGTTTATATTCAATTTTTGTAGCATCGGCCACAGTGAATGAGTTCGCCATTAATTCAGACATAACGATATCCACACGCCTTTGTGGAATGCCCATCCGTAAGAAAATTATCTTTCCGTTTCCATTAAAAACTCATCTTGAAGTGCGAACTCTCCTTGTCAAAGGGCTTCAACTTCGTTCGAGCACAAGATAAGGAAATTATTTTCGGTCGATGCAGATTGCCCTGTAATACGGAAGGTGGGCGAGAAGAACGGATACAAACAGCTTCGTCGGTCAATAAACTAAATTAAAATAGCTCCGGAAATTGCACATCCGAGGATTCTCGGCAAGGTAAAGCCCTTTGCCCATCGCGGGGTAACGCAAAGTTCGTCTAGGTATAAAATTTACATTCTCGATAAATAGACTTACTCAAATGTCAATATCTACGTGTGTATAAATACCCATTAATTGTGTTCTAAATAATATTCCTACTATTCATTCGTAACGAGTATTCGATTAAGTAACAACAGACTATGCAAACTATGTACATACAATCAGTCTTATAAGTATTCGTACTGCGACTGTCTACACAAGAAAATTGAAATTGATTGTTCAAACGTTGGTTAAAATTCAGATATTTTGATTGTTCACTGCCATTTCTGTTTCAAATTTCGTCTGCGCAAACTTTACATGTGTTCATTTATAGTAAAAAATTTATTCGGAAAACGTCGAACGTACCACTCATATTTCTACAAATTTCTCTCATTGGCAGTGCTGATACGAAAAGTTATGACCCCGAGTGCATACATATTGTAAGCTGTGCAATATTGACGGAGTAGATTTTTCAATAATCGTGAACTGAATGTACCGAACGCGAATAAAAAAGTTTCCTATAAAATAAATCCGCTGTGACGAATAGAAGAATTCTGTGCCGAATTTTCAGAACGGTCACATCGAACCAACGTAAAACGCTGTCTAATTTCCGCGACGCTTGTCCACCTTGTATCATTCCTTTCCGAAAGGGAGTGCCGCGGGAATCTCTCGAAAACTCTTTTCCGCGACCACTTTTCACAACCAAAGGTCGAACAGTAATACATTGCGTCGCGTTGTCTAGTTAATCGCTTTCACGGACGCTGTTTCAGCCTGTGCGGAACGACAGTGAGAGCGACCAGTGAAAGCCATGCACCATACACGTTGGCGAATGTTCGAAAGCTCGGCGATCGCACGATGCCATCGACCGCTTTGCTGAGAATCACGCGAACGATGAGACGACGCTTTTTGACGACAAGAGGACGCAAGAAAGTGTCGACAATGAAAAACGATTCGCATTGGAGAAAGTTCACGTGCAATTGTGCGGGATGAAGGTTAAACTGCTCGCCTAGCTGGGGAAAATTATGAACGGGCACATTACACGATATCTTTTACTATTTATAGCGTTGCTAAATGTCACTGGTCCGCGGTACGAGAAATAAGGCCGAGAATACTCTGACTGTAGATGCTATGAAAACACTGGCAGCTATTTTGGTGCAGCATTGTTTCGGTAAACTGTTACAATAAAGAAACTGATGAGATGAAAATAACAGTATTGCGAGTTATCGATACGCACCGAAGGTAAACTTTACGAGAATGGCACAACATTCGGATTCTTTGCAATGTTATAGATAACAGGATCGGACAGAAATAATTTTAGTATGCAACAATCTGATATCTACACAATAGCACAATCCGAAAACAGAACCGTTTCAAAATTGGGCATCCAATATAGCGGTGAAGGAATTAAATTTGTCTGCGCTATACAAATAACGATAATATCACGAAATAGAGCCACATTAACGGACAAAGTTAGTGTGAAAGTAAAGGGAATATTCGGGTATCGTTGCATGAATTTCGAGCCACTATACATATACCAACCGGTACTGCAATTACCTTACTGCAAATTTATTAGCAGCTGTAATTACTCCGAATGATTAATGTTGATGTAAAATATGCAGTTATTTATCTTTGAATGTAGCCAGGGGCAAAATTAATTTAGCATGCAATAAAGACGGGGTCATCCCCTACGGCGAATCAAAATGATATGTAGTATTATTAATAACACTTTCACGATATGATCATTGAGCTTCCTCGATTTAATAATATCAAATATTTGAATTTGCTGTCTCGTTTAACTTTATTCCTTCGTGCACGATTAAGCATCGAGTATCGAGAGTTTCAGGGTTATCGGGGCCCGATAACGCGACCCAGGGTTAGCCAGTGCTGACGTAAACGGTACCAGGGTCAACGGCAATCAGGTCCCGTGATCCAGGTGGGATTTTCCCTGTCGGATAACAGATTCGACGTGGATGTCGTCGCCAGTGACTGCATCCACGTCTCCAACATTTGTATCCAGTTGCATTTAGCGTCCCGAATTAAGAAACAAGCAAAGCCGGCTTAGCTGGGCGTAAATAATCTCGACGGAATACCTGGGCAAGATACTCCTTGAAGGGCAAAGGTTTCGTAGCGCGGCTAATGGGATTCACGACTGAGAAATTACTACGGTGCAACGGTTTTTGCAATTCCACAGAGGAAGTGGATACCTTCTTCCTAAAATGCATTTAATTAGCCGGAAGATCGGCTTCTTATCCCGCTCCCCGAAGAGCATCAACCCTCCTTAAGTACCCATAAACTTACAAACGATCACACCTTAGTGACTCTGCGACATAAAAAGCTTAAAACAGAACACCGGTTCTCGAATTGCCCTCGTCGATTGCGATATAAAAGAAATATTAGAAGGGTGTGCGAATAGCATTTGATAAACTCGTAATATTTTAACAGTTCCCTTGTTCGCAGTGTGTTCTAACGCATCTCCTTTTGCCATAGGAAATAAATCGAAGACTGAAACGACTAGGGGAAAGTAAATATCTGCTTGAAGAAAATGATACAATATTATTATTATTGCTATCGTGTTTACCATTATCCATTTCATGAAACGCAGATGAATACGTCCGAAACTGTGCGAACGTAAAATAATCGAAACCGTGAGAAGCTTTTTCGAGGACTGTTGTGAAGCCCAAATGAAAGCAGATATGATTTTATAACGACGAAAACACACAATAAACGCAGCGCAACGTATCGCAATCAGCGTGGAAGTGAAGCTGGAACGGTACCACACCTAACTGCACACACGCGACACATATGCATAACGAGTGCACGTTTGCTCTCAATTTCTGCTTCCTCTTGCAGTTCAGCAGATGGCATTGTTCGTATGTGATAATAGATGAAATTGAAGTTTGAATCGGTGTGCGTTTGTAATTTCAATGTAGGAAGGAGTTGACGGTAAATCACATTCCATCCCTTCCTCTCCCTACTTTTTTCATCCGCTGACTCTCTCCATATTTTAAAAAAACGACTAGCCACTATCTGCGCAGAAATCGATTTCAAAGGAGAATTAACTCCGTACTCGTTAATTACGCTGTGCATTAACCGCTGATATGTGTTGTAACATTCAATGACCAGATTTACCACGAGTTGGCCACGCAAAAGGTGATTAAATTGCCCATAATGAATATCTAAGTTATTCGCATGCGAAATGATAATATGCAGTGTGCTATTAGCCATCCTAACGCCAATGCATCTAACTTCTTCCCAGTGTATTGTAGTTATTGAATAATTTATTTTTAACTAAATATTTATGCTGTAAATTTTATAGTAGATTATATTCCCGGTCAGTTTTATATTGTAACATTATAAAACGTTCGACAATAAAATTGTGCTAACATCAACTAATGTTTCATATAATTAGGCTTATAAGTATTATTCATGCGAGAGAAATTAATGGGATTTAGTTTATTAATTTGAAAATTATTATAATCGGAGGGGATCAATGTGTATAGTATTTCTCATTGAAGTTGCGAACAGTCTGCGAGCAGTTTAGGTATAATATGTATTATATTTCACGATGATATCGCCTTACCAATGAAACCTATCTATTATATTTAGAAGGTGTATTTGTCAGATCAATGCAGTTAAGCGCACAATCCTATTAACATGCATGACGCTTATGGGAAAGCGGCCGAAAGGCTATCGAAAACTACTGCTTATTGATTTTCCAAATTTTGATAGTAAATCATCGTAATTACTTGCCTTTAATAAACAATAGTTTTCTACGCGGTAAATGATTTAGGAATATTATTTTGCTGGGAGATTTATCCTGCTAGAATGCACTTATTATGATTATTATGATTATCCCGATAAATTTTGTTCTCAAAATCATATTAATCATATTTCAGAAGCTACGATTTAAATTAGTTAATATCGAAATACTCGTTCGATAGTATTCAATACCTGGCCTATTAACAAATAAAAATACGTGAAAGACACATCTAAAAGTAAATTCCACGGTGTTTCATAAAAACGTTTCTTCGCAAAACGAAATGGCATTAAAAAATCTTTCAACACTGACCATACAACAAATCTTGTGAAAGAGAAATATGAAAGCAGCTGTACAATAAGTCATAACAACACTAGAAACTCCTTCTATTCATTCGCGCAAAGAATAGGCTATACGCAAAGATCCACCAATTCCTGTTCCAGGACACGTCATCGATGACCCGGAAAAAAGAATTCCACATCTACGCAAATCTAGGCGAACTTAGAAAGTATTCGTTCTCCGCATGAATACCCGAATTTCTCGCCAGGCATATCCGCGACTTTTCTTTGCGCGCGATTGCGAGCAACGTTTGCGCATGAAACAATTCGCAATCTGCGGAGCTTGCAAGACGTCAGATATGCAGTAACGGACGCGTTGCTCGGTAAATTAAAGGGTTCGCGAGAATGGCCGTCGACGTTGCGACACGACGATATTTCTCTGCTGCTTTCGAGATCCTCGAGTGACTACGTGAGCACGTGTAATAGATTTTACGATGCATGAAGATCGTGTCCCCGCGATTGGAACGAATCTGCCGTGTTCATCGTTTGCAAGGGAAAGTTGGGCTTCCCTTTACGGCGGATAGAAAATTTGCAACGATTTCAATAGTGAACAAATTTATCATACTTTTAAATACAATGAAATAAAAATAACAGACAGCGACGACAAATTGTTTCTATGAAATTCTTGCTTACGGTTGACTCGCTTTAGCGTGGATAAACTCTAGATAATGGAGGTGCGAAATGTTTCAGGCGTAAATTACAATATTTTCCGCTAAAAATTCATATCTTTTTAAAGATGTACATGAAACAGTTGATACGCTGTGAATTCGTTTAACGAGAGAACGCAACGTAACGGGAGAAAAGTGACTTTGTGAAAGTACTTGATCGCGAGGTGCATTGTTATTTGCAAATTCATTTATTTGACGGCTCGATTACGATGTTCGATACGAAGAAATTTAATATAAAACGGTCTGTTCATTTCACGTTTGATACAATTTTTACGTCACTCAACCAAGAACCACTGATCTACAAAATTAAACTACACATATCTATTACGTTTCTTTTTCCTCATCCGAATTGAAAGTATTATACATTGAAATGGAAGTTTCAACCGAGCCGAACGACGATGGAAAACCGAGCAAATTATTCTGTCTGTAGTTATGCAATACGCGTATCTTCTCGATATAATTGCAGAATTCGCGGATGTCGTACGACCAATCTATTCTTTCATTCGTACCTTTTGAAGTCTACTTTGCCATCGATGTTCGTCCACAATATCGTACGTCAAAAAGTATTATACACTCAAATAGTGCGTATTTTTATTACCGAGAATCATTGAAGCTATGAATTAATTTCTCCCTGATTTACTATTACAACTGCATATACCTATGCATGTTATTTACAATTGTATTTGCTTTATGCACGTTTGCAGTACTACACGGTCATTCCAGCGCAATCACAAAATCGTCTCGAATGAGCGTCAAAAGGAAGGTCCAAATTACTTTGCTCATGGTCGTCCAAGATTTCACTGGCGATGCATGACACCCAGTTGCCAAAATAATTGAAATAGCTGCTGGATCCAGCGTGGTCGTTCCAGGTGAACCACCGCACCTGGTGTCCCGCTAACTAATAATTGACCAAAGTTTTCGGTTTGCAACTTTTCGACGGGGAATTATTTCGGACGTGATTGTTTCGTTCGGCGTTTCGTTCGGATTTTACCGTGCACGCGTCGTCGAGCCTCGCATTTCCGTTTTTAATTGGCACCGCTAATTGCAACGGCTTTGACGCGCGATCCCCGGATATCCGAAAGCGTGAAGATTTATGCAGCTAATTGGTGGCCTCCGCGTGTCGATTCGTCGTGACGGAACACTAGCAACCATAGAGGAACGCTCGCCGGTATCAGCGTGACGTCTAGGCAGGGATAGTCGTTGATAACAATAATTATTTCGGTAGAAACGCGAACGACGGATGCATCAATATTGCGCGTATAATCAAAATTCGATGCTCCGCCAGCTAATGGAAGCCTTTTACGAAAGAAGCCCGAGATGGCAGCCTCGTAGCCGCGTTGCTCTTATTAAATTATGGTTGCAGAGTGTCGTTGCCATTGTGACGATAAGACGGCAAGTTTGGAATGCGGACCGTCAGATGCAACAGAGTTATTTGCATGATAATATTAGGTCGCTTGATAAGCGATTTCATATCTCTTAACAATCCACGATCTTCTAGATGTAAAAAGTTTCGCACATATGAATCATTATGTAAATTGTTAGTGTACTATTTTTGCTATACTTAAATTGGGTATATTAATACGTAATCGAATTATCGATTTATCAACTTTTATTAAGTCACGTATTAATATTTACCCAGTATTTTATATAGCCGTTCGAAGGTTCTATACGGGCACAGTATACGATTTGCCTTTTGCCCGATCGAGACAATTTTTACCATTAAAAGCATCGAGAAATTATACAGTCATGTGATCCCGTTCGAAGGCTTTGACACAAAGCTGCCCAGTGGAGTAGTCGGGAGAAAAGCAAAGAAGAAAAACTCGAGCAAAGGAACCAATTCAAAAGGACCAATGCAGTTGACAGAACAGGTCGATCTCTATATCAGTTTTTTCCTCCTTTTTTCCCTAACTTTTGAGAATCTTCGTTAAACCGAGTATACATGCACTGCGTATAAATATTCGCCGAGCATAGGGCTTCCCATGTTATGTTGCTAGCAGATTGTACACTTTCTTTTGCATCCTCGGCTCTCTTTACTTGAGAGGATCATTTTTTCCTGGGGCCATAAACGTCCCTTAAAGGGAGGTTAATTAAGGGGTCATAATTAATGAGAAACAATGAGAGAAAGAATAATTACTTTCTCCGGTCGCAGATACAACGAATGGTCTAACGCGAAATCGTCCGTTCATTCAGGTAGCTCTAATAATTTCATTACCCACGGTGCTTCTCAATTAAGCACATGCAAAGATACTTACATAAACCGAATGATCACGATCGCGCAGCACGTCAGCAGTGAAATAAACGTTCGTTGTTTACAATAAATATTCGCGTCAGATAAACGGATGATAGCCAGTTGCCATGAGTGGACCGCGATCGCGACACCCACTCCATCCCATTCTGATTTCGCGATACGGAGGGATATAGCGGTTCTGGTAATTAAACCATTGGCCGATCGCTGCGCAGGAAACGTAATTTCCATGGTCGCCGCACGAAATGCGTCCGCGTGCACAGTTTATACGTGTATTACCTCTTCGCGTTGCCAATCGATACACCGGGAACAAAGAACGGATAGGAGAAGGAGGTCAAATAAAGCATGTCGGCAAGGATCCCGGAATTGTGCGGTTATCGTTATAGTTTCAGTAGGTGCCGCCACGGGAAATGGAACAACCATAACCCTAGAGATGCAACGCTCCGCTATGGACTTTCCCTTTTGTTCAGCGTCTGGCACGGTACACGCGAGTCATTTCTAGACGACGTTTAGTGCAACCGTGCACCATCAATTGTCACCCTTCGCGGGTGGATTCCGTAATCGGAGATTTTGATATTTTGTGGCATTCATTTGTACGCGCTGTGAGCATCGAAGGCCAAGGAATTAGGAAATCGTTTGGGAAATCGTTTGGCAAAGACATTGGCGAACGGCCTACTATATGGATTGATACAATTGTACCGATTGCTTTCTTGTAATTGGGTTGTAGCACACATAATACGGGTTCCTGGAATATTTGTTAGTTCGAGTTGCGCGACGAATGGACGAGATGAATAGGGAAAGAAACTTCTACTGCGCCCTAAAGACTCATTTCAATTTAACTATCCCGTAGATCGAAATATGGGGGAAAGTGGATCGTTTCAACAAAAGGTTGCTCCATTCGAGCTACGAAAATGAGACAGTTGAAAAGTGCCCGAATTACGATTAATCAGTCAGTCCTACAATCTTCCAATCGATAAGTCCAATCTCTAATCCTGATCTCCTAGATCATTCGAACCATCCCTAAACAATAGTAAAAGCAAGATTTGTCTAACTTCATCGAACCGTCTAACCAATGCATGACACAAACACTGCGAATCCATGCTGCAACGCCGACAATAATGAAGCTTAAAAATCATACGTTAACCGTCGACGGTCTCCTTAAAAGCTTCAAGCAAGCCGACAAAAGTGTTTCGAAACCGACCCACAATGGACATGATCGCGACGAGAAAGTAGAAATCATGTGCACAGGTGTCGTTCACATAAACACATCGATCGCAACGACAGAATAACACAATTATCGTTATAGCGCCCAGCTACTAAAGGCTAGACAGGGAGTCCAGAAGGGGGTTGGGAGGGGTCATAATGATACACGGTCGAACTATTAACGGGTCCTTGATCAAAGGACGGCTTAGCCCGGCGATGGAGAAACACAGCGTGTCGGTTGGACCGTGAAACACGCTGGAAATTGTGGCAACGGTAACAACGCCGCTATCAGCAACGACAGTTACACGATAGCCAGGGAAGAGGACACCATCCAGCTTAAGCTTTCCCCGCGTATTCCTAACCGACAGAATTGTATGCAGTTAACCCGGACGTTGCAATCCGATCTTAAGCGGCCAATCTGGCGGTCGCGGACAATTTTCCGGTTCGAGGAGACGGTGGTTCCAGCGTCGTGGCGTTCCCCCATAAAGTGGCCTATTTTATCGGATAGTCATTTTTGTGCCCAACGTTACCGTGGAAGTTCAATCACGGGACAGGAAGGGGCCGGCACGTGGCGGAACTCCGAAATTGAATTCTGAAACAGCTGTTCCGATTGATTCGCGAAACATTCTCCGGCGTTCGCTCGTGCCGATCTGTCTGTTAGTACGAAGTGCGTCCCTTACGGCAACGGGACGGGAATAATTGCGAATACTTATTTTTCCCTCCGCTGGTTGTTGTTTCGGGGTTCCGTCTTGGGTTCGATTGGGGCGAATTATATTTTACGCGGACACGTTTGTACGGCTGCGACGGCTCTCGAGGTAACTGCGATCGCCGATAAACATACAGCACAGTGGTCAGAGATTTCACGACCACGATATTCAAGCTGGCGAACTAGAAAATGAACGAACGCGCGAGAAAGTAATGCCGAAACGTGAGGATCGTTCTTGAACCGCCGCAGCACCGGTTGCTCGCGTTTCGCAAGATTACACGTGCAAGCCGTGGCGCGTAAAATTAACCTTCGCGGCTTCAATGAGAGACCCATGTCGGCATGCAACCACCGGCTAAATACTCTTTACACCCCCGCGCTCAGCGTTTTCATCTGACATTTCGGACTGTCGTCGTCGTGGCAGCGGCGGCGCGTTTAAGCCAAAAGACCCTCAAGTGCGCATTCAAAGGAACCCCGGCACGGAGGCGAGTGGGCGACGTTCCCCCTTTCTTTTCTCTCGGTAGCGATGAATTCATGAAATATGACTGATTTCCCAACGAAACGAGACGTCATGCAAAAGGAGGAGAAAATTGAAGGGACAGGGAGCGGCGGCTCGGAGAAATGGACATTCCTCGCGAAATTTCACCGGAAGCTCGATTTCTGCCCCATGCCCCTTTCTCCGCGTACAGCCGAGAGTTCGAGACGCGTTAAAAGTTTCATCCGGCCTCGGGATGCCCGGCCGTATCGACGCTGAACTTTGCCGAGGGGTTCACTGTTTCCTACTCCCTCCCACCCGCGGATACCGCTTCTGCCCCGAAGCTCCTTCCGCCACGGTTGATCCCACAGAAATCGCACGTCGGGGACGAATTTCTGCGGAAAATTTGTTAATATTGCAGACACGCCGGGCTCGCCTGGCTCGCGGAAGCTTGTGACGGAAAAAGTCACTCGTGTGCCACGGAGAAGGAACTTCATAAACGACGGGGGGGGCGACGACAGAAGCGTTGCTGTAAAAATTAAAAACTTCCCGGGACGTACATAGCGGGCCGGGACGACGAAACATTCTTCCGTCTGTTTCCCTCTATCGCAGCCCGGACTCGTTTCACGATAAAAGCCGAGAACTTTATACCGCCAGCCGTATAAAGTTCATCCTCCGTTCTGTCTACGCACTTTTCGGAACTTTTAAATTGAATTAACCCAATAAACTGCCGGCTAAGCCGATGGCCGGCGTTCATCAGTGTATGAAACACTCGGGCGCAGATGTTTGCGGATGTATAATAATTTCGGGATAGTGTAGTCTGTAAATAGCGTAGTCCGTCGGTTCTGCGAGCGGAACATTCGAGCATGACGAATAGCGCAAACAGGGATTTAAAGGAAACGCGTGCCTAGCTACTCTGCGAAAGAGGATAAAAGAAGTTCTTAGTTTGTTGTAGAATTCTGTTAAATTATTGCCGGCTTTATCGATGCAGATTTTCCCTTTGCTCGTTTCGGAATAGAAGTTACGGCGAGTTTTCCTTAATGCTTTAACATTGTACGTAATTTAATATAGGAACGCTATTAGTTTCTTTCCTCTTATGAAGAAAATTGTGTTCTGTGTGGTATTCAATATCTTTCACCAATGGCAACTGATAATTGACATATATCCAGTAAAAAGATTGTGCAACTTACTTTTGAAAAGATTAATTTTTTCCATCACTTTTGCACGCTTCGTTGCCTTTTCTTCCTATTTTATTTTGAACCTTTATTTAACCCCGCTGAGATCTTCCGTCGGAATGAACCTAATAAACCACAACGCCCGGCAACGTTAACACGGGGCTCGACGTTACTTTTAATTTCTCTTCGATGTCTTCCTAGCTAATACGCGGCGGGCTGCGTAGCCAAACGAGGAATTAGTGGACCAACGAAAATCCTGCTGTGGCCGTTTGCCGGGCCACGAATCCAGCATTGTCTACGAATATCCAACATTTACGATACTGTTATGCCTCGCCACAATTAAGGCGAGCTGGCAAATGGAAAACGAAGGCATTTCCTTTAAGCTTCCTGCCTTAAGCCTCGTCTGTTCATTTGTACCGCAAGCTACTTACGAAGAGGTGAAAATGCGATGGGAAAAGAACAGTGTTAGTCGGGCGTTAATAAATCGTCCCTCTCTATTGTGCATTTTATATCTATCAAGGGTATACAGAAATTGTAATTAAAAAATATCGTCTTCCGATCCTGGGAATGATATTGATTTTTTTTTTAGCATAATTTTTTAACATACATTTTCATAATTTTGTGCAATACGCTGGTATAATAAGAGCGAGAAATTGCAATTGACACAGCAATTCTAATACATTGCCACTTTAATCCATCTTCGGTCAGAAAATGTTATTGTCTATAGGATCAGATGCAACGGATTAGATATTTTAATCTGAATGCTGTTTCAGAACTTGTACAACTACTCACTTACTCGCACTTTCTCCAGCGGAACACGTTTCGTTTATGCCCCGGCAATTCGTATGCTTATTCTTTGTCCCAGTTTCCTGGTTCTCGCGTTTAAAAAAAAAAAATCAACGGCGTTCTAAATCTATACCTTCTGGTCCGCTTCGCTCCCACACGCGTATGGTGTAAAGTTTGTCGGCCACGCCGAAAACGCGACCCACGCCCGCGCGCCCCTACAGCCTGGTTTACATTTTGAAAAAGAAAGCGTCGAAAAATGCTGCGACGCGCGAGAGCACCGCCTCGATTGTTAACAGGCCGGGCAAACATGACTAACTGCCCGTGCGCCGATATTAGGTAACCCGAAATTCGCGGTTCGTCCGTGTTAGCCGCGATACACGCGTTTAATCAACGTTTAATTTATCCAATTACGCCGATCCGATTTCAATTGAAGTTGCGTTTCAGTCGCGGGCGGAATTACTTTGCCGATTGAGTGGCGAATTTATAACCGGCGCGTCGCTAAATATTAGTATGCGCGTACGCCCTAATCAAAACAACTGTCACACACGCCGCTTTAATTATTCCTCTTAACTCGATTTTGTAAAAGTAATATATTTCCGGGTGGCGTATCGCTGACCGCCGTCCCATTAATTCGCCGACTTGACGGGGGTTACACGGCTAGGGAAATTTCCAGAAGAGAAAGCGTAATTGCTGTTTTGAAGTGTCGCAATGCTCGCTAATTTGTTCGGGAATTTGCCGCCCGTTCGGAGCTGACATTCAGCGCTACGGCAATTATGGTTATTCGGTAGCTGGGGGAACACGCGACAGGAATCAATAATATTTTTATAGCACTATTTAATAACGATAGAGCGATTGCGTTATAAAGTTTTGGAATATTTCGTTATTTGAATCGACTTTGGCCGGACAGTTCGCGACAAGCGAAATTGCTTGTCATACATTAGTGCTGTCATGCTTGTCGATACATTTTCTTCGCTTCACTTCGGTAGATTAAAGGGACCAACAGTATTTTTCAGTTTTACATTATTGCTCGCTTAGATTAAAGGGTTTTTTGTTTTAGAATCCTCTATTCAGCCGACGTTTGCGTGATTGTATCAATCTTAATTTTTAAAGGGTTTTTATAGAATCGTTGTCCGATTAAACATACGTACCATAGATGATACTTCTTGCCCGGCATTCACGGAAGAAACAAAAGTTTAAAAAGCTCAATATGAAAAATATCTAGATTTACTTTATAAAAAAAAAACAAATCAACCACCTATACGAATATTCCGATAAAAAGTATTCAACATGCGAATATAAAGGTTTCGCAAAATGTGTACTCCCCGAGAACGGTTCGAATAGCACAATAACGATTTTCCACCTGTCTGAAAGAAATTCCCTCAATATCGGTTGGCACGTGATACTCCGCAAATACGAGCAGTCAAAATCTCAGGTAAACGAGTAATAGCAATTTCACGAATTCTGCTGTAGATAACATGGTTTCCGGTTTGTGACGACTTCAGGCGGGTTCATCTTCGGCGAATGATGACCATCCGGATACGGCTAGCAGACCGCGTATCCTATTAGACTTCCAGACAGTTTCGACAAATAGAGGATAAAACGCGCCTGATGCTCGACCGTTGGATTTTTGAGAGTAGATCGAATCGGACGCGTCTCTGGCTGATAGTTATTATTAAAGTAATTTCAATAATTGCTTCGATGCTGGTAATAAATTGAACCATCTGCGAAGTGATTTATAACAAGGATATTTCCAGTTTTGCCCACAGCACGATACGCGAATAATTCCGTACTTCGACAGGAATTGTCGCAGCACTTGCAACTGCATTTTTAACGTTTGATTCGCCTCGTTGAACGAAACGCGAGAGAGCGTCTACGCAGGAAAGGAAATATCCAAGCGATAAGATGAACAAGAGAAGGGAAGAATTGAAATTGCGAATTTTATTTCTCAAACACATTTCACCGTGCAATCGTATGTTGCGTAACTCGAAGTTTTACACGGTACATTTGAAATGCGCCAACAATCAGCACTATGGTAAAACCTAGAACCGCTGCACCGAATCAACTTATACTAATGGGAATCGTTTTATCGCGTTCGTTGGCTGTGAAGATATTTAAGGGATCGAGGAATCACCGAGTCCCCGGGCTGAATCTCCTTCCCAGCTGTATCTAGTGTTCCCCTATCTGGAATAAGATTGATACTTAATTCATCGATTTCCGGAACTGGACTTGCAACAGTTCCGAGCCAATCTACTCCCCGAAGAAGGGGAAACGTCTGAACCGAATCACTGTTCTTCGTTTTCGTAGTGAACTACTAGTCTGAGATGAACCCATTGGTAACACGTTTCTTCTGGCCGATTTTCGTTCCACTTCCCGAACTACCGTCGTCTGCCTGATCGATTTTAATTATTTTTGTTCCAATTTCCCTGTTCAATAGTTCGGCCAATCTTGTTCCACGAAGCATCGGAATTCCTTTCGATTGTCGAATTCGAATAGCGCATTCGTGGGCAACGTATCGATCTTATTGCGTTGATAATGTTCGCGAAACATTTACAAAATTCGCGCATTACGGTTAACTATATATGTATACGTAATGATACAGATTGGTCCACGCTTAACAGGCAAACGAAACGTAATGAAGTTTCAATTAATTGATGGAGCATTTCGTTTCCATGGGGATTAGGTTAATGGAAACGCATTTCTGCGTTTTACCAATCCCTCGATCCCGATATCTCTATCTTTAATTTCACCACTGACCTTTCTTTTTAATCATTTCAAAGCTTGACGCGTGGTTAAAGATTTCAATACAGCCGCCGAATTTTTCTAATTATTCGAGGAATCAATTTTTTCCATTACGCAACTAATGTACCATCGTAGTACCGTGTACACTTGACGAATTAAATTAAGAAACAAAGCAATTGAAATATTAGTTATAATATTACTTACTGGTACGTCTGAAATCATTTTTACCACCTTCCAATCGATATGAAGTCACATCTTTCTCACAGTTTAAGTAATATCAATTTATTCCCGTCAATTAAGGATGAATATTTTCACCGAACCATGGGAAATTGATTCGTCCCTCGAACGATTGTCGGCCACTGTGCATTAATTCATTTACTTATTCACCACATATAATATATAAACCGTTAAACCATGCCATCGTTCAATCTATATTTACTCGTTACGAAACTTCGAGTAACGCCGGCACCGTATACGCCACGTAGCGAGGAACACGTTAATCCATTCCCTGGCACATAAATTCCAATACAGCAACGGAAATACCTCCTGCTGGAAGAGTCCATCAGGAACGAGCCACCAATCAATTTAAAATAACCAGAAGCCTCCTGAATTACCAAACGCGTCTCCGTTTTTAAGCAACGGGAAATCTCATCGGGAAATCTGTCCATAAAATAAATCGACGACTCGCTATTTAAGGTTCCGGTCGAACGGTTAAACAGCGTGCGTCAGCGTGAACCGACCGTGTGCCGCGTGTCGGCCATAAAAATTCGTTCCGGCAAGCGAAATTACACCCGGGTGGCTGCATATCGCGTGCGTTAAAGTTAGAAAATAAACGAGCAGGCTGGAAAATCCCCGGCGAATTTCAGATCGACGCGACGCGACGCGACGCGACTCGACGCCGCGAAGCTTCAGCCACGGATTTCTCCCGCACGCCGGCTTAGTCGCGCGAGCATTCAACCTAGCTCGTTAACTCTTGCTAAACTGTACTTGACCGAATCACCGAGTCGGTGATTCCGGCCCCGGGCAACAGATTTCCCTCGTTTCGTCGCCGGCTTTTCCACGGATTTCACGGGCTCCCGCCTTTCTCTCCTCGCGCAACGAAAAGAACCACGGCAACTTTCGTCGCGACGCTTCCAGCCGTCCTTTCGCTTATCCGTGCAGCATAGGGGCCGCGGGATGGCTGGGAATTATGAGCCGAAACGAGCGCTGAGAAAAATCATAGAAAGGCGGAGAAGCGTGGGACAAGTGGGTGTAGGTGACGCGAGATGAAAAAAAGACTTGTCCGGCGATACGGCGGGAACGACGGGATTCGAATAAAAATTTTACGTCCTTCCGTCTCTTATTCCTGGACGAAAATTGATTGCACGGTTGTGATGTCTGAACTGTCGCGAACAAAATATTCCCTTCGGTTATGCGGCTCAACGTTTTATACGTTCCGTTCTATTCTCCGGTTCAACCTCGCAGTGCCTTTCATTAATTACTAGCGCGATGGACTCGCAATTCCCCGAGAACCGCTTGATACGTGCGATTGCTCTGTTTAAAAAGTGCAATTAGTCTCTGTCGGCTAACAATAACAACGGAGTGGAAGAAATGGGAGAGGGGGGGGGGGGGGCGAAAATAATGAAGGGCGAGCGAAACACTCTATCAGAACGATCACGAGAGACAGATGGTAATTACGATCGGGAATAAAAGCCGCGAGGTAAGACTCGGGACCAGCAATTTCCGGGACGCGAGAGTTTTCGACGCGCAACGAAAAACTCTCGCCGTTCCTGTGTTTTCATTAACGAAAGCAAATATATAGACGCGCGGACCGGCAAGGAATACCGGTCCCGTTTAAATCGCCGGCCAACCATTCAATTACCGGTGGGCGAGGGTTATACCTGTCGCGAATCAGTCTGTTCCATCGCGAAATGCATTTGTAATACCTCTATCAACGATCGAAACTACATTTCCGGGTATCCGTTTCTTCCATCCGTGCTCAGTTCATCCCGCCTCTCTTTGTCTAACAAATAATTGGTATTTTCAGAAGCGCCACAAAAGCGAACGAACTCTTTACATGTTATGGACGGCGGATGATCGAATACGCAAATTAAAGATGTAGAATTAAAGGGGGAATTGTGGGGAATGTTTCAACAAGGGCAGGTATATATCGTGTACAACCATTTCTCCAATTTTCTTTATACCTGTGCAGCGAGAGCGTTATAATATAGGATTTTGTTTCTCGCACATTAAATAGAAAATACTTTATTAAACTGACTCTGATTTAGACCTTCGCTGTGGACACTGACACGCCCCTCCGGACCTCGAATAATTTCTAAATTTTTGAGTTTCTAGAACTACCGAAATCAGAATCAGGCCAAGGCAAGGATAGTATCTTGGAACATCTAGAAGCTTGTTGGGATCTCGGGAATTTGCTATAACCTCAGCTTTCCTAAAAGCTCGTCATGCCTTTGACACTCTGTGAACGTGTCAATATGTCTGCTGATATTTACGACATTCCGTTTTGTTCCTCACCAATTGCGAATCGCCTTCGACTAAATATTTATTTCGTATTTGCTAAGTCCATGTGGCTAACCCGATCCAAAGTTATTGCAAGAACTACTTCGGCGCTGCCCGCGTTATTTTTCAGTGTCCAGAATATTAACGCTCCCGTAACGTAGTGAACCACGACACCAGTTACAGCTTTGCATTTACAGCCGCAGCAGAACGGCACGCGTAGACTGCTGTATCTGGCGTGTAAATATGAATCAGCATACTCGTAGGTAATGCGCTGCGAGCCATATTTTTGACAGTAATGAATACCTGCGTGCTAGACGCTGTCTGGTGTACAACGTTCGTGATGGTCGACCAGGTTTTGTTTTAAATGTTTTCCCCGTTGGAATAACGCCAGGCTGTGCGCCGTGCAATAGCTCCGCCGCATCCGAACCACTGTTACCCCATCGGATCCTCGGAAAAACGACAATACCGCGCCAGCTCGGCCCACCCTTCTCCGGCTGTCTGTTCTAAATCGTTCGACTCATTCCCGAACCCTCTCCTACGCGCATCCAGGCCAGTATTTCGCGCCGGTGGAACGCGCGTTCGCGTGAACGTTAGAGATCCGCGGGGCCGCGCCGGAAAAACTGCGCTAGCCGTTGGTTTTTCGGGGATAAATCGACCTGTTAACCGGACTAAAAGCTAGAGCGTACAAACGGCCCGAAAAAAACCGCGTCCACGACTCGGCCACGTTCTATTGGCTGTGCGGCTCTCTGTACCGGCTCACGCTTCGACGAATTGGCGAGGCTCTTCATTCGCTGACACCGATCGAATTCGGTTTGCAACACCTTCGACACGAACTCGAAAAAAGAGCCGAGCAAACGCCGAGCAGTCGGACGGTCCTTCTGAAACGCTTCTCGTCGACACGGCCACGGTTTCGCTTTAACATTATCGCACGCCCCTGCGATTTCGCGGATGTTGCACCGCGATTGTTCGACTCGAGATTAATTAACGCGGCCGGTTCGGCAAAAATTATTTTCCAGCGGGGAGGATGGTTACCGCGAGGATTCCCGAAAAAGCTGCTGACGCGAGTCAGATTTCGCGTTATCCACGGGCGAACGAACGTTCGTTCGAACGTGCCGGCGATATTTAACGGCGGCGAAATGGCGGTTCCTTCGGTGCCATTGTCAAAAATACGTCCGGCCGAACGGAGAAAAATGTTGTCACGGCCGTTACTCGTGTGAGAATAAATCAACGCGTTAATCTAAATGTAACAAAGTGGACGTATGAAAGCGAGAACCCGTGTTTTTGTCCGGGCGGTTTACAACGGCATGAATTGATGAGAGTTCGAATTGCCGGCGCGGCGCGTGGCTGCATGCATTACGGAAGAAGTTTACCCGAATGAACGGAACTATTTCGCCAACAAAAAACGTATTACACAACGGAGTTATTTATAATGCTTGCGCGATAGAATCGTACCAATTGCCTGTCGGGGAACGTGTAATTCGGGCAATTGAAAAACGGATATTACCGGAATTGAGTTTGCGATTCACTGAGGTAGGTGCAACGCGTTTGACGCGAACATCTACTTCCACTTAATTATAAATAGAAACATGGGAAGAGAAATATATTTCTCGGGCGAGCTCTCACTAATATTAATATGTTGGTCGAGGGAATTGGCGAAACTTGTGAGCAAGGAATAACTTTTCATTCGTAAGCTTCAGATACTTTTCGTAAATCGACTTTCTTCAGATTTGCTACGGGAAAAGTGCTTTCGAATGACAATAGAAGAGAACATCGGCGACAAAGTAAATATTCAAAGTACTTATTGTTAGATACCTCTCATTTGGGAAAACGGGGATATTCGAAGCGCAGGAAACTCTCGAGCAGAGAGGACTGCCGAGAAATCTCTAAAGCGGATCAGGGGCAATGTTTATATTCATGTTTGCATCCATTAGTGTTCGCATTAAAACTGAAGATCCGTTCTAGCAGAAGGTTGCAATTAGTAAAGGGACTTTAGTTATTACCTATGCTGTGCAAGGAGTCTCTTATTGCTAACAAAATTTCTTGACAAAGAACTGGTGGAACATCAGAATTCACAGATGGCTAGCCATTGAACGGGACCAAAGGGAAAATAAATGAAATTCTACACTGGACGTCCGTGGATTAAAGAGAAACGAATCAACGCCAGACGTTGGTTCAACTCAAATTATTTTTCGGTGCATTCCATTAAATGATCAAATGGCGCAGGTGTTTAAGGCGTAGTGCAGTACCTTTTTCAAATATTCCTACAGAATTATTTGAATTTGATAATAATAAAAAACTTATTGTTGCTTATTGTTGTATAACAATATTGTAGTATAAACTTATGTTGCCGTTTTTGCAAAGGCTATGCCAGGTATTACCGCACACCCGCTGTTATCAATATATAAATCCATATTAATCATACATGCATTCGCACGAATGTAAAAATCTCGCTGTACATAGGAACATCCCTGTTATACATCCCTGAAAAGCGATAGCTGTATAGGTCACCGAACAATATTTCTTTCAACGTCGTTTTGCTCGCACCGAAACGCCGGTATTTTTCGTGCAACGGACGTTAAAGAGGAACACTTTATCAATCGAAGCAATTATTTAAACGAGCGTTTACACGTAAACTGAGAAACCGACGCGTGTATCGAGCAGGCGTGGCTCATTAATTAAACGCAATGCGCCCCTGATTTGTAGTTAAGCGAATCAGTTAATTAATCGCTTAACACATTCGCACGTTTCGGCTGATCACCTTGCGTGCGTATCAAACGTTCCACGCGTCTCTGTAATGAAAGGAACTTTATTGTTCAATAATAATTACGTCGTTGCACGACCCAGAATATTTCCCCCTTTACTTATGACAAAATTATGCAATCGTTTGAATCGTTGAAAAGCCACGACGATAACGTCACTCGCACATTCATTCATGAAGACGACACCATTATCCTTGCTTGCTGCACAATTAGGTATCCGAAGCTTTCGTGACGTAAAAAATATCCCACCCCTCGTCCTAGAAATACTTGCGAACGCTTGAAGTTTACGGAAAGCAAGGGTGGAACCTTTTAAGGTGGAACTTTTTAAGAATTAAAAGCATGCGTGCGAACGTGTTAGTCGCTGTGACATCCGAATATTATTCTCCAAAAGTATCCGGTACGATTGTACATAAATATATGAAAAATACATGTAAAGGATCAAAGGAAACGCCGATACCTGTAAGGGCTTTCAACACCATGGATGCAACAAGGGCAAGAAATATATCACGGCCATGAAGGAATCGATCATCGTAAGCGTCGAACGCCAAACTAATTACGCGGGCCTGAATGTTACCAATCGTCGCTCCGATTTTCCCGGTAACGGGCGGACATAGTTCCGAAGTAGAAGTATCCAAACTTATCCGCGGTACCCGTTCACAAAGGATAATGCAATGACGGGCCCAAACCGGAGACTCGAATGGTGTACTTTCGCTCAAGTCGAAACCGCGAGAGTAAACCGGACTATCGAGCAACGGGGATAAGCGAAGTGAAAGGACGGGGCGCCCCTGGATAAGGGTGGCAAAGGACTTACACAGAGAGGAGAGAGAAGGTAAGGGATAAGGGACGACGAGGCATCTCGCGTACGGCTTGAAGATAAGACGAGCGTCTTTCACGGTTCGTCGCATCTCAACAAACTCAGCGCTGCGGCCGGAATGAAACAGAGGGTCGGTGGAGGATATTTTCCTTAACATCTCCATCACTTTACCAGGCTTTCTTTTCCTTTTATTCGGCTCTCCGGCGGATGAAATAACGCTGGCCGTCGGAATTGCGCGGAAAAAAGTGCTCATTTGCAGATCCCACGCCACCAGCGTCCGACCGACCGCGATATCATCCCGCTTTGTATGAATATCGTTAAACTTTTCGCCCCGAAATGCGAAGACAGCCGCCCGTAAGACGGAATTACCGACGATGGGTCCCTTAATAAGGGCCATCGTTCGCCCGCCTGTGATTCCACTTCTTGGTAACAATGCCTGCCACCAGACGACGTCATATTTTTCCTCCAACGAAGAAACGAGACCTGTTTTCCTTTCTTCTCCACACCTCGTGCCAACTTCCTACGCTTCACCTCGAATTGTACACAAGTGTCAATATCTCGCGCTTCTTTACGAGAGTCCGGGAAAGTCGTCCCAACCGACGTCGCAGAAAATTGAAGCCACGTATTTGTCGATAAGCGCGAGGCATTTACGCCGGGGAAGTTTAAGGAATTGCTGTTAACGTTGTTTCCGCGCCTTCGATCACGATTAATTACAGCGACGACAACGGCGAAATTCTTGGCCGTTGTTTTAGAACATGGTGCCTCGTGGAATGAATTGCACGCTACGAACGGAATTTCGTTGCACGACCAACCCCGTGATGAAACAATAGCCATTCCGCGTAATGAACGTCGCTGCTCTCTCTCTAGAGGCGGCTGCTTTTTTCTTCCTTTTATTTTGTTAGGATGAGAATCGTTAGGTACGGAATACAGAGTCGGCCGAGAGAGTTATTCGACCGCGGAACAATATTCTTCAGCTAATATTATTTTTCTCTGGTAATTATTCAACCCTGTGCTTGAGTGCGGTTACACAGCGATTTTTATCCAGACTTGGCGCGAATATCACGACCTATTCGAATTACATTTCGGCACACGGTCGCGCGAGCACGACCGCAAACGTCAATCTCGATTAAATTAGTTGGCGGGAAAGGAATTTTTAATATTCCGACGAATCTTTCAACGTTTGTCCGATACCAAAGTTTGCAATCGTCAACGGGCGTAATTAAATTCTGTCCGGCTCTTATCTGCGCGTATAAATCGTTTATGCGCAATTCGGGCTGCTTTGTATGTAATCCGTGGTCGCCGTTTCAAGCGATGTTTCGCGGGTTTCGACGTGACGTCCAACGACGGGTGCAAATAAAAATGTAATTCATGGGTCGCGCAAATGCATTTTGCATCGGGCTATTTTGCAACCGCGGGAAAAGGTTAATTGTAGAAGCGTGTTATCGTTTCGTAAAGTAATACGTTACAATATTAATCCGACTAGTACAAAAAATTGTTCTGCATCGCATGGTATTGCAGCTCGGCAATATTAAGTTCAGTGACAATTACAATCAAAGTATCCTAACGAAACATTATTTACTGTGGATCTGTTAACACGTTATTAATGTATCGGGGCAAGACTCTTGGCTGGATACCGCATAGAATCACCAAAAATCTAAACTCGAATGCCGCGAGGTGCTGTTATTTAAATGTGTATGAAAATAGCGATGTGGAAATTGACATTTTGAAGAACTTTTTCCTATACATATAACCGTCACTCGATCTTTGTTTCCGAGGTATTCACAAATCCGTGACCGCGGGGTCGTAAGTTCAGCTAAAAGTTGGCCAGAACCCGTAGAAGTCCAGTAGGCGTGACCCTGGGGCCGTTGGTTCAGCTAATCCACGCGGCCATAGCTAAACTTAACACGTTTACAGTGCACTAGCTCGTCCTTAATTGACAGGAAAATTACGTCCCTTTTCTTAGTTTCGCGAAAAATAGACTTTCGTGGCATTCCTTTACACAGGTACGCATTACCTACAATGTAAGATTAACTATTTTTTTCTCATTTTTCTCATTTCTCTCATTTCTCTCATTTTTCGTCGCGAATAAAGATCAGAATAAAGGCAACAGTTTGTTCGTCAAATAAATTGTATCGGTTTCTCGTAACATGCAACTGAGGCCCAGCCTGCGAACGCGTTAAAATTCTTTCGCTACTCCCAAACGCTTAATAAAGAAATCGCCGAACGCAGTTTCGCAACCTGGCCCCTATAAACATATTGCAGTTCCGCGTATTGGAAGAGCGGAGCTGCAAGAGACAGGTACACGGAACACACATCCGGCAAATTATCGCGTTTTCGTTGCACAACGAGTCCACGGGACCGTGCGTTTTCATCGACCTGAATGGAGACCCGGAGAATGGGTAAATTGGATTGACGCGAAAGTGAATCGTCGAATCGAACGGACCAGGTATCGGCGGAAATAATGGCTCAAAGGCCCTGCTCGTGGACTCCCGCGAGCGGTTCTCGTTGAAAAGGGCCAGCCCGACAGAAGTAATTACGCCGGTGAACGTCTTGAAAGGCCGGGGCGATTATGAACGGAGCGTGGGAGCAGACGAGAGCGTGCCGATAACGCCGCGAATTAACCCCGTTAGGAAACGCGTGTTCTGGTTTAAGGGAATCTCGATGTCAAACTGAAATCCGACGACTGAATAAGACACCTGCCCACGGGACAAACGGGATTCGCTCACCCCGGATATTACGCGAATCACGCGTGCACATTACGTTCCGACGGACGCGTTCTGGCATTATCTGGTGCACGTTATGTTTGCTGGAAGATATCGGATAGCGATAATTGAATGGCAATATCGATGCTCTATACTTCTTGCCTCGCTGCACGAAGGAGTTATTTCAAATTATTCAACGAAGGTAGTTACTTATTAATCAATGATTCGTGATGTTCTTCGTCGATCGGGGGAATAAACTGTTTTCTTTTTACGAAATGTTCATTTTACAATTTAGTCTGTATAAATGCCACCGAAAATATCAGAGTGAGAAACACACGGAAAATTTTAAAAATTGGCTTATGCTTTTGGCTCGAAATGTATACCTTAATTGGATATGTTGGTAACAGGGGTTCGTTTATCGTACAGACAGAGTTATATCGCGTTTATACACAGATTCGCGAATGTTGCATATCTGAGATACATTGAATTCCGAAGTTGACGACGAGAGCGTCGCAAATTTTCCTTGCTGCAACAGGTATTTCGGCATTATTTGTTCGCGAGCGTCTGCCAGTGACGTTGTTCGGATTAGAGCACTTTGGTCTTTCAGCGACGTGGCGAAAGTTTTACTTCTCGCTGCTGCCACGATCACTTATCGTTGAAGACGGCCTGAACGGGAAACTGTTCATCGGGTTCCGTCAACAGTAACAAAATTGTTCAAATCGCGGAAGAAATGCGCTTCATTATCGGGCTCGCGCTATAAAGAACGAAGGAATTTTCAACGAAGCCGCGCGTGTCGCGTGCCAAAGTCATGTCGAAGACGAAAACGGTCTCTTTGAATCTAAAATGAGGCAGTAACGGGAAAAGGTACGTGACACTCAGTGCAATATGTATCGAATCGTGTCGTTTCCTCCCCACGGGAGAATATGGAAGCGAGTGAACGCGATATTCCGGACACGATCTCCTTTATAGTTCCGATCTCCGGGGACACGGTCACATTAAACTTACATAATTTGCTTGCGTTGTGTTTTCTAGACCGAACTGTGAAATCAAAAACGAGGGATCCGCGTACATAGGAATGCTGTCGGACAGAGAGGAACCGTACTTCACCCTGGAACATGAAGGGTAAGTCTTGGGAAGGCTATATCCGGTTAAGGGGGTCAAATGTACCCCTAAACCAAATTCGACTTGTGAGGTACCATTCGATAGCTTGTCAAGAAAAACCAATTCGTGTCAAGTTACAACCCTGTAGTACGACTGGGAGGGTAGTTGCAGCGAAAAAACAAAATTATAGTTTTTATTAAGTATCTTCCATTATAGCACACACAAAGGTAAAAACTAAGCCGTACGAAAACGCAACAAAGTTGCAAAATATTTGACGCACATTGTTGCAAATTTTCGCGAAGAATTTTGCAACTTTGTTGCGTTTTGGCAAGGCGCTGTTGGCAACTTTGTTGCGTTTTCGTACGACTTAGTTTTTACCTTTGTATGTGCTATAATGGAAGATACTTAATAAAAACTATAATTTTGTTTTTTCGCTGCAACTACCCTCCCAGTCGAACTACAGGGTTGTAACTTGGCACGAATTGGTTTTTCTTGATAAGCTATCGAATGGTACCTCACAAGTCGAATTTGGTTCACGTGTTTAAGCATTTTAATTTATAGCTGGAATATTTATCAATTGTAACCATCTAGATGGAAGGTTTACCTGCACATGAAATTATTAAACGATGCCAAACATAAGTAAAGCACCAAACTATAATGTTTATTAACCTCAACTTCAGAACTTGGAGAATTTAATTTCCTTCGACTATTCCTTGTAGAATTTCATGCAAGCGTGCAGTTCAATATACTAATTGTCCAGGAAGAAGACACAGTCGGTGTCGTTTCACGTGATGCATTTAGCTTCTGTTGATGTTCCCAAACTGAATCGAAGTTGCCAATCAGAATGAAGATCCCCGTGAAATTTTATTAACCCCATAACCGCGAGTGTTCTGTCCCAAATCATCAAGACAACCACAGGTTCTAACGAACTTTCAGCTGAACCTGTGACTCTGGGTCCTACTTACAGGACTTCTGCTGGTACTGACCAACTTTTTACTGCACCTATGATCCTTGGGTCAGACCTGCTCGACTTCGACGTTTTCTGACCAACTTTCAGCTGCACTTACGACTCTGTCTTTCTTAACGACAATGCCATAAAATCAAAGCGTTCCGATTATCCGTTTTATTCCGGAATTCACTTTGCTGAATCACTTCGCAAATATTCCCACTTCAACGAGCCGAACGAAAATCCAGCTCGACAGCAATTTCCGCCGCTCCTTATCGGGTGTATTTTCTTCAATCAATGCGATTCACCTTCAATTTTCGCCCCGATATACTTTACAGTTGGCTCACTGATAGATCCATTACTATACCGACATACCGCGTATACTTGTAATGAAATATGTAGGATTTTATACAGCAGGCAAGGGTGATTAAAAAGATATCCAATTTAAAGTATACCTGTACAGTTGCAATAAAAAAAAGTCGTCAACTGAGTATCGTATTGCTCCAAAGTGTAAGATTAATTTCATTTTGAATTCTTCTACAAAGGAAGAGGATCATTTTTTGCCATCGATTATGCGAATCAAATGTACCAAATAATAGTGTCTAAGGACGATCAGTATATCTTGGTTCGCTATTCTACTCGATTCTTCATCAACGTTTGGTTGAAAGCAGGAAGGCTACTCGAATTTCATTCAAGTCCGCAAATAATCGTTCGTAATGTAAATCCAAACATCAACCAATGAAACGTAAGTTGAAGCTCCATTCAGCCATTACGATGGTGGATGTTGTGAAGGAAAGATAGGCCAGCAGAATTTAGTATGTGGGCAGCATCGGATGGAAGCTGGTAAAGCTGATCCAAGCCGCCGGAGCTTCACGTTGGGATCAGAAATCGGCTTAAACCTCGATACTCTGGCGCGCTTCGATGAAGAGTGCAAAGTGTAGTACGAGCGAGTGCCGCGCGAGTGAGGGGACCTAAGGATCCTAAAAGGATTCAAGGATCTTCAGGAATTCGGATACATTTTCGTGCATGTCTCAAGGAAGCCCCTGGCAAAGTAAAAGTTTCTTTAGTTCGTTCCTGCTTGCAGTTGCACCCAGCAAGCCAGCTTTATCTACATCTGTTGTATACGAATTCATGTATAATGCGCAATGCGTTAATTAAGTTGAGAACTTGCTCAACAGAGCAAGTAACAATATTCTGAGATACTTTGACAATCAAGTTGGTCCCTAATGTAAAGTATAAAATTGATCCTTTCACGTCGGAATAGCGGAAAGAATTTGTTGAATGCTAAAAAAAACATTCCAGATTCTGCTAAAGATCCTTTTAAAAAGCTAGGAATATGAAACGATGTAGATGTATCAATCATTTCGTGCAATTACTTTAATAACATTATTTTATGCAAATTAACTATAAAGTGATACAGCAACAGCTGGTTGGCAAGCCTGCAAGGAAGAAACGAAGGAAATTAATTACGAACCAGCTTATTATCTTCCCACTTCGCAATGAAATCGATGCTCGCGCCGAATCAACCCGATCGTCCCCCCCGGATCACTTTCTGTGGCGGAATTTTACGGGGCATCGGTCGAGTTAGAGGATTTCGGAACGTGACCCGTTTCCTGGTCTGTAGTCCCGTGATACAATCATCGTTTGATACCCGGGGGATGACTGTACGAGTGTGGCGCAGAAGGGGAAGGATTATGGAGGGAATGGACGGAGGATCGTGGCCGGGAATGAGATTTAGTTGGAGTGCCGGAGTGCGGAGCAACAATCACGGACGATTGAATCGGCCTCGCGAGAGATATCGATTGGCGGGACCGTCGATACCATCTTGTTTCAAGCAACGCCGACGTGAAAGGTAGCAAAGGCCGGTTGTAATTCGGAGTAATTGGTTCTTTCGCTTAGGTCGCCACGGGGTCCTCGCCAGACGCCGCCGCAGCGTCAGTTTTAAGAGTATGGGTGTGCGATTTTCGGGATTGGACGACGATACCATTATTTTCGAACTTTGGCCGAGGCTTGGGTTGAAATCGATATGGTTGAAATAATTCGAAAAAATGGATTGTTTGGCGTGTTGGTTCGAAAGATAGTCGTTGCTGGCAGAGTCTGGTGGGATTGCAGGGTCAAGTACGAAAGGAGGATAGTCAATTATAGACTATTTATTGATTTGAATAGTACACGATGTATTTAATCCTTTCGCCACGGTACCCACAAAAATGAAAATTGCACACGTTCCGCGGCACTTTATACAAATGATTGAAACAGTGATACATTGTTGCAGAGAACAGTTGCTCAATAGTTTAAGGTGTAGGAGTACGCTGTATATGTAGGCTCCGTAGCGAAAGGATTAAAGAAATAGGCAAACATTTTTCATCGAACTTCGCCGTTTGGATTTCTTATTAACTGAGAATAATATTGTACTTCAAAGAGCTGAGCATTGTCCATCCTCAATACCCTCATTCTCTTAATTTCTTTGTATTTATTAAACCAAGCACCTATCCTTGTAATTAAGTTTTGCCTTTATAGGCAGCAATAGGTGTTACAATATTATAAAAAGAAAAGGGAAAATAACAGGGGTGCTTGCGCAATTTATTCGTCGCAACGAAATTTAATTTTTTGCAATTACAGCTATATTTGAACGTACGAAGCAGGCCAAGTTTGTACATACGTATACATTTACTGAAGCACAAAGTGCCTAACTAATATCTTTGTATCCAGTTTATCCACACGATAATTACATCCATTCTCAATTCTCGGGCTCCCTTGTGTTCGCGGATTTAATGTACAGCCGGATGCACTATCTTTAGTTACAGTCAAGTCTCCAGCACTACGTATAATCCGCCACTAATGCGGTTTGTAATCTCATATCGCAGCTCCTTTACACACTGGAAGATATATTCATACACGCATTCGCTCGTATTTACTACGGTAGATTTGCATGCGTCAAGCCCTCATCCACCTCCATCGCCCTGCCCTAAATGAAATTTTGCAGTCGTTCGCCATTAAGTCGTGAACGCAAATTAAAATTCGAACACGCTCTCAGAATAAATGAAAATTCATTTAGTCAGATTATCTGCGACAGTTGTGAACCAATGAATTTTGTCGAAAAAGATTTTCCTGCCGAATATCGAACGCAAATGTAAGAGAAATAGGATTTACGTTACACGAAATTGGTTTTTAGCGGTGCAACTTTCTATTTACTGATCGTTTCACCTGCTGTCTCGAGGGCTCGCATTAATTCAGCCGAAATCGCGATGGGAAAATTTGTAAATTTTGCGTGACGCCTCGAAAATAAAACAAAATGGGAGGGGAACTGAAGATCGGGATAAAAAAGAAGAATAGAAGTACGAGACAGGAGGAAGTTTTTCGTCTCTATTGCCATGGGCAAGAGATGCGTCACTGTATTTGGAAGTTTACGAACTTACGTTAGAGAAGGGTTTTACTTATGTATTAGTTCATCACAGAAACGACGATTGCCGAGGTAGATCCAGCTGCGCCCTTCTGGCGTACTGCTTTCCTTCCCTCTGCGCTTTTCCGCTTCGTTATTTCAAGTATTTATGAAAACCATTAAAGCCTTGCAACACAAACACGAACACGAATGAGAATAAAAATGTCGGTCATAATTTATTGCACGAATTCGCGCAAGGAAACGTGAAATATATCTTGTTTCATTTTAGATCTTGATTTCTCGCGAAAATAACCGAATCGTATCGCTAAAAGTTGGGCCGCACAGTATGAATCGAAATGAAATGAAATAAATTTTAACTCGTATCGTATCTGGAAAAGGAGCCATGCTAGTTAATTGCGTAATTTCGTAATAATAACGTTAAAATATTCCTGTCGATCCCAGTGGAAACACTTTGCTGGGATGCGCAACGAAATATACACCGGGGCGAACGGCAAACGCGTACTCTCATCGCACCTGGTAAAATTTCACAGCGTAAAGCGTAGAAACCGCGTTGAAATTCCACGGTCATTAAGGCGTCAGCAGAAAGTATGTAGCAAGCACCGAGATAACTGATTAGATTGCGTGCGATACTTGCGATACTTGCGATACCTTAACGCGACAAAGTCAAGTCACGTTGGCCTTAGACACACACAGTGTGCCATTTTGTGAACGTGTCTATGCGACTATGCACTCGAACGAGCATCCAAGGAAACCGCGTGAGAGAGCTCTAGCCCGGTTTCCTTAAAGGACCATCTTCAAATATTTAATGAACCTTCCCGCGGGTTTATTGCATTTTTAACGCGTGCCACTCACGCGGGACTCGTATCCGTGACGATAAAGAGGGCAGGTTGGATTCGTGGGGTTCTAGGCGAAACGCGAAAGAAAGAAACACCGGTGAAAAAAACGCAGGGAAAAGTATACTTCCTGAACGGCCACGTATTCAGTGGAATAATAGACACGGTAACGTCCAAGCGCTGTCAGGCCACCGATTAAATAATATATCAGCAACAGCCAAATTTCCTCTGCATCACTACGTCCCCTTCCCCCTTATTCCTTAATGTCCTTTCCGTGTAGCGAGCCTTTTTTTTTGGTTTTCCTATCCAACCCCTTTCGCACAGCCGCCTCGCCGTCTTGCGATCTTCGCCGCGTCGCACAATCTCTATCGAAAAACGTGATTCCACGCATATCGATTTAACGATTCGGACTCTCGGTCTCACACTCCCCACAGCCCGCTTCTATACGTACACGATTGTCGGAGAAAACATTCGAACGTCATTAGGAAGACGCGCGATTGACATCCCGTCGCGAGCGAAGCCTCGCGCAAATAGAAGAGTACGAAAAATTGTTAGGCACCATCCAACCAGCCACCGATATATGGACGCTCAAACTGAAAGAGGTATCCGACGCGAATATATATATCAGCTTCGTTATTATTTCACGCCAAAAAGTCTTCGCCTACGTCTTCATTTTACGCCCTTGCCGTGTTCAGCCAGGTTCTGAGAACTCGGACAGGCGATTGATAAAGTTGTTCCATCGGTCTACATGTCGTACAAACTCCCCATTATCAGAAATGCTAAATATACGTACAACCTGTATCCGTCTACCGAGCGCGTCACTTCAAGAACTTTAAGGGAGCTTATTAACCGAACCACGCCCAACGCACCAACATGTGCGACAAATGTTGCTTTTTCATTTCTCTCACCTGACGCAAGCACACCGTCGTTCTTCCACCCACGCGAAGCGAAGCTGCAGAAGCAACGGTGCCCCCGCTTTTAAGCGGTTACCGTGGCAGCTAATAAACGGTCTGCGTGCCCGTAAAATGCGGCTATCGCAAGACCGCAATAAAGACTTCCAGTTGGTCGTGTGTTCGAGATGGAAACACGGGGGGCCAAGTTGCGCGTAGTGTCCGGGTGGAGGCGGGTGGGGGGCAGGGAAGCCAGAGGATCCAACAGAAGTGTACCCTGTGGACCGGTGCCAGCGGCCGGCAGCCACTCCCGTGCTCATTGCATCGAACCTCCAGTCGTACGTAAAGGGAACGGTATTTATGGTACTGCCACATTGATTCGTGTAAAGCCGACGGTACTTGACCTCTTCAACGTAAAGTAGTAGCCGGTCGAAACCACGAATGAATTCGGGCTACGCCGCCGACCGTGGATACGGTGCACGTGTCAGGGCAACGTGGATAAAGACATTAGCAAGGGCTACTTTATGTACAACCAACCCGGCAACCGCCATGAAAATTTCATCTGCAACGTGAATCTCGCGGCCGAGCGAAACTGCGAATGCATCCGCAGTGATATATTGCCGGGCCGTACCTTTTTCATTCACTGATGGTTTTTAACGATGATTGGAGTGGATACTTGGAGGAACGGGAGGAGATAAATAGGAGTTCTCCCGTCGATGAACGTTATAATTGTTATTATCGGGGGAGGGGACGTTTCTATTGCACGACAGAATGGTCGAGGAGCGTTCGAGCGGAGTATTTGTGATTCGACAGTGAACGAGGAGAATCAAATTTTGGATAAAACGGTCGCACGTATTTCTTGTCCGGTGGATGCACTCGAACGTCTGACAGTGGCTGTCGTCTGAAATATTGACCGTCGAGTGCTGTGTTTCGGGGGTGATTGTTCGAGGAGCGTTCTATGCAGAGATATAAACATTTGTATGCTTCACTGCCCGTCAAATAGCACTGCCCTTAAAACATTCTCACGAAACACCCTTATTACCCGGCACGTGCTACACCTACGTGTCTTGTACATTGTACACGCTATGCGACGTACGTTTCACAAGTTTAATATCGCATAAAAGGCGGGCAGAGTCCGGGCTGTTATTCGAGGGTGAATTAATGCAATTAGGAGCTAAATAAAATTTAATAGACTACTTTTGTACCGTGCAGTTAGTGTAATTTTCGTGAAATTCGTTCAATACGATACCACACGCGCGCGATATGCTTCCAGCGCTCCCGCATACGTGTCATAATAAATTTCGGTAATTTGTGTCCCGACCGCAATGAATTTCGCGTGTGTGATTTTCATAGCCGCGGTCCCGGAAAAATATAGGAGGGGCGAGATAACGAGGGAGCAAAATGCAGCCCTCGGTAAAAACGATTCGCGCGCCGCGTCGGAGGACCGGCCTGTGGCAAGACATGATTTTCAGGACAATTGATCAGCCGAGCAACTCCGTACGATAATGGAAAATTTGCCTCCCCAACAGAACTAAAGGGTTCGTCCGATTTACTTCGATTATTAAGAGAAACTGGCTGCAGTGTATGAAGGACTTCGCTGTTGTTGCTGAAATGAAGTAACACGATTTCGCACCTCGGTGAACTTGAGCAAGCAAGTTCTATCATATTATCGCTCAAAATATGCGGGGTACCGTAAAACGAAACTTTCATGAAATTTCCCGCCCCATTTCCTCTTTAACAAGGTCGCAACGAAGCTGCGAAGTTGGACGTGCGTCGTGGTGTTTTCAAATACCATCGCAATAGATCTATGAGAAATAAATTGCAGCACGGATTGATGACACATTCCGATATACATGTCCGAGTGCATTTGGAGCAGTTTAGTATATTACACTTCCCGCTGAAATTTGTCAAACGTCGAGAAAACACTGCGGCAACACGTAAACCGGATAATCGACCAATAAACTATCATTAAACTGCCAATAAATTAATATCCGTAAATTAACGCTCGTCTTGTTGTTAAATGCAAATGGCGCGTTCATCGGTGCAACGATAATTGGTGGAACGGGTGAAGAAGCTGTCGGTTAAAATCGTGACGCTTTAATAGTTGTGAATAAGAGGGTGTCGGCTGTGACAGATATTACTTGGGCGTAATTAGCCCGTCCTTGTTAACCGCAAATGGAAACGGAGACAATTCAACTTAACCCTGTGCTGTAATTAATAGCGATACTCAGTCAGGGTTAGGTGTAGTGTTCCTAGGCGAGAGTCCTCTAGGCCAGATCGAATTGTCTCCTACGAAGCAGAAGCGCGTCGGTACACTTGTAGATTTCTCGGCCACGTCGGTTGCCACGGAGATCGTGTAGCGTGCAGGGCTCAACTTAGATCAAGTTATAATCGTGTCTGATATTCGGCCGGCTATCATATAATTTACCAACCCCTACCAGAGCCAACCCTCGCCGCGTTCAGCCGGCCAGATTTCCACGGCAGCCATCTATCATTGCGCGAGCCGTGTAGGCTGTCCCGATGATATCCCGTTTCTGTGTCAACGCCACCTGTGACAGTCCAACCTGTTTCTGCGATTCCTTGGAGAATCGTGTAAAACCGTGATCAGATTTTTATATTAATTTTTATTCTGCCGGAGGTTCGAATTTTTGTTCAAGGCTTTAAGAATTTCGAAATACGCATCGCGTCTATCGTTTCATCATCCTATTCCATGTTGGATGTATTCAGAGGTGAATCCGTTTCCTTAATTGCGCTCAGGTTATGAATATCTTGACCCCCTTTTGCATGTCACTTGTGCGTATTTTAGGGAAGACGAATTTTTATTTCAAAGATGATTGAGCTAATGAAATTGAAAAGCTATTTCTGAAATATTCTTCTTCTTGCACAGTTTTTATTATCTTCCGATTTTATGCTTTTCGTTTTAAAGTGTAACCACCAAACGTTAACGGATCGAATCGCCTTCCGCTATTTCCGGTACGCCGAGAAAGACACGACTGACGCGTTCGTATCCATCTCGTCAACCTGTACAGAGCCCCCCTTGTGCATAGTGCACGATTCTTTTGCGCGGAAGCGAGTCATCGAAAGGACACGAAATTCCTTGCCCCCCTTGCTTCGTAATCGCTTTTCGAACAGAATCTTTACAAGTCTCGGGAACGTGCCTAGCCACCACAAATTCTTACCTTCGAGCATACGAGATTGGCCGCAGAAGAAATACATCGTAGCCCCCGGGAATACCGTTTATTAATGGAAACCGTGCGAAATTATTTCTGGATTACATTTTATTAAGCAATGTGGAATCTTGATACTGCAAGCGTCGCCAGAAGACTTACTCAACAGTAAGTCACTCAAACCAATTACATATAATAAAAATCAGTTTTTGCATTAAAGCGTACGAATTATTAACGATGACTACCACTTCTGCTAAGATATAAAATAATTTCCGACCCAATTAAATTACGTACAGCAGTCAATCATATCGCAGTTCTTGTTTTAATTACTCGAAATTCTTTCGCTGTGCTTAACCTGCGGCAATTTAATTATTACGAATTCCCCGTGCAATGCAAGATATCGGATTCCACAGAAACGGAAGGGACTTCAATCTTCCGTCGCGAACAATAAAACCCACTGGATTCCTCTGGAACCCGGCCACCTACAGAACTAATTAATCGAGCTCTAAAACATAACAAGCTACGCCGAACGCGACGGGTCACAAGAAACGTCGGTTTCCGAGCCCCAAAGTACTCGAACCGAACAAGGCGTACAATCCGTAACGATGGAAGAAACGACGTAGAACGGCATTGTTTGCCGGCAAGCGTGGCCGAATCGCGGGCGATAATTTTCGGGATTATAAGCGACTCGCTGCAACGACCGGTGAGTCTCATAAAGCGTAAACATTACTCATTACGTATCGCGTTAAACACAGACGCGCACGGTTTGTGGTTTCAACAAGTTTCGCGGTTATCCGCAGCCCGAATAATTTATCCATGGATAATCGAGAGTTTACTGCTTCTGTGCCTCGGACCGTTGCACCCTCCCTTGCTCTGCGAATCGTTCTCTCCTTCGCGGGGAGGGGGGGGGGGAGAAACACGTAAAGTTTCTACCCGTGTACGCGCGACAGGGGGTGGAAAGATGTGCGCATTTGACGCGATCTCGGCAAGGGATTTATACTAGGGGAAAAATGTTCGCGTTAAGCGGAGTCTGTAACGCGGCAGGACTCGAGTGCCGACTTGTGTTCAACGTTAACCGGTAGCCCACAGAATCCATTAGAACGTAAAAAAAAAGCACGATTAACCGGCTCCCGGCACAGCATAATTCAATCTTCACGTTGTGCTTCGGACAATTGTAAAAAAACGCAATTTAGTTTATGGCTCATAAAATGGCACGTTAATGGACCGCGCTTTAATCGTGCCTCGCAAGGGAAGTTCGGCATCTCGAATATTCAGACAAATTTGAAACTTTGCACGAATGTAGTTCATGTTATATTATTGGAATTTTGGAAGAATAGCTTTCTTTCTCGAAATTTCTCACATTCGTAATATAGACCATAAAGAGCCATCCAACTTTTAATTTAACCTTTTTCCTGTGTTTTAAACAGTTCCTTAATTATTCCCGATAATATGGAAAGTCAAGATCTTTTTGGAGGAGTTTTTTCAAGCCTTGGACCGTTTTTTAGCAGGAGACAAAAATTGTTCCGTTGTTAGCATAACATGGCCTACATTTGTGCAAAGTTTCAAATTTTTCTGGACCTTCAAAGATAGTATAATAATTTCTATTTGTTTCTTTTCCTTTTCGACTGTCTCGACAATTCGAATTGCTTAGCTATACAGAGATATAATTTCCAGAGGATTCGTCACAGATATTGCACCAGTTTGAATTTACCTGCCACAATTATTCCTCGCACGTAGCGTTATTTTATCCTGCGATATCTAAACTAGTAATATAGTATACAAAAAAGTAACAACAGTTACTAAACTCCACGAATGAAACAACTATTCCACTAAGAGCGTATCTAATTTCGATCAAAACATTCAAGATAAAAATATACGCGCCTCAACTTGTTTCTTAAATCAATATAAACGTAAGCTGCATAGACTCCGCGACCTTCTTTATCCGAGACGTCAGACAATTTCCATCTATTTCTTCTCTGTTAAGATTCATCGGTAAACACGATGCAGCGAGGGAAACGTTACAATATCCATAATTTCCCTCCATCCGTACCCGCCTTCCCGTAACAAAGACAACAAGGGGAACCCACGAAGCAGCCTCGCAAATCAAAACAGAACTTCGCAGGCCATTGCGAAGCTCGCGCTGGACGACGTTGACGTCGCGACGTCCAACGGGAGCAATCAACTTCTTACTGTGACGATTCTGTGATCCTCTCGCCGGTACCGGATGTGAAGCTTGCGCTCCCGTTTGCGCGTATGTTTCCTCTGGACTCTAGGTCCAGTTTCAACACTGGCCCAAGCAACGCATACACAGAAGCGGCCCATCTCGCCCCGGTGCGCAAGTTAGCGTAGGTTAGATGAAAGGAAAGAACGGCGGAGGTGGATGTGCCTAGAGCACACCGAGGCTCTCCCGAAAACCTGAGAAACCCCCGGCCGGCCCTCTGTCTCTCCGTCTTCGTTGGTGAAGCTCCCGTGCGGAAACTCATGAATTTCGGACGCATTCGTGCCCGACCTTCAGCTACCCCGAGCTTCCCGTTCACCCCGGAGGAACGGGGTGCACGGACGTCCGCGAGCGGCCGTGTTTGCGGAAAAGGATACACGTAATTACGCGGCCGCCATTGCCTGTACCGGCGATGAATCTTTTTCCGCGGCGCGTGTTGCTCTTCCCTAATTTGTTTGAACGGTCGCGGCGGCGACGACTCGAGGAAATACCGTGGAACGACGCTTGTAATTTGCTTGAAAGTTTCATGGCTGCCCTAATATTTTCTTCGTTGGGAGGCCTTTCCTGACTTTTGGACATGGCTAACGAATATGTTTGCCCTCGCGGACACTCTATACCGCACCGAACGATCGTTCGGAATTGATTGATTTTTGTTTTTGTTGTGCCCTGATTCAAGTTCTCGTGGAACGAGGAGGGAAGGTAGAACATGTAATGCTCTTAATTACCGTTCTAACAGAATGATGTTTGCAGTATATTTTATGGCATCTTTGAAATGCGTGAATATACTTCGAGCCTGTAAAAGGGGACAGAGGAGACATACGGTTTCGTGATATTTATCTTGAAAAATGCACTAACCATGCAGCAGCCTATTTTTGAGTTGGTTTAATTGTACCTGTGTATACGATAAAAATTCGCTTCGCCTCGATAACAATGATCAGTTGAACCTTGAGATGAAAGTAATGATATCATTCCAGAGAACGATGTCCCCCTCGTAAATGTAAGGAAAAGGCGAGTATAAAAGTTAAACGTCATAATTTAAGTTCTGTCCTTGCATCTTCTCCAGCCCGTACTGTATTCCACGGTTATGCGCCGGAAGAAATGTACGATGATGAATGTAAAAGTCAAGATATACAAAGCAAAATTCCCGGCACTGTCCAGCGAAACGAATGCGTAGAGAAAATGGTTGTAATAATATGTGCATGTATTTCAAAGGAGAATTACGTCGCCATTGGGAATACAAATGGTGCCATCGTGTTTCATCCCCGTCGTTATTTTTCGCGTTCATTTTCTAACATTTCGGAGGCCCGGCGTGCACATCCGAATCGTAATCGCAATTGCAAATTTGATTATTTACGCGAGCAAAGCGACGACAATTTTTGTAAATACGTGTTACGTGGAGTGTGTGCTGGCATTAAAGCTGGAGGTACGCAAATTGTTCTCGCAGTCGGGCGCAGCATAAAACACCGGCAGTACCGTTTATACTGAAATCGTGAAACGATTTTGCGAAAGAACGCATAAAAAGTTAGCCATTTATAGCGGACGTGAGATGCGATTTGTCTGATTATTTCAGGAGAGGAAAAAAAGAACCGGCCGTTAAAGCAGGAACGACAATTTCCGAGATAAGTGAAGTTGATATATCTTTACGTGATTTACAACTGGTCTTCTTGAACTCATAAACTTGCATAAGTGAAAATGTAAATGTAAAATGTAACTTAATGTAGACTTTTAATAATCATAATTGTCACGTCCTTCTACGAATAAGGCAGCAAGTATAATTCATACAAAAATATAGCCAACTAGAAGATCATTATTAACACTTTGGACGCCAATTAAAATTATTTTTCTAAATTGCATTGCAAGGGAACACACCACTAAAATTTTGCATCACTGAACTCTTAATTCTTCTTACTTTTATCGTAAGATACTTTTGCTTCACACTTCTGTTTAAATCTAGGCTCAATTTATCCGCATGTTCCAAAAATACAAATACACAACTCGCGAATATAAATAGTATCAGCTTGAAACTCGACTTACGCGAAAAATGCTTTGCATGATACTCTCGTAAATTGTATCGCACGAAGCTTCCAGTCTCTTTGTAAAAATCGTAAGAGGAAAAAACGTTATTCGCAAAGTGTACTTGACACGACATGCAATAAAAATGGAATTCGAACGCCAACAATGTTCAACATTGCAAGCAAAATGCGAATAAATGTTTGCAAAATTCCGCGAACGATGTAGAAAATGCATCGTGCGTAGAATGGAACGGAAGACAATGGATATCAGCACAAAGATAACAAGATATACTCGCGCCTACTCTTCTTTCCTTTCAGCCAGTCTATCGCGTACTTTATGCTAACCCCAATTCAACAGCTAACGTTGTACCTTCCACTTTATAGGTACATACCTCGGAGCAACGACGAGCGTACAAACGGTGCGCACACAGAGCATTTCAATTGGTTACTCCTATGCGCTTGCTTATACTTTCAGAAGTCTCAACCCAATCTCTTGTACTATCCGAGAATTCGCAATTTCCAGGGTCCACGTGATCGCATACGCCATGGGGAGATCCGATACAGTTGCACCTGCATACCTGCGCGGATCCCCAGTGCGTACGACGCGTTTAAATTCCTCGCATGCACTAAACGAGGATTGGTGAGCGCGAAGTTCGCAGAAAGCTGGATAATTTTAGGGAGAAAGACGAGCATTGTTGCTATGAAATTAGTCAAATACAGGGATTGCCTTTCACTCACAATCAGAAGGGTTTATTGTAGAATATAAAGACGGTCTACGTACAAACTGTTTCGCGATGTCTAAGAAAATTCTAGTTGGAAGTTCTCTTTATTTTGTCGCTTTTCACGAGTCACCTCTTCTGTCGCCTTCGTCTTCCAGGTGGTTCTAGTTCGGTTTTCAAGTTATATAAGGTGTCTCAACGTGCATTACATTTTTCGACTGATAATGAGAGTAATGTTTATAGGAAAAAGTCATTTTAAATGTTGACTTCTACGAGATATTAAGAAATCATCCTTCCAATCATACAATTACCAATATTTTTGTCGACTTGAAAAAAAGAATGGATTTCTTACATTTCATACATTCGTTACGAAACGATAACTATTATAATCGAAATAAACGATTTACAATTTTTCACTCCATGCGTTTTCCGCGGCATCTACTTTTTAAACGATTTTCCCATCATTTTATCGACAAATAATGGTGACCGTACACTTTGATGGAACTTCAAGAATAACACCGCATCAATATTGTAGGTCCCTGGGCGACCCAAAACTTGGTCACTTTTTAACATCCTTCTTTCCCTATTTACATGTCCGCTCGCCACTGTATCTTCTTCAAAATTTAAATCATTACATAATTTGTGATAGCGAAACGTAATTATTACAATGTTCGACCAGGTAAATCCCTCGCGGTATCAATATAAGGACACGATCGATCGCCCACGATTCGCAAATATTATTCGACAAGCAACAATAAACACCGCTAGTCCCGGTGAACAATTCGCAATCCTCTCGTGACGCAGAATGCAGAATATCTAACCACCGTGTGATATACTTGCTCGTTCCGTTCGGCAAACAAACACCAGCGAACCCGTTTACGATTTCAATTTTCCCGGAACCAGAAAGGGGTCCGTATGGTGAACGTATTCTTCTGGCGCATACTTTCGCCATCGTTGTATGTACAGACGACAATAAATGCTGCTCGGACAAGACCGTCCTCGCGGTTGCCTCTCACCATTCACCGGTGCTCGTTGGGGTCTCTTCGAGGCAAGGATTTCCTTTTCTAAAGTGTCGTCGGGGGTTAACGCGGCACAAAAGCTTACATAACGCGCATTTTCTCGACAAGCGTCTCCCCCCCCCCCCCTCTCTCTCTCTGTCGCTCTCCCGGCCAGTCTTTTCAAACCAGTTTTTGTTAAGGTAGATCGAGCGCTAATAATGCCGTACGAACGTGCATGCGTTCATTTGCGCTCACCTCGCCGTAACGAAATCATTAAGCTGTGTCTGCCAGACCCTCCCAACGATAACGTAACCGCGCCGTTTGTTGGTCCATCGTGTGTTATTTAGCGGGGGAACCGTGCAAAAGGCGAGCTCAGTCGAGGTTGCCGCCGTTCCGGTGCCGAAACACGTTCGATGAAACGTTTGCTCGACGGTTGTTCAGGAAATTGAGCTGAGTTCTGTGCAACTGTGATCGCGCGTTTCCGTATCTCTTCTGTATATCGTTTCGCGCTGCCGTGGCCGGTGTGGGTTTTTTTTAACGTCTCGTGAACTGACCGCCCACAATTGTTTGCGGTGCCCCCGTGAAGACGCCGAAGAATGATGAAGAACGCGCAGGAGAGTGGCAGACCGAGGATATGGTGCCCGATAGAGGATTGCGGGATACGCGATAACGACGGTATCTCCATGTCGACGAATTCTGGTTCATCGAACTGCAGAAGTAACAGCGAGATCGAAGCCGTGGTGTATCACGGGACGAGGGTGAAGCAACAGGGAGATTTGTTTATCTTGGAGCCCTCGAGGATGGTTGTCGTGGATTCTCAGCATGCCAGGTATCGATTATGCCAAATGGGGATCGCGCACGGTATCTTGAAGGGAGGGAAACCAAGTTTCGTGTTAATCCGGTGGGGCTGAACTTTTTTAGATGATCTTTTATGATTGGATTTAGGTGCCGATGCTCGGCATTAGACCTGTACAGTTTTATCACGGGATAAGCCGAAGTTCGTGATAAATAAATCTCGCCAATTTAGCGAATTTCGTCGAGCTTGCGATGATACCAAACGATAATTGAAAAGGAAAGAGCACAACTTTCGAAGTTCGAAGTGATCGATTAATTTAGTAGCTGAAATATATGTAGATCACTCTAATGCTTGTCATAATAATGCTCATCTATAATCATATACAAAATACGATTGTCATTAAAAATATCATCGAGAAGGTGACGATATAAATCATGCAGTGTGGCAATGCAAACTCTACGATTTCAGGCGAGTCGGTTCAATTAAATCCATCGAATGGTCGTCCGAAATATTTTTTAACGGCATTAGAACACATGTTTTGTTAACGTGCATTGAAAAACAAATATATACCCGGCTTAAATAGTAATTTCGTCTGGACCGGAGAGGTAAAGAATCAATCGGTCAAAATGGCGGAAATTGAATGCGGCCTGAACGAAAAGTTTGTTGGGGCTAGGGTATTGCTATATACGCGGAGAACTGTTCGAATGCACACGAGGTTAGTTGGAAAAAACGTCCGAGTAGCATATGTCGGTGCTCGGCTTTCATCCCGGAAGGCGTTCGCGTTGCAGCCTTCTTGCAAACCTCGTTGCACGGAATTTGCAAACGCATGCACGTGCGTACCATTCGTTTGGACCCCGTGTGTGCGAAGGTATAAGGTGCAGGTGCGAAGGGGGAAGTGACGACTGCAATTGCGACTCGAAACTGCCGAGTACGAATACATTCTCGCGGCGCACGTGATCCACTGAACGCGTTGTACTCTTCAAAAAAACTACCATTTCTCCTACCAGAGTCTGGTCTCTAGCATCTCGATTGCATAATGTACCGTGGACAGACATGAACAAATTGTTTCTGCGCTTCGCGGATCAATCTTTAACTATATTGATCCTGTTAACGTTAATGTGTCTGTGTTTTAAAAATGTTATGGACGACGAATGACCACTCAACGGAACACTGATTGTATCGAAAGGCAATTGTTATTTACAGAAATTATTTTAAAACGGTATAAATCAATGAAATTAATTTCGTCAATTGGTTCAATGACTTCTGTAAATTGATTAAAGTTACAGATATATGAGTATCAGGATACGTAGTCCGAATGTCGCTGTTGTATACCCACGGCTGGTGGCCCAATTGTACAGCAATTAATTAATTATACTTCAAGAATGTCCAATTATTCGCGAGACACTGACGCAAATTATATAAATATTATATAAATAGTCTGCATTTTTCTCACAATTAATCAATCGCGAAGTATAATCTTAAGAATATTGCGAAATATTTGACCAGCTCCCGACAATATTCAACCGCAAATCGTATCAACGGTGATAACACGTGCAAACAAATTGTCGGCCTTTACCCGCGCATGCTTGGGTAAAAGTTGACGCAGGCAAACGATTCCCAAAGGGCTCTTTCATCAGAATGCCAATAAATTCAGCGGCAGAAGCGACTCAAGTGGACTGTGATATCAAAAGAAACCAAGAACCGTCCGGGCCTTTCCAGCAGCGTACAAACCCGCTTTTCCGTTCTTAACGACGAAAAGGGCGTCGGTGGTGACGATCCAGGAGTCGAGGCCCTTTCCATTTGGTCGAAAATAAATTGCAAGGAGAGATGTCGGCTGTCCACCCTCCCCTACTAACCCCACTGCCACTTTCGACCCTATCCTCTGAGATAACCGAAAGTGGAGGAGCTGCCCTATGGCTGTTCGGAAGCTAGACGACCGAAAGGGGGTTTACATTGATCGGCAAATCCCATCGGTTTCACTATTAAATATTTACAGCCAGAGGCCAAAGGTCCTAGGTTGAGGCTGCATCGCCGTGGAGGTTCGGGGTTGGCGGAAGTTTGCTCACGTAAATCAGCAGGCGAGCTGCATGTTTATTATATCCTCGGAATTCCGCGGTAAACGTATCTGATAAACAAATTCCTTTCACGCCAAGACGAACCCTGGAATAATTCGCGATCACTTTACCGATTCTGCGGCGTTTATGCTGCATTCCAGTTGATAAACTTTTTATAGTACGTCAGGCAGGTTAAACAGTTGGTTAACTGGTGCCCGGTACACGAGAGTAGATTGAGCCTCGCGAAAGTAGCTCGCATCGTTGTTGTTACAACGGTAGGGTTGATTATCAGGGCATTAACTTTGGTCGTTTCAATGCTACACTTTCGGCCAGCATAGGTTAACACTTTGGGGAAAATCCGAAACGTTCAGCAATAAATAGTGTTGACCGGGGGTGGGTCGCCTTAATACGGTTTTGCACTTAATGCCTCCGTATTACTGAATATAATATTCGCATGATTGTCTGAGCGTTTTCAAAGTGCTACTGCAATATGCGTTTTGAAATTTCGATTAAGTAATGAAGCAATAAAAAACGCTCGTGAAATATTTCCATTATATCCTTTGCGCGCGTTCTAAATATTTGTACCTGCATAAAAATTCTTTGTACCACACAAGTACATTGCATATTCCTGTATCTATTACTCGATTCACTTCGAACCAGCGTACACCTCAATGTTCTCCACCCACAGTGTTCGCTGAGCGAGGCATTTCCATTAATTAAATACCGCAAACGATATCATCCCTCGATCATTTTTAGCGATGCTAACGTCGAAACTCGCGAACATTCGCGCCCGGCGCACCGTCGCGTTGGAAACCAGGAATTAGAGTGAGGACGACGCCGATCGTGGAGCGTATCTAATTAAGTGGAATCCCTTTTATGCTAATGTGCCGGTGCACAGATGTCTTGGCAAGTCGCGTGATCTCTTCGAGACTTTATCGAGTCTTTAGCGGCCTTAGAGTTTCGCGGTATGAACGGAACTTCCGCGCGTAGCAGCGACGCTGGAAATATTTATTCAAGAACGTGACCATGTCGCGCGGGACGCACGATTTGTCAAGATTACACGACAATCGAGTGCTCCCCGGTCTTGAGGCGAACGAAAGCTGGCCTGCAGAGTTGGCCCGTGGCTACGCGTATTCCCGTGAGCACGCGTGCGCGAAATCCGGATACCAAGAATACCGATGCATCTGCATAATTGTGCGTACAAATTTCGAACTTTGCCAGAAGGGGTGTGCTCGGTTCACCGCGGCCCACCGCTACGTTTACGCCGATGTGCAGCCCTGGTTCCTCGTTCGCAGGATTGCGAATTCCGACCGATGAATTATTTATGCGAATACGCGTCATTTTAAAAGGTACCGTAATTTCCGTACGACTTCCAGCGAATTTGCATGCCGACTGGAACGACGGAAACGGGGAACACGACGATGTCTTCGAGTTGGGACTTTTTTTTTTAAGACGGTATTATCGCAAGCAGTACAAATGAATCGAACGGGACCCAGTTGGTAATACGAAATGACGAAAAATTATTTTTCGTACTATCGATGAGAGAAAACTGCAAACGATATGTGAATGTTGTTTGCGTGGCTATTTGCTTTGTGGCAATTGTCGAAGGGACATGGAGCAAATATCAGAAATAAAGCGGCGATTAATTTAGCGCATGTAGTGATTACAAACCAAATTGATGTCAGAGTTATTGTAAAATAGTTTGATGCGACAAGATAGCCGAGAAAAGATACTAAGATATTATTACCGGGTCTGAAGCCGAGAGAATATTTTCAGGATTTAACATTCATTTACCCCGGAATTATACGAAGCACGTAGTCGTAATCCAGTCGTTGCAAATAAATATAAAACACCGTGTAGGTTGCAGTGATTTAAAACACACCAGTGAATCATGTACACTGAAAATTCATGTAAACGACCCCCTTTATGATAATTCGGCTATTCTGCGAATTTCATTTTTACCGTCAAATTGCAGGAGATCTTTTTTTTTCGCTATGCGTTGCGAACTGCATATTTCCTTACAAACGTTAGAGGAACATTGTTCGTTATGCGGGGAACGCATGACACAATGGGAACCAGAAATTCAGTCGTTTTAATTAGCAGCTAACCAACGTAACCATTTTTAATACAAGGTTACGGAAATATGAGGGAAATAAAATAATCACGTACGAGAGGTTTTTGTAAAGCAAACGTCGACTGTTCGAGGTTCGTGTAACGCAGCCGCGTTATTGAGTACGACTTCGTATTCATGGCGCTGCAGAGTTTAACGAGAATTTAATATTAATACACAATTTGGCTCACTGTCTTGTAAACGTAACAGCATACACGTACCCAAAATATAATATTTATGTGAACGTAACCCAAAGATACAAATGAGAGAAACGTGCCCCCTCTCGGTTCATCTGTATGTATACATATATGTAACTGGGCGCAAAAAAGAGGAACGCCGGAATACGCGTCGAAACTTTTGCCGGGGTCGGAGACGGTACAATGAGGTAAGCGACCTCCCTTACACTCGATCGAAGTACACCCCTGCGTCTCATTGCTATATCTTTTACTCCGTGAGATTTCTGCAGTGCAGAGTAGTAGCGGCAGGATCATCGACAAACGTGTAAAAAATACCCACGGGACGTGTACTGATTCTAGAACCCTTGTTTAACGACTTTCTGTTATCCTCGCCTTCGCGAAACGAACAATCTAACACCATGATGTGCAGAACACTTTGACGTATAGAAAAACAACGCCGTACAGGGCCATCGTACATGTAGCGTAACTGTACAACGAGACGAATAGGTTAAAAAAAAAGCACAACAACATAAAAGTTAAAAAACAGAGATATAATTAAGTGGCAAGAAATTGCGTCGTCTGTGCAGGCAATGCCTTATAGTATCGACGGCGACGCGAAACAAACATACGAGGACGAGATTCATTTACAAATAATATTCAATTAGCATAATATTCAATGAATACAGGAGTATACGCCTCACCGCGACCTAAATCTAGAACTGTTATGCTAAACTTAAAGCAACGTGGGGTGGTAATTTTCTACAAAAGACAAGCCTAAGGTCCTGGAATCACACTCAGGCTAACAAAGGGTCATTCTTCCGCGCTCGAGGGTACTCGATGCTTAATAGTCTCCCTCGGCGACTATCAAAGAGGCTACAACCCTAGTCAAGTCTTACGTCCCGAGCTGTCCAAGTGTCAGACGTCTACGCACTCGGCCAGCGTAGAAAAGTTAATGCGCGCGTAGTGCAACTTAAAAGCTCTCGACTCACGAACCGATTAACCCGAGTGGCACCGATTCGCCGAATGACCGAACCCAGATCCGAGGACCGCAGCCGATATTGCAGCACAGTCGTGGAACTAGTCTTACCTCGAACATTCGCGACAACGAGAGATCGTCATTACCGTCGATCAGCATTCTTGCGAACACTAGCTGTACGCTTGGCCACGCTGCGACGTTTACAGCAATTCCTCACAACGGCCGACAGACTAAATTGCCGCCCTTCAACAACTTTTTGCGCAAGGGCTTGGCTGACGCCGACAAGGAGCTTCCGACGTTAGAAACATGTCAGCCAGAGGGGCGGATGTAAGGCGGGGAGAAGCGAAAGAAAAAATATGCGTCGGACGCTGCATCCGTATTACAAACCACCGTCACCAGTGAAAATGTACAAGGATGAGCGCACACGCGCGAATACGCTATTCTCCGCGAGTCCGGCGTAATCGAAATGGCACGGGGAAGCATGAGGTGGGCACGTCGCGGCAATACATATTCTACGGAACAGACCGCCGGAAATGCACATAAATATACATTTTTATGATGGATACACTGGCGGAAATATATATATATCGTTCAAAGGAGGAGCGTTCAAAGGTGAACATCGGTGGGGAGGTCACTCGAGTGACGGTGGTTCGGATAGAACGTATCGTATCAGTGGAACTCGTAAACGGATGCGTTAGAGAAACGTCACGTCTGCCGCCGGATATTTCGCATTCCTCCGACTTCCATCGTTTTTAGTTGTTAGTTCGCTGTATGCGACGTGCAACGATGAATTTCGGCGCACTGGTGGTAATTTTGCTTGCCTTTCGATATTGCTGCCCATAGAGGTGGACTTCGTTCATTTTGTATATGAATTTTATAATTATCCGTGCAATGAGTTCTCGATGCGCCGTATTTATTGCGCGTCGTCTTTTCGATTTCATCAATACGGAAATTAATTACGACAGGTTACAATTAATTGTTGCGCCCAGCCTCTGAACTCTAACGAAATTTGACCAATGGTATATTTCAATAGGGAAATACATAATTGTTGGCTAACAATATGAAATTGCCTGCCAGCATAAAATAGTTTCCCACGATATACACCGCGTATGAAAAGTTCATTGACAGACTTGCCATATTTCTTGCTTACGTGTTATATCATAAAAGTCTGCGTTCGTTAGAGGATTGAATGCGGCAAAATATATAGTTGTCTGCAAATATGAGGACCGACGAGATATACGAATAGATAAATATACTTTATGGACTTCCTTGGCCCGTCGTGACTGGCATACCAGCTTAGAAATTCGACGCTGAAGTCCTACCGGACTTCTATGTTTTCTGACCCACTTTTAGCTGAACCTACGATCCTAGGGTCGTACTTCCTGGATTTCTGCGGGTTCTGACCAACTTTTAGCCGCACCTCCGATCCTGAGGTCAGACCTGTTCGACTTCTGCGTATTCTTACCGACTTTTAGCTGAGCCCGCGACTCTAGAGTCGCACCTACTGGATTTCGTTGGTCTTTTATAATCTGGTGGTAACGTCGTCGGTGAAAGTAGTAATATAATAATTGCATTTTCAAGCACCTAATTACGTCTAATTAATCCCTCAAGGAAAGCGTTACAGATAAAACAATATAGGAGAAGTTAGCTTATAATTGCGACATAATGGCGTGCCACCGCGCGTCGCGGAATCAGATTGAAAACTTCTGAAAGTGCTTACGCCACTTTTTAGTTATCCCCTAGATATCGCAATCCGGTTCATAATTTAAAACTTTCGATAACGCTTCCGGATGTTCAGTTTATGTGCTCGAAGAAAAGAGAGGCAACTCTTCCGTGGTTTAAGGTACGGCCGAAACTTAATACCTTCAATCGCGAAGAGAATGCAGCGAAAGCAGCGTTAATCCATAGTGGTCCATGAAATTTAGTTTCTTATTCGCAGCGCAAAGTACGAGTATCCCCTTTCGTTTTAATTAACACGATAAATTCGTAAGTTGCGACGCACCAATATTTAATTATTTCCAGCAACGAGAGACCCCCGTGTTTACCCTCTCACACCGTACACCGAAATGATAATATAATACCCGCTCAAGAAACACGCTGATTCAAATAAATATTGTTAGAAATGATGTTTGCCAAGGATGGTTCAGCAACAGGACTCTACGATTCTGTGACTTTCCGTTCAGAGATCCGCTCTACGATAAATTCTTCGGCCTCGCCTTACCTCGTTCATCTGGACACCGAGAAAGGATTTTAATTAAATGCTCAGAGATTTCTCCGTAGACGGTAGCTGTGGCGATTACAATGGAATCGCAGAAAATGGATACAGGGACAAATGATCTCGTTGAGCCAGAGTCGTGCTATGATATCTGTGCTCGGCCAGATGTTTAGATGCATTTGTATGCGCGAGGAGAAAGACGATACGAAAAACTGGTAATTTCAAAAACCCTGAAAAAGAAACATTGTCTTGCGGCTCGTTGTAAACGTAATACGTCTTAAGAAATGATTTTATACGAAATGATAGGTAGGCGTGAAAGCAGTGGTAACGCGACGTATAAATCTTACGATTCTCGCCAATTAACGACGCATTCATACAACAGCGAGACGCAGGGTTCGGTAATACGATAAATGTTAAAGCTGAGTAATTAAAAAGCGACTAATTATTTCAGTCAATTATTTCATTAAACTAGCCACAAAAATGGCTCTTGCCCGTGGTGGGGCCCAGTTGCGCACGAGGATTATTTTAGAAATATTCCGGCCGCGTTTTGGAATTGCCAGAACGGCCAGCGCACAACGTGTATCAAAATCCTTTTAACCCGACATAAATAAGGGCAAGCTCGGCCAGGTATTCCCCGGGGAGGATTACCCAGGCGTTGCTGAGGCGGAAGGATGGGACTCTCGTTTACCTCGGTGTCGGCGAGTTGAGTGTAGATGCTGCCAAGGTGGATGGCTCGCGATTTTATCAGACCCTATACCTTCGAGCACGTTCGCCAATTCAAAAACGTCCCTTCTCTCTAGGAGGTGCCGTTTGTAGCCGGCGCTCTCTCCACCCCTCGCAAATTTAATCTCTCTCGCTCGCGTCAAAGTGACTTCCATGAAGCAGACCGTCTCTCTTAAGCTCTTCAGAGCGCACTTCCGTTTCGTTGTCCCATTCTTCTCATATTTGACTTGATTACGAAGAGAAAAGAGAGAGGGACAGCGTTTACGGGACGCGGGGACCAGCGGGACGACAGGGGAACGTGTTCGAATCGGTTCAGGACTCTTGCGGACTAATCTCGAGAACGAGGTAAATGGTAACTGATCAACGGGGAAGAGATTCGGATGAAAGTGGGACGTGACGGTCCAGAATGCAATTGAATTTCGGATTCACGCCTGACAACATAATGCGATTTGGAATTATACGGTGGCTCGGATTACGCGCAGTCCACTGCTCATTGATTGCAAAAGAGCATTCCTTAGCACGGAAAGTGACGTCGTCTAATTCCGACGATTAATTTGTCTCGAACGCGGTGCGAGAATGGTCGAATGAACTGGTTTCGAAAGTGATCCTTGATTTTTCTAAATGCAACCGCCTCTCTGACGTTCTACAAGTTCTGCAGCACTTCGAACGCGGACATGTATTTTCGGTTGCTTTTGCTTTCAACGAGCTACGCGGCCGTAAGTCGACGAAATGAATTAATTGCCCAATCCGACAGGTGTTTACAGTGCTCGTCCGAATCTGTGCTCGGTGCTCGAAGTTTTCACTTCGACCTCGCTGCTGCTTAAACTAGATCCAGCCGGATTATTTCTGTTATGAGCCTGGCGCTACCTCGTAGTACGCGCTGCCAACTTTTCCATGGAAATATGCGACACAGTTAATCGTTACAATCGCGAACTGGTACGCTCCTCGAACAACTGCCATTAGTCAAGAAAATCGGGGGGTTGTTGCAATATCGAACTTACGCGCTTACGCACGTATAGACCCAACAGCTTATGAGCTCTCGTGTCCCACGCTCAACTACCTTACCGACCTGAACAATTCAGACCGATTCGAGCGTCCTCTGTTCATGAATAAGTGGGCAAGTGAAGAACTGTTGAAGTAGATTGCGGCAAGAAGGGGTGCGATTGCGTGAACATACATTTGAACTGGTGAAGCCGTTTCTCGGTCAACGCTTCGGCAGGAAAATTGAGCTACGGTCCCTGGTCGCGCGTCACGACGATAAAATTGACAATGGATGCGCGTGTCGCGTGTAGCGCACTTTTTAAAAACATGATCGTCCATTTTCAAAACATGAGTACAAGTACAATTCATACAGTGCTTTGAACAAATGATTAGAAAACACGTAAGAACATAGATGTCGTCGGAGGTGAAGCAAGCAAACGGCGATCGTAGAACAGATAGCGCGGGTCCCTATAGAACCGATAGAGTCGGTACGTTGCTCGCCTGATAACGCGAAAGTTGTTATCTCGGGTCGATGAATGCTTCCCGGTGGTCGGGGGCGAAACCTTTCCACGCTGACGGTATCCACGGTTTCGCTGGCAGATGTCGGTAGACCGTCCGTAACCGTTTCGATCCGATGTGCACCGCGCACGAAGCGGCGCGCATACCCATTGACCAGTCCGTAGGTTGAGTCGTGTATTCGGGCCAATAGTAATCGTGCGTTGCCTTTGAGAACACGGTCCGGTCCCTCGTTAGTCTCGCTTCTCGTTGTGCGTTTCCACACGTCACATCGGAAACGAGAAGGGCCAACGAAGAAGGGGAAACAGAAACGAAGGTTCCATACCGTCGTCGTGTCCGAGCGAGAAAAAAAGGGAACCTCGAAACGAATCGGCCGATCGAGCTGCCGTGAAAAGAAAAACCCTGTGAAACAGAGGAACGAGACAAGGTCCCTAACAGGATCCCCCAGCGCCTCGTACACCACGTCTGTCGTGTCTCCGTTTCCGTGCTATCGTGTTCAAAAGTACGCAGAGAAGCTGCAACTCTTCTTCGGTAGCAGGATTCCGCAGCGGGAGCCGCGCAAGACTAGGTGAGTCACTGATCGCGCCTCGTACGCGCGTGTATTCCGCGTCGTGAATCGTTTCTAGAGGCGGAGAGGCGCGAGAATTATTCGTCCGTCAGGACGCGAGACATTTCGATCGATGACAACTCCGTGTTGTATTGGGGCAGTCGTTGCCGCGGCGTCGTGGCAGTTGTCGTCGACGATCTTTTCCTACGCGCGAACTCGTTATACGCGTTTATGCGTTCCGCAAGCTCTCCATTCAATCGTCGCGTTTCCGCGTCGCCCGTCGAGTTTTCGTTCTCGATGCGGTGTCGATACGTCTGCGACGCTGCTCGAAATGAGTCATCCGGTGTTTCGCCGCGACGGACGAGCTTCGCGTCGCAAGATCGATCACGATTCTTCCCTTAATTGGGTTTTTAAATAAACTCCCGCCGCCAGGAGATCCGCGTCAACGTCACGCGAAGCGTCAGCAATGCCATCGAGAGATCTCGATACGTCATAGAAAACGGCCCCGGGTACGCGATTACTCAACGGGAAACGAGGTTAAACGTTACACACGAGACTGGCCGCGCGAAAAATCAATACACGACCCTCCTGGGCCACGATTCAGACGCGCGCTGATATATATTCTTTGAATTCAAGGAATCACCCTTACCGGTAAAGCGACGACGATTATCGCGAGTCCTATTGAAAGCGCTTGGTACACACGGATCGATTTCTGCGTACGTGGTATGTGTGCATGCACCTGTGCACCTGTGCATGCACACACTAGCTATGGTTGCGTGCATAAGCCGGAGACCGCAGCTGATCCCCCCATAGTTTGGATCTTCGCGGTCGTATAAAGCTTAGGGCGAAGCGATGCACCGAAAACGTTTGCAGACCGTCGTAATCGAACGACTCCAGGGAACGATTCGACTAATCGATAGGGACAATTTTCCTGATATATTTCAATGCCCTCCACTTTGCTCGTACCGCGGTAAAAGTTTAATGGGATTTCACGGTTACGCTCGAATATCGAATTAACGAGTGTCCGGAGGCAGACAGGGGACATTAGCTAATAGGGAAATCGGGTTATTTCCATACGTGAATCTATGTGCATCTAGTCTTTTATAATCTTGTTCCTTATCGATTATTCTTTTCCGTCCGTTCGTTGGCCTCAGAGTATAGGCCACACCGACTGTACCCCTGGATGTTCTATCGCGAGCCACGAAATTCTAACGAAATCACTGATAACAATTGTTGCCCCTTACCATTCCACGATTTCAAAGGTATCCGTGTATTTTTATCGCGAAAAGAATTTATAGAACACCCCAAGAGGCCCGATAAAACGAACATCCAATCGCGCGTCTAATCCGGATTAATAATTCTACGTTGGTGCATCGTTGTTTTACTTCACCGGTCTTTCTATATAAAGTTCACATGGTTGCCGGCGCGAGGCACGATTCCTTGTCTCGTTATAGAACGAATTTTCTTGCTCGCTGAAAGTTTTAATTGACAGGAAGATCATCGAGACGGCGCGTTAAATAACCCCCTGCACCGCCGAAGAGGGTCGTGCCCGTGAGTTGTATAGAATTAACGCTTTCGTTCTTACGGCCGATAACGGGACAACGGAGAAAAGAAATTTCCTTTCAACGATGCGGGCCGCGTCGACCGGATTACACCGGAAACCCTTACCAGGCGTCATTCTCTTCGCAACGCTCGCAGGCCTGGTGCATATATCGATAGTTTATCGTTGTCGTTTTGCCGCCGTCCGGATACATATTCCAACGTGCACAAAACGGGCAATACTCGAGAGAACGGTATTCTTGGAGTTACGCGGTGAAACAGAAAAGAAAGAACCGTCCCCTCCCCCCCAAAAAAGGAGAAGAACAGTATTTGAAAATATGCACTTTGTATTGTCCATTATATTCAGGCTCGTCACTTTGAGCACCCACGATCGTTCTCTTGCATGTGCGTGCCTGTCTTTTTTCGAATACACGTTTGAAATCCTCGACGAAGCGTACGATCAGTGAACCGAATTCCACGGAACGATTTCACACGGGTTTGAGCAATTTTTGGTAGTTTTTCGCAGGAATACTGCTCACTGGTCACCGCTTCGTCTTTCTCTCAGCATCTGCGTGTTTTTTTTTTCTTCTTTCCACGAAGGCGCACAGCGTTGCACCTTGCAGTTGGCATGTGGCCAGGCATGATTATTTCGATGTTTGATGACCAGGCCATTGAATTTGTGCATGCTGACGCCATGTTCCTTGACACCTATGTACATATCTCTCTTCGTTAGATTTTTCGTTTTCGTTTTGGGAGAACCAATGGACGAGGTATCGGCAACGATTTTACGTTTACCAAAGATATTTTCGCAATTTACGGAAGCGTCGGACGTTCGAGAGGAAACGAGAATGTGGGACGGATTAATTCAGATGAGGACGATGATCTTGAGGAGTGTATCAAGATCGTGAATCTGGAAAGGGCCTACGCAGGAAGCATCCTATTAGCACTGAAAGCGTAACATCTGCCCTGTTCTTTGTCAGAAACCAATTAAGGAACGTCAACCTCGAACGGACAGGTCCCCCTAGATCAGATCGACTTCATGTTCCGTACAGTTTCTGTGAAATTAGAGAAATTTTCTGCACCGAAGAATGTTCAAAAGAATGCGAATGCGAATAGGGAATATGAATTTTTACAGCTTTGTAGGATCACTTCGGAGTTTTTCGAATGGAGCGATTGCCGATAGGAGCAGAGCAATTTCTTTATAGATATCGCAAGCAACTTTAATTAATCCCATTCACTTTTGTCTATATTTATTCATTGCTTATTTCCCGCAACAATTTTTCTATTCCGCCGCTAAATCTTTCTCGTGTTATTTCCAAACAATTTTGTCCTCAAATATATGCATTGTTCATTGTGTGAATATTAAGCATAACTTGCTGTTTCAATTCAATTTCGTTTGATCATTCAACCCTCTACGATTGCATAAAGGTTTTGGGTACTTACGAAATATTTGTTTTGCTATGTTGCAATATAATATTGAGTAAATCGTTGGGGCTGAGTCACCGACGGCATAATTGCAATTTCATCGCCGCGGCGACAGGTGTACCTGTCCTTTCAACCATGGTGACGTCACGAATGGAGCTGTGCATCCTTGATCCATAGCAGTAACGAGCGCCCATAGTATTATTCATGTCTTTCGACCGCGTTTGGTTCTTGTCGAGTTTCAATGCAATACGTATTAAGAGGAGATCGCTCTGAACTCAGCTGTCTACATGAAATTTCGTTGAAATGGTGATTGAAAACTACGTAAAGAAATATTTGCCATTGCTAAAACTGCACAGAAGATGCGTGCTTTACACGAAAAATTTGTATCGTTTAGTAAGTTGTGTAATATCAGTAGAACGATACTTAATATTTCCGACTATATTGATTTATTAGTAAAAGAGTAGAACAAAAATAAAACTATTCGGAATCGAATCGATCGATTTAAGTGGCAATTACTTCTGCACGCGCCCGGCACTACGATTTGGAAGCTATATTTTCACAAGAACCGCGCACGTTGAGTCAACCGGACGAACGAAGCAAATTCGGAAATTTATTGGAGCATTACCAAGAACCATCTGAGAACGAGGGAAAAAATAATCGCTACCCCCGAAGCGGACCGGTACTTTGACCCGGAAAGCATATTTTTGTGGTTCTCCACCGAAAAATTCACCCCTCGCGGTTCCACCAAAGTGCCAGGCACAAGCATCCTCGCCCGGTATTAAAAGCCCACTTCCGAATTTCCAACCACGTTCTCGTTATAATCGTAACACACTTCCGCGGCCCGGTAGGAATAAAACGATATTGTTGTTGTTATCGCGCGGTTGAGAAAAAAAATTCGGTAAACAAATAAGGAACGGTTTATACGTCTCGTTACTTGTGACGTCACCAACGCCCGACTTGCTCGACGACATGACGCTCCATTGTACGATAAAATTCACTTGCCGATGCTTCGATCGAACGGTTCAATCCCCGTCGACACGGAACCTCCTCATCTTGGATTTTCTTTATTTGCCTGTTCGCCTGTTCTATTGCCTTGTTGACGCACGATATTGGCGTATCTTGGGCTTCGGGCACGCGTATCAGCATCATCAGCGCAACAACAGCGGCAACGTTCGGCCAGCATCGGGGAAGGGAATCGCCTCGACGAAGAAGGTCGTGTCAGAGGTAGATCCGCCGCAACGGTGGACGACCGAATCCACCGTCGAGGACGTCCAAATAGGTCGTCGTAGCCCGGGGGTAGGCTTCATCGTGGGCAAGCAACAGCGGACAGAAACGTCGCCATGCCGGCAGGTATTGGCGCTTCGTACAGGTCGTTAGGCGACCTGGGCGAAGACGTGTACAAAAGCACGACGATCGTCGACCAAACACAGACCACCGGGCAGAGCGTCCTCGAGAGTGTCAAGAAGGCTTTCAGTTTCGCCTCGCCGAAGGTCGAGCTAAGGAAAAAGGACCCGCTGATCGAGGACCGCCGTGAGAGCGTCTCGATCGTCTCAAGGTAATGCCTTATACGATATTGTCCGCGAGTAACAGGGGAAAAACCGGTCGGCAGGTAGGGGTGATGGTCGCGGGACACGCTGTTTCGCTTCGGCTCTTCGTTGTTTCTCGACCTCGGACCACTCTTGCCTATTCAGCAAGGGGATCGATCACGTTTTCAGAATCGACGCGCGGCCAGTTGCTGTCCAAGTTGCTTTGGCGACATTTCCTCCCTATCGATCGCGTTCCGGCGGGCACGCTTGGTATCGGCACGGGGTGTTGCGGAAATAGATAGCGAAGACATTTCTGGGATTTGGACAGAAGCGGTTTGGGGCGGACGGTTTTCGATATCGATCTGGGAAACGTAGCGAAAGACTTTGGGAATATCTTCTGACTATGAAATATTTCTGATACATTTAGACGACACAATTTACTCCTCTGTCGCGTAGTTTTGTGGTACTTGAAAAGACGAATTCAATGATACGTCATAACTGTTATTGATCAGCCGAAGTTTGTATAATTCATTCGGTTATACATCGCGGGGAATGACAGCTTGGACACGGAAGATATATTTGTAACTCGCGCCGCAGATCCTTCTAATTTTGTCTGTACACATATTTGCGTCGATAAGACCTAAGACTGGTGCTCTGGAAATTGTTAGAAAAATTCGGAGAAGCTCTTATGGCCTCTAAGTATTACTCGCGATCGATTAAAGTTGAAGTTGCTTCCACGTTAAGGAAAGAAGGCATCGCTCTACAGTCTATAGAACCCTTTTTTCCATTGAGGCAGCATTGTTCGCGGGAAAGAAAGATGTCGAATTGAAAGAACGCGATCAATGATGAAGTAACCTGGGCAGAGGCTAAGAAGGTCGTGAATGATCGGTTCGAGGTCGAAAATGTCAGTGGTACGGTTAAAGTGCTTTCGCTATTGACTACTGCGGTGGACTGGCGTCGAGGAATCGATCGTTAAAATCTCCCGCCCCTTTTTTAAACGCCCCCGAGATGAATTAGAAAACAAATACTTGATGTACTTCTGAGAAATGCATCGAAAAACAACGAGGTCGCTTTTCACTTACTAAAATTCACAGCTACTAAAACATCCGACTTACTAACTGCTCGCATTAACGAACATGGAAATGGAACTCGTTCAAACGAAATTTCGCCTCGCGAACGTCGCACCTGTCTCGTGCTAAATCTAAGGAATCGTACTTTCTTTCGCACCTATTTGAACCTCCGTTTGCGATAAAACTTTTACTTTAACGTCGCTGAATCCTTCGACACGACTGGGCGCGCTGCATCCGCGCCAAATAAACAACGAAACAGTGCGAACGAGCTTGGCCGTCGTCGTTTCTAGAGCACAGCGCGAAATGAAAGTGTCCCAGGCCAAATCGTGATTTAACGATTCTACGAAAGAACGAAATCCTGTTCGTTCTCGTTATTGTTCAAACGTTAATTACGATCCCTTAGATAGCGATCCGTGAATTTTACGAGTTGCCATTTAATCGCGAATCGATAATGGGATCAGGGTAACACGGGGCGAACAATTTCGATCCTGCGACCGCTTAATCGCGCGCCCCTTCGACCCCAGTGACGGATCGAAGCAGGCACGCACACGTGTCCCTGTTATCAGGATAATCAAAGGCTGGTTTAACCTTAAGCATGGACGGACTTTAGGACCGGAAGTTGGTGGCGCGACTATTGATCGGTCTGGGTACAAAAGCAGGCCACGAGGTAAGCCGCATCATGCGACCTGAACGTCACTCCTTTCCTCGTACCTCCACAACCCGCCGTATTGCTGTCCCGTTTCTGACTTTTCGACATCCTCAGTTTGCCTGTTTTTGTCGCTTGTGTGCGTTCGTTGCTTTCGCCTTAATCTGTGCCGCCCCGCTATCACTCGCAACTTACCACCGGTGATAATAAGTTGGCCAGCACGACGGTTCTGAATAAGAAGCCGCGACGTCGGCGCGCGGACAGTGAAATTCTGACGATGAGCGAACCGGAGGGGGCGAGAGCTGCCAATTTCATTTCAATGGACGATTGTAGATTCTCCGTTTTTTCCAAAGGTTCGACGACGACGTTTACGTCGGGTAACGTTGGAAAATCGCTTTTGAATACTCGTCACCGGTGCCGCTCGTTGTTACACACGAATTCGTAGGACAGAGGAAATAATGCATTGCACGAACAGCGTCCAATGCGTTGTTAAGACGTTATATCGGGATGAAAAGGGAAAATGAAACATTATCGGGAGCTGGTTACGTCTAATTATCGTGCATCGTCGAACCTACGAATTCGTAAGGAACTCCTGTCCTGCGCAGTTATCACCGGTGTTACGTTATCATTATCGTTAGCGATGATCTTCTGCATGCACGTACGTAGTCGGATGTGTGTTTTCTTTGTCCCCGCAACGCTCGAGTTGCATTAACGTGTGCTTCGTGGCGCACAACGGCAACGCGTGCGTTACGGAACCGGCTTCTCGGTTCGGAAGATCCTCCTGCGAGGTCGATCCACCGAGAACGACGGTGGAGCAACAACATATTCAGCACGACGCGCCTCTCGACCGCACGGTACCACAATTTCCTTGCGGAGAACACTCGGGACTCCTTTTTGTCGTCGCGATTCTGCCCGTGCCAACGAATGGTCCGCCGTTCTAATTGGACAGCCGCGAGCACAATGAAACCAACGCGGTATTTATTTTGATCTCGAAAAGACAATCGCTAATTGGCAAACAGTGGCTGTCGCATCGAGAGCATTTACTGGTACCGTTTGCGGATGAAAAGGACGAGCCGAATGCTGCGGCTCGACGGACGCAATTTGTTGCCCGGCGATTTTATTACACGCATACCGGAATGGGTTTTGGGGATGTTTGCCTGCTTGTGTTCGTTGTTGGCACCCTGGTAAAGGCTAGAAGCCGCTAGGGCCGGGCGTTGTTATTATTCGCCGCCATTTTGTTCTAGGGAAAGAAACAGGATGCCGACCGCCGCCACTGCCGAGGAGTCTGCTCTATTGGGGTAAGTTTGGTTTGAAAACGAACAGACGATAGAACGTATTCGAGCCCTAATAAACGCATTAAGCGAATTAGTCAAGCCGCCCAAGTAGAACGCAGTTGCGAGTTGATTTTGTCCAGGCGTGCTGAATCTCCTAGCAGAATCTTCTATGTGTGTAGATAATAATCGAACCAACATGCCCCACGTCGTGTAATCCCTACTCATCGCGCAACTAATATTCACCGACATCCGACGGTTGTATCCGTGGGGATTCGAAACGCTCGCGAATAGAGGATCGGTACTGACCTCGATGTTGGTAACGCCCGAACGATCGTCCCAGTAGTTGTCAGTTTGGTTATTAAGAGTGGTAACGTGATTGCTCCCTATCAGAAGTACAGACAAGCCAATGTTTGTTTCCCATTAGCGGCCGGACAATCGGGAATTGGATAAAATCGGTTCGCACCGATGACGCATTCGCGAACGGCTGATTTATTTCTTCTTTTTTCATTTTTTTTTTTTTCTTTTTTTGCTACCCCCGACAAGTATATTCTCATTGAACTTATTGCGGTTCTGTAGAGCCGCCACGCAAAAGCGAATCGATAGTATGCATTAACTCGAGCTGGGCAGAAATGAAATTGTAATGGTGGGGCATTGCGTGCGACCTATTTCTCTTGACGTTTATTGAATGGCTGTGTATCCCATTTTTGTTATCCGCCGCGGGAAATATATTTCCGATCGCAGTCGAAACGAAGTTTGAAAGGTATCTGGAGCACGATTTCCACGGAAGCGGTATTTCTTCGATTTTTTTTTCTGCCGCGAAAACGTTATCCCCCCGGCCGATTAATGGAACGGTCTCGAACGTCGGGGGCGACGGTGCGCTACTCGCCGAAATTGCACGATGCCGGAAAGTTCTTTCGAAAGTTCGACGGTTGTCGCAATTACTTTCCTCGTTTAAATGTAAATGGAAAGTGTATCTGGGATTCTCGAATATTATCCGAAGTTCCAAGGTTCCACGATAACGTTTAAGTGCTTTGTACGTACCTGTGCCACGAGTGCATCAAACTACGCCCGTTTTATAATTCAAGAAACTTTCATTCTGTGGATACCTGTACCCCGAAGGTTACATATACGTGTAAATTGCGTTCCGATCCGACGCAGTCACCTCGTTCTAAAGTTTCGGGACGGGACGACAAAAAATCGGTCGCCGCATCGGCGGAGGAGAGACAGTGTTGTAAAAGTGGTATCAAACGCGACGAACTTAATGAAACTTTCGTTACGTAACTATCAGAAATATTTCACTCGGTTACACGATACCACGATGCTATCTGTGAAGAGCCACGGAAACGCGCGACGCGACATTAAATTTCGAAGTCTGTGGCGCGTCCCATTGTTCCCATTTAATTGAACCTCGACAATTACGTTTCTATCCGTCGACCCATAATTTCACCCCGCACGAACGACTCCACGTTGTAAATCATTCCGCTGTCGAATGTCGCCCGGTGTTAACACGTTTCGCAATTTGTTACCGATCAACTACAAAAACAAACAAAAAACAAGACACATTCACGCGAAACTACTTAAATCTTTGCAGGAAGTCATTCTCGGCATGCATTATAATTTATACATTTTATTTATTTATTTTATAGGGGAAACATATACATATGTATACGTAAAATATAATATCCAGCAATAGTATTTGGTGTAAAGTAGCGAACAACAGTTCTCGTGAAGTCCAGTAGACCGAACTTGAAGAAACTTTCACTTCGCTGTCTATAATGATCGAGGAAACATCGACTCGCTGTACAAACGAAGCAATTGAACTAGCCTCAACGTTTCAGCGGGCACATTGAGAGCATTTTCCTACTGAAACGAAATAACGAAAAATGATCGAGTAACCAGGAAACGGTCAGATAACAGTTTTCTGCTTCGCGCATAACGAATGCTTTTTGCTCTAGGGTTCGCGCTGCTTGGATTATCAGTTGTTTTCCATTGTCATGTCGAAATCGGGTGGCCAGACAGACTGGCGCCCTACTTCCAATCGAAACGACCGGGCCCCTTCCTAATCTATCTCCATTGCCGAGCAATCAACGATGAAATTAAGCTTAACTGCGAGCAATTAGTCTAACGAACAGAAACATTTACCTGCATACACAAAATCTACTTCCGCGTTGCACAAAACGGGATAGAAGTTACGAAGGATATCGGCCAGCATCGTATTTCTGTCGCAAGCCTGTGACAATTGGCGATGCCACGTGCCGTGTCAGTTCAAATGAAACGTCCATATCGTACTTAACGTGGTTAATTTGGTTAAATCGATTCAATCATTTCAAAACTGTTTTAATCATTTGTACACGAATCTGTCTGTGAGATATGCTTCTATAAATATACAGAATTCATATTATTTCTATCTCCGTGCTCGTCATTTTTTCCCCATTTTGTAACGAAATTATCGTCAAATCAAGAACGAATCCCTTTAAATCATTGAAATACTCGGAACACATTGCTCCGATAGAAAATGGAAATTCCGATTTTTGAGGGCGGAGTAGCATAATAATTTGCAGACACTTGTCGTCCGGTGGTTTCCGTTCACCTCTACAGTATACAGTTACGTAAGGCGTACGCGACGACGAACTATGTTAGCAGAACATTAAAATATAAGAGTCCCTTATGACGCCGCAGACCCGTACGTCATTTCGCTCTACTTTCCCTGAAAATTCGTTTTCGTGCCACTTGGCAACACGCCGGATTCACCTGAATTGCACGATCCTCGGGCTTTCGCTCGGCTATCGGCTCGATAAAAACACCAAGCCCATTCTTTCCCTCTCGCGATTGTTTTTTTCCGGCGCGATACCACCGGCCAGCACGATCGAGGCATTAGAAAATCTGAAACCCGACTCCGACCTATGAAACCGAGGTACCGAACGGTGCATACGCGTTCTTCTCGGATATCTGTTCATGTTTCATTGTGCCGCACGCTGGCCATTAAAATGACAGAAATATCACCGCGAACGTAAAACTGTTTCGACGATAATACACCGGATCTTGATGCGAAACTCGTCGCGATATCGAATTGGTTAACGGGGTCACAGAATCCGCGTTGCACGTGTTAACGCTCGCGCAACGCGAACATCGCCATCCGCTGTCAGCCAAATTTTCAATAGCGGACGCGTACACGAGGTCTCATAATTAGCAAGCGCGCATGAACGTAGACGAGTGGCCACGAAACAGTCGAAAACTAGAACAAAGACCCAAAGAGCCAACAACTCGTCCAGGATCGGAGGCGGACGTAAAGGTAACGAATTGTTCTGCGACTTGAGTTCATGCATGGTATGAAATAGACGATATATGATTTTCCTCCTTCTCCGTATTACTTTCAGATGCATTTTTCGCTGTTACTGAGTATCGCCTCGAATTTTGCCCACCCCTAGAATTGTTGAAAGTATGTACGACTGTTTGGTTCGGGGGGAGCTTTGGCGAGACGCATTCCGCATAGATTTATTAGCGAGGAATCGTTCGAGCTTGCCCGGTCTCAAAGGGAAGCCTGACATCCAGAAAGAAAGGACGTAAAACGATCTATCCTCGACAGCCTCGCCTTACGTCTCTTTACGCCGACCGTGAACAGAGAAATGTCCGACAGCAAAAATCTTGTGCGCGGCTCGGTTAATAGATCGGTAAAAAGGATACGAACGAGATATCGAATGACGGGGATATCGAGTGTTCCTACGCGGCGGTTTGCTTGGCCCCTATGAGACATCGATCGGATGGTTTCTTGCGAATCCACCATTTTCTTCTCTTTAACGAGTCTCTGCGTTCACCGGTGTCGTAAACCTTACACGACCTGTTTCTGCTCGAAGTGACTTTATTTCCTATGTCGATGAAGACTCGCGTATAAATGTCGTCGCGCACCTTGCAAACCACCAGTATTCTTAAAAAGTGTAGGGTTTCGATCGGTTGCTGGTTCGCGATATTCGAAGTATTTCGTGAACAACGTCCTATTAATTTCTTCGTCGTTAGTAAATGTAGATTTAATTGAACGCGTTTCGACGAAGCTCGTTTAGCAGGCTGTCATCGTAATGAAAGACATCGTAAATGAAAGATTTTTGTAGAAACATTTGGCCGGGGAAGCGCCATCGGCTGAACTGTGCCCAAGTGTGACACACGATTCACCGTAATAAAATGATAAGTGATTTTCTTCGCGTACGTTTTAACGGATTCTGTTTCGAACGCTCTAATTGGAAACATAAATTGCTGTTCACCGAGGTCCAAATTTGAATCAACTTTCCAGTTAACTTCAGAGGGGCCAGCTCCGCGCGTACTATTTAGCCGCGATTAATTTCCAGAGAGCTTGAAGCACTCGCGTTTTCTTTGCGGCTCTCGTGAAAAGTTCTACAGTTTTTCCGCGCAAGAAGTCATTAAGGGTGTACGCCGGTTAAATCCCGCTTTTCAGCGGCTCTGTGGCTATTCAGTATATTTCCCACAATTTTTCCCCGGCGATTCCGGCGTACGCCTCCGAGGCTGAACCACATGTTTCACCCATTTCGTACTCGCGACGCGAAACAATTTTAGAAATGAAAGGACGCAGGTCGATGCACAATTTCGACGTAACTTTCGGAGCCATTTTTGTAATCCGTTTCCGGGCCACCGGTGGATATTAAACGCGCATTTTCATTCGTACTACTCGATCGATCGTGAAAACGACAAAGCTCCTTGGACCCGAGACATTTTAAAAGTCAAATCGTTTTCCGGGATTTGCATGACCAATATCAAGCACTTCTCTGAATGATGAGAGTTTTAAAACGGTCGGTCATTGCGCGAAGTTAAACGACGATACTGATGGGGATCCATCGGATCGTCTGTGAGACGCAAAACTATTGGTACCATTGTTTCTCAGTTCGCCTTGCAATAACTGTAACCTTGACCTATGCAAGGTTCGAAAAGCCGTATAGTTTTACGAGTGTAATATTACCTCCAATATTTGCGGCCATAAATACAATTTTACTGTTCAAAGACATAAAACGAGCCAATATTTTCCCGAGGTAAATATGCATTACGATTTCAACAATTGTCAGGCAATAAACAGGATAAAATTCACTTAGCAGCGGATCCGAAAAAGGGGCAAAGGAATAAACACGTTAACAGCATGCCTTTGTCGCCACTGTCTTCATCGACGTGTACGGATAAGGACACAGTCGGACTTAACTTGAACAGGAAATGATAGTGCGACGTGCCGGAGATACGGGAAACCGCATGCAGACAGATTTGTCGTGCCTGGAAATTTAATGAAGTGAACTCAAATGATACGTTGAAACCACTACAAGTACCGTTCTATCTTTAACCGGCAAATAGAACAGTTGTGTGATTAACGAGATCGTTATGTTCACGTAATAAGTCGGGAACAAGAGCCCGACGACGTACTCACTTGCCCGCAGGTGTAGGGAGTAATTAATTTGAGGCATGACATTTTCCACCAAGGTATTACTATTTATTCGCCGAAAGTAATTAATAATCGGGGCAAAATGTATTTTCTTACCCTCCAAAATAATTGTTAAGTTCTGAAATATGATGTACAGGTGAAGTTTCCATTTGTGATTACTAAGGAACTCTACATAATACAAATGGAATCGTAATTATTCAGATTAGTATCGTAGGAGGGTATAATAGTAATGTGCACAACCGTTTATCGTGTTTATGCGTGATAAAATGAATTTTATGAATGTATTAAACGAAAACGATCTGTTTGGCTGTATCGGTAGTGAGTCTTAGTTTGTCCAAAGAGTATCAGGACTTTCCTTCTTGTAATTTAAATGCAATTAGAAACTTCTTAATTAAGATAAAACAGAGCACTTCAGATTACCTTTAAAGCTTCCCTCGCTTCGGGGATAATGATCAATAACAACGAACGGCCAATTAATCTCTTCGACGCTTCAGTTCTTTATCAGAGAGGACGCTTGTTAGTATTGCTGAACGTTGTACAAACAGCGGCGCGTTTTATTGTACTTTAAATTAAAAAAGAGAGGGGAATCAAATGAAACATTCGTGAAACTTTACGAACAGAACATTGCAATTAACGTTATTAAATATTAACCAACCGTCCGTGAATGAAAATAAATATTTCCAGAGCCATTCGGAAATACTTTCGAATGGGAATTGGCCGAACGAATTTGGCAAGATTTATTTGTGCCGAAAATATGCATGTGCACATGGAAGTGTATAAAGAAAATAAATGCATCGACCAACTAGAATTTGCATTTACATTGGAGTACACATTTGGAATACAATTTCTTCCATTCGAACACCTATTTTCTATTTTGTATTCTTTGGGCGATATCTTGAGTGCTCGTTTCTACATTCCTGTGATAACGTTGCGGTACACATTACCAGGGAAATACGATCACGATAGTCAACAAGAAATAGTCCATCATAGCCAACAAGAGAATACGGCACGTCTACCTGATGCGAGGCATTATCTATTTGATGTATCACCTTGACGCGAGAAATCGTTTTTTCTGAGGGTACTTGATTGCGATTATGCGTGATCCAGATGCTCGATTATGTTACTTGCAGAAAAAATTGCTTTCATTCCGCGCAAATTGTATATTTCGTTTCGAATAAATCGTGCCGAATCTGTAGCGGTTTTTATTTATCAACATCTATGCGCTTCTAATGCACTTCGCATTTGGAACAACTATGGCGGGGCTCCAGGTATCCAAATGCCTGATGACGGTATTTTAAGAGCACGGTATATTAAGGCTCCCTGAATAGCGCTATCGATTTTCGAGTAAAGTCAACCTGGCGCTATCCAACCGCCGTCATAAATCTCGGGTGCAAATTTAATGAAATAGTTTCTAGAGGGAGATTTTTTTCCAACAGATGCTAACCCTTTAGAAGGGTGGATTTCGTTTGATATCATCCTCTTTCGAAATCACCGTTCTATTCATGCCTCGTAATTGAATAGAATGGTACGGAATTCTAGGTGAAATGGTAACAAAAATTAATTAAAATTAATTAATCCTGAATTGTGCGAAATGTTTTAAAATTTATATACGAAAACAACAGACGCGTTCATTGTATAAAATTACGATATATAATTGTGCAATACGAATAGAAGAAAAACGCGACAATGGCATTATTGGAAAACAATGCACGATGCTGGTTCCCTGTTTAACAATCAGGCATGCATACACTCGGGGAACTTCAATAAAGAAAGTAATTTTATTGCGAGGTCAGTGGATGGTATTTTCATTGATATTTCTGCCAAAGGGAAGCATGTCTTTATCTTCCTCGAACGACCAGAAGCGTCAGCATATATAGAACAGGTCAACCTGAGTTCCTGACATTTTCCCGGCAAACTAAATTGGGTCGCCTCGTAAATCCCGTGGTATACAGGTCAAAGTAGATTCTTCGAGCAGTGGACAGGAAAAGGGTGCGGGTTGCATCGTACAAGTGCCATCTGAACACTTAACACGATCGTATTAATCACCTCGAAAACTATTTGTTTGCCCTAACGATGTCAGTGATAAATCAGCGAACGTTTTATAGAATGGCAGAAGGATCGGATAAACGTGTAATGGATTCAATTACAAGAAACACTTAATAACTTTCGAAACTAGGGTAGCTGAATCACGTCAAGTGATATAGGAATGTACAAAAACTGTTCTATAGCGGGAGAAAAGAAATAAGTATAGATAACGTTAAAATCCTATCAGAATATTAATTTTTATTTGATTTCTAGTTGCCTTTCTGTGCACGAGAGAAATTTTTCCTGAAACCGAACCATGGGAAATATATAAATTCAAAAATATGTGATTCTATTTTGAGAAAATCCATTTGTCTTCGTCATTAGTAAAGAGTTTCGCTAAAAAAAATCTTTCGTACAAATAATCTGTACTTCTCGAAAATTCCAAGATAGCATCCAAATATATTCTGCACAAAATTCTATTTCGTTCAATTTAGAAATAGAAAACGCCGCACCTATCGTCAAGCACACGAACGAACGACGTTTCGTTTAAAAATTGCCAAATCGCGAATCGCATCTTCTCATAATAAATGTGCGCTTAAATGGGCGTTCGAACGGTCTGGGAGTGAAACCCACTTGTGGACATTACGAAAGGTGAATCGTTTAACGAACATGTACGGTTCGTCCTGCTTCCCCTTTTGCGGTGCCCACATGTGAATGGATGTGCAGGTGTCAAAGGCGCGCACGGATCGTAAGATCACCCACCGTAATTAAACGGCAAGCAAGTGGTGCAACATAGAATTTCGCGGACACCAGCCACCTACGCGAAACACTAGGACGAGCCAATCTCGATACACTCGACAGGGCGTGGTCCTCAGGATCGATACTAAGTATAAAAAGCTTCCTGCACGTCCGCCTTGTTTAATAAAGTGTGCAGCTTCGCGTGCTCGCGCTGGTATTCAACGTTTCCACGAGTTTCATGCACATTTCTCTCGATTTACGCGGCCCCGCCACCAGATTACGCCCTTTTGTGCGCATACCCAACGATATTATTGACACGACAAGCTGACAAGGGGAGCTTCAGTTGTTCAGAAACGCGCACACCATATTTTTCACAGAGATGTTCCAACCCGCTTCAGAAGGATTTAATATTTTGCAATTGATGTCAGCAAAGGGTCGTCTGTTTTTTTTTTTTTGTTATTAATAAGTAAGGTGTATATTGATTGAATTAATCAATGCATCTATCGACGGGGAAGTGTACATTTGCAACACAAAGTGAGCTTTCCACCCTGCTTATTTTTCATGCTGCAAGGGTAGCACGTTTTTGTCGCATTCAGGTTAATTATTCAATTAATTAAGCACGAACGAATATTACAAGAGTTTCACTCGTATAACCGATACATGTATACCTTCAAGGGTCGAATTGATATGAATTCATTATCGTGGGGCCACTGCCAGACGAATTTTGTAAACTACACTGCAATCCCACGTGGAGTCAATTAGCGAATAATCCACGAATGTTCTGATGTATGCGCTCTGATTCGTTTGCCACGCGGCCCGTTCACGACCCAAAGAAATGCACTTTTCGATTATAAAGAAGGAAGAGCGCGGAAATTTTATTCTAATGTGTTAATGCCATTCGAACGTATCCTAATCACCATGGAGCTCGAGCATCTTGACGAAATGGAACGGTCGACATCAATTGCTTATCTTTGAACGGGACGAAATTTTCGCAATCGACAGTAATACTCGTGGAAAACAGAAGAACGGAGGAAACGAAACGGAACGGAATGTTTATTCCAGAAATATTTGCACAGGGTTCTGCAGCAAAAAATGAGCAAAACATCCAAGCTCGCACAAAGCATCAACTTGGCACATTTTATATGCTGCTGTTGACGTGGCGAATATTTGACGATACGTCGTCTGTACTAGGAATGAAAAGAGAACAAGCAACCAGGAATGACGTCCGCCGCCTCGGTGATTCTTTTCGTTATCAACTTTCGCGTATTCAACAGTCCCAAGTGTGCGCTCGTACTATTTTCAACAGAATTCAGTGTCCTCTACTTCTACTTAACCCAATAATATCTTAATTAAGCTGGCAATTAAAACGCGAATGGAACATGAATAGTTTTTACTTGCATCGCGGGACTTAACGCGGGTGCAAAGTTACGTACGCGTTTAATTTGAAAAGGAGCCGCACAATAGTGGATATTACGTGGTCATAAAATGTACGCCCGGGGAAATATGTGTCTCTTTCGCGTAAATGCAACAGAAGAAAATTGTGCATGGGGCCCGTGCTAAATTAACGCTTAATTCGTGTGACGTAATAATTCATATCTTCTTCTTGAACGTGTATCTTCCATTCATTGCGACACGGGGGATAGAACGTAAATTAATATTAATAATCGTAAATTAATATTTGTTGTTTAATATAAACTCGAACGAAATTAAGCGAACGAATGACGAAACAATATTTGCGTGAGGTTTAATCCGATTTTCATCCACTTTCATAGCGAGTGGATTATTAACGGGAAAATTGATAAATGAATTTGGAAGGGACGTTTAATTTTCTTCCGAATATAACTTTTCTTATTAGACGAAGGAATTGCCTTCACGTCCCATTCATTTGGAACGATATCAACCAAATAAATTTTTCCCCGACTCAACAGACCTTGAGCACTTTGTTATACGTTTGCTCGTGTGCCAAGAGCGGCACAATTGATTTAGACAAGTAACAGATCGTTTAAGAGATTTCTTTCAATGCACAGCACGATGCCTTCAGATAGTATGGACGACATCGAGCTGAAAAATATTCAGCTCCAATTTCCCGCTCTAAGATACTTATCGAGAGACGACAGTTCTGTGCGAGAAGAAAGGGTGGACACCGACAAAGGAAGTTTACTGGTGGCTGTGCAAGGGAATCGCGCGAAACCTGCCATTCTCACTTATCACGACTTAGGCCTTAACTGTGAGTAATGTAGCGTTCTTTAATATTAATAATTTTAAAGATAAATGCGATGGGTCCCTCGCAGATTTACAACTTTATTCTGTGGCTAAAAATACGCATAAGACCCTTTACGTCGTCATAATCTGACGATAAAATATTTATGGGCACATGTTTACACGACATGTCCATCCTATATTTAACCATAGTATGACCGTACAGAGGATGTTAGAAAGCACAGGGATGTTTAGTTTATATGAATTTAGATTAATTCGTCAAACACCTGAGCATGTAAATTATAAGCGGAGGCGTTGACTATTTGTTTCCAGATATATCGAGCTTCCAGGCATTCTTTAATTACATCGATATGCGAGTTTTGCTCGAAAATTTCTGCGTTTATCATTTGAACGCACCAGGTCAAGAAGAAGGTGCACCCACGCTGCCTGAGGAGTAAGTACACTGATTATTATAAATTTATTCGCGTCCGGTCAAACGCATTATGCGCTCTGCAAATCTGTCGCAACGATATTTAAGCTAATTCTGACGGTTCGAAAAATATGAAACTTTTCATTCTTATTATCGGTTTATAAATTTATTCGATTATCAAATAAACGTCGATCAATTTTCCAAATGCACTAGTTATATTGTAATAATTAAATTATCTTCAAATTCGACGATGAACGTAATATATTATACAAACCCTTGAACCTTTCCATTCGGTATAGAAAGCGTACAATACAAAGGAGAATGTACGACGCTATTAAAAATTCACGCGAGATCCAGCTTTTCCTGTAGAAAGAAAATTAATTCGCAGGTCTTCGTCAAAACAATGCGTACTCCATTTCATGCGGGGGAGCTTTCCTCTAAATTATTTTATTGGCAATAGATGCCAATGGTACCTCGAATACGATACCCGCGTACGATTTATAGATCACCTCGCCCGATCAATCGTCAGTAAGCGGATTGGTCAGAAAAAGAATGAATACAACCGCGGCGATCATTGAATTTCCCATTCGCAAATAATTCACATGAACTACCAACCGCATTAACCATTTCTATCCAATGGTAACAAGTGACGCCTAAAACGAGTCGCCCGAAGCAGGTGCGTCCATAGCCGTACGGTCGATCGGTTCCAATTGCCAACCGTCTCCGGGCCGATTCCCTTGAAATCCAGTAACGAGTTCGCTAATTAACGCGCAACGCGGCCAAGATGCACAAAGGAGAAACAGCCGATTTACCGAAAGATCCCGTATACGCGTGTAGATTTTGATCTCGTTCAAGAGCACACGCACGACACTTGACGACACTGAATTCAATTAGTGCAAATCAATGGCCTAATTAACGTTCTAATTAGTCGAAGCCCCGGCTGTGCCCCGCTTTTGCGCTTGCCACGGTTAACTCTTACGTCTTAAGAACGAGCTCCTCCTCTGCCTTCTACTCGCACGACGAATTCTTCCGTGCGCTTTACCTCTATCGCCGTTTGCAGTTCTACGGATTCGATGTTACTGGCTGTTGCGCAATTCTCATACCTAGCGACCAATCTCTTCTGAAATCCGGGTGTAATGGCATGAAATTTTTCAAACATGACTACTCTATGAACGGTCTGGTATCTGTTTCATGAAAAAATCGGAACGAAAACGAAATTGCGTGGCAAGAAATCGTTTCACTTGAAACCTTTCGAATTCCTCACTTATTTGGTCATTTCATTCCATCGCGTTCGTTTCGTCGACGATATCCTTATTTTTATATTCGTGCTTCACCACGAATCTGATACCTAGCTATTTCTGTAGTGTGAGCCGTATCGTTCTTCTTTCACAATTTTTAACACGCCATCCCGAGAAATTGATAAATTAGAATTGAATTTTATTTATCGCGAGCTATGTACATGTTCGAGGTATCGCGATGGAATCGTTGCGAGTCGTTTACACCGTTCAATTAGAAGATTGACGGTGCCTACCTACGACATCCGATTAAGCTGACCTCAAACAATCGTGGTTCACCTCGACAGACGCACACGTGGCCAAACAGAGTGTTACTGAATAATTCAGACTGCAATGCAGATTTCCATGCAACCAGAAAGTACGAACTATTTTCGCTCGCGTGCCAAATCCGCAAAATTTCGTGACGACTACCTATCCCAACATATTTGTACTCCGATAGTCCCGAGACCAACGGTCTCGATGATAACCCGAGGATTTGGTTACGCATTAGTAGCGTGCCATGTTAGCCGTTTCTACAATACCTTCATCCATACAAACTCATCTCCGAATTCTGCTTAAATGTGCATTTCGAACAATAGTGTATTCACGTTCATTACCTTTAATGAATACATCTCTGCGTTATTAACGAATACATGTACATATCTCACGTATGTAACAAGTTCGATAATTATTATTGGAACAGGATACTGGTACTGCTAACTAAAAGTTATTTCTCACGCGTCATCAATTGTAGCTTAAATTTTGTACGCAAAATTTTTAATAGTACCGGGCAAGCAATTCTGGAATATACTTCAAACATTTATAGCGCAATATATTTATAGGAAACCGAATTATTCTCATTATGAAATCCCCCAAAATAATATTACGCGGTACATCTTTCCGACTGTACCCCGTAGGATTGTTAAGCAACTAAATAAATGATTGCATCGTGTTCCAGCTACATCTATCCGTCCATGGACGATCTAGCTGAGCAACTACTTTTCGTCCTCGGCCATTTCGGCTTGAAATCGGTAATCGGTTTCGGAGTCGGTGCCGGAGCCAACATACTATCGAGATTCACGCTTGCTCATCCCGAGAAAGTGAATGCTTTGTGCTTGATAAACTGCGTGTCAACGCAGGCAGGTTGGATCGAGTGGGGCTATCAGAAACTCAACGTTCGCCATCTGAGATCGCAAGGAATGACTCAAGGTGTATTGGACTATCTTATGTGGCATCACTTTGGCAGGGTAAGCATGTATATATGTTTATCTACGTACACATGTAGGGTACAGCAACTATTGTCACCATTACACAAGCTTTACACAGTCTTACTATCAAGTCCACTATCAAACGAAGAATTTCCTTATGGTACTTTGTTTCGAAAGGTTTAGATTTACTTGCATAAAAAATATGGTTGGTTTGATACCAATGCTATAACTAATTTGTATTTTTCTATTCTAATTAAGAGGCAAAACAAGAAAGTAATGGTGTCTGCAAAAGATGCAGCAATTCTTTTAGTACGTTGTAGGAAATTGTAATTAATATGGCGAATATTATTATTATTATTATTATTAATCCTACATTAGCATTTCGGCCGAATAAATTTAGTAGTTCGATTCAGGCGTCATTTTGCAAGTCGGGGTTTCAATCTTTAAATTGCAACTCGTTAAAGAACACAGCGATGCGAACGTAAGAATGATTAACCAAACACGCAATTGCATTCTCGTACGTAGTATTGGCAATATCATTTCATGACATCATCAAACACTCCAATTTAACGAGCTGCAACTGCGATCAATGTCTATAATTCATACCTCCCGGTAGTTCGATACGTATGCACGTATATATGAAAGAAATCGAGCAACCACCACGGCGACCCACAAAGTTTTATCGAAACGGGTTAGTTCAAGCAACGTTCACAAGGAAACGTGCGCCAATAAATTATCGACAGCGGAACCAAACCCGTCGAAGGTTTACACTGTCGAGTGTTCCCGTGCAACATGGAAAATTGGATTAGGGCATCAGCAGCGATTCTGCCTCGTTTATTATGCAACACGTAGCCTCTTAATAGAGTTACCGCATGCACACTGCAAATCGATAGAAAAAAAAAGTGCGGTTCGAATATCTCCCATGCCTCCCTTCTGTTTCTTCTCTCTGTGTTCTCTATTCTCATTTGTTCCTCCGTCCGACGCTAACGACGAACCTGGGACGGCCGTTTTGCTGTCGTTCGCTGACCGGAGAAACTGGTTCTCGTAAAATGGAACGAAAAACTTCGAGTCCTTGACATTTTTTTTCAACGGCTTGTAATAACGAGAAATTTTTTGAAGTGGTTGAATGTGCATTCATTGACGGTGTAATTAATGGAAGATACAGAGCGTGTCGCATAAATTGTTGGGGGGCAGGGGGCTTTCTACCGGAACCATTCAGAATAGCGGAGAAATTATTTTCGTAATTAGTCTAGGTTGGACTTAAAAAGCTGTACGGAAAATCCTATTACCGGGAGAATGGAAGGGCGCTATTATTACGAGACAACGAATGTTCGAAATGCGTCGCGGGGAAAATCTCTTCAATCCGTACGGAAAGCGTAAAGGTAGAGGCGGAGATGGGAACAGAGAAGTGGCGTGCTAATTTTGTCTATCGCGCTGCGAGAGCGCACTATGTAAAATTTGACCGGCAATTCAACTCTTGGTTACTCTGCGGAACTGCGTTGACATTGTGAATCGTCGTGCGTACAAGAAAAAAGAGAAAGAACCTCGCGTCTGACAGACTCTGTGATAACGGATGATAATTTAAACAATTGCAGTTTCGGTATGGATGTTTGCGATTAAAATTCTGAGTAAAAATGAATGCAACTGAAATAGGAACGCGATCTTTATTTCAGAAGAAGTTAATTGCAAGCGACGCGTACAATTCTATCTGTGGTTGCACGCAATTCTGTGTCGATCGCTAAATTTCTATTGCCCGGCATAAAAAAAAACCACTATCTGCGACGCACGTGTTTCAGGGTACGGAGGAAAGGAATCACGACCTTGTACAGGTGTACAAGAACTACTTCGAGCGTCGTGTGAATCCAACGAATTTAGCACTGTTCATCGACAGCTATGTTCGTCGCACAGATTTGAACATCACGAGGGAATTAGACCCAACACGTAAGAAGGATGGTCTTACGCTTGGTGTACCTGTGATGAATATCACCGGAGCTCTGAGCCCGCACGTCGACGACACCGTGACGTTAAATGGACGATTAGATCCGACGAATAGCTCCTGGATGAAGGTACGAAACTCTTGCAACATCAATCATCCTTTGTGCCAAGGGGCTGTTCACATTCAATACCGCTCTACCACAGTTAAGAAGCACCTCATCGGCAGTTCAGTTCTATTCATCGAATTTACTAATTAGTAATCGTTCCCGGCGATGAAATTAAACTTTGAACAATCGATATTTTTCTACGAATACTGCGCGCCATTATCATCGAAATAAATGTGACATAGTTTTAGCTTGCTACATGCTTCTCTCCGTTTTCGCTGAATTATTCATCTTGCACCGAATGTTACGCGTCACTGCCACACTTACTCGACGCCAATGAATTCATTGCAATGTTACCTAACGCGGGCAACGTTGTTCAATTGAAATTATCGTTATGCTCCGTAAGTACGTCAATTAGAGAATTGATTAACGAACGTCCAGGCAAGTTAGAATGCGGTGGTATTTGCATTAATAAATATATAGTGATCGTGCAACAGAAAAGTGTGTACCGAAGTAATCAGATACTAATTGAACTCGTTTCGTTTCCAGATTTCTGATTGTGGAATGGTGCTGGAGGAACAGCCAGGCAAAGTAAGCGAGGCCTTCCGACTGTTTCTGCAGGGCGAGGGATATGGTAAGTGAGCGCGCTGGCGGCATACGCTTTAGACATTAATTATCAGAATGTCAAACGATTATTCTCATCGATCCTCATCGGTATAAACGAATCTCGCCCGCGCCATGCTGTTTCGTAAACGGGCACACGATCGTCCGATGTAAACGGCGACGTACAATCCGTGAATTGGTCGTGAAACGTAATAATGCTCGACGCGAAATCTGTTTCGTTGAATTGTCGCACTCGCGTACCAATGGTGTATACCGACTGATTATTGTCGGTATACCGCAAACAGATCGTACCGTTAGAATTTCACAAAAGCCGTTCGTGTGCTCTGTTACGCAACGACACGAAGAAACGAAAACGCAAGTGTCGTAGATCGTGAATACCCGTAAGCTTAAGTTTGTCCTATCGATTGCTACATTTGGCTACACTGCCGGTGATTTTGGCCTATATAAAGATACATTTGAATCGATGCCAATAACACGTGGTGTCCACAAAACAAAAACGTACACATCACGTTCGCCAATGGAACTTAATTTTCTGACCGTGTCGTTTCCGAATTCGTTGGTATGCGACCGATAACGAATCGATGCTTGCCCATTATGTCATCCACGACCACTTTGCCTTCGAATTCGCTAGACACGCGAAAATCGGTTGACGCTGCAATTAGCTCTTAGCGAGTAAACGTTGTTTCTGTCACCCCTTCAAATAGGAACGATACGGCTGCAGATATTTCTCTCTAAACGTAGAGCGTTATCTATCGCGCACTCATACTCGAAATAAACCTGTCGTTTGCCAATTATTTATTCCTTACACCCAGAGTATTCCTATCGCTTCATGGATATGCATACGAGCGAATTACAGTGTGTGATATCGCCCCTCTAAATGATTGACGCTAGTCCCGCGACTAATTGAGGTTTATTATTCTTTTTGGCTTCTTGAACACAGAGACACGATAGCACTTATCACACAACACAACGCTTTACCACTATCGCCCAGTTGATATACAAGAGAAAAAAAAGAGGAAAGAATGAATATTGCGGTGTATTTATCGTGCGAGTAGAACGCCCCGTCGACGACAAAATACATTCGCCTATCCCATCGAACTATTGCCGTTCTATCTTTCTCATCAATCGGCTCGCATTAACGAGACAACGCATTTATCACTTATTTTACGTGGGTAGGTATATGCGAGCGTTAGCCAAGTACGCCCAAGTTGTTCTAATTAAATTAATTGTTCCTATCGTGATGATTATCGATAATTAATTGTTGTTGTTATGATCGTCTCTGTTATACGAATAGAGTTTTCATGTTATACGAATGGCGCGATGCCAAGACGTTGTTAACTCCTTATGCATTAAGGATCAAACGCGTGCAGCAAATACGGGATCCCCCAAACGAAATCGGGCGTTCTTTCATTCCAATCATGAGCGTCGAGCGAATCATCTGATTTCCACTTTTAATAATCTCACCAGTATCCTTGATACATTGAGATTTAACAACGTCTTCGATCATGTACTTTCCCCCGTTGGAAAGCAACTGGCTCGACTTGATAAATAAAAAGAGGTTTGAAAAAGGATTACGCTGAATTCATCACTTTAGTCTCACCACCATTTGTCATTTATTTGAGAGCTTGTTCAACAAGAAACAAACAAACCAAAAAATGATTATCAAAGGCAAATAAGAAAAGAAAAATACATGTTCACCGACTTGCGCCTTTATTTCCCACGCGTCTCGGATCAATCGAGTGGTACGTATACATTAATACCTAGTGTTCAAGTGAAGTAGTCAGTAAAGTAGTGCCGGCTTTTTGGCTATTCTGTTTGCTTCTCTCAGCTACTGCCAGTGCTAAGGATCACGCTATCGTTTAAGTAGTTGTTTTGTTTTTTAGACATAGAAGGTAGAAATTAGATAGACGTGTCTTGTCCTGAAAGTTCGCCCATGAGTGCCAGAAGAATTTACGCTTTCGCACTTCGTACGGTTGGTATATGATCAGCAAATAGAATCAGAGTTTTCGATTAAGTGATCTATTTTTTATATTTATTTACTGAAAAAGAAAAAACTAGTTCGAATGCTTGTTCGCCATGCAAACAGACGCACATTGAAATTCGTGAAACGAAAGCGCTGAACGACTCGTCGTGTCCGTTTCGTTCGAGGTCCAAACGATGCGCAATTCTGTTGCACGGAATGGAAATGAACATGGACGACGGTCGTAGTCGAGGTCTCGCTTAATTTGTTCATTTTCCTTTCTTTTTTTACTGAATTTAATTGTACACAACAAAACTGGCATAGCGACGCATCGCACCCGGAACAATTTTTCCATGAAAAAAAAGAAAAAAAACAGAACGAGTGAAGAGAACGTTCGCTACGGCTATTTGCTACGTTACGATATTTTGTTGTTTTGAGTGTTTTAAAAAATATTTGTTCTCTTATGCGTTTTAGTGGTGAGATCCCCGCGGAAGCCCGTGACGCCGACAACACCCGAAGGTAATTGTAATTAGGAATTGAAGGCCGCAAGGAGTCGAGTACGCAGTTGGCCTGTTAGGCCACGTCTATGTGTTAAGTAAGTCGGAATTCAAACTTTTTTTCGGGAGGTATTAACCGACGATGATGTATCACGACTAACATGTCTTGGACAACCTCGGGCATATTCTCTGTCTGTCTCTGAAGGCAACTAACAAATGGCAACTAACTACTGTTTCTTTCATTTTTTTTTTTATCCTTCTGGTTTTTGAACAATACTAACTCGCTCGTACGACGGATATTGTGGGTCTATCTCGTCGGACTTACTAAACCCTCGTGCACTTCATACGATTCTTTGGATGCATTTTAGAATCTTCCATGCCTCTCGCTGTTGTTTCTCTTTTGGGCGAAGCGAGTCAGTTTTTTATATTTTGCAGAACTGTCCGTTAATTATCCTTGATACTTGTCATTTCAATTGCTCCTTTTAGAATATTAATTGCGTTTTGAGTAGCAGCGAGGGGCCTAGTCGTATAATGAAGTTAGCATTGCATATTCATTACATTCCTTTAACCGACACATTATTTGAATAAACGCCTTAATATGGCTGTAATGAGGACTCATTTACTAGGATCACAAGATCATCATGGTCATGTTTTATCGACCGAGTTCCCGGATTATTTGATTTTATCGGTAGCTAGTACGAATATAGCCCTGTCAGTCAGCGATAAATCAGACATCATCCTAGAGACCTTTCTGTTACATCCTCGTAGAAAATAATCCTCCAACGAAGATACATGTGCTGTTCAAATACAAATAGTGTTTAATCTGTTTTCTTGTAGCGGCCATTACTCATGGTGGGACATTGACAGTATTATTACAGTATTAACAATATTTACGATAAAAGTGCAGCGAAAAATCAAACGTTTCCGCACATACTGGGCAGTAGAATAGCAAAACAACAATTCGCGCCGATTCACATGCCTTGCACATGAAACAGTTTCACTCTGACACACACGTAATTCTACGTTGTGCCTTTTGTTTCTTTTTGCATGCGTGCCTTTACGCCTGTTCGTTTGTTTCGTGTACTTTATCTTCTCGTTCAATGATCAAGCTGTCTTAACTTTTCTCCACGTTCTTGCCTTTTGTGTTTTCGTCTTCCAATTATGGCACACTGATGTTCTTTCAAATAAACGGACACACACACACACACACACGTGGATACGATTCGTATTAACAACCTCGGCACGAGGCTAAACAATGCGTTCGAGCACTTCGATTACTCTGACCTGGCATTTTCGTTTATTTCTCTTTGCAGTGGCACCGCTCTCACCATTGAAAATGGCCGACTACAGACTGGCTTCCCTCGAGGGACTGAATCACGTTTGCAGTAAGAAAATCGACTGGCCCACCGCGACTATACACATCACCGAGAATCCTATATCGGAGGCAGTCGTTTGTTAAATTGTCCCCGAAAAATTTCATTGCAGTTGCCATTGATTTCACAGAACGACAAAGCATGCAATAGCGAAAAGAGCGAACACAGCAAAGGCACGCGAATCGAACATCGATTTCTTCAAGGTTTCATCGGGGCAACGATCGACGTGACGCTAATTACTTCTTTTTTTTTTTTATTTTCATTGAACAAATTAGCAATCGATTCTAGTTTTTAAGTGTTTCGTTATCGTCTTCTTGTTTAGTTCGAACAATCTATCTTACGTTTCCTCCCTTAACCCTTTGTTATTTATAAGAATCTTGAGAAGTTTACTGGAGGCATCGATTGTCTCAACGATACAATGATACGTTTTAAGCAATTGTTCGGCATGTTTCGTTCATTTGATATTAGACATAGTCTAGGTTAGTCGATAGATTTTATTTTAAATACACGAGAAGGCGTTACCCGTTTAAGACGATGATAATACCACATGCGCACCCGATTATCGTTCACGAGACATTTCAAACGTTCAGTACACTACGGAATTAAGCGCGAATTCACTTTTAAATGCCGCAGACAATTTTTGCGGGTTAATTTAACGATTTTTACTGTTGTTATCTATGGGATCTTTATTCGACGGAACAGCGTATTTTTTTAATGTTTTAACGAGCATACACCGCCGTCACCGACGGACATTTTAATAACGAAATTCGATAATAAGAACGAGCGATTATAAAAATTCGACAACCATCGCATTCATTCTGTACCCGCGGATACAATTCTCGTACGTACAACGTAAATGACAACGAATTCACGACGTTACATTAAACCGCGACTTTTACGCGAGATCGGCGCGGGATTGAAGAGAAAAGAACACAGTGTCGCATTACGTACATAAAATTCAAACGAAAACGGAGAAAAAAAGCAACAAGATAATACACTATACAACTAAACGCGCGTAGAATAAATTTATCCTCGGATAATATAACTCGTTAATTGTGATCTGATTGAGATCGTGACGGCGATCGAACGGTTCGATCGACGATTCTAAAACAATAACTAGCAAAAGCGGGGGAAACCGTGAAGGAATTTAATTGAGGAGAAAAATTTAATTAAATAAAGACGAACATGTTGTGGTAGCACAGCATCGTAGTGAAGCGCGCGCACTATTGCTTTACGTGTTCATAAAGAGAGCCGAGGAATGGACTGGTAAGTGCAAAATCAAGGGAATCAAGTTCGTGGAAAGATGATTGCGCGCATTCTGGCGACTTATTTCCGTTCGCACCAACGAAACCACCGACAACCCGGCGTGACGTCTTTTTATCAAATTGAACCCGTTTAACCGCACCTGCCACGAGCTTTCACGAATCACGAGTGAGTCGTTCAGCCTGGTCAACGCTTGTGCATCCTTAACGAATATCAACGGGCTGACGTTACTAGCGATAAATCGACGCTCCGTGGACGTACGACACGTTACACGGTTCTGAATAAAATCGACTGGTCGCGGACAGAACGTAGAGAATCCCGAATGGCGGGGTAACGAACAGGTAGGTATCGACAGATTAGGTGTGTCCGTGTAACTTTCGCGACCTCGCTTGTGCGTTAACCGCGGAAACTTCCAAAGTGCTTGGATGTGGGGAGAAAAACGAAAGAGAAAATGAGGGGAATAAAACGCCTAAATCAAACGTTCGCCAACGAGCGATCGTTCGTGCTCTCCCGATAAGAAATTTACTCGTAGGCCTGCACGTGTGATATGTGCTTCATGTTAAAGAGGGAACTCGTTCGGGGATAGTCGCGCGTTAAACGTCCCCGAATTCCGTCAAACAATAACGTCCCCTCGCCCGACACGGGGGAAAATGAACGCTCGTACGTTTGTTTGCGCTCGCGCACCGTTCGCACCCTTTCCTTAGTTCGACGCGGTTTTAGTAGTAATTAGAAAAGTGGAATGTATGCTTGTGTGCACGGAGGACAGTAAAAAAAAAAATAAAGACGTGACGAATGTGTGAGAGCATGCGTTCGCGCGAGTAGCGTAGGAAGAAGGGTACGTAGATAGTCGTTGAAAGGAAGTAAAGAACGCAAAAAATAAATAAAAAAGAGAAAAAAAAACAGAAGGAGCATCTGGTTCGGTACCTCAGTACGGTTCTGCCAGGCTTCTTAAAGCCTTTAGCGTGATATGATAAGACGTGCCTGCTACATGATGTTGTACGTAGCTTTCGAAAGTTTCAACGCCTTTAGTTTTCTATCGCGGCTCCCGTGCGTCCCGGATTTTCTCAATTTTCGCGCGTCCTTTTAGAGCGAAACGTGCACTGCGCTACACACCCCCGGCAATAATCGCCGATAGAGATTGCACCGAATTCTCCCACGAGTTGACCGCCCTGAATTCCTTACATATCTCGCGCCTCGAGCGGAGCGAAATGTCCGATGATTTGGTCAATGTTTCGTTTATCTTTCTTTTTTTTATACAAAACGTATCTCTACATTTAAGTTAACGGCCGCCACTCCCACCCCTCAAAAAACAATAAAAGGAACATTTGCTAGCCGATCGAAGAGAGTAAACCAATGATAGTAGAATTCTGTAATTTGTTAAATCTTCCGTTTCCTGAGAGAAATCTGTGTACTGTGCACGTCGAGGGGGTTCGATATCGCTTCTCGATTCGCGAAATTAGAGATACTCGCGGCATACGAATCGGCGAATCGTGGAAAAGCCAAGAAGATACGCGAAAACACGGCGAAAGTCAAGACTAAAAGGACGTATCGAGGGACGAATGGTTTAATCGTTTCGTGTAAAGGAGAGTTTATAAAAGAAAAGAAAAAAAGAAAAGAAGAGCGAGTATATTATAGATGTATACCTATGGCGGGTTATTTAGGCCGGCGAATTGAAACAGATCTGTAGTCGACAGCTTAGTTTTTAGGATTTTAAGGCTAGATTATTCGGGGAAGATTGAGAAAAAGGTATGCACGCATTAATCATTGCTAGAACGCGAGCGCTGTAAACAAAACAAAAACAACAAAAAAAACAAAAATGTAACGTAGCTTCTAAGGACCACCGACACCACACTACCATTAATCCCTTCGTTTCCACGACACTCTTGAAACTGCGTTATAGAAGCATTCAATAACGGATTAGATCCACAACGTTTCCCTATTTATTGTATTTTATTGAACATATCGTGGAAATATGTGATACCACTGCATTCTGCAACCGTTCGACAAGATCTAAACGTAAATCTTTAATCTTTTATTGAAGATGTTCGCGTGACGCATATCATTAGTACGAATTAATTTACGAATTATATTGTATTCGTTATAAGCGATGAAGAGAAAGAAGGGAGGAAGAAATTATTGACGGTTCGTGAATTAATAACATGTCTGCAGTTTAATTGCGATGCTAACGGTGATTGAATGTCTATAAAGCTCGAGGAGGGGGGTGCAAGCAAAGCTGGCGCGTTTGTTGGTCACGAAGGGTTTAACAGAAATAAATTCATTTGCACAGGATCGATCGGAAAAATCGATATCAAAACGCCACTACAATCTCGCTGGAGGATAACGATCTTTTTCCCTAAACGTGCTACGTGGAGCCTTTTTTTCCTCCGAAGCAAATTCCCAATTCCTCGCGCCCTTATCATCAGATAGATTGTAGCGGAAAAGTAATATGTTATTGACAACAACTCAAAATAAAACAAGGTATAGTACATTAAGCGAAATAAACTTAGACGGAGCTTGAGAACATATATACATATACAGATTAAACAACACGTGCGCACCGAATATACATCTTGTTATTTATAATAAACGAGTATAAAAAAAAAAAAAACATAAATTGAATCTGCCTCGTGAAATTCCTGCCCTCGATCCATCGATAAAAATTTCAATCATTTCGTTCGACAAACATTGCGGTGCTAAGTAATTAACTTTTCTGCAAATAAGCAAGATTATGAATCCGCAGAATTGATGATTTTAACAATTGCTTCCCTTTGCCATAATGTATTCGTACAATAATTGATACATATCGATCATGATACTAACTGAAAAAACTTAGTACATAACTAGTCTATATAAACTTTGTCTTCTAAAGTCAGGAGAAAAATTAATAAAACATACTCCACGCATGCACAAAGAACAAAAACAATTTCTTCACGTGCCCACTCTTCCTGGCTACCGTCATACATCTTTGATAATAAACATATACCATCCAGGTTCTTTTGTACCGCAAAAAAACTGTCGAAAGAACTCATTGTGGATCCCGGTTTCCATCTGGGAACCAGTGTGCCAGAAAGATCTGGCGTAATGATTGGGGGCAAAGAAAAAACGACCATAGGAAGAAAGTTCATGACGGAAATATATATGAAAAGTATTCCAATAATTAAAATTTAACAAGAAACCTTGGAACGAACGAATTCCAAATGATATTTTCCCTTTGCGCAGAATTATATAATTCATTTAATGCGTGCATTTGCCCAAGGGGGACGCACCATATTGCTTTCCTTCGTCGGCAATGAAACTTACGCGTCAATTACGAAAGTAGTTGTTTTTTTACATTTACGGCGGCGACGAACCAGTAAAAATAATTGACAATCGAGAAGAATGTTGCGGAGAGAAATGATGTTACGATTTAACGATTAAATTCCTTTCGAACTATTTCTGGCGAGCATTGGAATAACACGATTTATTTCAAATTGCACGGAACGCTAATTTTTTACTACAATTATTGTAATAAAAGTGCTTTTTCTATATGCCCCCATATTGTCGAACATTTTAAACGCAAACGTTATAGCGTATAATATGTTCCTACATAGATCGCGTTAGTCCACGATTATGTGCCACGTCCGTGAACAAAAACTTGCCGAGACGAGTATGAGGGTACTTTATTTGTATTTACCGGCTGAAAGGTATCGTACGAATAAAAGGTCCCTTGGCATTTGCAACTTCGGTTTTTCTCCTGCAATTAAACTCGCGCGAAGAACGTGTCCTTCGTTTCGTTTTCGTCTCGAAACATCGGTTCCTATCGTGTCTTTTTGTTGTTCGATTAAAAATCGACGCGAATCAAACTATTACTCAGCACCGATACATTTAATCGCGTTTCCCACTTGAACGATTCATTATCGCGTATCGTCGCGCGTCTTCTGGCACGAGATTTGTTTCGAGCTATTCGGTTTAAAAAATTTAGCGATTTCTTGCATGCCTCGCGGAATAATTACCTTTTCAAATTTTCGCGAGATATAATTCGAATAAAACGTTAAATTGTAATGGTTGTCTGCAGAAAAACTACTTGAACAATATGATATATCGTTTTTAACGCACCGAAGGTGTTAATGTACCGTTTCATCGCGTCGCAATATTTAAATGTCGACAAGTTATTCATTTGCATGGAAAAAATTAAAAATATTATATCAAATAGAGCATCGAAAATTCATGTTGGACGAGTTTCCTCTTTCCACGATCGCTCGCCACAACTCCTCCATACCATGTTCTCTCTCAGGTACCGAGTCGCATGTACGCACGTACTCTAGGTGCGTGCCTCGACGACGAGAAACCAGTCTCCCAATGATTTTTGCGATGATCAAACGACTACTGTCTTCGAGGAATCGACAGGGCCGTATATGCTCACAGGTCTTACCTGCTTCGATGGACAATGACCTGTCGCGTTTCAATCGCGGCCAACAATATGCAGTTTCTTAAACAACTCCAAACAACTCCGAACAGTTCATACCGTACGAAACAATGTTCATCACGCCAACTTTGTTGCCCGTGTAATCTGTGCAACATTAGCACTCCCTTGCAATCACGGTTGCTAACAAAGACGTCCGTTGCACGACTCGCGAAAAATCTTCTCACCTGATCTTCAATCGCCAAATTTTCAAATCGCCATTCGTTTGTGCCCCGGTTTTTTCTTTTTTTTTTTTTTTTTTGTGCAGTGCCGCTTATCGTTTCGTCGATCGTCGGCGACCTTCGTGCACGTTCGTAAACGTTCGTCGGGCCCAATGTTACCGCCACCTGCCGTCTTCGAACGGAATCACGACCCGTCTTTGACAAGGCGCGCGTATTCTTGACTCGACCAGCGTGGGAGTAAGGCTGTCCACCGAGAGACGCCTGAGAAGGTGGTCGTTCAAAGCGCCTTCTTCGCGTTGACTTTGCAAGTTCTTCTTCGCGTTCGATCTTCGCGCGACAGCGATCCGAGGGAAACGCGGCCGAACATTTGGGAACGTTGAAATCGGTGATACACGCTGCGCCTCTGTCACACGGAAGCCGAAGAAATCGCTTCTCGCCGCACCGGAGCCGGCGTTGTTGTGAAACGAATCACGGTGAAAACGTAGCCGCGGCGAATTGCACACGTTTGAATCGTTTCGTGTCGTGCACCGACGTATCGCGGCCTCCGCCTGCAATCGGAGTCCCGAGGAATTCGCGGAACCGAAAAAGGGTATCGTAATACGATGTAGACTTTGGCTCGTCTCGAGTGGACTGACATAAAGGCTTGACGAGGTAATTCTGGAGAAATTTTAAACCACCTGACAACCGTGATAAGGGAACGTGCCACAACTTGGTGACACTTGGTTCCCCAATGTGAAACTCGCCGCCGCCGTAGCGTTTTCTGTTATTGCCGCGGGGAGTGGAGCGTAGGAAAATTTTCGGAGTGCAGTACAGTGCGGTTTTTGTATTCAGTGTGCGGTGCAAGTGCAGTGGATATGCGTCGATCTTTATTGTGAAGGTGCCCGAGGAATTTTCTTCCCGGATTTGAGAGATCTTGGATAAAAGATGGGACCGGCCAAGCTGCTTGGGGTTTACTTGCTGTTCATGCTGATGTACGTCGACGGAGCAGACGACATCGAGGAAAGAGGTGAGCTATTTGTTTATTTTCACGTAGCCGCTGGGAACACCATATCAGATTTCAAATGGGAACCGATTGTCCCGCCAATGCACGCATTGTTACATCGATTATATTCTGCTTGGGCAGTCGATGTAAATATCCTTCGTGCAACATTACTTAATTTATCGACGGTTACTGTTAGCTGTAATGAGGAATTGTATTGCGAATGTAGGTTTAATTAATTCGCACGAACGATGTGCGTTCAATTTCCTCCGCGATGCGCAGTACGTGTAATCAAATTATCTAATCGGAGTAGATATATGAGAGTTCCAAGAAAATCCGCTGATTTTTATGCATCACGTGCGTACAAATATGTCGTAAAACAGCATGCGTACAACGTATACGCAAGTAATGAATAAAATATTGCGACACGGCCACGATCGGAGCACAATATAGTTTGCGTTAGAAGTGTTTGGCCCGTGTGACTATCACATCAAATTCAAATGTTTCGCGTTAAACGACTTAACAATATCGGGGAATTTATCTTCCCTTTTCTTGGTAGAAATTGAAAAACTTTTTTTCTACCGCACACTTGTCACCCCTTTGCTCCAGATTTCGCGGAATTACTTTTTCCCCCTCGCGGAGGAACAATACAAACAGATTCGTAAATCAACACCAATCATATACGTCACCTGTAGATGTTACCCGAAGCCGCCTTATCAAACTTAAACAAGAAATGCTCTATCTCAGCAAAACAACAAGCAGGCACTATATATCCACGCGGAAAGGCAAATAAGAGCACGGTGACAGAGACCCACTAGCGTCATTCCCGTCTGCCCCGAATTTTCACGCCAAGGATAGACATATTTTTAAATGCGCCTATCAGAGTACGCAATAATGGAGCGAAGTAGGCGTTTATGTTTCGCGTAAAGTGTCCTGTAATTAATGCATCGGCCGCTTAATGGCCTCAGATTCTTTCACTTTTCGTCGTATGGCCGGTGTGTACACCGCGAGTTAAATATATCTTGTTAAATGACTAATTAGGCCTTAATAAGATCGGTTCACCCAGAGCGCTCGGTTAAGAATGAGGCCAATGGTACCGTGTCTCGTTTGGAACTTTTCTTAATCCGCGAACAACCCGCCGTAATAATTTTCGAGCTACTGTGCTTCCTTCAGGTGCTTCCTTCGTACACGGCCTCTGCGATTCCGACTGATCCATTTACGATTCGCCGATGACAGTTACAGCCGCTACGCGCTTGCTTAATTAACAATTGATTCTCGGGCGAAACGACGTGTATGAATAATAAGCCGATGCTTGCGTAGCTCGCGATTAGATTTCAATTCCGCTATGACACATTCGTCGGTCATGTTTGAACATTAATTATCGTGTTATTTCGATCTGAATGTCGCGCTCGTGACGCTCGCGACTTTTTCGCTCGGACGGGTACTCGTGTCAGCGATGTACCGTTGAACAAATCGATCGTCACACGATCGCTCTTCGTCATCGACAAAATACGAATATCGCAGGCGACCGGCCGATGGAACGATTTCTGCGCTTCATGCAAACGAATCATCTAACGCGACGAAGAAGTGGCAGGGCCCGGACATCGTGAGCCGATTCTACGTCGAATTCTTCGATGAAGAAGTATCGGGTCGAGTGGAAAAACCGTAGTGGCGACCCGTGGAAGAAGCGAGAACGTGTTCCCTGGCTTCCCTGGCGCATCTCGTCTCTCCTCCCTCTTCGATAGACGAAGGAAAGGGGCATAGAGGAACTGGTGGCCAGCGAATCGTGAAGTCGAGGCTTGAATCGAACTCCACGATTTCGCGGTGGCTACGATCGAGACGCGGATCAGAAATATGTAGTCAATCGCGGACGATCGTGGACGTTCCGGTTAAATATTTGCGCGAAACGGAAGAGCAATAATCGTTGAATCCGCAAATCTATCGCTGTCTTCTATAATACCTCTTCTTGAAGAGTCTGTCGATCATATTGTATACGAATTGTAAAAGTAGCCACCAGGTTTACTAAACTGTTACAGCAGTCCCCGATTAATGATTTCTTACTGCCAGATGACTGATCGAGAGAATGTTAGCTTAATTCAGGATTATTCGCGCGGAAACGCGGCACGAACGTAATAAGTATCCTTTCACTCTGCCATTAGAAACGTTTAGCAGCTCGATTAATTCGTTTTCCAGGCTAAGCGGCATAATATTTTTCTCCCTCCCTGGAATGTCCTGCACTGTTCACACTTGTTCGACTCGTGTACATTGAACTCTCTCTCTCTCTCTCCGCGCGTCTCCTGGAGGAACAATCGTTGGGACGATACGTTGCCCGCGTGCGAGACTGTCGAATTGGGAATTAGTATGGGATATTCATGGCGTTCCCACGAATTAGTAACGAGTCGCATGGATGCAAGGGAACGAGCCCGGGTCAACACCACTTGAACCGATGTCGATGACGACGATCGCAACCGATGACGCATCACCTCGCGAATCATCTTGCGCGATGATGCTTCCGAGTGATTTGACCATCGCGCTGCTTGTCCTCTCGGTTGCAGCGATAGTTTTGCGTCCCATTTATCGTTTTTTTCCCGTTGCTGCAAGGAAACACCCTTTCCGGCGAGGATCGTACGAATATGAAAGGCGCGTGTTGCATACCACGAAAATGAAACGGCGTCCGCGAAAGTCATCAAGGAAACATTAATCTCGATGCACGCGTTTCTTCTGCTGTTCGCGATGCATTTCTCAACGAAACCGTCGAAAATATGAATTACCGCGTGCATCCTTCGTTCGCTGTCATTAATCGGTCGAACGTTATGCCCATTCCTGCGTTCTGGATTAACGTTTCTCGAAAATGGCAACGCTCTTGACTTACCGTGAATGAACTTTAGTAGCATTGAATGTCCAACAATTGAGCTATCTCTGCTGGTGCAGCGGCGACAGCAGAAGCAATCAGGGTCGAGCGACAATACATTCACCTCGTGCATCGACCACGCTTTACTTGGTACATTGTCTCGCGTTCTAACGATATGCTTATTTCTCTATGTTACTTGGTGCTGGTCCAGCAGCATTTCCGCTCTACGCGATCGCCTTGATGTTTCCTTAATGAAAATTACTACAAACATGCAACGCTGCCTCGCCAGCTTTTCATTAGCAGTACACGCGGTACGAAAATAATATTGCCACCTAAAGTGTTCCAGTGATAATAGTCGGCACTTTATTCTCACACGCGGTACCAACTTCAAATACCTTGCGAATGAAGCGATTAAACGCAGAGGGGAAGAACTGGACAGCGAATATAAAAGTGTTTACGGGCGTGTGCGTGTGCGTCTCCTATTCGAGGTAATCAGAAGACATGAAAAGTAAAGTGTTAATTAGACGGAAGCGTAAAGTACCACATAGTTCAGACTCGAGAGCTACCGCTATCAATTTCTATGGATGGGACCGTGGGCCCACGTGTTTGACAAACCGAAGAAAGGGACCGAACTAACATAGTTCAATTACAAGGAACGCATTCACAGCTGGTTGTGGACACGAGCCTAACTGTACCGGGCTTAACCGTAATTGTTTAATGGCCTAATAAAATGATACACCCGCCGAATCTAAGCGCGCACAAAAAGCTAATTGTGCTCCACCGACATTCCACGATTATTCCGACCTGCGACAGCGCTCCGTTTGCGAATGGTTCATGGTTATATTTCGGTCGTGTGCGCGATTGGTTTGGCCGCGAATAATTATCTTGCCGTTAACAGGAGTGCACGAAACGGGCCGTGTAGAAAAGTTTCAACGGTCCGAACAACTCGACACGATTCTGTGCAGTCCGGTTATCCGCAGAAATTTTCGGTAGATTCGCGGGGCCGTCGAAGCTAGCGACTGTAGCGCAAGAAATTTTCGCGAATTCCCATCTGAGCATCGTAAACGTAAAATCTGGCAACATTGTCGAGAAATTCTGGGCGAAATGCAGCCCATTTATACAATACTTTACGGGCGAAAGATGCATCCTGCTGCGAGGGTTTAACGGTGACTGCCTACCTCGCCTCCATTCATGCTACTTTTCATTCTACGTTGAAATCCCGGGATGACCTGACTGCCGCAACTGTACATATACGTCAGAGTAACCATGATATTGACTTCGATGTTACGGAAACGTGAAATATAGCACGCTGAAAAGTATGCAACGGAGAAACGCCTGCAGCATTCGAAGTTATGAATGAAAACGAATATTTTCCGCTGTGTCGTACGCGGAGCGATTCTCTGAACGTGTATTTATTTTTAAATACTTGTGGGGGATACATTTATCGCCGAACGAAACATTTAAAGGGGTCGCGAAATTATTTAACGGACTACTTAGAAAGGCGTGTTGACAGGCACGTTTCTTAAATCGCATCCGCGATCCTCATTAACAGTATCTAGGACTAGAGCAAGAACAGCGATATTTTACTCTAGTGCACGGTACAAATAAAGTAACTAATTTCTAGTTGTATCCTGTTGGTGGCTACTTCCACGTCGGTTCTGTTGACGCTGCCTCGAGATTGTTTTCTCTATTCTCGCGGTGGTTCTGTTAAAGACCGCGTCATCCGGCTTTGCATTGAACAAAAAAATTCCTTTCCTGCTCGATTACGACTCTTTCACATCCATGCACATTACGCCCGTATAATCAATCCAATCGTATCCACGCGATAAATCACATTTGGAATTTAATTTGCGGTTCGGGTTCTTACGAGGAAACTCATTGCCGTGTTATTTTATCGATTCCCCTGTCGAAACTGGGTAGGAGTTTTACATTATCAACGATGCTAACGAGGACAGGTCCGACGGCCTCTCGACGGACTCGTTTGCAATATGTCAGACAACTTTGCAACGATGCAGAACGTTTTTTTCCCTCGTTCGACCGATCGCTTTTACTTACATCGTCATTCGATAGTCAACCTGGCGTGACAGTATTTGCGGTTTTCGAACGTCGCTCGCTCGCCAGATCGTCTCAGCTTCTCTGTCGCGTTCCGGGACGCGAGAAAACGATACCGAGCTCCTTCCAAAATGTACGCCCCGTGATATAAAGGAACGTTGATGCACGCCGGACACCGAGGCCTCGTTGCTCGCGTGGAACAAGTTCGAAGGTATACAGGCTGCTCCCATTCATCGGTCAGCACGGTTTTTCAAACGGCTCTCGAACAGAGGATCCACCTCTTTATGATCGACCATTGAAGTTCAACGACATCGCTCTTACCGATGTATAATCCTAACGGAGATATTCAACGTCATGCCCGGCGTGAAAATTGAATCATACGAGTCTCAAGGAACATGGTCACACCTCGAGGGTCACTAACAGGAAAGGATTTTAGAACGCTTCTTAAGGCCGGTTGATCGTGACAGTATAAATGTCGACGTTCGGCGGATCTAGGGGGGATCAATTGCGTCGCGTGTTTCATAGTGGCATCGTTGGAATAAGAAAACACCGTCGACGAGTTTTTCATTCCGTTTCCTTCGCATCGAGGGACAAAGGGCCACGGGAACATTGTACGTTTCGTAGAAGGTCCACGAAGCATCTGCATTCATCTTGGACGAAATACCATGGGTACACCGGCGTCGATACTCGACGAGAATCGACTGACCATGGCGTGAAACTTGAACGCTGGGCGCGTGACGCGAGCTGTAGAAATCTGGCGAATCGTCGAAAAATTCCCATCGGCCGGCGATAAAGTAACGCAAGATTCGATAATTACTAAGCATATAATGTATGAAATGTAAACACGAACTTTCTACTGCACGCCCCCGTGAGCAACATAAAACTCACCGGAGCGCGACACTGGAAACGCGTAAAGAAAGTACTCAACATTAGCGGGGAGTTAAAAATTCGAATCGAAAGTTTTAATTGCCCGCTTCGAGGGAACGTCGGGTCAGAAAAGTTTCGTCTATACGATGTCACGATTGACCCCACCGACTGGCCGGAATATTTACCGCCGCGATCGGAAACAGACGAGGAAACGGGGATCCCTTTGCCGATTCCAAGTCTGCAAGAACAACCTTCTTGAGGCGAACTGCCTCGACCAATAATACATTGTGACTTAACACCAGCAACACTCGGTGCTCCTCGGGTGCGAAGTGAGCATAAGTGCGAGACGGTGGAGTTTAATTGAGGTTGATGAGGGGGGCGCTCGTATTGGCCCGGAATTCAATGCCGCGATGATGTTTCTTGCTTGTAGCGAGACGTTGTCTTGGAGAGAATGCGTCGGAAAAATCGATGAACTCGCCTAGCCCACTGACCAACCATTCGGCACAGTCAAAGATTCCATCAGGACAACGTTTTCGAAAATACAGATCTTGCGAGCCTCTTATAGATCCTTGACGTTATTCGTGGATCGTGCTTTTCGACTTGAATTCACATTGTTTCGTCCGCTAATGATATTTTCGCAGACCCGTGATTATGCTTCAGTTGAATCAGGAAATTCATGTGGATCGTTGGATAGATTCATCAAGCAGTGGGACAGTAAAATGATTCGCTTATAGATGAGCATATAGAGAGTGTTCGACTGTACATATTGCAACCATGTTAGATTGTACTCCACTTCTGTCGCCTGAGGTGTCTTTCATGACATTCCGCAGGGCGATTCTCTAAGTGCTCGCCTCATGACCGTCTATAGGTGCTTCTTATCAAGCATGTTTTGTACGCGACTCGTATGATACCGACTCTCTGAATGGAGGCGTTCCAACTGCTTCGACGATCGACTCGTCAGCATCCTGCTTCCAGATACTCACGTACACTTACACGGATGCAGAAGAGCAGGATGCTGCAGTCGAAGAAAGGTATTCCACGGGTGACCGGGAAATGAAATCGTGACGTTGACCCATTTGATAAAATTGAATCACAAAAAGAAAGCGAGTAATCTTCTGTCGAATGTCAAGCGCCAACAAAGATATCTTTCTACGACGGATATCATGGAAACATTGCACAATTAGCTGCCCCGTTACAATGGAAAACGAGGTTCCTGTGCAGAAATCGATCTTATCTGCCCACAGGTAGATCGATTTAATCAAATGCCGAAGCTGATAAGATATAATCGTCAATGCTAGTTAACAGTTTAATAACTGCGAACCAATCCGTATCCCCGCTGCACTGATATCAGTCTATAATAAAGACCGACTGTTATCGCTATTGTAAAGCGTAATAAAAAATTGCTCCCCGACAGGCCGCGTCTTCGCCGAAATAATTTTCCGCGATCGCGATATTTTTGTCCCCCGAAGCAACGGTTCAATCTTCCCAAGGAAGATTCAGCAGGAATGCCCCGAGCAGGCAGTTATCAAACAGCAACCTGTTGAGTAACTCCATAAAACTTGCGAGGGGGGAGAGGGGGGTGTCGAGAGTGTGTCGTAAAATTTCAACGGCCAAGAGGGGGCTCGCCGTTCGCGACGTTGTTCCCGCAAGTTTTCGAGCGAGGAACCCGGTCGCGACCACCCCACCACATGGTTCCAGGTTGCGTGCCGCGGTCGCGGGGCAAGAACCTCCCCCTTGGCAGGAGTAACGCGTACGTTTCGCGTCCATCCTCTGCTACCTTCGACATTCCTTCCCGTCCTGCACATCCCGTCCCCTGTTCCATTCAGGCATAATAACCGTGCAGTTTCCCAGCGCGTCTTCAATGGGCGAAGATTGCACGCTACGAGGCCTCGGTCCGGTCCTCCGCGTCCTCTTTCCTCTCCTGCGTCACTCGTACCCCCTTCGCTGTCGCTTCTCACCCTTCCCCCTGTTCGCGTTTCTTCTGTCCAATTCTCCGTTCGATCTGCGGGAAGTGAAAGACTTCCTCCTTTCTCTCGCAGTTTCGTCGATCGCCGATTTCTCGTTCCTGGAGGGACTCGGGGCAACAGCAACAGCCGGGCGTAAACGTTGGAACCGCGGGAGGGCAAAAGAACGGCTTATCGATATTCTTATTTCCGACTTGCTTCGATGCGCGCGCGAGCGCGAGGTGAAACGACTTCGCATAAAATAGAAATTCGACGAACCTTAATTATAGTAGAGTCGCAAGGGTAACGCGTGTACGAGGGAATATTGTGCGTTTGAGATTTTCTCACGTGCTCTTCTAGTTTCTTGTCACGCGAGTAAAGACGACATCCGATTCCCAGTTGAGAAGGATACGAAGCGTTGCCGCAGCGCGGAACGTATTTTCCTTATTTTCCGTATGACTTTTCTCACATTAGTCTAGCGCGCGCGCGCGCGCGCGCCGTTCCATAAATCGAAGATTCGCGCGTTTCACTCGCTGCCCAGGCGAGAGAGAACCGCATATTCCGACGGTCTGGCTCGCGTTTTCCCTGGAACAACTTTCGATGATTTGCAATTCAATGACGCCTGTCATACAATACGTTGCACTTTATTACGTGCTAATGAAACCAAGTCTTTCCTCGGACGGAATAGTCGACTTTCACTTAAATTCATCTAGGTGCACTTGAAACGATTACTTCTCGATCGTATCGGTCGCAGCTATTACTTTCTGTTCTTCGTTCCATTCGTTCTTATCTCTCCGCGCATTAGCCAGCAGTGGTTTAATAGTTTGCTATCAACATTATTAAATAGCTGGCGGGACAAATTATCCGAAAGGCGAAACATATTTTTAACAGTTCCCCCTCATTGCCTCTTAGGTTAAACAATATTGGCAAGGGTAAGTGTTAATAATAAGTGCAACTCGGGGAACACAGCATAATAAGGAAGCAATTTGACTGAATATGATTAACAACTTTTCAGACTCAGAATTTGCAACTGATGCTGCAATGGACGGATGCACCATCAGCGAACGAAATATCAATGGATTTTCAACTTTGATAACAATCCGCGAAATTATCATGTTCCCTGTTGTCCACGCAGTAATTATAATAACTGTATCGCGAACGATCGGTATGTAATACGCGACTTCCACGTAATCCCTTCGGCTTGTCGGAATCATGAACGCGCGGTCAACAAAAGAATCGTATTGCTCGCCCATGTAAGGTGATGTTTTCCTGTCCGACGACGGGCTTGTGTAAAATTGCAACGTACGTTCGTGTACCGAAAGGACGAAGAACGAGCCACATCCGTCCGTCCCTGCAGCTTCGATACGCCGCGACGGCGGGGCCTTGCTCGCAAGGTGGCTCTCTTCTATACCAAATGGGGCAACCAGTCCCGAAGAAAACAGCCCAGATATGTCTCCGGGGACTTAGAGCTCGGCCAAACCGGGACTCGATATCGCGAACTCGCGTTCTCTTCTCTTCGTCGCTCGGGGTGAACGTCCACTCGTCGTCGTCCGCCAGACTGGATGAACAAGTGAACTCAAGCTCCCATTCCATCGCATCTTCAATGTACCCATCTAACCTTCGGACCACGCTGCGCCTGATATCGAACGTTCTCAGTCAAGTGGCGTGAATGCTACATCGATTGATTGAGAGGAATAATTGCATCGAGATTCGTTTCGCTGCTCTTCGTGAATGAGATCGAATATTGGCTGTAACTGTAAACCGAACATATTGAATTCGACGTGCCCTCCGACGGTCGAGACTTTTTCCAATATTTTTCGTTCGACATTCGATGTAAAAGAATATTGAACGAAAAATTCCTCTATTCGATACGCAACTACCTACCTACTCGTACAATATTAATGTTCGTTTGTAAAAAAAAATAATGTTCGAATGAAAGAAATCTCGCGAGGAATATCACCGTGCACGAAAGTAGGTGCTCGGGCTGCAAAAAGAACTGGCACATGGCGTCCACTGTGGTTGAAATCGCACAAACCCCACTTCCTTTCCATTGCTGCGTTCGCCAACGAAATGCACGAGCATACGAGTCTCCTTTGCACCTCCGTCACATCCCCGTACCTTCCATGATACGGCATGTGCACCCAGAAAGTGGCGCATCCATGAAGAATAGGTATAAAGAAAATCTGGCTGGGCCATTGTTGCCTGGACTTCAGAGAATCTCGCATGGTGTAGCGGCAGTAGGCGAGACAGGGGGTCTAGGAGGGATGAAAGACACCGAGGGTTAGGTTACCCGACAGACCCCAACACTCAGGTACTGCATTGTTGCGTCGCAGCCGTGGCATGAATCGCCGTGACCCTGCAGCATGCTGAAGGTGGAGGCAGCAAGCAACAGGAGGACCGAGACTAACCTGCGAGCCTGTTTGTAGGTGGCACTGAACTTGAGACCGGGAACTCGCCTTCAAGGGACACGAGAAAGGGAGAGGGCGAAACGTCGGTGTATAGTTGCTTAGCATGCACCTTACGGCTGAGTCGTGTTTAGAACCTTAAGAATTGCAAAAAGATATATAGAACCGCAATGGATGAGCGACCTCGAGCGAATCTTATTCTCCAGGAAGGGAAGAATGCCCATCAAGTCGAATCAGCGTAATTGCCAGGACGGTATGAAAGGGAATTCGTACGCGAGAAAATTGTTCCGTGGATCGTTGTTGTAATTTCGAGTAAATCGAAAAAAGGACGCTCGCGTCCTATGTTAATTTCTCGTCGCGAATCGCCTGGAACAGCTGAAAGGGGCAGGGAGATCTGGTTCGTTGTAGCATTTCGGCCACCCATGCTGCCCGCTGTAGTTTACAGTAGAAGGTGTGCGAGATACGAGTCGGTCGCCATAGCGAAAGAACCACCATAGCGCGGCGAAGATATAACGTTACACTCCGGTAGCAGTCCTGGTGTGGGAACGCCACTGAGATGGAAGTGCCAGAAGAAGCGGCGGCATGTACGCTTGCTTCTCGTCGGACACAATCGCGGCTGAGGAACACCGTGTTGGTTCAACGTCGCGTATGCGCGAGGAACAAGATACTCTTCGGTTTCATTTCTAGAGGATACCTCTACCGTGAACTCTTTGACTCCGCGACGCCGTAGATACCGCGACCGGATTGCGTATAGAAAAGCTCCAACGTTCGACTATGGGCAGCCTCGACGAGCCGAAATTAATATCCGTTGCGTACATCGCGTGAAAACGCCCTCCCCAGAAATTCGCTGCGAACGGTCGACAAATTTGCGGGACGATCAGCTTCTTTGGCTTTCAATTATCCAACGGGTGTCCAAGGTTGCTTCGCCGTCTTTTGGGCGGAATTCTTTTTTGCGCTGACCCATGGTACGGTTTAGCGAAAACACAGCCGCACGCAAAGTTCGTTTCGCCTGCGCTACGCCGCAGGAGAGGACATCGCGTCGTGAAAGAAGAACGGGAAAAAAGAAATTAGTTTGCTGGCCATGTGCGCATGGTTGGCACACTTGGTAGCAGCATCGCGCAAAAGCATATGTCGAGCTTCTTGCCGGCCATTTTTTCGCGGGTATACGAGCCGAGGGATGCCTATACCTCGGATTTTTAACGCACGCCAGTCATTCGTATGCCCTGTGAACACGCGTGAAATTACACGAACTTTATTGCCTGCGCGAAACACGCCGGCAGAAAATTGAACCGCGCAACACCGTGACAAAGTCGATCAGAATGCCGCGGGGCATTTAAGTTTTATATTACCGATATGTTCGCCATGTGCGCTTCGGTAATACGAGCTCGAAGTATGTACGCTCTTATTTTTCGACGGCGTTACACGGGACACGGGGGGGGGGTTGTTCCAATTATTTATACGCTACGTACGAGACTGAAGTATTCCCCGAGTTGCGTGCAAGCTCCCAATTGGGCGTGGTGAACGTGGTGGAAGAAGGTGCCGAATGTGTAAATCAATCCAAGCTCCTCTTACTGGCCCCGCTATGGGAAAAGAAAGACACTGTGACATCCTTAGTCTTCCCGGGCGCTTTACGGTCCGTTTTTCTGCGACCTTTCTTTCCTCGCCCTTCCTTTATTCATCTTTGCCAGTATGTAATATCGTACCCTTTTTTTTTCCTTGCCCTCCTGAATCTGCCATGTCATCTGCGTACCCTTGCAGCAGGAAAAAACAGGCGCAGCTTCGGCTGATCTATGCTTTCGGAACATGTTGAATTATTTTACTCGTCGTCAACCTTTAACACGCCCGGAACCTCTGTGAGCCCGTTGATGGACTTTTTGCTTCCGTTCTACATATGGTGTTCCTGGTCGCCTCGGTTAGGCGGGATTATTATTCGAACAGACAACTGTTGGCGCGATTATTTACATTTCACGGTAGGAAATACAGCATCGGTTCTGTACATACGAATTCAATTCGACACGCCGATTCAATAGAATTTCAATAGAATTATCTGAAACACTGCGATGCGAACGGGAGTTCTAGAGGTATGGAATTTAAAAAAGACCTTTTTGATAGTAATTATTGGATACGTTGCGGTTGTTGCTCAAATTCCCCACCGCTCGTAATAGAATGAGTAGGTAGGAAGACGTTGTATGTAGTTACGAGGTACATGTACATATGTATTCTTCAACCCTCAAACTGACCTGCGCCTCCCCCTCGATCTCAGTGACGCGAAAGATTCCTACTCTAGAGTAAAGATGGGCCTATAGTCAATGCAATCTGCATAGTCCCATGATTGCATTGTGCACCGGGACGAACAATGAAACGCTGGATAGCCCTGCACCGGCAACTTGGCCCTGTAGACAAAATCACGGACCCCAGAGCAAACGGGAGTGAATGCTGACAAGACGAACGGTTTGTTGGTCTGCGTAAAAGATCGTCCACCCTCTATGGAAGCATGTTGATGCCGGATGTATACATGCTACTGCATGTTTCGTCTATACATTCTTATTACGCGTGAACCAGAGCAAAGTAATGGAACTTGTATTGCTGTAAAAGTGAGAGATTACGGTTACCTATGTGTATACGAAAAATATAAATAACATGATTCTATTTGCAAAACGTGCGAATATGAGAATCATAATGATGTAGGAAAAATATAGTGTTGATATATTGTGTAATAACAATAATTATAATTCACGAAAGATGTTCAGTTATATTTTTGCGATGTTAATTTGTTCAACATAAGAACATGTGATCGTTTAGGAGCAAGATTGCTACTTTCGTCGGAAAAACTGTGGACTTCCCAACTCTTTTTACGAATACTTGTGATTCTGCTGTTGGATTCTTTGCTCATATTCTTGCGATAAGGTGCTTTTCATAGCGCGCGTATTGATGCTCCGTTCGAAAAATTGCCGTGCCTGGCTGCATGCTTCTCGCTTGTCGCCAATGGAACTCGACGAGCTCCGGCGAAGCAGCGAACGGTCCGTGTCAAGATAGAAAGAAAGGAGATAGATTGGCAAAGGAGCACGTAATGGTTAAGGTATTCATGTATTCCTTGGGCTTGTTGACTATCACGTATGTGTTTGTACTAATGACGTTCGTCACTCTGATATACCTACACGTCGAATCACAAAGCACTCAACAAAAGGGCATTTTCTTCGAGTCGTGAATATTCGTTTATCGCGTGTAAAGCGAGAAATTGATGGGAGCGTTAATTAATTGTGCTTTTCTTAAGCGAAATTTTATTGGACCCATTCGAATACACTCTCGCTGTTTCTTTAAAAATGGCAATTGTCTGTTACGATTCGATGTGCTGTAATAAAACGGGCTAAAATTTATTATAAACCGCTACTTACTTGATGTTCACAATCGTTTCGTGCTAATTCATTTAACTCGATGGCGTGGAAGTATGTGCAATCTGTAGCCTGATAAACAAGGAGGAAAAATTTCTTCCATTCCATTCCATTTCACTGAGAGTTAGATTGTCACGGAGCTTCCTAGCGGTACAACACCTTCTTACGTGCATTTCGTTGCTTTTAACGGAATTCAGCTGTGGAATTTTTCGCTCAATCTAATAGAATCCTCAATAATGAACGCAGTTCACAACGGTAGTTTGATAGTAATAGAACTGTGCCATAAACGGATTCCTAGTTGGAATGCTCGGTTTGCGAAATGTTATCTACGTGTTTGCCGGTCCTGCACCGCGCATCGGCTTCATGAACAATTACTTATATCGTGTACTCGAACGGTGCTGCCAGATACATACGTCGCATTACCTGCAAGCTTCGTATTAACGTAAACGAGAAAAACGAGATCCCATCGCATTACCCTCGAGACGGTATTATAATAATCGAGGCCTCGGGACTTCCTCGTGTTGCGACCTTACCTGCGCTTCATCGATTTTCTAGGACACCGGGAGACGCGCGATGAAATTGAAATTACGCTAATTTTCGGTCCGGTTCGCGAGAGAATGTGAATCATTTCTTAAAAAAAAAAAGAACACAAAAAAAACAGAAACTGAAGTAACAGCTGGATTACATTGCTGTGTTTCTTGTCGATTCTTTAAAGCGATTTATTAATCGTATAACGGTGCATCGCAATGTAATGATTTATAAAAAAAAAATTCAGTCACCTCATACTTTGGAGCAGCGTGTATAGCGCAGAGCGCAACACCTGTACACCTTTACACCACTCGCGGTGGCTCTGTATCGTCGGTGGGAACAAGATATAATCGGATTCCGCCCTCTTAGTGCCTGAAACTTATGAATAAAGGAAGTGTTGTTCGTTAGCGGGCACGGCTGTTTAGTTCCTTCAATTATCAAAATCACGGCTGCAATTAATCAATGAGCACAATGTTGCGAGCTTGCATACGATGAATGCGCTTGAAAAGAAGTACAATAGTCTTCGCCGCCAACAGAGTGCGGCATCGGGGAACAATTCGGGCGCAGTCGAGTATGGAATACATTGGTTTAGTGCGAATAATTAACAAATAACTGAAATTCAGCTACCTGTTACTGCCGTTTACGCTGGCAGTCTACTGTTGTCCGTTTCCGGGTACGTATACCCTTATCCGTCGAGCGGTTTAAGACGATCGCAAGCGCCATTTCAGGGCAACGTTCCAAAAGTCCCCCCACAAATTGCAGCTCCTTACGAGCTAAGTGGTTGTCTAGCGATGCACGACGCGCATAAAGGACCGTGTACACAGTCAAAAAGGTCTGCAGCTCCTTGGCGGTGTACTCTTTAGAGAAAGACGATGGAGCAAAACGAAAGGGCACTTCAGTTTTCTAAATATTGGGACAGGTTTGGCGTGGTATGTATGCATGCGTGTATACATGTATGCACATGTCCCGAATCCCTTGACAATTTACGCAGCACCCTTTCTATCATGGGAAAATGCGCCTTCCCAAAACTCACGTGATCACGCGAAGAATGCCTACACCTGCATCGAGTTGAAATATTTTCTCCACGCATCTTAGCTCAGGTGGTGCAACCTTTTCTGTTCACTCCATTTATTCGCAGCCGTGCCTTACAGTATTGCGGAGCGACGTGAACGTTTCATTGATTATCGTTAAGATATTCGTCGGCAGAAACGGAAACACCATGCTGAAGTATACGTTTCCAACAAACACGCGTGTTCATTCATAATTGCGATTCATTGATCGATTCTTCATTGACATATCAATTTACTTGTCGCCGCTCGTCTTTACGTTAGCTCGAACCGTGATAAACTATGTATTGAAATTCAACGCGTTCCTTTCTGTTCTTATCTGACGCATGTCAAACAGTACATTCAGGTTAACTTACGCATTGAAAATCTCGTATTTCGAGTCCTCTTTATCGCCGGCACTTTAAAGTATCAACAAATTGAAATCGTCTCTGATATCCGCAATTTCTTTTATTTCTCCGCTGCGTTCCAGTGCGTCTGTCTGTCTTCAATGTTTTCGCCTTACCTTTTATTAGATTTATTTTTCCAAACAAATACCGAAATCGTAGAAAGTTCCTCAAGGTTTTCCTTAAACGATTGCGTTGCCCTGTAAAACGAAGATCGTATCTTTGCCCCAAAACGATCGATTCCCTTTCCCATGAAAATTTTCAATAAAAAGTCCGGCAGATTTACAAACTCCGCTAACAGCATAGGCAGAGAGCAATTCGCAGAGAGCCAAACTGTACAGTAAAGCAAATTAAGTAAGAGAATAGAAGGGAGAAGCGGCAATGGCTCGCATCGCGCGAATAATGGTGTTAATCGTTACTAAACGTGAATGCCATAAAAACGATTGTGAAAATGATAGAACGATGCGAAGGTGCCGCATATGAATTCTTGCAACTCAAATTTCCCACGAGTCGACGTTCATTATCGATTACCACAGTACGAAACCCTTCCACCTCCATCGAACCTGTTTCGCTACTTTCCCTACGACTATGTAGTCATAGATATACGAGGCAGCGACGAATGGTTGGCCGCATGCATCGTGTCGAACGGGTAGGTGTTTCAGCAGGTTGTTGTGCGCCGCGACGGACGTCGGTGCGCGCCGTGGCCTCAAAAATTAGTTCCCTTCTCGTTTCAACGGGGGCAATGGAAGTGAAAAAGCACCAGCTGCCCCGTAGGAAATGGGCATGAATATCAAATACAGAGGCGAACCCGGAAGCGAGGCTTTCTCGTACAAGAGGAGCACGTCCTGTTCTAAGGATTTCGCCTCTTCTCCTTCTGTTCACATGCTCCTTGCCGCGTCGAGTCCCATGGACACTGGCAGCTGGCCAACTCGCTTCTTCCCGATGTTTTAAGGAAACTTATAACGCGGCTGGCACAGAACCTGAGAAAAGAGATTGGGTGTCAGCTTGCCAGCGTCTCTGCTTCCTTTGCTACTTCCCAGTTTCGTGATTCCCGTGAAGGCGAACTCCTGTCGAACACTGACCGAAGATTAATAACTTCCGCGGTCGCGCCGGCCGGTCACAGTACTGTTCGTACGTGAACGCTGTAGAAAGTGATACATGATGTAATAGAAATAACTTTGTCGCGAACGTTTACGTCGCATGTATTCGTAGTTCGTGACACATGGAACGAGATGAAATGGAATTGTGCACATCTTTTTGGGCACTTGCAATTTATATATGAAAATCGAAATGTTGTTCGACTTCTTTCAACTACGGTTGCACTGTTTTGGACTTAATCAACTGCCAGTCTGTCTACGAGACATTGTCTTCGGTAGAGAAGTATTATATGCATGTCCTGTACAGGCACCAAGGGTAAGTGTTCAGTTGTCGTATGCAGATAACAAACATTAGATGGCATTGAACGTTTGTTATGGAATTCATTGGTAAACATAATTTTCTCGTGAAGCGACACTACGGTCGGGGTCCATTTGTGTGAAGGTCTCGAGTGACACTTGCGCCACAGTATAGTAACAGAAACGGAGCATATCTGCGCAGAATTTACGATTGGCCCTGTCGAATTGGAGCACCGAAAGAATACGCCATGCTGCTTAAAAATACGAGCCTACCAAATACAACGGGCGACACTTGAAACGCATGATAGCTAATCGGAGCGAACAACCGCGCAGATGTCGACCTGTTCTCAAAAATACGCCACGGAATGGTCCTAAACCTCTCTGAAAAACGCGAAGGTATCATCCATGTTGTGGCCTGTAAGACGAAAGCGCATCACAATCGATATTCGACCAGATAAACATGGAAGCTGACGTACGATCTTCGCATTCACACGATTCATTAATAATGGAGGGTGCCCGTGTTATCCCCAAGGTTGCCTCTCCCTTTTCATAGGTTTCCTTTTGCGAGCCTTTTTACCTGAGACGATGCATCATCCCACGCTCGATGATGAGCAGGTGATGAACAACCGCCTTCGCCCCCAACCTTCGCAAACTCCGAAAGATGGGCTGCCGCCACGCTAGATTGTATTCTGTGAACTTTCCCATTGGACTAGGTCATGATTTTCGATTTCGAACTGCTGTGGACGCCTGTACACGTCGCATCTGCCCCGTTTCGATCCGACGCTTCGATGGGCGTTCTTTATTAGCTTCCATGTATAATTTACGATGGCCCGAAAAAAACTGGATTTCATAGTAGCCAGACTGCACACAGCAGTGTGTTCGTTAGGAGGAAGGTGCAGTAATTAAATTAGTAATTATTATAGTATTCATGAATTTCTTTCTTTATGGAAATTGATTTAAATACAGAGTTCATTCGGAGTTCAACGGGGGAACGTTGCAGCTGCCAACGAAAACGGAGTATTTCATCGGTTTCGATTAATTTGGCGATCTATCGAGCCACTCTGTCTCCTCATCTGTAACGCCGAGCGGTCGACGAATTGTAATGGGACTGAAACACGAGCTAGCACATTCGACGGCCACCCACGAGACTAGAATCACCCCCGACTGATAAACCAAAGCAGAGTCTAGGGAAAGCAATGGTGGGCGGTCTGGTATTTTCTCGGTGGATAACAATTACCGCAAACAAGACGAACAACCCGGCTTTCTCTGACCGTTCCTTTGTTCGCAGCACATTAATCATTTGCTTCGTGATGGCGATCGCAAGTGGATAGTCGTGCTTACCTTTGAACGGCCGTGGCACGAGAGCGAACGAATCGACCGACGAGAACTCGCTCGGTTTCTCTTTGGAATCGAGCGATGCTGACAAACCGATCCGGCTTATGCACGTGCATATGTATACATACACGCCGATCGATTCGAGGGAGGAAGCTCCGTTAAGCGGACGACGGTAACGCAACCGTCGCGTTACTCGCGTTTCTCTTTTAACGACCGAGCCGGCCTTCGTGCAACAGGTGTACTACAAGTGTAAAGCGTGCTTAGCTTCTCTTGATCCGCCGCGCTGCGAACGTTGATACGGTGGTGGAAATAATCGTTGATAAGTAATATACCGATAAGGCATATACCTATAGGCCCATGTGGGCCTGCACGGTGGAGCCAAGCTTTGGAGCGTTTTGGAGCGAAGTTTGCGTTCGTCCTGCAACTCATATGAAATCGACACGTATCAAATGTTTACGTCAGTGGGCGGACAAGTATTGTACCGCAAAAAGGTCTAATATTTTCTCCGCGCTTCGTTCAATAAGCTGCTCCTCCGTCGAACGAACGCGGCTTGGGAATATCTCAGGCCACTTAAAGGGGTGGAAAAACTTGAATCCTTTTTTACAATCGACTGAAACCTCTTTATAGTATTGATTCCTGCTATCAACCGTGTAGAATTCCCATACCGTAATTACTTATTGTTCCATAAATAATTCACAGAGGATTTTACATTCCATCGTGCCTGGATACGGACTCGAATCGCGGCAACGCGAGACATCCAGAAATACGAAGTACAAAGCACCGTAAATCTACATCCATATAATGTTCCGTTTTACGAGGAGGCTTGTCGCGCTCTATCTGTGATTCGAGCGCATCCAACAATGGAACGCTCTTACACGCAAAGGCGATTTCACTCGGGACAGCAGGGATCTCGTGGCAGCAGGTACTGGCGACAAGAAACTCTCCACGGTGAATACGTTTCCCCGCGGCATCGCGACGACGGACAATCGATCGTTATCTCTAAGTGTACGCGTTGCAAAAAGTGTTTCGCAGGGGCCTCCTTTTCTTTTCGGGCTTGAACGAGCGACCGTGAACGCGGCGACGACACGGCAATAATTCCAACGCCCGATACAGGTACCGTTTTCCGTTATCCGAACGAAATGGCTAAGTGAAGTTGGCAAACGTCGAAGTTGCTTTTTGCCCCGCCAAGCGAGACTACCGCGAAGAAAACAGCGGCATTTCGCTGGCCAGGACTTCGGGGAAGCGTGCGCCTTTGTGAAGCCGTGAGCACGATCGGGGGCGATCCTGACCTTCGTCGATTCTGTCTCTCCGCTTCTTTTCTCTCGGCCACCCTACGAAATTATACGCCAGACGGATTGCAGTCCTTCATTTAGTTAATTCCGTTTCTTAAAATCAGTTATCGCTTTTATACCGCAACAATGGCGGAGAAACGCGTGGGTAGGTCGGGACGCGCCTTCAGTGCTCTCCTGTCGTCGAATGTTCACCTGCTACTGTATTACCGTGTTATTATTATTATAGTTTCCTTGCACAAATTTTGTTTTCGCGAATATTAAATGGAGTATAATTGATATATGTTTGATAGGTTAGATATTTCAATAGAAGATTAACGAATAATTGTGATGAACTGGCAAGTAGAACTAATTATAAATTGTGGTGCAATAAAAAGCGGAAGATATAACGAATCGTGCAATTATCATGCACAAGCAAGATGGAGAATTCTATAACGATGTAGTACAGGTGAGGAAGCTGAATGGCGCCAAGGTACAGGTAGAAATGAAACGTGTTGAAGTAAAATAAAGAAGTGTTATCCCTCGAAATAAAGCAATGTACGTAGATGCATACGGCGGGAATAAATATGGGAATAATAATGGTAGTGCATCGTTCAAGGAAGAAGTCAAGATCCGTTCAATCGGTACGCCCGAAGTGTTGCTTCGTCAAGGTTTCCTTCTCGTACCGATTAATTCTAAGCCTTGTTGAATAGGAAGAATCTCTTTAGGGAATGCAGTTACTGCGCGGAAGGTGAATGATAAATTTCCTAGGATTACGGACGCGCAGAGAGCGCAGACGAAATGCCATGGGTAACCATGCACAACGCCAATCAGTTACGGGTCACGCGCCTTTGTAGAGAACGACAAAGTCGACATGTGTAAAGCTCTGCTCCCTTCTTTACATTCTACTAGTTCAACTGGCATTCTGACCGGTGTGTATTCCTTCTCCTTTTTTCCAGGCTACCTCTTTCGTCGAGCAAGCGGACACCGTTGTAAAGTTTACTTCCCTGCGGAATCACGATGGATCTCTTGCGCCATTTTCGCGGCGCGTATCCCGATTGTTAATATCTTGTCGAAGCATTTTCATTAATACTTAAAAGCGATTCGTATGGTTCGCAACGGATTTATAATTTATTCACGGACATTTCTACCTTTCAGCACGAGGGTTCTCTTTGCCATTCAGGAGTGCGTCCACTTTTATTCTAAACCGAAGTCAATTAAAATTCCTCGGCTATGAGAGCGCACCCGATACATGTTGCATACAGCACGATCGGTTGTTGCAGAATAAAGAGCAGTTTCCGGATAAAGGTGTCAGGAAAATCCTTGACAATCACGCCGCGCAGTGTTCTACCCAACCATCTATGGGAAATATACGCGAAGCTAGCAAGGGAAAGCCGATACGAAAGTTATTATTCTGTTCGAAAAACGCCAATTAGTATTTCTGGTGATTGAGCGGCGCAGAACGACAATTCTACTGAACATAATTAATCACACACTTTCCGGAAATGGCACCGATTCTTTACGCTCTTTACTGGTTAAGGTACAAAGTATTGCTGAATTAGCAATACGATCTTCGTACTCGTTTTCCTGCTATTGTAATTTACAATGTACCCTTTGTGGACATTAACGCGTGGCCCGTCATCTTTTCAAATGTATTTCCTTTCTCCGACAAAATTTATTTTCCATTACTCCGTTATATCGCACTCTTGTGTCTTTTCGTGCCTTTCGAGTTTTACAGAAACATGAGTGATCCTCGCTCGCCAATAAATGATAGCAAGGAATTTTTATAACGTGGTACAAGCATCATTGCTCATTGTCATTACTGCGGAGCGTAATTCATGGCTGTTGATGTGTGACAATCGTTTCAAGCTCTTTTTTCCATCACCTTCCGTATGCACATACGTGTAATAGGAATGCATGCATATACGCGAGCGCATCTTGTGTGGGAAGCGAGCCAACGAGAAACGAGGCAACAGGCTGCTATTTCTACAGTGGGAAGTTAGTCGAACGTAGAAAGAATGAAAAAGAACGAATCGAGTTAAAAGTACGAGGTTAACGAGTAGGAAATATTCTGGACACGTTCTACACGAATGGAGGAGCGTTACCAAAGTTAAAATTTATTTCATCGAACTTCGATGTAACAGAACGTATGGTAGATTTCGTAGTGCTAGAATTCGTTATCGTATTATTAAATGTTCGAATAAACAAAACATTCATGTCAATAGTATTTCCACCTGTATTTTTTAACGTACATTGGCTCGATGTTTTAGGAAGAGTTTCGACATGTTTCCTGTGCGGGGAAAATAATCATTGCCTGCGCAAATGGGTATTTTCTAATTATCGTTCGTAGTGTCACGTTTTCTTATCCGTTACAATGCACTTCTTGCCATATGGCCGGGCGCCACCCATTTCTTGGCACATGTGCAACATATTTCGAAGACCCTGCCTTTCGCTTCCCACGTCCTGAAGGTTTCTCAGAAAGAAAAGAGTGCGATACACGGAGGTACACGTACAGTGCGCTACCTCGAAGGAGAAACCACCGACCACCGGAATTTGTTCAATTTTTACGGCGACAACTTTCCACTGTCCAATCGTATCATGGGAATCAATCATAACTGAATCACGATAGCAAGAAAAGGCTAAAATGCGAACGAGCAGTGGTGCGTGTACACATGTACATACGACTCATTTTTCTTTCTCTTAACAATTAAAAATCCCCGTAATGTCCAATCGCGACGATCTGACTAAATATATTCAACCCCGTACAGAATTTCAAATTGAACGACTCCCCTTGAAATTTATTTTATTCCCGCGGTTCCTGTCATCGTTGTCGTGAGCAACGTGAGGTATATAATGATACTTTCTGGAACACAGACCGTACGTGCACGGCACAAAGAAGGGTACCATAATCGAGTTGAAGTGTCATGAAGGCGTAACCGAGCGAGGCCCGGACGAAAATTGCGTGCAGGTAATTATTGTAACGAAATAAAGCGAGTTATCTCTGAATATGGCAGAAGTTGTACCTGCGGCGTTTTTTTCGGCGATGGTACACGCTTCGTGTGTCTGAAACGGTCTGAAGCGGAAACGCCAGTTCGCAATGGATACGGCTGTGCAACGGAATTTCTTGCTCATTAGGAGCTCAACGATGGACGGTAGCTCGCCTTAGGTCCTGTTCGCAAGGAGAAAGGATGGTAATTTCACGTCGCATCGCTGGCCATTATCAATCCTCCCTAACAGTGGCGAGGACGCAGATAAACGTTCCACCTAAAAATACGATTTTCGTTCACTGATTTCTTACGTGGTAATTAAATCATACTAGAGTGGAGGGGGAGATACGGGACAATGAAGATCTTGATATTTGATACGCGCCAGAGCGATCGGATTATCTTTCGCGTCGAAGAATGTACAATGAGGAATTTTACCTGAGTATACGTACGCTAGCGTAACCTGGAAAATTCAGGCGAGCGATGTGAGAAAGCTGTTACACCGGCCGTATACATTCCCATGGAAAATTGACTGATAACTTTCAACACCTCTATGTAAATACAAAGATCGTGCAGTTTTTTCTTTGAATTCGCGACGAATAATTGTTAATATCGAATAATTTAGAATGAGTACAAATTATTTATTTATTCGCGTTTGCCTTAAATTCGGTCTACCAATACCTTATGATAATAATAACTACTGTAAAAAGGAACGGAGAAACAAATTGTGGAATTTTTGTTTAGCTCTTGTTCGTTTCACTTTGATAATGCTGTTGTTGCAGTGATTGTAACCGATCACCTCAGGTGTGAGACCGTCGAAGCTCGAAAGTTCACGTAGACGTGGAAGACAATTTAAACGAGGTACGCGAATCCATTAAGCTCGCTTTGCACGTTGATTGTCATGCGCGAGACGCTTTAGTCGGTACACGACCCACGCACTCTTTACGCATACTTAACGAGGACAGGTACACATTACAGCCCAAACTGTAGCGACGAAATTAATGACAAGGTATTACGGGTAGCAACGTGCTTGCAAGGAAGTACTTTGCCTGAATGACAACAACGAAGATCTTTACTTACATATTGGTCTGTTCGAGCTGTGTTTGCTCGTTAAAAACGGGGAATAGCGATCGGGTGTTTGCGAATATTTCTATGGAATAGTTTTACTACTGCCACCTGAAATATATTTCAATGGCATTTTCAGAACTTTTGTTGCGTTCCTCTATGTTAGATTCGATAATAACCTTTATTCGTGAAATAAATAATAGTTCTTGAATAAAGTATGTTGCTTAATTTTTACGATTATTTACCATTTATTAAGCCATTGTGCTACGATAAAAGAGAGGAGGTGATGTTTAAACGCATGTCGGATTAACGAATTTCTGTGTCATTTTCGAGAACAATCATTTGGTTTCGTCGAAATCATTATTGGATAAAGTGGTGGTCCTCTGTTTCCAACATCCATTACAGGTTATTAATTGACAATCTTCGTGATTTATGAGGGTCGCGGGTAAAGCTTTTATATGTTCAAGTATAATATTTCTCAATCGGTACTGCTAGGCTGCGCGGTTCTCAATTAAGGGCTTCAATGCCACCCGCTATTTTATAAAACCATGTGGTCATTAGTAAACGTTGGTATATAATTAATGTTAGATCCATAGAGGCATATTCTTTCTTACAGCCAATTACCCGAACCACGAATAGAATATTCCACGTTTTTCACCGTATAATGTAAATTTAATTGTCGACTTTGTTCACCAGTGTTACATTTGCCAATTAAATTGTTTCTTAATTTACATTGATCCTGAAATAATTCACGATTAATGACAGTGCGCGCGTAATTCAATTATAAATCCATGATTGTCGATTCGAAGTACATATTTACTCTGTTCTTTATTTGGAAATCACTGATGAACAATAAGGTTGCATATCAAGGATTGAAATTGTATTGTGTCAATGCATTTTCCCTCTTACCATTGCGTAAACATGCACGGGTCGTGCAAGACGCTTTCTAAGTAATTTCGACGTTCGTTTCGTTCGTTTCAACAATCTTGCCAATTCATGTCTTTGCTTCATATCCTGAAAAGTCTGAAGCGCGGTCAGTTCGTAAAAACTAATTCTTCGTTCAGAAATTAAAAGACGACGGAAACAAGTGCAGCAAGTTCGTCAAACACTTCCTAGGACAATTGATATTTTATCGGCATCATTGTGGAATTGTCAATGTTCTGAAAAATGCCACGGACCACGGCCCACATACTTCAGTTGGAACTGAAATACGAATTCCGTTTAATAAATTTGCTTAATCGTTTTGCTTTTACGATCATTCGTTTGCTACGTCGCAACAAGAGTTTTGGAATCTGTGTTGCGCTTGTTGATTTGCGCCTGGTACGCAGGCTCATTTTTTAATACAGATGTGACGTCAAATTTAAATGAGCAATCGCATGAACTGCAGCTAATTATTTCCTTGCCGCGTGGCGCCCGTTATTTTATATTTTCTTAACGTTGCACTTTACGGAGCATAACCGAGCAGCGGTACTAATTCAAACGTCGTCCTTACCCCAACTAACTGACCGCAGCTAGTCTCAGCCATTAATTAAGGAAATATCTTAATTACCGTTCGGAATTCCATAAGTGGCCCATATAATTCACGCGATGTGTTTCGTGGCCGCAGATGCGGGCTCCTGTCAAAGCCTAACAAATTTTGTCTCACACCGATGAATCGAAGCAGAATCGTGCCATAGATTGAAGATTCGACACACGTCGATCATAGCTTACATCCTTATCGTCGTTAACTTAATTGATTACGCTGAAAAAGATTGTACGTTTCAGAGTTTCATTGTTATTTGCCGTCACTACGAACGAATCGAAATTTCAAATGAATTTCTACTTAAATAATTCAATAAATTGGATTTACCTATTGATTTGAATTTCGACGAAACTTTCGAGGGCGAAGCGATTTTCAAACGCTAAATATAATTCAGCTTCTCGGAAGTTGCAACTAGGCGAATTACACAGGTGCAACTGATTATTTTGCAGTGTTGCATGGGCAGACAGTTTCCTCAGGCTCCTCCCATACTTGATTGTTTTCCATTGATGATAAAAGCCACACGGCACGGATTGCACACACGATCCGCTTCATGCGATTCTTCCCGAGAAGATAAAGCGTTCGTTTCCGCGATGATGTTCCACGAGATATTTCGCCAAGTATGTCCAGCGCGTCCTTCAAGATTTTCCCACTGGTCGTTTCATTCACGTCACCCATATATTTCAAAGGGATTTACAAAAGTCTGCCCCGGGTACGATACGATTTCATTGCTTTCCCCGTGCTTCTTTTTGCAGGAGTATGACGCGAAGAATATATTAGAATTTATTTACTAACTAATATTGCACACATTAATTATTGTGATTTTTTTTTGATAATTGGTAACACGTCTAGTTCCTATCAAAATGAATTATGTATTCGGTTCCGAGGTTTATCGAAACGTAATAAGTCGCGCTTAGTATCCGCTACATATATGCTTGAATTAAATTGGCGATAAAGTTAACTGAAGTAAGTACTCGTTATCAGTGTAGCAGAGCAACCGCGTGGCAAAAATTTTGTTACCAACGGACGTGCGATACAGTGGAGACATTACAGAGAAAATGAATCACATCAATTATTCACTTATCTTATAATGCGATTGAAACGTGTATTCCAAGGTCTCATAAACTTCCGATACCAGACTAAACAATCCTGCCGTTGTTGAGATTGATTTTTCAACAACGCTTCAAACACTTATGCGGAACCGCGTAACGCCCAAAATGGTAACCAACGAAATATCCCGACCGACTCTATCACATTGTTATGGATCACGTACCAAAAATTGTCGTCGTTTGTTTATTTCTTGTCGATGAAGCGCGTAAGATGTGCTTGTCAGGAAAGCCGGAAATTATTCGGGCAACAAAAAAGAATAGTAAACAACAGTGAAACATTCTGTTCTCGTAAGTGGCTTGCTCCGGTGGTACCCGATGTTCCCGGGGAAACGAAGCTTTTTGTCCCAGCGGATTTATTGCCTATCCATTTCTCGGCGTCGCGGGAAGCTTTCAGGCATCGCGAATCGTGCGAAAACGTTCGGGTGCTCCGTGTTTGCTAAACTTTTTTCTGGAAATACGCGACGAAGGCGACACACGTTTAGACGTTCGGTCTCCATTTCAGGAATACTCAATGCGAGATGCTTAGTATTCTTGCGTGCCACTGAAAACACACGATACCCACGATCCCAGCGGTGCCGGACAGGTAAACGTGTCGGTATCGAGGAACGATCGGCTGGCAAGCCAGCGACCAGCATTCCGAGAAAATAACGCGTGTCTACACTCTCGAATTTTTCTGCAAGCGTATAATTTTTGCGTTCGCGATTATTTATAACTTGTCGTCGTACCGAGCGAGAATTTCCAATACCAATGGCGAGTTCATTTTCTTTTTTTTTTACTCCCACCCATCAGTATTCCATATTTTGCATCGATTTCTACGTTTCATGCTTGTGCGTGACGTATTCTTGAATTCCATGAAATCGCACGACCTTGCCTGCTTAATTGATCATTTATACCTATCGATTGCAAACCATTGCATTAATATTCATTGCGGCACACCGATACTGCGTACAGTTTCTTCCTTTTACTTTTGACTTTTTGCGATACAGCTGATGTTCGTGTTGCCAACTTCCGTCAGCGGGCCTCCTTTTCATGGCTGGTGAATTATTTCGGTTTAACGGGCCGCCGATAGGTTGGTGTACGCCGGCCGATTGCAGAGCGAATAATACGTTGGTAATGAATAAATGATTTAACTTTATCCAGGCTTAATTGCACGTGACGTTCGCGTTTCACGAATGGCCCGTCGGGTGTGTCGGTGCCCCACGATTGATATCTTTCAGTCCGACCGGGCTTCTTCCTCTCTTTTTGCATGCTGCCACTCGTCCTGGCTCACCCACGGTTCGAATAACCTGTACACATGTAAACCGACCGGTTAACCACGGCTACGGCTTAGAATGGAAGGGATTCGTGCATATTTCGTCCGGGCGTATCTGCTGAAACAGGCACACCTGAGGTTCTCGACCGTGAATCGTACACGCCGGTCGGGAATTAACGGATTTCGTGGCCCGTCGCTTCGTTTTTTTATGAGCCACGAAATATTTTACCACGTAATTAACGAAATTGACGTCGAATATTTTTAACGAGCGATAAATTTAATTGCGACATGGAGATCCCGAATGATTAATTACAATGTGTCGGGGCTTAATTGGGAAGTTTTAATAATAATATATCATATGGAGATCGAGTAACACATCGTGGGACTTCTTCGTCAAGATATTCGTGTGCGATTAAAATGAAATTTCTGCCACTTTCTTCCGTCGAATTTCCTGCGGCATGGGGTGAACGTTCATTGATATTGTAACGCGTCTGTTTGCGGTGGATACCAATTTTATTCACCGAAACGAGTTTAGTTATTTCGTTTGAAAATAAACGGTTCCCATGTCGAACTTTATCATTGGAGAACGTGCCGCACCCGGGCAGACGTAATGTTCGAAAATGCAATACTGCGGCTGAAAATATCGGAAATCAAACTGTAATATCGGCACACGCGATACCACTTGCCGCGTCCGGTTCACTTCCAGCAGAATCGAAGTGAAAGTAGTTGATGCCGTTTTCAGATCATTCACAGGCTCCTGCAGGATACAGATGTTCGCGATCCTTCCACCGCGATCGCGTTGAGCGAAGTCTGAATGAACGAAACGCGTCATGGAAACGTCGTTTAACGTGTCGTTTCACGAATACATACTCTGCGCGTGAATTGCCCAGGATATTGTCGTATATGAGGACGAGCACCGATATTTTCAGAACGTCCACCGTTGCGAACGAATAAATAAAAATGTAATCTGATATTTACTTAATCTGCCTGAAAATTAATTGAGGGGCATACCGGGAGACTCATTTATATCTAGAGCAAAGAAAATTGATAACGCAGCGTTGATATAAAATTGTGGCTTAAATCGATACAACTGAGAAATAGTTAATATTGTTTTCAGCAATGTTTCCCTTCGTTTACCTATCGCCATACATTTCCTTAAATAACCAGAGGCAAATAAGTCTGTTATTTATTCAACAAGATACTGGAAGCAAAGAGTAATTTGCAACATATTCGAAATGTATACAGAATGTCACAAAAAGTTATTACAACTATTTCTTAACTATTTCTTGGCAACTATTTTTGTACGTTACACTAAACAACTACACTACTGTACTACTGTTCGCCACCATGCCCGCGGGCCCAATTGGGACAGAATGTTCGACACTTAACGCATTGCCCGAGTCTCGCTCGGGATGCACTAAGGGATAAACATCTCCGCTATCTCGTGTCACGTTAATTTCTCAAAGTTCTCGGTCAAAAATCGAATGCATCTGCTGCGCGGTTGGCCACCGACTACCTGATGAAAACACGTGTCTTGCTAACAGGACACGTTACGTTCCACAGAACTGTCCCTCGTGGATTTTAATTGTCGCCGTTCAGTATCGGCTACATCTTCTCGCGTACGCGTGTCGCAATCATTACCGGTGGAGTCTGTCGGCCTTGAAGTAACGATTACACGGAGACGAAAAAATTCTCCGGCGAACGCCAAAGTGACGAACATCATTGTCGTATAAATAAAGAAATGTCTGCCGACACGATGAACGTTGTTACGACGACCGTCATTGTAATGTAATATTACTGCAAGATGACCCATAACGCCGATGGGATATTAGGATACACGGAAATGGATCAATTGATTGCTCATCTGCATATTTGCGTTCTTTCGCAAAATCTCTGCTGCAGGTGAAATATGAATTTCGTCGACTATGTGGAAATGCACGATGTATAAAAAGTATCCGTCTGACTTAATTTATGTATTGGCTGTAGAGCCGGTTTGACAAATTGAACGGTAAAGGGTATAGCTATTTTTGACGGTTTGCAAGACACGTTGTAATGATTATGAAAACGATTGGTTATACGTTGCGAAATACTTAGGACCTCCGAGTTCAATTCCAACTGTGACGAGAGTAACAATAATAATAATAATAGGAATAATAATATAACTGCACGGTCGAAGGGAATGTTTGGCACGTATAACGATCGCGGCGGAAATACAACATATTTAGACACACGCCTAGCGTAATGGTACTCCGAATTTAGTATTCATGGATCGTTAAATCCTTGTTAAACTTGCAACAACAATGAGTGTACAACTATCGATGAAAAATACGATAGCAGCCGTAGAACGTTACAAAATATGAATCCACCAAACCTTAATCTTACAAAAATACGATACCCTATGACCAAAAATTATCAGCCATAAAATAACAAGTATGTAAGTACATACATTACTCTTTTTTCAAATCGAAACAACCTGTGATCACCGAACAACTGAAACAAACGAAACTTCAACCTTCTATTACCGACGACGATCAAATCTAGGATGTGTCGCATAGACAGGAATAGAATTCAGGGGTTGCGTCAATCTAAGTTTCTGCACGGGGCACACTGGCTGCGTTCCGTTACAAGACCCATTAGGCTCGGGCCTTCTTCTCCTTGTAGGAAGAGTTTTACAAGGCACGAGCCCCAATGCGCACCGCCGTGTCTTACGTAACGACATCCTCTCTTGCGATAGCCCAACGGTGTACAAGACGTATCCTACATTGAGCAGCCGTGAACAGGTTCCACTGCAGATTCGTGCCTGTCCTCGTGGCCGTTCCCCCGTTTTCTTCGACCGATTTCCGCCCAACAAACGGAGGTCGCGATCGAACCCGTCAGACCGTTGCACCGGTTTGCTAAACGCGTGGATATCATCTGCCGCGGCGAATATCGACCCCAATGGACCGACTGATTCCATGATGCTCCGCTGATCGGCGTGTTCACGCCTCAAGTCGAACGCATATCGTGGAAAGGACGTCGCGACTTGCCTCTGTTACGAAAACTCGATTGCACTATGATTGCGCGATAAGTTCGAATGGAATGTTCGCGGCATAAACGCGAATTGATTGTATTGTTATATTCGTCGAGACACGAGGGACGGAATGGACTGCGATAAAGCAAATTCCGCGCGGACAATCATTTATATCATTGGTGTTGCTGTGCACATCTAGCAACTGACGATAGCGAGAATAAATCCAGAACTGATGGAACTTTGTGGGATTCTTCTATCACCGTCGCTAGTTTCGTATTTGTTTTGTCATTTTTAATCTTGCTAATCCAAAAGGACGAAGAATTGCGGGGGGCTAGAAGATCTATCCATGAGCCTGTTTGTTTGTAGATGAGATTCGTATTCTTGAAAAGTGTGACGGAGAATCTCAACTTTGTGTCAACGGCGTTTGCTCGGGATTTCTGGATATTATATTTCGCCGACGATGAAACAACATTTATATATACCAAGATATAACGGTAATTCAATTTTCTGCTTCAATTTCGCAAATACTGCCAACAATTTTACACCTTTCCGGACTATATCGACGAACGCGCTTTCCTCGGTATGGAAGAAAACGAAATTACTTGCGAAATTGCTCCTCGAATAATGTATTCCAAATCGGAATACTTTTTCCACGGACCCGCTGCCGATAATTATAGTATGCCCCTCTGAATATCGCGAAGTGGCAATAAACTGTCGTGACGCAATCCTGGTTAACTCGTGTATCGGCGATTAGCTGCGCCCTGAAGCTCGTTAATAAACGTTCGCCGCCTTAGTCAGTGTCCGTTTTCCAATTGGAAGAAAAAGAAATCCCGATAGCGCGATCGAGCGAACGAGTTTCCAGGTGTCCCGTGAAAGCGGTCCGCGGTGGACATTGTTCAAGGATACGTAAATCAGTCGAGGTCCACGCAATCGAATCTGCGGCGATAGAACGCGTCGCGTTGCCATTTTCCGGGGCCAGTGTATGCAATTAGCATAAAAGCGAGGGTAGACACGCCGGCCGCTCGATAGGTACAGCACACGGTGTCTTTGTTGTTCAATCAAGTCCGTTACACGCGAGTGTCTGTTCTAATGCGACGACATTTCGCCCATTCAGATCCCAGTTTTCAATTTGGCGCACAATCGAGCCTCGGCCAACGCAGCCGCGAGATAACATCTGCGTTTTCAACCGGCTGGGCCGCGTAAAGTGGGGTCCATTCTGTCACGAATGCCAGGTCCCTGGAGGTTGTGCAATAATAATCGGTGCTGATTATTCAGAGCTAATTATGCGGCAAAGTAATGATGGCCGTGCTTGCGATAGGATAGTCTTTCCCAGATACTGATCAGAATTGTGATCACTGAGTCAGAGATAACGCGCAGAGTTTACTTGCGCGGAAGTTGCGAGCGTCGTGATTTGTATTTCTCCTTTGAACATTCGTCGGAACATTTGTTTCTTTCCCTGCGTTTCTCTATAATCGAGGAACATATCGAGCTTTCTTCTGACGAAAGAAATCTTCGTGTGCGATATTCAATAGAAATGCCAATGCACATATTATTTTATATTTAATCTAGTATTGATATTATAATATTCGCCAGCTTTGCCTAGAAGTAATAGAAAACATTTCGCGTGTTATTGCGTAAATCAATATCATTTCGCATCTTGCAATAAATTAATTTTTCTGTTACAGGTAAGGTCCAGTTCGTGACTCAGTCCACCATTTTACTCCAAAGGATGATTATCACGTAAGTGGTCCCGATACAAGAAGCAAACGTAAGAAAAGCAAAGAGAGACTTGAATGCATCCTGATGATCGGTCTTCGGTCACAGTTCTTTTCACAAAGGTGTTCTCACGTCGGCTCGCGTTTCACGTTCTCGGCCTCGTCCTCCTTCAGCTTCTCTGCGGCCGCGACATCTCTCTTTCGTCCTTCTCACAAAGTTGCCCCGATAGCCCTGGGCTTCGAGTTCCCAGAGCGCCGACAAAGAATTCAAAAGATCCCGTAGATTCGCGCCACGCTCCCTTCGGCGCTCCAATTGATCGACTTTTTCTCCTCTTCGACGCTGGACCCTCTGGGCTTTAACTGGTTTCGCTTTGCCTGGTTGCGCGTAAAACGCCCCATATTTAAAGTTCCTCGATTCTTTTTACTATTCTCGCGCGCAGCGAGTCGCGATATTTCGATCGCCAGATATTCCTGAACTTGGTGACTGAATGAAAATTGAGTCGGTATACAATCATTTAATTTCTGACGGAATATCAATGATATACAATTGTTTGTTATAGATCTACTATCACTGTTATATATTTTTCATAAAGCTTAAAATGTATTCGTTCAGTATTTCTGCCGTTCTTGTTTCACGTGCTTGTAAATATATATTTGTTAACACCAACGAAGTTAGTGTACTTGCAACTTTACAATTCTTTTAATAGTTTGAGTAACTTAAGGTCATATTCTTCGAGTTTCTTAGAATGAGCTGGTGCTCATCTTAGCCTTCAGGCATACGTTACGTATACTGATATCTTTACGCTTAGCCGTATGAGACATCTCATCTAACTACAATGCAACGTACTACCAAGGAATACAGTGGCACCATGGAATGCTTATTAAACATTATTCAATATGCAAACACGTGGCAATTACTTGTCACCGGTGGCAAACTCTAATTATAGCCATTGAATTCTTGCTGCATTCCACGATGCGTACAGGTGAAAAACATGATCTGAATCGAGTAAACTATAAACGAAGATAAGAATTCTTTCACTAATCAGATCTTGTGACACATTTGTAGCAGGCAGTGACAAGTAATTGAAGAATTCAAGAATTCAAGTAATTCACTAATTGAAAACATTTCACGATCAATTTAACTGAAAAATTAATTTCCTTAAAATCTACCATTCTTAATATTGCAAGCATAACCGACAACGTCGTGCACACGTATTTTCTTTAATATATAAGATATTAATCCGCAACAAAAAGTTTAACTTCAAATTGCCCATCCCGCGTTAAAGCATTGTGAAACGCGGTCGGCGAAGAATATTTATTATCAGACATGAAGAAAATCCCGCTGTTCCGCTCTAAAAATACGGCACGCGAAGATTAATTGGCAATCAATGTCAATCACTCCAAAAGCGATTTTCCCCGTGCAAGTTTCGCGCATTTCTCGATAATGGTTCGCGATGTCATGGCAAATAACGTAGCGAAGAGCGAAAAGGTACTGGGGAGGAGTACATAAACTCGTGGATATTCAGGCGTGTTACGATGGCGTAACAACGCGTAGCCGAACATAGGCTATCGTCGTGCAATCCGGGCACATAAAAAGTATGAACCGTAATTCAAACCAGATGCGCTATGAACCGCGACTTTATGTACACATTTGCGTGGCGAATTGAAGAAGATGAGTGCTTGGATTACGGCGTGAAGCGGCGGAATATAGCGATGATGGCCAGTAGGATGCTTCAATCGTGTTGCAGGCCTAATAAGCAAAATTCCTTTTCGTACAAAAGTATCGCAGGGTTCTGCGATGATTGCTTATAGAAATATCCGCGGGGAAGATAACGCGAGGAAAATTTGTAGTTGATGTATTTTACACGGCAAGAATTTTAGTTACACAAATTCGAGTAGAGAAGTTTCTTTTCCTTCTCCCCGATGCCGAAATGGAGTGTCGGAAATCAAACATATAATACAACGGAAACGTAACGAAACGGCGAATGATTTTGCTGGCCAACTTTTAACTCCAATTTGCGCTTTGAATTTTTCATCGAACTTTTGTAATACGTTCATCGAAATTGTTTTCCACATTCTTAACTGGCGCGTTGCAAATGCTCACAGATTGATATAATCTCGTTGCAGAGTGCTTATATTACGATCACTGTTCGAGCCAACTAGTCGACCGTAGTTACGGGTGCACTAGATTCCATCACGTTGTAGCGAAGTTGGCGAGGGACCCGTGTAGAGATGTACACGTAAGCAAATCGAAGAACACGCAATTACCGCGAAATATTATTTCAGCTCGTGAAGACTATTGAATGTCCTTCCGTCCTAATAGAATGCACTCGTACTCGCGTCACTAATTCACTATTCACGGACTGTGCATATTTCTTGGAAATATTTCATTTCGCTCGATTCACGACACCGTGCTACTGTAAATTTATCTATTCGAAAGTAAATCGCACGGAACGTTCGATTGATTCGAGTTTCGCGAATTTCAACGATTTCTTGCGGCAGATTTTACTCGTTCCCAGTTTATGCAACGTTCGACGGTCGGCGATGTTAACTGCGCGTATTTTCCAAACATCGCACTGTTTAGGGGAGCCGAGACAATGTGCGTTTATAGTATCGATCACGCGATCGATCGGAGTTGAAAAAAGAAAGGAGCGCGTGAAGCGAACGGCTAGTCGAGAGGAAACGTCGGAACGTCGAGCACGCGAGAACGGCGTGAATTCTGGTACGTTTCCGTCATTAATAAACATAAAATTGTGACCCGACCCCGTGTTCTATAGAATTAATTACAACGCGCTCAGGCGACATTACGTTCCGACCGTCGAAATGGTAACGCGACACAAATTCGACCGAAACCGTTGTTCATCCATTCGTAGCGTTATAAAATAGCAGGGAATACGGTTCGAACGAGCCTAAGCATTGGTGTCCTTTTTATTATCGTTCGATACATGCACGCTTCTGACACCGGATGGAATAAACAATACCCATTAATATCTATCATTGTTTGAGAGAAATACGCGTGCACGCACTTAGATACTAGCCGTGCCTGAAACTTTCGCGTATCTCAGAGTGAAGGGGGTTGAGAGTATCGATAGCGTAATGGGGAAAATATTGTGCACTTGCCTGCAACAGCTTAGTGAGAACGGATTTCGATTGTAACAAAAAGCACGTGAACTTTTTACTACATTCAGGAAGAAAAATGTAGACGTCGAATCGCGAGATTCGTCAGAAAAATTTACTTCTGTCCCACATTATATATAAACAATTCAAACTAAATTAAACAACATTTTAACTTCCAATATATGTATATATATTTATCCTCGTTGGCCTAAAATAAAAATGTAGCTGTAGTTAAGCGCTACGAATCAGAGTTATATTAATTTCTTTAAAAACGTCTAATACTCTTCCACAGGTGTGACTATGCGTATGTACTCCGTCCCTCCCAACAAACGATACTGATCGAATGAACATTCGATCCGCGGCGCCATTTTTCGACCTGCCGGTATGAAAATGCCAATCGAACGACTATGTAACCACCGCAGGAACCGCAAGTAAAAGCTCAACGCGACGTCCGGGATTCGATGCGGCGTCTGCCTCGCGACGAGTCAGACGCAGCCGTCCGATATCCAATCGAACGGTTTAATCGAATCACGGATTACGAATAATCGATCCGTTCCTCGTGTTTCTTGCGTGTTCGCGTTCATGTTCGCCGTAAAACCGATACCCATTGAATTGTGTGATATTGGAACCGTATTACTGGCAACGCTCGATTGCCATCTAAACCGCATCCTCTCCGATCGTTACTGCCGTGATATTAAACGAACTAATCAGCCTCGATCGTTGCCCGTCCCCGATATTTCCTGTTCGTTAAAAAAGAATACGAATCACACTCCGCCGTCTCTGCTCTTCGATTCACGCGGACGGCTGCGGCGAACCTTTTGGCTTCGCTCGAATTTCCGAACGGCGCGTGCGGATAGTCCGCCGGAAATCTTATCGTTTGCTCCGATCGGGCCGCGTTGCAACGGAACACGCGGAAGGAAGGTGTTAACGAAAGAGGGAAGGGTTCGTATGAAAGGGTTGTCGAGGATCCTGCTTCCGATGCTACTCGTCCGGATGAATAAGCGACACGGGAAGAAAGTGTCATTCGATAGCAGCCTCGCGAAAGAGGGGAAAAGTGTTCGTCTGATGTCTGTGCGCGGAGCTTCGCAGCCTTGTCGAACGCAGGGAGGTGCAGCCTCTTTTCTTCCTTTTTCGCTTCATTATTATTCGTAAGACGTTAAAGAGAGGTGGAGAGGAAACACGCCCACTTTCGATGCAACCGAACGAACCTGCCGCGTGTACCGGACGAGCAGATGGTCCCCGAGGTGCGCGTCCGTCGATCGACAAGATTCCTCGTGCGAAACAGGCGACGGAGGATGAGCATGCGACGAGACAGACAGGTCGGGTCCACCTCCCTGAGAAAATGACACCGCGGAAGATTTTCGAGGAAGTACGTACTTGCGGCGTGACGCGAATGGGGACAACGTTTTGTTAATCTCATTTGCTGCCCGAAGATACGTTCAGCTCGTTTTCGCGCAGCGTACATTCGTGGTCGTTCCTTTGGATCAGCGATTTTTTGCACACGCGATCGCGTTCTGCGCAAGGTGTAGCTCGTCTTCGTGACGCGTTTCAGTAACGAGCCACCAGTTTTTCCTTTTTCTCGCTTGGTGCCGGTTTGCTCTCGCAAAGTGTCAGGACGGCTCTGACGAAAAATTCGAGTACAAGATTTGCGATGATACAGAATCTCGGGGAAATTGAACACAGTATCGTTGATGACGATACGACGGACAAATGGAATGAATTTCAGCAGACGAATACTCCAGAAGCACGCGCTGTCGATTCTTCGAAACTCAAAATGCCACTTTTGCGATCCTAGGTAGTATTCGTCCAAATAAAAACGAGAAACAAACAGAACCTACTTTAGTCGGATAGATTAGCAAATTTGCGATACCGCGATGGCAGGTGCAATTCTTCGATACGTTTGTTTCTCGGTTTATGCTTCGTGCCCGCAATAACTGTAACGCCGCAACAATAGCAAAAGTAATGAAAGAAGCTGGCGTGCTCGAGCGGGAACGCGTTCGTATTTCTCACGGGCGACGGATTCCTTCTGAAATCTTAAACACGCCTTAACGGGTATTGCCGATCATCTGTCGAGACATCTGGGTCGATCCTGAGAACGTTTCACGCTTATGCAGTAGCTCGTGTACAAGAGGCGAGGAATTAATATGCATAATTTGTTAGAACAATGGCGAGAACGAGCCTCGCTCTCGAAAGCGGGGTCGTGAACGAGACAAGCCAGGTAGAACGTGGAAATAACAAACTGAACGGTCGTACGTCGTCCGTGGAAAAAAGATTCTCCCATTCATCTTTGTCGGATCGTTGCCAGTAAATTGGCAGTCGCGCCGAAAATCATTAAGTCATGCTGTAAACAATAGTTAATATTAGTTCGATCCTACGCATAGGTGATTTCTGTAATTGCCAGCTGCTGTATGATAATATTTTGCTGCGGTGTTCAATTGATAAACTGGTGTCAGCTTCATTGAAATACGCTTAGTTTGCAATAGTTATCTCCATTGGAGTATTCCTGTTACCAAGCCGTGTGCGTTTAATCGAATGTCTTTCTATTAACGTTTAAAAGTGTCAATTAATTACTCGTAAAACGAAAATAATTTTTCGTTCGTATTCCGCTACTGACAACCCTTATATTAACGAATATCGGTAACAATGCGCGCCCCCTTTAAACGAATTAGTCCGTTTCATTTGGAACTAAAATATCATTCGTTTAATTATGCAATATTAGTTGAGCATTTGTTTTCGAAATCGGACGTCCGTCACATTGACGGGTTCCCTACGCCTAGTGTTAATTGCCATTTCAAAACTAGGTACACACTGTGGACTCTCGCGAAACTGTTTCCTTTTCAACAGAGAATGTACTTCGGTCACATACTAACAATTTCCACTTTGAAAGAGTACGAACGCTTCTTCGTCGAAGGAAGCTCGACGCGCGTAACGTTCTTACGGTGTTCCTTAATTTGCGCCATGAATGGAATCGTCAGGAATCGCGTGAATGAAATTTTTCATTCGCGAAACGATTTTAAAATAAGGTCGTCCTTTGCCCGTTGATAAAAAATAATTCCCGTATAATCGTGCCCGCGTGAGCACGCAACAAAAGGTACGTGTACATAAGTTCACCGTTCTGAACCAGCCGATTTCTGACACGCTTCGTTCGGTGCACGACGGAGAGGACGCGAGCCCGAATCGCGTTTCGGCGCGTGTTCACCGCGCAATGCGAACCATGAAACCTATTCATCTATTAGACTTGCAGGAACAAACGCCGTTCCTCGGCGTTTATGCGAGCGTCGTCGATAGGGTTAACCCGTTTTAAAACGACCGTATCTTATCCAGCGACGGAACGACCGTCGCTTTATGAACGCAAGACAATGAGGTCGCCATGTTTTTCTTATATTCTCGCATGACGAGCGAAACGGCTCTGAAACTCTGTGCCGTGTGTGTTCGTCGTCTTTCTTCCTTCTACGCGGACGTTCTCATCCATGACGCCCTACCTTCGCTCGTATAAACGTAAGGCTGAACTCTTGCCGACTGTTCCTTCCAGTTAGGCGATTTAGAAACAACAATTAGAGGATCGCCGGATAATGGGTTCGAAGGTGAAATATCAAACGCAAACAGGGGGTGGATCGTTCGTCGGGCGCTTATCAGTCGACAATTTCCAGAAGACGATCGGACTGATTTATGTATGAATATTAATAGTATCGGTCAGATTTCCTGCGGCAGTCTGAACGATGGGACAAGGGACCTCTCAACGGGGAAGGATATCGTGGCCTCCTAAAACCAATAAGTCCTGCAATTTTATTTGCAATGTAAATGAAACTTTGTATCAATTGAATATATTTTGTGATTTGTTGCTGCCTTTGAGCTCGTATCATAGTTTCATATGTACGCTTTGGATATACAGAGCTGGGAAATGATTGAGAAATAGTCGTGGGGAGCTTTCACTGATTCTAGGGGCTTCATTTTAGTCGGTAAAACAGATTCAGAGCGCGGGGAATGGAAAATACCACTAGGGAATTCCCAGAAATTCGGTAGGTAAGGTAGTTTATGGGAAGATATAGCAGGGAACTGTGCGGTTGGTACTGGTTGTCGGCCACCGGTAACAGAAAACTACTATATTAACTTGCGTTAAGTTGCCGTCACAGACGAGATGTATGAATAGACGAATCACTTTATGAACTATCGTCACAAACGTGAAGCACCCGATAATTAATTCGGCGCGTTCAAAAGTGGAGGAAATTGCCTTGACCCGGAACCCATTTTCGCCGATGTTTAAATTGTTAATAACGTTTAAAACCACAATTGCCACATTTTTTTAATTTCTTAGGAAATGAAGCTAAGGGCCTTAGCTTTAATTTGAAACCAGTTCGGTTAAAAAATACTAACTGGACGCCGAGAAGAAAGCAGTTGTTTATGTTAATCATGTTATTCGGAAAGTGAGATTTGAAGGTGAGCCGGAGGCACCAATCGCGAGATGGCGCCGCGCGTTTTTTCTTTACAAAAAGATACAAATCAGATATCTCGGTTCCTGCTGGTTATTTTTTAATTTGCCCGGTGTAAAAGCAAAAGAAAACAAAATTAGCTACTCGTCCGTAACAATCTTGTTGCCGCCGCATTGTCCGATTTTCTGTAATTAATATATAAGCCGGGTAAAATAAACCGGAAAAATAGATTCACTTTTTAAATAACACAAAATTTAGTACCGAATTTGTTACAATTTATAGATAGCACTTAGAGAGGATAGAAATTGGTGCTACTGTGAATTTATTTTCCTTCACCTTTATTCAAAGGAACTTCGCACAATCGCTTATATCGAAGAGCTTCTTTTATTATCTCTTTTAGAAGACCGTTTTGAAAGTTTCAAAAACTTTATTCTTCGAAAACATTTCAGAGTATAAGTCGCAGAGTTTGTCCGTAAAACCAATTTGCGATTCCATTTCGCTACCTTTGCAAACTGTTTATTATGCCCGAGGTGTCGCTTCCTTTTATGACTAATCTGACATAACGAGTGAAATAATGCTCTTTTGTTCCGTAAGAAAAAAAGGACAAGCAGGCGCGTTCGTTTTATTATCCGTGACCAATCGAGAAAATTGTCTACAAACCAATTCGATATCTTCGCCGTGAATGGACGTTTCTCGTAAAAAGTTTCGAGCCAAGAATTTGGAACACTGAAATTTCGCCACGATACTTAAAAAACTTAAAAAACGCTCCGAGGAATTCTTTTGTTTAAGAAATATGGTACCCCAGGTTTATGCGGCGACTCGCAGCATAGGGTAATTTCGACGAGCCTAATAAAAGGCGAGACGATGCCGTGAATATTTTAGTTGCTTGAGTATTAATTAAATATTTAGCAAGACTTCAAGGTAAACAATGTCTCATTAATTCCCCCATGATTTGCCTTAATCTACGTCCGCAATCGTACACTTTACGTCCCGGTAGATTAACAGTCGAACACTTTGTTTGGCAGCAACTCTTTACCTCGATTAGCGCTAATATTCGGGCACCGTAAGAGAACTTCGAATATTTGCAAATTGTCGATGTTGCGACACTTTGACAAATTACTCAGCAAAAAGTATGCGATCCCTACAAATAATAGTGCCAGTAGCAAACCATCGAGTGGCATTCGGGGGTAGTACAAGAATGGCCAACCTGCCAAGATTGACGCCAAGTTTCACATCGATAAAAAAACAAATCCGAAACAATTTCGAAGCTCCGAGTTCTCGATTCGATCGAAACTGTTTTCCGAGCATCGCGAGACCCCGTCCCAACCCGTGGACCACCGAAATGGACCCGTCGTACAAAGAAAATGAACGAGATCGGCATTCTAAACTGCGTCGGCGAACTGCGTCGCCTCGTTAAACCGTGCCCCCGGTTAAATCGAAAGCTCCCATTGGCGTCGTAACGTATGATCGGTCCTACCCGGACGAAGCTCACGATCAGCCGATTCTCCGTTGCCTCCACCTGGACAGGTGGCTCGACGCAATGCCTGACCATAGAGTCGGTTGTATCCGCGACTATGGGGGACCTCGCGTGCGCCGAGGGACCGAGCACGAGGCAAGAGAACGCGGAGAAAGAGGAATCTTCTCATTGCTCTCTCTACTGGTGCATGGCCCCCTCTGCACGCGCCCGTTGTCCGCGTCTACTCTGCCACGGGGTCGACGGCCTACCGGAGGATCGGTCCCCGTCCAGGCCCAGCATCACCTATCGGACGGAGAGGGAAACTTGGTACCCCGCATTCTACGAGAACGGTGAGACCCGTTAGCAGGATCTACTACCGCGTCAGCTTGCGTCCAGCGCCGTTTCGCGGCCGATGTATCGCTTAAATAATGTATTCGATTTATGAACGATCCCTCGAATTAATTATCCGTCGGCGGCTTCTTGGCGGCGACGCGACATTGATCCTGGTGTCACGAGCACAGTCGCTGATGATGTTACGCCACTGTTGTTGCGCGCCATTGGCCGCACAGGCGAGATAATTAACGCTCGGATGTCAGCAACAACGTGACCAGATTTTATGCGATTCTTTTTTTTTTTCTGCTTTTGATGTATTTTGGCGTTAAACAACCGCGCTGCAAAGGGCACCGCACGGGGGAAGACTGAAGGTTTTGGATTTCTCCTTTTACGGTTGGCCGTTTTACGTCTCTGTTTTTTGTTTTTTTTTTTTTAGTTTTAATAGAATGCGTCTTCGAGGAATAGAAAGTGTAGAGGTATATACCCGGGTGGTTTCGATTCGTACAGAGTTAGGTGTAAAAACAGAGCGCCCTGTTATCGTTAAATAAATTATTATGGGTATTAGTATTATTACTGTGATTGCATAACGAACTAGTTTGGTTCAGTGATAGTATCTATGAACACTGCGCGATTGATTTTATTAGTTACAATATCACGGAAGACCTAGTTACGAAAGGAGGTTGAAGAGTTGTTTGTAGCGAGCGGATAGTTGTTGCAGCTCCGAGCGGATAGGAGCAGAATGGTACCGAATGAGGAACAAATGAGGAGCGGGTGAAAGTTCAAAATAAGCTATTAAAGCTTTCGTCAAGGTCACTTCGTCGTTTTCCAAACACTTCTCAAAACACATCAACGTTTCACGGAAATCGTAAAATACATAATACGTTTAATACAGCTTGGAAAAGGAGAAATCTGAAATAGCGTGTTGCAATTGCGACACTAGAATGCTGAGAATTTCGAACATTCCTCCGGCACAGATGTTTTTAAAACGACTCTCCTTGAGTGAGTTGTCGGATGACTGGTCTCCTATTAATAATTCAATCGTGACGTATAAACCTATATATGACAATAATTATTTTCTTCGTTTTCATTTCTCACCATTTTACGTTCGAAGAAATGTAATCAATGCAACTTCGAACATCGTACAAATGAACAAATACCAAAGCAATTTTCCCATAGCACCCGAAAGAAAGGTTTTCTAAATACTTTCTAATGAATACTGCATGAAGACCGCAGTTTTTCGCAACTGCAAATTCCTTACAGAAGCAGAGGAAAGAATCGTTAAATACTAATTGATTCAATATCATCCGTCTACGTGTAAGAAAAAAGACGAACCCTTGCCAAACGAAACCGTTCGTTACCAAAACGAAAATGAAACAACTTCACTAATTGAATAACCCTCCATCCAAGCCTAACAAGCTAAGAAATGAATATAATCCCCAAAGACCAAAGCAGAAAATGCAGGAAATCACGCAAAACCCTCATCGATCGCAATATATCCCCATTCGAGTGGGAAACGCACCAAGATCCGTCTTGGAAAGGGACGACTCTCCTCCAGCTTGTACACCATTACGACAGCCAATGACTTCTGTCCATGTAAGGCATCAGACGCCACGGCCTATGATGCATGCCTAATTGCCCCTAATGGCCGGTTTTCGAAAGCCGTTTCTCGCTGTTAGCCGCTACACATACGCGTGCGGCGACGCCGCGAAAGCAGAAAACCAAGCGAGCCACGGGGAAATCGGTCGCGCGACCGCAAACGATGAATCGGAGTTGTTAGTTGTCCGCTTGGCTTGCACGGATCTGATGTATCCACGTGTCCGGTACTCGTGCCCTTTTCTCTTCTCTTTGCCAGTCGAAGTCGCGTGCGTAACGCCGAACACGGCGAAGTCCTCGTCTGTCGACGTCTGTCACTTTATCCCCCGCGAACGTACTCGCGCCTCGGCGGAGGTAGTACCGCGGCCTCCCTCCGGTTTCGCCGGCGCTCGTCAGGGCGCAGAACTCGTGCCAGGATAACGACGATTTCTATCCGCACCCTGGACCATTTATGACAGCAATCGTGCGGCGAATCGATTCTGAACACCTCGTAAATTGTTGTTCGGCAAAACTTCGCCGTATCGAAGTTTCTCGTTAGAAGGGATCAATCCATGGTGTCTTCAAGGTAGGCGTTTGGGTTCGTGGAGTTCTCGTATTTACGCTGGACGTTCGCCGGTAGCGAGCCCCGTTTGTAAGTGGAATTTCGCGAGATCGTGAAAAGGTTAATTCGCCGGAGAACTGTCGTATTGAAATTGATTTAGAGTGGTTTTAGTTCGGCGTTGAAAAGGGAACGATGCGTCACGCGGTGGAAATAAAGGTAATAGGCGTATGGAAATTTTATTGCACCGGGTAAAAGTTGCGTTAACCGTAACAAACCAGTCGGTGCGAGATAGAAGTAATTGTTGTTTGCTCAATACGTAACGCCGTTTTTGTTTCCTCGCGGAACGGGGCACCGCCTGAGCATGGAAACGATAAATAACGAATGAAATTTCTTTCTGTACTGGAAATGCCAGGTTTAAGTACAGATCCACGTTTCTTAACCAAAATATGTATATATTTTTCTACCCGTATTTAGAAGAATTTCCGCGGATACTGTTCGAGTAAACGTGGTATCCGCAACATGAAATCATTGCAGCCGTGAAATTCAAAGATTTGGCTAAATATTGCGAAGAATCATTCCATTAAACGAAAGATATTTGCCGAATATTTCAACGCGTACCATTTCCGAGAATTAAAATTCTTTTTGTCCGCTATTTCACGAAAGCTTTGTACTACATATTTATCTTCTCCGACGACACCGTGTACGTCGTTTTTTAGTCCTTGATTATTTCGACAAATTTATGCTTCTCGTCAGGCGACAATTTGTCAGGGTTAGCGTTAACAGAAAACGCCGGGCAGGCTCGATTAGCGAGCCGAGAGCCGACGGGCAAAAGTTTTACGACACGGGGTGTAAAAGGCGCTCCAATGTTCGTTACTCCCTCTTGAAAAGCCGGCCGGGCAATGGAACTCGTTTACTTGCCTCTTACCCGAACAAGAGGCCAAGCCACAAAGTAAAGGAATGCTTTCGTAGAAATGCGGCAACCCGCGTGAACTGTTTGCACGTTGTATGTACCTAGCCACGAAACTGGAATGTTCAAACCTGACGAGTTTACACAGCGAAAGATCGATTGGTATTTCTACCTAGGGAATCCTTTCAACGAAGACGAAACACGCCGGTCGTAAATTCGGATATTTGATAGGCAATGCCGAAACGTTAATATTATCAACTGTATTCTAAATCGTTCCGAGGACCTGCCACAGAAATTATCTTAATACCGCGCGATGTGAAAATAATTTGTTACTCCTTATTATACTGCCATCCGCCACAAATTAACGTCCACCTATCTCGATTCACTGCGATCACGAATCTCGAAATACCTCTGCGCGCGGTGTACAAGAGTCGGGGGGGGGAAGAAATATGTGGCAACTTGCAACCACGTTACACGCATTTCCATGACAATCTTCTCATATTCCATAATAATTCTCAAACTCAACCGTCGCCACTGCCAGCCGTATACAAAGTCCGGCATAAAAGCCGCTGCCGCACCGTCCGTCAGGAATATATACGATCAGACCCGGTGACGAGTGGACGTCTTTAAAGAGAGATATAAATATTTCACTCGGAAGCCGTACATCACCACTAATCTATGTTACACGTCCATTACGAATCGTCGTTGACCGTCCAAAAATGGTCGAGTCCCGAATTCGTGTAATTCAGCCGCCAGGAGGGAGCGAGACACGTCTATGGAAGAAGAGGACGAAGTTACGTATACGACGCAAATTAGGCTACCTGAAAACCAGCGTGCAAGAAGTATCGCTCGCGATTAGCAAGTCGTCTTACCAAATTTAGCAGAGCCGCCGAAAGCGCCGTGAGCATATCGCCGCTCGGAATCGGCCATGTCACGACCCTTCCTTCCCCAGTTCTGCCCGCCAAATGTTCCCATGCGTTTCCAGGAGAACGGGGTCCCGATGATCTTTAAACTCCAAACTGCGGCATTACGGCCGAATTTGGACTTTAAGGCCCGCCGTCTGTACGTCGCATTAATGTATTATTCGCGGCACGCCTACCGATCCAAACTGCCCCAACGAAGTGTAAGAATCGCAAATATCCCAGAAACCTCGGTCCGACTGCGGTAGAAATGTAGATACGTAGAAATTGTTTCGGTATTTATCGGGAAAGATTTATTGCACCGATTCTAATGCGAACAGATCTACTACTCGATTCTACGGCAGAACGAATAATGCGATTTTTAGTTGAATCTTCGTGCTGTGAAGCGAGACGTGCATTTTTGACTTCTCGAACAATCCCTGTACCAAGATAATTGAATATTGTCCAGTGGCTATGTTAATTTATTAACTTGTTATTTATTAGTGGCGGCGATAATTGATAATTGATAACGAGGATTGTCCTATGGGGCGTACGCATTTTTATACTAAATGACTATTAAAATAATGGTAGTACGCACGTGCATATTAACAAGCACACATATGTATATTTCATATCTGTCACATGGAAAAATAAACCTCGGTATAAGTGATTCGTGGAAGAAACCCGATCACTCCATTAATCAATGTAACTACCCTCCACTTAAAAAAATATCTTAAATCCATCATATATTCCACCTTCAAATTATACTGTTAGGATCATAAATTCGAGACTCGTACCGGATCGGTATACATTCGCGCCAGATTGATTTCCGGAAGCAGAAGCGCATTTAGTGCACCGTGCAAATTATAGGGTACGGCGAGGGAATTAGGGAATCGAGGAACCGGGCCGAAATCAATTTCGAACAAAAATAGAAGAGCGGTATTATATTATCGGTATCGAAGCTCGGTCGAGTAATTAACCCTCGATTAGCAATTTCCGGAGCACGTGCCGACACGGACGAACCACGGTTTGTGCTTCGTGATTTCGATTTGAAAAAAAACAAAATTAACTGCGAGAAGAAGGGGTTGCAACATAAATGGCCGGATTATTCGTAGTTACTCTTGCGAACTTCGCAAACAATTATATTAGGCTACTTTTTCTTGTTCTATCTTGCAGTTTACAGTTTCTCGAAAGGTGACGCGATGGAATCTTGATTAGAAACCTTTTTGTTTAACGTATTGCTCGAGCATGTTTTATATTCCGTCACTTTTTTCCGTCTCCGTTTGGTAATATTTCTATTAAATTGCGTTTGCACAATTTTCGTGTTTAACTACTCGATGTAAATCGCGACCACTTTTATTACACCAATCATCTCTGTGCCGGAGGGGCGTAAAGAATGGTTGGCCATCGAATCGATTGCCTCGTGCGCCGCATCGAATGCTTCACGGTGTTTTTAACGCTAATTGCATTCGGATTAAATGAGCTGATTACAGCGATTTTTTGCTGTCAAAGTTTATGTTTGGATAGAGAGTTAATCAATTTATATTAAGTTCGATATACTTTCGGGACGTCTGGTTGCTTCGGTCGTATGTACTAATTACTGTACTAACTAATAATAGATATCATACAGCATAAACATTCATTATTACTTATGTTACCGATTGATCGCAAAATTTAATTGTTTAGTAAGCTGTTCACAAGATGACAACGAAATTGTAAAAGTTCTTCTCTCCACCCAAGAATTGAATAAGAAGAAGAAGATTATGCACAAGTTAATCAAATGAATTTGGAATATTGACTTGAACTGAAGCGTTCAGGTGTACTAAAATTTTTTTGCAAACGACCAATCTGTTAAAAATTCTACAATATAATGTTCCTCAAGTAATTTCTATCGACAGTCGCCGTTGTACGTCATTGAAGTCAACAAAATAACAGATATATGTATTACATATTACATTATGGACACTTATGTCTTCATACGCCTTCCACGAAATTACCACTCAGTACATTTAATTAGCATTGGCCAAAAGAAAGAAGCGAACTGCGCTGTCATTTGCATTATCCGACACTTATTGTTAGGCGGCCGATGCTTTGAAGCGTAAAGCACCACGACAGAACATTTATTGGGGACGTTTTAATTCGTGATAGAAAGGGACAGGCGGCCAGCGATTTGCGTGGGTACACAGAAACGATAAAAGGATATTTGATTGACGCTGCCACGATGTAGATTTCCTAACAATAATCGATTTCACCGATAAACGAATGCTTTCTAACGGTACTGACTCGTTTCGAAACTGCCTTGCGTAAAATCGCCATGGCTTCTGATCAGAATTCTTATCGGCGCCGCGATTCATCAATTAATTACGCCTCGTTGCGCACCTGATTATGTCTACGCCAGATCTAATTGAACTATCGTGCATGCACGTTTTTATATTTGAACCTATGTAGCAAACACGCTGTGGTTTCAATACCAACAGCTTGTTCACGTTATCCAGACGAAGTTCGACGAATTGTTCAAGCCGACCCTTGCGTTTCGTTACTCTACGATAGGCTCTTCCTCGTTTTTCATCTTCCATTTTATTCTATCCGCGTATTTTTTCTCTTCTGCGCCCATCCTGTGACCTGATATAATTTACCATATATTAAGAGCCGGTAATTTTAATTAGAATGGAGCAGATACTTTTAATTCAAGGTGACCACTGTTGTTTCCACAATTTCATTAATGAAAATATACAATGAGAACGTTACACGCGATGAAAATCGCTGGGGAACACCAAACGGCATGTATTTCTCTAAAACACCTGCCAATTACTTATCTCCGAAAGTTGTCATATTTGCGCATCGAATGTAGTAACGAGCGAAGACGACAACAGGTCAAAGTAAACTTGAAAATGCAGACGGCAATTATTTACCCTCCAGGTCGGACAAATTAAAAATACACTATGAAATTTATCTAATCTTGCATTTTATCAAGAGCCGTGTTACCGATATGCCTCCGAGGCGTTGTCTGCTATCCTTGAAGGTATTCCAGGTAAATTATATTTATATCTCGATCGGAATTGCTTACTCCAAGAGCAACTGCATCGCGAAGGCTGTTTCTTTCTTGACTTATTCAGAAAACTACGGTCAATCGAGAAAAAAAGGAAGAGAAGGAAAAATAATTATCAGATCCAGTGCAGAACAGCTGCAACGACTGTGCAAATATTTGGCGGATGCGTATCTTCGGTCTACTCTAAGATAGCTCGAATATAATCTCGCGTACTTTCAGACGATTCTCGTTATTGGCGAAAATGAAGACGCGAAATACAGGTATACATTGTACAACTCCCAGTGGAGAAGAATCGCTTGGCAATGTAAACTTCAATGATTTACTGCTTAAATATTCAATTAATGACTATCACTGGATTGCCATGGATTTGTCCCAATTCTCCATCGTCGGTCGTGTATGCGATCTTCGTCAAATATGTTAAATATTAAGATACAGAAGGTGTAATTCAATTGCACCTCGATCGCGGGATTTCATTCCTCAATCCATTCGTATTACCTCAATTTCCATCGTTCTTACTCGCACCAGGTACAATTAACGTATTTCATTTTTCTTCTAACATCCACTCGGTTTTCATTCCGCACCTATACTTTCTTTAACTCAGTCGTCGGAACAGAGACTCTAAGAATAACAATAATTATATCACTCACTCCGGAAATGGAATACAAACAACGGGACGTGCGACTGTTAAAGAAAATACTCGTTATTTTCCTTTCCAAAAATACGCCTAGAAATAACCCCTTCGATCGAGCTACAAAAATAACCCCAAAGCTCTGCCGCCCTTCCCCTGGCTCCACCCCTAAATACCCAGCTAAGTCTAAATACTTCACGCGCGCGTACACGCGTGCAAGCGAGGTGAAACTCGCCGTCGACTATCGATCGATCTCGGGCCGCCGATAATTTCCGCGCAGAAATACCGATCGATTTATAACGATTCGCGCGCATGAATTGCAGGTGGTCGGGCCCGAATGGTTCGCTTCCGAAATGTTGGAATTAATGAGCGACCTCGCGTTATTTATTAATTGATACCGGCTCGCGTGCGCCCGCACGAAAGGTACGAACGATGATCGTTACGGATCGGCCGTCGTAGCCCGCGTAGCTTGACGACGCGGCAAGTGACGACGGCAACACGACCGTCGTATCACGCATAGTGGATCTGAATTATGAGAGCAATTAATATGGACCGGTAGCCGATACACGAGGCCCCGACGAACCGGCGCGCCGTCGTAGATCGACGCGAGCCTTGTTTCCCGCCGTACGGTACACGCGGCGCAGACCATGTTCGAATGGGGAACCCAGCGATGGATAGACTCGACGTCGTATGCCTTTTCTCGTGGTCCGCGTGGCTCGTCGTTGTAAAGGGGAAAACGTGAACCGTGGGCGTATTCGTGAAGGGGCTTTGCTCGTTGATCGGTTTGTATAATTAGGAGCTTCAATGACGCGGCTGAATGATCGCGATTCTTTTCTTCGTTCGGATTTCGGACCGGCGACAAACGTTCCATACGTTTCTGCACTTCCTAGTGAAACTACTAAACATTGGGACGATTCGGCGGAAATGTCGTCTCGACCGAGTTTATCGATGTCTGAGATTTTTTAATGAAACAGTAGTACGACTTTGAAACGATAGGATCGGGCATATGTATGTTCGAGTACAATGTAAGGGCTAAATAAGTATAATTAGGCGTGGCTCGACTGGGTTTTTGAATAAGGAAATGGGAATTTAAAAGACACTTGCAGCTGCACATGGTATTTAATACTTCTGCGCGTGATCATTAAAGTTCTGTAAAGTAACGCGTTTTGTGGCCTATCGAATTGCATCATTGCTGGCATCTTTCCTCGTGAACGATTAACAAAGCAAATTCGGCTGAATTAATTTCACAATAGGACGCGAAACGCCACAATTTGTGAGCCACGTACTTAATCCTTCCTTATCCAGTGTTTAAGCAAGCGTAAGATAATTGACAGAGGATAAAGCGAATATCCCGCAGCTCGGTCGGTTTCAAATTGAATGTCATTCCATTCGGCGCTATGACCGTTGGATTAATTTCAGATTTAATCGTTGGACAGCTCGTTCATACGCGAGAAATTGATATCGCGCTGGTGAACGGGAACGACCTAACCGGAAGGCCGCCGAAAAGAGTCCCGTGGTCTGCCAAACGATGGTGGGTATGTATAATAACACCCCGTTGATCGTAGTAAACGGGCAGCACGCGCTTCACGCCCACGTGAAAAGGCGGAGGAACGTTATGGTACACCTTAAATTAAATCGAAGGCCCGTGGCGTTACGGTGGCGTAATATCACCAGCCTCGAATGTGTCTCATAAACTGTTATCGTTGCGAACAAAGTGGTGCCGAAACGACGAGAGATCGGCTTCCGCCTTCAATTTCTCCACTGCTTAGACGATTGAATATTATTTGAAATATCGAGCGCGTTCGTTGAAACGGGACCGTTCTGGCCAATGCATATCCTTCCTACAGCAAAAGATTCATTTCCGACGTAATGTCGAATATCGAAAGTCTAAATATGTATTGTCCATTGCATTGGGGTGCGCTAAGCATTGTGCTGTATCGGGGAATGCGCGAAAAAAATTGACTGCCTATTTTAGCCAAAGTGGGACTTTTATGCAACAACCCTTTAATATTCTTTATTCTCAATTCGTGAACACTGTTGGCACGATGAAATATAAAAATCTACTTCTCTAAAAGTTCAATATGTTCGTTCCTCGAGATCTACCCTCTGAGCTATTGAAGTGAGCGACTGGTGCAATCAATTTCACAGCGGCTAAGTTTACGTCGAATTGATGAAACTTGTGTATCGAATGGGTCCTTTGATCAGCCGTATTAGGTTCTGCCAAGTTGGTAAACGTAACTGCACGAGTCAGTTTTAATTAATCTTTATTGGATAGCTGCTATACTAGGCAGGGGAATTTCTAATTCGACACGAGTACGTCTGGAAAATGTTAATATTTCCTTTACGCAGTGGCGTGCTCCAAATTCGATATTGTTCAGAACGCGTTGCTGCAATCGACACAATTAAATTTTATATCCTGGAGCAATTAAGGTCGCGTTACCGCACAAGAAGGCTCGGAAATTCCAGTCTAATACTTCGTTACAGTTTTCCATAATAAAAAGTGCATCCCGAAGGTATCAGAACCAGACGTTTCAAATGCGTTTCTATCGTTTCTTCTGCGTCGCAAATGATGCCATTCGATATACCGTGCAAACTATATTTGTTGCATAGTTCGTTCCAGTTGAAAAATGACTAAACCTTTAACAATTCCCCACTAATAAGAAACAAAGCGACGCGAAACAGCCACGCTGAATCGCGGAATGTCTATTAGTATCGGTGGATCATGCTGTTACTCGCACACCTTACACTACAATACCCCGAGCAAATGAAATTCTGAAACGCCCAAGTTCCCGGAGTTTCAGCTTCGCGCGGGCCGCGATATCGCAATCTCTCTCGAAACGGATCGTCTGACGAGGGACACAGGGGCAATCGATAAGGTCTGTCGTCCTCCGTGACCACAAATCAATGCAGCTGCGGTGCCCCTCCGCCGTAAGGGCCATTAAAGCACGTTCTCCATAAAATATTTTATCCGGTTTGCGGATCGATTTGAAATCCGTAGAGCGCTCCTCGTGGCCTCTCGTATCTCGACCAGACGGTCGTTCTCGTGCTCGAGATCTGCGCCGGTCGCCCTTTTTCGGCGCACCAAATTCATAAATAATGGCTCAAGAGCGGCCCTCCCTCGTGTATCACGGCCTGAATTTGTAGTCTTTAAACCTTTTAAGGTTTTTGCGATCCGGGCCGCGGGCTCCCCCGCTCCTTATAATCGCCTCGTAGAAAATCTTGATTCCACTCCTGTGAACCCGACTAGAAGATCGGGACGCGACTCGGCCGATCAGTGACCTTTTGGCGAACGCATTCCGTGACGCGAGTGCTGGCACTCGGCCACAGGCAACTGTTTTTGCGGCGAAAGTGCCGCCGTTCGTTACGACGATCCGGGCCGTAGGAGAGGTGCAATAATATTCGGTTCCCCGTTGCATAGATGCGCGCTGAGGTTCAGAGCATAGGGTGGATTACGCTTGACCGAAGCGCTGCACTTTCGATCGACTCGACGGGAGTCTCTCGTTTAGGAACGAAGCGATAGAACGGAGTGGTGACACTAAAATTAATTTTCTCGATTAGGCAAATCTGTATCGCTCGATTAATTACCTTTACGATCGCGTAACGTTTGCCCCGACAAGCAAAGCGATGCTTTACGCAACAGCCGTCAATGCTCCTCTTTCTCCTTCAAAAGGAACTCTTGGCTTGACTCGTGACGAACTTTCTAACATCTACCGTTGTCTTTTGTATTGCCGAATGTCTAAATAATTGTCCCGCCCCCTCCCTCCTGTTTCTCTTACATAGACGCATTGTGCGCAGAGCTAGGTAGAAACAGGTAGACTACAGAGATAACGGTAGTGGCCACTGACAAAGCTGACAGCCATTTCCTTCAGACTCGTTCCCCTCTCCATTCTTCTTTACCATGTTCTATATTCCATTTCACACAAGAGCCGCGTCGAAATGTCGCATCCGTGCTCGTCGCACACTATGAACCGTGTTCACAAAATTACAATGCGGAACGTCTATGTGCCGCGAAGACGGTGTCGACCAAAAAATATTCTTCCTTCGAAAGCACCAGCTCGGTTCGTTGGTTCCGGTCACATTGAAGAGATTTCGCTGGACAAATTCGTCACCATTATTTCTATCATAGGCACGACGACACCCGACGAGCAGGATAACGCGGAACTGGCCCCTTTCGTTTGTCGAATTAAACACGCTGTCGGTTTCACGCGGTTCGTCCGTGAATAGTAGTCGCTAGACGAATACTAATAGTTCCTATAATTCACGAACGACCAGGGCCTTATTTTTCTCGCCCGACCCGGGCATCCTTAGTCGCGGGCCTAACACCGAAAATCCCGCCCGGAAAAAAAAACACGAAAACTGGTTCCGAGATCGGTCGGGATAAACGGTTGAAGTTTCCGTGGCGATTTTAAAAGAGCAACGAGCTTTCGCCGTTGTAGCGTTATTCGTCCAAAAGCTGTCGGTGGGTTCTTCGGGTCGTGCCCGCGTGGTAATCCTATACGTCTTGAGAAACTGGTTTCCGCACGACGTGTTGCGGGTAGCGCGCAAAACAAATTAATAACAAGAACATCATAACCGCGGCCCCAAGGCTGTTCGAGGCGCTCAAGAGCCGCAGCTGTTATACCGGGTGATCCATGGCCATTGTTGTTGCTCGCGAAAGAAAGGCCCGCGATTCGCTGCTGTTGCTCCTGCTGCCTGCGAGTTCATACGGATACTTAAGCGCACGTTTAATCTCTTGCCATGGTCGTATTACCGTTTGATAAGGCTGCCCTCTGCGATTGTGCGGGGGAAATTGCGCAGTAAGAGATTTTAATTTGCATACGATCTATTGTGCGGTACTGCCACCGCGGAGAAGTTGAAGAGGGTATGGAGGATATAGGTGAAAGTTGACGTTATTTATGGGACGCGAATGGTGCGAAGATTTTGTTTAATGTTGTACGTAAACAGTTCGCTCCGTTTAACGGAGTTATTATTCGAAACTGATATAAATAACGGTCCTGTCGTATGGCGGTTCACTCTGTGAATAAATTTGGTAGGAAACGAGCAGGAAAGACAGTAAAGGAGATGTTTCATAAGTGGTGCGGAGTACTAGATCATGAATTTCATATTCACTACCGTGTCAGATCACACATCGGATAATAATAGAAACTTTTATAGCCGAATGTTAACATATTTAGCACGACTCATATAACATTCAAATCAAGTTCGCATGATTTGCATTCACTGGATCTGGAATAAATCCGCGCGCGTTTATAGGCATTAAATAGAGCTGACGCTGTTTTGCTAGGAGAACGTAAAACCCGAGCACGTGCTGTAAGCAAAAGCAAAAGATTATTGTAGAATTTCCCGAAACCCAGATTTCAGACATGTGGACCGCTCTCGGAAAAAATTCTTATCCATGCACGGAATACAGTATAAAAGTCTATCAATTAGAGTCGTCTTCTTTCATAAAACGTAAATTTCACGCCACGAGGAGATGCGTCTCTGTAACGTTAAAGAAAAGGCTAACAGCTCACTCCCAAATTGTGGATCCTCAAGATCCATATCGACAGAGTCAGGGGCGTAGGCCTAGATTTCGCCTGTACCATTGAAAGCCAAACTTTATTCCCAATGCACCGAGGTAACAGCCTCGGATCACCTGGAATTCCGTGGTCCCCGACCTCCGAAACCACTGTGTCGTGAAAATAGCTTCATCGAGTCAGCTTAAGTATTTAAAAAAAGATCGACCTCGAAGTGGTTCAAGGCCGGCTCTGCGAATTTGTGTCCACGAAGACAAGAAAAACCAGGATCTCCGGATAGTCGGTATCCGCAAGAATCCCACGATCACAGAACTATGATCCACAGATCTTGACGTGGTTCCAAGTCGGATTTAGCGAGGCTACGCCTATAGAGGTCAAGGTTCCACGATATTGGAGTGACCAGGTGCTGGTCGCACGATCCAGTTGATATTGGCTCCGATATTTCACGGTTTAAAAGTGATTTGTGTTCTGCTCCTCGAGCATGTCGCCACGGATGCCCGAGTTCCTTGAGATTTAGATGATCCATGGTTGGCTCCACGAGTTTGGATTTACAAGGGGCTGATCTTATTATATGACCCTCGGGTACACAGAAGTCGAGGTTGTGCCTTGTCCAAGCAGCCTCAAGCGAATCTCACGATCCCAGACTTATGAAGTTTGAAATCTTACGGCTCTGAGTTGGTCTATAATTATTTCTACAGGACTGTAAATTGGCTCGCTATATTCACCCGAACACCGAACGCGATGGCACGAAAGTGGAATTACTTTGTGTCATTGGATTTTCAGTTCGCGATACAGCATTTTACTTCGAATAATTTAGCCAGCGGAATGAAGGAAGCGTATCTCGAGCTCGTACGGAATATACGTCAACCGAGATTCTTGTGACATTCTTTGTTCTTGCAAGCTCATTCTTACGTTATCCCTCATCTTTATCTTGGACATCTGAAACGTTGCACGCCTAGACGCAAGAATTGTTCATAAAATTTGGTGGAGGTTTTAATTAGAAATGATGAGCTGTACTTATTAACGAATTTAGCCGTGTCATCCACTCGATGAAACTTTATTATCTAGCCGTAGGATCGGTTGCGGTGCTAAAGGGGTACCGACAAAAGCACTGATCACAGGGCACCACCCCCCGCGTTTCAGACCTGTATTCTTTTTTCCTGGGGGATGCAACCCACGTCTGTCAATTCCTGAAGGTCAGCTGTGGTCAGCGACGGCGGGTCAAGACTACAACAGACAAGTGCCTGATGCATGGGTCTAGAGGGTGTTACCTGCGCGTTTCGTTCGTCGTGACGACACCCTTTGCGATCACTCATTTTATAACAATTTCCATTCTTACGGCCATCGCTTGTGACCTTTAAGCATTGCAATCTTATTTGTTTTAGTTATGAAACCTACGAGCTTCGATTCTCTGAACCGCGTATCGTTCTCAATTCACTGAATCGATTTCGATTCACATTTCACGTATTACATACTGTTCTGCTGTAAATCGATTGTCAATAACAAAACACAAGGCTGTCTCCTTAAAGGGTTAATGGTCAAACGAATTGTTTATACCGGATGTTTTCGAAGAAAGCAAGGACTGCAGGAGGAGGTGGCAGCATAAGTAGCTCGATTGTGATCGATTCGAATCTGTAAGAGTCAGAAGGGGAAGGCCGCGTACAAATGGTATTTTTACGTAGATGATTTTGGGGTCGTCTGGCTTGAACTACGCTTATGCATGCAGCAGGCTGGATTTAAATTTTCGTAGGCGGTCGATACAAAAACAATGTCTCAATACGTTCGTATTAACCTCGAAACGATTGAATTGTACATTGCATCTGCTACATTAATGAACGATGAGCTACCTTCGGTGCGATATTGGATATCTCTGATGCTGTAAAGCTCGATCCGGAATTACATTCCTTTCAATTAGTAATAACAATCTCGCAATTTTGAATAGGACTCCAATAATTCATATCTGGCACACTATTACTATTGCCAGTTGTATCTAGTGTAATCACAATAAAAGAATTCGCATCAAGGCTTCGGTGGCATCGATTTCGGAAGCTGCAAGATTATAAAATCGTCTCAAACGCTCGTCAATTTCTATCGCTCCGGGAACAGTACGTCTGTTTAATATTTTAACTCGACTGTCCTCCCGCGACATCGTGTCGCGGAGAACGAACGGGTCGAAGGGGGAAGAAAAGGGCAATCGGCATGCGTGCCACCTGGAACGAAAAGCTCTCAGGGGATATTTGCATGCGACACGATGCCAGAATGCGGCACCGTTCGCTGCTCGACAACGATTCCCTTTCCGTTCGTTTCTCCTCGCCTTTTTGCACCGTTTATTTATCCACCGCGGCCGGAACGGCCGGAGCATCCTTTTAAAGTGATTTTTCGGCGGCCATGGCGGGATTCCAGCAAGGACGAGTATTTGCTTATGAAAATACCGACTGTAGAACGCAGTAACCGTTCGGGTAATGGACGGGGAACGATCCTTCGTGTCGCGCAGCTTCGTTAATTATTTTAATTAGAGGCGAGCCTGCCTGGCCTTTCGACGACCCTCCTGAGTCGCCGCGGTTGCCCCGAATCGAAATGTTTGCGCGTGGAAAATTCATTGAACGAGGACAGAATAGGTGTTACGAATTGCGAAAGAATAACATTCGACTCGATAGCGCAGTCTTCGTTCGGAAGACTGTCGATTATCATGGACGCGCTGTTACGATTATTATCATTCTCATTGCGCGCGCAGTGCAAAAAGCAGATAAGAAAGGAACAAATTGGCGAGGCAAAAAAAAAAAGAAGACCGAGAAACTGGGAAAAATACCACAGACAAAGATTAATTCAGGAACGAGAATCTTAAGAACCATATAAGGAATAGGACACACGCGGAGCGTACACATTTCTCGGCAGCCATTAAATCCTCCCTTTTCTCGCGCCGCGGTGTAACAAGCGACTCGCCGCCGCGAAACAGCTCTTAAATTACAAATTATGTCACCCCCCCCGTGAAAAAGGAGGGAGCTCAAGCGGCCTCTTAATAATTTTGAAACTAAGTAGGCGCCTTTCTTATCGATGCCCGCACACCTTACATCACGAAACCGTGGACGCGCCGCTCCGCGAGAAATAATGCCGGCGCGTTTCCTACGCTTGTGTGGCTTCTCGTGGAATAACGCGAGATAATCGGCCGGCCAGATCCTCCCCGATATCGCGAGGTTCGTTTCGTCGGTGCCGGGGATCCCGGCCGCGGCGACGAGAGGGAACGGCCGGGGGAACCGCCGAAGGGTGGAAAACAGGGAGAAACGGAGGAAGAAAGAAGGCGCGGAAAGGGAGGAAAGGAGCGAGACGAAGAAGACGAAGAAGACGGGCCGAGAAGAAAGAGCATTATGGCGCACGCGGCGATTCAACCGCGATAACTTTAACGCACGTGGAATGTCGGACTCGCCGAGTAGGCAATTATAACTCCGCGTCCCGATCTCCGGGCCCGATGCACTTTGCTAGGGAGAAAGGGGAGGACAAAGGGGAACGGTTAACGTCGCGGGACAGGGGCAGATGAGAAAGAGGAGCGATGTTTTTTACAGGAATGACAGGAGATAGGTAGTGAGTGTTCACGACGATTAATGGTTGTACGCGGCGCGTATTCGATAGCGAAGCTTCGGCAAAAGCTGATATTTCTCCAAGCGCCGCAGCTCGGTTAAGTAGCCTTCCGGCGCTTCGTTGAGAAACATTTGCGGTTCGGCTTGTGCGGTAAATTCGACTGGTACAGAGTCGATTCTCGCCCGAAATTGCCTCTCAATTAAAATCGACCACCTTCGGTACGTACAGCTTTCTATAATGTCGAGCAAACCGTAACCTCGCGACCGCGATTCAGTTGGATTTTAAACCTTTCAGCAGGCATTCAGCTGTTCGATAACAATCTGCAACATTGCATCGTTATTGCAATTATTTATATAAATTGTACCTTAAGCAATCGAAGAGAGTACTCGGAGTATAAGTGTTCATACGTATTGCTATGCACAACTGTTTTGGGGTACCGGTGCGAACGGGTTAATGATTAATCGATTACGAAATGTTTTCATACAATTAGTCACGTAGAGGTATACGCGTCTGTTGGCAAATAGGGGAATTACGAAACGCGCTGCGACCAGAAAATGATTCTTGCAAAAATCTGCTAGCTCTGTTGCATCAAAAATTTCTGTACCGTAGAATTAACTGTTTCGAATAATTGTTGCGCGTAATGCCGCGCTGAAAATTCTTTCGGTGCCAATCGCGAATCTCTAAACGTTTCTATGCATAGTTCCTTTCACTTTGCTATCACGGCACCGTTCAGAGGATCAGTGAAACATCGATGCGCTCGTAAAATCATTTGTGCGAATGCGCCTCGCTGTATTTACGATCGATCTCAAAATAATCCCTGCATGTTAATTGAACCGATCAACGACTGATCCACGTTCCGTACCTTCGTCAATACTCTTCCGTATTATCGAGACAGTGGTTGCCATGCTTGTAGTCTAAGGAGAACAAAAGATTCGTATCTAGAGCAGAAAATAAATTCGTCGTGCCTACATAATAGATAGAATTAACCGTATATACGACACCTTAAAATTGCTTGAGAAATGAACAGGCACTTGTTGGATCAAATTGTTTTTTTCGCGGAAATTCGTAATTAAAAAGAAATTCTGTTTTATATCGTTCTGTACGTTCTACATCTTTTGAATATTATAAATAAAATAGAAAGAGTGCAAGTGGAAAAGTTGAAATGCAGCTTCCCGACAGCATTATTAACGTATGTTCGAAACATATAATAATTTAAGAAAATTTTGCGAGTAAAAGTATGCAAAGGTTAACACTACTATCGTCACTATTATTATTACCGTTTCATATTCAACCAATTCCTGTACAAAACTTTCCGTTTCCATACTCCACTAAAGCACGAAATAATAAATGGAAAAAGGCATCAATCAAATCTTTCTTAGCGTTAAAATGTTTAACTTGGCATCAGCTTGAGAGACTCCATTTTGGTTCCGCGGTTCTCCCGACCGTTTGTACCTGTCTATAGGCTCGTGATACTGGCGAACGGGGTCGATACGTGTCCCATTGGAAGAGGATGCTGCAGCGGGGTTCGCGGCCGGGATCCATTAGCAACAGGAGATAGCAAGGACGTGGACAGAGGCACTGACCGAAATGAGTCGGCCCGGAATGTTTAACTCATGGTCATTCGATAAAATCCCACTGCCGGAGGTCCTTGCGAGCATTGGTTTACCGTTAATGTTTCAGCCTACAGCGTCGACCAAGCTCTTCTAAACTCGCCTTAAACACTTAGAAATACGATCCTTCGGCCCAAGGATGGGCCTGATCGCGAACGGAGCGTTCTCCTCTGCAGAAACTCGTTCCCCCGGGGATCCCTGAATTTTTGCGGCCTCGCTTAATCCCCTCGACATTAAGAAGGATTTTCGCTTCGCGTTGAGTATTATTAATTGAGAATTTTTCGGCTTTAATCTTCGTCGCGGATTTTGTTCCGACGGTTCGATCAGTAATTTTCGTCCCTTTTTTTTTCATGGCTCGAATTTCATCGACACTGGTTCTGCGTCGTATGATCGCAAGGATTTAAATGTTTGCGCGAGAATTTCATCACGCTTCGTCAATCGTGAACGTTATCGTTCGAGAATTTCGATCGGATCGTTGCATAATAAAATGTGCTGTAAAAGTTCTGGAAGCTGTATTGTTCCAAATTGATTGTTCGAAAGTGAAACTACGGACGATCCGGGGGCGGGGCATCGGGAAATATAGCGCGCGTTCTGCTTTCTTGCGGGTAATAACTTAAAATTTGAATAAAATATTGCAGCGGAGAGAAGCTGTCGGACGGCTTGAACTTCGTACAGTTAACAACGAAGATTTATCACCGTCCGCCGTCTTGAATTTTATGGCCGGTACATGGAATATCAACGTTAAGGCAATTATTTAGCTGTTGCGATATCATTTCGGTCGATAATGTTAAATCATTAACCGCATGAATATCGTACGTTCGATTAAACGTTCCTGCTGCACGATCGAATAAAATAAATGGGGAGTAAAATGAAGTAATTAAAATTGTATCAATATCCCTTTTAAAAATGAAGGAAACTGCAGGCACAACGAGACAAGGCGACGAGCATTCCAAGGGATACTATTTGAATATGATTTCCTCGTTTGGGAGAAGTACAGTGTAGGAGGTTGAGGACAGTGAAAGTCTAATAAATTATTACACTAATCCGAGGGGATGGTTACCTGTCCCGATGGGTGGAACAGAAATTAATGTAGCCGAAGTTGGTGGGTAGATGAATGAATGGTTAATATAAATGTTAATGCCTGTTATAGACACCTGAGGGAATAGGCGATTGATCGATGAATAGCAATTACGGGTCAGTTGAATTCATAAATGTTTCGACATGCTCCTCACGAGACAGAATTTTTGGAGTACTCCTTAGTTCCCAATGAATTACTAATCAAACAGGTACAATTAGATGCTATATACATCTGAGATATTAGAGTGTCCGAGAACTAGAAATGTTGATGCAAAAGATTTTACAAGCACGCTAATAACATCTTAACTTTTATATGTCATAAAATAGTAATATCAGGCGCAGATGATTTATCTGAAATCGATCCTAATTTTTCTTTCGCAGTTCTTTTACAGGCCACGTATGATATTTCACGTATTTGTATTACTTGGTTGAATGAAACGAAAATGAAAAATCACCGTCTGAAAAGAATACCCAAGCTGTATTCCACGGTACAACTGGCATAATACAACATTTTCCCCTCTGCCTTTATATCTCACGCATTTAATTACTTGTGTAATTATATTATATTACGTATCCCATTTCTCGTGTTAACAAAGCATTCCCCTTGCACAATCGCGTAACAGTAGCCTCTTCTGATTATGTCATGCGCGGAAAACCCGAAAACGAACTTGCTAACAAGCAATTAAATTGGACCGAAGATATCCATGATTATTTCTCGGCTAAACTCAAACCCCTTTTTTTTCTGTTTCAGGTAAGTTCACGCCGTCAGGTTCCACCAGACCTAGACTGACCTCAAGGAAGGACGATAATGCGCCGGGCCCCGGCAGATAAGCATCGGCCGTTCGTTAGCGGGCCCAAAAACCGGCGCTTAAAAACAAAACGGCCCGGCGGCCGTTGCGAGTTTCGTGGAACGGCCTCTCGAATATGCCTCTACGTATATGTATAATACGGGGAACGAGTTCACAAACGACAGAGTGGTTCGTTTGCCTGTCTAATAGGGAACTTAGATTTGGTGGTCAGATTAACATGGGGATACACGTGTCAGGTTCAGATTGACGCGATTCCATTTTAAAGAATTGTCTTGACCCGGTCGAGCGGAATAGCGAAGAAGCGGAAAGAGTGTCGTTTTGTCATGAGCATCGCAAAGTTATGGTCGATGATGTTTCCATGGGATCTTGGAGAGGGGAATATTTATTGGCGATTATGAACAGCAATGGAAAGGTTGGTATAAGGATAGAGTTAAGATGAGCTGTTAAACACTGTATTATTGTATGTAATTGCTATCAACTTGAACTACTTCTTTAATTGTTATTCAATTTTTTTACTGTTGAGAAAAATTCTGTAATAGGCGCGTATTAATGAAACTTCTAACTGGTACGCACAACAAATATTTTCAATATTCACGTCATCCCAGTATCCGAGAGGTCCAAAATTGTTGAGAAAAGACTATGTTTAACGTATGCATGCTTACGTGAAACTGCAATTTATTCGATAACACTCCCCCAGCCCTCCTGTAAGCAACTGCACACTAAGTGAAACGAAACATTCGAGTTTACGCTTATCGCTGACAAGTACAATTCACGATGACGACATTTTAAAGGTTGGTCGTACAATGCTATCTAAATCAACGTAACGACTGATTCTAAACGCAGCCATTCAACAGTTGCACGGTATGTGCCGGTTGAAATCAACGTTTCCTCGAAAGGACGGCGACGTTTATCAATTTATAAGCAGTTTATAGAGCACGTTCGCATTGAAATAAGCCGCGACCTGCATTTATGCAAATGGCGAACTGTCCACCGTCGGGTGCGACATGCGTCTGCACTTAATTTATTTTTCATCTGGCAATCTTGCGCCGCGCTGTGTACTGGTCGAAGTTTTAAGTGAACGGCGTTCAAAGCTTCGTGAAAAATGAGTTCGTATAATTTTAATAGGACGTTGTTCCTCCACTCGGACGATGGTTACAAGCGCGATGATTGATTTATACGTTCAACGGGGATAACTAATAGGGAGTTGACTTCAAATTGGCCGGTTTCACTTTCCGGGGGGTTGTTCATATTCGTTACACAGTAAGGAATCTTTTCCACAATTTATCAACGAATTTCCTTAAAAGTTTGCACGGTTCTTATCTCCCTGGTTTTGACTCGCAGAACGCGATGTAACCAATTTGAATTCGTTTATAATCCGATGGAAACGAGTAAAATCAAAATAAACGTGGAACGCCAAGTTTTAAATGTGTAATGATTTGCGTTTCGCAAACCTGCGAAGTAAGTGCCGAAGTAATGCAAAAGTTCATCTAAGGCGAATCAGTTACGTTCGAATCAGGCATTTTCATAACTTCCCGTCGACAATAAAGTTCACCGATTACATCTTTCGAAGCATCGTCGGAATAACAATAATTTATACAAATCCTTCCCATTAGTCAGCCATGGATATAAAGTTTCCGCGTCATAATTTGGATTGGTGGCCCCCGTTCAGCCTGTTTTTTACCCGATCCTCTATAGATTCGCTGCGCAGATAGGCCCGACTTGGAACCGTAGCTGACAGAACGCATCTCGGGCGCACGTTTTACAAGTTGTTTTACAACCCGAGGATACCACACCACACGCTGAGAGCCGCAGGACCTTTCCCTCCCCGTGCGAAAGGCGCCGCTCTCTTTTGTCCTGGACACGGATTCGACTTTTAGCCTAGGCTCCTCGCTTTAAAACGTCCTCCTGTCGACGCCTCCGCGACTTTTGTACGTGGCTTGTATTCGGTGGGCAGTTTTGTACGGGACCGAAGCGATTCGCGTTTGCACGTGTGTGGGCATGCAGCGGTCGAAAAAAGTATTCGCACGGTGCATTAGTTTTACTTGGAACTTCATTATGTCACGAAAATGTTGGCGCCGAGACAATTATTCCGAGAACAATATGCATGGATACGAGGCGCATCTATTACACTGCAAAATTATGTGTATTGTTTTAGGAATAATTGAGACAACGTCGTGATTTTGGCGAAACCAAAATAATGCAGGTTGCAAGTGAAACTAATGCGCCGTATGAATATTTTCATAGATATTTGTACACTGATTTTGCGCGAACTCAACGCACTTTTTTGCACTTTTTGATGCTGCAGTGATATTGCATACAGTTTCTTAAGTGCATCAAACAATTAGTGAAATATGAGGAAGCGTAAACGTCTTGGTTCAGTTGTTGCAAAATTTCTTTTTCCTTTAATGGTCGTTACATGTTGCACGGGGGTACCATTACGGGTAATCTAGCGTGCACAGTTTTACTCTCCATTTTCGCAACTGGTAAGATTCCATTACACGTCAAGCTTCGGGCATTAGGGTAATTAAGCGATCAAGGGGTTTTATATAATCGCGCCGGTGCCTTTGGAATTTATAATCGATGAACGGCGCCAACAGTCGATACTGGAAATACTGGATATTCCGGAATAAGAGCACTCTCACTTTGCATGTCGACACTCTTTCCGCGATAAGCGCCGCGATAAAAGTGCATCGCTTATCAGTCTTAGAGGCATTACGATAGTTCGATCCAATAGAGGTAAAGAGACAAACTCGATCTTGTTTCAGATAAATTTACATATCGTTCTGCCTTGAAGTGAGCCCAGTTTAATAAGTAAATTTCCAGATTTTTACCTTTGCCTACCTACACCTCTCCTATATTTATTCACGTATTGTTTCGTATACTGATTTATTCATTATCAGCGAACGAAATCCAACAAATTACGGAAATGTATACCAGATATGTATCCACTTTTCTTTCATTACCGGCAAGACAATTTTAGGAAAAGCCTGGAAAAAGCATACTCTACTTTTCCTTTACCAAGATAAGTACCGAAACAGTATGCTCTGTGAAATAACAGCATAGAAATTCCACCAAAAAAAAAAAAATAACAAAAAAACCGAAGACCAAACCTTTGTCTTCGTATAAACAACCACGACAAGCGAATTTAGTTCTTATCGAGCTTCAATTAAACATCTACATTAAACAATTGAATCACCGTCGTCTGGCACGATTCGCCGGTGAACGGGCTCTACGAGGAGACTGGCCAATATTCGAGGGCGCTCCGAAGTAACCCTGGCAAACTAGTCATAGCTTAGTCGCGGAATTACGATGCGGTCGAACGGTACACGTGTATACCAGGCATGCAACGAAGAGCCGCCTCAATTATCAAGCTCGTTTGTAGCAACATTGTTTACAACGTCTGACCGTTACCAAGTATTTATCCGCGGGCTTAAAGCCAGGACGGTTTTATAGCCCGTCCACGCATCGGGAAGGGCTTTTATACTACGTGCCGTACAAAAGCACGTGTACACGTGCCCGTTCGAGAAATAATTCTTCATTAATTGCGAACGCATCCACGGCATTCCTCCCACAAAGCTAAAGGTGCGCTCAATTCCCAGGCTGATATTTCATTGAAACGTGGTACGATGATATTGCGCAGGTGTACGATGGTCCCATGATGTTCGTTGCGCGAATACATCATACAACGTGCATACGTAAAACGGACGCGAAATATATATTTCAAGCTTAATGTGCATCTAGCAGAGCCTATTATCAGGGGGCAGAATAACGATCGACGCGAGCCATAAAAGTCCGCGTCGGGTTCGGGTTCAACGTCGTAGAAAATTCGTGGCCATTGTCTCATATCTGTTAACCGTATCGGCGGTGAAAAAAGAAGCGTGTCTGTCGAACAGCTAGGTTCTCAGGATCCTTAGGCAGGACCCTTGGCGAGCCAAGGTCCTCGTTGTGGTCGGTTGTCGTCCACAGGGAAACGTGAAACGCGGCGCAGCAAACCCTGTCCTCGGAATTTCTCTCCTTCCCCCGCGGCCCTTCCCTTTCTATCCATCCCTTCGTTGGATTCTTTTGTTTCCAGCCGCGGAACCCCAGTCGAGATCCTATCTGACGTAAATAATTATCCTGGAGGCCGGCAGATGCCGCGGCTTCGCGTTCGAAAGGTCCAAACGGGGATGCGAGAAGCGACGTAACCCTCGGGATTTTCATTTTAATCAGGGATCTCGAATAATTGTGCTGGTCTTACGTATGGATGGTATCCCGGATACTTGGCATTGCTCTGGGACAGTCGAAAGTTTGGTGAAACGGGTCGATTATGTTTCCGTGGCGTGTATCTCGGAATTTGTTAGTCGAACGCATCCCTTATCTCATTGGTTCCCAAAGTCGGGGCGGCACGGTACGGAAATTTCGACGGAAACGAAACTGTTCCCTTTGCCATGAGCGTGTGTGCAAGTTTTTGGGGTAAATGCAATTGCCAGATATTTATTTCGAATATTTTCTAAACTTACTCTGAACTTATTTCATCGAGACAGTGGCGGACACAAGATGATTCGTTTAATTGGATTAATGTTTCGTCGGATATCCTTTGCGGCTTTATTATTGGCTTTTGAACGAGATAAGAAAAATTCGTTCTCATGCGCAGGGCACGGTTTATTCAGATTTGCGTTAAAAATCGGTGCATTCCATTTATAGGGTTGGTCGGAAACTTCGAGTATTTGGGAACCACTGTCTTATCTGGATCATGAATGTGTTTCCTTTGGTATTTCGCGCGGAACGTAATTGGGAACGTACGCGACCATTCAGGAAATCGTAATTTTCGAAAATAATCTTATAACGGTGCAATTTTTCGGATGGAATCGAGTAATTGCAGGGTATTATTGCCAGCGCGGTATTCTTTTTGGGCGTAAACGGACCCGATACAGAACGCTTTTATGGCTCGCGTGTAATTAAGCTGCAAGCTGCTGAACTTATTTTAATCGTATGGTTCTGAGGGAAGCGACCTATTTTGGAACGTACTATACTTGAAGCTTGTTTCAGGTACCACGACGACACCGTTTGGTCGTAACAGCGAGGGGGCTCCGTGATTAATGAAATTATAGCAATTACAGCTGAACGAAGTTTCTCAAACTGTTTGCCAGCGATAACAAATCTTGCTAAACTAAAAATCGTGTCTAAAAACATGTTCTACCAGGTCTTAAAATTTGTTACAATGTTTGCCACTAGTAAAATTTGTTTTATTTATATAATAACTTCTCTATATTTCAACCTATTTTCCCTTTCGATATATTCTCCATAGTCATTTTTCAACAGTTCAGTTGCAATGCGCGTTTCTGTAAATCTTTTTACAATGCATTTCGTGGTCGCCGCCTGAGTCGACTTGGAGAATTCTCAAACTCTAGATTGTTTAGAATGAGTATCCCATAAACGGACGACGTAATTCTTTAATTGCCCCTTGGGGGTCCGGTTGTCCTCGATCGCATAAACAAATTACACGGCAAACGACGCGCCCTGTCTAGCGCTTTCTTGCCGAGGCGAGTTTAATGCCACCCCGGGGGAGCAATTTTCTGGCGTTTTACTCGCGACACACGTTCCACGCCTCTGGCCCTATTGTCTATTCGTACGCAACAAACGGGCAATTTATCCTCGAGGACGCTGCCGCGATCAAAAAGAAGGATATCCCCGCCCGTCGTTTTCATGCAGCCACGAATTGAATCGGATGGCGATACGAAACATCGAGGAGGATATTTGGAGAAGACCACAGATGAAGATGGACGATGCGACAACCGGTGAGTGGTCTTTTTTCTTTCCTTGAATCCGTATTTTTTCGATTTCTCAGAAAACTGTGATTACAAAATTATACCCATGGACACTGGTAAGAAGCAAATATCGAGCTTCATGGCTACGCCCCGAGACTATTGATTATTGAAGATATCGACAAGTTAAACACGAGTACGTTCTCCAGTGAGGGATCGAAGGTGATAATTGATAACAGAAATATAAAAGTAACGGGCGAAAGTAAATACTGGAGTACTACGTTTACGATAGATATCGCGTCGGTTTCAAAATGTGCATCGGTTCAGTACATGGGGGAAGAAGCTTCAATACTTGGCTTTAGAAACGATAAAAAAAAAGTCCCCAAAATTGATTAATTCTCGCAAGCTTCTTAAATAACCCAACGCCATTCTATAAAGATTACTACCAGACGAATTTTCGAAACCATTATTTCGGAGCGAAAAATTCCATTAACCATCCGTGAAATCGCTACCTTCGTCAAATCTCTCCGCTAACTTCAAACGCGCCTTTCACTCGGCGAGCAGAAAACTGTTTCGCCAGAGACTTCGGCGGGCAGGAATTGAAAAAATTTCCCCGTAGGCGTCTAATACAGAGCAGCGCGAATCGTAAAGCTAGCTTAAACGCATTTTGGTCGGATGGAAACTTTTACGATGCCCATTCGCCGCCCGTTCAAGATTTCCCTGATTCATAGCCCTCGCCGTAATCCTTAAATTATCCGCGCCGTTTCGCGCACTGTTCGCCCCGAACGGCGATAATTTATTGAACTCACCGAATCGACCTCGTTCCACGTGACTCCTCTACCAATCGCGTGCCCCAAACGGATCGGGAATCCTGGTAACCCGTAATACTGTCCCCCCCGCTTGATTTACAATCACGATCGATCGTTCAAAGGACGACTATCTGCACTCGCGACTCGAATTCCACGATTTCACTGTTCTCCAACGCCGTGAGACGGAAGTGTGCGCTTCGTGGCTGCATTTGTCTTGTTGCGCGCTCGAATCGATTTAATTTCATGGGGATTCCAGTGATAGAGCTACGCGTGTACAGCTGTGAATTTCACGACGAAATTGCTTCGGTGTTTATTGGATTCGTTGTCAAACGGCCGGGTCTGTAATTTCATTTGATTCTTCTTTCTTTCTTGATAGTATTATATTTGATAGTTGATGCTTGAAATTCTCGCCGTGTTAAAGTTGTCGTCAGAGATCTGTGTTATCTAGATATTTCGTGATTGACTGTTGCATACAATGCGAAGCGTATAAGCGTACGAAAATTATAAATGGGACAAGAATTTCATGTTAAAAAGTTTCACGTGTTTGTGGTGGGCATTTCAATTAATTAAAAACAACAATTGTCGCGCGTATTGATAAAAAACGACGTCGAAAATTTGTTTATCAACGATCAGCGTTTACCAACATTCAGTCCCATTTACTTGATATCAATCAAGGTGTTCAATAGTGGCGATTCACGGAATATATCTCGCCGCAACCCATTTTGTAAATTGACTCAGTAAACTCTGCTCTTCTTTCCGCAACAGCTGATCTGCTGTTACGCGAATATCTATACGTATACGTGTCTCCTGCGGTGAATAGCAACGGGCAGATACCTGCCAATGTACTGTTTTATCACAGACAGATGCTCGAAACTCCTGTTGGTAATGGCTAGTGCGATCGGCAATGGCTGGTTGGCTTCGCTTGTTCCATGCTTCGTTTCCTCTACTCTTTTTCATATGGTTCGAACGTTGCCCGGAATAACCGGCGCGAATAAACATGATCGATCATGGGAACCGGATCGTCTTCGCCTGTCGACACCCCTGCGCTCGAGGGTACATCGTTAATTAGCACTTTGCAGTTGCCATTATTGCATGTAACGCTTTTTAACAACGCATCTTACATTATCTTGGTCGGACTCAATCAGCGAAATTGCTTTCCTGCGTTATTTGACAAGTAAACCCGTTCTTGGGAATAAACAAAAACGTTTCCAGTAAAACACTGCAATTGATGGTGAAATTCCGACGTGTAATATAGCTCGATTTATTAACCAATTAGAATAGTATTTCACCATTCCGAGGTCCTAAAGGACAAAAATAATATTTCGATTATCCTGTAACAAGGCGTGCACATATTTGCACCGGACGTATTCCATACGCGATGCAGCGATACGAACGATTACAATTTAACGGCGATATCGTTCCAAAGAAAGCGATTTTCTCCGTTTAGAAAGGAGTACGGTGGCAAAAACTCGGATGTATCCCTCGCTCTCAAGAAGCTCATGAATATCCTCTTTATGGCCTCAAAGGTTTCTCCAAACGATCACGGTTGAGACTCTGTCAATCACGAAATGCCGGAGTGGCTGCTGAATTATTCCCCGGCGATAAATCGAACAGCAAGATTGCCCCCGGTATTTGCAAAATATTCAGTATTCTTGTGCCGTACAAAATGATCTTCGCGGCCGTCAATCTCGGCGTTTTTCCGAGAACGCCTTCGCGCCAAGGTGAGAAGCGCCACGCAAACTAGTAGCTCGGGACGATTCTGTGTGGCAACGGAAACCGAAAAGAAAGAAGAGAAAAAAAAAGGAAAAGAAAGGAAGCTGTAAGAGTTGTTCGCGCCAAGAACGACGAGGTGATAGAAAAGCGGAGGAGCGAAAATCCGTGCTGGAACGATAATGCTCGACTTGTGCCGATCGTTACGAACCGGGTAATTATCGTTCCCCGCGGACCCAACAATACAACCGACTGTCAAAGTCCGCGACTACAGTGTTCGATGATTAGTCGACGCTCGCTAAAAGTTCCCGGCTGAAAGCTGACTGGCAACGTGCGAAACTGCGAGTAGTTTGCACGTGCAAAACCGTGGTTCCTCGAACCAGAAGAAGAACAGCGTACTTGCTTGCATGAGTCTCGTTGTACGTAGCAGTGCCAGCGTTTCTTGGTCTTAAGCGACATAAAGGCGTTTAAGTTGAAGTGTCTTATGAAACAAATTGCTTCTGGCGAAGTAGGAAATTTTAAGGAAATATCGTATTCTTTAAAGGGGCAATGTTTTCCTTGGGTATTATTGTAGCGTGGTATAACATTTTCGCGCTACCCTCTACGAAATATGAATTTTCCGACAGTTTAGACAAGTTCGGACTTGGAATACCACGGATATCATTTAGACTCGCGCACAAGTTTCACAGTTCACGGTAAAAGTCACCAGGTTCGCGGTGTAACATTTACGGGGAAGCAAAGTAAATTTACGTTTCAAGTTTAACATTCCAAGGCCCGATCGGTGTTTCGGATGGATTTGCTTAACAAGCGAAACGTCGGTATTTATCCCCAGTCCCGCGTATTCAATTCGCTGCTGCGAACGGAGCATCGTTTAATGACGCCCAGACGACTTGTACATTTCCGAAAATGTTTCGGCCGATTGTATCATCCGTTTGTCGGGAAATGGATTTAATTCCGGGCAAACGTTACGGCGACTCGGCGCGAGCACGGTTTCCGGGAACTGTCGCAAATAGAGGAATACCGAAGAGGAACACGAAAAAGCTGGGACACTCTTGTCAACACCCTTGTATGTGATTTGCAATTTTAATACCGAACCATGAATTCCTAACCCGTACCGTTCGAGACGGCCACATTGTATGGGGATACGTAACTCGATAGGGTAATAACGCGAGACTGATGCAGTCATGCAAATTACTATTCAGGGGCTACTGTGCTCTTCACATTGAATCGCTCGATCGGAGATATTATTGTTATGCGGGTGCTCGTGTCCATGTAATTACTTTTCCGACGATAAAAATCGACGGGACGAAGGTGGACTTCTGAAATGGAAGGCAGCGAGCAAGATATATTTTTTCGTGAATAATACAAAACTGCGATAATAAAACGAACCACGAATAAAATGTTACATCTAATCGGTGTATCCATCAAATAGTTGGGCGAGTAAAAATATTCTTCGGTGATTTTAGCAAATAAATCGGAGTTGGAAATCGATGAAAGTTTCATGCGTCTTTGTTCAATGCGACAATAATAATATTGACCATATACTACACTAAAATTAAACTATCATTAGAAAATCATTTGTACGTATATCAATTAGTGAAACATAAAATACACCGATCCGATTTTACTATAATCCAAAATCTCCAGACTAAAATATTTAATGCAATATGTGCAATTTATCCGTGTTTTCAAGTGTATTATATTTATCTATCGTATGAGAAGAACTGCAGCTTTTCTTGCAAGAAATTGTATCGCAAAGGCTTCAAACCACCGGGCAAATTTCGCAGATCCCACCGTACAATGACTTAAATCGCGGATCGAACTCTGTTGTTTACGAATATTTTGTTTAGAGTATACAAACGAGCAAAATCGTAAAGCGAACGGAGTGGCCCCGATGAATGGCAAGCGTGCATTCGGCTGTTTGGGCTGCGAATTCAACGAAAGCCATGAATGAGTTGACGTTATGTTTTTATGAGCCTCACGTATCGCTCATGCCGAAGTACACACTCCGGATTACCTACGTATCCCCGCTACGTATGCACTTTTTTCACTACCACGCGGATCGTAATCGGCATCGCCAAGCTTAACAAGCTGTAAGCAAAGCGTCCGGATCGGATTATTCAAACAATCCCCGCCAACGAAATATTTCAATGAATAACTGTTGTCCAGGTTAGTGAATCGGTGTAAACATTCGCGTTACCAAACGTTCGCTTCGCGTAGCATGCTTCCCCGAACAAATTAGCGTGAAACGATCGCTATATGTCGCGCTGCATGCACCGAACGACGATTTCGTGACAATATCACTCCATCGGGAGGGTTCATTGGAAGTTTGGCCAATTTGCGTTCCGCCCGAAAGAAGATAGATAAACAAGAGGTCGCAAGAATTGTGGATAACATTTCAAGGGAAGAAATTCTTGTCGGGTTTTCTGAAACCAAATTCAGATGAATGCTCATTTCGATCCTTCGCGAGCAATTTCGGAGCGCTGCGTTTAATGGCGAAGTTGTTCGAAACGAGTTCGTTTGGAAAATATCGGGCCACGCCAAGCCTGCGTTCCGTGTAATGACATAACCAAATGGGTGAAACAAACGTCGCATTAACACCGTCGTTTCTAAACGTTTCCAGTAGAAACCTGACGAAAAGAAAAAAAACACAAAGAGACGGACAAATCTCTTGTACAAGAGCGGCGCTTTAATAGAACATCTTCCTAACGAGATCTACAAACACGAACTGACGGCCAATATTAACGTTAGATTAATGAAGGAAAGGAACAAACTTGCCTGCCGAAATGTTCCGATTGAATGACCGACTCACTTCATTGGAATTATTATACACCCCCGACACCCTCGTATGCGAGATGTCCGTGGCCCCGTTCTACGAACAATCCCCTTACACAATATTTGAACACGTGACTCGGCCGTGCCCCGTCGAAAGTCACTTTAGACAGCAACAGTTAAGCGATCGGACTGTTTGTTTTCTCCATCTGGCACGGTGCGTAGGCTATATGCAGGACGGGTCCGGGGCCCGACATTCTCTCAGCGATTCACGGCGGGTAACAAACCGCACGGGACCCCTGTACTGTTACAACGAACCGTAAAGAAGTCGATATTATTCCTACATACGACGATAGTTACCGTTGACATTCCATGCTCGGGGGGTTACGTGCGGCGCTATGCTCGTAATTCTGATTTTTCAATTACCTCCTTGTGTTCGCCTATGCGCGTACACGCGGCTACTCGATTTTCTGCGTCGCCCCTTGATTCGCGGCGAAGCCCCCACTGTCCACGGAAATTACGATGGGCAAAGTGGCGGTGGAAATTGATCTGGAGAATTTTTTTACGTCCGCGCGGAAATGATTGAACGGCTCGTTGTAATTAATACTTGGCTTAATTCTTTTGGCAGGTGTTCTCGTAATGTTCGATGTTGACCACTGTTGAAAGTATAGTTCTGTAGCAGCGGGAATTTGTGGGTAGAAATTGTTGACAGGTGAAAAGACACGCGATGTAGCCGTTTTCACCTAGCGGCATTGCCGAAAAGAATATTAATATACTCCGAACGATCACTTTTACTTTTTAACGAGCTTACGAGGAGAACACTGCGGATCACATTGTGCTTAATGTCTCGAATAATTCGGTGATCGTAAATAAATCTTGTTGCACGGTTGTACAGTTAGCAAAGAGTTCGCCGCGATAACGCGAAATTTATGTTTAATAGGTGACTTTTATATTAGCATTTGCCTGATAAGATTCGCTGTGTGGACTTGTCTCGGGGAATGTAGGAGACCGTAGAATTTCTAGAGCAATATTGTTTGAAGAACAGCGTTGCGTGCTGGAGGTACATACCTAACAGAATCGAGTTAGAGAAAACCCGGCTTAGTGTCTCTATTTGGCTGAACTTGATAATTTGAAATGTCACGCTCACAGCTGTATCTCGAAGGAACGAGTTCTGTTTGCCGTAGCTTTTCGACATGCGCATGGTAACGATAGACCGAACTCTGAATTAGCAGCAAGAGCAAACAACTTCTGGTGTAACGTCATTAACTACCTACCTGCCTCCAGTTTCAGATAAGGCGCCTTAAATTCTCTTGACAACTCATTTTCGCGTTTTAGACAAACAGAAATTCCGGAACGAAACATTCAATTAAATCGTTCGAACGAATTCTTTCCTCGTTCCCTGGGGAACAGCGCGACTATCGCCGTTAATACAAATTTGTTCACCGTCGCAAATAGAAACGGCATCGGGCCATCGTTCGGGGATCATCGAGTTACAAAATATGTATTTTCTCACGTCACGTTAGACTTTCTGCGGTACTAATAACAGACACGCTCCCGAAGCTGAGCGACGCGAGTTAAAAAGCAAACAGAGAAATCGACGATTCCGCGTTCTCTTCCATCGTTCAATAAATGTACAATAACCCCAATGAAGCTGAACTCTGAATTTTCTTTTTCCGTTCGATCCGTATATCGAAGTAAATTTGAGTTTTATTAAACATCGATATCACGCCCCATTTCAACCTTCTTCAAATCGGATTCAAGCCCAAGTTCGCCGTCTAAGCGACTCAAGGACCAAGCAAAAAACGATAACGATAATCTCGATTCGCGTTACCAGATCGCGATCGCGTAATGCTCGGTTTCCACTGAATCTTGTTTACCTGGTGAACGCGATTTACGCCACGAAGCGAGGTAAGCGTCGCGCTATCGGCAACGCGACCAACGATTCGCGATATTTGTGCTGAACATACGGTTGGAAACGTCGATAGCCCCTTCGATAAGGACCGTTGGTGGTGTCCAGGGCCGATTGGCTGCACACCACCGATGCAATAACCGTTGCAGATAATCGAATTACACACAGACGGTTTATCGTCCAGGTGTAGCCGGTCACATTATTCTCGTGAACTGCGACGTAAATCGCGTACCGGCCGCCGATATTCGTCATGTTCGATCTATCGTAGCCGGGAATAGATTGTGTGGGCGGGCAGGACGATAAAGGAAGAGTCATCTTCCGAAGATTCGGTCACCTTGACATTTCGTGGACAGAATTGATATCTGGGTTGGGCGAGGCTTGACTTCCGGTAGGACCGAGTTTCTTTTCTTTTTCTTTTTCTTTCAATCGAATATCTAGGGGTTTATAGAAAGGCGGCGAGATATTTCTTTTATCGTTAATGGTTGAAGTATTTAATTTCTATTGCTGTGTACGCATTTCTTTGGAATACTCACAATGCACTTATTAATCGCATTGTTTTATCATTATTTCAATGATATTAACAATAGTCAAGAAATAAATTTTTAATCGGGTTAGAATTTTAGTTGTCCCCTCGACGATTTTTTTTTTATTATTATGACGCAGATAATAAGGGACACGCGGTGAAGCTCGATTCGAATTATGGAAAGGTTACAGACGTTCAAGTAATTTATTATCTTGGCGACGTGTTTTATCGTGATTAAATATTGATATGTATATGGACGTGAAGAAATCTCGATGTGGGCTCGTCTTGGTTCTATGGGTTCAATAAATCTTCGTGCTTGTAGCCCCGTTTTCGGTTTCAAGAATGTAGAATATTGAGCCCCGCCCAGTCGAAATTATTTGAACTACCGCGGCACGGGGATTAATGTCTTATTTCCACCCCGAAGGGAAGATTCGAGGGGGCGTGTAGATTGTAACTGTTCATAAAACTAGATAGAAGTAGGGTAACGTGTGTAGACGAAACGAACGGCTATCCGAATGTGTATCCCAGTGCGAGGAGACGGGCCACAATGCGTATCCAGTAAAATTTTAGAAAGCAAACTCCGTTAAAAGTTAATGGCACTGGCGTGAAACATTATTGAAAGGCAAAGGACGCCCACGCGCTGCCTATGGTCGAACAGACAGCTTCGTTACCCCCGGACAGTTATTTTCCGATTGCGTTTGAAAAGCAACAGTAACGCGTTAAACTATTGCGCCATTGTAAAGCATTGTTGCATTGGTGTACGGTATGTGGAAAAACTATTCGACGTTGAGGCACACTGCAAAGTGTGCCATTGTCAGATACAATTTCACGAACCTAAGTTGATAGTAGAATGTTTCATGAAATATTCACTATACACCGTTTTCGAACGTTCAAGTGCCTTATTATGTAACGATTGGAAAATGATTTCATAAATGTAACATAAACTGCGAAACCGATACAGTAGAGGCTCACACGCCGCTATCATGGTTCAACATTTTCTAGTCAAACTATAAAAATACAATCTTTTTTGTGTTTTAAGTTTTCCTTCGAATCGCATGGGGAGCAATTATAGTATAAAATTCAGTGGAATATTCCTACAATAAATTATTCAATGCCAATCGAAATATCGTTACTTATTTCCAATTCTTCAAAGGAAACCCGCAAATATTTGAAGAGAAACCGTCGAATAATTTCGAAAACAAATAATCTTATCCCCGCTAAAGAATAAGGAACAAAACTACACGGACCAAGAACTTATTCTCCCCGAGATCCGTTCGAAACAATACCAAGAAACAAAACACCCGGACCCTCCGCTCGAACCGTACGTAATGCCGTCACGCGTTCTCAGTAGTGCAAGCTCACGATTTGCCGTGCTTCTGATAATACCGTTCAGGGTATCGTGACCACAAATCCAACTGCGGCAGCAGCAACAGCAGCAACGTCTCGACGACGCTGGCCTGGGTACCAGCCGCGCGTCTTCTATGCCAGATCGTCGGGCGAGAGGCTGAATCGTACACGAAACGGAGACACGACGCAGAGGGACGCGAACTTAAATCCGTTCCCCGCAGAAACCCGGTGAAACCCGTGGGGTACAGCAACGGCAATAGGGTGTTGCACGGTGGATGTAATGCCGGGCACAAGCGGCGATAAGGCGCGGCCGAACCGGCCCAATCAGCTATGTTTTACGATGTCCGCGACATTACCACTTTATATCACGTATCGCTCGCCCATATATATTTCGCGACTGTGGTAGAGTGCCGCGTGTACGCGCGCCCTCCGTCGCCGAGTTGCGCGTACCTTTTAGATCCGCCACGGTACAGGAATGTAGGAAACGTAAACAGGGAGAAGCGGAACGATATCGGCTGGAACCTGGTTTTATAGTATCGCCGGTTTGGTTCCGAGAGGTCGAGTCTTTACGAGCCGTCGAAGAGTCGCGCTTCTATCCTTCACTTTTATATTGGGCGCGTGCGGCATAACGTTGAGAAGTTACTGTCGTTGTTATTGTCCGTTGTTAATTGCACGGGCCGAAGGAACATCTCTGGCGCGTTTAGAAACGATGCGCGACCCGATGAAAAATGGGGGTTGTTAAGTACGTACGGGCAGTTCGTGACGAAGCTTCGCGAACGACGTCGAACGTTGGATGAAGCATGGCGGTGTAACGTACGCGTGTATTGCCTTGCCGCGGTTATGCGAATGGCGTGGAAAGTATGGAATGGAAAAGCCGGGATTTCGCAGGGTGTACGATACGCGGCGAGTTGAGTTTTGTAATATTTCCGTTGCGAATAGGCTACGCGGTGGAAATAACAAAAATGGATAAGACTTATTAGGAAAGCCTTTCGTCAGCAAAATCCAAGTGACTCGAAAATAAAAAATAATCCGACAGTGCAAAAGACAGCGATTAGATCGAGTCGTTAAAATTGTTCTTACCTATAACATGTAGAGAACGTTTACTAGTATCGTCCTGTAACGGCAAAGTTTATAACTAATTCGTATGATACCCCCTTAAAAGATTGCACACCCGGAGAACTAATTCGAAATACTTTCTCGCCCGTTTGGTGTATACCAATATATCACTGTTTGAATGCGATTCATATTATACCATGCTCCGTAATAATGAGCCCGCTAATAAAAATAATAGCAATAATGGTACCACCGGCAGCCCTTGAATTCTATCGAGTTCCTTCGAGCAAAATTGTACCGCGATTTATTATCCCGTTGCGTGAACTAATCGTGGGATACATAAATTCTACAACTAGCCGACGCGTGTGTCGAAACTCCGCGCCCAGCCGATGGATATGCCCAGAGAACAATTATAAAACGGCGGCCGTTGCCTAATCGTCGATCGTTGTGGCACGTTCCCGAGCAATTGTACATCTAGGCAGCGGGCAAAGAACCGGGTCTTATGTGGGCGAACTCGGGCTAGACACACGGAGACACCTCTACCAGCGAGGCGTTGAGTCAGCGGTTCCTGGCGCAAAACTGATTCGTTGGATGTTGTCGCGGCTCGTTTCTTGTGCTGACCCATCGAAACGTCTATGTCATTTACCGAGAAAGACAATAAAAGTTTCGAGCGAACTTAATGTTCAAAGGTCAAGTGCCTTGATCCTGCGGCGTATGTGTAAAATAACCTACTGCGAAGTTGCCAATAAATTATTGAGTTTGTAAAATGGCGGTTTTGAACAAGCAACCGCAAATTGGTAAAGGGCGTGTCGCTGCACGAAACAACGGTAGCTCATCGGGACAATAGTGTTTCAGATGCTAGGAGGAGAATGAATTTTTATGGAGAAACTTTATTCTCGCAGGGTGACGATGAATTTATGTCATCAGCCCGGTGTAACTATGATTTAACAAGTTGTCCCGAGCCAATTTCCCTTGGAAGGCCGAGATAATCGTCTCCCTTGACCGAGCTATTTGCAACTGCACACGAGAACAAGAGATAAAAGTTTATACGAGCCGGCCAATAGTTTCATGCACCAAGGTTACCGGCAGGCACTTATACGACTGTACTTTCGACTGACAGATTGTAATGACCGACGGTCCACTAATAGTTGCTGTTATTCAGCATGCGAGGCTCTGGCACGAAGGGATCACGAGAGAACTTTATGGGTATGATTGCTGTTTGCCCCGTAGCTACCCGTGCACGTTCGCAAGTACGCGTGGTACACTTCGTTCTAAAAGTGATGCTGCAACATCGCGGTGCAATGCGACCGCTTGCGAGGCACAATACACCTACGAAACTTTCATTTGATCCGTGCTAGTGGTCAGTGGACGATGTCAGATGTTGGCGAATTCGTCAAACACTTTTTCGCAGCGTCTTAACTTTTCACTGCACATTTACTTAATTACCGAACGTCATTTAGTCGTCCCTCTGTGGAAGAAACGGGAGAGCCGTGGCCACAAGCCAACGTGCAACGGCGATCATAAGACAAAACTTTCCTTCGCGATCCAATAATAAAGAAACATAAAATTCGCCTATTTGTTACTTTCATTATGTCTTGAAATTTCCTTCGCCAAGTAAATTCTGTTAATTTTGCGTTTAATTTCTCGCGTACAGTGTATAAATTCGAAGATAAATGCGCTGGATTATGAATTTGACTATACATACTTCTACTCTGGAGTACAAGTTATACACGCTTTTCGTAAGGTAATTCGTCAGCATTAGTCACGTACGTACACGCTGCGCACACGTTTACATATTCCTTCAGGCAAGGTATACGTACTTATGGAGCAAATCTGTTTCAAACCACATAGTACAAAACATTGTCCTCTATTCGCGTTTCTAGAGGTTCTGACGGGGATAATGATGAGTTGCAGCCGACGAAAAATTTGTCGACGAGACAGTTGGCGAAAATCTGTCGAGTCAGGTTCGTGGTGCAGCACGAGCCCTCGGCAAGCAGTATCACGCTGGTACAAAGATTCGAGCGATGAGGACGATACTATCCAATATGTCATCAAGGACCTTCCGCATTGAGGTTGGAGATATTCATTAGCATAATTGTACCCTTATTACACAAATTCGCTTAATCGCTCTGCCTCTTATCGATGTCCTGCTGCTAACGCAGTGGCCAATGGCAGTATTGCGTCACGAAATACTGTACCTCGTAAAGCATATTTTGTTGAAAATCATCATTCAATACAAACTGTTCGATTCCCCGATAGTTCTACAAATTGCAAATGAATCTTGTGGCAATTTCGATAAAATCTTCAATACAAAATCCAATCAAATAAAATCGACTGGACCATTCAACGACCACCGAACGTCAAAAATTTTTAACACAAACGATCCCTCATTTGATGCTGACGAGTGGGATAAAGTATTTGTCACAAAAACACTGGCAATCAAATGCCGAGTAAACTCCTCTTACCCGGTTACCAAGGTAAACTGTATCTGTACGCGTCTCATATGCTCGATGTATAAACAGCCGTATCTCGCTGAGAACCGACCATACGTTTTACTTGCTTCCAGCGCAATTTATCCACGCTTCTTACGAAATTCTTCGGGACAAGAAGCGCGGAGAGTACCAAGGTAAGTACGTACACGTGTGCACGCGTATACGCTCTTATGCGCACGCGATAAACAGAGAAAAGCGGTACAAAAAAAAAAGAAAAAAAGAAAAAATGGGGAAAAGAAAAGGAAGAGGAGTAGCGGCAAGAAAAATACCGACCCGAGAGTGCGTGCTCGCCGCGCGATGCGTATGAGCGTTCGTGCACGTTCGAAGCGGTACGGGCCGCGGGCAGAAATAAAGACAGAAATAGATGCAATTACCGGCGGTCCGAGTGAGACGGGCGTATTCATCACTAGAGGTCATTTGAATACTGCGGCACCACGGGGAGAACAAAAGAGGACAGAGGTGGATGGACGAGGAACGAAAATTCTCCGGCGAAACGTGGGCAAGGGTGGGGGTGGGGGCGAGGAAACGGGGCGAAAACGGCACGCGGCGAGGAGTGGTGGAAAAAAGTGTAGGAGGAACCGAGAAGGAAGGTGGGTTCTACGCAGGCATGTACACAGGTATAAGCAGCCGATGGAAGGGAGACGATACGATAGTCGGCACGAGAAAGCAAGGGGGAGGAAAGAACCGGTTACCGAAGAGGTAAACACGCGAAGGTGATGTACTCGCCGTGCCTCGCTTCGTCACTACAAAAGTGCCGAGGCACCACGGGATTTGGAGTGACGTTCCAGAAAAGTCATCGGATCGGCGGCGGGTCCATCGGGCGGAAACTGGAGTAGCGCGTCACGCCGATCTCGACCCGCCTTGTCGTTTCAGATCGAAGGAGGCGAACGCGAGATGCGAATACGCAAATGCAAGTTAAACGCGTACGCGAACGGCGAGAATGGTGGAAACGGGCTAGGCGATGCGTGCGACGCACGGCAGGTTCGAGTCGTCGACGAAAATGGGATCCGCGTGACGGATTTAATAGACGAGACGGAGGGTACCGGTGGTCGGGCGAAATGGTCCGGCAAAAAGTTACACGAACCGCCTGGCCCGAATGGCAGGTGTACCAACTTGTTATTCCGCGATTTGGTTCTTGCGGAGTACGGGGGACCAGAAGAAAGGCTAATGTTTTGATCCAGCGTAGATTTTACTCACGGCACGTCGTAATCCCGAGACGTATGCTGACTTTTGCTCTGGTTAATTCCCAAAAAAATTCCGGCCGCGGCTGTTTTTCAACGCGAACCGGGTGAAAGTAGCTAGCTCGCTGACTTTTAAACTGCCCTCGCGGCTTTCCCATAAAAAGCTGCTCCCCGTGATTCAGCGTTGCACGGCCGAACATGTGTCAAGAAATTGGTCGGATCGGTGAAAAAAGCGATCGAGGTCGAACGACAGGCCGGACCGGAACCAACCGGCCTGGAAGGGACCGAGTAAAAGAAGAGTGGGGAGAGGGAGAAAAAAAAACGAATTTAAAACCTTTCGAATCAATAATATTCCTATGCACGTCGTTGTCCCGTCGGTTCGATTAAACCACCCTGTCGTTACGCTTGCGTTATGGTTACCGACCCGATAACTTTCTTTATCAACGCTGTTACCATACTTCACTTTCGAAATTATTCCCGAAATGATCGAAATTATAATAAATAGCCCGGGGCTAATTGCAAAGCAGACCGACCCTCCCTGTTGAAGAGTTATCCGCCACCGGGGCTGCTCGCGTATAATAATAATCATTCCTCGCAACCTTCGGTCTACTTCTTTCCGCGGGATCAACATTCTTGCAGGAGAACGGTACTTCGTCGCGCGTTTTCAGATCCATCCGTTTCGGAGCGGCCAGAGGGATCGCTTTATCAACGCGTAATAACGTAGAATGTTTATTGACACGTGTCAACGGGGACTAGTTAAAATCTTCGAGGTATCGTCGCGCGGCGCGCCGTCACCAGCTGCTTTTTCATTTTTTTTTTTTTGTTTTCTTCATTTTCATTCGAGCACCGTCTTTATGGCCGTCGAAAGAGCCGCGCGATTTTCAGAGGAATGCCAGCTATTATCGGTCGGCTTACCCAAGTTCCAGCTGACTTTTAAATCCCAGCCCGACGATACGGCAGAAGCCCGTCCACGGAATGCCGATTCCGCCGGTGTAATTGAAAGGAGTCGCGGTTCTTACAGTGCCCCCGACCACGTCCACATTCTTAAACGCGCGTCTAATCCTTGTATCTGGTGCTGTTCGAGCTCCTGTGCCGATTAGTCAAGGATCTTTTGTAGCTGACGTTCCCTTGTCTCGATCATTATCAGGCACTATTTCATACAGTAATTCTGTGTCTCCCAGTTTCCCTGCCGGTGTTCTCTTTGCTGCTCGTTTTTGCTCGTTGGTATTATTATGTTGTTGCGGGCGAAACGACGGAAATGTTCACGCGGAACTTAATTACCTAGACTCTCAGCTTTTCCTATCGTTTCATGACGAGATTTATCTTCCTGTGGATCACGCCTTCGGTACGAAATACAATAAAACTGCGTACGCGTTTCCACCGAAACGTGTATTTCTCCGTGATATTATTGTTCGATGAGTTTTACAAGCGAACAATGACCTGTGCTTCTGAAGTAAAAAAGTCTGAGGAACGTGGGTTTAGCTAGGCAAACGTCGCGTCGCGGGCGCACGAATGGCGGGCCGTAATTAAAACTCCTTCCAACTAATGAAGCGTATTTCTGTCAGTTCGGCGCCGATCGTGTCCAAGTTGGCGCACTTAACCGGATGCTGGACGTCTTCGTTGGCCGTTCGACTGGTCGGTGGACAGAGTGAAACGTAGTGTATCGTACTGTTTACCGTTCCTTTTCGTTTCCGCAAATATTGGCGACCGTGGGACGATTCGTGGGAGGCGCGCGGACGAGACGAGGGGAAAAAAGGATTTGTCGGATCGCAAGGTCTCGTCTTGTTGACGGGCTTGGGTCGACGACTATTCGGCCGACTCCATTCCCAGCGGCCCCCTGTTCGCTCGTGAACGCTGAGAGGCAGCATCGTTCCAGCTGACGCGCGAGGTCGGTGTTAATAATTGGAATTATGGTTCGATACTTTCGTGGAAACGTATCCACAATGGTTCATTGTAGTCCTTGGAAATATAATCGAACGCCGTCAGCCACCGCGCAGTATAATTTGAAAATCATTCTCCCACTGTTGAGACGAATGAAACGACGGAAACAATATCTATGCAACAAAAATCCTCCACTTCGCACCTTCGATTTTTCGACTTTTTCGTACACCACGGAATTCCACACCTGCGCTTCCGCTATATTCCAGAAACATTGGAGTCGCGTAATTCGTTTTCGGTGTCGTATGCATTCAGTCCCTATCTGTCCATCCCTCGTTAAGGGTGGCGGCGAGTCACCCGGAGAAACGGAGACACCTCCGTGAAACGTACTAACGTTCCTGCTAACGACGCAACCTGGACGGGTCGTTCGACTTTCTACGCGATGAACAATAGCTCCTGCTGCTCGCACGAAAGCAAGATACGAAGCCTCGAACAAAGCGTGTATAGACAGGCGAGGAGGAACAAGAAGACGCGCTCGCGCGAGGGTATACGCGCCGCTGGCGAAGGGTTGCGGGTAAAGGGGGAGGGATGGAACGAACGAAAGAGCGAGCGGAGTAAAATAAAAGGGCGATCGCAGGACGGTGCTATCCTCGCGGCGCATCTTTTGCGCGGCCCTGTAGCCAAGAAGGTATATTTGGTCGGAGCCTGCGAGACGATGTAACTCAACGACGTACGCGAGGGATTCATTACCAGGAGAGGCACGTACTAAGACAGACGCGAGCCTGCAAATGGACTAAATAAATAATTTCCTGCGGATTATTATTAACGAGTTCTTGGAACCGATGTTCAGTGTTCGCGAGGCGAGCCGCACACTTGCTCGTCGATCGGCCCTTTGATCCGCGCAAGCATTCTCGCAAGGAACTTCGCGGCGTGGACGTTGCTCTTGCATATACATATAACGGCGGTGCATGTATGCAGTTCTGTTTCTCCATAAGGCGTTTCGGATATATAAGGTTATACTCCTTTGCGAGGGATGTAACGTTGTTTTTGCGAATTTTCTGGATATTTGGGGAACACCGTGACAGTACTTTCGGTATTAGGTTTACGGGAGTTATTTCTATATCGAGGATCCCCTTCGTATCGAAGACGATTAGTAATACAGTAATAAATATAAATACAGTTTTGCACGTATCACCCGTTCCGGATATATTATGGAAATGATTAATTTTCCATTCTCGATATTACATTCCTTCGGCTACTATCCCTACGAAACTGTCTCGCGAACAAAATGTGATTACCAATTGCTGCTTAGCATTCCCATAAAATAAACGACATTCGCGTTTCCATTTCGAACACGGCCAGTGCAACTCTTCGCGGAACAAAAACGAACGCAGGAATCTGCTTGAAAATGATCCCGTCGCCGCGGAAGAATGCTCCGGGCGAAATGAGACTGCACAGGTATTTTTCTGTATGACGTGCAGCAAATCGACGAAGATTCCGGAAGAGAGCGAGCGATAGAGGAAGGGCGCAACCCGATTCTCTGTAAAAATCCGCGTGCCTGCCCGACGTTGGGAATTCGAGGAACGCGTCGACGAAGACTAGCGGTCGGGTAAGTTTTGTGACATAAGATGCAAGGGTTATTCAAATCTTGTCCGGCGGCGTGATTTTTTTCCAAAGGCGAATTCCTCGGGTAGCGGCGCCACTGTGCTTTCCGAACCGGTATTCTCTTCTGGCCATCGCATCGCGGCGTTATGGTCGACACTCTATTGCCGTGGTGTACTCGGAACTCGAGTCCCATGGGGAGGGTCGACGGTACGAAGTAGAGGCTCATGGTGCGAAATGGCTCGAGGGTGCTTTGCCACCTTTCGTTCACCGGCGACGCGTTATGGCCCTTGGTACGACGAGTATACGCTGGGAGTCTAACAAGAAAACTGCGAGGACGTGTTTAATGAGGGACCGATGACACTCGGTGTGCATGCTATCAGACTAGTTGCCCCCTTCTAAAATAACAGTTTATATGTGTTTAAAAAATCGTCGCGCTTCGTATTGGGAATCTGATAGCGGTGAAGATTTTCGTAGGTTCGGTATTGGGAGAAAAAATTCCATAACTGTATAAATGGTATACATGTGGTAATATAATGGTATATATCTGCGTAAGACAAATTAGATGAAATAAATATCAGCTTCCAAAGTTGTTTTCAACTGTATGTCTAATTAGCGTCAAGTAATTAATTGGCAACAGAATCTGTTGAGTGACTCGTTATATCGGATGACGAATTTTTTAATTTTGAAAAGAAAGGGTATCTACGTATACGTAGTGAAGGGAGAATAGACAGCAATGAGCCACGCATCGTGCATAATTCAAACGGGTTTCAGAAACAATGTCACCAATTATAAACGGACAACGTTAAATAATGCAAACTGGAAATACCGATCTTCGCAACAAAATTAAAATCCTTTAAAGGTAGGACAATCGTTGTTTCATTGATACAAAATTTGTACTATCAAACGTGCGAAGAGGTGAAGCGTCCAACGCAAGATTGTTGACAAACGGTAGTTCAGGTGAACGCATACAATACGTAAATCTGCTTACCTACCTATTAAATTCTTTTTTTTACTCCGAAAACGCATCAAGGCTACTTAATCGCGTTTAATCCCTCGCAAATGTCAATCTATCTCCTTACAAGCTCATTATCGCTCCCATACTTTGTCTAACAAACCCACAATGAGGAGCTCGAGAAATACCGACAATTATTATGTCATCGTTCCAGCTCTGAATTGTCACGGGACAGCAGCCCAAGTTTCGTCATTTTTACAACTTACGAAAGCCAGCTTCACCAAAGTATCTGTTCTACTCTCAAATGTCACGAACATTCATACGGGATCGTCGTCCTTCGCGGCCGAACGCAGGGTCCTCGTGGAACCGCGTCGGCCCTTCAAAGTGGTTGCGGAGGACGCGGTGTATACACTTTCGAGTGCCACTTTTATCTGATTCGCGTACGGCAACGCGGTCACCGTTGCAGCAGGAATGCGAGTGGAGCGTTCCTCTGGAGCGAGCGAACGTCGAGAGAAAAGAAGCGAGAAGGGGGGGACAGGTTGGCGAATAAAACAACGCGGCAGCTGTAAATCGCGCGTCGAAGCGCGAGATACGAGCTCGGGCCCATCTCGCTCGAGGACCAACCGGCCGCCGTGGAGATTGATCTGGCGCTTCCTCGTGGCCGTCATCGTCGTCCTTACCATCGGACTTATGGTCCTGATCCGCGTTGCGGATATATACGCGCGGAATTCCACGAAACGATCTATCTCCGGGCAACGCCGTTCGGTGACGCGCGTGGTGCGTTTCGGGATTCGAGCGAATGGGTTTGATAGGTGATCGCGGGATTAGGATTTGCGTCAGTATCCTGCTGGGCGAAACCCCCGAGCGATGGGACAAGGTGGACGGTAGTATTATTCGCGGCGATTGATGAATACTGGATCAGATTGTAATAGGAGTTCGCTGATTGAGGATTAAAATTCAATTCTTGGTAGGCGAACGCGGCACCGGCCGTCTTTATTAACATTTTGATTGCCGCGTCGACCGTGTCAGAGTGACGCTTGCGTTTTCGCGAAGTCAACGCGCCCGCGGTATAGTATAATCATGTGTATCGAAATGAATTGGGCGAATAAAATTTTCTCGTGCCCGATTTTCTATTTCCCGGCGCAGGAAATATCTGGGCGCGTTTCATGCGTGTATACTGTTCGATTCGCGTACAGATAGCTTCGATCGAAATACCAACAGGTTCGTTGAGCTTGTACATTAAGGGAACGGCGGGAATTACCTCAGAAGTGATTTAGGCGAGCGTTTACCGTATCCGGCCGCGATCGGCGTTCATTAAAATCAACGCTTCTGAATGATTAAAGTCCAATCTAGCGCGCCCATAATTATTGTCACCCAGGCCGCGCTGTTCGCCCTCCATTCAACAGAACTTTCCATTGAGTTATCTCACGCTTACGGAAACGAACTTTCTTCGGCGTTTCGCGACGTCCGCGTAATTTCGTTCGACTCGCGTTAGACAGCGCAATCGCACCTGTGCGAGTTGGTTTGCGCGCGAAAACGAGAAATCGTCCCGAAAGAGGGACGTAGTGGGGAGAGAGAAGAGGAGAGAAGGAGAGACAGAGAAGCAACGGCTCGACAAATACGGTGGCCAGAAGGAGAAGAAATTCGACGACAGAGGGGGAGTCGAAGAGAGAGAGAGAGTAGGAGAAGTTATGTCGCGGCTAAATTTAGGCCCACGCGCTCATGAAACCACCTGTTGATGTCTGGCGGACTCGCGCGATCGCCATTGTCGTCCCGGGACGAGCTACGGGTTGGAAAATTAGTGTCATCGTGGAAAAATGAATCGCCGTTTTTCCGGATAAATTAGAGAAATTCGAACAACACTCTGCGACTTCGAGTGCAGCGCGTGCTTCGGGTAATAATTAATATAAGCAGACACCATGACCCCTTATAACGTAAACAGTGGTCGAAGGGTAGGTGATAAATGTATGGCTAACGAGATCGTAATAAACTGAATCCTACGATTCACTAGCATAAAAAAAAATAGTATCTGTACGTCACTTACCTTTTCATACGGTCCGTATGATAATATACATACGTATATGAAATGTTGCTTGCAATAAATACATAATAAAAGACAATGTCATGTATATAAAAGTTAAAAAATCGCTGAAGATGATAGCGTACCGAATCTGAGCATCGCTTTTCAATGCACTCGACGAGCATTCGAATAAAGAGTGCGCTTCATTTACTAAGGCATTACGACCCATTCATAATTTTGTTGCTTATTTTTCAAACGAGGAACTTCACACTGTGCGCATATACGGTTTATAAAATACTTTGGCATTCTGAATGAGAAACTGATAACAGGTGTGAAATAGTATTCGATCGTTGTACATGCAATTTCAATCGCATTTTTTTCACACGAAACGTCGGTTAATCGAAACCTGCTCTTCGTATCGCGACAACCTGCGTGCATCAAGACGAATGACCAATGCGATGGAAAATATACGCGCCCGCATTCATAATAAGAAACATTAATAACGAAGTGTCCTGATTACTGCGAATAACAAGATTTTCTTTGAAAGCGATATTTCCAACAGTAGCGCGATTGGTTCTATTACAAAATAAGAGAAGAAATTCGAGAGGTTGTGGTCGTGCAGATTTGTATTATTTAAAAATCAAATTTGACTCTATCACATATAAGACAATCACGCTAATTTCCTTTCATTCTGAATCGAAAGACTTGATGAACTTTTGCCGCGGTCTTCACTAAAACTGATATAGATAGTGGGTAGCTATGGTTGTTACTAATTCACATATGTTGTAATAAAATAATCTGTAGTTCCAAATTTCCGTCGTTCTAATGGACAGTACATTAATTTCCGTACCGTTAAATAGTTATAAATAGGCGACTGCGGAAAAAGATTAACATGGGCATAGTGCTTGTTTGCAAGCGGGCTGTGCATATGTATTGTGTTCAAGTATGCTTTATAACGTGTCAATTTTTTTTCGTTCGCACCCATGTACAAGAACTTAGAAAGATTATCGTTACCGCGTGCGATCGTCAATTTTTCTTGCGCAAACCTTTGTTCGCGTGCGAGCGTAATTTATTCGAAGAAAACTCTGCGCAATTACAATAGGGTTGACAATTGCATGAGGTATATAACAATTGGCAGTCCCTGTATAAATAAAAAAATTGGCACGCTATGGCTGGTACGAAGCGAACCTGGCCACAAAATGCATACCTCGCTTTAAGCAGCAGCCACTTTACTCGTTAAACACCAGTTTCTATTCGCAAATTCTTGTATCGTACAGGAATTAATGTTAGCTCTAATTTTTGATGCAAACTAATTTAATGCAAACGTTCGATTATCTAAATAATTTAATTCAAATTTATAGTCATAGGCAACCACCATAAATATGTTTCCCTTGTACCTATAGCGGGTACTGTCTAGTGAACTAACAATAAGTAACGTATAATATGAAACGTTAGTAAAAAAAATTTGCTGGTGACTGAAAAGATCGAGATTTTCTTATAAAGCAACAACATTTCAAACAGTAGAACAGTCGGTTCTATCACAAAATAATAATAAAAACGTCGGAAGAATATAAAAACGAAGAATTGTGCCATTCAAAAAGAGAGTTCGACTCTCACATGATGAAATAAAACCATTAGGAAGAAAAGATTCCTACAAATTTCTCCCTCCGTGTAATGAGATTTTGCAGAGTGGCAAATACTGCCGTACTGAAGTTACTGTGACATATGTTTCAGTTGTTTTAGGTAATTTCCACGATATTTTTTATTAAAATAAGTTGCAGTTCTAAACTTTCGTCGTGCTAATGAACGGTTCAGTAATTTCCATATTATAAAATAGTTGCAAATAGGGGACTGCAGGAAAAGATTGAGACATGCAGAAAAAGATTAAAACATGCAGAAAAAGGTTGAAACGTGCAGAAAAAGATGGAAACATACAGAAACATGAGCATAGTGCTTGTTTTCCAGCGCGCTGTACATATTTATTGTGTTTAAGTATGCGTTTTAGCATGTCAATTTTTTTTTAATTTGCACGCAAATAGCAAACCTTGCCATTATTATCATTACCATGTGCAATCGTCAGTTTCCTTTGCGCAAACCTTTCTTCACATGCGAGCGTAATGTATCAAAAGCTTTGCACAATCACAATGGGATTGACTGTTGCAAATCGTATATAATAATTAGCAGTCCATGTTAAAATAAAAAGATTGTCACGGTAGTATGAAGCGAACCGGGGCACAAAATGTATAGCTCGTTTTAAAAAGCAGGCACTATACTCGTGAAACAGCAGATCCTATTCGCAAATTTTTTCATCGTACAGCAATTAATGCATGGCTCTAATTTTTAGTGCAAACTAATTCAATGTGAACAATCTACTAAGTAAATAATTTAATTTAGACAAATAACTATAGGCACCCAATATAATGAAGTTCAGTAGGGTAGTATTTCCCATTCGACGAAAACTCATTACCCAGAAGGAGTAAATAGTAGGAACGTCTCCTTGTAAAATAACTGCATAAGTTACGAAACGATCCCGACGGGCCAAAAAAAAGATCAACAGATTGAGAAATACATTGTAGAATATAATGGTGGATTGAAATTGTAGTATACAATTGAAAACTCTTTTCAACAATTATAGCGGTGGACAATATCCAGTTGAATAAATGCAATATCTGTTTACATAGGTAGATTCCAATAGGTATTTTGAGAGAAAATTACGATTCTTGCATGACCACAACCGTTAATATTAAGCTCCGCGAAGTTCAACCGAAATTTACAAATATTTAACTACATTTTTTGGTTGTTACTGATATGGCTTGCCTCGTTGTTAAACAATGCTATTGAAACTGGGAACCTAAATTACTTAAAAAATGCTGTCTAATTTTTTTGCAAATCTTTACATCAGTTGCAGACCACCCTGTCTATTCAAAATGACGATCAAGTGATATTCTACAAAAGGAAACAGTTTGCAGGAAATAAAAATAATCTGACCCGCGTTAATTGAAATCAGCCATAAATAACCTGCAACGTAATTAACCCTTTGAGGACTTTTAAACATTGACGATTTTAATAATCTTAAAAGGTAGCGGGCTCCGTAATTAGTTTACCTGTCGGCGGATACTATCGACAATCCCCGTACATTCCGCTGATGCTCAGTTCGGTACGCGTCCACATCACTGGGTTCGCGGCAGTGATTGTACATTGTAATGAATAGGCGAGGGTACGCAGACCGAATAAAAAATTAAACGAGAACGCGAAGAATGTGATTTTTAACGGGACCGTGCGTTTTTTAATCTAACAACCCCGATAGCGAAAAATAAATTGCGAAATATGGACGGTTGTGTTAGTAATGTCTGGCTACGCAGCTTTCAATGTGTAGCACCGAAAGTCTTTTTATCAATATCTCAGAAACTAATAAATACGTAGAGCTCAAATTTCGGTTCTGATGTAACCAAAACGAAACACCTGGCATCGATATTGGTCATTCGTAACCAAAGAAAATTTCCCTCGTCAAAATTTTAGTCATGTATATACGTTATTCATAAATAGAAAAGTTTTCAGTCGCATCGTTCTTTCAGCAATTTCTAGAATATTGAATGATAAGTCCCTCGCAGTGGAATAACAATCAACTTTTTATCAGTTACTTTTAGGTAAAAAATGTTTAAAAATAACTGTCTCTCTTTATGTCCGAATAAAAGTATTCATTTGCTATGTTATGCAATGCGCGGGATATTACGCGAAAAATTATGTGGAATGAATACTTGTCAATTCGAACAGAAGTATGGTCGATGTACAATACAATTGTCGACCGTTTTGTATTTACCACGACCCTTAAATATTTTCTCACTGTTACGTGATTTACATTTTCAGTCACGTCGAGGTGTAAAATTTTCACTCCCCTTTGTCATGCTAATTGTACACTATTTTCCACGCGGTATGAAAGCCTTCTGAATCATGGGTTCACCATTAGAATGCAAATAACAATTTTGTTCAGCATAACACAAGGGGGCCTTAAAATTTCGGATGAAGAGCATCATTAGTTATTTCATAATTGTCCTACATCATTAGCCTACAGTTTACACAACAGTGTTTAACAATTTTCTGGCGACCTATAATTACAAGGATCTATTCCGTAAGGCCATTTAAATCTAATTTGCTTCGCCCCTGCTGGTCCACCGGCTATCGCAACACCGCATCCTTTCAAATTTCGAGTGCCGCTGAAACGAGCTTGACGGTGTAACATTTCTCGCCGTAGTTTTGCGAAAAGAAGTATTAACAACCGGGCACTCGTTAAAGATTTACGATGGACCTTCGAGCATCCCGAAGTCGTCGCACGGAAAAAATGTCTTGCTGTATCATCCATCGAGACGAACAACTTTCGAACAGTGATAAATGGGATCGGGATAGGAACACTCGAACTGAAAATTTGCAGTATTGTTCCTGCATTGTTAAGCGCGTTAACTCCGCTGCGTCTCACCGTGGGGACCCTTTTTGCGGGGGTGAAGTTGACCGATGGCAAACAATACCGCGAGAATAGTCAAGCCACTTGAAGGGAACAATGCTGTTGCCCTGTCAGTGTTCGAAAGGGAGAAAAAAAAGAATGGAAGGGATGAATTCGAGATGGTTACTCGAGGGTCGTGCATCAAATGGTCGAAAAGGAGCATCGGCGGGCACCTGCTAAAAACCGAGAAGCCACCCCTCTTACCTTGAAAAGTCTATGTGAAAATGTACGGCAGCGTTCTTCCACCCTCCATCGAATCTTGCGCAATGGGGAGAATACCAGTTTTCCGAACGCCCCGGAAAGGAAGATTTATTTTTCACCGAGATGAATCGTTGGAAATTGTCCGCTGTGTTGGGTTAACATTGATTGCACGATTAAAATTTGATCATCCCATACTATTTCCAACTCGTAGCTCGGTTCTTTCAAGTAAAAACAAAATTTCCTAAAATTCTTCCCAGGCCACGAAAGCATTATTAATTCACGCGTTAAATCCACCCCATGAAAGTTAATTGTGTTACATTCAAATCCGTAAGGGAACAATAAATACATGATAAACAATGCGGCATAGTTGGTTCCAAAAAGGAAACTCAGCATTGCAACACGATTTTAATATTCCTATCTCCATCGCACAACATTTTCATGTCGAAGTGCCATTTTATCGGCGCTTTTAGTTCCCCTGAATGCCTACGTTTTTCCGTCATTAATCGGTACAGACGGTTCGCGCTTTGAGGCAGAACCTCGGCCGAAAGAAGCACCAGGGCGCTCGATTCCTGTCGAGGTGCTCGCATTGTTACATGTTTATGGCGAAACGCTCTCCTGTGCCTCGCATAAGAAACGGGCAGTCTATGGAATCCTTAATTGCACTTTTCGAAAAATTTGCCACTCCCCCGCCCCTGCCGCCACCGCGAAGAGCAATGAATTCTTCACGGAATGCGATGTATTTTCACACCTGGCTGTGATGGCCTTTACGTAATGCAATTCTACATTCCTGCGCATACAGCATCGACCGGTATACGTACCTGGTTAGGTACTAACGATCGTTTTTACATAGGTGTAATCGGTTATGCAAACAAACTTTACGGGACTCGTTCTTTCCATAATAGGAACTCGTGTTTTCCCGTCGCCGCGTTGCCCCCAGTTGCTCCGAATACAATTGGAGATCGATAATTTGTCGAAATAGAAGAGGAAACTCGTGATCCGTTTAACGAGCAGCCGATTCGATCGAACGGAATCGAGCCGAGATAATGCATGTGCAATCGGGCTTCAAGGAAATCCTGCCGCGACCTTCTTCGGATTCATGGAAACCGAGGTAAAACTTCGGTTTACCAACGTATATACACGATACTCGATAAGATACCGCTTCCGGAATTCCCCTCTGATCTTATGCAGCTGTGCGCAGAAGGTTCGGAAAGGTCGCCTGGTAGTCCCACTTTACGATTCGACTGTCAGCATAAAGCTTCTCTGCAAACATTCATTGAGCATTTCCAAAGGAACTGAATCGCGAACCTCTTGGGGACACCTACGCGTCGAGTGCTCTAATTTCACCACAACAAATCTGCGATAGCTGTCCCTTCTCTAGCCGCTGATATACATATGCACCTATATCTGATACTCGTCGGGGACAACTTAAACAATAGAGCGAAATTAAACAAATTTTTCAAATTACACTCTCCGCAGCTGACAAATTTTACTTCTGTTCGTTTGATTCTCATTCCGGCTTGCTCGTCGCCAATAAATAATTCCAACGCCGATTGAATAAAATCGATCCGTACTCCAAACGTGCGTCTCCTTCCGCGCCGCGATAAATTAATCAACGAACGGGGTGTAACGCTCGACGACCGCTCTCGTCGTCGATCAGGTGAACATCTGTTCCTCCCAAAATCCCGATACACCGTACACAACCTTCAGGTGTATAAAAATCCGAGGGGAATTCCGCGTGGCAGTGTATCCACGCCGGCCGAGCGTTCCTACGTAGCGACAAAGGGACCCCAAGAGTCGTGGCCCTTGCTCCGCGTAGAGATATACCTAGCAGCCGCTCTACCTGGATAGAGGAGTAAAGTAGAGAAACCGAGTGATCCACGAAGAGGAACGAGAAGTTGGAGGAGGTGAAAGAAGAAGGAAGGTGAGCAACGCGGTGTGTTTGGACGAGGGACGAAGCGGGGCCCGGAGTTGTCCTCTGGTCGACCGTGATGGGGGGGCGGCAGGGGGGACGAGAGAGGCAAGGAAGTCTGACGGCTACGAAGGTAGAGGTGGATAGGTACCCCGGTGGTGGCGACTCCGATGCCGATGGTGGTAGTGGCGGTACCAGGCTGAACGTGCGAGTGGTGGTGGTAGAAGGTGGAAAGGGAGAGGCCCGAAGGTGCAGGAGAGGTAAAGAGAGACTCCTGCCCAGCGTGGACCTGTGCGTCGTTGCATGGCCGACCTGGAGACTCGCTCTCCGCAAGGTGAGACGCGCGGACCGAAGAGGAGGCCTCGAAAGAACGGCAGGAATTCTCGTGAAAGCCGCCTCTTCCTTTCTCGTGTGTTGTTGAACGCGTGCGTACCTTATATTTCGGTGTACCGCGGGACCGCGAGTGATTCGTGAATCCGGTCAACGTGTGCACGTTGGTGGGGCCGTTGTTATTGTGATTTTCGTACAACAATATCGATCGGTGGATACCGTCGCGGGTGGATACGGTTCCAGGTGGACTTCTCGAACGTTGGATAAGGAAACGGGGCATCGGGCACGTTGACGCAGGGGACGGGCACGGGAACGATTCGCGTAGCATTGTTGTCAGTGGAAAACAGGTTGGCCGGGACGGTGACGATAAACTTTGGGATTTTATGCGGACGAAGCGACGACGAAAGAATTCGTTTCTCTGCCGTGGGCTGGTCGGCAACGCTCGAGACATCGGTCGAGAAAACGAGTTCGTGGAAGCGATGCCAGACCGGCACAGAATGCGGCGTCAACGTGTTTGACAGTGATAACGCGTGCGCACGTACACCTCTTATCAGCCGCGTAAACTCGATCTCGCGTGCCACCTCGATCAGTTGATCCCATGGACGTGACCGTCTGGAGACGTCGCTGCCCTGTCTACGCGAGTGTCGATCGTCGGCCCCGCTCCGAATTAGATTTCGAATTGTGCACTCGTCGTGAACCATCGGCGATATTCATTAACATTCTTCGCTGCCCGGTGGGGCGGGCCACGTGAACGACGCAGCTTCTCGTTCGTCGCTCGCGCGTGAAAGTGTAGCCGAATTGTCGTACATGTGTTTTTACCAGTGAACACTTCGAACTCTCCGGTTATTTGTTCGAAAAGTGGACGCTGATCTCCTGGAAGTTTCGAACGCGCGACAAACGTGTCGAATGCCTTGCCTTTGGATATTTCGCCGATCCGATGATCGCCACTGAATGACGGTGAGTGACTTCGCAGTACGACGTCGCGATCGCGTGCGATTCTCTTGTTACGAAAAAGAAAACCTCCGATTGGAGTCGGCGAATATTTTCCCAACGTATCCCCCCGTTGATCATCGCGCATGCACAGAAGCCGAACAGTTCTCGCCACGTGAGCGACAACGGAGCAAAGTTTTCCCAATACATATCACGACGGAGTGTACCTCACGCCCGAGTGTAGGTCGCTTCCTAGAACAGAGCGACTCCGCCTCGCAGCTTCGCCGTTCGTTCGCGCGGCAGCGGCGAAAGTTTCCGGAGAAACGTTGTCCACAGCCGACACGGCCTCCTCGGTCCGGTAGATCGACACGCCTCAACTTTTCTTACGTGCATTCCTCCTCCGTGCAACACAGGTCGGTAGTATCCTCCTCGAAATCCGTCGAGGGCGCTCCTTTGCGCGCCGCCACCGAAAACGCGGCCGATACGCGCCGGTTTTCTGTAAAAAGCACGGCATACCGGCGCTACTTTTCAGCCGAAAGATTTATAATGGGGCCCGAGTTGTCGCAGCTACGCGACCGTGTTTCTTCCTCGAAATCACGCGAGCCTAGACTTTCACGTACGCGCCGGGGCTCACGTTCGTCCCATAAATTCTGCCCGTGAACGTAAACAGATCCGCGGAACCATTTGTAGCTTGTCGCGGATCACTACGTGACCAGATATATAGGTTTTTGCCGGTCCCCGTCGACCGATCGCTCTTGATCATTTTGACACCGTGACCGGGAAAAAGCGTGTCCCCCCGCGCGATCAGCCACGATCGAGCATCTCGCCGTACGGCGACGACGAGCACCCCGGATCCGAATTAGCGGTAGGTCGGACCGTACTCCGATTTCCCGTCGCGGTTGCCCCGCAATTCGATCACCTTATCGGAGGTATATCGCGCTTACGTACGGACTAACGGTTCAATTCGATACAACGCGTGCGTTCCTATAAATCTGTCCGACCTCGAGCCGCTTCGATTCGTCGTACTACTTTCCGCGTTTCCCTCGGCTCTGTTTGTTCCGTTTCCCTCGCGGTTTCGTCTATTTGCGCGGATCTCCAGCCCTCCATTCGGCAAAGTTTCACTGCCCGCTATCGTCGAACACGCTCCGCCGTCGATCGAACGTCCCGATCTAACGATCCCTCGTTATTCCCTCCCCGGGCATACCGCTCGGTCCCGATTGCTTCGCGGAGAGCCGTCGTCGGCACGCATCCGAGCGACCGATCATCGGGAAGAAAGTCCGCGCCGATATCCGTGCCCACGATCACGCGGATTGCACAAGCATGGAATTTCTTCTCGGCGATCTCGCCGGGACCTCCGCTGCCTAATGTTTGCGGGATCGTTAGTAACTGTGAGAGACTTGAACGCCGGGGTAAGAAGCCGACGCGTCGGCCTGCGTTGGCGGCAAAACGACCGTTTGAAAAACATCGACCGGCGGGCATGTGACATCTGCCACCGCGGCGGGCCATTAGGCGACTTACCTTCTCGATGCCCTCGGAGGGCACGGGGGTAAGCGTGGAGTTGTCCGGCTTTCATCCCCCTTGGCCGGGCCTCGAACCGGAGCCACCCTTTGCCCCCGCGTTTCCACGACACACTTTTCGTTCGGCTCGCTGCAATCTTTCTCAGCCCGCGGCGATGAAATCTTGTTGACATTGTCAATATCGTACGCGAATGGGAATAATAAATGACGAAGGAGCAATTGTTTTGGAGTACGTAAGAGAGGTTCGTGGTTAGATAGGTGCGCGACGGTGGAACACGCGCGTCGTGAACGCAGATATATTCCTGTACCGTTGGAAAATCGTGAATTGAGAACCGTACGATTTCCATGTTTCGTCCGGCACAAATTTATTCTGTCGCGGACAAAGCGACGAAAAATCGGGCCGTATAATTTGTTGAAACGCTCTACAAGCGGGGCCGGATTACGTTCGTCACGATAACGAATGCCTTCGACATCTCCGCGTCGTTCGACGTCGGAATACCGCGTTCGGGATGTCGCTTTATGGTTATGCGTACATATGGATGCGTCCACTCGGTCGGCGTATGATGTAGGATGCGTTCGGCGTTCACGTGAGGCAGCGTGTCGACGGTGAAAAAATATTGCACGCCGGCTGCTCTAAGGACGCGCCTACTCTTGAAACAGGGGAACGTTAATCTGTTCGCGTTGTAGCTTATTGACCGATGGGAGGGGAGAAAAGGAGGAAAGGGACAGCCCGACGAGGAATGGCATTATAATGTCATCCATAAGATTAGAATGGGATTAAGGGCATCGCCTACGAATGTAGGAGGACGACATGTTTCCCATGCGATTTGCTGAAAAATTCGCGCGGTTGGTGTGCAGCGTTTTTATAGATGACGCGGACGAAAAACATGGAATACCGATGACCCGGGTACAGGATCGGCCTACACACAATTCCCCCGTCTTTTTCGTCTTCCTTCTTTCGCCGCGGAAACCCTGTTTCCCCGGCGAGAATCCGGCCGGGGGCCGATCGTTAGAATAATCGATGTAACGCGCATTGTCGGGGACCGTTTCGCGCCGCGGCATGGCTATTATTTTCAACGGCAAGACACGTCGCGCCGTCGCGCGATAAATAAATTGCGCAACTGCTTGCCGCTTTTCCGTTCTCATCGATACCTTTGATATCGCGCAATTTGTCACATCTGCGGCCAGTATCTGGTGGACGCGGTCGTAACAAGCGGCGCGTTACGTCGCGCTTCGTGGGCGCGTTAACGTCGCCCGTTATCCCGGCAAATCTGGTTCAAATATTTCTCAGGTTCGCCCTGTGCACGCGGGCACCGTAATCGTTCGAGAAGTAATATCGTAATCGGCGTTGTTTGCATAACTTTATGCGTAACGTATCGATGATAATACTCTTATCAGTTTCGCGCGTGCATAATCTATCTAATAATATACTCCATTATCTCCCGCTTAGAATCTGTTTCGCCTAGAAAGTATTACAAAACAGCGGAGTAGAACACGTGGTCGAATATCCGTTCGAAATATTCCTTCGCAGTTTTTTTTTTTTTTTTTTTTTGCTAACGTTTCGCGAAAAGTGAAAGAAATTATTATTACCTGCACGCCGATCGGCAACGTTCACCCTGGGCCCCCCTCAAAAGACGGTCGTTTCCCCGCGAAGAAGACTTGCAGCAAGTGACGGAGCGTTCACGGTTTCTCGGATACAATGTGCGAGAGTCGGGAACAGCGTGTAGCTTTTGGAACATCGATGGGACCCTTTAAAGCCCCCAGACCCTTAAGGCCCTTAGGGCCTATCTTAGTTAGAGGGTATTGACGCAGGATCCCCGCGGGATACCTTTCTATGCGGTATCTCACCTGCCTCGGTGCAGCCCGTAAGGCAAAGAATGCTTGCACACAGGCACGTGCACGTGCGCGCACGCACACAGACGAACGAACGTTGCCTCTATTTTTATAGATGGGCCTCCGAGGAGACTTCTTTGCCTCTGGTCGGAAAAAAATGTTAATTTCTTTATGAGCCATCAACTTTTCGTTTCCGACGATCATCTTCGTCCCCCGCTCCCTGGCCCTATATACATCTTAAAAGCAGAAGCCATTAATCGATAATCATCGGTCTGTAATTGGTACCTGCCGTTTCTTTTTAATGGAATCCAGCAATCGCAACGAAGTCTCGTAAAACACGCTTCGTCCTTGGGCATCTCATCGACAGAAGAGATATGTTTTCGAGAGAAGCGTATTGATAGACATTGATAGAAAACATTTACTCGGCAGTTACGACGCGGATGATTAATTTCATGCTGTACGCGTCATATCGATAAGACAAGGAATTTATACAGAATCGATGGCCTCGTTAATTGCGACCGTGCAAAACTCTGTTGCCTCGTTAAGCTCCAAAGATGTCCCGTTTCATCGCTATTTCCCAAGCAGTCGTTAATGTTATTAAATCGAACAAGGGGCTGGAAAACTATGGACGGCGATATAAATCGACGGTATTATCGATTCGTTTCTTCGCCGGGGACCCGCAATTTGTGCGATTCTTGATTATCAGGCGAAATAAACTTTTTCCACCGTGGCGATATTATTCGTCGCAATTACGCAATCCTCGAGCTAACGACCACCGTTGCTCGTCCCAATGACTCTTTGATAGCGCAATTATTGGTAATCACGGGGCGAAATGATCGTCGTTGACAAAGAGAAGAGAAACGAGGCGATTGTCGGCGACCTCTATCCCTGTGCCCGTCCGACAAACTATCCGCCTTGGTAATCTGTTAACGAAATTAAAGGAATCACCGCGCACAGTGGGGAATGATCGACGAAAGGATTATCTACCACAAGATACCACCGCGGTGAAACAAACCGGAGAAATAACAACGATCCACAGAGTGTCTGGAGAGCAATTGAATTCTCGCGCAACCGTAACGCATTATGCACTCAAAAATCGCGAGCCGACTGGACAAGCCATTAAATTTCACAATCGACTTACTTTCACGCCGGCCACGTATCCCAGCAAACCAGCGATCGTTCGATCGGTTTTCGTATTTCGCCTGCGAACTTCCTCCAGGGGGGGCGGGTCGAATGGAAGGAAGCTAAGCAACACTCTGGCGAGCCGAATGCACGCTCGCGAATCGTTCACCGAGACGAATAATCCGTCCACGAGCCTATAATGGCCGATAGATAGTTGGTTGCACATCTCGCGAGAGATGCTGGAAGGTCCACAGTCGAGGGAAAGGCAAGAGTGACGTCACCGGTCGGAATGAGGTTAAACCGATGCTAAAGTCACGTTCGAACGGCCGATATAGCGTGGACGTGCAGGATGCACGCGAAATATGCACTGGGTCCTGCGAGTAGTGTGCACGGTGTCCCGGGGCTCGAGATTTCCCGCGAGCTAGCTCGAGGAGAGGATCATAGATCCGCGATTGCATCACGAATATCTTGGTCGATGCTTGAACCCTCCTCTGGGGAGATTCGTGCACGATAACGGGGCCTCAAACGTTTCGTGACGTTTCTTCCCCGATTTCCACATGGATAGTCGAGGAATGCGATTACGACCCTGGCGACCTGTGGTTGATTGGTAGGGTTGTGGAGGATTCAGAAGTATCGCTATACGCAGGCGACAAAGTAGCGATATTATTATTATTATTACTATTATATGAAGTTTATCACTGAATACTTAATGGGACACATTGCCGGTATAAAAGGCGAAAATGTGAGAAAAATAATGATATAGTCGCAGTGAAGGCGAAATGTTACACATGATTCGATTAAAATGTATTTACTATTTGATAATGGTCGAGGAATTTTAAGGGTAAAGATCACGTATCGACGAGCTGATACATGAATTCTTGTTGAACTTGAAATTTGGAAGCACTTGCGTGTAGGGGCCCCTCTGATTGGAAATGTCGTGGTGAACATTCGACAGATAAGGTCAACTTTATTAGTTACCATTCGCACCTGGTGAAACTCATGAACCGCTGTTGGACAACGCTCTTATCTCTTATCACGGACGTTGCTCGTAACGTTCTACCGTACACGAAGCTGCACTCCTACTGTCAACATCTAAATGTTAATCTTCACGGTGACTCTTGGGCAAACACGCGACACGCAGCCAAACGGAGGGGCCAAAGGTTGCCGTGGATCGTTCCATCCGAAATCTTTTTAAAAAATCTCTGAACACTGTATACAATCACCGCGTACCCTCGGTAGAAAAATTAAAATATTTGACGCAATAAAACTGCGCTGCGTTCTTCATATTCAGCATCAAAACAATTCGCGAGTGATTCAAATTCCAGGACAAATTTAATATCGACGCACCGCATTTGAGTCTCGAATAGTCGCGATCGACCGTGCAATTTGTAATCAACGCGCGTCGCAAACAGTGTTCGAGTGCATATCGCCGCAAAGAATTTCCGCGCGACTTCTTTTCAATACGAATCGCCAACCTCGCGTTGAACTGTGACCAACGTCGGCGCAATTTATTTTCAATCCTTTCCTTCGCTTCGAATCGTTCAGAAACGATTTAACACCAATTCCTCCTAGCTTTCGACAAAAACTCGGCCGCTTCTTAACGCTTCCCCGAAGTTTCCACCGCTTATCCTCCGATCGCCGTGGCCCCCCTAAGCGGAGGTGGGGGTCAAAGGAATGGAAAAATTCCGTAATTCCACGGTAGGGCATTGGCGTTCAAAAGCCATAGAATCCTCGAACCCCTCGGCCGTTCTCACTACCGCCGTATCTCGGCGCAGCATCCGTTGGATGGCTTTGTCTTTAGCCAGTGCACGACTTCGGCCGCATAATATGCGACCAACCTCTGGTGAACGGACCAACGAGCACTGTCGGGTATCTATCTACCAATACAGAGGGGTAGCGTCGTGTACCGAGCAACATACCAACACGAGTTTCTCAGCCGGGGCTTCTCTATCTGCGGAGGATCTCCGGTGGTACGGACGAGCTCGTGCTGACCTCGGGGGCTAAAGATTACGAGGGCTTGCCACGACTAGAATTCAGCCTCGGACGAGATGTATAGGCGCATGCACGTAGCCTGCCACGGCCGTATATTCAGCCTTCGAGTGTGCGCGCGGGGTTAGGCGCCGAAGTCCGGTTGCAGAGGAATCTTGCGACCGCGTATTTTTCCGCCGACGCGGCTCCATTAGCGCGCGGAACGAAGCGAAAGGAGATATTAAGGCGATGGTTTCTGATGTCTCGCATTTTTTTTCTCGTTTCTACACTGTAGCGCTCTCCTGTTTATTCTCGATAACGTCTTGACTTGATTGCGCTTCAATGACGCTCGGAAAGTTTCATTCCGAGCGGGGGGGTAATTAACCCTTGCAGCGCCAAACTGGGTTCGCGTGGATCTGCAACTGGGTCTTGTTTACGCGGACAGTTTGGACCGATATTGTATTCCAATGAAAATTGTGCTTGAAATGTAATTGGATAATCCAAAAATTGTAAGGACCAATTTTATTGCTATTTCATCTATTTTGCTAGGGAATGTTCTTTAAATACGCGTCCGTCACGTGTTTACTATCCGCTCACATATCTTCAATCTTGCCCAATCCGAGCCACCTTCTTTCCACCCCGGGGCAAGCGATTTCACGCGCGCGATTGCGTACACATCGATTCGTTTCGCGCTAATCAGCGATCGTTTCGTTCCCCGATCGTACCGTTTTCCAATCGTGAAAAATCTCTTCTCCCTTTGTCTGTGCGGGAACGCGTGCGGCACGCAGCTGCGTAATTCCCGTTGCATACGTGGGTCGGTCGAAATGAAAGGCGAACCGACGTTCGATGGGTAGGCAGAGATATACCTACTGTATCCAGATAGAAATACAAACCGCTCATTGGCCGGTAATTACGTCGATTATACGCGGTTTTTATGATTGCACCGCGAGCCCACGGGGGCCTACGTGGCCCTCTCGCTTACGCAAATGAACGACCGTTCGCTGAAGGAAAGCAACAAGAAGCAACATTGCCCCTCGATCATCCGATAATTGATCTTGCGTGTCGTGGCTGTCCGCGTGCACCGCGTGCATACTAGTTATCGGCGGGACTGTTCACTCTGTGATAGAAGCAGGATCACGAATGGACTAATGGATGCCATTGATGCCACCCTTTAGGACACCCACGTGCTGTTCCGCCTTATCGCGGCAGTTTGTTATTGCTCGATGAAGTTGCTCGCGCGTTATAAATTCTTTGATGCCGTTGGGTTATTAAACGGGGAGATGGGCGATAGGTTGGCGAGCGTAATTTGTGATGTACCCGGTCAATTAGTGGTTTCTCGTTTTGATTAACGATACGTTTATCGCGCCGCATATTATGCGCTACAGTCGTTATTGATTCCCATGTTTGTTGGTTCAGCATTAATTTATGGATCGGATGTGATTGAGTTGCCCCGATTAGTCGCGGTTTCGGGCCGTCGAATGGATTCGAGTTGAGCTTCGCGCCAAGTAGACCACACTGAACGCCTATTCGTAAATTAATTTGCCATTTCTGTTATGGAATGAAATCGTTTCTATTATTACCATTGTCGACATCGACAATAGCGGTTCAGGTTCATTAACAATCTTCGTATTAACGCAAACTCCTGTGGTTTTAACCACGCGCAGAATTACATTCTACCGAATATATTGTGCCGCAGACATGATATTTAAGTGCAAAGAATAATTTATGCACTACGCATTGACATAAATCACGCTCGCCAAAACACCCTTCCAAAATTTAATATCGATCGCGGGCCAATGCTGTTCGATGCGATCGATCGTCTCGTCAGGACTGCACGCGCCATCGATACAATTATCGTCGCATCTCAAACGGGGTAACGCGAGCAACGGCTCGCGCCTCGTAAAAATCACATCACGAGCTGGATCTCGCCGCTTCGGTTCGCGAAACGAGCGGCCGGTTTCCGTTGTGTGCCGCATTCCGCGCTACGTACTCGCGGTTACCGGCGTCCCGTTAACGCAAATGCGTCCCTCCGTAACCAGTTTCCGTCCCGACGGTGTAAAACCCGACGATTGATCGGCGCAGGGCCGCGAAACAGTCGCTCGCATTGGCACGCGCGCCCCTTTGGAGAACCGGAGCGGCCTCCCTAGGAGCGCACGGTATCCTTCACGTAGTCGGGACACGACTCGACAAACGAGTATTCGAACGTCTACACGCGTAGTCGCGCCGCGTGCACGCCGGTACTCGCGACGCTTCTTAATTTCGCTTTCCCTTTAATTTCCCGCTCGGGCGCACGAATTCCTCCGGCGACGGCGTGGCAGAGACGAGCGTCGATCAATCAACCGAACGGCGGAAGCGGCGCGCAGAGGTTTCTGGAATTCGATTGCTGGCATACGCGTGGCGCTCGATTCCGCGTAGTCGATTCTGTCGGAAAACGCGGGATTCGAGCAGGGATCGTTTCTGGTGTACGCCGTTTGCATTAATCGAGAGTAGGCGACGGCCCGGAATGGCGAGGAGAAAATATTTATAGGGAACGACTTCGAGCGATTTCGAACCAGCTCCCGGATCTTTCGTCTTCGGAACGTTTAACTCTGACGATGGTCACAGCAGCTCGCGTTTGTGAAAACCGCGATGAAATTCATTGTCGTCCGCTTCAACCGCGCACTCGTCCAAATATATTGCGAAGAAGAGATGTCTGCTCAATTCATAGGTAACTTGTTACAAGATAGACTGCGTTGGACAGCTCCGGCCGACAGGTTCAATTCCGTCGATCGATTCTACATTGCGCTCCTCGTGCACGGAAAAATCGCAGCCCGTCCGCTGTGCGAAACGCCGATCCGCCCGAGAGCTCCGCATGCGAAGTGGAAGGCTGACTGCGAGACGGTTGCGCTAGGTGAGACGCGACGCGTGTGCACGCTGTTTGTTCGTCTACACGGTGTCCACATATGGCCGCCGCACCGGTCCATCGTCTCTCCTCTTTCACCTCGAGAGTCCTTGACGCCCACCCTGTGTGTACAGTTCCTCGCCGCGTGTATCCCACGACGTCCAAGACACGACGTTGCTTCCCCGGACACTGGCAAGCAGCGCGAGCCTCCATTGTACTGGGAAACACTCGCGGCGCCTTGCATAATTGACCGACGTCCCGAGTGGACGCTTTTCACTCTTCCGAGTGGTCGCAGACTTTGTCACCGGACCATTGTTCATCGCGCTCCTCTTGACGCGACGTCGGTCATCGACAAGATCGAAGGTCGCCCCTGGGTTCGCACCCCATTGGACGCCGCTGCACACAGTTAGGGTGCAAATCGCCCTTTCTGGTTCGGACGACGCTGAGTTAGGAGGTGATGGTCTCGCGAAGGTGCGCATTCGTGTTTCGAAGTTTACCGCGCTCCGCGGATTATTCAACGTTACGGCCGAATATCGCTGGGTGTGATTCAATATCACGGCACCGCGTTATCCGACCTGTTCCTAACGACGCCGCTTTGCATAATGACACCGGCGAACTGAACCCTCCCGTACAGTCTTTTTGGTCGTTGCGCTCGTGTTCTCTACACGTCTCATTTCTGCGAGAATGGCGAATGGACTATGTTCCAATGTCAATCCATTAAATGAGACGAAACAGGGGTTAATAATGCCACTTCAGTCTAACTGCAATGAAACATCCGGCAATGCGGCAGAATATTTTCGTGAAGCCAGATTAGATGGCGACTATTGTTCTCTCTTAAACAGCGTTACATAAATGATCTCGTGGGCCCATTTCCGACGCAGTAACCGAGCGCACAGAACTTTCCGCAGAAGCGGTTGAATTCCGTCGCGTCTAACTCGGCCGTCTAAAAAGGATCCCGTCGTACGACAGACTTCAGGTAATCAGGGGGTCTCCGATGAAGACGACAGACGACGCAGAATCAAGTCGTCTTCCTTAATTACCCGTGGCCCACCGTGCCGGTAGGCGCGAAGTTCGATCGATTCCGGGGAACCGCGTGGAATTCGCCAGTTTCTCGAAAGCTGAGCTGGAGAACAGCGGGCCCGGTTTCTTGCAGATCCACCTTCGTCGGGTCTATCCCGTCTCACCCCGCTCCGGTCCATCTTGCTGTCCCTTTCCGTTTCTCCCGCGGTCGGTATGTTAATGTCATCCTCCCGAATCGCCACGGCTCCGTTTCGAGATACTAGCCCGGCCGAGTTTTTCGTGTCGGGAACGATGTCGGTTCTAATTGACGAGTGGCGGACGTAGACGCGGCCCCGGGACAACGAACAGCAGAATTCGTCCGTGTTTCGGTGACATGTGTCCGAGGTGTCCGTAGCAGCGTTCAACCGTGTCTTATTATACGCCGGACGCCCCGATATTTCGATGGATCGTGGCAAATGCCGCGGCGACTTAGCTGGCCGCAGACGAAATCTACGGGAAAAAGTGGCGACCGGACCTTCGCCGCGATATTTCAGCCGGGATAAGAAAACGTCGCTACTGTTGCCGCGACGGCGTTTTACGCGTCACGAATGTGTCGGGATTTGTTGGGCGAAACGGGGACGGGATTTATCGGGTACTGGGGCCGCGGGATGTTTTGCGGGTACGAAAGTAAGGAGGAGGACATTAGGGGAGAACGGTGAATCGGTATCTCGGTGGCGTGCGCGGTTGTGGGATGTTTGAAACGTGGCCGGCGGCTTTCAATCGTGCAGCGCAACGCGCCGATGAACTGGATATAAAATGTTTAGCTGCGTGTGGATTGTCGAAGGTGTAGCTGAAAGTTTGTTGACGGTCGTTGATACGCGGGGTTGATCGATCCAGTTTCGTCGTGATTCCTGTTTCTATGCGTGTGTAGCATGACAATTTATTTATCACGCGTGGCTGCCCGACGATCTTTGGTTGAACAACCACGGTTGAACATTGCCGAAACAATTTAGAATCTCATAGTAATAATCTGCAACGCAATCTACTCGCGAATCCCATTACTGTTCGCTCGAAGCAAGAACATGCATCGAGCCGTTCGCCTTCTGTCTCGCAAGCGGTGCAAAACAATCGGGTAACCATTAACCCCAAATAAATTTAGTACTAGCAGTCTGTCCGAATGCGAGCTCCTCTCGGCGTGCCAGCATAAATCTCTGCGAAACGATGCAAATTCCGCCGATCGACGCGATCCATTTAAACCACTGAAACCGGCGAAATCGCAGCGGGTTCCGCGACGTCAACGACTTCATTCGTTCGAACGGCGGGCAGAGGAGCACATCGCTCGCCACCTTTGGTCCCTCCCCCCCGGAACAAAGAAGCCCGTCATTTCTGCTTCGATACCCGCGATGGGGGCCCCACTAATGACTCGAAAACTACGCTTGAAAACGGCGGGCACAGGTATACCTTCCACGGCGCTGACCACGTGGGCGAATCCTGCCGTTTACGTATCCGAAGGATCCTAGCTACGTATGTTCTAATAAGCTCTCGTTGGGTGTACAACTGCGAGAGGCTCATGACCGTTCTACGCGTGGGCGTAAGAGACGGACGATGAAGCAAGGTGAAGTAGGAGGGAAAAGAGGGATATGGAAGGATAGAAAATGGGAGAAGACTTTGGGGGAAGCGAAACGTGAACGAAGAAGGGATTGCAAAAGACGCGAGTAAAAAGGGGGGGGGGGCAGATGAAAGAGGAAAAAGGAAAAAGGAAAAAGGGTTGAAGCAGGGAAAAGGGAGGGGTTCGAAACGAGGGGAGTAGTAAAATCGTGACGTCGCAGGGCAAGTAGGTGTTGGACCAAGTGGGAGTCGTTCCTTTGGAGAACGCGTCGAGGAGAATACGCTGCAACGGTGACATCACCGGTCGCACAGTCAGCTGACTCGACTTAGATGGAGCGAAAGAACGGAGAAAAGTGCGCCGCATAATTATCGTTGTTCGCGTAACTATCGTCGTCTCCGTTGGCCGCGGTAACGGCCTCAATAATCGCACGGATGTTGACCTTAACGCAATCGAATCTCTATGACATCCCTTCTCGGCGAACGGCGGACGCGTTTTTGCGCGGATCGGAAGTGCGTTGGTGGACGAGAAGCTGAAGTAGATTGACGCAACGCGATGACTCCTGCTGGCAAACGGCGGGGACTTTGCGGAGTGCATTATCTGTACAGCCGGATGAACGTTACGATTGCGGAGTTGCACGGTTCTATGGGGATCGTCGTCTTCAGACGGTGGTACATTCGGAACGGTAAAAAGTACAGCAGGCGTGACGTACGTATTGGATTACGTCATTTCTGGCGCGTGCAGTTACGAGACAGGTTTCGGTATGCCAAGTGTGTCGCGCAAGCGTGCAGATTTTCCAATCGACGCTGCAGATGGTGGCTATATCGATAGGCGAAGTGAAACTTGGTCTAGAAGAAATAGTCGAGGAGAAATTTCAGCAAATTCATGTTTCCTCATCGGGGATATTTTTTGTAGGAAAATAAGATCACAGGGGGAACGAGGCGTGCGCAGGTGTTTTTACTTGCCTGTAGTAGTTTTCTATCCTCACGGTAAAGAAACGAAGCGGCATATAAAGGTGCAAAATATCGTACTACCTTCGCGATAATGTGAATTTGTTAATATAAATCAGCAACGTATTATGTCCTCATTAGTCACGAATAATACAAAATAGATGACTACCCGGTCCGAAATATTGAACAGGTGCCACCGGTTCTGTAACCAACCCCTCGTCGAATCATTCATTCACCTTGAATCCCAACTGGTACCCCGTCGCTTTCATTGCCTGTCGTGACACATCACAATACTCTACTATCGCGCAAATATCTACTCGCAATACACAGTCATTCCACTCACCAAAGTGCCAGAATCAAAACTCAACGCGCACTCAACGGTCCCTGTTTAATGCGAAATAAAAGTACAGTTCTTCGTCTTTCGCGTATCGAGGTTTTCAGAGCGATATTATATTTTCTAATCACAGAGAAATCAGATATTCATAAACGAATCATTAACCCTATACGTTCAGGCACTATCTCAATGCTTCTCTCCACCGCGTGCAATTGTCAAATCGTGTCGCCCACAAAATTACGTAACTCGGATAAAATGACAACGAATTTCCATGGCATACGTGCCGGCCTATCCAAGCGCGAAGGTCGCCGGGCACGTATCGTACATTTCCCCCCGGCCGCAATCACAAATTAGCGCCCCCGTCTGCTCCAATTATATCAACCCGTGAAACACCTGTTCCAAGTCGCCTCCAGCCTCCCGATCGCGTCGCGGGCCAACACGGCCGTGTTCCTCCAGACCTTGGTAATCGGTCGAACCGCGGCCAGCGCTCGTCGCAAGAAAGCCAGCCTGTTACGGGGAATACGGGGCCGATAGTAAATTCAAGTGAGACATTGTCCTTCGATCCCTCCCCGCCGGTATCGAACAGGGTGGTCCCGCGGTGGAGAGGCGCTCGCCGTTCCGTCGCATTCCCATTGCCCGTATAACGAGCTCTCGGGGCGCGCGCTCCCAGCCCCGTTCTCTCCCTGCCTCTCCGTCGTCGCTCCTGGGTGTTCCACGCGTCAGGCGAATTGTATCTTCGCGGGGAGTGATCCTTAACCTGAATAAATTGCATTTCATTGCCCCGTTGCGTCGCCATTTGCCGGCCATTCCGACGGACGATTCTTGATGATCTAATCAGGGGACACGCAACCCGGATCGTTTCTTTTCGCTCGTTCGCCGCGAGTTCCGAACGCCGCCGGCCCGCCTTCGTTCCGTTTCACGATTCCGCGGATTTCTGGCGCGTCGCGTTACATGCGGATCGGGGAACGTTTCTTTGCCCCGGTTTCGCTGAGCCTTTTTCGCTCGGGGCTGTTCGATTGATTGGCGAGGCACGCGAATTTCGTTGGAATCTGGGGATCGAACGGGGTGCGCGGTCGTTGCATTGCCTCTCTGCTGGATGGAGCTTTGCGGGGTGCTGAGATGGATGGGGAGGGTCGTGTATCGAGTGTGTATTTTATTGACTTGATGAAAGTATGTACATATGTACTGCGATTGGGCGAGCTCGTTAGTGGAACAAATGTCGGATGGTAAACGATGGCGGGGAATCAGTCGTTCCAACTGCATTTCGTTAGGAAGCTGTACATTACTGTACTCTTGCGTTTAGAGTAGCGTCGGCTCTGTCGTCTTCGGAATCTTTGTGTAATACATGCTTTCGCCGACGAATGGGGAAACGAGATCCGATCCAGATGAAAAGCACGAACTGTATGTACTGTATACCAGAGGGGACAGTGGACTGGATCGTAAACGTCGTTAATGCCTTTCGCTGATCGTGACTCATTTAAAGCGAGATACGCAATGAATGACAATTAGGAATATTCAATCAAGGTTTTCCATGCTGTGAAACGAGGGATCGCGAGCGATGCTTGGTTCTCACGCCGCGGCGAATCCCGAACCGATCTGCCTTGAACGGCGAGCGCTAATGAAGCAACTCGGGACTAGAATCCGCGATGAAAGTGTTCAGGCCACTCTAAATCTGCATAATGTCAAGAACCGATGAAATATGTCATTCCGATGTTAAAATGGAAGTTGGCAGGAAACAATTGCACCTGATCTTACAAGTACCTACAACAGATGTTATTGTTAGATCGTGAAACGCACGGCAATAAGGTACGCGAAATACGCGCAAAGCGTTTCGATAGTGATGACCTGTTATCTAAATCGCGCGGATATTTCGCTATTGGAAATTCTTTTGCGAGAGAAAGTGGATAGGCAATTAACAGCTAGTACATTTGTATCGTGCTTCAGACAGGCATCGAAAGGGAAAGTTCGCCGTGGAAACGAGAAGTCCTCGTTACCAACGCGAACGCAGCTTTTATTCTTCGATGTCTGATAACGATTTACGGACTGCGTCGAATTTTCTTGATACATACAACGAATAATATATACGATTCCAAGTGAGACCAGGCGTGACCGTAATAATTTCTTCTGAATATTATGCTGCCTGAAGAAAAATGGCGTGCCGAAAAATATTTCTGCCACGGTTATGTCTCACTGCCTTTCGCTGTTTGACGAAGCACGAACGACGATTGATCTTTCGACAGATCTCATTGGATCGAGTACAATATGATTTACTTTCGATACTCGTACCTGCCAATCCCCCCCAAATCCATAAGTAATTTAAATATATCTACGCATGCATACATGTGTATTCTTCATTTTCTATTTTAATGAAATAAAACGCTTTTTCATTCTTAATCAATTTATCTTGCGACGATCCGAACCAAACACGAATATCTTTTAATGAAATGTAAATGAAAGACCGTCGTGGAGAAACACTATCGATGCTTCAAAATCGACAGGGCATCAATCTGTACTGGTACGATGCGACTGATAAATGGGATCCGTGTGTTATTAATCGAGAGTCACGCGTGCTGCGAAGGGTTCGAGGAAGAGAAAGAGCGGAAGAAAAGAAATTTCGATTCTCATTACAGATAGGGGTCCCGCAGTAGAATGACTGGAACTTTAATGGACTTTTAATTGTATTTCGTCGTAGAAGAACGGGTGTAAATGCGTATACGGCGGTCGATAATAAAAATAAAGTAAAAAAGGAATGAAAGAAGAAGGGGAGAACGGGGCGAAGGTTGGCGCAAAGAGCCGAGGTAAAAACAGGTGATGATCGATATCGCATCGCGAACACTGCAAGGCGAGAATCGATCATAATTATTGCCCCCTATTAGCTCCCCCCCCCCCCTTCGGGAAGATGGATATAGTTTACCTGAGCCGGTTGAGCCCTTCAAACCGGTACTTGATTTATATTTAGTGTTTAAGTTACCAGCGTCGAATTATTTATAACGGGGCCGATCGTGGAATTCCTGAGCTGCCCTTAACTTTATCGCAGAGTACGTATTAATGTATGAATTTATCAATACGAAACAGTCGTTCGTTTTCGTTCCGCAGTCTCGTAAAACCATATTATTTCTGAAAACTATGCCCATATAATATATTCTGGTATATTTGGACGGATGTTAAAAATTCTTGTTCAATAAAATTGTGCGCGAGAGTCCTCCTAAAGGTTTAACAATTCTATAAATTATCGACACTTATATGTCATCCGAGGCTCAGGCTTCGTCTAAGTAAAATTCATCCGCGTTTGCGTTGCCAACGATAAGTTCCCCGAATTACCTGCGCGAACTTTCTCACACGTGCGGCTCCGTCTTCATCAAACGCCACCGCGTACAACCGTTTCTTCCCATCGCTCCTTGCACCTCTCTTTGCCACCGTTCATCCCTCAATACCATCCTGGATACACAGAAAAAGTGCCGCAAACACGAGAATTTCTCACGCGACTTTCCCCTTGTATAGGCCTCCTCTATCAGTTGTTCCTCTGCTTTAAGCAGCCGGCTCGGGGCAACAGCTAGAACCTTGCCGTTTCAGCATTCTCCTGTCCGTTCTTGTCGGCGTGATCGCGCGGCATCAGGCAGTGCTCGCTCGTCCGCGGCGAGAAACGTGGACAGCCAGCGTGACTGCCGTTGACGCGACAATGGTCGATTCGTTACTTCGCACTCGCCAGCCTCCAGCAGAGACACGCTGGACACCGCGGCGCAGAGAGAAGTCCTGGTGGAAGTCGGAAATACGCGATCCACGATACGAGCCCGCTCCATTTGTCTCCGTAGAAGCGGCCGCCGCCGCCGCCGCCGCGAAGAACAGTTCTTCGTGTCCGACAAACGAACCGTGGAAAAATGCACGCCATCTCTGATCCCCCACAGCCTTATTCGAAACGTCGCGACGCCGCGTCGACTATCCTTGCGATATCTTTGAAGTGGTTCGATCGATTCGATGACATTCGTGTACGGAGAAAGGAGGAACATTCGTAGACACATTTTGGACGAGATTTTCCTTCTAAAATGTCTGGCTGCTTTCATCGTTTAACCGTGTCTGCTGCGTCGCCACCTGCTCCAGCGACATTTCAATCGCGTCAATTGCCAAATGACTTAATGAAGCGGGTGAAAACGTTCAAAGCAACCGAGTCTTATCGCCGCGACTTTTATCAGTTCGTCGCGGAGAACCTTCGTTCCAGTTTAGATACGTCCTACGCGTCCCATTAGATCCTCGCGTTTTAACCAAGCGGATCGAGGAACGGGCGAAACGCGTCCCCGGAGCGGCTTTTGCGGTCCTCGTTACCGGGCGCAAAGCGTTTCGAGGTAGTGTCCGTCGGTGGTAATGTTTATCGAAGTGTGGCGTCGAGCGGAGGCTCGCGAGACTCATGAACCGGGCGAGACATGCAGGACGCGGCGGTCCCTGGGACTCACAAAGCAATTATCCCATTACCCTCCGGTGAACGAGGGGGGGGGGGGCTTGGGGAATTGCGATTATGTATCGACAACACGTTTGCGAGCAACCCTCTCTCCTCTCCGATGTATACACGGGGGAAGCGAGGGATGGCGGTGCATTCTTGCTCGTCGCAATAAAGTAATCGATTTACCGCGGAGCGACGTATCAATGCGCGCTCAATTAGCGCGTTGAATCGACTTGTCGAGGGGTGCGCCTGTTGTTCCTTGAATTTCTTTCGGGTGTACGGTTGTGTGTATCGAGATCTGTTAGAACGGCGCCGCGACGCTTGGTGGCTGGGGCGAGTACGACGAAGAGGAGACGCGAGTTAGGATGGCACGAAGTTTGGTAGGCATTAAAGTTCGTGTCGTCGTTCTATCCACGAGACGGATCGATTATGTAAAATATTTTGAGGCCCATTTATGTGCAATCGATCGAATGACGAAACAGTTGGCGTGTTGAACGATTTTGCGCTATTGCAGACGAATTACGAGTCGATAGTTAATACGAAATAGAACAAGTTCGGAAGATGTAAATGGTCGATATTCGCTCACGAGTGGAACAGCGACCTTTTAGCCAAGCGAATTCTCCTTGTTATACAAGATCGCGTGAAACGAAATGTTCGATCGAATCGTAGGTACATAACTCGCGAATCAGTTAAAACGCAAATAAAAGAACAATTACTACCGTGCAATAATGCATTCGCAATATTTTTCTTCGGCGCGCTTTCTCCTTAACGTCCAAACAATTCCAAAACGAAACTCGCTGCGGTCGATTCAGCAGAACTGGCCGAACGATTCGTTCGTCGCCAATTTCGGCCACTTAATCGCACTCTCTGTTCTTCACGCGATAATAATTCCTTCTCAACGTCCACGGGCCGTCCTCCATCCGCGGGCCAACCCGTTAAGAGAGAAACGCGGTGAGGCTCTCAGCCTGGATTAAGCTTGTTCACCAGCTAGACGCGGGACCTAAACCGCCTTGATATTTCTATAATTTTTCGACTTAAGCGTATCCCCTGGAACGATGTCGTATACGCGCGAACGTGTCCCTCGACGACGGCATTCCTCGGTTCTTGGATCCACTTCGTAAGCGGATTATCGCCGCGAAGTGCGCGCAGCGATTTCGTGACTCTATCTCTCCGCTCTTCGTTCCCCGATCTGCTGGTTAGGAGGGGGAGCGAAAGAAACGGCGCCTCTTTATTCCTATCGCTTGCCTCCTTTTTTCACCCCTGCGCGCGTTCTCCAGGAGAGCCCCGATCCACCCTGGATCGGATTAAGCGGTGAAACCACTTTTCGCGACCGGTCCGGTGGCACACGGAAATCGCGCGGCGGCCCGCGGGACGCATCCGAGCGGGAAATAACGCGAGACGAGGCTCGCAAGGTGTTCTTTCGCTTCGAGCGGAGACGGGCCCCGCCGAGTGTTCCAAGCGTGCCCGCAGATTACGGTGGGCCAGGTATCGGAAGAGATCAACGGGAACGACCGTGGACCGAGTCCGTCGCGGAGGCAGAAAAATTAATAATCCGTGGCCGCAGAAACGAGAGAGGACTGGCGGCGGAGAAAGGCGAGGAGGAGGAGGATGATAAAGGGGAAAGGATGCAAGGATGGGGTGCACGGCGGAGAAATCGGAGGGGGAAGGTCGGCGCGATCTCCCTGGAACGTCGTGCGGGATTATAATCTTCGATTAATAAAGGCCTCGTAAAAAGAAAGCGTGATCGATCGATCGTTCGAGTCGCTTCGCGCGGCAAATGCCATGGAATACGCGGACGATTCGCGCGAGCTGTTCGTTCAGGGCGGGCAAATAGCGGCGGGGTATTTGTCGTGTTATTTTCTTGGTGCTTGGCAGACGGATCTCGCGAACGGTTCCCTGCGGATGATTCTTGGAAAGTTGACGATAAATGCCTCGATAAAGCCGGCTGAGAAATTCGCCTTTGTGCCGGTCGCGTTGCGTCGATAGTGTCCGTTGGGGAAGCTTGGGCTGCGAAACAATTTGGTGGCTTTGGAGTGTAAATGCTGGTATTGGAGTGAAATTCAAATTGTCGCGAATTATCGCACATTGAACATACGAGAATCGCAGTTCATCAGTTCCACATTTTAATGCGAAGAATAGGCAAAATATGATTTGAGTCCGCGGAATAATTTACTGAAATGTCGATGAATTTTGTGGAAACGTTGAGAAATCGAGTGATCAATGAACAGGAACACGAGCAACGTTATTTCTGATTTATCGATTGGCATCGCGGTAATAAGGAAAATCCCTGACGATTCTGAAAGGTCGAGCCGAGTCTCGTTAATAATTTATGGTGCGGCATGTCCGCGCTCATTCTTCGTGGAAATACGATGCGCTGCCGGATTCCGAGTACAGTTGGAAGCGACAAACAAAATGGATATCGGAATAACCCCGTGGAGGCATCGGGATTTCGCGACAGGTATGCGAGGTCAGCGCAGTGAATAAAACAAAGGCTGCGTCAACAAGGTGGTGCATAATTAAAACAAACAAAGAACCCTCGGAAGCGCAGGTCTGGTTGGCAATGGCGCCTCGTCGACCTTGCAGTCAAGCCCTGAATCTCGTGCACGGATTCTCGCGTACGAAACTGTTGCGAGCGTGATTCTTCCGGCAAATAAAATAATCAGAACGTCATCCACGCTTCGAGCAAAACGCGAAACAGACAGAAACTGAACGAATATTAACGAAATATCACCAAATATTCGCGTTCAAAGGTCAACGGGAAAAGCCAGCGGGACGTCTCTTCCGTCGACTGAATGACCGATGGATGCGACGGGGTGGCAGAAGGAGGGTGGTTCCTGGATATTTATAACAGAGTGCCAGCAAACACCGTGATAAATCAGAAAGCAGGCCAGGCCGGGGTATGAACCGGGCCCTCGTGGGGTCAGATCGGCTTTCGTTGCGGCGCAGAAGAGGCGAAGGGCCGTGGAAGGTTGGAAAAAGGAGAAGCGAAGACGGGGAGAAGGACGCTCAGGGCCGTGATGAATGCAGGCCGAAAAGAGGCTGGCCTCATCTACATTCCTGAATACAGATGGACGATACCGGTCTCGCACTGCTCTTGATAATCAGTGCGCCTTATCGACTGCGACTTTCGAGAATCGCCTTCATTGTTGCCCGCCGACTATACGATTCGCGAGCGCGATTCGCTCGTGAATACTGGATGAGAAGTGAACGCGTACGTACGTGGCTCGACCAGCGGGCCTCGCTATTGTTATTTCTCGAGCTTTGTCATTACTCGTGTCATTAATTAATTTTTCGCTGCGATTTCGAGGGTTGATTGGCAATGAGGCGTAGATTACGGCGCACGGGGTGCAATTCGAGAGACGCGAGTCCTCTCGGACTTGGAAAATCCAGCGTGCAAAATTTTCGAGCCGAGTTAAAACTTGTTCTAGCAATGGACGTCTCGATTGCTGATATTACGTTTCATTACAATTGCTGATTACGAATGCTGAGACTATCGTTGCGAGATAGCGAACGAACAACAATTGGGACCATCCTTCTCGCTGGACTTGCGTACTCAACGATCTATCGATCGAGTCGCTGTTTCAACGATCAACGTTCGAATCACACTCCGTGAACTTCGCTGCGTCGACCGCGAGCGAACGCTAATCTCCGGCGAACCGCAGCCATCTCTAATGAATACCCGGGGAACGCAAAGGTGCCTCTCCGTCGAGGCGCATCCGCGTTACCGTGACAGCTGCCCGAGAAGCAGTGCACGAAGCGAAGAATTGTCGATTTCACGTGCGCGCGACAACCTCAACAGCCAGCTCTATGAACCTGAAACGTTCGCCGAGTATCGAGTCCCCGTTGCCGACGATGAAACCGCCCGCGGGATCGGGAACGGGACGCACACGGCGTGTAAGCATCGATAAAGCTTCGCTTTAACCTCGGGCTGTCTGGACGCATTACCTCGAATGACTGGCAACCTGCCAGAACGGGGTTATGCGCGCGGTAAACGCGCGTGTAATGACGGGTTTCGGGACGTGGCACGAACCAACGGCGCCCTCGATGATGACTGCTCCACCCAGCGCGGACTGCGCCTCGCTTCGGACGAGCGAAATTGGCGGCCGCCGTGAGATTCGAGTAATGAGCAGTATCGGGGCGATTGCTCCAACTACCGCGATGCCGGATTGCAACAGCACGGTAACGCGATGCTTGCTTCGATCGAACGCGATCGACTTCGTTGCGTGCCTCGTACCCGAAGAAATTGCACCCGCTCGCTCGCCAACATTTCCCCGATTGTTCCGTACGCTCACCGTTGCCCACGGTGTCCCGTCGAATAACTCCATGGGAACATCGTTGGGGCTTTTGAAGTTTCCCCGCGTGCGATTTAGCGGGCGAGCGCGTTGAAACGAAAGCATTCGATTGGCAGGGGAGGAGTGAAAGTATAGGGTTGCTATGGAATAATTGGAGCTCTCGGAGTTTTTTTTCGGAATATTGCACCCGCGATAATTGATGTTGCGGCTTAAAATGTTTATTGCAGCAGCCAATAAAGTTTGTCCTACTTTTCCATTTTTGTGTAAACAATCTGCCCGCGGGTTTTGTTCGCCGAACGTCCGTCCGCGTGAATATAACACGACATGTGCGTAAAAAAATATCATGCCCCCGACAGATCCTCCGCAATCCAGTACGTAATGTCGGAATCGTCCAACAGAAACCAGTCGAGCGTAAAATACAAAGCCACCGGATTATTCCGGTGCATAAAATTTCGATTTTACTTTATACCACGTTGACCTGATCTGTAAACATAAAGCCGAGGGGAACATCTCCGGAGCGACGTAATATTGGCAAGCCCGTGTGCATCAAGTATTTTACGAGGTGAAGAAGAACAAGACCCTCGCGTGGGGGACTACTCTATGCCCCGGCTCCGCCAGATACCTCGGTTGTAAACGAGACTTCGGCACGGGTTTCCTCTTTCTTCACGGCCTGTTAGCTCTGTTCCATTCTGCCTCTCACCGGCTTCGCCCTCTCCGGTACCCCCTTCTCATCTCCCACCTCTGTCCCCGTTTCTTCAGGCCCATTTTACCCTCGGGCCCCGCGGCCCCGTTCCAGACCCTATTGTCCGCGCCGCGTTTTAAGATGCCGCCGCTGGCTTTAATGAGAATTTTAATTACCCAATCCCGTGAACCTCCTCTCGTATAAGTCCTCTCTCCGCTCCGCCGTTGTAAAACGCTCGTGGACAGCCTGGACCATTCCTCTTGCGCAAGGAACATTGAAATCCCTTGCCGTATCACTCTCCGGTATCCCCGTGTCGCCTCGTAACCGCTCGGGGAACCGATTACGCGAGTACACCGCCAAATTGCACGCGGACGGCGCGCAAACGTTTGAGCGACGTTCGAGCCGAGTCGAGCTGACTCATTGATCGATCGAGGGATAAAACGCTGCGACGATGCTGCTTGATTGTTTTTTTTTTTTTTTCGTTGTGCTTTTAATCGGATTGCAACGGTTCGCGCAAGAAACGCGCGGTTCTTTCGAGTGTTGATTAATTAAGATTAAATTGAGTCGCTGGCCCCATGGGTGTTCAATTCTTCGGCGGATCTAAAGACCGAGGTTGCCCGAAGGGGGACTCACTTTAGCTCGCTTTACGAAATAATTAAGGGAGACGTTTCATTCGTGTGCACCGTTTTATTACAGACTACAGAACGTTTTACGAGTGAGACCGTTTATCACCTATTGCTGTAACAAAATAGTGACGCAGGGATCGGTTTAAGAGTACAATGAGATACAAAAAGAAAAGAAAAAAAAAAAAAAAAATAAAGCCATAGCAAACACGGTAAAATATAAAATAGTATATTACACTATTAAAGTAATGCTCCGCTATGTTTCCAGGCGTGAAATTATTTTTGAAATTTGTCGAAACGTGTATCTGTTACAACCAGTATGGAAATAGTGCGGCATCGAAATCTCCCACTTCATATTATTTTGTTGTCGCCGAATCTGTCTTTGAAACGTTGCAACCACGACGAGTACAACATGTTCTTCTCGGGTCTCTCCGGCTCCGACACGAACAACATGTATGGACTGTTGGACTTACGAGTGCACGCTGAATCGTGATCGCGTATAACCTCTTTTCTATTATTATTAATCAATCCTTCTTTACAATACGTAGTGTCTAGTGTTGCATCGGTCGTTTTGAACTTTAAGCTACCGGACGTAACAATGTCCGTGGGTCCTGCGTTCGGATTTCCTGTATCCGCAGACGCTTTCGACGTGTTCGATGTCGATAAGTCTTTTCTCGTTGGATCGCCCCGTTCTTTAGTTACCTTTCTAGTATTAACGGGACTACCAATTTTATTCTGCTTATCCGTAGGCTGATGATTAATTGTCCCCTCGAGTGGCATAATGATATTACCTTTCGGCTTGTCTTTCAAAGGATTATTGCTTTCTGTAGTGTTGCTATTTGCCTTCGGCGAAGGAGAATCGGTTCCCAATATCGACGATGAATTCGCCTTCGTTGGCGTCTTATCCAGGATCTTCGAAGGACTGGTAACGGTCCCTTCGAATGGCGCTTTTCTCCGTTCTTTTGGCTTCGAATCATCCTTCTGCTCGTTCACTTCAAAGGGCCTCCATGTACTTGATGCAACGGTGCTCTTAGGACGAACACTATCTGTCTTGTTATTCATCGTTATTCTACGCGGGTCAGGCACAGTTCCCTCGAAGGGTAATTTTCCCGTCACCGTTCCGGTCGAACCGCTTGAAATTCGTTTCTTATCAGGGGAATCAACGACCTGTTTCACATTGAAAACATTCGCGATCACTTTGTCAACCGTTGTATCATCTTTCTTCGCCGCTACTCCAGGCTTCCCTCCTTTTGTTTCCGTAACAGTTTTGACAGCCGGTTTCTTCTCGGCGGGTTTTCCTACTTGCCGAACGTCCGCATTGCCTTTCTTCAACGTGGTCGCAGATCTCTGTTCTTTATTTTCAACGGCGGTCTTCGTGGACGGTTCCTTCAACGCGGCATCGCTTACCTTCGTCATTTCCAATTTATACGCAGAGCTTGCAGCTGAACCGGGCTTTCTCTCCGACGATGCCTTCTTCGATACCACGATTTTCGACTGGTCCAGCGCTTTCCTCGGCTCCGACAGATCTTGCCTTTTCGCGGAAGAAACGTTCACCGGCTCGACGATCTTTCCTTGCCGCCCGACAGTTTCCCTCGGTGTATCGTTAATTGGTGTCTTGTTTGGTATCCTCGGAATCTGTCTGATACTCCCAAGCGGTTTTCTCGACGGCACAACGACACCGTAATCGATCAAAGTACCGTCCTTCTTTTTCTCGATCGGCTTCATGGACTTTAGAATTTCTTCGATTCGCCGGTCTTCGTCGACGTGTCCACCCGTCAACTTTCTTTCACCCGATTTCTCTAATCTGCTCTGCATCTCCTTCCGGTTGGCGTCGCAATCGACCTGTGGCGCGGACGGGTTCGATCTCGGCGGTACGCGTTCGCCCAAATTTTTCTTTCCTCCGAACGTCGTGCTCGACTGCGGTGCATTTTCATCCGCGCCCTTTACCGCTATCGACTTCTCAGCCTTCGAATTTTCCTTCCTCGGTTTCACGTTCGCCTTCTGCTCGTTGTTCTCGGTCGACGCCTTTGTTTCCAGGCTCTTCGCCACGTTAGCTTTCTGCGGGGTTACAGAGATATATTTGACGACTTTTGGCGAGTGCACCGGGGAAACTGTCGACGCCTCCGAATCCTTTTTCACCGTGGTGCTGGAATAGAGGCTGCCCTTGACGCGGTACTTGGCTCTCTTCGCCGTTCTGTTGCTGACAACGTTCCTGGGCTTCGAATACTTCGTCGCCTTCGTGACACCGGGTTTGGATTTCGTTGGCACCCATCTCTGCGGACTTCTCACTTGAACAATCCTGGCCAACGATTCTCCAGTTTCGGACGACTTCGCGCCCTCCTTGGCCGTTGGTTTCATCCCTGGCACGTTTGTTGCACCGTCGCCGGGCGCATCAGTTTTCTTAGCGTCGACGACATGGTCTTTTCCTTTCGACCCGACGTCAGGATTCGCCCGTTTTTCATAATTTTGCGCCCGCCCGATTTCATCCTTTCTCGGATGCAACACGTCGTCGAACGCGGACGGCGTATTCGACGCTTCGTTCTCCTTTCTGATATTCGTGAAGGAGTTCTCAGCGGCCCACCAGGGAATTATCTTAGACGCAGGTCGGGCGTCTTTCGCCGTTTTGCTCGAATTCGATGTCGGATTGCCAGTAATCAACGGCACCGATGGGGAACTCTTCGACGCTGCAGTTTCGTTCGATCTCTGAATGGCGACCTGGTCGGGTCCCTTAGTTGGCGCAGCGGTGATTGCAACGTATTTAACGTCTTCCTTCTTAACCGGAACTTGAGTATCGCTCACGTGGACTGTTCCGTCGTTCTCAGTTCTATTAAGATTTTTGTACACCGGAGAATTTACCAGATTCGTCGTATCCACATTCTTCGCCGCCTTCGTCGCTTCGCTTTTATTAGATTCGCCCTTCGTCAATCGCGAAGTGGCCGTCGTATCCGTATCGAACAGATTCTGCGGCCTCGATGGCTTTGGCGGTAACGACGGTTTAGGGGGCGCAGAAGGGGTCGGCGTCGAATGGGGCGCAGACGTCGGCGGCGTGGTCGGCACCTGCGGTGTATCTATCTTCGATTCCGCACTTTTAGGCTGCTGGTATCGCGGCTCGTTAAATTTCGCGGCGATCTGCAGATTCAACACCGGTGTCGATCTCGCCGCGGAGCCAACAACGTTCCCAGCGCGTTCTTCCGACACGGCCGCGTCCGCCTTTGGAGGAATTCTGATCTCCACTTTGTCCATCGAGCTGAACACGTCCAACTTATCCGCCCTGGCGACGATGCTCTTCAATTCCGATACCGGCTTGCCATTGATGGAGAACTCGATTTCCTTCACCGGGATCGTATTCTCGCTGATCGATACTCGCATCGTGCCGTAATCCGCCTGAGGATTCACATTGGCCCCCGCATTTCTCTTCGACGATATCACCACAGAGAGGTGATCTCTGTTGGCGGCGCTGGCCGACCTTGCAGCCGCCTCGTCGACGTTGATCGACACGACCGACTCGTTCTGCGAGGGCGTCATCCTGAGCTCGATCTGTGGCTGATGCGCCGTTTTCGTCTCCGCAGTCGCCGGCGATTGCGTCGAACTCTGCGACAGCGTGGACGACTTGCTAGGTCCCCGCTTGATGTACTCGGCCATGGGGTTCGTCGGCTTCTTGCTGGCTACAACGGGTGGCAATTGTCTCGCGTGCGCGTGCTGTTTGTTTGTTTGCAGCGTGACGTCTTGGGCATTGCTGTTCGACGCGAGCCCCGTGGGCTGCAAGCTTTCGTCGAGTTTTGCGCCATCGGGCGCAGCGCTTTCTGTGACCCACTGTTTGTCCGGGACGCTGTTCTTGTGCGCGTTTACCACCCTGTCCAGCCAATAGGCAGGCTCGTTCACCGACTGCAGCATCAATTTGTCGTTCGAATTCAGCTCCGCGGGATCTGTTTTGATCGTGTCTTCTCTCAGATCGTTAATTACGTCGTCCAGCTTCGTCGTCCAACCGTCTTTGCTCTTCGTCTGCGCTTTTCGCTTCTTGGTTTCATCCAACGCGCCGCTGTTACTGCCGGCTGTGGCGCGCGATGGCAACGAGTTGGCACTGACGTCCTTGGTGTCCATCAGGATCGGCTGAACTTTGTGCAGCTTCGTGGACACGTTGCGCTTCGGTATCAAACTGCCGGTACGGTTGTACCTGTCGATATCGAGGCTCATCGAATTGCTGTACTTTTCTATGATCTTGGCGTACGACAGACACGGCTTCTCCAACGCAGTTTCTCCGATGGTGTCGTGCAATTCTTTGTCGTCGTGTCGATGCCGGCAACGAATCGTGGACGCTTCGCTGCTGTACCTCGCGTCCTGACTGAACGCATTGGCACCGGGACCACACATGTTTCCACTTCTGCTACCTTTAGACTTGCCCTTTGATTTTTCGGATACCGCGGACACTGTGCTGAAGGGACTTCTATGGATCCTGTTGACCATAGTCGAATTCAGATTATCCTTCGGCACCGCCATAGGATTCGACGAGCAAATCGATTCGCTGTAAGATTGTATCATCTGCGCGTACGATCGAGACTCCTTCTCGATTGACAGTTCGGGTTTCATGTTTCTCGTCTCTTTTGCCGAATTCACGGCGTTTCGCGCAGAATAACGTTTCACGTTGTGCGAACCTTTCAACTGATTGGATAAGTTACGATGTTTTTCGACGCATTCCTGCGGTTGCGTTAGTTCATCGCCATTCAGTATTTGGCCAGCACAGTGAAAATCTCTGTGCTCGTTGGTCTTCGTAGGTTTCGGTGTTAGGAGCTCGGCAGACTGCGGCAGCGAAACCTCTGATTTGTGTCGCTTGATCGATCTTTTGGACGGATTCTTGAGAAACGTGGTATCTTTTCGGGAGAAATTTGATTCGTTAAATTTGATTCGAAACGCTGTTTACGTGCTTTCGCTTCGACTCAATTATAATTAAGATATTAAGATTGAAACGTACTGGATGGAATCGGTCGTGGTACTTGGATACCAAGTACATACTTCAAACGATTCATTGTGTTAGCTTCATGAATTCAGTATTCGTAAATGGTCTATTTCTGGGCACAGTGTGGCAACAAATTTGGATCAACCTAGACTATTTAAAAAATTAACCTTCACTCGTGCAATTTTGAGCTCAGGCCAAAGGAGAATATTAAAGTTGTTAATAGAAACTTCTTAAAATACACGACGTATCATGTTGAAATGTCAGTCGGGTTATGCGAGGATAACCATTAAACAAAAGAATTTGTATCTCGATGTTATTTCTCAAATTGCTTCAAGTCGCGAATGAATGAATTATTATTGCATATATCGTGCCTCGAATTTTTTTCAAACCAATTCGTACACTACTTCGTAATCAAACAAATTATCTGCACGCGTACGTTCCTCTGGATTGAATTTATTATCTGCACGTGTTCGCGATACGATTATTCCCAATCATTGTCACATTCGACGAGGCTTTAATACTTTCTAATCAATTTTAACCACGATGATACCGAACAAGAGGCAACGAATACAACAGTTTGTTTACTTGTTCGTTATACACTTTGTAATGCGATGCATCATTTATCATTCAAAGTCAAATAGATGTTTAATAACAGGGAATACCGGGATCGGTGAGTCGCGTAAAATCGTGAAACGAGCAACGTTGCGTGCGCCAACGTGGAGTAATCAGCATGCCTTCACAAAAATCTCTTACGAAATGTAACAGGTTATATGCCCCACGAGCGACGAAATAATAATAATTACTATCATTACGGGGCTTTATCGCGAGCTACTTCACAAGTCGGGCAATAATTTCAGACCCCGGGTTGTTCCCCGCAGGTGGTCAGAACGTTTGCTCATTTGACTAATTACTGGTCCTCACTCTGCTGTTTCCCCGTCATTCTTTACAGATCACCCTACGTTATTTGCCTTGATTCACTTATGTATGTTCTCCGTAGCCATCGAAATTATCTTCGTATATTGCTGAAACTCGTTGCTTTCTTGGAGAACAAAATCGATATTGTGATAGCTCGAACGCTCGCGATGTCACTATTGCAAACGATGAACTGACTCGACTCGAACAAACGAACGAATAGATATCTCAATCTGTTCACCTGAACGTACACCTCGAATATTTATTGCACACGAATTTCCAAACAAATTTCTAAATATAATAATAATTCAATTCTATTGATTATTTGCTCACTCAACGTTCTACAGCGTTGCAATTCTTGATTGCTGCAAAGTAATCCCATCGTACAACGAAATACCTTTGTCGTAAAATTAGATGGCAAATGATGACATACGAGTGAAACGTGTTTAGTATTAATTAAGTATTAAGATTGCACAACTACGGTACCAATCGGAAGACCCCGATCGTTTGGTGAGCCGCGGTTCGCGAAAATTCGAAAGTCCTCCAACGGGATTGTCCGATTCTCGCGGAGATTCGCGGTGGCGGATACGTGGAACACGAACGGGCGCAAACGCCGTTTCTCCGTGAGCAACCGAAGTCACGATCTGGAGCTGGCCGGGGTGCAGAGGTCGGCGCAGCGAAGAGAACTCACTTCGTGCCCTGAAATTCCATCGTGGCGCACGGCCAGAACGAAGCGCAGCCTCAGCAGGATGATCGTGGCTGATCGTAAGCTACGATCGTCGAGAGGATTTTCGGCCCTTCCATTTTCTACGCTTCCATCCGACTCCGTCGTTCCACCGCGAACCAAACCGTTCCGCAAATAAGAAACCGTCTGCCACTTAGGAAACATCGACACGCATTCCAGATATCAGTTGCGACAGTTGTATCATATACCGAACAATAGAGACAATTTCGAGCTCGAATTGACCTGCTTGATGTTTGGTGGATCGCACGGGAACTACATATAAATAGTTCCTCGTACGATATCACTCGTTTCTCTTAGAAAGCAATTGAACCCGCCTACAAACGGCACCGAAGCAAATGGCTACTGTAACATTGGCATCGGTAGATCCATTTCTGCGTTCAATATACAATATCGAAAGCTTCCGCGTGCGTCAAAGTAATGACCTTAGGGCCACAGGAAACCGCAGCGATCGTCCTAGCGTAAGCTGCACAACGCGAGATTGCTCGACGGCAATGCGGATTTGCATCGAAAAGCATGGTGGCCCGGCTCGGACCGCGGTGAATGGCGATACATGGGGTAGTAGGGTCGAGGGCTCCGGTCGAGGTTCGCCTTTACGGCGTTCGATCATGCAATCCCTCGCTACGAGGGGCCATAGAAGATAAAATGTTGTGCCATATACGGGCCAGTGGGAAAGTGAGCCGGCTCTGGGACCAGCTCGGCGGTTCGCTCTCGGTTGGTTAAGCAGAGGCCGTTTTTGTTGAGACAACAGAGGCCGACGCCGGCAACTGTGCCATGTTCTAAATCAAAGCTCGTTCGCGAGCAGATACCACGAACGACACGTATCGGGGACAAAGAGAGGAAAAGAGAGAAAAAGAGGTGGAGGGGGGGGGGTTACCGCGACGGGAGGAACATCCATGGCGGAGGTGGACGATACCTTGGAGGGTATCTCGGTTCGAGCATCCTCCATAATACCTTAACGTATCCACGTTGGTCCGAAAGCATCGGGATCGCGCTCACGTCCAGCTTTACCGTTACCCCGCGTTTATGCCTCCTCTTTTTCTTTCCCCGAGACCCGGGACCCTGCTCCTCCGACTCCCAGTCGGTCTTCTTCTTTCCCTTTTTCGCGGCCAGCTCTTTATTCTTCTTCATCATCTCCGTCGCCGTCTGTTACTCGCGTCTCCTTAATTTTTTCCGAACGTTCTTCTGGCCCTCGTGCTCCCTCTTCTTCGGTCAATTATCGCTGCGCCCAGGCTTGATCGACGATCGATCCCGGCCCTCTTCGACCGGTGCAATCCATTTCGTTGCACACCTGGGTGGGGTTCCGGTATCGCATTTCGACGAGCCGCCCTAGTCGTCCACGGACGGGTCTAATGTCGGATCCGCGAGGCGAACTTCGTTGGATGAAATTGAATTCGTGTCTCGCAAGGAGGCTGCCAAGCGTTTCGAATGAGAAAGATTTCCTCCCTCCGTCTCGTTATCACGTCCCTCTTACGTTGACCGATAACGCGGGTACTGTACCTCGAAGAAACCGGCGACGTAAGGGCTGACATACAGGTGAGAGGCGGAGAGGAGCGGTACCGTTAGCATCGGCGCGTACGCCTCGCGGAGAGATTCTAACGCGGCAGAAGTCGCCGCCATATTTCATCCCGGAGTTTTCTATCTTTTCTCTTTGTTTTCGCCATAAGGGATCCACAGCGGGCTCTCCTTAGCGACGCGAGCCCCGCGCGATCCCTCCTTACGATAAATCACGCTCGGAGTACGCTCGCGAAGAAATATTACGCACGGGTAAACAACGTTAATTTATGTTAATCGCCCGGCCGTACTTTATGCTCGTTTATTGCCGTGGCTTGCGCTGCGGTCCCTGCCCCCCCCCCTCGATTTTTCGTGAAAGTCATGGCTGTGCCCTCGTGATTCCACGCTTTCCAGCCGCTAAGGACTATCTAGAGGCCAAATTTGGCGTGTGGGTGTTTCTCCGCGGTAATTGGGGTAACCGTGGATGTCTACCTACTTGTGCAGGGGACCAACAATGATGACAGCACAAAGCCACCTTCCACGCGACGATTCGGTGTCCGTGTAATTGCAAATTAAGGATCAATTTTGAACCCTTGCACATGCTTATTAAAAACTTAATGCATCGTTGCGTCAACGGGGACATACAGGCACAGTCGTCCACGTTACTCGCACGGGCCAACGTCCCTTTAATATTCGAAACCAATTTCCCATGAATCGTTCTTGCACCGTTTCGATGAGCCGATGAAAAATGACTACATTATCATCGGCACGCCGCGACATTGATATCGAAACCCGCAACTATAATTCAGCGGCAAAGAGTGCAGCGCAAATGTGTGCCTTACGAATTTCCAAGCATCATAGATTCCACCCCAAACTTTGCAACCGTCTCGCAAGCACAGTACCGCAATGGCGTGTAGAAGCGTCGAGTTAAACACCGAAAACAAAACCGTCAGCTCGTAACCGAGCGTTTCAGCGTTTCGCGCGTCACCGTCGACGGACGTCCACAATTCTCGCGCTTTCTCGTTCGCGACGCGTCGTCTAACCACCATTGGAATCCTCTAACCATACCTCCGCCGCCTGTTGTCCACCGTCAACAGCCCCCGTGGCCCCATTGTCGTGCAGACGTTACACGGGCAGAGCGTCGTGCCCGGGGGAGAGAAAGCGAGTGTCGGAGCGTTCACCCGCATACAAATTGATCCTTTTTGCTGGTCCTGCGACGCGTCTGGGGCGGCAGCCAGCGTGTCCGGCGTTGGCCGGCCGCCGAAAAACCGGCCTGGACACGGGTACAAGGGGGTTTGTCGCGTTTTGTGGAAACAATCAGCAGGTTGTCGCGGAACAAGGATATGAATGCATAAGCAGCGCAGTTAACACGGTTGCTCGCCGTGTTCCCCGGCCCTTTTTTTGCCGTGGGGTTTCTCCCTCAAAAGACGCCGCTTTTAGACTCTCGTACGGGCCGCCTCTCGCGACTCAAGGGAAGAAAGACAAGGGGGACAAGGACGGGGTTAAGAATGAAAGGGGACGATCGAGGGGCAACCTCCGCGGAGCATACATAGGTGGACGACTTGCGTCGATAAATACAACCAACGTCGCCCATATGCCGGACCCTGGCCTGCCTCGATTCTTCTCCTTTTCCTTTCTTTCCTCTCTCCCCCTCCTTTTTGTTTTTTTTTTGTTTCTCTTCTCGTCGTTATTTTGCGAACCGTGCCCCGGCATCCGCGGCACTCGGGCCCCTCTTTCTCTCGCGGTATGTACACCGCTGCGAGAAAATTCCAGGCTTTTTGCAAGTAGAACACGGAAGCCTCTTTAATGCCTGCATCGTAGCTCTTCGTGTTTCGTGTTTCTATCCGCTACGCCCACGACGCGTCCGGCTTATCGACGCGTGCTATCGACGACGCGGTCGACTCTTGTTATGCATGTGTCCATTTTTCGGTGGGGTCGATCGACCGTCGATTTCGGAATCGAAATTCGGGACGGACATTTAAATAGTCGCTGGTAATTCAGGGGAACGTGGTTCGGTTTCGAGCGTCATCGTCGATGTTGTAATATGGTAATACGCGTAGGAATAGAATGGGTGGAATAGCTGTGAATGGTAATTGATTTCCCGATTTGGAATTTTATTTAGAGGAATATGTTTCGTTTCGAGTTCCATGCGGAACGTTCAAGCGCGTACGCGCGGAGGGCTAATTTGTTTGGAAGCGAAGTAAGGTTTGCGCAACGTAAATGTAACGTAGCTGCGTCTGCGCGTTTATTTGTCTTGCGATATCTCTATTTCGGCGAGTCGACGAACCGCACGCCTCTTAATCTTGTCCCGTTGACATTAATAAAACGGCCGTGCGAACGATACCAGTTCGCAAACAGTTAACATCGCGATGTCCCGTGAACTTGACATTAGCCTGCGATTCGTCAGCGTTTCGTTTACCGAATGCCCCTCGTGTCACGTGTGTGTGTGTCTGTGTGTGTCTACATTCGCAGATAATATCCGACACGGATATTTTTATTACCGTCCCGATATTCAAATGCACTTCGGAACCGTTTTAAACGTTCCGCGCTGCAGTTCGTTTCCTTCGGCGATGAATCGCGGACAAATTGATTTGCCGTTTCGCGATAAATGTTTCTGTCAATCAACGTTTGGTACGCGTGCACGGAAACATCGACCGTTTCGAGTAATTACGAGAGAAAGGCTTGAGTTTCCGTTCACTTGGCGCGGCACAATGGCGAACCGCGGGGTTCTAAGTAGAAACTGGCGAGTCCCCGACAGACACACCCCACTCGGGTTAGTCACCGCGAAAAGGATCGACGTGTCAATTCCGTCGACGTAACAATGATAAATCTATATAAATATCTTGTCCCGCTCGATCGCCGTGAAAACGAAAGTAATCTTATCGATTCGATTCTTTCGATGTCGACCGACGATAACTGCGATTGAACGACTCGAATGGAGCAACGTCGACTTCTATACTGTCTGGGTGACGAATAACGAACGCGCAATTAGAAACGAACCGAATCTTTGTGGTTGTGTCTTCCATCAGTAAAGATTAAACGGTTTCGTTAATTCGAATTGATTAGAAATTTGCTGTACTTTATTTGTATCGTACAAAACTACTCGAATATGCGTAATTTTGAAGTTATTTTGATTTGTGTGTTGGACAGTCAGCTTTCCTTCATATTTCAAATCCAATTTTTCCACGTGAAATGAGCGAAGGGTCTTTGTCATCTCGAAAGTAGATAACGCAAGTGAAGGATATTTCTTGTTAATACAATTTTCGAATGTAATCAAATATCATAGAATATATCGTCACTGAAAAGATAAACGAATAAAATCTAGACGCGAACTCCGAAAAAGAACGCCCCGTTACAAATGGAATTCATCTTCCAATCAATTCGCTGTTCATATTCTAAATAGTTCTCGTCGCTAATGAGACGATCCAAGTTTCACGAATCTACTTGAATCGTTGAATAGCCTCAGCCGAAGGAGAAGTCTTAAGGGACCAACGAGTCTGTCCAACAAGCTTTGCATTCGCTTGGAAAAGTTTGCAAAAGGAGGGCGGACAATAGATTGTCGCACCGTATAATGGAACCGAAACAGTACGGCTTCAAAGAACGATCAATCAAAATGGGCTCGAACTCATTAACAGCTTGGACAAAACGCGGCAATTAGCCACTAATAACGTGCCCGTCTATTAACCGTGCGGTAACCCTGTCAACCAGAATGCACAGGCCAAACCGGTTCGTCGGTCGTAATTTGTTTCCCTGATTTTTGCAAAAATGGACAAGCAACGGCAAACGGAGCTGTGTATACTTGAACGCCATAGAAAGTACACTTTCAAAAGTTCAAAGATCCTGTCGCAATATTGGTTCAATGTACCTTGCACCAAAGTCCTTAATCCTTTCTCTCCGTCGCATATTATTGCAGCTACTTCGAAAACGGGTACCGAAACACGTTCGCTCTATCGAACGGCGCGGCGAGACGACGAATTACATTATTGACAATCAATCGCGCCCAACTGAAACCTGACGATCTGTTCCGAAGATGGGTCCGCCCTTTTTATCTCCGGAGTCTAATTCCGCGTAACATACAATCGAGTCCCACCGTCGAAGATTTGTTCCCCCCCCTCAAACTAGTCGCGCCAAATCGCTATCCGGAGCAGCACGGTGAATTTTAAACGGGCATTGTAAGCAAGTTGCTGTAACGCCGATGTGCCATCGTATCTAAGCCCCCTTTCGAAGCATCCCACGTCTTTCTCACCGGCAGACAGCCTGGTACCTCGGCGACAAACGCGTCTACCAACGTCGGGGGGACAGGGACAGAGACTATTAGAAAGGGGGTAGGCTCGAGGAGCTTGCGCAAGAAACGAGGATGAGCGAGGCAATAAGCAGAGAGGAGGCGCGAGGAATGCTCGACAATCACGATCGACACGATCGAGCGTTCGCTCGTCGGCGTCGAGTCTTCAGCGGTGGCCGGTCAGCGAACGATCGTAATTAATAGACGAAGGGGGTTGAGAGCCGGGGCTGTGACCGGGCGGTAATCAGGCTGCTACCTGGAAGGGAGAACTCGTCGAAACCCTAGTTGACGTCATTTGTTTAAGTTGATCGTCGGCCGTCGCGGCCGAATAAGGTAACCCGTGTTCGCCACTCCGCGGGGAGTGCGAAAGAACAAAGAAGGAGCCGTGAGAGGGCCTCCGGGATAAGATCGTGCCGCGGCGATGGAGAAGACGAAGAAGGATAGAAATAGAAGAAGAGAACAGGGCGAGGGTAGGAGCAGACACCTGCTGTTCGCAGCATTGTCTCTCCCCATTTTCTCCGTTCTTCGCACTCCTTCGTCCTTTATCGTTATCCCCGTCGCTCCTGCATTATTCCTTCTCGTCTGCTGCCTCTCGCCGTTTCTTCCTCGTCCCCTTGGTATCTGTTCGAAACGATCCGCGAGATGGTCGGTCGTGAAGGGAAAGAACGCGAGCCCATCGGGGCCGAGGCGGCGACAAAGCAATTGCCGGCGTAAAAGGCGAATAAGAGTTTCTTTTTCGCGATCGGTGCGCTCTATTTCCGAGTCGGTGCGATCGTACGTCACGTTTAACCGTAGAAACAAAGCGATGCTTAGTTAATAGTTTGTAAACAACCCTTAATAACGCACGTACCGATGAACGATGAAAAATCGATGAATTCCAAAAGAGGAAAGCTGCACACAAACGACATTTTTCTTGTCGTTACATTGATAGTCTCGTTTCAAGCTTCTTACCAGAAACACCAAATTGTACAATGTCACCGGACTAATCCGATTAATCTATTATTGTATTCGATCTATTTCATCGCACAACAGTCTCAAATGATATTTCTTTCAAATTTCAGACGCGAGACAATTCCCCGAGACGAACCATGAACGGCGCATCGTGAAAAGGGAGCGATGGCAGCAGCGGAAACGCGCCTCCAAGATTCTTTCGATCTTCTCCTTGCTCGTGATAATCGAAGAGGGCACGACAAATCTGGAATCATTGTCGAGATTACCTTGGCAAGGTCCATGGGTTCGTAAGGGGCATGAGAGCTCATCATGTTCGAACACCGACACAGGCCGCGATCGCTGTCGACCTGCAACCTCTTCGGCGTGATAATTCTTCTACTGATCGTCGGCGGTAGCTACGATGTGTCCGCGGACCTCAACTCCGAGTTTGTCAAAGGGAAAAGTAAGTTATCCCGTTTGAAACACCTTCTGTTTCATATACCTCGCCATGGTCTATATCGCAGTAAGGTATTTCTACAAAATACGGTGTACGCGGTGTTTCAATACGAACAGTTCAATACTGAAGAAGATGAAATGTATACAGTTCCTATAAATATACGACACGACTGTTTCTCTGTTGGTCTATTCATATCTATTTTTCTATTGGAGTGAATCATAAAAATACACGCTAAACAGCTGAACATTTTCAGTACAAAATATTCTGTTACATTCTAGACAGTTCAATTACTCGACAAGCTTCAAATATATTTCTATTGTTCGGTGCTGAACTAAGTGATCGAATAAGAACTAACAGTAAGGAAACACCAGGTACATTTAATTTAGTCTTAAAGTAAGATGCGTATGACTTTACAGTCCGGGTACATCTGAGAGGTGAAAAAACACCGAAACACCCCACTTTTCTCTGGCAATACTTACAGAGCCATTTTAAAACAGAGCAATGTCAACAAATAATTTATCGCGTCCAAGCGCTTTCAATCTCTCAGACGTAGTCGTACCGTTTCGTCTACGCGTATCACGATCGCCACGAACATCAAATATCAGCCTGGGAATATTACCGTTGCCGTTCGAGGCGTTCACAAGAAAATGAAGACGCGTGTTCGCCGCGTTGCGATATCTTTCCGATTCGATTTGACTGGAGATCGCTTCCTAGCCGAGCGTGCATCATCGAGGCCGGCTAGAAAAGTAGAAAGTAAAGTGTTGCGCCAGCTTTACGGCAGCGTGGGTGGCTTGCACGGCCGGCCCAAAGGGACCTTTTACTCCAAGTACATACCTGGAAAGTACCGTTCTTCCCACTCGACCAGCAGGATACTCTTTAAATCCCGTCTTGTTCTAGCCCCGCTAGGAAATATGTAAGCTGCTTTCGTGAAAACACGCGTGTAGGTGCAACCGACGCCTGTTACAACGAGATTCCATTCGATCGTACGGGCTTATGCCTGACCCAGATCGTCGTCCCCCACCCCTCGAGTCGTGTCAAAATTTATCCCGTTTACCTTTGCTCCGTCCCCAATTATTACCGGTACACGCTATTCCGGACCACACAAGCGATCCTCTTCTCGTGATATACGATCGAATATTGACGTTACTCGCGTCGACAGACTCTCGTCGTTCCCGAGAAGAGTAAGGAGTTTGTGTGGACGCTGAGGAACGGTCCATGCGAAGATATTGTCGGGCGCACGAGGGGAGGAAGACGTCGGTTGTCGGCGGTTTGGAATTGACGGTGGAAAGCGTCCCGGGGTGATTGAGAAACAAGGTAAGGTGGGATCGTTAGACGCGGGACAGCCTTTTAGGGAATGGAAAACGTACGTGGGTGGCGCACCTTTGGTACGGTTACGAAAAGAATTAGAGATGTAGAGCAGTTGGGAAATAGTGTGACACGCGTGACAGTGGATTAGTTTCACAGAGCAATGTTTTATCGAGCGATACGTGACCGAATCGTTCAGCTGCAGCGGCGTTAGAACTCGAAGCGTATTTTCGCGTAGGAACTCGCACGATTAGGCCAGACGCACGATTAAACCGTCCGATAGTACCTCCTTCCGCTTACCATCGTAATTAGACAAATGCAACGGGCTTTTAGCAGCGCAGAAGCGATAAATAGGAATTTTCATCGTACACGTATCGAATCCGCGAAATGAAAAACGGTCCGAGCTCGGGCCGAAACGCGAAGACGCGCCTCGCCACGGAGATAACCACCCAAGTTCCCTCGGGGCAACGCAATTTCGAGAGATATCACCTAAAGTGGTCTCCATAAAGGTTTCCATTAACACGATAAGGAGAGGTTGATACGGTCGCGGCCATTAGGGGAGGTAACTTACGTCGTGTTGTCGTTGCACAGTCTCTCCTCGATTTTCTTTCACCATTCTTTTTTATTCCAAACGAGAAGATACATTCGACAGCCTTTACAGCTATACGATATTCGACCGACGCATGACATTTTTCACCGCGAGATTGTACACCGTGCCGAGTTAATCGTTGCACTTTATCGCGGCGAGCTTTTAATGCGTATCGCGGCTCGGGATGAAGCGTCAATTAACATCGCGAATTCGCTGCCACTCGTCGAAAAGTACGTGGGTACGATCTGTGGGGAAAGTGTACGCCTTTCAAAGTGTCGTTGAAATCTTTCCGAGGACCATATGAAAGACTATGTTAAAAAATAAGTTGTTCAGTGGGATTTGTTTTGACACCGGTCTATTGTTTCGTTCACATTTTCGATCATTATTATTCAATAGATAATTATACGTATTACATATACTATAACGTTGGCCAGCAATCCGTCAGAACCGACAGACTAAAGTTGAGAAGAAATTTTCGCGGATAATAAATATCGTTTCGCTAGAAATTCGGATGTTTTTGGAATACAGCGCAATTGTACTAAGATACTCCTTAACGTGTATCGTTAAAGTTCAATCGCATTTCAAGCCTATTGAAGTTTTCCAACGGGGTGCACCGTGTACAGGTATTCAGTATCACCAGCAGACTCACGGAATGCGCGGGGCGCAAATAGAAGATCGTGGACATTCTGTTTCCTTCTTATTTCTTGCCTCCCCCACGAATGCAAGTTCCCCAGATAACAAAGTCATCGTTTTAAATGGCCGAGAAAAAGCAGTCACAGATATGGGCAGCGTGCTTTCAGTCACGTTCGCCTTTACGTTAACGAAATTCGTGCCCTGCCTTTTTTTACGAAGGCGGCCTACCTTTGATCGGCACGCATTAATTCTATCGGCTCGCTCAGCCATGGCTTTCCCCTTAAGTAGGTGCCCGATACGCCTTCGATCCTCCGGATTATCCCTTAGAACCGGGCGTCTCGCCTGTAACGTGGAAGAGGAGACATCTGTCCGCTAACGACAACGCTACCCCGCGACATTTACAATCGTGCAGCTATCGAAAGGCAAGTTCCGTCTTTTCCATCTGCCGATTTATCGCCACTCCTTTTTGTGCATCTTCTCCGTGCATCGGCTGTCACGAATCTTCTAGACCGTGATCAATTTTGGCAGACCTCTTGATGGAGAAGGTCCGAAACGATTTTGACGTTGCTCGCGTCAAGTAACAAACGTTGCAAACGTCCTCAGGCGTTCCAGTAATTATTTAGCAATTATTCAAACGCACCGCGATTCCAACTCAACGATTCGCAGTCATTCACGGGATTCGCGAAAAATTCGAGACGAACTCCGAAAGTCAGCCTTTCTCTCCATGCTGCGTGTACTTCCATATCATTTCTCGTCCACGAAGTTTCGTCGCGTCCTTAACGACGTCCACGTTTACCCCGCCGCTTCGTTAGTAGTAACTGCAACTTTGCTCCGACTGGAACACCCAAAACCTCGCTCCATTTCCCTCGCCCTGCTACGTACCCCCATCGATTCTAGACCCACGTAGCCCCCTATGAAACGGAGCAACGAGCAGGACGACGGTTACGGTGGTAGCGTGTGCTCGCGGCGCAAGATCGCCCCGTATGTAACGTCCGCTACGGTGGACAACTCCATCGACGTGTATGTGCAGGATCGGAAAGGGACATCTGGGAGGCATGCCTTAATTGACCGCTCGGAATATTGACGAGATCCCAGAGACGGATTGAGACGTTGAATTTCCGAGGGACGTTCGCTTTTTTGTCTCCCCCATGAAATATGACCTTTCAATATGCTAGGCAGATATTTATGAACTCGTGGGATTGCGCCCGATGCGGGGATCCGAAGATATCGGGCAGACTCGAGCACGGTAGACAATATTCTTTCTATCCTTCCTCTTTGTTGGTTTTTTGTAAGCAACATCCACAGGACGGTTCGGTATTTCTGCCGTTGATTACGGGAGGATGCGTGCAGCAGCGTTGCAAAAGCATGGTGTTCTTGCGTGATGTTTGCAAACGATGCGGTTCGTTTTAAAATGTCCCATGGATGTTGTTCAATGTTGGTTGATTTCAATGTGTGTAACGTTTGAAATGGAAAACTTTCATCGGCTTTGTTCAAGCGACGAATTCGATAAATATATTGGTCTTCCAGAATTTCTATGTATTTGATTGAAAAGCGCGAGCAATTGGTCGCGTCTGAAGAAGTGGGATTAAGATTTCCTACATCGCGTTCCCCCTGTCGGTAGAGTACTAACGTACATAAATATCGATTGAGGCGCTACAATAAAATTGCGCGCCTCGATTCGCAACTGCCGAGAATTGAATGAAGTCGTCGGAACAGCGCCGACAGGTACAGAAAGCGGGAGAAAAAAATGTTCTCGGAGAGCTCTAGCTCGTGCCATCTCAGTCTGCCCAAAGCAACTCCATTCGACCATCTCGAACGTCGAAACCTTTGCGCGCAACCGGTCAAGTCGGTTGCCTGTAAGTAACAGATACTGCCAGACTTCGATCGTTCGACAGAAATGCCAAACGCCTCGTGAGTGTAATAAATGCCCGCGGTAATCACTGTTAAACCTCGGCCGGCGTCGAGCGTTTCAGCCGGCCATCACATAAACGCCATTCAAAGTTTAATCGCGTCGATTACAGGATCGAGGTATTTCTGTCCGCGGCAATAAACGTCACGATCGTGGTTTAACTTCTCTATTATTTAACCAATGCCCATGCCGATATTCGTACTTGTTTGTACGCCGTGTAACAGGTGATACGCGATACGCGCGACTGTGACGGAGAATCGGTTAATTGAATCGGCGCGTACGATGCACGCGGCCATTGCGCAAGCCGCGCCACGAAATCGATTCAATTAAAGCTGAATTCCACGTGCGCGAAACGAGAGGCGAGCCTTATTAATCATTTTCGCTTGATCCCTTTCGCAATGCGCCTGGAGAATTGCAGGGAACGCCGGGGGACAGCCCTGGGGGACGGTGGCAACAGGTGCTTCCACAGGTGTATACTAATGGCGGATAGAATAAACTTGTTCGTTACGCGCCGAGATTCTGACCCCAATTCCTTTTTCCCCCTTTCAGAGGTCTCGTATAGAGAAATTGATGGAGATCGCTGTATTAAATTTTGTCCAGAAATGATTGTACTTCTCCGCAGCTTCGAGGAAATTTACTTCGTAAATACGCAGGCTCTCAAGTGCGACTACTGATCACATTTATGAATTTATCGCTATACCGTCGACAATCAAAAGCTCTTACACATTAAATATAACATTTTACTTTGAATTTCGTTAAGCCATTCGCGATCAATTATAATTATAATAGCATCAATATACTATCAGCGAACAAAAACTTGAGACACAACCCCCCTTACTACAACGTCTACTCGAAATCATACCTACGAGAGAAAAAAGAATACATTTCCCGTGGCCCGTGAAAATCCACTGCTCGAACTCGTCAAAACCAACGGCAGTGCTTTCGCGTCACAAGAAGTCCCAACCTACCTGAACGTAGCATCCACCTTAACAATGGGACAATCGTTCTCCGATATGCAGCGCAGAACGGCTGCCGGGCAGATCTCGGCCAGATAAAACCGAACGATACACAGCACCGGTGCCAAATGATCCATCGTTCCCATAGCAGAACGTTCGCAGTCTTCCGTGAAGAGCATACGCGGAGAATAGATCGTTCTGGTCGGGTCAAAAGGTGGAGCGCAAGGAAAGTCAAAGCCGACACCTCGGCTGTTTCGCGGTTGCCTGGCCGCATGATGGATGGCGAACAACAGTTCTTCCACGATTGTGTACCGGCGGGTCTGGCTACGTGAATTGGTGGGTGGATGTCGGCGAGGGTGAGAGACGGGAGTGGGTGGATTTTTCATCGATCAAGAATCGAGAAGGGCCATAAAGAGATTGAGCAAGCGAGGGGGAAATGGATACGGGCAAATCGTTGGCTCGTACGATGCGTTCGGAACATTGTAAACACGTCCAGTGTTTAACAGAACGGACGATTGCATGGTGCTTTTTATGGCGTGTCGATGTGAAATTCGGAAAGCGCGATGAACACGTAGATCGTTCGTAGGTTGATTATTCTGGGCGCGATATGAAGTTATGAAGTATGTACTTCATAACTTCGTGGAGAGAATTGATTAAATTATGCGTGGAAATTTGGGAAATTTCCGGTAATCGGAGAATTCGTTCAATCAAATGTTTTTGTAGTTGTTTTTTTTTTTAATATCACGGTTCGGACATGTTCACGACTTTCACCGGGATTAAATGCGAAACTTAATAGTTTCATATTATATTCTATCTGTGCATTGGAAAACAGCAATTTACTTTAACTACAGTTAATGGAAAAAAATGTGTAAGTATCTTCGCAGCATTGTACCCGAATGTTGCACGCAATTTGTAGATCATCTTCCTCGCAACCAGATCTCCTCCCGAGGGCAGAATTTCATTGCGCCCCTTCAAAATCGATCTTGAACTACACAGAAATGTATGTCATTAAAACTTTAGTCGCCGTCTAATTATCCAAGGTACGTCAGAACGTCTTGCTCAACATTCCAATTGTAGGACACACCGGTTGATTGGTTTTCCGTACAGTCGAAATCAACGAAACGGAAAACGATCTTTGGAAAACGCAAGGAGCACGGCGAAACGGACGTGGGAAATCGGCTTTCTTGCCCGAACACGGACACCGTTTATATCAATCTTGTGTTCTTGCCTCGCGATATCCTCGCGTGTCTTAGGGGCTTTAATTGCTCCGTAATCGCCGGTGTCGCTACTGAAATCCGCCGCTTGCATTCCAAGGCGAACGGATCTCGACGCGGTAGCGTGTAAGCTCAACAAGGTCGACAGATGTCCTCGACAGCGGAAACGGAATTCCAGCCTCCGGCTTTGCATTCGCAGCTAGCTTTCAAGAATTCACACGATGCAAGACGTTGTTTCTTGCGCGACGATACCAGTCTCGAACCTCGGCCCCGATGCTTCTTGCCTATGTGCAACGAATTCTTTAACAAATTATCCTCTGCCTCGCCTCGCCACAGAAATCGTAGCTGAGGGGCGGCGGAAAGGAAAATTTATTTGCAGAAAACGAAATTTCTCGTGTTTTTTTCATATATGGGATAAAGGTTAGAAATACATACCGTGAAAACGAAATTTCAACATTCCTTTATGTATGAGCTTAAGGATAGAAACGATTGATTAACTTTCTTTCGTCCTACCTGTGAAATATCAATGGAGATTATAAGCAGTACTTTGTGCCGCCATTGGACAGCATATTATGCGAACGGCCCCTAATGTTCAGAAAACACGGAAAATCGTTTCGATGCGATAACACCTATTTTCAACCCTCGCCGAGGGACGAAATTTTCGATCAGAGTAAAGCACCCGCGAGAAAATAACAGATCGCGATCTCTCGGTTTCCACCGTGGAAACAGAAAGAACAAAAAAACAAAAAAATAGTACCACGGCCAGAGGTAATCGAAACGAACCATAAATCCAGAACAGCGGGAAGAAATCGAGAACGATTCGTGGGGCGTCGGGTTCGATGGATCGAACAATGGGCGGCGTACATCGACGTAACTCTTTGTGCATTCAAGGACCGATCTCTTGTTCGCAATCGGTGAATATATTTGCAACGCTTTGTCGAGTCTTCTTCTATTCCATTGTGCCCAATATACCTAACAAGCCTAACGATTTTTACCGCTAACGAATTTACAGCCGCGAGGGGTATCGCGGGTCCGATCTATCCCCTGAAACGTTCTAGACGATCGAGCCTCGCCAGATCCGCGCGGTTCGGTTCAGTTCGATCGAAGTTTCGCGGGCTGGTTCCGCGTTGCACGACTCGAGGCGCGCCTCGACTTAAATCGACTGCCGGACCGTGTCGAGATAAAGCGTGTCGATAAAACGGGGGTCGATCGGTCTCGTCTTCGGACGTGGCAGGTGCATAGTCACGGTGCGCTCGTTTTTATAATCACGCCACTAGTGGCAAAAGCATTTACGACAGATGACGCGGGGATAACGAGGCGTGCGCGACGATAAAGAGAATCTTGTTGCGGTGGTCGACGTGGCGTTACGTGAGCGAATCGTTGTTGCGCGATCGCGTATTCAATTGAGCAACGAGTTGCGTTTCGGCGGCCGCCGTTCATTGCCGGCCTTCGATTTTATTGAACCTTTCCGGGTTAAATGAGAAGTTTATCGTATATTTTCATGGATCAGCGTGCCGTCGTGTTGTACCTTGGCGGCGGTGTGGTACCTTGGTGTGCGGTACAAAGGAGATTTTCTAAGGATCCTGGGCGAAGGATTAAGCTTATTGTATCTTGCGAAGGTTATTTCGCAAGGCTTCTATTATTCAAACTAGTTTTACCTTAGGTATCATAACTTCGGTTTTCCTATTTTAATCTCGCAGCGAGAGAACAGGAAACGTGTTACAGTATGCGGTACGTTGGAACGTGCTCCGTGCTTTCGTAGTAACATATTATAGACCATTTCATAGATAACCGTGGACAATGATGTATTTTTGAGCTTGGCTACTGGACATAATTCGCAGCAAGATATTTCGTGCGCAATGTGACGATGAAAGTTACGAATTATTGGCTGCTCGTTGATAACGCGTGATATATCGCAAAGCCTGCAACAGCAATGAATTTAGAACGGAAGCAAAATCTCTCGAAGCTTGTATCGAATTTAATTTTACTCCGATATTTCATTCCAAAACAGTGAAAGAAGAACAATGAAATAGGCGCGCGTGGTTTCCTTTCAATTGTAATCATCTGTGTCTTCAGCAATGGCGCTAAGCGCATCTGGCTCTCGCACGATTCATCATATGCAAGAAGCGCGAGTTGAATGCAAGTGATTGAACTGGTGAATCACAGGCAATTATCATCCGAGCGGCTCGAGAACACAAATGTGTCAGGCGGAGGCGTTCAGTAGAAATGTATGAGCAAACGTTTTCCGTTCAGCTTCGTCGTTTGGTGACAGCTCTAACGAGATTCTGTGCGACAGGTCCGCGAAATATGGACAAAGTCTAACGAATCCGTGCGCACGGTTGAATAGATCCGTTACAGTACGATCCTCGTAATTCATTACATCAGGAGGTTCACTATTAACAAATTATCTTGGGCCTCATAAAAATCTATCGATCGAATTGAGAACATCGCGAACTGTAACACTGCGAACATTGGGAAAGGTCTACGATCGCGAATGAACCTAACTCGCTTAAATCATTACGTGTCGCCAGGCAGCCAGAGAACGGAGAACAGACAGGGAAGGGAATGTCCAAGGAGAGGGTAGGGAAGTTAAACTGTATCGGCCCGAGGTTAGATCGGTCCGTTTGTTACGGCGATCTCGAGGGAGTCGAGCGCAATGCACGCCCACGCGCGTGCACAGTAATCAATCGATCGTGGCTGCGAAGGTGATCTGTGGAAAGGTGGCTCGGCGGTAGCGTTCGATGTTTCCCGATCGAAGTACGGAAGAACGTAGGGGACCAAGGCGAACTCGACTGGATTCTCACGAGCTGAGGAAATTAGCATGCGGTTCCATCCGTGGCGCCTGGATCGATGCGGGGCGGTACGCTTGACACGAACCCCGTGTTCCTTGCCGCTTTAACGCGGAAAAAGGAGAGACAGGAGCCGGGGTAAGATGTACGGATCATCGGGGGTGGTCGATACGGCCGATACTCGATTCACTCGGGATGGATCGATCGCGGATGGGCCTCGCGTTCCGCAACCACCGCGGGCCGATTCGCTTTGTGGACGCCACGACTCGGTGCACCACGTGTTAAATGTCAAACGTTCACCTGCAGCGAAGAACACGGCGAACCGGATACCGCGGTGAAGAAACTCCGATGCTGTAACGGGACTGGGATGCGCCGTAGATTGAACGTTCGACGAGAGGGCTTAGAAAATCGTCCGTCCGCGAGGATGGAATCGTCGGGGAGTTGGCGAATTTTTCTACGTATTTACGTGTTATTACGCTTGTAATGGTTTGCGACGAGGGAGCGTAGAATCGAGCGAAATATACCCGGCCGAATTGTGGCGTGCAAAGCTGCGTCTAGATGAACCGAGGCAACGTCGATCGTACATGATCGTATAGAGAAAAAGCTCGGCCAACAGGCCGAGAGAAAGAAGGAAACATCCCTATGTTGATGAGCCCGCTGCCTCGCGAGGTACGTTCGGTCGCAGCAATTAAAATGTTCCGACGAAAATCCCCCGCGCGATGGGACACGTTTTTGAAAAGGGACGGCCGAGCAAACGTGTCGAGTTTTCGTATCTACATGTTTATCTGCGACCGAGAGATTCCATAGGCACGAGTTGGTCGGTTTACACCGATCCAGGTCCGCTCGTATATTAAAATCTCCCCTCACGGCGCACCTGGTGAAACCGCTCAAAAGGGAGAAAGAGATTGTTATCCAAGCCGCAAGTTATACGGCGGCCATTACGAATCCGCGATTCAGCATGCCAACGAAATGATTTACCGGCCGGGCTATCAATAATTCAGGATCGTAGAATCGTTGCAGGGGTGAAAGTTACTTTCACCGACCTGATCGCCGATCCTACGGACGTTTCAGCTAATGGTTCGCAATTAGTGTTAGCCTTGAATAACACCGGACAAAAAGGTAGTTGAGCTGTATTATTGTTATTCAATATCGGCTTGGCGGATACTTTTCGCACCGACGTGCGTAGACTTTGTAGAATAATGAAGTTTTCTCATGCCAGTTGATAGCGAAAGGAACCAGCCTTTATTTCGTTATTTCTGGTATCAGGTTTCCAATGAATAGTCGAAGGCAAGTGGAATAATTTAATTCACGTGTTTATCGTCCCGCAAACAAGGCGTTTCGGAATTCTGCAGATTTCTGAGATGAAATTTGGCTGCGCACTGTACTGTGACTGTTTCGTATTAATAGTATTTCTTACGTCCCAAACAGTGTAACGCTTTTTCCGTATCCACCGAACCAACTTGCGAAAGTTATATAAAATTATAGAAACAGAGTTTGAATCGTTTCGCGAATCAGAAGGACAGTTTCATTGCGCGCAACTGTAGAAATAAAAACAAACAGGAAAGGGATATAACAATATATTCGTGTTGTCTGGATCGTCAGAGTTCCGGAAGTTGTCCATAGAATCGTTACATTCTAGACAATTCGGCGAAGGCCGAATGTAATGGCCTTGACCGTAGTTCTTCAGGTAGGATGCTCATGCAAGACCTTCGACCATGAAACCGAATTAGATATGCATCTATTTCTATTGTTAATAGGGGGTCAATGTTTCAACATGCTGGCCGCGGACTAGTTTGTCTTATCCTCTCTTTGTCTTTGAGCAGCATGTAAAGGCGAGGGAAGATCAACGATTCTGACCGATCTCCATCCCTCACTGTGAACTTGATCGTGAATTATTTCCATTCTCGAAACGCGAAATCGACCCCCGCAGCACATCCTCTGTACGTATTCCCGTTGTTTTCTTTTTTAATCAGGCAGCCCGTTGTTTGGTAAACAATCCACGAATAATGTAATTCTTAATGGAAATATTGGAAGCTCGATTATCTATTCAGCTGACCCGATGACTTTCTTTATCATTCGTGAAGCTTGTCATTTCTCTTCTCTGACCGTTCGCATTGAAAACCCCTTCAGGTTCTTTTGTAGAATTTCAACGCCAAGATCGACTGCACAGCGACGTATCGAAGTGAAATTTCATTGCAGCACCGCACTTATTGAACCGTTGCACGGCGCATCACTAATTATATCAACGAACACTCTGCCTATCCAACGCGTACGAAAAATTGAATCGCTCATCGACATTTATACATCGCGTTCTCCGCGTTCCCAAACTTCGCTCAGGAAACGAAATACGTATACCATCGATGCGTATATCGGACCCGAGGATATTACCCGCTCGGCAACAAACGCACACGAACGGACAGTCGATTCGCGGCGAGCGAAAGACAGCGAAGGTAGAAATGATGTGTACGAGCGGTGGACGACGGGAGTTAATACCCTCTCGGAGGGCAAACGCGAGTTCGCGTGCCCTCGACGCGCAACGTTCAGCCCGGCGGCTGCTGAGGTTGCCGAGGTGAGATGGGAACGAGAAAGATCGAGAAAGAACCGCCGGAGGAAAAGGAGAGGAACGATGGAACGAGAAGCGGTGAGGCTCTCGAGGCGAGGACCTGAGAAAGAAGCTGGAACAAAGCGCATTCCACGTGCCGTCGTTCGTTCCTTATCCGAGTTGCTCGCCCTACGTACTCCATTTCGATTCGTTGTTTCTTTCTCACCTTTGCCGTGGGCATCCTAGCGCGCGCGATATATCCTTTCTCGATGGTACTTTCCCGTTCGAGGAATATCAATTTCGCGCACTTCGATCGCTCGTTGCGTCGAGCGCTAAGCTGGACACGACGCGTGTTTCGACGCGAAGAAAATTAATGTCGCTGTTAAAAGTCCCGGTGCTAATTTCGGTACAGCGGAGTATCGTTTCGATGGATCGACTCTACTTTGATGCCTCTCGCACCGCTGCAATTGCTGAACAATTTTGTAGGCCCCCCTCCAGCCCAAAGTTCTTAACCAAACAACCGTTGTGAGAACACTGTTTTGGAAACTTTTGGATACGTTTTTGCAGTAACATTTCTGCATAATCGATTCAGCGTGGAATGATAGAGGATAATATACAATCGTAGTTTATTTGATGTAAAGGCCACTAAAGTAATATTCCTTTTTCACTTCCGACGATTAACATCTGTCGAAGCCTTAAACTCTTGTTTAACGATTTTACGGCAGAAAAAGAAATCTGGTACGACAGCACGACGAACGTTTTAAATCTTCTTTTTTTTTCTCCCCCCCCCCCCCGTAAAACCACTACCGATTTCTCACATTAAATCTGTTGACGTTCGACGGGACGACATTTCGACAAAGCGTAAAAAATCGATTACTAATTCTCATCATTAAGAGTCATAAATTCATGTCTCTCTCCGATCTGCGATTGAGTAGCCTAGCGTCGAAGCGTTTACACAGTTTAAAGCCGATTTTACGTAACGTTGCAGAAATTATTTACGTAATGCATTATGAGCGAAACATTATACATTACACGCTGAATATCTCCCTTCGTCAGTTGAAGTTTGTCTTTATGGATAGTGCGCTTTTCGGCTCGGTCATTCTTTTTCAATTTGCAACCATTCTTTTCGATTGTAAAATACAATTTGTATTTAAGGAAATATCGATTTTCCAAGTTCGCCGATCGGGAACCGGGCTTGGCAACCGGCGCAAATTGCCCGACGATGAAACGGGATCGCGAGTTGGCGCTACGTTTACGTGCGTTCTGTTTCTCGTGAATGTCGGTAAAGATAGCGCAAAGAAGCTCACGAGGAAAAGGAAAGGGAGGAAAAACGCAAGACGACGAAAGAGAAATTTAAAAGAGGGGAACAACCCGGGAATTCGTAATTAAAATACCCGATGCAGTTAATTAACGTGCATCGAAGCTGAAATGATATGAGCCGTGAAGTTGAAAAGACTTGTCCGAGGATATTAAAATTACTGCAAACGTGATTCAGGTGCGCCAGACCGCGACGATAAAAAAAAAAAAGCAACTCCCAATTCCGTATAAGCTGGCAAGAATTGCGTCGACCACCTTAACCCTTGAACGAAACTTCGACTGGAAAGGTGAATTGAAATTGCCACGTGAAATAAAGCGTCAATCGAAACGAGATATTGGTCTACCAGAAAGTACTGTCCGATAATGTCGTCTCAAGATTCACCATTATGTGACTGCCTCTTTTTCCATTGTGTTCCTTGAGATGCGCTCCTCCATATTACATTACTAACGATGGAAATCATATTCTTCATTAAAAAGCAACAAACGTATGGAAAACGTGTTACTTTCTTTGAATTCAACAACGGACAGAACGTTAACCGGTGGACTTCTTTATAAATACAGAAAATGTTGATTACACGAGATTCAGTAGAATCGGTAAATGGCAGACATTCTCCGGCGGTTCTGATCGTGACAATTCGACGATTCCAAACAATATATTTCCCGGGAAAGAAATCGTTGCATTTCCACACGAATCTTTCAGGCATCCTGTTTTTCTTCCATTGGACAATTCGCCGGAAAGAATCGAGCGATTGATAACAGTGTCCGCACGGCAATCCCTATCTTTCCAAAAGTATTCAACGCGAACGCCACCGGACAACGAAACCGATGGAATAAAAACGCGATACCCGGCGAAGACCTCGAGCGCGTCACACCTCGGCGTTCGCTCCGCGGTGCTGCCCCGCAGGGAGCGGAGAGAAGCTCAACCGCACACTCGAAAGCAATAAACCATAAAGCTATTAATGTTACGCCGTGAGATGGTTATGCCACGGTTTATAACGCATACGCGCCACTTATACATCCCCGAGCTCGTATTCTATCTGCCCGACCGCTCGGCCCCGGCCTTCTTTTCGCTCCTCCAGTTCCGCGCTAGGACCGAAGCTCGCGCAAGGACATGGCTGTCGTGACCCTGGCTCGATCGAAGTGACACGACGGACCGACTCGTCGTTCCGTTCGTCCATTTTTCCATTCGGGAAAATCCGATCTCGTAGCGCGGCGAAGAAACCGGCCGATAGGGGGCAACGAGATCCGACGGGGCGCGACTAGCCGACGAAGGGGACGCGACGGAAAAAGGACGCGAAAACAGAGGGAAAGAAACGAGGGAATCGTCGGTGATCGCGGCGAGAAGTGACGTAGTCGAGCTCGCGGCAAAAGACCACGGGATATCGCGAACCGGTTCTTACGGGATCCCTCGATTTCCTTTATCGCGAAACGAACAATCGCGGTGTTTGCTTTTCGAACGATCGAGCCGGGAACGGGACGAAAATGATTTCGATCGCGGTCTGTTCCGCGTGCAAAGAAAGAACGGACGTGCGAGCAGAAAACGCGGTCGACGCCCGGTGCCGGGGGAAATTGCCCGAGATCTGACGGTGCTATATCATTCCGCGGGACGTGTTTGTTCGAAGAGGAGGAACGAGAAGCGTGGCTCGGCAAATCGTGCCCGGTTCTGCATTAACACGCATCGATCCGCGGGGACCAAGCACCTGGTTCTCCATTTTCTTTGCCCGCTGCTTGGCGAACGGGAGATTACACGCGAACCGGGAACTCCTATCGATGATTAATTGCCTCTCGCTTAAGTAAACTCGTTCTTGCGACGTCGGCGAGGCCCGAGGTGCCAAGCGTTCGTTCTAATCCCGGCGTTTTGTTTTCATCCGCGTCGCGACGTTGAACATTTTAATGAGGTTTTTGCGCGGTATCCGACAATTAACATCGCTAAGCACTTACATAAGCGTTTAAACTCACGGTGTTAATGCGTCCGGCTTTCCGGTTCTGCCGCTCGCTTTCGCCGGATCATCTCGCTTCTGATCTCGCTGTGCGCCAAGATTAACGTTCGACACGGCCACCGACTATATACAACCGTTGTCGCGTTTTATTGCAATTAACATCGGATCGAGGAGCTAAATTCAATCGCGAGAGCTATTACGCGACGTAAAGTGCAAGCCACAAATATTAATGAACTCGTGACGCAAACGATTTCCCCCGTGCCCGCGCCGCGACACGGCAAAAGCGACAAAGTCGCTCGACAGCCCGACCTTCCATCATCCCCGCTTAAGAAAAAGAACCCGATGACCCTTTCGAAAATTGTCCTCGATCGTTCCTATAAACTTTCCTGTGTCAAAGAAAGAACGTGTCCCACCACCGTGGACGCATTAATTCCGTCGCAGCGGAGCGTCGTATAAAGCGCCAAACAAAGCGGACACCCTTTATCCCACCCCCGTAACCGGTGTCGAGGAGTCAACGCTCGTAACGCTTCTCAAGCAGGGCCGGGGGATGGCAAACTCATGTTTACACGGTGACATTTATTAGAGAATCAGTGTCGCGGTGTTCAGTGCGGTACGACGATCTTCACCTTCGATGTGGTAGGAGGCTATTGTTCCACGGCGTTCAGCCTCTCTCGTCTGGACCGGTGTTCCTAAATTATCGTTTCCCCTTCGAGCTTCCAGCATGGCCAGGCCCGTCCCCCATTCCGCCGCGCTGGTTCTTCTTCCTGGCGTCTCTTCGCACCGTCGATTTGCTTCCCTACCCGTTGGCCCGGGTCGGACGGGACCGAGAGACGGGCCGACGGTTATTTCGCCGCGTTTACGATGCCCGGTCTTTACCCCGTCGGAATAGGCCTGGCCGTAGGGCCGCGGTGCACGACGAGAGATCCCTGGGTGCGCGAGGTGATCCCTGAATCGGTGGGGAAGAATCGAGAAGAAGAGGCCGCACGGAGCGTATCGATGTTTACGAGGCGAAATAAACGACGGCGGCGGCGGCGGCGGCGTGCGGTTATTTCGTATTACTTTGGCCGTTTTAATGGCGTCCCGAAGTGGCGCATAAAAATCGACGCCAGGGTCCTGGGAGGGTGGTCGACGGGACCGCGGCGGGCTGGCGACTCTCGCGCCAACAGAAGAAGTCGCCGCGGGATTTCGATTTCGCGGTCGTTCTGCGTTGCCGGATTTCGCCGTGCCCGTTCCTTTCGTTCGTGTCTCTCGCGGCCGTCGTTCTGCCGTCGACCGGCGGTTCGCGTCTCGGATTTTTTGCCGCGAGCGTCAGTCATCGACGTGTCCACGTGGCCTTCTTCCGTGGCGGGGCCACGCGGACGGAGAGCTCGACGGCGGTCCGCCGATGATGCATTATGAATCGGTTTCGGGTGGGGGTGGGGGGGGGGCGATCATTGCGGACGTTAATGGGAAATGGAGTTAGGGGTGGGATTCGTGTAAAAATAGACGGACCGAATTGTTCAACAATGAGCATCTCTATTACGAAATAGCTGCGTCGAGAATGCATGAACGACGGTAATACGGGCACGTAAAATAATTAGACAGTAGCGTATTGTTTTGGTCAGTGGGGAATTGAATGGGACGAACCACCCATACATCCTTGCTGTTACGTTAATGATAAAATGCGCGCGCGGAAGATAAAATTCGACAAATTGTTTCGGCCGCGGTGCTGCATCGGATCAGTTTGAATGTTTCAATTGGGTGGCAGTTACCGAGAACGGTTAAACGTTGCTCGAGATTGCAACCGCCCCGCACTCTCTGTGCCTCTTTAAATTCTCGGAAATAACTCCATCGCGCGCGATCCGGCGAATTACACTGGGATATTGCATAAAAAATATAACAGGACAGCCTTTAAATTACCCGTTACACCTGGCCCTCTCGCATGCTCCTGCCTCATTATCTACTTTGCAAAGAAGTCGCCGCAATCGTTTCCCCGGGAATTAATCAGTTCCTACTTTTATATTATCATAAACAGATAAATAAAAAAAATTGGTATACCCCGTAACGACTGCGAACGGTTGATTATAAATTAGAGTCATTAACATAATATCCGGATCCTCCGCAAAAATTGCTATCTAAGATTGTCAAAATCGCCCGATATCAATTTCCCCTCTGCCGGCGTAAACATCGAACCGGGGCGCGTGAAAATCGACGCCACGGCCTCCCGGTGTTCTTAGAATTTGCCCGGGGTAATTGGGCGGACGGCAAGGGAATTCGCGCCCCTGGCCCGTAATCGATACGTCGCCATTGTCTTTCAGAAGCGTGCAGGCGTCGTAAATTTAGGAGAATTTTAATCCCGACCGAGGCCCTTCGCCCGGCAATTTTCGTAACCCCGTTGCCGAAGATAATTGCCACGTTTCCACGGGCCCGCGGGGCCCGAATTTCGCCGATGGACTTCGTGACCGGGGCCCGCCTCGAAAACAAGAGAGAAACGTGTTGCTCTTGCCGACCTCGGCCGACACCTCTTCGCCTCTCGAGCTGCCACTTTTCTCCCCCGTCTAAACGGCACGGTCGCTCGTATGGTTGTATCTCGCGCCTTCCACCTTCTTTTTCTTTTCCCCTCTCGTTGCTTTTTTCGTTTATCGCGGGGATCGTCGTAACTTTCAGTTTGACGCGCTACGGGAACCGCCGACGCGACGCGGTTGCATCGGCTGTCTCGTAATTCAGTTACATTCGAAGCCTCGTGAAAGCTCAGCCTCCTTCTGGGCCCGCTTACGCGTGGGCAAAGCCGCGGAGAACTGCCGGTCCCCCCCCCCGATTTTTATGGGGCTTTTGTGGCTTTCCGAAGTCGCTTCGCGGCCGCTGAGCGCCGTACGTTCGCGTACAGTTGCAGATAAACGGCCGATGTTGCGTGTCTAATTCTAATCGTCGTTTGTGCCACTTTGCGTAACCCTTTAACAGGGGAGTGGATGACGAACGGGTGTTGCTCGTAACCGGAGGAACGGAATTGGCAATAATCGTACAATGTGCGACATTACGGAAAGATTTAGAAGAATCTGACCGCATGCAGGTGTCGCGACACTTTGTCAGACATTTTACGGTTCTGATAATTCCATCCGAGGAAGGATGTCGTAAAATGTTTCGACACAATCGTAAAGGCATAAAAAAATCTCTCTCCCAGCGTCTACGCGTCCGGCCTCGTGATTTTTCAAGAAACCCGCCCCGATCCGAGAGATCGATGGCAGACGGTCGATCGAACAGCGTACGCGAAGCTCGGAAATCGAATTGCTCGCTCGATTCGAACAGCGGAGCGCGAGGTACGGTGAAAAGTTGTAAAGAAACGCGCGGCGAAGAAGTAGAACGGGATCGACACGTCCCAGGGGGGTTCGAAACCAGTGCTCCTTATATTCCTCCACCCGTGGCATTTCCATCGTGCGGTCGTTTTGCTCGTCCGTGGGCAAAGTGGAACGAGGAGGCGAACACATCGAGCAGAGGATAAAGGGGAGGCGGACAAAAGGAGAGGAACGATTCTGTTGTAAAATAACGAACGAACAGACGGACAGAGGAGTCGGGGAGATGTATGTGAGTTCAGAGCGTGGCGTTACCTGAAAAGGAAACCGACGGCGCCTCCGGTTGGCGGAAGTCGCCGTTCGACTAGTTTTGCGCGCAGCCCCGGACTCACGCTGTTCGAACGCGGCCGGTATCGCATGCAGCCGGGCAAATGACGTTACGCGCGCATAAGCCTCGCTAATTAGGACGAAGGTATGCGAACGGGGCGGAATTTTCGGGGGAACGAGCTCTGGTTCGCGGCGAATTCATCCTCGGCGAGAACGCGGATTCTACGAGTACGTTTGGAAATTGCTCGAAATGAAATTCCGTTCGCGTCCTCCCGCGGTAAACGGGACCGAAGGAACGCGGAAGAATTTTAGTCGCGAACACGATTATTTCCTTAACAGGTGTTCTACGAATCGAAGCGGGCACTTTTACTTAAAGGAAACTTGCGGAGGTGAGAAATTCTATTGGCAGGGTTCACTTTGTACCGGCAACCTTTTCATTTGTTTTAATGGCTTCGTCATTTGTCCGCCGAAGGTATTGGATCCACCAGATACTTGTCGCAATTGTTACCCAGGTGTTGCATATTGTTTGCTGTAACCCGATTAATTAACAGTACATTCGTGATCGTATTATTAATTCAACGATCCCCACATAGCAAACCGAACTTTTCGATCTTCGATTCAAATTGACTAAATTCATTTACTAAACGAATGACGTTCCCCGTCTAACAACCCTCCGCGAACCATGCCCGAAACTCGTGGTCGCGATAAATTCGAGGCGAAACACCGGCCGGTTTCACTCGGCCGATACAATTCACCGAGCCCCTCTAACGAGCCGCAAAACACCGCGCAACACGATATCGCCAGCGGACGCCGACAAATTTAATAACCCTAATGAACTTCTTGCTCTTGGTAGCATGCATCGGGTCGCCGCAAACGGAGACTGCGGCTCATGTCCCCGTTGCAAGGGCAGGCGGGAAGAGAGAGGAAAAAACCTGTGCCGTTTCTTATCGCGCACAACGATTAGGACATTAATCTTCCGAGCGGTCGAAGCGCAGAAAACGCGTCCAAGGGGTCCGCGAGGACTATCGGCCGACGAGAATCCCTGTGCGATGCAGATCGACGGTCGATCCGCATTCTCCAGGTGCGTGGCGCCGTGGGCCGGTGCGCGCGTTCTGCATTCGTCCCTCGAAGGGTACGCCGCAGCATCTGGTTGGCACGAAATACCGGGGCTCGCTTGCTCCTTCGCTCCGGCGCTTCTTCCCTTAACCGTGTCTCCCCGTCCTTCCCCCGCCTCTCCTCTCTTACCCTTGCTTTTTCGACGGTACACGCCGCGGCGTCCGGTCCTCTACGCACGGTGGCCCCTCGGATGCGCGCAAGAAGGATGTCGTTGCGCAATTATTTTCGCATGATCCCGATCGCCCGGCAAGATTAAGACCGCTGACGGAACGCAGCGTCGCGTTCGTTTGCGATCCGCGTTACCCAGCAAAACCGAATTCCCGAGGACGGGGACCTGTACGTGCGACTATGCGCCGCGACGCGGGCGACGGCACGATTCTGCGATGGTGCGGGGCCCCAATCTGTTGCCGCGACGGGACGAAGACGTAAACAGATGAAGAAGTTCGAAAGGGTGGACGCGGGTCGCTTTCGGATGTCTGTCGATCATCGGCGATCGTTTTTGCCTGGGGCGTGAGAGGCCCGGCCCGATGCCGTACCGTGTTCCGGTTATTAGCGGCGTTATGAATGATATTGCGAGAGGACATTGGCGACGCGACCCAATCGACTCGGATGATAATTGGCGGTGTTAAGGTTATCTCGTTTACCGGTTTGGGGAAACGTTTTGGCCTGCGTCGGCAAGAGGGTGCTTGGCAATTGATACGGAACAGGCGCGATCGGAATTCGCTTTTCATCGACGGCTCGTTTCGAATATTGCATTTACACGCGCGTGGCCGGCAGCAGAAGCGTCTCTACGAGGTATTACATTCCCTCGCGGTGGCTTTCGTAGGCGTGGTTGCAAAATAAAATCGACGCGTGTATTCGCGAGTTATGGAAACGGTTCGCCCACCGGCGCGGCACGTTTTCAAAGCTTAGAAAGCGATCCACGGATCGGTGAAGCGACGTGGGAGGAAACTTGGCCCGTTCCCCTCGCTAATTCTATGAACGCAGAGGATCGTCGACGTGCGGAAGCCGCCGGACCAGTCTCTATATCCTTCATTCGTTTAGAAAATCGCAACGGAGCTGAATCTGCAGTCCCGCCACGCGAGAACCAGAGTACAAGCTTTATCGCGTCTTGCCGCACACGCCTCGCAAACAGTTACACTATAGTTTCTTCCTCGATCCGTGTAAATACGGTATAAATCGCGGTGCAGGGGAAATGTTACCCTTCTAACCGCAAGGTTCAAAGGTTTCGTGAACGCAACGAAATTATATAGAAACTGAGCCGATATTCCAATTCTACAATTCATTAAATCCCATTTACTATTCGAACCCCTTTCTCCGCATAGCGCGACTTTCTCAATTCAGAACAGAAATAGATCCACGTTCTAATTTCCCCCGGATTTGTAATAAATATTTCCTCGTCTCTGTTACAGTTTGCATTGGAACCAATGGCCGCCTCTCAGTTCCGTCCAACAAGCAGCACCACTACCGGAATCTTCGAGACCGGTACACCAACTGTACTTACGTCGACGGCAACCTGGAGATCACGTGGCTCCAGAACGAGACGTTCGACCTCAGCTTCCTCCAGTACATACGAGAGGTTACCGGTTATGTCCTCATCAGCCACGTGGATGTCCGGAAGATCGTATTGCCGCGGTTACAGATCATACGCGGCCGAACACTTTTCAAGCTCAATATCCACGACGCGGAGTTCGCCCTGTTCGTTACGATGTGTCAGATGCAGAACCTGGAGATGCCGGCCCTCAGAGGTAAGCGTATCTTCCAAATCCTCTTTCATGTGCCTAATAAAAGCTAAACGAGTTCCTTCCAAGTGTTGCCTCTCGTTTTGCCAATCGTTGCCTATTCAATTGTAATAGCAAGTACAATTCGCCATCAGCCAATTACATTAGACGTAAAAGAATGTTTGTCGAGGAACGATTGCGGTTCAATAAAACTGTACACGTGTATACCCGGGGAAAAGGCCAATACAGTCGTTGTATTAGCTTCGAATGTAAAGAAAACAAAACAAAACCAAAGAAGACTATGAACATTTAGTCCCTGCAGAATAATCGCAGCTATATTTCAAACGCTGTCGGCCCGCCAGTTTATCTCCTCGCAGTGTTCAATAATATTCACAGCAAATATTAGACGGCTGGAAGCCTCTGGGAAATGATTTCCGCCGGTCACTCCCGCCGCTGAAACATAGAATTGCGCGGAAATACTCGTACATTACTTTTAAATGACATGCCCGATATTAAGAAAAATTGTGAAATAAGAAAGGCGCCGACGGCCGTCACTAAATCACGCGTGCCGCTTACAGATATACTCAATGGAAGCGTGGGCATGTACAACAACTACAACCTGTGCCACATTAAGACAATCAACTGGGACGAAATAATCACCAGCGCGGGTGGAGCGTACTTTTATGTGTACAACTTCACGTCGCCGGAGCGTGCATGCCGTGCTTGCGACAAGAGCTGCGAGCAAGGGTGCTGGGGCGACGGGCCCGAGAACTGTCAGAAATACTCCAAGACGAACTGTTCCCCTCAGTGCTGGCAGGGCAGGTGTTTCGGGCCCAATCCGCGGGAGTGTTGTCATCTTTTTTGCGCCGGTGGCTGCACGGGGCCGAAGCAGAGCGACTGTATCGCATGCAAGAACTTCTTCGACGACGGTGTGTGCACGCAGGAATGTCCGCCCATGCAAAAGTAAGTTCGATCGATCCGCATGATATTATAGTTCTAGTTACAAGCGACTAAAGATTAGAAGCATTGGCGTGTCGTACACTGGTGACACAGACGCACAATGATAATTTCATTTTTTATTATTAGTTAAAAATGATATTAAATGGGATAGTGCGATATGAATGAAAAATTTAGGCTTCTTTATTACTTTTATTATTTAGTATTTATTTATTTAATGTATTTATATAGAACGCATATTCACGCTACCGTAGACGGGCAGAAAAATTAGACGTCCCGCAATGGTTTATTTTACTGCTCCGGCAGGTCAAGTATTTCGGTCCCGCGAAAATCGTAAAAAGCAACGCTGATACGTATCAGGTCGTCCCGTATTTTTCCCCAAACGATTCGTCCATAAAATCGAACCGGAATGATACAACATTTCACGCGCCACTCCATCGAGGTGCGATAAAGAACGACAAATACAGAAATGTTTTTTATTCAAAGTATGTCGATATCCGCGTTTTACTCGAGCTCGCCGGGCGTTTTAAAAATCATAAACCGCTTCACGGCAGTATCCTTATTAATCGATAAATCTTTCCCGCTTACCGATACCTGACCCTCGCCGTGAGATCACGCAAGAACGCAGACGGGAAGTTCGAAGCTTCCCTATGAGTTTTACGACACAGAAACCGTAAGGATTACGATGATCGTTTCAGGTACAATCCAACAACATACTCGTGGGAGGCTAATCCTGACGGGAAGTACGCGTACGGTGCAACCTGCGTGAGAAGGTGTCCCGAACACCTTTTAAAAGACAACGGGGCGTGTGTGAGATCGTGCCCGCCAAAGAAGAAAGCGTTGAACGGAGAATGCGTGCCCTGCGACGGACCTTGCCCGAAAACTTGCAAAGGCGTGGAGAAAGTGCATTCTGGCAATATCGACTGTTTCAAGGACTGCACGATCATCGAGGGCTCGATCACGATCTTGGATCAGAGCTTCCAAGGCTTCCAGCACGTGTTTCAGAATTTCAGTTTCGGCAAGCGATACGAGAAAATGCACCCGGACAAGTTGGAGGTGTTCAGCACGTTGAAAGAGATCACCGGTTTCTTGAACATACAAGGGGACCACAAGGATTTCCAGAATTTATCGTATTTCCGGAATTTAGAAGTGATAGGCGGACGAACCCTGACGGAGTATTTCGCGTCGCTGTATATCGTCAAAACGTCGTTGGTCTCGTTCGGACTGAGTTCCTTGAAGAAAATTTATTCTGGATCGATAGCGATCTTGGAGAATAAGAACCTGTGCTACGCTCAGAGTATCAATTGGACGAGAATTAAGAAATCGTCGGAGCACGAAAGCCTGCTGTCGAACAATCGGAACGAGAGTGAATGCAGTAAGTAAATAATAGCATAACATTGAATACTTTTATAATAATTCAGTCCTATTTAATGCTCGATCATTTCCACACTCGTTGTTCTATATGTTTCGTACATCTGGTACGAAAGCTAAACTGTCCATTCTTATCTATAAAATGCAAGACTGTTAGTTTCTTTGGTATCGTTAAGTTGTCGGAAGAAAAGTAAAGAAAGTCTGCTCTACTTCGAAAACTTTAGAACCGACACAAATTCAACTTCACAAACGATTACATCGCGCAACGATGCATGCATGAGACTGATGCACCAATGCTTTGTAAAATTACAGTAAGGGATGGCCTGGTGTGCGACGAGCAGTGCTCGGACGAGGGTTGCTGGGGCCCCGGTCCGGCGCAATGTTTGTCCTGCAAGAACTTTATCCTAGGGAACGATTGTCTTCAAGACTGCACCGCGCCAGGGTAAGGATAACATTGAGTTGCTTAAAGTATCCCACGAACGCGTATCAACTGTGTCGCAACGTAAATAACATACTTCTGTGTGTTAAATTTGCCTACCTCAGATTGTGGATCGAAGGTAAACTGCAAAACACTTCAGAGGGCTACAGCTTTCTGCTCCGCGTTGCACGTTGCTTTTGCTCTGTTTTCGTTCTGTTCGTTGTACGCGGTCGCCAAAGGGACGGCAATCATTTTTATCCCGTTTCGCAGAATATATCAGGCGGACAAGAAGACCTGTAAATTGTGCCACGATGAGTGCGATGGCTCTTGCACGGGGCCAAACGCGGAGCATTGCACGAAATGCAAACACGCACGGGACGGTCCGTTCTGCGTGCCAGAGTGCCCGTCCTCGAAGTATAACGACAACGGTCAGTGCAAGGATTGCCACGAAAATTGTGTGGGTGGCTGCGAGGGACCTGAAAACAACATAGGTCCTAACGGCTGCCACAGCTGCGATAAGGCGATCATGAACGGCCACGTACCTGAAGGATGTTTGCAGAAAAGGGAACCCTGTCCCGACGGTAGGTGATCCGGCATTCATTTCGGTTCCATAAGACCCGTCGTTTCGTCGCGCAGATAATATACTCGGGTATCATAATTTGACCCACGATAATGTGCAGCGATTTCGACTTATGGACAAGACTGAGGAAATTGCATGCCCGCGTCATCGTTTCCGTCATTCTGTCGTATTTACGTTTACAATTTACGTTCAGCTGTTGCCGACATTATTCTGTAGGAATCTGTGAAAAGATTCTTTTAGACGCTAATTTTCGCGAAAGGATTCTTTATTTTTCGTATACGAATTTTCGATAATTAAAGGAGGGGATACTTATCCAATAATATTTTTCTGCCGCAGGGCATTACTACGAATGGGTGAGTCCTCAAGAGATAGGTGCACTGAAGCCACTGGCGGGGAAGGCTGTTTGTCGCAAGTGTCACCCTCGGTGCAAGAAATGCACGGGATACGGTTTCCACGAGCACGTCTGCCAAGAATGTACGAAATACAAAAGGGGCGAACAATGCGAGGAGGAGTGTCCCGCGGATCACTTCGCGGATGCTGAAACGCAACTCTGTATACCGTGCTTCAGCGAGTGTCGTGGGTGCTCCGGACCGGGCCCGAATCAATGTTACAAATGTCGAAACTACAAGATCTACATTGTAAGTCGTATACATCGATTTAATAAATTCGCAAACTTTCAAGAAACGCATTAGTTCACGCAACCATTGCAATATTCACGATCATTGTGCACCCGGTAAATTCATTCTTAGATCTCTGGTGCAAGTGAAATTTATCATGTTTCCACCTGAAACAAGTTAATCAGTAGCTCCAGTTTATCGTCGGGCATTAATTTCATGCACATCGGGGCGATGGAGAGTCGGTGTTTGGTTTCAGTCCTTTTCTAACTTTTCATCGTTTCTCGTGGTATTTATGAAAAAGATTGGCCCTCCTACTTTAATACAAAGTTTTGCGTAAATCCTGAAGCACTCGATAACCGATGCGCCCGAAAAATACGTCGCTTCGAGAAGACTAGAATTCTCTAATGAAGCAACAACTTACCTCGCTTCATTTTTCAATCAATCTCGACACTTTTAGGATACGATAAAATCGCGTGTCTAATTATCATTATCGTTTCTCTGCTAAACTCTGTACCTCGATTTCAGGACGAGGACATAGACGGAAACACCACGTCGTTCAACTGCACGGAAATATGCCCGGCCGAGTATCCGCACAAGATATTCCCCCCGGACAGCGAGCCCTACTGTTCCTTGGAAACCGTCGGTCTTGGATTTCAAGTAGAAAACGAACTTCAACCGGCGATCCTAGCCGGCGTGGCAGTATTTGCTCTGGCGTTCCTCGTGGTTGCCGCCGTAATCATGTACTTCTGGCGTGTACGGGCGAAAGCAAAAGAAAACACCGTGAAGATGACAATGGCGCTGACTGGCTTGGACGATAACGAGCCACTGCGACCGACCGGTGTGAAACCAAATTTAGCAAAATTACGAATTATCAAAGAGGAAGAAATGAGGAAGGGCGGAATCCTCGGCTATGGTGCATTCGGGAACGTTTACAAAGGTGTGTGGGTGCCGGAAGGTGAGAACGTGAAGATTCCGGTGGCGATAAAGGTTCTACACGACGGTACAGGGGCGAACACGTCGAAAGAATTCCTCGACGAGGCGTACATCATGGCCAGCGTGGAACATCCGAACTTGCTTCAACTGCTAGCTGTTTGCATGACGTCGCAGATGATGCTCGTGACCCAACTGATGCCGTTGGGCTGTCTGCTCGATTTCGTGCGCAGGTTCAAGGATAAAATCGGCTCGAAGGCATTGTTAAATTGGTGCACCCAAATCGCCCGGGGTATGGCTTATCTGGAAGAGAGAAGACTGGTACATCGCGATCTCGCGGCCAGAAATGTCCTCGTGCAGACGCCCAATTGCGTGAAGATCACCGATTTCGGATTAGCGAAACTCCTGGACATCAACGAGGAACAATACAAAGCTGCCGGCGGAAAAATGCCGATCAAGTGGCTGGCCCTGGAGTGCATTCAGCACAGGGTCTTCACTCACAAGTCGGATGTATGGGCATTTGGCGTGACTATTTGGGAAGTGCTTACTTACGGCGGTAGACCGTACGAGAATGTACCGGCACGAAATGTGCCAGAACTGTTAGAGAAAGGTGAGAGGCTACCTCAACCGGCAATTTGTACAATCGACGTGTACATGATCATGATCAAGTGTTGGATGTTGGACGCCGAGTCTAGACCCAGCTTCAAAGAGCTGGCGGAAGATTTCGCGAAGATGTCCAGAGATCCTGGCCGATATCTTGCTATTAAGGGTGACAAGTACATGAGGTTACCTTCGTATACACTGCAGGTTAGTAAGGTAGTATTTTTTTTCTTGACAAATAAATGGTATACACTGCATTCGTGACAATTGACGTAATATTAAATCATTTTGGCTTCGACGAATTCAATCGTAAATCAAATTCTCCTTCTAATGCGACTAGTTTTGGAAGAATTACAAAAGTCTCAGAAGCCCCGATTTATTGCAACAATATTAAGGTAACAATTGTAACTGTGTTTAGGACGAAAAGGAGATGATACGAAATCTCGCGTCAGCCATGGATGGTCCGGAGGCATTGGTAGACGCTGACGAGTATCTTCAGCCGAAATCTAGAGCACCGATTCCGCCAGGACTTTCAGCATCCAGTACATCCGGTTCTCCGCCAAATACACCTGTGAAAACATGCTGGCCGAACGGGAAGCCATTGGCTGCCGACTCTCCTACGCCTCAAAATCAACAAAACTGGGACAGAGAGCTGTTGAGGTACGGCGCGAATCACAGAAACGGAAATGCTTCCCACGATCCAGGAAACTCCAGTCAGCACCCGCATTACGCGCCTCCAAATGGACATTGCGGACACGTCGTAGGATCGGATACATCCAGTTCGAGATACTGTTCAGATCCCCTGAAAATGATCGGCGTCAGAGGTAAATTGAACGATTAATTGTCACTGCACCTCCTTTTTCCAAAAACTGATTCAGATCCAAGATTCGTGAAACACCGTCTATCTCTCCGTTTACGATTTTTAATACGCCGGTGCCGCTCGAAGATTTTCGGAGCCCGGAAAAATTATTCCCCCTTTATCGTTCAGTGCATTAGCAAATGAATAATAACATAACAATATGCAAAATATAAAGGTGAAAAGGAAGGAGATTAAAAAAGAATTGAAGCATACGGATAAAAGATAATTGAATACAAGGTATAATAAAGTCCCTTGGTGTTCGCACAGATTGCGACGTGACGGACGACTGTTTCGACGGCGAGGTGAACTCCGCGCATCAGCAGGCTCAAGTAGGAAACCTGAAGCTAGACTTGCCATTAGACGAAGACGATTATTTGATGCCATCGCCGCAATTGCCAACAAGTACCACGCAGTACATGGATCTCATAGGTGACTCGAAGCCCACTGGTAAGCTGATACAACTCTATAAATCCTATAAATTCTATAAATAACACTTCCAGTACAATTTTAACTTTGCCCTGTCGTTTCCAGAAATGGAACCAAAGCGAGTCAACAATGGTTACCGGAAGTACCCCGAATTCCTCACCATCCCGGGGAAAACGTCTCTGGACAATCCCGAGTACATAATGTCCCAAGACGAAGGGCCGCTGACCCCGCAGACATTGGGCATCCCAACGCCCGATTTGGAGAAGGTTTTAACCAACGGAACGTTCGGGTCTCAGGTGAGACAGAGGAGTTCCGAGGAAGAATCGGATCACGAGTACTACAACGACTTCGATCGATTGGAACGGGAACTGCAGCCGCTGAAGCCCCTTAGGAAGAACGAGACGACCGTATGATCTCGAGATTCTCAGATAAACGTTGAACGCAGACAGAACGTTCCGGTGATCGTTTCAAGTTCAGAGTGTAAATGTCAGAACGTTCGATCGTCCATCGTTTGGAAGTCGTTCGCATGCGCGACGAATGGAACGCGTGAACGCGAATTGACGTAAACGCGAACGAATCCTACCCCTCGTGTTCGAGGAAACTTCACAGTGTACTTAGAAAGGACACTTCGTTGAAAAGTGCCGTGTTTGATTGTGATTAGACGTAAGACGCGTGGACGTGTGCTAATCTTTTCAGCGTGTTCACAGTCGCGAACGAAGGGACGTGCCTCGCGAATCACGAACAATTGTAGCGTGCGTGTACGATGAACAAGTAGTGCAAAGATAATCTTAATGTGCCATTTACCGTGGCTTGTAAATAAAGAAAACAAAAAAAGAAGAAAGGTACTGTCTATCAATACTATAAGGCTATAAAAAATTTTAAGGAACGATGTGCAGTAAATGGCATAAATAATTGTTTCTTTCACACTTTTATCTTCGACTTCTGTTTTTTAAAAACTCCGATGGTCCACGTTGGTTACGCGTATTTTTTTTTTTTATATTGTTAAATCGTTTTATTTGATTTGTTCGGATGTTCTCCGTCTAATGTTCGCACGTAGTGTTGATGTTTCGACGGAGAGCGTAATTTTAATGCACGCAAGCACGTGGACCGTCGTTTCCACGAAAGAACGAAATTACCAGTATTCGCTACTATATTCCCTTTTTTAACGTCCGCGCTAAAAGAATCGCTCGTAAATCCACTTGGATCGCGAAGATGCCCGTTTTTGCGCGATCGAATACGAATCATGAGATGTCAAAAGTTGCAACACGAGGCCGTTCAAATATTGCGGAGACGCCGGCGACATTTAGACAGCCTCGTGGTTGCGGATAATCTATACGATTCGCCCTTAACTGTGATAAGAAACGTTGTACTACTCCTCGACAACACTTAAAAAAAGCATCTCAATTGTTTATTAATCCCCCTCCGTTTTCTCTCCTTTTGCATAACACAGTAAACCGCGACGGTTCAATGAATTGTCCTAATTTATGATAACAGGAATGATATCCGAGTCGTGACGCTAAAAACAAAAATCGTCCAGAATCTGAGGATTGAAATAAGCATACGCGAACGAATCACGAAAGAAAAGAAAACAACGAAAGACAGTTGAACAGTCGCCCATTCCTGGGATTCCTGTCTGAGTGGCTCTACTTAAATGTTGAACGATGCCCTATATATATATATATATATATTTTTTTTTTTTATGCCATCATCTTTTGTACATGGGACCAATGAAATTGGCCACGGCCGGAGCGTACGAAAGTATCTCGATTTTTATTGTAGGAACGCGTCTTCTGTACATAGATTAGTGATTAACGCGATAAGAAATATTTCTACGAGTGTAGACAACAACAAAAAAAAAAAGAACGGAAAGTACTTGACTAAACTAAGTAACCTGTATCTGTTTTTTTATTTCGAGAATGGGAATAAAAACGGGCGAAAACGAAATCGCTGCGCGCAGCGGCGGTATACGAAATATACAGGGTTACGCTGTGCCGCGTAATCATAGGATTAGGACGTGCCATGTTCTGTACAGGGAAAAGCGCGAGACAAGCGGCGAGCACGTTTCGTGTTAGAGGAATTTGTATACGCGTGTTCGTTGAAATTGGAGAAGAAGAAAATAGACGGAAAGAGAAAGTGGAACCTCCGTGGCATTGCGTTCGATTAACAGTAAGGCATGCATAAGCGTGCGCAAGACTGTCGATATTATGCTTAACGTTGTGGCGGAAACAATATTTTCAAACAAGCGCACGCCTCTCTGTGATAAAAAAAAATGGGACCAAGCTATAGCTTCCGAGTGTAAAATTATTTGCATAAGTAATTCACCGTATATGCGCGTAATATTTCGTTGCGCGGCTTGAATCCAATGTAATATCGATGTTCAATCTCGTTGCGCGCAGGATGCATGCTCTTGCTCTTAACGATAATAAGCCAATACGTATCGTGTACATTGCGTTAAGCGTTATTACTGGTTATGTTATTGATTTTTCTCCTGTAATATATTATATGTGTATCTTTGATTGCGTTGACAAGCGGATCAGCGTGCGCTGCGAGAAATGTGTACGCGTCGATTGGTCGACGCTCTCGAGAAAAAAAGAAAAGAAAGAATGAGAAAATGTGTTTTTCCGTATTCCTCTCACCACTCGTTTCCATTTCTACGAACCCGTTAAAAAATCGACCGATATAAACGCGTGCGTGAATTCGAAAATCGTACAATACCGTTCCATCGCCGGGATAAAATAGCTGCGTGGAATTGCATTTGCCATTCGGTTGTGGACATAGAACTTATAAAACTTTATAATATCATTATATATCGTAATGAAATTATTGTAATAAAGAACCATCATCATTCTTAAGACAACTGGGCCTTGTTTCTTCCTCGTTCCCACTCCTATACGTTAGTTAAAATATTCTATTTTATAAAGTATTCACTTATAAGTGAATATACGTTTTTCCACTTATAGATTATACGATGCAATAATAAGGGAACAAAATTATTTTGTTCCGGCCCCTTTACGATTAAATACGATTAAATACAGAGTCTGTTATATTAAATAACTTTCGTGAACGAAGAATTAATGATTGGAATACTTATTACTATAAAATTATTTGCCATTATCGTCACCCGCCCATTGTTCAATACTGCTGCTACTTATTTAAGAACGAAAGTATTGTTACCAAGGAAAATATTCGATTATGTAATGCGCACTGTCGTAATTCGGCGTAAACGAACGAAATTGCACGAAAGATTGTCGAACGATTCATAACAACTTTTCCCCCTATTGCTTCGTTTTAACTGTTATGGCCATGTACTTAGAGATTGTTATTGCTGTGGATTATTGATTTTGTCAATTTTGTACGGCTGCATTTCAATCGTCCCGGTAAGTACAAAGGACAATCGTTGAATTATATTTAAATATAATATCATGAAGTATTAAATTTAATACTGTTTAGAATATTAGGCTTCAATTCTGAAATCTATTTTAAGTAATGTATAATTTGCTTTTGTCCAATTTTTGTATGCTAATCTTCGGTTATATATTCCACTAAAGAAAAAAAAAAATTATTTATCGCAAGCAATTAGTAGCGAAAATGGACACTATAGACGATCCATATCTGAGACACCTTTTCGATGGGAATTCTCTGTTTAATGTTTACGAAGAGGATGCGATAAACTTGTCAGTGGGTGCTCCAGGTCCCGATCTACTGCAGCAATGCGTTACAATGTTGAAGGAAGCAACAAATCATAGATTGGTAAAAATATGTTGTACTTATTGCTTCGAATTGTGTGTTTTAAATGTATCCCTAATATGATCAATAACAAGATTTTCATTGTTTTTCTTGCATAGTAAGTAAATCATACGAAATTAAAAATGATAAGAAACATATATTTATCGCGGGGGCATATCATGCAACTATACCGAAAATATTTGGTTACAGGCAAAGGAGAAGGAAGAGGGGAAGTATTATCTTTTTCAATATGGTATCACAGCGGGATTATGGGAATGTCGTGAAGAATTGGCAAAATTTTTAACCAGGCGCTACGGTGACCCCGTTAAGAGAGAAAATTTAATTTTAACATGTGGTGCTTCGCATGGGTTGCAACTTCTATTGAACACAGTTCTCTCGCCAAACGGAGTAATTTTCGTCGACGAAGTGACTTACATGATAGCTTTAGACACTTTCAAACAATTTCCCCTGATGAAAATAGTTACAGGTATATTAAAATTGTCTTCCTGTAATTCCAACGATTGTAAAATGAAAAAATTTTCAATCAATTTATTGAAATCGAATTAATATCGAACATTTTATATGATTTAGTGCCAATGAAGAACCAAGGTGGGTACCACCAGATTTTGGACATAGACGCGTTTGAAAAAATAGTCATAGATGAGAAACAAAATGGCGACTATGTTACTAACGATCAGAAAATATTCTGGGCAATGTTTTATACAATGCCCGTCTATCATAATCCAGCAACAACAACTTTTACTTCTAGTAATCTATAAGTTACATTTTAACGAATTGTTGAAAACGAAACAACCCCATGACATCTCTTTTTTTTAATAGCAAAGTGCAAGCATCTTATTGATATAGCACGAAAGAATTCAATAATGGTTGCTTGTGATGATGTATATAATCTATTACATTATGGAGGCCACTTTCCGCCACACCGATTATTTTTCTACGATGATCCAACGGATCCCGAGTACAAAGGTGGTAATGTTGTGTCCAACGGGACATTTTCGAAAATTCTTTCGCCGGCAATTCGTTTCGGATGGATGGAATGTAGTTCACGAATTGCAAACATTTTTAGATCGTCGTAAGTAGATTTTCTACGTAATATTATTTAAATGTTATAACATATTGATATCAATAAAAGTATAGCTTTTCGAATCTGGAGAATGAATACTTGTTTGAACGTTAGTGATACTTATAATTTAGAAATCTCTATAGATTTGGATTTTACAGTGGAATCTTATGCAGCGGTGGTGCAGTTAATCATTACGTTTCCGGTATAGTTACGAGTCTACTACAACTGAATATAGAAGATAACTATCTCGATAAACTTATTTCAATTTATCGGGTAAGTTTTACGTCCATTCACCATGCATTATTTAATTCAAGGCTGCGAACCCCAACTATAATTTAAACATTAATATAAACTCTAATGTGCAACTTAAAACACATTTTAAAAAGCTACGTAAAGACGTAGAATATTTGCTAAAATTCAGAATATTTAATGCGATGTACCTTTAAATATATAGGAGCGATTATCAGCAGTATGTAAGGTACTGGACAACTTTTTGCCAAGATGCTGTTTCTATCACAGGCCATATGGTGGTTACTTTGTATGGATTCAGCTTCCGTCAGGTATACATTTTGGTATTTTTATCGAAAATTGATTCTTAGAACGAAAGAATTTGTTTTACTGTACACTGAATATTTTTAGCATTGAACATAATATTACAAAAAAATTATTTTTGTATAGATATGAGTGGCAGTCATTTTATTAAATGGTGTCAGGATAATCACAAAGTATCGGCAATACCAGGAGTGAGATTCTCATATTCAGGAAAACTTGATCATTTTCTACGTCTTAGCATTGCATTTCACCAAAAAGAAACTTTAGAAACTGCTGTAAAGACTCTTTGCACAGCCCTGTCTACTTATATCAGAAAAAATGTTAAATCTAAATAACGATACCATTGTAATGACCATTGTATAAGCTATTGACAAAAATAAATAATTATTGTTATTAATAAATTATATTTATTAATTATATACATTGTTGCAATTCCGTGCCAGTGAAATGAGAAAGAGAAATAAATGTTTTCAATATGTTAAGTGTGAAAAGAAATGCTATTACGCTTCACCTGAGAGCTCTTTTTGCTTTGCTTTTAACAACTGATCAGCTTTATCCACATATTCCTTTTGCAGTGAGTTTATATAACTCTCAGCCTTAAAGACCAAATCTGTTGGGGCATTTTCCTTCTTTTTCAATTCTTTGGTATGTTCGTTCCTTATGTCGCTAATGCGCTCTTTACACTTACTAAAATATTGTCTTGCTGTCTTCGCCAAACTGTCCCTGTGCTCTTTTGTGACTCTATTAAATTGTGCAAGATCATTAATATTAAAAGAAAGAGGTATATAAGGTACATGCTTCACATTGAGAAGACTTACTTGGGTAACATAATATATATAGTTGTACCCTCTTGCTGCGGATTTAAATTCATTCGTGACTTTGCCAGAACATCTAAAATATTTGGAATTATTTGTGGAAATGCAGATACGTTCAATACCACCATGTTGGGTTTACGACTAATATCTACAAGTTCTTCAAGGGCATATTGTTCATCTTCAAACGTTACAGACAATCCTTCAATCGCACCCATTCTTGTACGCACACCCAAGTGGTTTATCATCTGTTCTTTAAAAGCTTCAATTGCTCCATCAAATTGTGACATCATACGTTCTACCTTCACAAATTCAGCAATTTCGTTTAAATCAACGTGCACTGTTCTCTTTCTCTCTTTAAGCTTATCTTTACTTTTCAATAATGTGCTTGCTGTAGAAAATCTATTTACATTATTAGTCGACTTAAATGAAAAGTTGCAGAAGTTAATATCTCTGCTACTTAAATTAGATGATACATAAAGGTTTCGGCAATTTGTTGAGTAATGTAAACATCCAGCATGTTTTATTTGGGTACTTAATAGTATAATACGTCTTAGCATAGAAGCATTCATTTTATAAGTGTACATTAGTAAACCTTTTAGTTTACGAGGTTCTCTTTGAAAAATGGTTGTACGCACTTAATAAAAATTCATGTTAATCATTAACACAATAGCAAAATTACACTCTAGCTGCTACTGAGCTAACATGTGCTAATATATTTTCGGGAGGTTAGAAAACATCTCTAGTGTATTATACATGTGTATGTATACACTAGGGCACCTTCTATAAGGCAATGTCGTTTCAAAATTGAATTCCAATAATGGAAGTAATAACTGAAGTCAAGTAATAATGAAGTGTTTCATGGAAAGGATAATTCTCCTTTATTACCATATTAGGTACTTTATAAAATTACTTTATTCTGTTCTATTAGTTCATTTCGTCTAACAATAATAATAAAAATTTCTAAAGGAACTTAAGGTTCTCAATTGTTTAAGATGCGTAATAAGTAAATGACAGATATTGGTAAAGAGAGGGGAATTACGTATTTTTAATGTAAATTCATATTATCTAAATTAAATTTTATATTCTACCACATTCACTTTCTATATAGCTATGTTGCCGTTGTTACCTTCAGCACGGCTAGTACTAGAGTAGGCTGTGGAAACAGTATAAATAAGATTGAAGGTTCTGTATTAATATTTACGAATATTCAAATACTCTGTAACAGTAAATATAGTTATATGAGGAAGTAGTATAACAAAATGTCTAAAAGTTTATTTGTTATTACGTTTCTAATCATGCACATACAATAATAAGCTAATACGAATATCTTTAATTTCAATATTTCATAAGTTCAATTTGAGGGCACTTTTTTTATCGATAGCTGTTTATCAATAGAAATATTGATATTTAATATTGGCGAAGTTGGCGAACATCAGTTTCCTATATGAACTTTTTTAACGGGAAAGTCCCTGGATTAATGTACACGAGCACAGCCTACAGAGTAGGCTGTGATACGAGATATTTTCGTTCGTATTTTGTCTTCCAGGGGAAAGACACAAATATATTAAATACATATGTGAGTGTTAAAATATAACAATTGATGAAAACATTGTATAATGCATAATACAATTTTCTATATTATTAGTTATTTTGCATTTTATTTTTGTATATTTTGAATGGCAAGATTTTTAATAGTGTTGACAGTTATTTACCGTGAGCCAATTTTATTGTATTTTATCCCGGACTTCGGTTTTCTCCTATGAATCGTGTATTTTTGTCTTGATGCGTGAATGGTAAAATACTAAGATTTAAGTACTATTTCATTTTTTTTTCAGGTGATGTAATTTTATATTAATAACTATGTAAATATATTCATAGTGCTTTATTAAATATATAGATAAGAAGAATTATAAAACAGGTGATATTAATAAAGCACTATTAGTAAAGAGAAAACTAAAGGGGTAGTAATAATTAAAAATGAGCAAAACACCTATATCTATTTTACAAGAAATGATGGTAAAGAATCGCACGTTACCAAATTATGAACTTATACATGATGGAGGTGGAACGCACGTAAATAGTTTTGCTTATCGGGTGTCATGCGATGGCCTTATTGCAACTGGTACGGGACGTTCTAAAAAGGATGCGAAACATGAAGCTGCTAAAGCAATGCTAGAAACGATAGCAACGCACCGAGGCTATCCTCAATTACCAGCTTCCCCGGCAGAGTCACCTGTAAGAACACCATTACCTCCGACACTACCAGAAGTACCAAGAATTCCACCAAATGTACCATTTGTTAATGCCATTGGCGCATTACAAGTAAGCTATGTTTATTGTTTGTATTTTATTGCTGCTGTAATACATATAATATATAATAGGAGCATAAGTATGCATGTATGTATTTATGTATATATCTATACTGTTACAGGAATTGTGCAGTGAAAATATTTTACAAGACCCAGAATATATAACAGTTAGTGATGTTGGACCAGCTCATGCAAAAATTTTTACCATTCAGTGTAAAGTTGCTACATTTAAAGAAACTGGCATCGCAAGAACAAAAAAGCAAGCTAAACAGGATGCTGCTAAAAAGATGTTAGATAAACTAACTGATTTAGTGCCCACCTTAGAATTAACAGTAGATAGTAGTACGAAACTGAGCAAGGAGCAACTGAAAGTGGAAGCTTCTATTCAAGTGGCCAAATCACGTTATACTGCTCTTTCAAGGTTTACATCAACGAAAAAAGTTAATTTAGGCATTAAGTTGTCTGAGTATCATATTCAGTGGAAAAACTGTTTTATTAGTGAAACGGGTACAGATTTAGTTCAAAGATTACAAGCTGTAAACCCACAAGACAGTAGTGACATTTCTGAAGAACTATTAAAAAATTTGCATACTGAATTCAAAGATATTTTGGGGAGTATAGGTTTAGATATGTCATTGCAACATTTGCAGTGCATAAAGTCATCCATTCATCTTGTTGCTGTGACAGTAAATTCCACTCCTGAAATTGTACAAATTTCAAAAGGAGAAACAAAGATACAAGCAGAATTTGATGCAATATTAAAATTAGTCAATACTATGCTACATTTTTTGGGATAGTCATAGGTTGAGATAAAAGAAACAAATTTTCATGTGATTTTGCGATGGTAAACAAACTTTTGATTTAATTCTTAGACTTACTTTGTTGATTGCGTGTTGCAAACATGCACGAAAGTACTACATTTTTTTGTTATATATTATTCTTCTTTATGTTGAACAGTTTTTGTTATGCATTCGGGGAAGCAATTATCAAAATAATATAATTTTGAATTTACTATTCTAAATTAATTAAACCTTTATTTTCTCAGTAATAAAATTACAAACATTTTTCTTTTGACATTCATTATATGTAAATAATTAGTGTAACATTCTGTTATACATATTCTTCTTTCTTAAAATATTGCTCACTAAAGCTTAAGCAGCGATCATTACCAAGATATTTGTATACAATTACCAGAAATAAAATATGGTTTAATTTTTTGCGAAAAGTAAACATTAGTTTATATTATAAGAGGAATTCAATTTTTGTTTGCAGAATTTTAAATGGTTATGATTCCACGTCAAGAAATAATGAAAAATTAGTGAAAAGGTAAACGAATAACAATTTTCCAAATTTTCCATATTGTTCGTTTCTTTTTGATTAAATATTGCTTTTTTTTAACATTTCTATTTAAGATATATTTTAATGTTGTATTGAATTGGTAATGCAAAATGAGTTTCCTTGTAAATATAAATGCAAGATGCAATTTATACTTGTACTTATTTTTCTAAAAGAAAGAAAAATAGAGATATGTTTTATAAATTATATTGCATTTAAACTATATTTATGCTGAGCTGAATAATTTTGTTGATTTACTTTACAATTCAAATCACAATATTGTCTCCTTGTCGGGCAAACCAGATCTTCTAAGATTTGCAATTAATCGGTATGGGTGAAGATACATATTTACATAAAAAAAGTGGATAGGAAAATTGATTCCGTTTACGGAATAAGCCAATTTATTTTATATCACATAAAAGCGCTACACCGCGTAATGTCCAATGCCTGGGATTATGATCAGTTTCGAAATCTATCGATCCGATGTACTTCGAATCTGTTCTCTGTGGTTTTCTATATATAGGACATTCGTAAAGTTTCGGATCTTTGCCTGCTGTTGTATTTATCGCGTAAATATAAATAACAGGCATCTGTTCATAAAGAACCTTCGGTTTACTTTCTACCAGTTTGGTTGTCTTACGATCAAGTGAGGCACCTTCTAGGAATAGACCATGAACGTAGACTCCTTCTTGAGGTTGATTTTTTATATCCTCTTTGTTAAATCTCGTGATTAAATTTTGCAAGACGACAGAATCAAGGGCCCAGCCTTTGTGTGCCCGGGTTACCTCCTGCAAAATATTCCTGTTTTAAAAGTGTTTTATTTTAAAGCTAGTAATGAGGTGATTTGATGAATGGTATTCTAAATTTATTTCAGGCCTTGCCGAGAATGATGATGGTTAATCGTAAAATAGACTCTAGCTGAAATATTTCTCGAAATAGTATATTGAATTAACTTGTCGCATTGCAGTTAGAAATCCCTGAGGATTGAAGAAGCCGGTCATCCAGAAAACGTTCGGTCGGCCATGGTGGCACCATTGTCTGAATTGATGATCTCGTTCCAGGAGTTCCGTGTACCAAAATCCAAGAGTCGCTGACTCCCAAGAAATTTTTTGCCATTTCTCTGGAATTCGAGCGTCGTACATTGCGTCCAGTGATTTTCGCAATCCTTGACTCATTACTATGGTGCCTTCGATAGCTAATTTCAAATCTGTTAAGGTGTTACGCACTTCCCTTATGACTCTCGTGATCCTAAACAGATTTGCGTTTAGAATCTTTCAGTATCCAAACATAAAAATAAAAAAGTATGAAGAAGTATACCTGTCGATTTCTTGTCTCAAAAATATATTCATAGGTAACAATGCTCCCATTCGTTGGAGTGCATCTTTCACTTCGAAAGAATTGTATTGCCTCGGTAATTTCGCTAGCATATCATTGGCAAGATTATATACGATGTTTTCTCTGGTTTCACCCCCTTGTGCACCCCCTTCCTTCGGTTGCACGCTTAAGATCGTGTCCAATATTCCCTTTGCTGTATTTATTTGATAAGTAATATCTGCATTCGGGTGTAATCCAAATACCTCCGGCGTATCGGTTACAGGTAAACCATCGATATAATCCAAATATCCTTGTAGACTCTTAGTCTGTGGTACTTTGTATCCGCGGTAAAATTCGAAGCCTGGACGTAACAGGACGTCGCAAAACCAAACATGTGTAAATGTGGTCAGTAACCGTTTGTCGAAGTCATCGGTGACTCTACCACCGTATTGAACCTGTAATGACACATGTTACTGGCAATGTAAAAAGTTGTTATGTGTGACGTGATCTATTTTCATTCGGGTAGGAAGTCAGATATGCGTATTTTAAAACAAAAGTTGAATCATGTACTTGGTGTAATCTGGAGGGGAAAGTGGAAGAATTCTATTTTGGGACAAAAAATGAAGGGGCACATAAGTACAGGCAAATCATCTTCAAAATGATCGTCTACCCTTGAATGGTCCCTTACTAAAATTAGTTTCACACCTCTCCAAGCATGTAACAAACGGTTGGCCACGACACTCCTCGTTTGGGGTCCATTTCATCCAAATGATTTTGTATAAACTGAACCGAAGCAGCAAAGTCAGCTTGATTAAATTCGTATGGCACGTTCCAGCCAAGTGGTCCGAATTTCCTGCGTTCTTGCACTACAGTGTGCAGAAAGGCAACGGCGTATAACAAAGGTGGCCATTGTGATTGTGCACTATAATCTAATGTATCCTGTGTTATGCCTTGATAAGTTCTCTTTAAACTCGCTCTGATGCCCTGAGGCGGTTCATTTGTGAATTTGATGGCCATCTGGAATATAGTTAGTTACAAATGATATTTCGCATGTGCGATAATGTATAGTTGCAAATATAAAAAAAAGCTATATATTATAACAATATATCATCTCTCGGTTCTTCGAGCTATATAAATAGAGATATCTGTTATTCATATTATCATGTTAATTATGCATTGAAAGAAACCTGCAATAAGCCGATTGGAAATTGGGCGTGGACTTCCGTAGTCATCCAGAGTCTGAATGCGTCGTGGACCGTTTCCGTTTCAACGAGAGCGTCCATTACCTCCGTGCAGAAAGGTAAAGATAAGTGAATATTTTGAAGCAATACCCAGCTTCCAGTATTCATAGCGTCCGTAATCAATCGGCGAGCATGAGATTCTTGACCTTGACCCATCGATACCGAACTCATTTCTACAAATGTAAACTATACTTAAATTGAGCTAGCTCTTTTGAACCACTATTATGAAACAAACTTTCTTCAAAATAATAATTCCAATTTCAATTCTACGTGTTCCCAAAAAGGAGTCCCAGCTTCTCCAGATGGTACAATACAATATATCAATTTCACTTACGAATAGACTTTTGCTTGGCTAATCCCGTTATCTGTGGACTTGGATCCGAACCGATCGACAATATGCAAACCAGGGGTGTTCTAACTTCAGACTCTAGCCAAGTAGCCTCCAGATCCAAGATCTTAGCTTCTCCGTACTCCTTTCCCAACGACTCAACCACGTATTTCCTTGCTTGTGACAAAGTTCTGTCTGGACTCCATGATCTGATCAAGAGTAGCTTTCTAAACACATCGAGTTTCTTTTGATACCCACAAGGGAGGTCTTCTTCCTCCGGTTTCTCTCTTTCGTACCACACTCGCCATTCCCGTTCGTTGAATTCGATTTTCGTTAAAATATCTGTGAAGGACTGCAACTTGCTAATTTCAACAAGATTCAACCAAGTTATATCGAGAATCCATTTGAACGGTTTCGGATCGACAGCGTTCAGATCCAATGACGCGCCTCCTTTTATAAAAGCATTGAATTCTGCGTGAGAAATCGCGCCACGATGACAATCTATCTTCATGGCTAGCATCAGTGTAAACAATGATTTGTGCCGCACATACAAACTCCTCAATGTAAACGCCCATACTTCGTGGGTTAAATGACGAAGGATTATGTTTATTCGTTCGCCGGTGATAGGACTCTTGGTGGACTTGGTGATGGAATTATCGAATATGGTCAAAAATTGCTTCAACGAATTCTGATACATCACGTTTACGTTACTCATTTCTACAATGAGAAAGTATAAAATCGATCCTCTCGAAGCAACCGCGCGAAACTCTTCCCGGGCCCGCGTGATTTTCTTTTCTGTCAACGCAGACACTTTTAATTTCTCGTTGACCGATTCTGCCGTCACTTTGGTCTCCCTAAGCACATTTATAAGCGCCTCGTCGTCTACCAAAGATCCTTCAGAAGACGTGAGCCGATGCAACAGCGTACTTTCAAGTTCTTTCATCGATCTTTGATTAGTCATCACAGACTCAAATAGGGCAACCCTTTCGGCCTCTAAATCCGCCTTTTCCATAAGAATCACTCGTCCCAGTAATTGATCTTCTAGGCCCAGCATGGTTACAGTAAAATCGATTATCGACGTTTTTGCGGAGATTTCAGGACTATAGGCAGGGTTCGGCAATTTCGTAGTAATGTAGAGCATGAAGCCTGGCATTACGTCGCATTCCTTATCGCCAACAATTACTTTCTCTATAGAGCCAGATTTAATAAAATTCTTTTCGAGAACGTTATCGAGAACTGGATCTAACTCCTCAGCTATATCCTCTATCAACAGTGGTCTTCCTAAGGAAAGACTATCCTCAAGATGGGTCCTGAAATATTTGTGATTTAGAGACGTGATTTGCAATTCGTTCATACACTCTTTATTTTTTATCCACATCTTTCCTTGATTTTGTGGATCGACCAGCAGAGGATAGGATGGCGATTTAGTTACAATCAGTGCGTTTTGTACGGACAATTCGTCGTTTGGCAGACCTTGCAGTGTCCATTCCGACATCGTTGCACTGTCTACGAGCATGCTGCTAATATTTAGATCTGTGGTGAAGGGAATAGACTTTGTTGCCAGAATCTTCATCCACGAGGACACCAAACCGGCTCTATACTGCTGATTGTATGGTCCACAATATGATAGAAAACCCGTAGCTAATAAAACGTCACCAACTAGACGTCCCAATTGAACTTTGAATTCGCTACTTTGTTCGGTCCATCGTATTTTCTCACCGCCCAGACCATTGATCAATGCAGTTGCCGCTGTCATTTTTCTAAAACACACATTCGCAGCTTCCGTTAGCCTCTGCTTCTCAGAAACCGCTGAATCGTACTGCTCTTTAACTGCTTGCAGCGCCATTTCCCTTTCCGACAATTCTCTCTCAGCATTCGCCAGATCCTCCATTGCCACTTTCAGTCTTGCCTCTTGTAACGCTAAGTTTGTTTTTAACGGAAGTACCTCTTTGTTCACTGAATGAAAAAACGCCATAGACTTTGTCCACGATAACAGACCAGCCACATCACCGCAAACACGCCTGGCAGTTTCCATGTTATAATCTTCCATTTTGAAGTACGGCTGCAGCAACTCGACCATCTCGTTGTTTATTATATCCTTCGGGTAGTTCTGTAGCTGGAGCAGAAACGTTGTGCTGGCCATCAATTTCAAGGATTCCGCCCATGAAGGCTTTGGGCATGACGCGGTTGCGTCGGGAACAACGGACCCGATTTTACGTTGAAACAGAATCAATACGCAGTCCATGATCCTCATGATAAGATGCGGTGGTCTGCCTAATTTTCTGACCGTGGCTATGTGAGCCGGTTTAATTGTGTTTAAAGCTGCCTCTGCTTCCTCTAGGGCTGGTTTAGCAGCCTCCAGTTTTTGCTCAGCCAATGCTTTCTCTTCTGCTATGCAGGCCACCAGTTGCTCAGCTTTTTCCTTCACCTTCTGCACTTGGTTTTTGAAAGCTTCCGCTTGCATAGCTCTTTCCGTGACTTCCAGGAGGACAGTTTCCGCTTTCTCCGATGCCTGGACCAGCTCCTTTTCCATTAACGCGAGATCCGTTTTCAAGATTTCCACGGATATCGATGCTTCCTCTAATTTAGCTAAACCAGTATCCATTCTCCTGGCCCCTTCGCCGAGCTCGTGCTGTTTGCTTTGATAAATATTTTTGTAGCCACCGATGAAGTTCAGATACGATTTTGGCGTAACATGCGTGGCACGACGGAACCTCTGGAAGTAGTCTGCAGATGTCCTGGAGACGATGTCTTGTATGGAACCTAAAGCGTTTACTAGTTCCGCTTTGACCTCGGCGGTGCAGGCAATGTTGAAGCCGCGTAAAAAGTGTTTGGCGACCGAGATCAGGGCGTCTTTCGGCCACGGTTGAAACCAGTCGATGGTGCATCCCGATATGAGGGCAGGAAAACGTTGAGCACGGTTCCTAAACTTGTCTCCAACTGGTGAAAAACAGAATACGACGTGTAGATTTTGGCAGGTTCTTTGCAGAAAGAAATCCATCACGAGTTCGGTGTTGGTCGTTCGTTTTGGATTCTCCCGTCTCAAGATTGGTGTCAATTCTAAAATGATCTCCTGCTGTTCATCGCGAGTAAACAAATTACTGATGACGCCGGAGCTAAGAATATTATTCAAGTATTCCAGGAAACATTCTTCCTTAATGTCTAGGTCAGTGAATATAAACGTGGTGCCTTTCCCTTGTGCTCCGCACGTTCGATACAAGTACCTTAAGTCCTCTAAAAAGTTCGCTACGTTGTAAGACCGCGTCAGAGTAATTTGGAACGTTTTATAGCCGGCGATGAAGGAAGACAGTTTCGTGAGACTTTGCTTGCCGGATCCACCGACACCTACTAGCATTACATTCCCCTTCGGATGGCGAATGACTCTGGATATTTTCACTAAATGTAGCATAGCGTCGGGGAAGAAAACCAAATCCATGCCTGACCCCCTTTGCATTTCGTTAAACTGTGAAAGGAACATTTCAAGTCTGTCTCTAAGGACTTGATCATCATAAACTGGTTCGTACACTTTTGGTAACTCCACGTCAGTATCTTCACCTTCTTCACCAGTTGGTTCAGGCGCGTCCCTGCGAATCGCGAGGAAAATAAAAGAAAATATGTAGGTGCGTCAAGTATCCGTTCTAAATAGTTAAGATGTATGTACAATTGTTCTTCGTGTTGCGACCAAATAATGAAGGATTGAACAAATTTCTATTAAATCGTGCGCGGGTGCATATTTACCTCATGAAATCGACGAACGCAGGAACCTGTTCCAGCATGCTCACGTAATTTTCTCCCAACATTTCATATACGACTTTCGACACTTCCTCCTCGAACCAATCTTTATCGGTTTGTACAGTGAATCTATCGCTGAATACGCGAGTACACTCGTGTTTCCACAGCAACATTAGGACACTTTCCTTATCGATGACCGTGGATAGCGTGCCCAGCATGCCTTGCCAAATCCTCGACAAGTCTCGAAGGCTGAATACGTAATGAAACTTTGCCGGCGTTGGCAATAAGTTGCTTCTAGTTCTTTCCCAAAGTATCCTTGTCAGGGGAATCATCTTTTTCACGAGATTTCTAACTTCCGCGGAGAATCCCCTTTTGGCATTGTAATGGCCTTCCCCAAGCACGCTAAATACACGGTCAATGGATGCTTCGTTTGGCAACGTGCAATTGAAAATACAAAATTGCCTCTTTAATCTTGAGGGGATGTCGTTCCTTCCGCCACCGGGTTGGCACATTGCGGCCAGAAACGTGACGTCCACAATGCTGGTGAAGTCGCCGGGCTTCTCCAAGGAGTAAAATCCTTTCATGTCCATTGTCTGGCGGACGATTTCATTGGTAATCTGGTCACCCCATTCGTTTATTTGCGGCAGGTTCACATCGTCGATGAAGATCAACATTTTCTTCCCTCCTGGTGGGCCGAATGTATTGCCCAGACGTTTCTCCACGTAACTCTCGACAGTTTTCTGAAACTGATGCGGGCTTGTCGCTGAACTAAAGTTGAACGACCTGTTTAAGGTAGTTTCTGCATTGGCGTTTCTCATGTACGACTTCATCATGACTGTCTTCGCCGATCCTTGTTCACCTATCAATAGAACCGCTTTATCTTGCCGGCCGATTAAATCAATTAAGTACTGTATCCTGACGTTATCGGGAATGGGAACGAGCACGTTGCTGTAATCAGGCGTGGAGTGTTCCGGATAAATGTAATTGGTCACCATACTTGTCCACGTGTCCCATTTACCCTTCTCGGATACATAAAAATCGAATATCTTCGCTTCAGGATAGCTTTCCGAGGACGGCAAATCCAAGCTGTCGAAATTCTGTCGAAGATGCGAATCGTATTTTTCTCTGTCCGATATTTCAAGCAGCGCTCCTATACCCCAGGTCAGAGCAAACACGTAAAAACGTTGCAAATGTTCGGTTGTCATCGGTTGCTGTTTCTTTTCTTCCGCTTCGTCGTCTTCCTCTTCATCTGTGGGCGTCTCGGGTGGGACTAGCCCCTCGAGAAGGCACAACATTTGTCGCACCACGTTGCACTGCAGGACGTCCATGGTTAATGATAATGCTTGGGTGCTCCATGAATAAATCTGTAGAAATGTTTGAACGGCGTTTTGGGTATGAAGAAATATTTGGACATTTTTTTTTAAGTATGAAGGGCATTTTCATTATAAATCCAATCATTATTTTTTAACGAATCAAGTAAATTCAATTAGTATTACTGAATAATATTATCGTCGGCATTTTTTTTAAATTACGTCTTTTTAAATATCCTTCTCTCCAAGCAATTGTTTGCAATCCATTGTTACCTGTGCAAAGGAATCTTCGAAACATTGTCCCAGTACCTCTTGCTCCAAAGTTGTTCGACTTTTCAACCAAGCGGTCACCACTGGATCCCAGTCTAAACCGGACGAACTCATGTACACCATTCCATTACGGGACACTGTTGCTGGGCTTGCATTATCGATATTATGAGGCTCGAAGATGATTTTACACGTGGGTGCCATCGATAATCGATCACCATTAGCCAAAGTTAGCGTCTTGTTGTCGTCCAATACGGAATTCAAATTCTCGATCCAAATACTATCAACGGGTCCATCGAGAACCATCCATACGTGTTCACCTTCTTTTAATTTCAAAGTTTTGCGCCACAGCGCTGAAAATATTCCATCTGTCCAATCGTTAGTTGCCACGTCCAACCGGCCAAACATTTGCGCCGCAGTTATACTCTTTGGATTCATTCTCATCTCCCTGCAAAATATTCGATCTTCGAATCGTATAAGATGCAAAACAAACTACGTTTTTTATTCGAGATATTAATTTTTACTGGTCGCTTTTATTTGCTACCATTGAAGTAATAATAATTATAGACTCGACAACGGACACTCCAAATTAGAATAAAATATTTAGAAAAGATTCTGCTATTTTTACAAATCCCAGAATGTATACATATACGTTCGTGTTTTTAATTAAATAATTACAATTTTTCGAACTTATTCACACATCAAAACACTTATAGAACTCTAATTTTTAATTTCATATTTCTAATCAGGATAAAAAGTTACGCCACTTTTTACTGTTACACAAGTTGTTGGAAAAATATTTCTATATTCAATTACCTGTGGAAATTGCCGCACTGCGTTAAAGCTTTCATAAGGAGATGTATGCAAGAGGTTTTTCCGGCACCAGTCGGGCCTAGTGTCATTATTCCGTGTCTCACCCTTTGCGTCTCGTACAATTGTATCAATTTCAATACCCACGGTGGATGGTATACCATTCCGGCTTCCTCTACCTGCTGATTAATAGCAGCTTCCAATTCCGGATAAGAAGTTTTCTCGAGAGCCTGATTTGGAAATAAATCCGCCACCAGAGAAATAAACAGGGGCTCGTCCTCGTCTAAAATTATGATTATACTCAACGACTAGATCAAATTTCCTTTGTACAAACTATAAACGCAAGTATTGGATTATAATACACCACGTATTATTCACCTATCAGTTTCGAAAGATTCATATCTCTCAGAACACGCATAACGATGGTGCTCTCAGAATCTTTCGAATTTATCCTTTTCGACGCACCGAGTGTTCTTAGCACGGACAGAATGTTTCTTAAACCGAAGTCATAATGAACCTAGACGCATAAATATATAATTATTATCGAAATTACGATTAACGCTTGGTGATTTTTAATGAATTACCTGCTTCGTTAGTTGCTCCTCACAGAGTTTGTATAATGTGTAAAATTTACGAGCGAGTGTAATATTTTCCAGGAAGCCGCAGCTGGCCAATTTCACCCTAATTATGATCTGCCTATCAGGGACCATCATGGCGACAGTGCGGAATTGGATCTTCAGATTCTCCGGTAGCTCCTTCCTGCCAGCGTATCCAGGGTTCTGTAATACAGGTTCGTTTTTAATTGTACCTAACGGCATTACTGTAGGCAATGCGCATACACAGAACGTACTGATACGTTCTCAATATTCGGATGAAAGAAACATTTCGTACATCGATCAATTTACATTTCAACGTTTTTCAGTTCAATTTCTGTTCGATGATGCAAGAACAAATGCATGAACAAAAATTGCATCAAATTTTCGCACATTCCCTTCATCCCATTGACATTATTCAAGCTTTGTTACAATTAATATCAACAGGCTTTTATAACGTCGAACCTATTAATATTTATCATTTTGTTCACCATGGTTATAAATATTCCAAGTTCGGGACACATGTCTATTAGATCTCCGTCGGTAAAAATAAACTGCTTCTTCTTCTCTTTCTTTGCGGCAAGAACGACTGCGACTTGTTGAGCAGCGACAGACAACACTGGCAATTCGATTCTATTGAATTCGTCGAAGCATCCCCAAGAACCGCTCTGAGCTAGGCCTTTGTAAATCCGTCCCAATCCCCTGTAGTCCATTTGATCCGAGCAATTAAACACCACCACGTATTTAGCTAATGTTTTGCCCATATCTTTCACGGTCTCCGTTTTACCAGTACCAGCAGGACCGCAGGGCGAGCCGCCCATTGACATCGATAATGCTTGTGCCAGAGTTATGTAACACCTGTAAAGAAGCATTAAATTAGGAAACAAATATTTATTTATCGATGCTGACATATCGTTATAGGGTGATTTCAATGCGATTGCCTGTCGGTCAATGGGGTAATCACGAGACGTTCTGTGCATCCCAGATATTCGTTTTGGTACGTAAAATTCACGTCTGTTATGCAGATGGACGTTTTATCGAGATCTTCCTTGAAGTAGAATCTGCATTGCTTCAGCCACTCAAAATCGTTCACGGAACGTATGTTTAAACGGCACTGTGTAGGAAATTATATCGATGGATGAAATTTTGCTTTATTTAATATTAGTTGCATTTACGAAATGAGGATGAGTATCACTCGAGAAATATGATAAAGAATGATGGAAAAGCTTTTGAGAGATTTAACGCGACGACAGAAGAGTATGATAAACATGATTAGAATACAATTTTTGTACTTCCCTAATCGCATGTTTTAATGTTCAATTATCATTCATGCGATACCTTATACGTTTATTTGCGGAATATTTAATATTTTACATTGTGTAACGAAACTGAATTCCTTGAACAGAACGGTTTCCTCGTTGCCTTACCAGTATGTCGAAAATATCACGCTGGTGTACGTGTATAGTGATCAGAGTTTCAAACTTCGTTCGGTCAATTTTCGCGAGATCTTTGGTAGTCTGGTCAATTAACGTGTTCAGCAGGTCCAGGAACCTGTTGTTCGTTTCCGCCATGATCTTCTTATCGGCACGAGCCTGAGCCAACGCCAGTTCACTGTCCCGCGTCCAGATCATTTGTATTCCGAGCAAACCGATCTGGGCGGGCATTTTGTCCAAAAACGACAGAAGATTGAAGTTTGCGTCGTTGATCATGGAGTAACACTGTCGAATAATCGAGTGCAAAGACTGTTGGGATGTTTGCAAAAGTTGCGTCAACCACGCTTCAACTGATCCCTCTGCCCTCACCGCCTTCTCTAACTATATTCGAAATTTTACTATTAATACACTGATGCATTTATATTTTAACACGCAATTATATAATTCATGCCATGGCGAATGCCAGATTGGATGTTAAAATAACGCGGGGGAAATAAGGGAATACAGATATGAAAAAAGATACTTTGCTAACGTGGTTTACCATTGATACGTGTCTCGTTATGAGTACGTCACGTACCATGATTGTTTCACCTTCCGAAGAAACGACGGCGGTCATCTTGTTGTATTCGATGTCGTGGAACTTCACGTAACGGGTATTGTCGAAAATAGAGAGCAGGTGACTCTGTATTGTGTGCGAGTCAGAAGCTTGCCCAAGTATCTCCAATAATGCTGGATCCGATACGAAGAAGAACCTCGGGAACATCATGCGTTTCTTTTCCAGATATCTGCAACCATTATTGTAAATATTCACTCAAATCAGTCGACTTATTATTCACTCTTAATCAGATATTTTGTTTAATTTATTGAATTTTTTATCCATATCCCGTGCACAACGAATGATTGTACTTATTTCGTTCTCAATGGGTTTCCTACAATTTCTTAATATATTATTATTATTATTATTATTATTGTTTCGGCAACATTGTTAGGGTGTTCCGTAAAATACTCCGCGTTTCGAAATTTTCATTCGTTAGATACCTTTTCGAGCAACCTAATATTAGGGGTATTAATTATCTCTACGTGTACGTACCCACTAAGGGATTTCTGACATAGTTCCAATTGTTCCTGCAGATGCGGCAACAGTTGCTTAAGCAAATCATCCCCCACACAGCATGGTACCACCCCCGGTGTCTCATGTGCCCTTTGCATGATTTTTTGCCAGCTCTTGTCGATCTTGCTGAATCGCTTCGCCTCTTTGGGTAACTGTTTAGCTATGTCGCCCCCAACGAACACAGCTTCCAGATAAACCCACATGTTCTGAACCAGCAACCATCTCTCCAAAATTTCGTTGGTGTTCGACAAATCTGTGAGCCATTGTTGTATCTGCTTACGAAATGGCGCGTTGTATCTGTTAGACATTAAGGAGCCAAGTATCATTAAACTGTCCTCGAGTTGGCCAATTGTTTCGGCAGTGGTGTCCCCCCGCAACAATAATTCTCCCCTGTTGTTAAACGTCATGAACGTTAATTCGTGGGACGACCATTCATTCACCACGGTTCTCAATTTGGCCTCGATATCCTTTTCCTTCATGGCCGAGATGCAAATGTCCTCGATGTCTTCTTTATACTTCAGCAACGGTGCCTCGAGGATGTTCTTCAAGCAAAAACCCTCGCTTTCGAGGTCGAACGAGTAACCCGTCACTTCTATGATTCTGTGCCAGTGACGGGGTTTCATGGCTTTGTTCGCCATCAATTCCAATAGGGGGCATTTGTCGTTGAAATCGTCGATGGTCTTCTTCAGGGCGAAGAATGCTGGCCATTCCTTCAGCCCTTTTGGCAGCTTGCGGCAACGATTTTGAAACTCCATTAGTTCGTTGTTTATGTCTTCTATGTCTACCTGAAAATTTAATTATTACCGTCTGTTATACGTATATAGTGGATTGTTTTATATATTGTATTATAGATATTAGTGCGATCGCTGGTAAAAGCAATATCGATTTATCTTTCAGTTAAATTGCAATCATTTTTCTTATCGACTGCGCGAATAATTACCTCTGCCCAGGGAATATCGTAATAACTGTTCACTCTATCAATCACATCGTTGTACAACTTGTACAGTTTCTGAAGTAAATTCAGCTCCTTTCTGATTTGAGATAGTATAGGGTAATCAGTAATAGGCAAGCCAAACAGTTCCTCGCCGTTCTGGTAAGTTTGCAGTTTCCTCCACATCCCGTCGAATCTGTTCTGGAATAAAATCTGCCTATCTGAAGCCTCTCTCGGGCTCAAACCAGCCTGCATAGGGCCGGAACACCTGTATTCTTCGCAATACATTTCGTTATCCGCACGAAACTTTTCTAGATTATTCCGAAGATCTTCTTCAAATTGGGGTTGCAGTTTCAAAAGTAACACGTGGCTTTCTTGGGCCCGGGACAACAGTTGCTGCCAAGTATATCTCAAATTATCAACCTGTTCCGTACACTCCTGATCCACTGGCACCTCGTATCTCGTAACGATATTGAAGGCCTCTTCGATCGGATCGATTTTTAGTTCCATGTCCACTTCTTGTTCCCGAATTTTCTTCAACGTATCCATAATGAGCCGTACGTCGTCGAGGTCTCGTATCTGACGGTCCAATTTGCGATCCATTTCGTTCATCAACGCGTAAACGTATTCCATTTCACGGCGATACTTTTTCTTCATCGCTTGGCCGATTTTGTGGGTACAGGCTGTGGAAATTTGTGACGGAAATGTTTGTTTTCAGCCGTGATATTTTGCCATCTTTTATATCCTTTGCTTTATCAACCAGCGGCATGATAATTTGTTTCAATTCGATTTGCGAGAGGGGTGACAGATTTTGGTATATTAAACGTTAACTTATTTCGTCGACAAAGTATCGATTACTTTGCCGGAACGATGTCGTTAATAAATTATGCAAATCTTATAATGCAATGTCGTTTATTTTGAAAATGAGGATTTATGGTGTGAAATCCTATGTAATCCATGTATTGTATAATTGACTAGTGATAAGTGAAGGATCAACGTAAATATAATATGTTTCTTGACCGCACGAAATTTTTACTTCAACAGAAAAAATGTTTCATATAACAACTAACTGTGCGCTTTGATATCCTACCTTTTATTTCCGTGTAAAGACCGTATTTCAGCTTTTCCGTGGATACAGCAATGGAACTTCCAAATATAACCATGTCAGGCTCAGTTGCCAGAAGGTCTTCTAGTTCGCTATGCTTTCGTAGCGTAGCTTCAAACTCTGACAAGGAAATTTGTAACAACTCACGCATACTCCTTTCACTTTTCCATAAGAATTTGTAGGGTTTCCATCTGGCAATAAATTCTGCAAGGTCCTGCGAAAAGCAATTATAATTCCTACGTTTAAGTAAAGAGTCGAGTCGAATGTTTATTCACGCATAACATTGTTTACCGGCTTGAATTCTTGCATGCATGTGTTCTGTATAGACAGTAGTTTCATTATTTCTTTGTTGTCCATCACCATCGCGTGAAAATTCTGTTCTTGAACAGGTAAAACTGGCCTCTCCTCGGACATGATTTTATACAACCTTCGCCTTCTAATCTTCGGATCTTCTGGTTCCTCTTGCTTCTTCTTTGCTGCTTGCATTTTAGCTCGCATAACAATGTCAGCGAAGTTCCTTCGTGGATAAGCTTGGTTCCAAGAGTTCTGAATTATCGAAGTAAGTTTGTGCAATGTTAATCTACTGAAATGAATCGGTACTTTTAAGTTTGTTAAAGTTTCTTTTTAAATAACAAGGTTGAGAGAAATATTTAACATTTCGTAGGTCACTTTTTTTTCTCAATACTGTTCACTTTTACTTCCTTTCAATTTAACGTCGAGTACAACTCAACGCTATAGACAAGTCCTTAAAAAGTCGTTTCAGAATAATTCATGAAGCTTTGGAATTTTGTTTAGGGTTTACGGGGGGTCGGAGAAGAGTTCGAATTTCAAAAGAGTATTTCTAGCGGAATTTTTATTTTAGGTTTCTTACAACTCAACAACTTTCTTACCTTGTTAGACCTACAGTTCCATTGTGAAACTCCTTTCGATACGCCAGCAATGGTTTTGCCAATATGAATTAAGGCCTCTTGCAGATCATCTAAGCTAGGCTTCACGGTCACCACTGGTATCATCAAAGTTGCATGCAGTAGAAATATTGGACTTGGTGTCTCCTCTGTTCGAAGGATAATCATTAATTCGCGTGGTCATTGATAAGGCTAGGTCATTGAGCAGAGGAGTACCTGGTTCAATTTCACGAATGAATCGTTTCCTGATAGCGTCCAATGAGTTTCTGGTAACCCTTATTAAAACGTCCACAACTTTCCTAGAATAATATCTTCTCATTTCGGACACTGCGTTTCGTACCATATCTTGCAATCCTTTCGGGAGGCTCCCGGGTGTGATCAACAGCTGATGAGGATCGTCAAATGAATTCCAGATGATGGACCAATCCTGTTGAGCTGCCTGGTCTACTGATCCCTCATTTTCTGTCAATTTATTGTAGGAACGATTGTTAATATAAATGTGTAAGATACGCATATCAAAATTCCCTTGCAAGTATTAAATGTAACGGTTTAGTCTCATATTTAAGCACGGTATAGATTTGATTGGTACTTTTTGTTTCTGCTTTCCTAACAGTTGAATTTCGTGCAGTCGGTGGAATATATTAAATATACGATTATAGGAAAAGGTTTGAACAAGAACGACACATTTCTGCGGCAAAATTTCTGTTTTTTTTGCATTTTGGGCGCAATGAAAAGATTACGGATGAGATGAAATAATATTATCTGTTCACCTTCGGTATCGAAAATGTCGAAATTGTCGGATCCAGCGGCGCTTTTGAAGTTTTCTGCAGCGTTCTTAACGAGATCCAACACTTCCTCTACAGCTTCTTCTACCATCATACTTTTACGATACAAATCTACCGCTGCGAGCCTGCATATTTCCTCGGTTTTCTCCAGGAATTCCTCGATCGTCCAGGGTTGTTCAGGCTCTGGTAAAGAATGTAGCGTGATCTTTTGCATAGCTGTTAGCACCTGTTGAATCCTTGCAACGAACGAAGAAGGCTGTTACTCATTTTTATATTTTACTCGCGCGTCTATGCAAATCAATTGCTCGTTAAGTTATAAATAATTTGTTGTGTAATTTGTTTCGCGAAATGATTATAATCGTAGAAAAATAACTCGTACTTTTCTTATTATTGATCAAGTTAAATATTATAATAATAAGAATAATAAATAACAAAGCCAAGAAATATATTTTATTTCACATTCGTGACATCCAGAAAAGGATCATTATAATTATAACGTTATTATAACGTTAGAAGAGAGGAAGTGGAATGTTGTGAAAAGTCTAATTAATTGTGGCATAACGCGACGCAATGCTTATCAAGTATGCAAGAAGTACATATATTACACAGACTAAGAACAGAAAAGTCTATTATATTATATTTATGAGATATGAAGAAATTTGTTTCTTTATTTGTCTTTACTTCGATGCACCTGTTATCGTAGACGTCGTGAACTCTTGTGATCAGAATATCGAACTCTTTAAGCTGCTCCTTCGTGTTCTGATAAAACTCCGTCCATTCGGGACTGGTCCAAGTCAACGAATCCAAACCAGGTTCAAGCAAAGAGGCGATCCTTACCAGATGTGGCAACAACAATGTTCTCACTTCCAGCTTCACTCGCCTGGCAATAGAAACGAATTCTTCGATCATCAATTGAAGGGAATTCGTGATCAACGTGAAATGATCTTTCTTTGCCAGAATAGTTAGGGCGACGATTGGAATTGCGAGATTCAATTTCGTCAAGCAATCGGCCTCGCGAAGTAGAAGAGTGATACGTCCTTCCAGATTGACTTTGACCTTTCCAGTCTTTTCGTCCACTGTCAGCAAAGATCTGAAATGTTGAAACAGAATAGAATGCTTGTACACGCTGATCGCCAGGCAATGATGATAATAAACCATTCACCGCTTCAAACAATCTTCGATAACCCAGGAATTTTGATGCGTCCAAACTTCAGCAATATCTAATTTATATTGGCTCAAAACGCTCAGAGCATAATTATATCTTTTTACCAATTCCACGGTAAGCGGAAGTGTTTTCAGTACTGGGTGGCTGGACACTGACGTTGCCAATTCGTCCAGATGCACTCTGCACGACAGTTAAGGCTAAGTTCTATTCGTGAATTTCTAATTTATATTACGATTCAATAAATCTATTTATTACGGTGTTGCCGACATCATTGTAATCGTTTTAAACAGAAATAATATCGAGTGCAATTTACTTCAACGAGTTGGCCCAAGTTAGTCGTCCAGCGATGGCTGGCATATGTCGTGGTAATGGCGGATCGTCCCTTTGTCTTTTGAATAACTTTATTATTCTGTCTATTTCTCTGTCACAATATTTAACTACTACGTTATATTTCTCGTCCAGCTTCGTTAATGGTATCTTCTCACTGACCTTAAATAGAAAGACGAGCTCGCCGATTAATTTATGCAGAAATTATACTGTGCGAAAGGCAATTCAGCCATTTTAATTGGAATATACATCTTTGCGCGTTAATTATTTATATAGTATATGTTACATTACTTTTTCGAACCGAGTTAAGAATCGTATACCCTGAAGTGTTTCCCATACGTCTGCGTAATTGTTTTCTATGGTATTACCGATGTGCTGTTTCAGTGCATCAGTTTTGCTTATAAAGTCATCGTAATCCGTATCGAATTCAATGTTCCTTGGATCGAGATAATCATAAGCCTTTGTTGTAGCAACTTTTTCAGCCTCCTCGAATGTTCTTATCGCGTCGTCTAATGCTAAGAGAGCAGAACGAGATGGGAAAGTAAAGTTGCTTCGATTAAAACGGACGAAATAAAAGTGGTGAATCGAAGAGGACACTTAAATATCATTTTCCAAACCTTCCCCCAACAATAGACCCTCCATTCTTCTTTCAAAAAGGCTTTTATAATCCTGTATCAGCTCGAACATGGTTAAAATTTTTCGAATCCTGTCACAAAACGCGTCGAATCTTCCGAACACGTGTGTCTCTGAGAAAGAGAATTCTTGTTCGGTCACAGCTGGAGAACATCGGATTAATCGGTACGTTTCTCTGTAAGTTCTTTGAACAAAGGAAACGAGTTGTTGTTCTTTATTTGCAACAATTTGACATAACACAGTTCAAGAAATCACTTATAGGACAATATTTCTTTTATGATATGTTATCGAAATCAAATTTTTCTTACGATATTGCAGATTATGGAAACGAAAAAATGTGCTTAAATAAGTGCATGTATTAAACAATAATAAACGTGATATTCATAAGAGACACAATTTTTGTCTAAATATAATGAAAGAACAACATACGTGCATAAGTTCTACGTGCTTTATTTGTGCGCTTATTTCACTATTACTTGTTCAGTTTTAAGCAATGCTTCAGCTTCGCACGTACGGCCGTTCGATCCTGACCCCAGACTGTCTCTCGATTTCTATTTGTGACGTAGTCTCGGCAAGCCACAATCATTTGATTCGTAATTTTGATCATCAATGAACTAGTTCGTTCCGAAGTGTTGTAGTATTTTGAAACGCTGTATATCAATCGAACTGTTTGTAACAATGATACTAGTGAATCTCTCATTTTCACCTGAAAATGATTATTATTATTTGCTTGCTTAATTCGCCGGTCAACCCTATGCAATCTTATATTATAAGGGGCCGTATATTAGTGGGCAGTGGATCTTAATTTGACCGGAGCTTCGTTCACATTGTGTGTCGATCGCTTGTGAAAAATTGGAATGCAATTGTTCGAGGTGCAATCGAAGCAGTGATTGCGAATTATCGTACCGGATCATCTAAATAGAGGCAATGACAGCATTTCTCAAGCGCCTGAATGAACTTCGCATTGTCCTTGGCTTCGTTGTAGCAATATGTCACTTCATCCTCAGCATCAACCCAATCTTTTATCAGCTTCGAGCGCGCCACTTGCAGACAGAGAAGCGACATTCGTATTTCGTGATCCTGATATTTACACACCACGTGAATAATTTCCATTCGCTTTCGCACGTCAGATGTAAAAGTATATTGAGCGATATGCGAACAGAACCTGTAGCTTATGAACTAATTGACTAAATTGCGCCCCTCTTCGTTTCCAGTATTCCAGTTCTTGTTGCGGCCCGGAGGTGTCATTCTCTCGCTTCACCTGCCTGCTCTCCGCCATGAAATCCTTCATTTTTTTGATCCACGTGTTTACCCTTTCTTCTACGATACGCACAGCGTTCTCCTCCGCCACGAATGCCTTGGCCTCCTCGAAATTATGCACCTGCGCCATCAATATTTCTCTGTCGTCAAATACATATCCTTCGTGAGCTACCTGCTCGCATACTAGAAGAACGAAAAATTCCTTCAACCTCATGCCGTTTCTATCAGACACAGCGATTATTCATCGAAATAGATTGAATTTTGTGGATAGTTCAGGGCTACGTGGACATTATATATGGTCTGTATTACTGATTCCAGCGTTACCTTTTAGAGCACTGCAGAAGGACCTCAAACCGGGTAATAAAAGATTCTTAATCATCGGGCAATCATCGTCCCCTTCGGAACCGGGATGAGCAAGAGCGTCCATGAAAACGTACTCGACCACTCTCTGTATTGCCGTTATTATTCCTACCTTCTGCGTGTCTATTACGCCTGTATAGAGATCTTTCTGAAATCCCTCCTCGGGTAACTGTTTCGAAACGTTCAATCTGAAAAATGTTTCAATTCACCAGTTACGCGCAGTGAGTTTAACAAAAATGTTTTGATTTATAGGAATATTTTTAAGCCTACCTGAACATGTAAATGCATATTCCAGTGCAAGGAACTTGCCACCCATCGGTCAGGAATAATTTCTTTTTACCTGGTTCCCTTATCTCCTTTTGTTCCTTAACCTTTGGCACTGATGCGTTCTGACCCGGCCTAGAACCTGGCATTTTCGTTTGGGTCTGTACAGCAAAGTTTATCATCGCTTTTTATACAATTTGTGACGGCTCAATTCGTTTTCATTTAACGCGATAGAATTAGGGAGACACAGTACCGTTTCCGGAGGGCGGATAGTTTCGGGTTCCTCCACTTCTTGATAGTACCAGACAAGGGTGGATCTCATATGGGGTACATACATTTGATTGATTTCGTCGAGCATGTCCCCTTCGAAAACGTGATCCATGACTTCGTGGCGAGATAGCTGGGTCGCATCCATCAAGAGATGAAAAGCAAATTCTAGCCGGGGATCCATTTCCCCTCGTCTTGCTTTCCTCTCGCATTCTTCCCGACGTTTCTACGCAGGGGATCGAGACTGTTAATTTTTTTGTTCGAAATTATGGTCATCAAGTGGGAAAGAATGTTCTATCATTGAGCAATCGTTCAGATTTCTAGACACCGTTGGATTAATGTATCGGCATATCTTGAATGGGAATATTATCGATTTCCGTATTATTTATTTTATTTAGTATATCTCTCAACATTAGTTGCTATTGTTTGACACAGAATAGTGGATGATTTGTTGTGCAGGTTTTATCAACAAGCTCACGGCCAAGGCTAGATTAATTTTTAAAGTAAATGCAAGAGAGAATGTAACATAGCCTTGCTGATCGAAACTAGTCGAAGTTCGGAAGAGTTAAAAATGTGGGTGCTACTGCAATTGCTAAGACTCTATATTATCAGTATACGTACGAAAATGTAAAATGTAAAAGAGCATCAAAAAGTTTGGAATTTGTTTGAATTATTTTATAAATAAGCATTTAAATGCCTATTTCCTTTTTTTGTCAGAGACTGTACTTATTGTAATACGTATTATTGAACTACACTGAACACGCTGGAGTTACATCTTTTATACAGTTAATAATAGTTATTATCTAAATATCCTACGTCAAATCATTGCTTCTCTCCTCTTTTTTTCACAACCCAACCCCTCAAGAGTATTTCAACTCAAAATCGAACCAGAAGAAACTGTTCTGACGCGGAGAATTATTCTTCGACAAGCAATGTTGCACAATTTTATTATCAAATTAAGAAAGAAGTGCTATCAAAGTATAGATCAACATACCACCAAGCTCAAAGAAAAGACTTAACGAGTGGACTACGAACGAATAAGAGGCTAGGTAAAAATTAACCTGGAGATCATCGCCAGACCCTTCTTCATCGCTACCTTCTTCAGAATTGTCTGAGTTTTGTTGGATCATCAAAGCTGGACCTTGTACGAACATGGTCGAACGAATGATATGGGGATAGACGGTTGAATATAGACACTTGATAAACGAAGTCCAAGATGACACTCACAAGGAGGTGCACCAGCAGACTAAGAGGGTTTCTAAGTGGTGCAAGGAGCGAATAGTCAGTGCCACGAATTCGTGTCTGGTACCGCCCTTCTACGTATCGTTCGTGTCGTGTGGGAATTTCCACGCGCTTCTACCGACAGCAGTCAATACCAGATCGTGTGTATCCTTCTATCACTGTGGAGTGATTACTTTCCAACGATTTTTGCAGGTACGAAAATTCGCGGAACGGTGAGTAATAATTCTATGAAGAATCTATTACAAATTATGGGAAATTTAGTGTCGATATGTTCTATTCATAGTGGTTGATGTACATGTTAAAGTGATGAATATTACTGTTGTGTATTTCTGTGTTAAACGTTCCTACAATATATACGTATAATCGAGATGTATTAAAAGTCGAACGTTAGGGAGGCTTATTTGGCGATATATTTTGTTGAACGCTTGGCTGTTAAGAAATAAGTCATAAGGTAAAGAGAAATTCTCAACCTTGAGCTGTGCAACATTATAAAAAACATTAAGCTATATAAAATCTTTTCAAATTTCTAATATAAGTAATATGTGCAAAAAAGGAAATATGTCAAGCCGTTTCGATTTTAATCGCTTTATATACAACTGCTTTTTGTGTTATATTATATAGTATAAATTGTGACATTGAATTTCTGTTGTATATATTTCTTAGAGGATTAGATGTGCACAATCTATTCCAAGATAAAAAAAAGTAATTACATTCAGATAACGGTATTATTTATTCGAATATTTTGATGTTCATTAATGAATTCAATCCGCATTAATATTATCACCATCAGAAAAAGAGAAATTACGAATGTCCACCATAATCTTAGTCGATTGTTTATTCATTCCGAAACGCCAGTTAGTTCGCCGATATAGATTAAAATGACCGATCATTATTATGAACACGTATGTAGGTACACACCTTTTTGTATCAATATTCTCATCTGTCATAAGCCTTTCCTTTCGTCGTAGCCAATAATCAACAATAACACAACGAATATATACATTCGCGTCGTGATTTACAAATCGCACCGTAACATCCATTGCACGCGTTGAATTATTCAGATCGTTGTCAGAAACTAAAAAAATGCTTATCCAAGCGATGGATCGATCATACCGGTAATAAATACGATCCGTAACAAAAGGCCATTAACCAATGGGCACGCAAACGCATTGTTAACACGAAGAGCAAGCGAACCATATCGCAAATCGATCGACACACCGATATCCGGATAAGCTTCGCAGTTACATCTTGATTACTTTCTGTCTCTCGACAACGATAAAAATTCACCCGACATTTACATACGAAATACATATTTACACGTTGCTTCCTACGCGCGGGAACAAATTGACCATTTACCACCCTGATAAAATCAATTTTCGTGCCCGAGTCGAATTTCCTATGGGGCACAAGTGAAAATTTAGAAATTATTATCGAATATCGTGTCCGCTATCGAATCACGATCTAACTGCAGCTATGCCGTGTAACAACGTAGAATTTGTTCAAGCGAAATGGAATTCTCCTTATCACAATCTATGATCCCCTTAGCAACCACTAGACATTGCTTTATGTTCAAAAGGCTATTAACTGAATCCAAATGGTCTATGGCAATTACTTCCAAGATTTCCCTTTACGGTAGTGCTTACTCTGGCTTCCTCGCTGGTTTCCATCGTGTCGACGAACTTCTTGAACTATCCTTTGACGCCTAGTATCTCAAGCAGCCCACGTACTTATACAGACCAAGCCGTAATGCGACATTAACTCAATGTTACTTGGTCTCTTAGCTAACAACCCTTCGTCGTCTCTCTTCCACGTCTGCACTTTGTTTTCACCCCCCTCCCCCTCCCCATCGTATCGCTTAGCTATACAATATAAAACATTATTAATAGTCAAGCATCGAGAAGCATATGGTATGGTAGATTTGTGGACAATTGGTTAAGGGTGAGAAGCATTGCTGTTTTAAGAAATGGAGATGGGATTTAACGGTGCCGAATTAATGCATCCTTGATAGCGAACGGTTTTATCGAGCGAGAAGCCATTATCGTGATAAGGAAAGGAGTTCTGGCAACGAAAGGGTTGCGCGCCACCGCTGATTGGCCTGGCAGTGTCTCAAACAATTCCCAGTGAACATCGACCGATAGGCGCTTGAAGAACTACTAATTGATTTGCACAGAGGTAGTTAGTTGTACGTGGGTAGAGCATCGGTAAACGGTTCGTGAAACGCTTTCTATCAACGAAAAATTATACCACAATGATTGGCTACTATCAGTAGCTACAAAATGGTCCGAGATACATCGATAAATTGTGACGACACTGGTAAAGAGGAGTAATATTTACGACGGCGTATCAACACTTTGTTATCAAAGAACCTTATGCCATTAGTGGCGGTATGCACGGCCCAGATTTCTACTCTACCATACCCGTGGATATAAGCCACATTCTTCGGCAAACATTATCTGACCCCACAATCAACACTGCAGCTACCTTAAAGCCACAGCATCCCTTCTGGCAAAACATCAAACGGGCATTCCAAATAGGAATTCACGACGTGATTACCTTACTAACCTATTCGTGAATTAAACACTCATTCAAATCCCGCTCGATAAAGCCATATTCACTCGAGCATCGTAAATCCCAATAAATTCAAAGAACATCCCTTCCTCTCTCCATCTCCCTCCCTCTCCCTCTCAAAGGAAACCATCAATATCCTCCAGTAGAACAGCCACGGAGAATCAGGAAGTTCTGTCTCATTCTGGTCGAAAAGAAACAGGGATAAAGACGTAAGGCGAAGGAAATAGACGGACGGCTTCAGAGATTTGCACACGCCGGCAATAAAATCGTATCGATTAGTCCACGAGAACAATGGAGGAGGCTGGCAAGAATTCAAAAGTTTCCCAGCAAGTATCGTTCTGTTTCCAGGAAGAACCGCCCCGATGGAAGGGGTTTTCGACCTTATTCCAGCATCGTGACGCCGGCCGTGGACCAGCTGCCGCGTGTATCGACTAACATGTCGGTGTATTGACTAATGGCTGGTGCGCCGTGCAAGTAGTATCGGTCCGTGCCAGGTCGGACACACTCGAGATCCACTGGCGTATTCGCAACGCGCGCCCGCCATGAAAACGGGGGTTAAGGTGCATTTACGTAACACGTAGGTGCGAAACTTCGTCTTCGCGGCGCGACCCACATTTCCTGGCCAATGTCTGGGAAAAAGGAGGTCATGAACGCGATTGCGCGCACGCGTCGCAGGCATTTGCGGAAGGACCGCGTTCGATGATGTTTAAACTTTCATTTGGGGGGGAACGACGGTACACTGCGAGACTATGAATCTGTTGACCTTAATATGTTGAGGAGTAATTTATTATTTAAGAGATTTCTTCGCGGCAACGCCAAGATTCAAGAGCTTCTTTGTTGCTGTCAAGCGCAGAATTGCCTTTGTTACGCGTGTAATTCGTTTTGCGGTCGATCTTGTGGTTTTGAATGGATCATGTGGTCGGGTGGAATCGAGATATTTGACAATCGCGAGAATGCAACGTGTCGCGGTGTAAATGAGAATTGTAAATTAATACTGATACGACATTCCGTTTGCGTATGTAGAATAGTTTCGTCGTGTTGGTGGTTGTTTTACCTGAACCGTCTGCTTCGTAATTGAGGGAAGTAAGATACAGGAGCTTTTATAGAAAATTGTTTATACGATAACGATGGGGAACATACGATGGAACGAGGAGCTGTTAATATCGTGCACATTTATTGAATAATTTGAACGAAGAAGAATGCGCGGACAAAAATAAACAAGCATGAGGAGAGAAAATAAATGTTGCAGGAAATGATTTAGAGATCACAGATAATAACGGGATAAAGATCTTTGAATTGGAAAGAAGATCACAACTTATGTACGTAGGTGTAAATGGCAATAGAGAATTTCCTTCAATACATATATCGTTTTCAAGGGAACCAAACGTACGACAACAATATACATTGCGATCAAAATTGACCAGGACATTTTTAGGTAATCGGGATGATTGAAAGGAAAGTAATATATCGTGTGAGATGCGCGATCTACGATCTCGCCGTTTATTGTTGGAATATCATCGTACTATTCTATTGCGCTAGGACAATAATCGTTAGTATTGCACCGTTATCGTCGATTTCGTATCATGACACATCTAGTACACCTGTCATTGCGCACGGTCGATCGGAATCACGCTGTAGTTCACCGTGATTCGATTTCCGTGCGTCTCGATTGCAAACTTTCAACGTTCGCAAGGATGAAAGCACGCGGACACGCGTACACGAACAGCGTGCCGAATTTTGGTAAATTTGTCTTATTTTACATTATCAGAAGCGGCGGCGATGATTCGTATTGCATAATTGAATTTCAACGCAAGCGCCGTCAGACGCGACATATAATGCACGCTTACACCCTATCAACGATTTCCTTACGAATTAATTCATATTTTGATTGCTTACGCGTGATCGAACATTTCAGCGATCAAACGAAACGCTTTCGATTTGTAAATTCGCAAATCACATACGCGCAATTTTTCAGACACGCACATTGGTCTAATAATAACACGATATCGATTAAGAAAAATTCCTCTTCTATTTTTTCGTTGGCTCCGGCGCATCCTTTTCTTCGCACGTTTCATTTGCGTCGCTGAAATAACTCTCTACAGAGTATTCTCGACCTTTCAGATGGTACATCGAGATACTATTGGACTTTGCCACTGTCTGTCCGGTGTGGTAATCACGATGCAATGTATCGACAAGCCTTTTCGATTCTGCCGCCTGTTCCATTTCGTTTCCCCCTATCGTTCGAATGGACTCGAATCGAAAAGAAATTACTTTCGTTTCCTTTGCCAATGAGAAGAGCGAGGAGAAGGTAAATTTTAATGGATTATCACAATGGTAAAATTTCTCCCCTTTTTCGTGACTTTCGTTTTCCAAAGAAACGAAAGAGAAGCTCGCGATCGTAACGCCCGAAAATATATCTCCCTGTGAAAAATAATCGCAACGAAAGTGAAACACTCGTATGGTTCCAGTGTCGTGTTTACTACACAGGCCGTGCAGGTTTAACATCGCGGCGATAATCGATTGTACAACCACATCATGACACCGGTCATCCGTGGCTGATCGATCAACCATCCATATTACCAGCCACGTAAAATATGCAATAGCAGCACGTACGCCGGCGAGGTACATTACAAAACTAGTACAAAACTAGTAGCTAGGTACAAAAATGTAATTAATCGTCAATAACAGAGGCCGCCCGGAATTCTGCCGGGGACAATTTTCACATTTCTTTCGCCTCCGTTCGCAACCCCGTTCCTGACTCGTCGTCGCTGTCGTTATCCACCGCGTTGGGATTGTACGGTGAGGGAAAAGATGGGAAAAAAAAGAGAAAAGGAACGAAGTGAAAGGTAACAACGCTTCTATCTTTTTCTCTTAACGCTGGATACTTAAACGTCTTTTCTTCTACTTGCCGCATCCAGTTTAATGCGAGTTGTTGCCCCCCCCCCTCTCACGCCTTTATTTCGTTCCCCCTCCGTCTTCTCCTTTGAACGACTTTAAAGTTAAAGCGTTTAGAATCTCGTTATCGCTGAGGAATTTAATACTGCTCGGTTTGGCGATTGAGTGGGTGCACACTAACGCGAGCGGTGCGCCGACTTTGATGAAACACGACTGGGGAAACTGGTATTTCGGTCAGAGTTTCCTTTTGATAAATGTTTCAGGAGGCGGCTGCTTCTCCTTTTGTGTCCCGTGGCGGAGTAATTGAATTGCGGTTGAACAAGGACGTGGACGAGCGACCGCTAAAAGCTCGCGTTGGATGGAATTTCTACGAAATTGTTGTTTCGCGACAATAGTTGAGTGAAACGTTAGCCATGTATCGGTAAGGACAATAGATTCGGCAATTTTTAAGCAATCATATCAATTGTATTTACGTAAATACTTGTTTCGCCCCTTCGATCGTTAAATTATCGTCCCAAAAATCTGCACAGAAACTTTTCCAGAAATTTAATATCGAAATACTAATATCGATTTTTACATATTATGATTGAGAGCAGTGAAAAATGTGAACGATCAATGTTGCTGGTTTATTTGGATACTGTATTTTTATATTGAAGTGGTACCGAACACGAGATTAACGATTGACGTGAAATTTTCTAAAATAAGTAGTTGATTCGCCGTAATTTATAATTTTTTTTAGTAATTTAGACGGCGATCTTCGTTCGAACGGCAGACTTTGGACGAGTTACTTCCTTGTCGAATAATTTTAGAGCTACAAAATTTTTGTGTTTTTTTTGTTTTCTTTGACTAATCGTGGTTGCCGCTCAACCGAAGCAGAAGGAGATCGTTTCGTCGCGGTTGAAATATTCAGGCGAAAAAAATGTTCGGTCGGACGTGGCCATGCCAGCATTGGCGTGCACCCACAACGTTCCATCGTAGATGATTCAAGCTTGCAATTACGGATCCGCAACGTAGAACCGCATCACACGCGAATCTAATTATACCCGCGCATATGAAAAGATTTTCGGGGCAAAGTCGGTGGTGTTTTCTTTCGTCTCTTTCACGCGGCGCATCGAACCCCGGCATAGAAATCGTACGAATACACCGCGGAACAATTCCCACCGGTATAAGAATAGAAAGGAGAACAGATAAAACAATAGGAATGATAGTTTAGTGAGCAGAGCCCTGTTGCTTTTATTTCATCAATTTTATTGGAATTATTAACAATACGACGGGCGACGGTACCCTGCTTCGCGATTACCTCATTGAATCGTTCAGTTTCGATTAGCTGCCTTTTCCAATACCGTTTAATTACAGGCAAGAGATTACTTGCCCGCGTCAAGCTCGCACTCTATTATATTGCGCTACTTATTTTTGTTTATATTTCCCGAGCGGCTTAAAGCGTAGCTGGTAATCAACGAAACGAGCTCGATCTAGAAAATGTTCGTTGTCGCGAGTCGGCAAATAGAATACGCAGGTCGATTTTGATTCTGCAACAGGATGGACGTGTTCCGTATTATAAACGATTCGTCGGTGTTCTTCGTGACAGATATACGTCGAATACAATCGATACCGCGACTCGTCGAACTGGCAAATAACTCGCATGGCATGCTGCTCCTTTGTGGTAAACAATTAACGCGGTACACGTCGCACAACAATCGTTAAAATCTTTCGAACAGTCGCCGAATATCGAGTCGACGATCAACAAAGAAATCAGCGTCGCTTTTCTCCTCTTTGTTTTTGTTTTTTTTTTAAATTTTTTTCCCTCTTTAGCCGGGGTGCTGTTTTTACGTAGCTAACATGTTAACTATAACGTAGCCAAAAATTTCCTTTGATTCAGTTCTATAATTAAGACACCGTTATACCAGAGAATCCCGTCTACCCGTTCCCCCGTTATTTTCCGGCCAATTTCAATAATAAACTCTTTGGTGTTGATTGAAAAGTGGCCGCTTTTGTATATTTCGTTTCTTCTCGCCGTCGCTTCAATCGATCGAATTCTGGAATCGTTCGCGCGAAATATCGAGGGAACGTGTCGACACTCCGCGTCTTAATATTCACGTTTTCAGAGCACCTCCGGGCACCTTAACCCTTTAATTTATAGCTTGGTATATCAAAATGGCACGATAAAGTAACGTCGCGCATCTAATGGTATTCGCAGCCTCGAATGAGGCGTTCGCTTATTATCTATTTATTAGAAGAGCCTTATGATTTAGTAAAACACGAAGTCTAGAGTAAAAAATAGAGTAGAAGCTGAGACTTTCTAGACACCGATTTGCGTACTGGATTTCTCTTTAAAGGGTTAACGTTCACCATTCAAGAAATCTCAGAGTGTTGGCCTCCTGCGTGCACGTGAGCATCGCTGCTAGAGCGTAGCGGGAACAAATTTTCTTTGGGCTTCTCTCTTTCACACTCATCCCATTTCTCTTTTTTTTCCTTCCTTTTACTAATCTCACTGACCACAGAGAGAACCATTGGAACTATTTGATTTGTAATCTACGTTTTCCAATACTTCGTATGTCTGTTTCGTTTCATTTCAGTTAATTCGATTTATATTGCGAACAAAATAGCAAACAGTTACACTATGCTTTTTCATTCCTTACATGCACACAAATGTAATCGCGCTTCTATTAGGCTTTCCGTGCCAACGTTTATAGCTCCAATTATGCACTGAATTTTCGAAAATGAAGTTCATCGAAGTTAGACGATATGCGGTGCATTGATCTGACACAGCTTCGGTTTACTTCTATCAACATTGAAGGTGAACGCGAAATATGTTCCTTCGCTGAATGAATATTGGGCATCGGATGCTAGCAAATCTTATATCCGCCTCGGAGAACATGCGAGCTTCGAAAACTATATACACGTGGGTCGACGAGAACGAGACCTTAGCATGAAAATAACATATCCTCCACAACTGTGCAAATTTTTCGTATCCACTTAACTATTTAATCGCTGAACACGGACAAAACACGGCCGCGTCGAGATAATGAAAGGAGGTGCCAATATATTTCGAACGTCTTTGAGACATTTCACGCGAATATTCGTCAATGGACCAGATAAAGTCGCAGCTCTACCTCACGGACAATTACCTATTGCATGCACACAATTTCACGATGCACGAATACCTCCTTCACAGAGACGTGCCGTCGGTTACATAAAGCCTCGACCGTGTACCATTCTTAATAGCGCGTCGCGAACAGCGGAGTTTACTCGCTATAGAAACTCCTGGGTATAAGTGAACCGTGTGTTTTATTAATAGCCGCTGCTTTCACTCCACCCACGGAAAATCGTTTTCACGAATTTTTTACACGCTCGAGCCGCGTCGCGTCGCGTCGCGTTTCTTGCCGACCGATTTCCATTCGAATAAGAACCGAGGGCGAGTTTTAAATTAGATTCCCGCTTGCGTACAGACCGTGGCAAGTAAGAAATTGATGAAATAATGGTATAGCGCCGGCTCAACTTTGGCACGATACTCTGCCCGACGACTCTATAACGAAGTTATTTCTTTCCCGGCGTATTCCCAACTCTTTCGCAGTTTCTTGCAGGCACGCTCATTCAATGAGGGCGGCGCTTTCATTGCGTCTGGGTTTGCGATTCAAATTCCGTCACGCCTTGCCGGCGAATGTTTAATTACCGTGATGCCGAAATTAATTTGCGAAACATAATTGCAATTCAATTTCGTTACGACGGATATGCTGTGGCTCCTTAAGTTCACGCTCGACCCAGTGTTTCCTTCCGGTCCGATCCGGCAGACCCTTTTTCCTTCGAGCAAATCTACGATCAAACCGCGAAACAAATCTGAAGCTAATTGACGATGAAACCTTCGAATAAAACCGCGTACAAGAATACAATCGAGCGGGGGAAAAACGAGCGGAATACTTTGTACTTTATTAAAAATGTATTCGAACTGTGAGATCGAAGGTGCGCAGAGAGAGATAGAAACAAAGCTTGTCCATATTGGGTGGATCTTTTCGCGACAGAAAAACTAAGACTGAAAGGGCAAGAGAACGAATCGCTAGAATCGACAAATATTTTCAAGCAGTTAAGGAATAATATAGAAACTTCTATGCGTGTTACAGCAACTCAATCGATAAATATTTATAATTCAATAATAAATTATTGGCTAACATAGAATGAGTATTGCATCGAAAGAAGCCATTGTATATCTTCAGATTGTCTTTCCCTATAAGAATTGATAATCTAAAGAACCTTCTTGTTTCTATTCATTATAACATGATACCAATAACATTAATTGGTATCGACCTCGTTCATATTTCAAATATACCAAATCGTCCCTTTCAATTCGCGCGAACGAGCAAACGAGAAAACGAGAAACCCGATAGTTTACCAAAAATAACGTTCACATGCACAACCGTTGAGCACTACTATCGACTATGTCTTAATAATTATTCGCGCAACTGTTGCCAACATGCCCGAACCGATTGATTCGGTGCACTAAATCCACCGAAATGACATTGCCCGGCGTTCAACGTAAAAAAAAAAAGAAGAGAAATGGAGAGCGAGTAAGAAGAGTGCCCGATCACGAGGCAATTACAGGAGGAAGCGCGTTAAAAAAAGCGTGGATCCGTCGCGATCGGATCCTCGTTTCGCCAATATCGTTTCACATGGGCGTTCTACGGGCGCGCAGATCGACTTTTAGCGTCGCGTTCGTAGAGGCATCTCCGTTAATTGACCTAGTGTTCTCGTGTACTTTTGTGTTCGCTTCATTGCGTCAGCTTCTCATCAATACCTTTCTATCGTCGAATCGTCGCGTTTCGATCGATCCGTGTAATAATAATCGCGCCAAACTCACTTGGCGCGATCGCGAATTGATCGTTCGTCGTCAGTTACACATTTGCACGTATTACGCGACTCGCTACGATACTTGTTTGAGCGTGATCTTACGACGTATATATATAATATATATGTATGCGACGATCAGTTTTCGTTCGGGAACGCACTCGCGAAACGACGGACAGGGGAAGAAAGCACGAGTCCACCCCGTTTCAGAAGTTTCCAAGAGCGTTTCGCGAGTGGGACAAAAGCAAAAATGAGAAAAAAGGGCCGCCGCGCGATGGCGATCAATCGAATCACAGCGATCCATGCCGAACGGATCGTGACTCGCTCGCGTGGATCGCTCTCCATTCGAAGAAGCTTCGTCGCGCGACGAACGCGCCCCAGGCTGAGCTTCGATTCTTTCTTTCGTCCGTACACCACGCTCGTTCCCACGTTCCATCGGCAACGCGAATTGCTCGATGATAGACACGTGCATATGTGTGTATATGTTTGCGTATAATCGGCTATATTTAAATTGAAATCGTATAGAAAAAGGAATACCCTTACAATTATGCGGTTCTTTAAGTGATTCGAATACTTTAAAGAAGCGACGGCGTGTCCGCCCCGGACACGCCGCGTCTATGCCCTCTGCAGCTTCGTTTCCTAGTTTCGTATCTTCGATTTCAACCCCTTATTAGACTCTTAATTAAGCGCGAGTGAAACGCGACGTGCGCGCGAATATTTGCCGAAACTCGTCTAACGTTGTAGGATTATTTCGTTCGCAAAAAAAATCTTAGTCTTCGAAGTTTCGATTTATTATCGTGGCGTTCGATTGCTCGTTGATCTAAGGAGACATTTACTTTATTGTACACGGCCGATCGATCACGCTCGGCTAGGAATTCGCGTCTCCCGTGGCGTTCCCGGAGAAACAGAAGACGTCTTGATCGAGCTGCGCACTGGAGAAATGGCGTTTAGACAATTAAATGGCGCGAAGCATTTAAGAGAACGACTGTTCACGAAAGTCGAAAGCAAAGGATCTTTCATCCGTGCCGAATCATTCGGCGGTTGGATGGTTCGTCGAACGTTTCCGCTGGCGAGAATCATTTGATGCATCCCCGCGGGACTTTGCACCGCTTTGTGAAACACGGCCAAGTTGGTAGCGCGTTTTCGTCATTGAACGTCGCGGTAGCGCCTTTCGGAACAAAGAATCTCAGTCTCAGCCCCTCGAAGAAGACCCCGAGTGAACGGCGCCGGATGCTAGAAACGGCCTCGAATAACGAGAGATGAAAAGCGATGCTCTAGGAATTGGGCGCATGCTGAAGAACGCTAAAGGAAAGCGTTTCCCCTCTTGTCCTCGTGGGCGTTTGGCGTTTAATCGTCGTCGTCGAGGCCCAGCAGCTCCGGCGGAAGTCGTCTGTGCCGACAGCACAGGGTCAGACAGAGCACGCGAACCGCCAAACGAAACTGCGGGCTCAGGCTACTAAGCACCACCGCTTTCCAGAAACTATTCGACAGCCCCAGCCACACCACGGCGAAGTGCAGAAACGGTACCTGGAACGTGACGAAGAGAACATACAACACGCTCCCTGTCAGCCTCGCATTTACAATTGGACACGAATTCTCGAACGGGAGACCAGCGTTACGTATATGCGACGACAAATATATTTTCCCTCTTCGCTAAATGAATAAACCAAAAATGTGAACGATATTCACACTAAACATTTACATACCAAAGCATCGCACAGTGAACGACACACGATTACTTAATATTATTTCCAATTGTCTACTCGCACAGACGCGGAAACATTGATAAAGGATATGTGCAAAGAAATAATTAACTGCTCCTTATACTCGTTTAACATAAATATAGAATTCTGGTTCCCAGAAAATCTGTCGTTCAGGTGAGCCGCAATAAACGTATCAATATATTGCCCCCTACACACGGGCAGAAAAGTGGGGCGACATTGGAAATTACCTGAGGCGGTCCGTTAACGACAGCGTATATCCGGAGACCGGCATACGGTGCCCAGGACATCCAGAAAGTCATCACCAGGACAAAGGACATTAGGTGACTCGGGTTGCTCAAATTCTCCGAGAGCGCGGTCGCGTACTCCTTGTCGTGAATCAGAACGCCGGACTTCAGCCGCCTCATCATCGTGAAGATGTAGCAGTAAGTGTAGACGATGGTGATGACCGACGGGCCAAGCACGAGGATCGACAGTGTGATGGTGTAGGCGGCCATGTTGCCCCAATCGAGCATGCAGATGAACGCCTCGCGATCGAAGATCGGCTTCTGGAATCCTAGGAGGGGCGGGGAGCACATCATCGCCACGCTGATCCAGGTGAAGACCATCCAGCATTGGCATCGGGTCTTCGTTTGCACGGTCTCGTATCTCAATGGTTTCCTATCAGACACCGTTTCACGATTAGCTGTCTACAAGCTGTTGCGGGAAAATATCGTTAGCATTCGATGTTTTAAGTAGCGCAATGGGGCAGCCGAATGAGGCATCGTACAATCTAGAGTGGAGACTTCTAAACGTGCCATGGCACGCAGCGTTCTATAAGCGCACGACGATCAGTCGAGAGACGTATGGATAGAATGAGTTGATTCCTTCGGCGGAAGTTCTCTAGATTTCGGTTTACCTACGTACAATCGAGACATCTGCCACTGTTCCCGTCTAAATATTATTTCTCTGCGTGATGCGTTGCACTAGATAGCAATATACGTGTAGTGTCCCTATACGGGTAAAGAGCAGAAGTGAAAATAAAACGTAAGCACGGAAACACATTTCGTCGCAATTCAACTACTCGGTGATAACAGCTAAGAAATGGCTCTAGGGTAAATCGTCAATTCACAAGCTTGCGTTAATAACAGACATCTGTGAAATGCCCGATTATTACGAGCATTGTTCCGGCGTAAAAATGTCTACAATTACGAAACCGAGGGCAAATAGCGCACATGCTCGTAAGAACGCTTTTTATCCTATTCTCGTCTTCGAACCGTCGCGAATGTCATTGCTCGTATGTTCTGAGATATCCTTCAGCAAATTTCCTCTAATTTTCTTACAAATTCTCTTCATTGAGTAACAGTATTTTAAAAACAAGAATCACGCATGAACATTGTACCTTCGCAGTTTATTCAACCTGGTACGATGGTAATTGCTGGTGAGACGTACCTGATAGCCAAATACCGATCCACGGAGATCCACATGAAGGTGTAAACGGATACTGCCCAAAGAGTAACCTCCAAATAGCCAACGAGACGGCACACGATGTCCCCGTAGACCCATCGTCGTATCAGCGCTGGATACACCGAGAGCGGAACCACCAGCAGACCGCAAAGAAGGTCCGCCGACGCGAGAGACAGCAAGTAGTAGTTTATCACCTCGGAGGGACCTATGTGGTGTGACGCTCATTTGTATTTGCTTGGTGTGCGAAAAGCGCTCGCGTAACACCGGATCAAACACTTTACGATACGCTGCTTTCCAATAGCGTACAGTCTACAGCAATAATGGTACGGTATCATCGTAAAATCGAAGGAAAACCGAGGGAAAGGAGAGACGAGAAATTTTCGCAACGGGGACGGTCACGGAACGTCCATTGTGACGGTATACTGCTTTGTAATTCCATTCTAGTTGAACTTGAACAAATACACTACTCCGAATGCGTCCATTTCAATTGGACTCCTGAACGATTTAAGCGCATGCAAAACTGGGATGCTGTTCCGTGACAGTATGTATTTGAATTACACGAAAACACAGTTGCCTAGAAACATTTACGGGGTTACAGGCTGTTCACATACTGCGAACGTATACCGCACGTTCGCGGTAGAAGAGGAGTCTTTAAATTACGCTCCCTGGTTTCTTGCACGAAATTACACGACCACGATTTGTTAACAAAGAATAGTAAACACGTATCTCAACTATGTGCAAGCAAGTTCGAAAGGAGAATGTGAAAGAAGAAGAGTACGTCTTCGTACGTAACATTTTCGGTCACGTATCCCTTTACGACAAGCATGCTTTTACAGCTTTCACGATGAATAATATTAGGAGTTTACAAATTGAATGGTCGTTATATATAACTGGATATTATAATTCCTGTATGCAATCATTTTACTTTCAATTACCTTGTGAGTAGCTCAATTTGTCAGGAAAAAAAGGCAAAATGTTACATCTAATGAGAATCGTTATTCGTTTATTCATTCGCTGTACACTACAAAAATTTCTCCGTTTACCCAGCATAGATATTATTATCCCTATTACACTCGGCGCAGAAACGACCGTGAGTTTTGCACGCGCCTAACAAATTATTCCATCGTTGCAATACATTCTACGGCGTTAATGCAATTAACAGCGCAGTTCAAGAACGCGTATGATACATCCTGAATTCGCTAAACAAGACCGAAATTCCTGCCCTTGTCCCTTTCGAAACAAGGCCCCCCTTCGAACCCCATCGCGAGATCAGCACCCCCCCCCCATTATTTATTCGCGCGAAAGTTTCGCAGCTACTACCCGGTGAAAGTACTTACCACGGAAATTAAGGTAGGTGACGATGATGAGGAGATTCGAGAGGATGATGGCGACACCGACCACGAAGATGAAGCCCGCCTGCATGAGAGCCTCCAGCGAGGGCTCCTCCATGCCGCCACCCTTTCGAGCTGCATCCCCCCACCCGCCCTTAGGTGCTGTTACCCGTCACCCCCCGCCCACCCCCCTTTGTCAACAACCACTAAGCAGCCAGGTGCCAGGCCCTCACTGGTAGCTCGCACCTGGTTCGCCTTCACTTCTTGTATCTCTTGCCTTCTCCTCGAGACCTGCCCTGCCGGGGGCTGTCAATCCTCCGCCAGCAACGACAAAACTCTGTCCAAGATGTTTCACGCGAACGTACCTTCTCTAACGAGCTTGTAACTTCGACGATCTCGATGGAGGATCGGTATAGCTACGTTGCTGCAAGCAGAGAGCATAAAATTGCTAACGTTTCGGTTTAATTTAAGGTGGCGTCGCTAGACACCGATCTGGCAGATGAACGGCGATGATCGCGGAAACGGATGACAACGGTGACGACAGCGAGGTGATTGATGGCGAACGAAATGAGCGAGGAAGCGAGAGCGTTGAGAATCAAAGTGAAACTTCGATTCGAAGTTGCGGGAGCTGGGGAGACGCGAGGTTCGTACGATTTTCTTCTGTTTTCGATTAGAATAATTGTAAGTGCGTTCCATCAGTGTACGCGTGTACGTAAATTCGTCGTTACGGATAGCGTTATTGCGCGGGACTCGGTAGAATATGCGGCGAAGAGAGAAAGGCAAACTTATACATGCATGCACTCACGAATATTCCGTATATTCGTCACAGTTGTCCGACGTCGCGAGGATTTAAGCAACTCAAGCTGTATATGTATGCGTGTGCATAGAAACTACTGTCCTTGCAACATCAGCACACAAGACGCCCCGAATACGCGACCCTTGAAAACAGCCATTCGAAGCCTCGGAGCGAGGCGAAATCGCGAGCACCAAAGAAAGCTTTCCAGCGTAACAATCGCATTCTACTTACGCCGCAATCGCCGCTGACAAACAACGTCCTCTCGTATTTCACGCGAACACCGCGCTCGCACCAGGCTATTCCCCTCGAGAACATCTTTACTCGCGCGCGCAGGATTCGAATCCTCCGAGGGTAGGATCGGCGTATCCGCGGGGGCGACGCGCAGAAATTGAATCCCGGTGAGTGGATTGTCACGGATATAGCGGCGGAGTGAAAAGCAGTGCAACCCCGGTCGTCGATGGTCGTTCCTTTTTCATACACGTTCGTACGAGGGCCACGTAGGCCGGGTGAAACTCGCACGGCCGTTACACGCGTTCTCCCTCTTAGCTATCGACCGTCATTCATAATTCAGCCGAGTCGATCCTGAATGGAAAAGCTATATTATGTAGCGAACGCGTTGGCCGGCCACCATCGCCGAATTAAAGCGGAACTTCTCTATTTTATTTGGGGCGCAACGTGTTACCCCGGCTGGACATTCCGTCGGACAACCGTTGACCGCAAAACAAACGGACTGGGTAGAGCTGGTGAAATCATTTCGGTTGCCTCGGTTGCACATGAGGCTAAGAGGGCCTGTTGTTGCTCGATGGTATTTGCCTGGATGGTGTTGCCAGTTTTAATCTCGCTCCCGGCTTCGTCGGTTGTCGTGCAACGTTCTGTTAGACACGCCTCGTCGTTGCTCGGAACGGTTATTTTGTTTACTGTGGAAGATATTTTTTTGGGGGGTTTCATTTTGTCTCTGGGCATCGAAGGGAATTTGCCACGTATTTATCTGAACGTATTTCTTGCTGGAATATTTTTAATTCAAAGAACGATTTGAAAATTTGTTTCGTATTGATAAGGGACATATATTCCTTTACGTTAAACATATCAGAATAAAATAAAATTTACTGTGTTTCACCTGGAGATGCGACTGCGTATATGCATTTTTAAATGCTCAACTTTTATGATCGCGTTAATCAAATATTATTACCGTATTGACTATTTCTGCAAGAAAATGTTAATATCGTAATGCTGACTTGCGAAATGAGGAAGGAAAGAAAGGAAAGCGTTTTACCCTTTAAAAGTGCTTCTCAATTTGTACCGTGGAAATTGAAAATGTCGATATCAAACGTTTATTCGAAATATCCATTAAATGCATCGTAAGCTATATTTCACGTAATGCATGCCTCGGAAAGGCCACTAAATAAACGATAAATACAATGTGATGAAGCCAGGCACGAAGACAAAAATGTTTTTTAGATGTTTTTCAGTCGTGAAAAAAGGTTGACATCTCAGTGGACAAAAAGTGTAAAATGTTTAACAAAGCCAGCCGTTTTAGGTAGTTCATAAAATATGTGTGCGCAACTAGCCGTCCCTAATTTCTATTTAAACCGCGAACGAAGACAAGTATTACACGTAATCATTCGTGTCCACAATCTGCGGCCTCAAGATAAACGTCATTAAATGATTATGATACCATAAACTTTATGGATTTTCCTGCGCAGTCTCGTCCCGATTAAAACCGCATTCTTAAGTACAGCTCAGAATATTGTTTGGCCATATTGCGGTTCTTAATTCGGAGATAAACGTTGATAAAACAATCTTTTGCCGCACGTAGTAATGCGATAATCGTTAAGCTCGCCTATTAAACCGTGAATGGGTACAGATAGACGATTGTCTGATCTTGAAAAGCGTTTTTTATGGTTCTAGATAACGCAATATATCCCACAACGAAAGCGATACTTATAACGTAAAATACTTATTACGTAAAGTTAGATAGAAACATGTAAACTCGTCGAGTAAACAAGTCAACAATGCAAAAAAATTTTCTATCCGTTAAATTTTTTAATTTTCATTCTCGAAACAGGCGTGACGCGATAGTAATAATATTTCAGGCGATAAACCCCGCATACACAATTGTTCTCAGTTAACATAAGAAAGCAAGGTGTGTCCGATTAAAAGACAAATCAGTCTGAATGTCGGAAGAGTAAAAGAACGGCAACAAAAGTTCTCCAAGTAGGTACCTTCAGCTCCACAAATATGGTACGATACGTAAAAATAAATTGTTAGCCAGGTAAACTGGCCGTGACTTCAATGAAAGATGGCGTTACAATGGAACCGCTTACGGAACATTTCTCAGGTTCAGTTATCGCCCACCCTATCAGATTACTTTTCAGCGGAAATAGTGTGATTTCCAGTTAACCCTGAGCGTGTAAGGTTTTTCTCCGCTTTTGACGAAGGCAATTTATTCAGTAGCCAGGATCGATAAAATGCTAACGCATCGGAGGATACCGCGGACGGTTCAATCACGACATAATCAAACGTGCAACGGGAATGAAGGTTCGAATTAAGCAAATCTTCGTGTACATCAGCACGCCATATTCAGCTACGGTTGGGTCCGTTATATAAAAATTGCGGGGCTTAACGAAGCCCCGACATCGTAGCGTTCGAGTTTAGAAATTACGTTACGAGACTGCCCTCTTCTGGCTCTTTCCCCCCCTGTTCCCTTGTAACTATCTTATCATTCGCGGTCTTCGAAGGCATATAACACGGTCGTAAAAGGGTCTTTGCTTCCACCCTTATTTCTATGGCACCATTGAGGAACAGAAAACACGATCAGCATTGAATGAAAATCAATAAAACGGGATCCGGCAACCCGACTACGTTAACAGAATTGTTGCCGAACAGTAAAACGTTTTGATGGGTTACAAAAATTGTACAATCGGAGATTTACGTTCGAACAGGGATTCTACTTGCAACGCGAAGTTTCTTTTACGGCTTCTAGGAATAGCACACGAAGCTAGAATTTATAAATATTGGTGAATCCAAGATTGCGAAAGGATTGTAATGAAGATAGTAATCTTGGGCTGGGTATTAATTTCGAAGCGACCGCAAGTGGTACGAAACAGGGATTCTCCATAACGCCGTAAAAATGTGACAGGTAATACACAGTGTGGTGTGGTGTACTCTTAGGACATGCGTAGAGGCAAAGCAAGCAATTTGCACGCGTAAAGGCGCGTAGAAATGAAATTATGGTTATGGTTATATCAGAAGGTGTAAATTATTAATTAAGAAACATGGAATGAATTCTGAAACATGAAATGGGATAGGTGATAATATAAATTGTGTCGTGAAAGCGTTCTCGTTCATAATCGTAATTACATGGACATCGTGTCAATAAATATTGTAGAGCAAAATGATTCGTCTGGGCGTAGATAGATTCATATTTTTGCGTCCCCTGCAAATTCGGTTCGCAAAGTGTAATTGAAGGGCACATAGACAAAATTGTGAAAGTATTCGAAAAATGATACATCGAATCAAATATGTTTTCTATATTGGTCTGGGGAAAAATAGTGGTACCGTGAAAGAAATAATTGTCTCTAGCAGGATCCGTTTCTGACGAATTTAAGTATGAGAACTCGTCGAGTACGCCTGTTACGCGAAACAGTGAAGCTCGTGCAGGGAAGAATGGTATTCTTTTAACTGAGGATGGTAAAGAAAGTGTACCCAATTAAGGGAAAAAATGGTTGGAACGTTTGAGGAGTCGCAAACTCGGCCCACGTCAACCGAGGTTCGTGGTGTGTCTTCATTTCTACGAATGTAGTTTGATATGTAAAAATAGAAACTACATTTTTAAGGACCTGCGTTCGCGAAGTGAATGAACAAGACGATGCTGCGTCGCACTTTTCCTTTTCCTATTTTATTTGTACTCTGTAAATTGCACTTTAATGGAGTGCACGTGTACTCAGCTGCGTTTCAGAATAAATTGTGCGGAAAACGCCCTGTCCAGAAGAAGTCCTGGACAAAAGAGAAACGAGCAAAAAAAGAACTATTCTTTCGATTCAACCGATTCTTTATGAAAAGTTTCGTTATTTCGTGTCGCGTCACCATTCCGTTTATTTGTCGCGCAGGTGTGCATTTCTATTAAATTAGTGTTTGGTAATGCTTCGCCCTGAATTGGCACGTGATTTATATTTTTACGTAAGTGTATATGTATATATTTTTCTTGCTGCTTGAGCTTTACACTATAATTAAACATTTATAATTACTTTGCAACGCTGATGTTTTTCCTGCTCGCTAGTGGAGGTTGTCGCAAAGGATCTTCGTGTAAATGATACAGAAAAAAAGTCAAGCGAAAGTGAACAGGCAACTTGTTAAATAGAAATTGCCATTTCCGAATCACCTTGCTCGGTAACGTATAAACGTGTTCGTGTCGCATGAACCATTTAATTGAAATTGTTCAACTGACCAATTTCTTTCTTTACCTGTACATGTAGATTTACGAACAAAACAAACGATCTATTCTTGATTCCAAGTTTTATGTCACGAAATAAAATGTACAATGTAATCGAATTGACATTTAGGAATTTTAACAATTCAGGCATTATTGACTGATTGTCGCGTAACAACTCTGAGGTTTGTTTTTAAGTACATTACCGCGTGTTTTTGTATCTCGTACAATCTAACTGATATTAACTTTAACAACACCGTGCTTGCAATAATTGCCTTGATTGCAATAAAGAAACGCGCCACATGTTCGAAGTTAGCTCAACAGCCGCACCTTACACATCGAACTCAATCGCCAATTACTTCAATCACATTGTGCACACGTATAATTCACGACTGAAGATTTTATGAAAGCGATCGATCAGATAACAAGCGGCCAAGAAAATTGCAGGTATTATTAGTAAGTTTTCATTTAGAGTGGTAGGAATATCGATCACACTAAATATAGTATCATTTACGGGGAAACATTTTTTACTACCACCTCGTCATACTTTTCGACTGCGCAGTTTGAAGACTTCTCGGTAATTTTCCTTTTACCGACACTTTGTCGCTCGAATAAAATTTTACCTTTCGGTTCTATCGTTTCAAGTCGCCAGCGACGCTCTTCGAGTTATTTTAAAGCGATGTTAAAATAACCAACATTTTTCGGGCAACAGAATGCCCGTAATCAATTCTTCCCTGCGATTTCAATCGAGCCACACAAATCATTCTCGTGTACGCGCCGCTCATAAGCGAACTAATCCACGTGACTGACTTTATTAAACCTTTAAATCACGTCACGGCGCGGCCAGCGTCCCCCTTTTCTGAATTTTCCTCCGTATAGCAAAAGTTATTACGTCCCCCGTTGCACTACTTTTACTCTGCGCTTCAATTAATGAGAAAAGTTCCGGACCAAGGGGTCCGTTCGCCAGTCGATATTCTTTATACCCCTGAACGCATTTCAACGGAGCATAATCAAGTGTCTAGACTTGGCGAACGACAAGATACCAAACCGATCGTCCTTCTCCCGCGGATCCGAGTGAAACGTGACGAAAGAGGGACAGAACGTGTGAAACGAAAAGATAGCTGGAGAACGAGGAACGAAGAAATGCACACCGAATTAAAAATGCTCGCTCGTTACACGACAATCGGATCGTTCCTTTACATTCCGTCCGCCGATTTGCATCGTTCCCGTCTCAATTCTAACGGTCGTTAACGCTAGAACTGCCAAGCCGGTCAACGTGAACAACTGGCTAAAATTATTAACGTATAGGTGTTGCCGCAGCAATGGCGATTCTATATCTCTGTTCAATATCCATTCGACCACTTTCGTGTCCGCAATCTGTCCAATCTACACTGTCTAAATAGTATCACAAAACCTATCGATGGTTGTAGGGATGTTGTAGGGTTGTAGGGATAAAGGAATAAAGACGGAATGAAGACAGAATAGAGAATACCGCAAACCAAATACAGGGAGCAAAGTGTATCAAACACCCTCGGCGATATTTTCGCCCAGACCGCTATCTACGCTCGTAAACGTCGAACTCGGTTAAACGAAGATCGTCCAATTTTTCTACCGATTCGAGGGGCGTGTAATCACCGCTCGCCGGCACAATGACATTCCTGCTGAAGTGGCCGATTATTTAATTACCAATTGAAACGCTCGTTTGCGTTTGCTCGCCGCGCTCGAGCAACGTCCGCTGGTTATCGTTCGCACGCTTTTATAGGTGAGCAATAAAAAAAAAAGGGCAACTGAATTAAAAGGTGAATAAAAGGAGAACGTTTGCCCCCGCCCCAGCAACAGAAACAAGAGGACAGGTATAAAAAGGAAGAAACGGATCTGTGAATTTTTCATTTTGCTTTTTCCTTCTTTTTCCTCCTTTTGTGAGGCTGTTCAAACGAACGTTCGGTAGCGTCGCGATGCTTGCCCGCCTCCGTGTAACCAGCGTTTGCGTTACACCGCGATATGACCACGGCGCCCGTTTTACATGCACATGAGCGTAAATAGAAAGGGGGCGGCCTGCATTGTTTAGTTAACCGAATATTTGCCGAATGATGCGCATGTCGTGATAAGCTGACGGTAGCGCACAGATAGGCCCGAGTCAACGTACATCCGGCGTCGGTGTACGTGTACCTATGTGTTTCCCGCTCTCTCCTCGTCTCGTGACATCAATTTTCGTACGGCGGTGTGCGTGCGCGGTCTCGTATGCACTGGCGCGTGTACGTGTGTTAAGAAACGGAGGAACGGAGGATGACAACGGAGGATGTGTCGGGCGGGTTGCACGTTGAAGAAAGCCGAACGCGGGCCACACTGCGAGACGGGGGATGAAGATGGGATGAAGTTGGAGAAAGCAGAGAGAGAGAGAGAGCGAGCGGAGGGCAGGGGATGTAGAGAAGAGTCGTATGCAGATTCGAGGGGCGAAATGAGAAACGTAGATGAAAGGGGAACAACGGGAAAGAACGTCGAACAAGAGCGCCACGCATTGCGCCCTTGCAAATCTTCCCCGGTCGGCGATACTCGTTCAAGTTTCATTGCAGATGAAAGAATGATTTCATTATCCGAACGTTCTCTCCCTTTACGTATTTATCGAATAATAGAGAAGAATGGACGGAGGCGTCGCTTCTGTGGCGGCCCCAAATGCAAATGAGACTTAAATCGTTAACCTTCCCGGTGATTCCCGCCGTTCGATTTCCCGGCCGATCGCGGACCACGTCGCGCGACGAAATCCTCGACGAGGCTCCCGTTGACCAACGCGACACGTCGAGACGCCGCATCGTGAATGCACAGGGTGAACACGATCCCCAGTGTACCAACGGTGTGCGTCGAAACAACGCAGCGTTAGAAGGGGGAGAAGAAGACACGACGAAGAAGGGAAACGCGACGTCCCGGTTCGCGCAGCATCCCTATGCATTCGCGGCATCGCGTCAACCGGACGCGCGACCTGGCCACTGCCATCTTTGTTGTGCATTAATCAACGGAACACACACCACCGGGCCACGTACCTCCTCGATTTCATCCTGATCTCGTGCACCAGCCCCGCCGGTGCCTCGGACGCCGCCAGTCTCCGGCTGGGTCTGCCCGTGCTCGCGCCACTTTTACCCCCTCGATCTCGATGGGCCGACAGAGGGATGACGGCAGGAGAGAAAGAGGGAGCGAGAACGTGTTCGTGACGGGGACAGAAATAGCAAGAAGCAGATAGACACACAGGCAGACGGACAGAGACAGAGAGAGACAGAGCGAGCCAGCCCACCAGCCAGCCAGCAAGCGAGAAAGAAACTGAGCGACGGGGCACACACTGAAACGAAGGATGTTCACTGTGGTAGAGACGTTCTCCTACACGTTTCGTCTGCGACAAAATCCGTTTACGTCAGACACGTGTCCGTCCGTCGTACGATGGACAGGCTTTCCTTTTTTTCTTTCGATCTCCTTTCAAGAACGCGGCCTCGTGATCCACGGTCGTGATGCGAAACGAGCCAAGCTCGTACGAGACGCGGCAGTCGGAGCGGACATTTGCGCTCGGCCGACTCGAGCTGGGTTTTACTACTGCCGTCTGAGTCCGCTTCATTCCCTCGGCCCGGGAGCCGAGGCGTCGATACCGCGACGACGCTTGCGCGCCTCCCCCGATCCACCCTTTCCCACCCGGACATTTTCACAGCGCATTGGCTCGGAGCTTGCCGGCGCGACGCTACGGCGCCCTGCACGAACGGCGTCGTTCCTCCTGGCAGACCGTACCGGAGCAGCCGAAATTCACTCGACTTTCAACGAATTCTCGCGCCTCGTCCCGTCTCCTACCCTTTATCCGTTTCATCCCCCTGTCCTCGCCCGTTTGCCAGTCGAACTTCCCGACTTCATGCGTCCCTTTTTCTCGGTTGTTTCTCAACGCGCCCGACACGTGCAACGCGCGATATCGGTCAACGGGTCTGCTACGTCGCTCCACGCCGAAGCGGCAGGCCGCCCGCTCTCGACGCTCTCAATCGCGACAGCTTCGTACCGTGGGCTGAGTCACACGCTTCGCTACGGCGGGCTTCCTTGCTCTTATTTGCCGTTGGACTGTGCGGATAACGATGTCGAGGGTAGCTGAGGCGAGACGAACGGCCGCGATACGTTCAGGATATTCGGAGCGGCGGAGGAAATTTGGTCGAGGGCGAGGGGCGGATCGCGACCGCGGGAGCAGGACGTCATCGGAAATTGATCGATCGTTTCGAGGATCTTGCGTCGCAGAATCTCGTCGACGAATTCCGACGCGCTGGGAAGCTGGTACTTTCCTGCGGGAGATTTGTTTCGCGTTTTGGAACAGGTGCCCCGATCGGGGCGGGGGTGATTAATTATTCGGACGTTTCTGGGCATCGATAAGGTGTCGCACCGCGTGGCCCCAAACTTGTCCGTGGGATTAAAGTCCCATTATGCAAACCAGTTGGCAACGCTTCGCTCGCGTTGCGCTGCTTGGCTAAGAACTTCGCCGTATATTAGAGGCAGGTAGCGATGCTAATGACGTAATGAGCACGACATGCATCAATTTCGTCATTGATTCGCTCATAATTTTTTACAACGACCCGCATAGCGTCGAGCTTGATTTTATGATAACATCGTGATAAGTCGGGAAATAAGTCGTTCTTTTTAAACGTTCATGGTATATTATTAGTTCGTAGTGAAGTAAACTGTCGATGGGGATCTGCTTATTTATTATTTCCAATCATTTTCTACTCCATAAGAAAGGTTTGTAAGATAATCGATGTGACAGGTAGCGTGACTTTGTTTGCGTTTTAATGCAAGTATTATTGTCACAAATTTCTATGCAAATATGAGTGGCAAATCTCGTATCCATATTTGTTACTGTGCATTTGAAGAAATGCTTTCTGCAATTACGTATAAAGCTTTGGTAGTCGAATTGGGCAAATTCGAGAAACGTATTAATTCGACAACGTCAGGGATATTTAGAAAAAAGAATAGATGGTAAAGCAGCAATTCATCATTGATTTATTACTACGTAAATAACAAACGTCTCAGACATTAGAATGCACACTCCTGTATCTTATATCCTCCTGAATTAACACCTACACACGAGCATTTCAATTCGCCATTCCTAATTCGTACTTCCGTACGAATGTTCAGACGTCCAATCACTTTAACCCGCGGCCAACGTTTCCGCAAAAGAGCAAGAGGCCCGTTAATCATCGCGATGGAACATCAAAGCTCGACGGGGATGAGGTAAAGTAATTTCAATCAACGTTACACAAGTCGAGCAGCCCGAACGACGATCTATCGTCACGGTATCTTAATGCAGACGTGCTTCACAAATCACGCGACATTCTACATTTAATTGCTCCACTGTCACTGAAACGCGAGGTGCACGAAAACGGCGACCTTTCCGTTTGAACCTGGCCTCCTTCGGTAATATGCAGCATTCCATGACCCGTAAACAAGCCTCCATTGACTAGCGTGGCATCGTGATGATCGTATGGAGAACGACCCTTTATCAGGAACCTCGAAGGATTTACTACTGCTGTTACTGTGGAACGCAACAATCCCATTTGCATGGTCAGCGGCTGAAGCACAGCTACCGGTAGATCTTATGAAAGCGATTCCCAAGGAACAGAACGATAAATTACTTTGAAAAGTCGAAACTGTCACACGGTTATTCAATCGAGAAAGTTTTCATCCTACTTGCATTGTTAATGAAATCACGGAGTTAGAAGGAATTAGCGCTACTTGCTTTCATAACGTGTTTAACAGCCGCGATTACGGTATCACAGAATAATTACCGAGCTGGCAAATTTTTGTCCAGATTAAACTTCCCGCATCTGAAACTTGGAAAAGAGTCACTGCAATATTTAATTGCGAGAATTCATGGTAGATCGCGGTTTTGCAATTTTCGGAAGAAATAGTGACTTCAATGTATCGCTGGTAACTTGATTATTTTTAAACGGTTCAATGACTTGAACATTATTTAATAGATATCGTACAAAATGGTGGTCACGTTATTCCAATGTTTATTTACGAAAGTTATTTATTCCATATCTTCGCCGTATGATGAACGAGACTGCGATGGGAAGCATTACGATTGCAGTAGTATCTCTTAGCGCAACTTCTCATGTAAATTCAATTTTCACCGAGCCATCTAGCTGAGGTATCTTTTAAACGGTCATTATGCAAATCTAATAGAAAATTCGACGCGCGAACGCGACCCCGGCGACGGCTCCTCGCCGTTCATAGCCGGACATAAATATCCGATGCGAATCACGCAAGTGAGAGTCGATGATAAAGTGGGACCACTTTGTATGATGCGCTTCGTCGAGATAACAGGAACGCAAGAAACGTGTACCCTGCTAGATATATGCTGATTCAATTATTTCCGCCGTGTCGCGAGCTGCTCAGGTAGACCAGACTATTTTTACCCCTCCCATTACTTTTTATGTTTCGATTTGTAGTTTGCATGAATTTCTGAGGACAATAGAATATATCGAATTGATCGCAATGTATTATTAGGACGCTACGACATATATTCGTTATTACTATTATTATCATTATCATTATTCCTACCGTCATTAAAAAATGTAATAAGTCTTATAAAGTAGAGGATCGCTCCATACAATTTAATGCAGCGTGTGCATAAAAATAAATAGCGGTCGCAAATATTGCAACTCAAGTAATAATCCAGATATCCTAAGTTTCCACTTGAAATCGTAAAGAGAGATATTATATTTATTAATAACGTGGTACACAACGCGCGCCAGCAGAGCAGATGATTCGATTTCTCTACGCTGACACAATAGCAACAAAAAATTATGCAACTTACAATCCCGGTAATGCCCTCAGAATTAGGCACACACTGATACAGAGAATTCCAATGGAGGCAGCGTATTTTGCTTCGCGAATCACTTTGTGCATAATGTAAAGCCTCCTTAAAACTACCCCATAGGCTTCCCCGCTTCGGGCGCAATCGTATTGAGCGTGCCGGCGAGAGATAAATAGGAACAGCGGTGTCGTTACGTAAAGCAAAGCGTTAAGGGGGAATTATTTTTCGATGAGTCAATATTATTTGGCCGATATAGAGTATCGATGACGCGAAATTGGCGATCGCGTAATTCAGCACAGGCAAGGTCTTGGCGGCGACCTTACCGAAGCCCCGTCCCAGCGGCGTTCTATTCAAATCAGATAGAACCTCCTTTCATCCACTCAAGTTAGACAGGCTGATTAAGTCTTCCTTGGTGCTATTTTCGTGCGCTCTTGATTAAAAAAACAGGAAATTCACGTGCGAAATCTGCGATAAACCTTCGGGGATGCTGCAATAAAGCTGAATCAATGCGTCGTGGGCGCAGGTTTTAATCAACGGCAACAGCTACGGAAATTTCGTTACTTAATTCGGCTACGGGGTTGGGTAAGCGTCGTTTGCGAAATAACGACGTTTTTGTTTCAAGAACGCCGGCTCGATGACGTCCGATGATCGATTACGTGGTGCCGAGAATGCCTTCCGCATTTTTGCTCGGAAAAAATTCTTTTACCGTTCGACGACAACGGAGTGGCAGCTTTACGATGCTTTCCATGAACCAATAGTAATCGATTCTGTGAATCAATGGAAATGACTTTTCCGCCTGAACAATCTGCTATTTTCTTGTATTACAGTGTTAAAGGAAACACGTAAATTTCGAAGAGTTTTGTGCAATTTATTAACTTGAAATTCGTATAATTGACGCGCAATTTACTCTATTACAACTTCTTTTGTATCAGCAACACTATTTTCATACTTATCACGCTGAATAGTAGTGAAAACGAGTAACTGGAAAGTAGAATAATTTTGCACGCGTTTGTAACGAGAAAACCTAAGTCCCATTGAATTCAATAGAAGAACGAAAAAATTGAGACGACGTCACGAGATAATCGTTTAAGAAATAGGCTTCGTTACACAGAAAGTACCTATCCGTTTTTGCAACGACGACGAACCCTTCGCTCAACATTGCCCTAAATGAAAGTATTCCTCCCTTGCCATTATTGGCAAAGTGCACACCTAAATGGACAACAGCTAAGGGCGACGCGTTGGGTACACCTGCACCCTCGAATGAAACGCTTTAAATTCGTGTTATCGTTCTATTTTTATAACATCCTCTATATACGTCCACTCTATGGATCGCGCTATTGTCTACCCTCAGACACAGCTTCTATTTATAATTTCATCCCCGTCGATCGGAAACGTGGTTAAGGGTCTCGGCTCCCCGGAAGTCAGGAATTCCCCTGAAAGTCATCAAGGGTAGATCGGCGGGGCTACACGGCCGGCTAACGCAACAGGGCATTGAATCATTAAATTTGGCACAGTTGTGCTTCATTCTGAAATGGGTGACGCGTGCGATACGTTCACTCATTCTGAAACCGGCGTCCATTGTCCCGCACAAATTGGCACATCGCTGATTAGAAACTTGCGCGACCGTTTTCATTGTTGCTACCGGGCTCTGTGGCAATGTACGTGCGACTATGGAACCGCCGCGATGCCGAGACGATTTAGAAGAAAGTTTCACGCGCAACTCTGACTTCCCGGGCAGGCTGTTCCTCGGTGTGCGACGCGTACACTTGATTCCATTCCAAACACGTGACATCTTCGAGGCATCTATAATTTCAATTAGCGCAGTAGTACTATTGCAATGTGTTAGGTTTCGGTTAGGTTTCGGTTAGGTTTCGGTTAGGTTTTTGATTAATAATTAATGCCCGATTGTATTTCCTTCAGTTTACTTGGACGAGATTGAATGATCATTTAAGAATTGAAGTAGAGATTCAAATTTTGTTTCGTCGGTATAACTAATTCGGAATGCTCGTAGGGACCCAAGACGAAGAGTGTTCACAATGAAGCGGATGTCCGACTTCAGAATTACCAATTTCGCCAAGAAAATTCCGGATCTGCATCACGGAACCTTCAATATAATTCCAAAGCCCCGGTGTACCATTTTCGAGATTGACCTCTCGCCAACCGCCAGCAATGCAATTTGATTAAAACAGGTCTCCCCCGTTCAAATCGTTTTCGTGACAACCGTGAACTCTCTACTGTCAACCTTGTGTAAGTGCTATCGGTGTATAGCGTGAACCGACCTAGAACGGACAGTCGACAAACGGTTGCGTAAGATACAAACCATGTCGCGAGATATACGGGATGTCCTAAGCCGTCGAAACGCAGCGAACGCTTATTGATCTGCTCCTTCGCGAGAGAAGAGACGAAGGGACCATGAGTCCAAAACGACGCTTGCGGTCGTCGTGGATTGTAGATACAATGCTGACCCCGGCGAAGGTCTTTCGCAAACGACCTCGACACTAGAAAATGTGCCGAGGACACCAGGAAGAAGCAAAACGGCAAATAGTCGCGCCCTTTGCTTGGATCCTTTGATGCGAATCAAATCGAACGCACCGCGTTTCGACAAAATCTCCTGTTCCCGACGAGCGTCGGACGCGGAAATTTTAATTAAAACGGGCGTTGCCGTAAAAGAAGTGTTGGAAAGAAAATTTTATTGCTTGGTGCAATTGCGATAGGTGCAAAGGCTTGTTAAATACAACCCGATAAGTCACTTGCATCTTGGACGATAGTATTGGAGATTTTTACAAAATTGTGTTCGCTTATTTCCGTTACCGTCGCACCTCGAAAAACATTTAAACCGTATTTTCTTATTCTTGTTCTTGTTTCTTGCATAGTTAGGTTTGCGGGAATATTTGTTTAAGCGTGACGAAAAGCAGTGGAGACGTGACCAAAATTTTAATGCAAAGAATGACTCGATCTTTTGTGACGAGTAAGTTGCAAGTTTTGTAAGTTTACTTGTTAATGTAAGGTTAGCCGTTTGCAATCCTCAGAAAATTGTCATCGATGCTGAATATATACGAGGACGGTGAACTTTTCTATTCTTTATAGAACAGATTTTTTCGATTCTCTCGATAGTGTTTCCACAGAACATTAATAGGGTTTCTTGCGTGTATTCAGATGCGAGCTTAGAGGCTTCGCCGTTTTTCTTTTACTGCACTAGCTGCTGTTTCATCTGGCCACGTTTCGTCGGACGACATGTCAGAATAATTGCATTCCTTTCATTCTGAACCACATTATAAACGTGCAGCGTGTTATATGGATGCCGCGATTTTTGAACTTTAACTATGTATAACATCATAATTCCACTTAATAATTTCTGCAAGCAGGACCGCGATGAATTTCGAATGAATAATGATTATCAGCGATCGCGCGTTCGTTATCGTACTTAACTAATCAATAATGATGTGCAAAAATACGTTTAATATTAATAAGTACAGTGTACATTGTAATTAAAATATACCTTCGTGCAACTTCGTTTCACCTCAATCTTCGTTAACTCATTCCCGACCTGATTCTTCTTTCACGCGAACAAAATGCACCATCCTCTCCCCGTCGAACTCTACGCGAAGCTTTCGAACCATTGACTAGAAAATCGCTGGCAGATAAAACCATCTCGTCGTTCGATTCAAAGATCCAACGGTCGTGCAAACAACAGAACGGAATATCGGTCCCGCTTTAACTCTACGTACACATCGTTTCACGACTGACTTTCCACCAGATCGAGGCGACTTCCTCGCGAACCATCTGCCCCATCGAATATTTCCAAACGTTTCCTCCGCTCGCTGTCGCGCACATTTAATTCCTCCAGCGATCTTGGACTTCTCGAACATATACCGTTCTCCAAGGGGAATTACAGAAATGCTGGGAAGCGTTATCGTGACGTACAGAGACGCTGAATAAAAACACACAGTGTCCGTTTGGCGAAATGGCTTTATGGCAACAGACCCGAAATGCATTTACACACGCGTTTTTTCGCACCGAAACGACGGCCTGCGACGGACAAGCACGATTGACGCGACAAATGGCCACGGTCGCCCGATAACGCAAACTATTGACTCTGGACAATCGAGGGAAAAAGAAATGATTGCGTTTCAGTGGCTCCTCTGGCTGCTGTTCACCTGGGCGACGGCCCTGTTTGGATATTTGCCGTATATCTTGCCGCTTCTGGTCACTTTGTAGTGAATTTGCTGGCTCTGGATCATGAACGTGGAACTGGTGACGTGCGGCCCGTCACCTGTGCACAATCGTTTCACTTTCGTTCTAATCCCGCTGTGTCTGTGCTTCCGCTGCAATACGGGATTCGCGTGTCGCAGTCGTTTCTGTTGCTTTCCTAGGGTCGCCGTAGACGAGGCTTTCGAGATTGTCAATGGCAGCAGGTGCCGTTTCTTGAGTAGTCTCAACGGCGACACGGCTAAGATCGCTTTGGTGACACTACGTCGGCAACGCCAGAGTACCAGCGCAGTGGCGAACCATGCGAACCAGGGGCCGGCTCTTGGACCCGGGGTTGGCTCCCTCGACCAAAGAAACAGCATCTGATGAATAAGAAAGGGAAAGAATTTTGTTCAATAACTTCGTAGCGGTGAAGACAAATTTGCAACTATGTATACGGACTTAACTCTGAAACTCCCGAGCGCGATGGTTGGGTGAAGTGTTCGTTAAATATATATTCGAACAGCTTGAAACATCATTTACGTATTGTGTACGCGTCCGAGTTCGATATCGAGAGATATCGTCGTTGTTATACGGAGAGAAATAGTGACCATACAGGACAAAACGGTCAACTAAATTTTTAATACCGCGACCAAACGAACCGAGTGCCTTGGGAGTCCCGGAGTTAACACTTGTCATTAATTTCTCAACCGTACAAATGATCCATCGATACTTTGTGAACGTTAATTAGATTGCACTTATATCGAGCAAGGTAAATCGTGTCACGTTGCATCGATACAAACTGCGATCTTATTCGCCAAGCTATTCTTTATCTTGCAAAACAGATTGTTGCTCTGTGCAATTCGGAATGCGTCATCTACCCTGCTCTGTCAACGTCCGTCGAACTCGTCAGAATTTGTTCAACTTTCGACTGTCCACGCGATAGATGGTGGATCAACGTCGAAAGAATGAAGTCAAACGTGCACCGACGCTGACGTTCTCGGTAACGAAAAATTGTTTGCCAATTAAGAAGCTGGATTCGGGTCGAACGCGTAGGCGTCTACGTCGTTAATTGAAGTCGCAGGGTTTGTACAGGCGATAACGAAGCGAGCGGAACCGTCCTACCTTCCCTAACGCTGCGGGATACGTACGCCGTTGACGGGCTGCAATTTTTCGTTAATCAAATCGTTCGTACGCCAGAAGGCTGCACGGCAATTAGCGAACAGATTACTACCGCCTAGAGAGAGGAGCACGGAACGTTTTTACCTCCTCCGGCAACATTTTCCCTCAGAGTTGGTTAACGTAGCCTAGGATATTGCAGTGAATCTAAATGAAAACGATCCCTTCCCTACTTTCATTAGAAGAAGGGTAAAAACGGAAATGACGGTAGTCGCAGTATTAAATAAGAAAGTTTTCTTGTCGGGTTCGCCTAAAATCGCGCGTACCCGTTGAAACATTTAATTTCGCAGGGATGATTTATTCGCTAGGAAAACGTAAATATTGTACAGACATTAATAGCAACCCTACGAATCTGCAATTAAAAAATTAAGCCGCCCGAGACATGTGTTTAATGTATGTACCTACGACGACATTTTACGAGTAATCCCACAAACAGAAATCAATCGACGTATTGTTTAAAAATGGTGTTGGTAGTCTCGCGAACATAGTACAAACGTAAATCGACATAGGTCAGCGTCGTTTTCGTCGGGACGTGAAACAGCTGATAATATGATTCGGAACATCTCGCGTGACACATTTATCCCAACGGAGATGAGAGCGTTAAAGCTTAACGAGCTCTGCTCCCACACTTCTAACTCCTCCGTTCTTTCAGACACGACTTCCTAAAGGAGATCACGAAGGAAAAAAAGAAGGATAAAGGGTCACGGGGAGAGATTGTTTAAGAGAGACGTATCAAAGGGTTACCGAGACGGTGCGGATGGGAAGAACGCGAGCGGTTAAGATCGATTCGGTGACCGTCGTGCTTTTTCAAGGCTGCCCGGCACTAAATCCACGATAATTCGCTCGGAGGAAACTGGTGCACGTAGGTCGCGGTAAAGAACTACAACTTGCGTGGCTCTTTGATTTCAGCAAACATCGTTACCCCCGTACACTCTTACTACGTTTCCCCCACGCCTCCTTTCCTTCTACTTACACATTGTCGTACACACACACACATACACACACACGGTTGACCCATTTGGCAAAGACTACCGCCACGGAGAATTCCGCATTAGCCAGCCATTGCGCGTTTTTACCATTAAGACTGACCTTATAGATCCAGTCCCTGGCGCGTTGCCTGAAACTCAGGGATCGGTCGACTGGCCGAAACATAGAATGGCCGTGAACGATGACTTACACTGCACGGTAGTTGAACCTGGTACAGAGGGATGTGCTCATGTTAGAAACATTGAATTGAAAAGGTAAGGATAAGGGTGTCGCCTGGGCGGGCATTAATTTGTGAGTTGGGAGGGCAATAAAGATCTAGATGATCAAGATCAAATCCTTGTGGATTTGCTATTTCACGCGTTCGTTGAACAGAGCCCAGGCCGTTATAGTTTGGTCGTGAATACTGAATTGATATTGACAGCAGTCCAGAAGGAATAAGGACGTGCTTGGGTAAAGAGAAATAGAAGTCGGACGAATCTTTTTACGCGATTAATGAATAATATTTATAACCGAGTGGAATAATGAATGATATTATAATTCGAATAATAAAGGGATACGGTGCGTCGTAGATTAACCCCTCCGCATCGAACATATCTGTTTAATTTCTCATGCTCCCTCGTGCTCCGAGAGAAATGAGTTTCACACTGTATTGATTATTTGTTAATAGATGTATTCATTAATAAGAAACAGATTTATGCAATTACCGGAAGTTTTGCAACGTAGATGATTTTCTTTCATCAGGAGGACCAATGGAAATGAAGTGAACTAATCCCTTTTTATATTCTTCCTTATTTTTATTATATATATGATGCACTTCTTATTGCAATACATTTCAATTCATTATTTCTTTTGTATCATTACTTATTTACTTCGGGACTGATCACCCCAATTTTAATAGTATCTCCTCTTATATTATGAACATTTACGAGAGTTGTTAATTCACGTGCACGGGGTACAGCAATTGCAATTAATGATGGTGCACTGAGATCATCAATCGAATACCAGATCCGCGCCGTATGTTACAAGAAACGAACTGTCGCCAGGTTAGAGCAAAAAGACAATTCGATCGGCAACAAGTACCGATTGTTGAAAAACCGAAACAAATGTGGGCGGTAGTTTATGGCGTAAAAAATGAACCGACTTGCTGACCTGCAAAAACCCAATTCCGAACGGGGAAAAACGGGAAACAGGAAGCTTCGCTCCACGGTTGAGCGGCACAACCGGAATACGCGATGAAAAACGCGATTCATTCATGCAAACGGGCGGGTTATTCAAGGCAGCGAAAAAAAGATAACGAACGTCGTCCAAAGTACGACTAAAACTACTGCCAAAGCTTCGGAAAAACGGGTCGTTTGATCTGCTTGTTAATCATCTGTACCGGAAGCTACGCCGATCCATCTTTAAAGGCTGGAAATGTATTCGATAAATAAAGCATAAACATTTCGGATGCGTTGCATCCTATCCCTGTCGATCGTTACTTTACAATTGGACAGCACAACATTCGTGCGCCACTACCGCAAGAAAATAACTTCAACGATCCAAAAAATCTCGTGCAAATAAAACAGTGATAATGAATCATCGAGGGAATGATTCGTAACTCCGTTAAAGAGCCAACCACGATTCAGCGTGTTCGATCCTCGTCCGCGATATCATAGAAGTGATCGTGTCACGGGACACGGAAACTTTATGCGGCGTTGTCTGTCAACCAAAGAAACCTGCCAGTCGATAGAAATTAATAACGCGGGTCGTCTAACTGCGACTAGAAACTCGCGGCTGTTATAGTCAAGTAGATAAGAACAAAGGGGCGGTGTTGCGAAAGGATACGGGAGGAACGTTAATGGCCTTTCTAACGAAGAGAGCTTGACAAATAGCGGCCGACGGCGATCAAAGAGCCGCTGCGTTTCGTTATGTGGCCGCGTAACCAGTTCACTCTTTCAGAACAAGCGAAAAGGACCGATCATAAAAAATAAAGGAAACCGGGGCTACGCGGAGGACAGCTCGGTCCGCGACCTTTTGCGACTGGTTGCCCTCTGCGCGGATCGATGATGTATCGTGTGCCTCGAACAGCTGGTGATTATGGTGGAAACGGCGGGGCAGGGGAGAATTAGAAAAACGCTCGAACAGGCAGAAGCAGAGTATAAATTAACATACACTGGCGTGCGAGATAAGGGAGGCGAGCACTGTGGATGACGGGTCGAATGGGGTAACAGGAACTTCGGTGCAGAAAATTTATTCCAGTTACTTGGAAATATACGTGGATGGAGTGTAGGCACGGTGAGAAGAAAATTTCTATCGTGTAGATTATGCCTTTGTTGTCGCGGGCTGCTACAGCTTGGCCCGTTAATAAATGCCAAGTCAAAGATCAAGAATTGTAGCGACACGATGGACAACTTGTACCGTGTTCACCGCACGATTTGCTGTTTGTTCGCGGGCAAAATGTGTGGCGATCGAACGGGAAGGACCGCGGATGAACAATTGCCTGCAATGAACGTGACGAAAGTGTAATCGAGCGTTAGGAATTCACGCACAGCGTTGGAAGAACCTCTGCCACTTTTCCTATGCTGAGCCCTGTGCGTTTACGAATTACAATCGACCCGCGCCGCGGCGAAAGAAATCGCGGGCAAATCGCGCGCCGCTACAGCCGGAAACATTTATTCGCCCCTTGAAAACCAGGAAGCTGTAAAGCAGAAGTATATACGCGGTCGAGAAGAAAGGGATCCCTAGGAGATTCAATTTCTCGGTGGCTCGTAAAGACGCCCGATCTTGAAACAACCATCTTCTTTCTGCGCCAGCTGCACGCTCCTCGCTAAGGAACAATCGTAAATCACTACGGTCCTAGAATCGTGGAACTGGAACGAAACGGGGAAAGTAAAAGATAGGGGCGGCGAGGGTAGGAGGGGGTCGTTAAAATGAAAGTCGAGGTTGGACACCTTCCGTCCCCTCTGCGGAAGGGCGGAAGACTTCGTATCGGATCGTTGGAGAATCCTGAAAATACAGGGAGGTCAAGTGGCGACGGGCAGATACGTTTGTGATAACGGCGGGCCGATGTCGAGGCGGCCGTGACACGGCGGGACACGTTTCGATAAGAACGCGCAGAAAAATACAGCACGGCCGGTAAATTGCGAAGCGGAACGTCTCGTGGTCTCCTCTGATCGGCTGATATATTGCGACGTCGCGACGTGCAGAACGACGTGGCTTGGACGCGAGACACCCGTTCTTCTGGAAGCCGCCGCGAGGCGAACGCCTTAAATGGTGGACACGTCTCCGGCGTCCTGCCCGCCGTTTCCACGCGGAACACCGATTAATCGGTAATAAATAACACGCATAAACGGCCCTATCTTATTAAGATACATCAACGTCCAATGTTTTCCATTATCCTGCTGCTCTTAACGCACCGCCGCCGTGGACACGGTGGAAAGAAAGGGAGCTGCGTTCGCGCGGCGAGCAAGAAAACTTTATATTTTAGTATACGAGCGTTGGTTACGATACAGCGATATTGCTGTTAGTATTTTTGTACTGTTAGTATTGTATAATTTTCAGTATTGGATGAAGCATAACGGGGCTAACTAGGAAAATATGATTCGAGGGGTTCAAGGTACGATCACCTGGCGAACGAATGCTGTTTTGGAGGGATGTGTCTGTTTTCGTCAGGTGTTTCAATCGTCGTGGCGTGTGGGATGATTCGTGGTTATCACTTATGCAACCTGAACCGGGGAAAAGTGACTTGAAACTTTGATCATATATTAAAAACTGTTGTAGTTATTGTATCGTGGTATATGTTAAGGTACCATGCGTCGTATAATAATTAAATGAAATTACGCGCATACTGTCGTAGTATGTATGAGTAGGCAAGTAAATGTTTCGTGCATTACTTTCAACCCTCGACTCTTCACATCTGGATAGTTTATTCGCGGGCGAACCCTTTACCCTTGCCTTCGTCGTATTCGTGCAAGTGACGTGCATTCTCGCAAAGTTACTTTACAACGTATCCGCTTAAATATTTCCAACCAAGGCCGGTGCCCGATCAAAGCTGTAAAACTGTGTCACGGATGTACCTTGGCAGCTCGAGTGTTTTTACTCTTTTGCCATCTCTATTTTGACACTTTCTACCAAAGGGTTTGCCATTCACGTTTCCCAGGATACAGGGACACCGAAATTTTGCCTCGTGTTGTTTCGTTTACGCACACTTGCATTTCGTTGTTGGACGTAAATTTTCATATCTCGATGCAATATTTTACAACACTAAATTTCATCAACTTTAACAGCAAAAAGCACAGTGGTTCTAGAAATATTTTGAAATCTCCGCCTATCGCCATCACGAAATACGACTAAACAACAATTTTGAACCATAATAATTCAATAGCCCAGGAGAAATGGAAAAATCAATTGGAAGAATTATCTTTCATTTTGAAATTTGAGTAGACCAAACAATTTGTGATTAACAAACTGTTTACTGCTAACAAAAGAATGTTTCGTTAATATTTGTTTAAAAAATGTCACGACTATAATACGTTGGTCGCCACGGAATCGGCTTAAAGGGAAAAGAAGCCCCTAAAGAAAACGTGTACACTGCGAGTGGAAAGTATTCGACCATGGTTTCTTGCATCAGAAATGTAGTTTAACATAATAGAATATCGTGAAGTACCCATTAATTCATAATCCACGTGCCTTCCGTGACATTCCCCCCGTGCTCCAAAGACATTTTACATGCTCCATAAATTGCATAAGCTTAGATAAAAATTGTTCTATGGAAGCGACTCCTCTGTGCTGCGCAATGGCCAATAAAAAAAATAATAACGTACATGGACATCGTATTTTCCACATCGCTCAGTCAGTTACATAAATGTGAGCAGTTATTGCTTGCTGAGTAGAAGTGTTTAGAATCTGCCAACCTAGTAAGTACAAAGTACGATCTTTCGAAATAAAACTTTCAAGCCACGTGCAACATTCAAAAGTAATCCGTTCGAAATGCCACACCAACATCTGTCCCCCATTATTTAAACTCTTGAGTCGCGCAACAATATTACGCGAAAGTCTTGATTACTCATGAAGTCAGATAACGAAAGTGCAACAGTTTGCTATAACTTCTGCTTACATTCAACACACCTAGATCCGTACCTATCAGCAGACTTTGCGTTCCTTTTGCAATAATTGTTAACCGAGGCGTACTGAGTGCACAGAATTGGTCATACACATTGAAATAATTTCACGAACAATTTGAAATAATTTGAGAAAACTTGATTCACGTGTAACGTTCGTAATACCTTAACCGGGGTGCACTCGGTTAAATCGTTCAGGATGATCAACGTGATCGAAATCAAGGGTATGGCTATGGAGTCTAGGTACTCATACCCAAAATGTCCCTTCTCCGTGTAAAAGCACTTTCTACGTATACCTTGACGTGTCCCGAACCTATCCAAACTTTCCACCTGGTCTCCCTTCTGGATCTCCACCGCGGGATGCGTTGTCCACTGCCGACGCAGTGGATGTTGGACACGGCCGTGGTTCTCGTGGCGATGGTATTTCGCGACAAGGATCCACTTGGGACCGTCTGCGCCGTTTTCTAACCAAACAGCAACTGAGACACGTCACCCCTCGCAGACGGAGACACGACCGGAAGCGGCACGACGACTTTTCATATCCTTCGACCGTGAATTTCCCTGGACGACGATCGCCGCGAACGAGCTCCGGACAAGCGGCAGGGTCGCGGCTTTGTGCACGCGGAACAATCTTGCGGGGAAATTATTATAAGGTGGTGAAAAAAAAAAAAAAATGTTGGGTCAAATGACAGACGAAGGGTGCCGGGAGGGAAGAAAAAATTTAGACAAAGGATGGAGCGGCCCGGGGCTGAACTGGCTGACGTTCGCCGATCACCGATTGGACTATTGATCGATCCTCGAGGCGAGCAGCGTTCAGAACGTACGGCCGGCAAGCTTTGAGCGGCGATCGAGCGACTACAGCCGACGGGATATCGGCGAGGAACGCGAATCGATCGACCGTGGTGAACGCAAGAAAATTTGTCGCTCGTCGAAACGGAAATCGTTCTGGAGTAAAGGGTTAACCGGTCTTTGTTTCGCGCTTTGCCCGACCAAATGAATCTTTCCATTCTTTCTCTTCTTCTTTTTCTCTTATGGATTTATAGGTGCACGTTCAGCGATGCAGGTTTCGGATAAGCGATTCCGTTGGTTGAACTTTCTTTTGAAAAAAAAAGTCTTAGAAGAAAAACCAGCTCGCAGCCGTTGAAGTAGAAACTTTACGCCTGGAAACGAGCCCAGGGAGACTCTTGCGCAACTTTTATTTTCACGAAAACACATCGATTGAAAGATCGACAATTTCTCGGTGAAAATTTAGCGACCCTTTAATTTCGTCGAGGGGTGCCGATCGAAGCGATTCCCTGTCCTTAAATTATTAATACGCGGCACGGGAACATGTACTATCGTGGAATTTGAATACATTGCGAATTTCATTCACTCCTCTCCTTCACAAAGGCGAGTATCATCTTGTTGCTTATTATCGATGCACCACCCTTGCAACCCGGAAAACGAATAGCTCGGCTAAGGGTGGGTTAACTTCCAGTTGACTTCAGCCTCTACGCTCCTTCCTAAACTCTCGTGCACTCACGTGACGTCACTGGGTCGTGTCACTGGGTCAGAACCTGGATACGTAATACGTGTGGGTAGCTGTTTGTCCGATGCACTGGGTGTTCGCAAATTACATGCCCCCTTTACAATTTCGATAAAGGCTCTGCAACTGTTCAACGACGTGCGTTACTTTTCCCGGTCAGGTCTGACATTTGACCCGGCATACCGTAACGAAGAGATGCGCGAAACATCGCATCGCCTTGTAATCATTAACGAGATCTCGGACGATTGATATACATATTTTATACATATTATATTGTCAATAATGTTGAGGACCTCGAAATATCGACAATATATATATATGAACTGTCCGAGGTCTCCTTCAAGTTTATCCACAGCGTTAGAAAAATGAAACGAAATTCCGTGTCGGATATAATGCGAGACCAAAGCGAATTATGAGCAGCGTTCGTTCATTAAGATTCGCATGCTTCCGCGCTGAGGAAACTGAAGAATGTTCTTTATCTCTGACGCAATATTGTCAGCAATCGAAAATACACGATTTTAAGCACAGAACCGGAGAATTTCGAATGTTTTGTAGAAGATTAACAAAAATTAAACGTCGTTGAACGTTGCGAACTTGAATTCGTTTGAGCCTCTGAGAAGTAACAGTTCCCGCCGCTACCGTAGGTAGAAAGGTTTTTGCTTGCAAGATGAGGACCCTTCGAACCATAACGCGCCCTTACCATTCGCCAAATAACATATCCATGTGCTGCGGACTCAATTTTATTTCAGCGCTTTATCTATTACGGGGACACGCGCGTTGCTAACATCAGTCGACACGGCACATAAAGTCAGCCCCATAAGCGCGCCTGCCCTCGCCGTCGCTGAAAGAAATTGGTTCACATCGACCGACGCATTTACCGATCAATTTTTTCACTAAAAATTCACACGCTCGTAAAGTTTGTTCCGAGCGAATTCAAAACGAAATTGAAGCAAGGTAATTAGAAAAGTTCACGAAGTTCAATCTACCGTCGAACGCTCGATTTCAACGCGTTTCTTTCACAGACATCGAGGACACGAATACTTATGGGGCAGACTGTATACGCCCAAGCTTATTTTAGAGCACGCTGAAACTCATCTGTGGAAGATGCTACACACGTCCCCGCACAACGATCGTTCGTTGAAATTGACACGGGATACTTAAATGCCTTCCGCCATGGAACGTTATAGTCGGCGCGAACGCACCTGAAGAGCAACACATGAATGGTGTCGCTGATGTAACGCGCATGAAAAATTATATTCGTCCGATTAACCACTTTTACGCGCCGTCCTCCTCGAACGCAACGTTTTTCTCCAAGATAAAGGTTATCGGGCCTTTGCAACCTCGACAATTTACCGCGGTCATTAATTTCTTCCGCAACATTACACCCCTGTGCGAGACAAATTTTTCCATAGTCTGCGTATGTCAGTGTGTTGTATGCCGCGCGACAACGTCACCGTGCCTTTGATCACAGCTTTTTCCACCGGCGTTTTCTGCGATAAAGTCGCCTGAAGATCTCACGGAACAAGTTCCCTCGCTGACAACACAGATTTTCACGATAATCGAGTGGCCGTTGCATTTTTCTGCGCGGCCTGAGGTAAACGAGATAAGCAACAAATCGTACGCAGTCTGGGAATCGCCCATAAATTATTTCGAATCGACTTAAGAATGAGGCGTCTTCCACGCTTAATTTTTTGCACAATAGAGGATTTTCAACGTTTAAAGGGGACGAAGGTGAAGGAAAGTAATTTCTGGTTTTTATTCGTTTGATGTGCGCAACGAGTGGAGGGAAACGTGAATCTTAAATTTATAAACATAGCTGGAACGCGTAGCGTAGATAACATTCACAAAATTGCTCACGCTTTAAACGAGAATTGAACTACAGTCTGTGATTCGTCTGCGATCTTACTGAAAGCGAATACTAATAGTATGCAGGTTCAAATGACTTATGAACGATGAAAGAAATATTGTTTTTAGATTGTTTCAAGAAGCGAAAAAATTGTCGAGATATGAACATCTCTTTTTCGAAGGCATTTGTATCGCCATTTCTATCCTGATTAAAAATAATGATTCAGCTTTCGAATCGCTTCATCGGGGATATTTGTTCCGATGTGCGACAAATGGTGATCGTTTTTCACGTTACTTGCATCACCACGTAATACATTCCCGTAGGAATTTCTTTGTGCTCGGTTGGATCATGGAACCGGTCGTGCTGCTAAAAGAAAAAATAGTTATCGCTGGAAAATACGTGCAAACGATGATTAATGGGCGCACATTCGATGACACGATAACGAAGCTTATCTCGATCTTCGCACGTACGGAAGAAACGTGTGCAAATCAAGAAGTTGAATATATCTGGCCCGGCCATACGTTCGTTTAACAACGTTGCATAACGCAGATTTCGTTCGTCCCGAGAAACGATTCCAAAGTTAACGACGTCGTTATTCCAGGTGATTAGCGTTGCGCGTTTCATTGCGAGGACCGCAAATATTGCACCGCGAACGTATCGCACTTCCGACCGAGCAACGAAAACGTGAAATTGTTTAGAATCGAATGAATGAAATTATTCAAATCACCGCCAAAATGTAATTAGATGGAATTTCATCGTTGCAATTATTCGCAGAAACCCAGTACAGCTTTCTACATTACAAAATACTTTCGGCGAATAAAAATTTCGTACCAATAATTTCAATCGCTTCGTTAAATCCGATGCTAAGCTATTCCGAATTCAGACGCGTGCGCGTCTTCAATTCGAGTATCAAGTTCAACCAGGCAGCCGAATTTACGTCCCGAGACGCGGCTGCCAAATATTCCTCTCGCAATAAGCCGAGTTGAAAACCGCCCTCGCGAGGAGCGAACAGGCATCGATGATTACGTCTTCCCAGGAAATCGATTTGCATTGCAGATCCAAAAGGGTTTCAAGGAACGGGCTGTCACTCACGCAGAATCCTCCCTATCGGAACGACGGGGCAAGGATGAAAACATTAAAGGGAATGGAAATGTCGCATGGCGGTGTATTATACTGTCACGGTGATTTATCGTCGGGCCTGCACCCGCGTTTTGTGCCTCGTGCTCGTAATGGCCAATAACGCGACGATGATGCCCGTAATTATCTCGCTGTTCTTCGTCCGCCGCTTCCGAAGACAAGATCCAAGAGGGACGAGCAAAAAAAGACGAGCAGACCTCACTGCGGTCGCAGAACTACCGACCTTGGTCTGGAACACGACGCAGCCGATCCGGTACAAAAATTGCACCGGGATCCATTTCGCGTGCGCACCTACGGATCGCCAAAGGCTTGATTAAATCGCGTCACATTGGTTACTCCTTCGATCACCTTCCTACGAAATTTTCGTATAAACTTGCAATATCCTATTTAATCGCGATTTATTGCTAATCATTTGTGTCATGAAGTTTTTTTAAACCACTTACGCTTCGACGAACTTTCACGGACCGCATCTAATCGCATCGAACTTTTACAAGTACAGCTATCCGCGCGGGGAATCTCGCTCGAAACTTCCGATATCGTAACAGTTTCAGCAACTTTATTTAACCTATAGCCGCGCCACTAAGGATGAAACTCGGAGAACAAGTTAAACAAGATTGACTTAATAGGCTTACAATTAAAGAAGCTCCAGCTCGACTGAAAACTTCTTGACCAGATACATGCTTCCCGAGCACGCATTATCCGTGGAAACGATTAAAAATCGTTGGTATATTTGGTCACGGATTTGTATCATCCACTTACCCTTACTCTGTTCTATTCTTAATACACATTAGTCCTGCCGAAGCTACAGTACTCGTTATACCATTTCAAAAAGAACAGCCAGGATAAATGGATTCGGCTGGATCCCAGACCTCTACTAGGGACGCAGAGCTTTCTAACACGATTCAAAATATAAAGGACGCGTGGAACTTGAAATATTTCGACGTATCTCGAAAAGATGCAGAAATCCTGCTTACGAGATTTTAACTATGGGTGGGCGGTATTGCGTTAAGAATCACAGAACTTAATAATGATAATCGAAACTAATAATATTCGATATAGGTAGCAACAAATTTTTTGTCCAGCAAACCAAACGAATCCTCCCGACCGTCGCAACTGTTTTCCACTACCGTGGATCCAACCAGATTCCAATTTTCGTTCCAATATTTTTTCATCATTCGAAAGGCTGGTCACGGTCCGGTGAGCGCAAATTTTCGCCGGGCAACATTCCGATCGTTATACGCGGTCAACGTTGCACCGACATTGAACCAGTGCAATGCTGCAATGCAGGTGGACCAGCCGGTGCAGCTGGAAGATGCGTAGGCAGTTGGAGGCCGGAGCCACTGTCTACCGCAAATCTCTCGTGGTTCCCGCAGATGTTATCCTCACCGCAAGATACCCAACGATTCTTGTCTGCCCCTGAAAGCGCAAGTCAGCTTGCAAGAAATTATCTCGATCGGATGAAATAGGAGAAGATGCAGAAGACGAAGAAGAAAGGGGGCCTGTCATAAGGATGGCAAGGATATAGGGCGACGTGCGGATAGGGGGAGACGAAAACGTACGTATCACAATCCTTTGTTCGCGGACACCGGGTGCTGAGTGTTGGAATATTTTTCTGACAGCGAATAATAATTCATCGTGACAAATGGAACGGGTGCGCCGCCCGTCGACCCCGATCGTCTCGCCTGCTTTTCTAATCCGTTTTCTGTAACGTGTCAATTCGAGCATAATATCGGTGGTTCGCGATCGGAAGCAGTCGCGTTGCGTATCGACGCGATCTGATGGCAGTTCGTTGGGTAAATTTTTGGTAATTGACGTGGAACAGGTGAACGATTCATTTTTGTCGAGTTTCCGCGGCTTTGTACGTTTGACGTAGTGTGAAGCAGATCGTTCCGCTTAGTTTTGCCTCGCTGTGCTTTTTTCCCGTAATATTTTGAAGGACTTGAATAATTTGATCGAATTGTAATTGTAAAATTATGCCACGATAGTGTATATATTTTTTTAAAATTTAATACTGGGGTAGACGCACTCGAAGTGTTTCATAATATAGTATAGAAATATTGTTCAATCAGACGATTGCTCGTTAAATCAATCATAACTTGGCACATTGGCGCGCCACTAGAAAATTCCGCAATAGGGCGAAGCGAAATTGATTTTAGGAGTTCAAGGGTGGAACCGATTCTCCAAGGACCATCGTGAATCACGGCAGTTCCGTGCAGTTCGTCCCTAATGCACCGTTTCAATTTCGCCGAGAGAGACAAGCCGGTATACAATACTGCGGACTAATTTAAATCGAGTTCGCGGGAAAAGTTTTCATCGATGAAATAAAAGTTTGATTGCAATTCAAGCAACGGAAGTCCCGGGAAGAAGCGATTCAACTATCTGCATCGAACAAATCTCCGATTCACTGCTCCTTTTTTGTCGAAACTTGAAATAACAAGAACATCGTTGTACAAAATTCTCCAGACACGAATGTTGAAGTTATTCTTATTCAAATCTTCCTGTATTGTATACGATGATATCACACTTCCTCATGTCTGCTTGCAAGAATTTCCATATAATATTCTGATATTCCTGCGAGACATACATAAATCGTAACTTTCAAGCGTTCCCCCGAATTCATGAATACTCATTACTAGTTTTCAAAAAACACATACTCGTAAAGATGCATATTTACAAAATGTGGAAAAATTACCACGTATACGTATTCACCAATTAATTGAAGAAATACACTAGTATGCAGTATCATAAAATACTACGGACAGCTTCTATGGTTAACATGTTTCAAGATATGAGGAGGACATGAGGGTAGGAGAGAACGCGAATGGAACAGGGAGAGATTTAAGAAAGGGAGTGAAAGGGAAAATATCTAGGGCGGTCGAAGGGCAGTATATGACGTGAAGAAAGCGGGGGGGAGTGGAAGGCTAAGATGGGAAGGGTAAATATGGAGGGTGGAAAGACGAAAATAGAAAGCATGAAGGAAGAGTGGAAGGGCATGAGTAGTGGAAAGGATTGAAAATTGGGTGGGTTGAAGGGAAGCAATGAAAACGATTGGTAATGTTGTAGGCGGGAAAGGGTTAAATGAGGGATGGGGAGGAATGAGAGAAAGGAGAGGAGGGAATGCGGAAAGTGGAGGGAGAAGGTGACTCGGTGGAAGGGAAAAAAGCTTGGTGGGAAGAAGAGGAGAGGGTAGAAGGCGAGGAGAGGAGAAGATGGCTGAAATACGAATGAGAAATGAACGACTAAAATTTTGTCGTTTTCGTACATTATTTGTGATAGCTTAAAATTATTGGTACGGGATATCCAGGGCATACAAGACTTTGCATTTCTTGATTCGATAAACCCAGGCAATTCTCTAATTTATAAATTACTCGATCGATCGTGGTACGGTAACCATCGAGCGCTGTAACATGCAACCCCAATTTAAGTAAAAGCGAGTAACCCGTGTTATCATTCACCACCATTTGTAAATAGCAAGAATAATACAAAAAATTGCGAGCTGCCGATACGAACGACTTGCAATACACTCGCAAATATGACGAACATAATTGAATATGCATCAATGGGACATAAATTAACAAACATAATTGGTCACGAAACATCTAAAACTATCAGCGTCGCGTATGCGTCTACGTACGCATAATGGGCACCAATGTTTAGTTCTCCGACCGAAAAACGATCCATCGTTCCGAACAGAGAGCATCGAACCTGTACTCGTTCGAACGTTCACAAGTAGGTGCTCTCAGAAGCAGGTAGAGAAGGCTAACAGGTAAAAGATCGGCAGACAGACAATGGCTCGACGTGCTCGACATTAAATCACAGGTAATTACAAGCACCGCCGCAGGCATTGTCTCCTACGTGCGCCACATTATCAGGCATCTACTCATTACCGCGGCGTAATTGCGCGTGTAAACGTGGTATACCGCGAGCGCCCGCGTCGCCCTTACTTTCAGTTCCATTATTATTATCACGGATGCAAATTCGATCGGGTAACGCGCTCCCGGTTGCACGCGTCACCACGGCCGATCGCACCTTTCTTCGCCCCCATAATTTCCATCAATTGTGCACCCGCGCAGCTCTACGGGACCGTGTGACTCACGACCTACGTGCATTTGTCTCGCGAGAAACCGTGACACCCTTTACACGCGGTACCAACGTTTATGGCTCGTAAACAGAGAAACTCCGAACGGAGTTCTTGGGTGCTCGACGAAATCTATCACACGCAGACAACTGAAACGGGCGAACGCAATAACACCCGTTGCGAAATTCAATCGCTCCGTTCGTTTCTCCCTCAGACGTTTGCATTTGAGGAAACGGAGCTGAAGGAGCCGCTTGATTTATCGAACGTTTTCGTATAGCAACGCGTATTGAAGGAGTTTCAGCGGAGAAAATGGTTAGGCAAGGTATGCATGTTAGGATTGATGTAAAATCGATGGCCCAATATTAGTGTAGTGCAATATGTATTAAATCTACCCCCCGGAAGTACCGTATTCGTTATGACATCAATTATTGGCAGTATTTATTCGCGATCCAGATGGCGCAGGATAAACAATTATAAATAATCTGTCATATTCGATTTCCGTTGCACTTAATTAAAGAGAAAGGTACCGGACCGCTGCATTTCGCTTACCTGAATCGGAAAACCAAATAAGTGTAATGTTCTAAACTCTGTCGATTCGCTCCAAGAATATTTTGATGAAAAATGGCTTATCCGTCAATGCATCGCTCTGCGCAATCAATAATGTTAATATTGACGGCAAATATAAACCACTGATATGCTTCACCTGTTTAAATTAGTTTATCACCACGGTGCACCGTTATCTCAAACTCATTTTTCCTCCACAAGCTCATGCTAACCCGAGAATCTCCAATAACAGGATAAACACCGAAAAAGATTATTAATTAACTCATATCGTAACTATGTACGAATACGTACGTGCCTATTACTCGCGATAGAGCCTGCATAGGTTCACGATGGTCGCCGACGGATAAAGGTCCCAGGTATGAATCAACGGAGAGGAAAGAGGCAAAAATTGTATCGCGACCCGCGTACCCTTCCAGTTTCGCAATCGGTCCTGCCCGTCGGCCCATCTATCCCGGGGAACGGGCAACGCCGTTGTCTCTCTATCCTCCTGAACGCGTTCTCGTCGAACGCCCGCAAGGATATGTAGGTGGTTAGCCGAGTGGCTGGCGGTGTATCAGGAGAGCAGACAGGTAAAAAAGGGAGAGGACAAAGCAGAACGGAGAAAGATGCTTGGCGCGCGAAGAAGAGAGGAACGAGAGTCGGCGGCGTAGGAGGCCGAGGGGCGGAATGAGGAAACGGTGAGAAAGAGAGACAGAAAGAAGAATGGTGGGGTTGGTACGGGCAGCTCAAGCACGTGGGGCCTACTCCGTGTGGCTCGTTCAGTAGTGCTCTCGGTTGCCTTCGAACGATTTCGCACCGGGTGCCCATCGAGCCTGTTCGACGTTTTCAGCGCTGCGGCTCGAACATAGTCCCCGCGAAAAGTATCGAGAATGTGATCGTTCGCCGTGTCTCTTGCCCCATAGTAAACGTTAGAACAATCGGTTCAGAGGGTGGTGCAATCATGGGTTTCGGGTCGAAAATCGTGCTCGCTTGCTTGATCCTCGTTCTTCCGTTCGCGATCGGCTCGGTTGAACATGCGGCCGGTGACCGTCCCGAGTTGAACAGTCACAGACTCCTCTGGCCGGTCCTGTTCCACGAGAGGCTCGCTCGTGCACACCACGATCGTCACGGACGGAGTTTCCAGCAGAACACTGGGATCAGTTGGAGGAGAAACGATGTGTTCACCGAGAGATCGAGCACGACGATGGTACCACCGCAGAGCGGCGCGTCCAGACATCACGTGGAGCAGTGCGTTCATGATCAACGTAGCTCGAAGCCGGAGAAATTCAACGCCGTTGCGGTCGCGGAATACAGCGGCACTAGGACCATCGCTTATGCTGGTTATCATAACAATCATCGTCACCAGTCACGGGAAGCCGTCACTCAGGGTTACCAGCGTCTCGCGACCACGCCGTCGACCTACACTAGGCATCACACTGGGTGAGTGAGAGCAACATGAGATAACTACCCTGTCCCGTTTCGAGTGATATCGTTAGTTTGATGTAGGTAACGGATTCGGAAAATATGGACCAACTCCCTGCGGAATTTCTTTTATGTTGCCCGCTGGATTGTCTTCTTCTCATTCGAATGTATGGTGCTTTTGCAAATAATTGTTTAATGAAATCGCGATGATACCACGAAATTGTTTGTTGTAGCATAGAATTTAGCGTATGATGATTCGCGGAAAAATAATTATGGGGCAAAAGTTATAAATTCTTTGAGTAGTAACAGAAGGAATTTTTATTTGCAGTGCTTTACGATGTTCGTATCTTTTTAATTGACATAAATGGATATCTCTGTGTCTATTAAACAATTTGTTTCTTATGTTACCAACGTATTTGTTTCTTATGTAAAATATTGGTGGAAGCAAACCGATTTGTAGTTGATAGTCAATTTCTTTTATGCCGAACGACCAAAGCAAGAAACGTAGTCATCGCTGGGAGGTATCGACGACTCGAGTTCAATTATTTCGCACCGTTATCAAGTCCGTCGAGGGTAATAACTAATAAGAAACGAATCATTCCAGTTGCCTTCGCTTCGCCTTGCTGCATAACGATGCTCCAACAATTTCATAAGATCAAAAGGATATCCCTTTGCGATCACTGCGTCGATAACTCGTCGAACCAATCGTTTCTCGCACAACAGCCCATAAAACACAATAACCGAACAATAAAGATTAACAGATCTATCGTTCGATTCTAATCGAAAATCTAATAACCGCTTGGCTATTTCACCAGCTAAAGTACAGTTCACTGTTCGCCGACACAGTAAAGGGAAGTCTATCGTCTGCTTCCTCCGTTTCCGTACTAAAGCAGAATTAACTCGGACGGTGTGGATGCAAATCGAATTTCACGTCCGCTGCTAGCAAACCGTGTAAACGCATACATATACGTCGAGTACCAATCACATCGGGAAGCACATTTCATCGAATTGCGCAATAAAATATCCGGCACAGGGTTCCGTGCATCAGAAGAAACGAAAGCCACGTCTAAACGGCGCGCTAAATTTTCTCGCGACGTTCGATCGAAGGAAATCAATTTTCCTCGCCGATCCACGTTGCATCCCGCTCGAAAGGCCGGCTTCACCCACCTTCCTGCGTCGAGCGAAACGTTTCGACTCGTATCGCCACCTTCGAGCACGGGAACGCGCGTATGTAGGTGTCCGGCATCGATAGCCGAGTCGGGGCGAGGTGAATCGAAGTTAAATTCGAGCGGAAAACTTTACGATCTACTGGACAAAGCGCAACTCACGCGTTTAAATGAGTCGACGTGCGGGGCTCGCCGCGCGCCTCGTTGGAATTACACCGTGGAACGATAATTTATTGTGCCGGACCGTAATCTTTCCTCGACTTTTAGTGCTGGGTTGTTAGTGCCGTTGCGAGGATTTGTTCCAGATTTTTCCTTCGAGCTTTAACGGGCCGATCTTTTGCCTTACTTAGGGGACAGTGTAGAAACGGCGTGCCCCGTTAACCCCCTATATGCGAATTTGTTAGGCTTGGAAGGATTTCAATTGATTTGTTGCGAATAAAAAAGGTCGCGCTGTGAATTCACGGCAGGCGACAAAATAAAATAAACGAGTTGGTTAGAACAGGATGGTAAGAGGGTGAAATTAGTTAACGAATTGAAATCAGATTTGCAAAATACAGATGTCGAATTGTATCGGCTGCAAAGTCAGACAAAAAGTGATGCGTCTTCCGCTTTGACCCTTCAATGATTAATTCGGCGGATTACATACTTTTATTCAATTACGTTGGTCGAAAGTTACACGTTTTCAAACGTTCGCGCAGAGTAGCCGATTTTTGACTACGATTATCTGTTTGTAGAGCCCTCGGATGGCACTCGTACCCCACTTCTTTTTACCGAGAACGACGGTGCAGTTGCTGCGACATAAATTACCCTGCAAAGATACGTGGAATAGAATATTTGGAGCCGATCTGAAATATTCAATATAGCCAGGAATCGTGCTCCGCGCGAGAAAACCGAAGGTCGCCTCGACACAGTCGCTGAAAAATATATACGCTCGCGTATCACGTGCTGTCGTGAATTTCATTCCACAGTGTACGTACAATGTACATTTAAAAGTGTCGCCCAAGGAAAATACGAATATTGCGGCCCATAAAATGACGCGAATGTTCGGTGAAAAAAATGATCGCGACAAACGAAAGCGAACATACTTATTAGCGACTCGGAAATTAGCTAAACTAAACAAATACGGCTTCTTCGGACAAACTAAAAATTACCATAAAAATACATAAAACAGTCTAGCTTATCGTGTCGCGTAATAACGGACGAATTGCGGTCGTAGACTTGAATCTTGAACCGAGTCATCGACTATCACTGAAAGATGATTTTAAAAATGGTAACGCAAGTGTCGTTAACCACCACCGTTTCTCCGTATCATTATCTTTTCCCCGTACATTCGTGAGCCGTACACACCCATGAACTTTTACCTCCGTTCAAATCTGCAAAATGAATCGGAAAGAAGGTCGCCGAGTCGCCGAGTCGCTTTCAGGCGATGATGCACGATCGCGGCGTGCGAACCTTCCGCCAAAAGGATCGACGATCACCGTTGAACGGGCCTCTTAATTAATCGGCCGATTAATTATCTCGCGCGTAACGCGTTCCTCTGTCACGTGCAATTATTGGGATTGTTGGTGCGCGACGACGCGACGTCGGTTCCCCTTCGGCCTGCCTTAAAGGTTTCCATGCGATAATATTACTTTCGTGCTGTATAGAAGCGAAACCGAGGGACGCCAATTAAGCGGCGCGATTGCTCGTGCCTAACAGACAACGATGCCGGTGAGAAACATCCGTTTGCGACGGTGAACGGAAGATGGTCCATTATCCAAGATAATCGACCGATCTCTACGACAGATGAGGTCCAGACCGTCGGTTAAAAGTTCGGTGTCGCAAAACGGGACAGGACGTGCAGGCAATTTTCAGGGAACGAGTAACGTGTCGACGTTAAAAATCGAAGTGTTTTCTTAAATGAAATACGTCGAATTGTTAAGCTTGTAGCTGACACCGAAATTATTGAGAAACTTGATGAAATTTAATCATTTATTGGATACGGTCCACGAGACTGTACAGTTTGTAGAGGGAATATTGCATTCTCATTTTCTATTTTTCCGCGTTCCTCCTATTCAGCAGCAATAGCAAGTCGGGAGATTAAAGAAGAAGAAATAATTTGATCGTCAGGGCGCGGGGAACGATTTCGCTTTTAGCGACGCGATCATTATCGTCGTTATAGTCATTAACGCTGTGTCAGTGATACTGCCAGCTCGACTTTTTGGTAGATTGAGGGTCGCTTAATGGGAGAATGCGCGTTGCGCTCGTGACCATAATGGTTCTTTTTGAGGTCAGCTCGAAAGTGATTTAGCGTGTGATTTCGCTTAACAGGAACTGGTGCAACCTTGACTACTGAATTAATGATTGTAGCGATAGAGCTGAATTATGGTACTTCATGTAGGAGAAATTTATAATCCTCGTTTTTAATTATACCTCTGCTACGCTGTGTAATACCTACACTGAGATATACGAAATCCAGATGGTGGATACCAGATGTATTATTATAAAGAAACGTAATATTGACAAACGTGTTAATCCACGTTTTGATATTAATGTGACACATTTGTACAAAGAGTCGGGTGGAACGAGTTGACTAAGCTTACGAAATTAGCAAATCAATCCAATTTCAGTGCTCAGTGTGTTAGACAGAAAAAAATTCGACATGGTTTTCCAACGCGGTTTTCTAGTGAAAAAAAATCGTTCTTTTCAACAAGAATATAGCGAGCAATGATTTTCGAAGAATAATTCGCAAATTGGAGAAGAAAGATGTTGCGGGGCGCAGATTGAAGTGTACAGCACACGATTGCAGGACGGAACATACGTACTCATTGCGATGGAGTCGGCGTTCCTTTGAAGAAATAATATATTCAAATTACCAACTCACGGCAGAAGGTTCTTGAAACTGTGCGATGAGAATTAACCATATTAGGGGGAGCATGCAATCATAAACGGTCCCCTTAATGCTTAAATAAAGAAAATTACACTTTCAGTGGTGCCTATTAAATTAAAGAATAATGGTGTTTTTCAATATAAAGTTCCGTAAAAGTGTTACAAAGTACAGGTCTGAAACCGGTGAACGATGCGCCGCGGCTAATAAATGACGAGCTACCTTAAATTGTCTGAAAACAAATTGTTTCAAACGTAGCGTCGAAGAAAATACATTTCAAAAGTTCCGGGAATCGTTCACCATGTTCCACAGGCTACTTGTACATTGCTCGCAACAATATTCAACGCGTGTTATTCCAAAGCAACGTTCGTCCAGCTATCGCCGTGACACAATTGCAAATTAGCATAAATTCACCCTTCCGACTAATCGTATTTCCCTCACGCTATTATTCGCGACATTGTTCAACTCCAAATAAATAGTATGGGACTACCTAACAACGAGACTCTAAATTCCGTCTAAGCCAAAATTGCGATCCATTTAAAAATTGTCCAATTCGTCGAACGATATCGCAATTTCCCTTCGTCTTCCCGTGCCTGATCGGGCAACAGCATCCGGATCATTTCGCGCAATTTCAATGACTGTTCGTCAAGGCGAAAGGCCGCGGGCGTTCTCAATGTATCGGTTGCACATCAACGTGGCTACCCTTGTCCTCTTCTTGCAGACGCGCGAAAGAAGTGTTTGCTCTGGCGAGATCCCTCGTTACTGTTTAAATCGAATGCGATAATTTCACGCGCGCCCACCGCCACGCCGTTCTTCCATTCTTTCTCCCTGTCACCGTGCTCGCATGCCCCGATCGATCCTCTTCGTCGAGCTGCCGCGAGACCAGCAGGGGTTAAAGGACCCTCGTGAATCTGCACACAAGAGCGACGAAACGGCTCCGGGCGACGTACAAAACGATAGATCGGACGTCGCGTCGCGTCGGGCCGAACTTTTTATTGACACGGGCAATAATGACAGTTAAAACGCGATTCAGACGCGACGTACGATAGCGGAACGCGACGGTAGCTCGAGCGAGAATGCAGGAGCGGAATTCGAGGTCGGGCAGATTGATCTGTTCGCTTGGCGAGTCGATAAACTCGATTCGATGTTCGCGTAGGGTTTCGACACGTGCCCGACACCGTTTTGATATATTCCGCGGTGTACTTATTGGATTCACGATGCTCCGACGGAGGTGAAGTACGCTAGATTCTAATTTGAACGTCAAGGATATTCCTGTGTTACCGCGTTGGCAACCTTTCCGTTTATAGTCCGAATTGGTGCTTCGTCTTTCTTCTTTTCGTTCCTTGCGCTTTTCTCAATAAACTACAGATAAAGCGAAATATCAGCGGCTAAGGGAACGCGTGTATCGTGCATCGAGTTGCTCGTTTATCCATAATAGAAGTTCCTTTTCAAAGGTGCATTGCCCTGTTGAATAATCGATTGGCCAATAGAACCTTCCAAACGGTGAACGAACGCTACCTGTCAGAACATCCTCCGCAAATGGCCCCACTAATGCTTCGTAAAACTATCGCTCGCAGCTTCGGTCATTTTACACGGATGATCGATGGACGCCGATAAGAAGGTGCATGAATAATGAATATGTATGTATAATCAGTTCCAGGTACCCCAGATAATAATTCCAACCGTGCCTCGTCTTGAAACGCATGACGCGCAGTCGTTTACACTGTCCATTATCCACGGTATTGCGTTATCATTAGTTACACGTTACGCAGATTGATCGATTGACAAATGGCTGGCGTCCCGTGGAAATAGATGCGTCTATTATATTCGCGTTGTTGTTCGGACGTCGGGCACATTTGTTCTGTCCCTCGATTCTGGACAGCCTTTCTGTATCAACGTAATTACCGATTTCCGATATTGTACTTGCCACGGAAAAAACGAGCGGACAAGGTTGAAAGGGAATCTTCAAAAGGTTGTCTATCGAATGCCGCTTATTGCTGGCGCTAATCTCGTATCGGCGTTTGACAATACGCTGTTAAATTTCGAAAGGAAATGTTTAGCTATCGCGGTCGCTCTATCGTGCTGCCCTTTCCCTGTTCTATCGTAGTTGTTCGTTAAACAGAATACAGAAAACGATCTGCAAGTCCGAAAACGTTAAAAGCCAACACCTAGGTGCGACGTCACTGACCAACAGCGTACATTCGTCACGTATATCCGCGCCTTTTGCAGTTTCATAATCGTTACCCCATGATCTGCACGGCCACATTCCATCCGCGGTTACTTTCGTGGCGAAGAGATTAATAGTTGGCATGGTTATTGAACCGCGGTTAAACAAACAAATATGTGAGCGGTGCCAAATAGGTTGCTATCCACCTTGACACACGTATCCTGCCAGCTGTTCGGCGCACACTTCGTATGCCAATTCTGAATCCCGAATGTCGCCTACGCTGCTAGAAATTCACGCCACCTTTCTCCTTTGAGTCGGGAACGCGCTGAAAGTCGCGTCGCTTTATATATCTCGCGATCGGCGAGAAAGAAAAATACGATACTCAGCTATTCTATGAGGCACACATGTTTTTTCAAAGCTATTTTGAAAGAATCGCGAGGCTGGTTAGTATCGCGGGATCTAAACCAGAGAAATGCGAAAGAGATATTTTAATTGGTATTGATCAGTTATTTGTACGATTTATATCACGGAGTCTACTGATTTGCAGAATTGTGGGAGAACAAAAATTAAGGAAGAGTGGTGGACTCCTTTCCGTTAGAAACGAAAGTGCTCCACGCGGAAGAATGTTAAACGTGTTTCCCGTGTTTGAAGTTCGAAGTTTCATGTCTTATTGGATCGGAGAAATAAAATCTACAGTGTCGTCATCTGTCCAATGAAAAAGCCGATCCCCTCTTATCATGATGTAATTGATAGAGCAAGTGACAAATTTCAAACAGACTTGCGATTTATTCAACACTTATTCTTCGCGTGAAAAACGTATAGTGACACATACCCCCTTCAAGCCAACGCGTGGTAAAAACCGGATCGCGGATGTTTTGCGAATTTACTATCCGGCTGACGTTCCATTAACTTTTATCACTGCTCCGATTTCTTTGGCATACGTCGCGGCCCGGTCCTGTTACGAACAGGGACAATTAATTACCAAATATTCGAAACACTCCGAAACAGTCGAGTCGGTTAGTTTTGCTAACAGATGCGCCAGGCAGATCGCCAAATGGAACCGTCCGCGAGGGTTATATCCGTGTCGTTCTTCGGTGCGCTTCGTGGGAAGAAGGAATACCCAAGCAGCCGGATGGACGTTTGTTTGTTTAAACGGGGTTATCAAGCATTGTATAAGATGGATGTTTCAAACAGAAAATAAGCAAGAGGCCGTTCAATTTCGAAAGAACATAAGAATGCATGGAAACATTTTATTGGCATTCAATTTTTCAAATGAAATTTGCGCGGTTCCATAATATTTGATTTCCACGGTTCTTTTACTTGGATCAATTGGTTCAATAAGAAATTGATTAGGTATCCACGAAGGGGATAATCCTACTTATAGTAGAAATAAATTGAATATAATGCTTTTCTTCTGCCACCCTAGTTTCACAAATAATATGAAGCATGTTTTACATTTTATCATTCGGTTTATTAATGTAGCAATATTGTAGTTGCCGAAATATGCGTTTCTACATTTAAAATATCAATTTGTCTAAGTATGAAAGATACGAATAAATAAATATCATTATGCACGGCCGATGCGTTAAAGTCTCGCAGGATCTCAAACGCTTTAGATTTTCCACGCGATCGTTTGCCGGGTGTATGATCGGTGGAAATAAATAGCGTCCAGACGATAATGGTGCCTTATCTATTGAATTCCGCCACCAGTTTCGCCCGCTTTACGGCTTCCCATGCGAAATAAATTCTGCAGGCCGGCGATTCACGAGGTGATAGTATCCGATTGCGTCCACTTCCTCCCTTGCTTTTCATCCTTACGTTTCAACGTTTGCTAAACACGCCCGACAGGATTTACAGCGCGATTGTATTTTGGTTTCGATGCGAACGCTCGTTGCTCGACTCAAATGCTACGAGCCGAGTGATCTCTCGATCGAACATTTTACAGCTCGGTCTTTATGTTAAAGAACAGATTCCAGCATCGATTTATTCTTGCTATCGGTTTACTGCCGTGATATACGGAGCAGGTCAGATTTTTCTGTCCGCGTGTGTTTCGCTGAACGATCCACTGTTATTGTTCTATTCATTGTATAACTTTTCTGCCAATAACACAAAGGCTAGCGAAAGGATACTTTTGGGAAGGAAGATTTTATTCGCTTCAATTACATCCTAAACTTTTTGGCCTGCATCGTTTCCAACCATCCATAATTGTGAGACATCCAAAGTACAAATACGTACTTGCCGGAACAATCCGCATTATTATTGCACGGCAAATAGTACCAAGCACGATATAAAATTATATAAACGGCACATGGCTAGTTTTTATTTTATTTCCTGTTTAACGATACAGCCACCCTTTTCTTTTACTATTCTTTTCTCTAACATGCGCCCGTAACTGACGTAATGCAAATGTTTCACGCGTACAATTGACGCCAGTAGATGACGATTATTTACGTTTCGAACGCGGGGCGAAGTATCTACAATATGTCGTTCAGGTAATTATGAAACGCAGTTTACAAATGCGTATAACTTTCCACGTAATTCGTATCGCGGCTATTGCTGTGCACGCGTGTACGCGCAAAACCTTCAACATAGAACTATAAATCCAATCGGGGGGAAAGCTTTTCGCCATAGTTCCGACGTTCAAAAACCATTCACGTGCGGTCACGTTTCGTGCGTATTTCATATTCAATTACCGGTCATGCCCGGGCGCTGTGCGCGTCTCGTAAAAAATACGACGGACGCACGTGCGTGAAAACCGTTCATTAAAGTCTAAAAACGAAACGTCCCGCGATCGCTTTCTTCTTGTTCGACGAAAAAACAAATCTTTTTCGTCGGGGGAACGGCTGGTTTGGCGGGGCCGAGCGAAATGTCAAATACCGCTCCTCCAGCGATTCAGCTTTCAATCTCAAGGAAGTCTCTGCCTCGCGTGGCATTCTGCCCGAGAGCAGCAACGTCTTCTTTTAGCACGGCCCATTTGAGAGGGAATTCAAATCAAGGTCAGAGTAAGCAGCGTACATTGTTCTTATCGATTCCCTGCTCCATATTTCGTCATACCTTGTCGCGTCCAAGGGAAACGATTGTTATCTGTCGTCTTATTATATTTTATCACCTTGCGAATTGTTTCAATGTTATTGCATCGCACTTTTCGAGTACTAAAATCACGGGATTCGGAATCGCTGGAATACGTAAGTTTGGTGGCCCGGCAGTAGCGTCGAAGTATCGTAAGAGAAGGATATTATCGTACTGTGTCACTCGAATGGCGAAGCTTTAAAATATTGTTCCATTCGAGCGGCAGAGCGCTTGTGTGTGAAAAATTTGTAGTGTCGAGGCAGCAACGGCGCAGAGAAATGTATAAAATTAATTACACGAAAATAGTCAAAGTTTTGGAGCGCTGGGCTGTCAAGGATTTTGAGGTGCCTCAATACTGGAATTTTAATAGATTGGAGCATCGAAACGTATTGAAACACGCGTATATTAAATCATTAAAGTCCGATATACAAGAATTCCATAGTAATTATAATCTACACTAAAGTAATAATATATTATATTATTGAAGCAGTAGCATATCGAATATAACAGTGTTTTATGGGAACTCCGGAATGGAAATGGGGTACATTTTGTCTTCGCTACTCTGCATCGCGACCTAAGGACCGTGTTTTCGCAAGTAACTTGACGTGAGTTAAACGCCTGCCCAAGATTTCCAAGCGCGCCGTTGTCTTTTAAAAAAAAAAATTCGCTAGTGATTCAGTCATTTCTCTTAATGGAACATCGCGAGAGTCTTAAATGCCTCCAGGGTGGACTCCGCGTCCCGACTCGCCACAAAACAAGTAGAAAGAGGGAACAACGAACGCGAAATGACATTCCACGGACGCAAATAGAGCACGTCTTTTACACGTACGCTCTGTAGGGACTTCCTTTTACTTTCTTTTCGGTTCTGTTTGCGCGAACTGCACCGAGATAAACATAACAGCACCGGCCATTCAACTTGCACTACACGCGGCGGTACTCTAACCAGACTGCGATGCCACTGATTGGGAGAAAGTTCAACAATTTTCCAACCATACCGTAACTCGTCTTGGAAAATTAATAACAAGGGATAACATCGAAACATAAATGTAAATGATTTTCGTGAAATTTTTGCGCTTGGTAGTTTTCCAAATAATATTGGTGATATATTTATTTACCCGCCGGTAAATATTTTCCAGGACGACATCGGCTTTTGGAGTTGGGGTTGAACAATGTATTTTTCAAACACGAAGAAAGGTATACGCTTTAGAGAAATTATTTAATTACCCTCTCTTTCAATTATAGATAATAGTAATACTGAAACTAACATAGCCCACGTCTTTTTTCTAATGATTCATGGCACGAATGTAATTCGATTACAATAATTGGTACACTATTATCACGCATTCATAGTACTTGGATAACGAGAACGGTAGAAACGAATTTATTATTTTTGGAAAAGAGTGACATTTCTCCCGCAATGAAAATTTCTTCGCTCGAATGCCTTTGCAAAGTTCAATGTTTCTCGAGCTTCAAAATTGACACGATAAACCCGTAATCGACGGCTGGAAGAATCTGTAAAAGGCGCGTTGCATTATGACCGGTGCACGTTCGCCGATCAAAGGCCAATTGCGAACATACAATTTCGCGTACGTGCTGGCATTTCGTATCGATTCCTCTGATGATCACAAAATCTATCGGGGATGAACAACAGGTGGCACGTATGAGAAGAAGAGGACAAGATGCTCAAAGTATTCTCGCGCAGAAATGGAATTACACAGATTTTGATATTTTCATCTACACCGATACGAAATAAATACAAAATTATTTCACGAGAATTGCGCTTACAACCCCTCGTTAAAAAAATCGTCACAGCATACCATACACAAGCGTCTATTTAAAAATGCAATTTAAGATAATTTATCTTCTCAGTCTCGCCCAACATTACCTCTCCAATCCTCCCCTATTCTACTTTCTTATAACAACAGAATAAATGATATTATATTATAAACACCTTTATTAGTGTCCCAAACATACACCTCGCCGTCTAGCATAAAATACAAATAATAAAGCCAACTAGGAAACGCGACGGTCGGTGTCCCGTTCAAATCCATTAAAGGTTGACTTTTTTTTTCGCGCGTGTAATAGGTCACGGTGAAGAGGTCAGGACCACGAGCGAACGTAGCAGGTAGAGTCGAAGGTGTACGATGGCCTGCCGCGTGGTCGGAACCGGACGGCCCGGTCGTATTCGGTCGTAAATGGCGTTGCAAGTAAAAAGGGGGAAAAGGGAAAAAGGATAGAATGGCTCTGGCAGCTCGGTCGCGCGACAAGAATTCGAGGACCTGTAAGGTCGCCTCCCCAGCGATCTTCTTGAAAATTCCCCGGGACGGTTTATGGCCGACATAAATGGACTTATCGTTGCCAAGTGTTCGAACGATGCGGTATCGATCGCGCGATACCGAGCTATTGCCTCGCGTTCCCGCGATTGCTTGAATAATTCATGGCGATTCCTTTTCTTCCCTGCCCGATCGGCGCGCGTTATTGCGGTGCCGCATTAAATGATAATTCTGAGGCGCGCCTGGCGATTTGCGTTCACCGCTTCCGCGGAAATTAATAGCGCCCCGACGGTGCAACGGTACCCCCTATTTTGGCGGACGATAAAGAGCGACCGTGGTTGGGAAAGAGATGCTTCGCGCTGCGGTTTAAGCAACAATCGAACGTTTCCCCCTTGGTAGTTTCTATTGTTGAATTGATTTCGTTCTAGATTCTTTTTATGGATTTTTGTTTTTATTATATACATACTTGTATTTCCTATTCAAATGTGGAGAGGAGAAATTTCTGGAATTTCGTCGAACCGCGACCGCGATTATGGATTTTGTTATTTCCTTGGACACGTTTTGGATGCATATTATGCACTTCTGGTATGCGAACATTTTTCCGCGCGATATTGTTGTATGTTTCAATATTAACTGTTCGATTTGGTACCGTCGCGTTAGCGAACGTTGTTAAGCATTGCTGTATTGAGTACGGACCATTTCAAAACCTGCCCAGGGCATTACGAACAGCAGGATTTCCTAAGTGTTAGAGTAATGTGTACGGTCCAATTAACTGTTGGCGTTGAATGTTTATTGCCGGTGAAATTGTTTGAAAGTGAATAAGCGCCGTACTCGCGAGAAAGTGAAATACGTTCGACATTTTTCTACGCCCAACTTATTTATGTCGCTTTCGTGAAATAGCGTTCACGGAAATCGTAACAAATTGAAACATATGAAACGCACGTAGGACGCGGCGTAACGTATGTTCTTAACGAACGACGGAGATATGTATTCAGATTTTAGTCGATAATAGTTGAATGGCGATGAAAAATTTGTAATGCTGTAAAAGTCGGGGCAGATATATCACCGAGCAAGGTTGGCCGTATTCTACTTATTCGTGACAGCTTCGACAATATATCGCCGCGGTAACTCGAATGAGTATGACGATAATTCACGATGCAAGAAAATCTTGCATCATTCATCGTGCGGGTACGGGTTTCGCTGGTACGTGGTCAGAAGAACGATGTTTCAATTACGTAATCGGCTATAGGCGAAAATGATAGCGTGTCTTGGTTACACAATTGAATGTTCCTCTAAAGAATTGATTATATCGTTTATTTTGTTTGCTTTATTTGCCCAGGAAGTTGACTTTTCGTTATTGTCGCCGTCGGCATGCGTAGATCTGGCGATGAGTTATTAAATTAAAAGACAAATCAACATTTCACGAAAATCTGATGCTCAATCGTTATTTCGAAGAAGTCACGCTCAATTAATACTTTGCTCTACGATTTTACTCGTCGTATTTCATTTCGTTTGCTGCGAATTTATCGAGGACATCGTGTCGCGCAATGCGAATGGAAAGGGCCGGCAAATTTTTTAGCGAACATCTAATATGAGACGTAAGGGCACGAAGTTTGCACGTTTCTATTAGAAAGTTGTATCATCGTGACGAGATCTCGCAGCAAGCGGCAAGACGCGAATAAAACGACGGAGACGCGTCGTGGAGAATGATGAGCGGTAGCGAAGCACTTATTGGCACTGCGTAGGCGCGTAATTACTTCTACGGGAGTTGGTAACCAGTCATCAAGTAATTTTGCAATTTGGGAGCTTCGCAGATCCGCGATACCTGCCCGCGGCACATGCTGAAACGCTGCGTATCTCGTGTCGAAAAACCATCGGAATCGATCGCGAGCCACGGCATGCGACTCCCTGATTAGGGTAATGTTCTATCGCAGGTAAGGGGTACCATCGCGTCGTTGAAAACACGGTAAAGCTCGATACCATCGAAGTCATTGCTAATTTATGGAAATCATAGCTGGATAGGAGAGCATCAAATGCAATCTGATATCAAGTTCCATTTTTGTTCGTAGGGAATCTCCCGCGAGGAATTGATAATTTTCGATATGAATGAAATTTAAAATATGTACAGGTGAAGCACCGAAAAATATCATACACGTGTATTCCGTTGTTTGATCAATTGGTATTTCTTGTTTAACAATCGAAGATCCAATTCGATACATCTTTTTCGACTCGCCTGCCTGAAACGGGTTTATCACTCGTGATTTTCAAGCTCATTGTGTCGGCAATTTTCAATTCTCCATCGTTCTGAAAGGCCTATTTTGAAGGGGAAACTTCGGGGAATACGACGATATTTTTTTCAAAATTTAAATCACTCTGCGAACATCGGCGAAAAAGACGCAACAAAAGAATTTATTTTTATTTTTCGACACCACGAAGTCACTTATCGAGGTTGGATAAATTATTTTACAATAGCCCAATCCTTTCCGAATGAGACGAACAAAGTGCAGATCAATCGGACAAACAGTTCCCGAGATAAAAATTCGTAAGTGAAGCCCGTTCTCGCCAAAATGGGCAAAATTGCATACTTCGAAGGCCTGCAATTTCTGAACAAATTCTAGCCCGGCAAAATGATGACTTAAACGCCCCGTAATTTCGCATGGACCACAACGAATTTCATTTAAAAGAAAATCGCCGTTGGTGACGTCAAAAATTCATCGCCTTGGCATGAAATTACCCGTGCGTATTTTTAATAAGAGAACTCGACTATAAATGTAACTTGGACCAGATTATAAAAGACCACGCAGACGGTACCGAAGTGAGATGATTTCCCTTTTACGACTTCACTGTCAGTGTTATTCATACCCGTCCACCATTTCTCAACGGCAGAAAAATCAGTAATTTTTACAAACACTTCCGAGAAAGTCGTTCCCGCAACGTTTCGCACGTGACTCAACCGGGATTGTTTGGAAGAGGCTTCAACATTTGCGCTTCGCACACTTCTCGTTAATATATACAACGCGAATCAACGTGACAGATTGTTTAGTCGTCGCATCGGGTGATGCCCGAAGGAAAAGGAAGCGGCTGGCAAAACTCAGTCGCTAACGAGCCACACGCTCGATATCCTTAAAACTTGCCTGGCGGATAAAAAGACCCACCTCTTCCCTTTTCTTTGGGATGCGTTGAAGAGGGGCTTGCCGGCAACGAGTGACGGCGGCTCGAGTGAAAAATATGCAACGAGGCGACTGAACCCATTTGTCAGCCTCAAAAATAACTCCTTCGCTTTTATGATAGACCATCGCTATGCACCGCGGCAACGTATAGTTGACGGAGAAAAAATATCGTCGTGGCGGCGAAGCGAGTGCCGCGAAGAGGCTGAGAGGAGGCTGTTAAAAATATTTCGGCCACATGTGCTCGTCCGATGAAAATTATTTTCCGATGACGTTGGCCGACTTTCTCCTCGGTATTCGCGATGCAAATAGGATGACATTACTGCGCGCACTTTTACACGAGCGTTAAAAAATGTTATTTTCAGCGACGACTTAATTTCGAAGCGAGAAGCATGAGTGAGGGGTGCATTGAAAAATTTAATATTTGTTGTTCAGACTGCGTTGACGGACGCACGGATCTTTTAACGAACATGGAGGATATGCTGATGACAATTTTGATGAGCTATGTTAGAAACTATTGAGGCATTGCCATGATGCTTGTCAACAATTTTCTATTTGCGTAATTTAGTTCTCTTTGGTTTCCGATTATTGATACTTCTGTCGGCAATTCATTCCTTGTAGTCGTAATAACAGTTCAGATTTAATTGTTAATATATAAATTTATACATTAGCTAAACATAGCTCATTCTGCTTCATATGCGAGGTAATAAAATAAAATGCAAATGTTGGAGTGATAGAGTGGTGCTAGAATGTTTGTGAACATACGCGTGCTGGAGTAATTGAATTTTTTGTCAACTTTGGCAAATTGTTATTTTAAAAGCATTTTCAATTGGCATACTTGTATTGACGCGTACATTCAATCACCAATGCTCCCATTATTTGCAGTATCAAGTGATTTCCATACTCGCACAGCAATGGTGGTAACCATTGCTACCTCTAACCGAAGCCTGTACCACTGTCAGACTAATATAAAACAACCGTTACAAAAACAAGGCTAGCAACTCCACTCCGGTACAAGCAAGCAGGTAATTGCGATTTATTAACTCGCACTCCTATCACAAAAAGATTTACTCGGACGATCGTCCCTGGCTCCTTATAAATCTACAGCTTACGATTCCAATATTGCTATCCCTATCTATGAAAATAAACGACCACCCCAATTCCCCGAAGAACTTTCTTCGGTGAAACATCTTCGGGTACCGCAAAATTGGTAGTTGGAACATTACTCGTCACTTGACAAGCCAGTCTCCTCGAGGAACGTTGCTCCTCCGCGGCGTCCGTACGCGCATACACGTTGGGTTGCACTTCTGCACGATGTTAATTGACACCTCGGAATTGCAACGCATTTGCATGCCTGTCGTCACGCATACTTCGTTCCGCTTTGCTCCATTTTTTCGTCGCACGCACTCCTCGCGGTGAACGCATGGGCAGAATTATTGCAGCTCCAGCTATTAACCACCCGGGTATTAAGGGGCGGCCTGGCTTTTCGGAGAAAACGACTGTTTGCTTGAAATAAATCGCCGATAAAATTGCGCCAAACCTTTTGTAAGTCGGACGGGCAGAGTGCTTCGCTATTAAGGCAACATCGCCGGGACGCGTCGAGCTCGTTATTCATCTATCCGGCCTGAATACATCTCTGCTGGGCGACTTATAAATGAACTCGAATCAAAGGTGGCCTCGATTAAAAGAGCTCCTTTTATTCATTCGGTAGGCACATCGATTTAATGGACTGAATCTTGCGCAGGGTTGTAGCAAAGGAATATTATAAAAACATTTCGCTCCGACGCTCCCGTGCGCGATACATATTTATATTAATATTCGGGGAACACCGAAAGACGAACAGCCGGGTCTTCCTCTGGTGCGCTACCGTTCGGAGATCAAAAGAAATAGCGACGGCATGGTTCACGAGATCGAGCAATGAAAAGACGATGTTTATTACTGCCGGCGACATCACAACGAGCGTGCAAACCGTGTCGTTACGATCTCGACATCGTGCGACGACAGTTTACCGGCATGTCGCGATAATGTACTGCTTCTTGGTTGGAACTTCGCCCCGTGTATCTGTGATTACGCCCGCTGTTTACGAGCATTACCGGGGAAAGTGAGAACGAATATTTATGGTTCAATTAGAAATCGATCGGGGATGCGAGATTAATTGGTTCCAGCGTAAAGTATCCGTCGACATTGCCGTGGATTATGTACGCGACGTGTTATCCGCGTTCTTTCTTACGTTATTCTTGTGAGAACGATGTATCAACCGGATCGATGATCTCGTTTGCTGTACAATGAAATAAACGTTGCCTTTATCCTGAGTTCGTGCTTTCCTTCGTCACGGCGCAATGTGTATGCGTTCAATAGCATTTGTATATATATGTATAATAACAAAATGATACATATACTGATACATAATTTATACAGAAATAATCAAAATTATCGGTATTGCTAAATGACGAGCAAAATAGAAAAATACCAGCGTTTGGAAAAGGAGTAAAGTGTCTTTCTCCAAGGTTTCCCCTCAATACCTTTAACTCGTTCACCTATCACAGTGGATATCCCCGCGCAAAGCAACAGATAGTCACCATAGTAGGAGTGTTAACGAATGACCATGATAACTCGCTGCTGCAGCTAGAAAACATGTGAGATCACCGTTAAGTTTTCGGAAGTACCTCTAAAGAGAATTCTCAGACACGCGAGCGCTCGCTGTGGTAATTCATTGAAAATTTATCACCTCGAAGAAGCTTGCGAGCGGTATCACGCGACGGCACCTTAGCTCGCTCCACATCGCTAATCGACGTTAATTTTATTACACGCGACTTCTTCGTACATTTTCTCAACTTATTTCTCCCTCTCTTTGCGGCCGGTTCGCTGACGGAGAAAGTTCTTAGAACGCATTAGAACTCCTCGTTCTTGTCTAACTTAAAGTCTGCGCGATGAAATGCGAAACACTTTGCGGATGGCGTTTTCTCACGATTGTATCGTTTATTGGCGAAATTATTGGTTGGATGTAACATATTTACTTATTATGTTTATTATGTAATGTCGTTAATATCATTTGTATTTCTTATTTAATTGAACGATGCCACGATTTTCGAATATATGTTTTCGCATTTATATTTCATAGTTAATATCAACGTGTTTTTCATTTAAGAACGGAGATTTGATACTATCTATTGATACTTAAATATTGATTAATTAGGTTCGAATATATTGAATTTACAAATGATATAATGTCCGATGAAGTAACTGTCGTTTCACAGCAATTTCAATTAAGCGCTAGAAATCAGTGCGATAAAAATACGATACGTAAATCAGCAACAGATAAATGTTATCGCTGTTACATTATATTTGCTGAATTTTGTAAGGCTTATAATATCGATCTCCGAAAGTCAATTATTCGAATGCGTGTAGGCATGTACTACCAAAACCTATCGGGGAAAAAAATATGACATGGCTTGCGCTAGACTGAACCATAAAGCTTGAAACGGGCAGAAGTGTTACCTGTTACCTTCTCAGGTAGGCAGGTAGCCTATGCTATCCCGAAATGTAACTCAAACCATTCGCGAAAGTTTGCCCAGCCTCTTCGTTTCTCTCGTTCAATGTCGTAGATCGACCGTATTGAACGTTATCAGCGCGCAACGTTCAGTATGGCCACCAAAGCACCCGAACCAGTATTCCCACGCGAATGTCCTCCGAACCGTATCTGAACCTTCGTTGCAACGTGTTCCACGAGATTTTTCTACGACCGGGGTACGCTCTGGGAACGATTTGACGCGTGTGCGTCACGACAGCAAAGGGAGTGATTTTTGCGAATTACAATGACCCCGCTGTCGTGAATACGCCGTGATCGTCAAACGTTGCACGGGAACCTATCGGGACATCTAAAGTTCAGCGCAGTATTATTCACGTGGGCGTGCAAAAGCATCCATAATATATCAGCTATAATAATATCTCGGAATATCGATGACTTGAACGAACGAAGCCATGGATTAATCAAAATCGAAGAGGCGTTTCGTTACGATGGACAATTTCGACCATTTCTTGTACTCCCCGTGTATCTGTTATCAAAAATTGAGAACACATTTGCCCTGCAACGTGGATTTCGTTGTTTCCGCGAGGAAGGGTTCGCTTCTGTCAATGTGGAAGCAATATAGAACGTAGGCGATCACGGTGAAGGTTGAACTCGCAGTTACGCACGCTGAAACACTCCGAAGGGGAATGAGGTAGCATCAGACAGACTACGCGTCTGACGGGACACGCGCGATTCACTAACTTGGATCACCTGGCGCGCTAATCCCTTTGATCCTTTCTGGCATGAATAATCCATACGCGAATACACGGCACGTCCCTAACAGGCAGATTTCACGAGCGGACTTGACGTTGTTAAAGACCCACGTTTCGTTTTGGGCCCCTGTCAAATCTGAAGGACGTGAGAATTTCGTAGCTAAACGCCACCCTTCTATATCCCGTAATTGCGATTCAAGGTGTGGCTACGCGAGAAGCTTTGTCTTAATTATTATGTCTTGAGCATTTTTCGTCTTAATTATTGTCTTAAGAGTTCGCGTAAAACTAAAGTCGCGAACAAATCATATCGTTGCTGAAAACAAATTTGATTACAGTATCGATACGAGTTCTGCCTTTCCTCCACATGAATCCGCCAGAACGTGAAAACGTGATTGCAATTTTTCCAAACGTCTTCAGAACCATAGTACCTCCCGAGGATACGTCATTTTTTCACTTCGTTTCTTATAAAAAGCAACAAAACAACGATACAGTCTTCATTTCCAAGAAAAGTCGCGGAACGTATTCGGATTACGTCATAAGAATTTACAACGTCGTGCCTCGGTTTCACGAAATGAACCGTTCCCCTTCGAGTTCCGTCTTCCCCGGTCCTCCGCTGCTTTGAGACCGATTCACGATCGATCGGTCCCTCTGTTTAGTCGATTTCTCCGCGCTTCTGGCACCGCTTGGCAACGAACAAAATGGTGCACAGGACAAGAAGAGTCGATGGCCCGTGATACGGGGCGCGTAGTCGTTGTTACGACAGTATACGTCGTGTCGCGTTTCAACGTACATGACAGCGACACGGCGTGGAGCAATTTTCTCGCGGGCAGACGATGACGAAGTGGTTCCGCCACGTGGATCGCCTCTCGTCACTCAATTTTGCGCGATCCTTGCGCGTCCGTGCGCGAGATATCGCCGTGTCCTCTCTCGTTTGTGTAATTTCTGCACGAGAAGCTGAACCGCCGGAGAGAAAGCGGCGACTTCGACGTTAAGGATCGTAACTGTCGGGGTGTCCACTGTTCTCAACGATTCGCCGTTGCAAACTTGGCGGTGAGTGCCTTGGACGTGGCAAGGGTTGCAGATGAAGTTGATGGCAGCAGGGGGATGTAATTGAGGCTTTGATAGTTTCGTTATTGAAGTTGCTGCTTTGTCGACGGTAATTATGTATACGTAGCCAACGAGGGACCTGACGTTTCGTTATATTTATTGATACTGTGTGATTATGTAGGCTGAAACGTTTTAGTGTCGGTGTTCGACTGCATAATTTCAAGACGGCATTGTTGAACACCTGAGACGCGTGGAGAACTTTGGCGTCAAAGCGACGCGTTAGAATAATTAAATGGCGAGGAATTTCTTTCGTATGAAATGTCCAAGAAGTTGGTTGCTGTCGTTGCTGTCGAACGTAACGATCAGAAATAGGCCAACGAAAATTGGATCGCCGCCAATCGAGGTATTTGTAATAGTTGTATTTATTTTTTATTTTAGGGTGCGATATACAGTGCCATTCAGTCGCCTTCACAATGATTGCAAGTGTGTGCAATCAACGTCGATCATTGTTCGAGTGCTACTTTTTCTAACAAAAATATGTGAAATTTCTCAAATTGATATTCAAGAGAAAATATTTTCCTCCCGCGGAGTTGAAATTTGCATTTGTCTAATAATTGTACAATTCCTAGGTGCAACGGATTAAGTGGAGTGGATGATGTTGAAAATGGTATAATTGTCTAAAGTCCAAATTATTGCAGTAAGAACCGCTTCCCAACTTTCAAGAGTAAATCGTACTCTGACAATGAGAAAGTATATATGTATGAACCGATGCGCCGTGTCTTCTCTCGTTCATGTAACTTCTACGTGATAAAGGAGCGATTTGAATACTAAAGATCGCACCTGTCTTCATAATATTATCCTTTCTTGACAGCGTAAGATACCTTGGCTTTCAATAGGTAAACGGAATTTTTAACTTTTAACAGAGAACTGTGAGAACTTCGCAATATTAATACAGAAGTTTTCACAAAGAACACTGATACCGCCAAATATAACCCGAATTGAAACGAAATTTAAATATTCTGATTGTAACGCGCGGTTACAACAATCCGTACAGTCTTCGTATCCGAAAGCTTTCAGTATTTAATTTGAGAATATAATTCAATGAATACGAGACGAGAATAAAACAAAAAATACAGTGCAGAAACGCGTTCGTTGAATTTGCCCTCTCCTTACACAACGATTTCCATTTCCATCTCGACTCGAAAGGATGCAAACGAAGGCGTGTATCGAAGCGGATTGGCTGTGATCGCTATCAAAACGATCGATTCATTAATTTAATTTCATCTTGTCGCCGGTTAACAATGAATGCGCAAGGGCGGCATACATCTGAATAACGAATGTAAGGCCGAAAGTATTTTCGTGCTCAATAGAAATCTGTCGAAGGGGTGAACTGATCCTGAAACGATAACAAATTGGTAGCATTGCATGCAATGCCTTTGATGCACGCAATGTTCGAATCATTCGATGACAAAATTGTACGATGTTCATTTGGTTGTCGCATAAAAGATTTTATCTTGTGTTTCAGGCGACGAGTTTGTACCAAATCAGTTGCCAGCCCTGTTAATCATCATCATCGAAATGGACAAATCAGGTAAACCGTGATTTTTCGTAGGACAAAAATGTTTCTATACTTAATTGCTTGTGCATAGATATAAAGTACCTATAGAATTTATTTCAATTCAATTCAACATTTTAATTAATGCAAATTTAATACGGTTTCGCGTTACGAAGTTCAATTATTTTAGGTACCTTAATGTATTTCATATTAAATCTGACCCGCCGTCCGTTTTCTTATGCTGCCCTGGATGGACTCAGGCTACTCATTTAAGTTTCGGGTGTAATAAACGTGAGTAAACGATACAAGCACAACTTTCGTTACTATTCAATGAGAAATTAAATAGATGTATTCATTGCACGTGCAAAGCGTTAATTCAAACATGTCAGAAAAACTAACAAAAAAAAAGGAATAAGAACTTGAATCCAATCGTTGACAGCGATTCGGTGTTTTAGCGATGTTAGAAAAATGACAGAAGTGTAACTTATTTAGTTTCTACTTGAATAAAATATCGTAGAATATTCTTTTGTGAGTGTCGTGGAACACTCGTTGGCTAATAACATTTTGTGATACGTAATCTGTCACTTAACTTAATTACCTTTCAGCTACCTGTCCTTCGCCATGCTTAAACGGCGGCACATGCAATTCCCCGGGTAGATGTGTGTGTCCCAAAGGATTTACAGGCAATCTGTGCCAGACAGGTAATGCCTAATACGCATGCAAATCGATTTCAAATTGTCTAATACTAATCTAATACTAATCAATGCTACGCGTGTAATACATTTCATATCTTTCATTCTAACATCGAATTCATACTATTGAATTTTTTTATAGACCGATATATCTTGTTAAACGCCAGGCAAAACAGAACACATTAAACGAATTACATAGGAATATAAGAAAAAATTATCGCGTTCGAAGGAGACACTAATAAAATAAACATGAGCTGGTAATTTCTTAAGGAGCACTCATTGTTCGTGTTTACTGTCAATCCAACTCTCAATTTTTTATTCGGTCAAACACACCATAATTTTGTCAATTTTATTTATGGCCAATGTTATATATGGTATGACAAGTAATCATGCAATATCGCCAATGGATGCAAACCGTTAAATATCTAGTTTATTGGGTTCCTCTGTTCCTCGAATGATGCAGCTCCGAAATGAAATTCGAGACGGAATTTCTACACCCTACGATACAACGTACAGCGCCTTATGATATCAATCAATAAACAAAATATCTCTATTCGTTCGAACGCGATCACATCGATGCACGATATAGATAATCAATTATAAATACCAATGCTGCCAAATTTCGTCCACTCCTTGCGCACGGAAAAATTCCAAATTACGTAATAATGAAAAGTTATATACGCGTTCCCAGCGCGTTGGCCTGAAAATTCGCAGACTGATAAAAGGGTAAACGAACCGCGACGAAGCTAACGATGCAAATAACGAGCGCCCTTAAATCGTAAAATATCAACGATCGTTATTCATGTTAGGAACACGGCCCCCTACCTGAGATCGTTAGGCGTAATTAAATTGACGGAGACCGATACGCGAGCCGATAGCATTGCGCAAATACTGATCTGACCAGACGTATTGTGGTGTCCAGCAGCTGAGCTGCTTTCGATAGATTTACGAGCGATTTCATTAAGCTATGCGGTCGTTCTAATTATCCAGGTGATGTGAGACGTGTTGGCACGCCGCGTCGGTCTCGATACGAAAGAAAAGTACTTTACTAAGGGTTTCGGCACGCCCCGCAAAAAGACATCCTTGACGATAATATGGGACTCGATTTGTTCAGAGTATACGTTGTTATCAAGATACGCGGACCCGAGAGTTTAGATTTATACCGGGAAGTTTTGAATAAATTCTTCAAATCCGATTTCACGCTTGTATTTACGACTGATGATTATTTATTAGCACGACCATCTTCACTGTTGCATTACAGTGAATGTATTAATATACGTAATTTTGTAACACAACGGATGTGAATTGAGGTGCATAGAGTAATATCTTGTCTGTCTAAGCAATCGTGTATTAGAATATTATCAATTGCTTTATATATGAACAAATTCCTTCCTTCAATCAAGGAACAAGTTACTTAAAACGGTACACCGCTCGCCCCCGTCTTTTTTCCCTGTCCCCGTTCACTCGCCAGCTTAACGAGCAATTTAAATTCTCGGTTATTTATTCATTGAAATGCCCCCGCTCAATCCGAGAAATTCAACAGGTCAGCGTAAAGATAACGTTGCACTTGGTCGAATTTTGCGCAATACCGTCACGCCGAAACCGAAAGATCTCACGATGGATCGGTCGTTGCCACGTTACTGTCGCATTTGTCCAATTAATATTTGCACGAATTAGCATAACTTGTCCACCAACGTTACAGACATCGACGAATGCGTGACAGAGAAGCCCTGCGATCAGCTCTGCAGAAACCTACCCGGAACCTACGAGTGCCACTGCAGACCCGGTTTCCAGCTACAGAAAGACGGTCAATCGTGTCGAAAGAACGGTGAGTAATATCGTTGGAAAAAGTTTACCAGCCCCGAGCGCACGAATTTGCTTTTGAGATTTCTCGACAATGACTAATATGCTATTGAGAAGCTGGTGAGACATAGTTGTTTTTAACTAATTCAAAATACCGCTCACGAAACGCTATATTACATTCCGACGATAGCGAAGAACACGATTGGACCAATGTCCTTCAATATCCACGGTCTGCTCTTCGTTTAGACTTTTTAAATAGAACAAACCACACCGGATTTTTTTCGGCTGCATTATACAGAATTCGGTCGTCCTTCGTACCTATTGATCTTGAACTTCGATATCATTCATATGCATACAAAGTACGCACGATTTCGTCTGCATGGGAGATAAAATGGCCGACGGTGGTCAAGAGAATAGAACAGGTATAATCAAGGTATTGCACCATTCGAAAAGTAGAATCGCTCTACAACTCTGTTATCTATATAAAAATTCAGTAAATTTATTCGTTTCCGTCTTCGTTCTCAAATTTGTATAAATAACTGTGCGTTAAGTTTAAACGAAATGCCAATGTATAAATGGGGAAATTGCATACTGCGATCTCGGTATCGATATTTCGCAGCCATGCAGAAACCGGAAAGGAAAAGGACTCTGTTCCAAGCTCGAAGGTCCGATCGGTTCTCGAATCGGATTGCCCGCGCCTTGATCACACCTGTATTCATTTCCAGACACCGAAGGCACGGCGTTCGAGGCTCGAGACCTGGAGAACGATTTCCCGGAGGTGGCAACGAGACGTCCGTCGATCGTGCTACACGGTTCGTAATCGCGAGTCTATGACCTCGTTTCCCATTACGATTCGTGTAAATACGAGAATATCCTGACCGGAGGCTGAACGGCGATATCAAAGAGTTCTGTTTGCAGATACGGAGAACGAGGTGGCTGACGGTGACCTCGATCAGGACTACGAGATTATCCTGAAAAGGCTGACCAAGCTCGAAAAGGTACGGTGGACAATGGCTGGCCGTGTGTTATTTGACTTGTAAAGAAGAGATACGCTCGCGCCGACGATAGAAACGCGGATATCACTCGCTGGGTGATTTTCTTGTTATTGTAAAGTTCTGTTGCGATTGTTGCGACTATCCATGAGCTACGTAGATTCGTGAAACACGGGCAGTTGAATTGTACTCGTAATGATATTGAGATGGAAGATTGTTTTCATAATTTTTCCTACTTTCGTGCAGATTTTGAGAATGTTTATTCGCAAGATTATTATACGACTTTGAAAAAAGAATTGTTTCGCCAGGGTTTCAATGATTTAACGATTATAGTAAATTGCAATTTTATTGTTGTAACTTTTAACTTCATTACCAATTGTTTACCTTTTAACTTGACGCTGTGGGAAAAGTGCACGAATATGCTAAGCGAGATTTTTTCTTGTGTATATATATATATTTATACATCAAATATTTTAATAATTATATAGTACTACAGAATATATTTACGCTTTCAGCAATTTGCAAAAGGGAGGAAAAGGGAAACAGATACAACGGAGATGAGCGTCAAGGTTGCATCAGTTGTTGGAAGTATTAGTGACATGAAAAGGGCCATCGAAAACGTGGTATGCGTATAATACAATCATATTTGTTAACATGTCATGCACCATAAACTGATTTAAGAATGTACATTTTGCCTGATTTTTTTGCAGCAACTCATGCAACAGGAAATATACGAAATGAGAAGTAAATTGCGGGAATACGAATTGGAGACAAGGAAGATGCAGCATTTAACGAATAGAGTTTTAGAATTGGAAAATCGTTTACGATTACGTTGCAGATCTGCGATGCCAATGAACAGTGGCTCTTTGAATATTTAAGTTCGATGTAATGCAAAGAGTATCCACAATATTGGGCATTGCCCGCGGATGGAATATGTGTGAAAGAAAATTAATAGAAAAATCATGCTATCACTGCCATTATTTTACCTTTTACGATAGGCTAGATATGTAGTGGAATTGTAACTTAAATAACTTTTGTGATGATCTGTATTCAGCTTTATAATAAAATCGAAAAGGAATTCAACGTTTGTTAATTTATTTAGTAACAATAGTGTAGATGTTATTTATTATCTATTATGATAATAAACTTTATTTTCATAATTTTACTTACAAAAAGAAAAAAAGAGTGAAGCAATAATTAAAATAGACATATTAAAACTGCAACATTAATTCGAGTTTGTTACTTTTTTCTGTTTCCTAGTCAACCTTTTCTGTCTCCTTGTGCTGCCTTTCTGAGACTTTGCTCTACCTTTTTTGTACTTCTCAATTTTTCGTCTGTTCAACCATACTGGATAATTTCCATATTGGTCTCGCATTGTCTTCTTGTTATATACCCTACCACCCTTGTCTATATCCATGCTTTCTCCAGCCTCTGCTTCACCGTCTTCCTTAGCTTTCCCTTTCTCTTTTATGGACTTGGCATCAACAACTTCACAGATGAAAGACTGTCAGTTAACTTTGCAAAAATAAATAAATAACATCTTGTATAGTAATAGACAATACCTGTAGCAATTTCTGATATATCAGGCATTTCAATATCAGTTGTTCCGCTTTCATTCACCCCCAGTGTCTTTTTCAACCTATCTAATTCTTTTGCACCATAACGTTCCCTTTTTACTGCTCTGCACTTTCTTCTCCACTTACTGCGCAAAGACTTAGCCATCCTTTCTCACGTCTAAAACCGAAAGAAGATAAACAATTTTCAGGAAATACTATTTGGATGAGGGAATGGCATCACAGTTAAGTCTTATTTTATTAAAAATACATGCCATTTGAAATACTGTTACAGTAACATAACCTTACGTATGGATGAAATTGACTAGAAAGCAAGTTATTACTTCGAGCGTAGACTTAAAGTTGAAGGAAATCAGTCGTTCATGCAATACTTACGTGGCGTTTATGATCCTTTTAATAGTTTGCAAAATATTTCACCAAGTTAATCAAGTGTATCACACGTGCTAGAAACGAACACAACTACTGCCTGCTATGGTATCGCCACCTACACAGAACTCCTTGAAACTACTCGCGACCGCTACGGTATTGCCATCTATACAGGACTTCTTCAAGCAACTCGCGCCTGCTACAGTATCCCCATGTATTCAGTACACCTTCAAACTGCCCACGCCTTTGGTGGTATCACCTTCTATACAAAAGCACAGACAAGATATATGAATAGACAAGCCATCTTATGGACTTTCGTGGCCCAACGTGACTGGCATACCGAATCAGGAAAACCACACTGATTCGAGCGTCTACACACATGTACCGTGATCACTTGAAGAACTATTATTTACTGAAGTAGCTTGGGACAGGATCCATGAGATTGTGTGAATATGTGTAAATGCTTTGTGGGGGATCAGGAAAGCTAGTCATAAACATAACATAAAGTTGGTCAGAAACAGTAGAAGTCCAGTTGGCACGACCCTGGGACAGCAGCTTTTACGGAAATAGCGAATAGAAAAACCAAGCGCACCCGACGCGCCGGCGCGTCGCAAGGGTCAGTCGCAATTGAAGCGTCGCAGCGTAAGGTTGTTAATATAGTTGAAGGCTTGCGCCATACCTCACTACAGCACAATAGCACCTCGATCTTTACTTTACCATCGTGTAGGCTTGATTATTAGCTTCTATTAATTAATACGCGTTTAACTAACAATCGTTCTACTATCGCAACAGTACATTAAACTTTAATGATTAAAATCTTTCTTGAGTCTCCTTTGCTGGAGGAATGACCGATCGTCCAATAGCTCCCGTGTATAGTTATCGCGTAATTTTGAAACAAAGATTTAAATTGTTTATAATAATTGAACCACTCATGGAATATTCTTAACACCTATTGGAGATTGCAGCTTATGCTGCTAGCTTTAATTTGTCCACTGATCATTGAGCAGTGGACTGTATATTATATATCATATATTGTATAGTCCAGCAAGACTATATAAGCGTTATTTTTTAAATTTCTTTAAACAAATTCAATTATGTCGCGTTCTACTCAGCCGCTTTTAATCAACGATGTCTCATATTAAAGCACTCGATTGATGGAAACGTTTGTTCCTGTTCCAGAATGACTCTTATTATAGTTACTGTGGATTTCACAAACGAATATAGATGGTAAAAACTGTAAAAAATTAATAGCGCAAGTTGCATTCATAACGCTCTAGAAATAATTCTTTAAAAAGATAATTCATATATGTTTCGCCTTTTGGGTTAAACTTTCTTATTCCTCTAGGAGCCTCCATTTTTATAATTGTATTATCCATGCATATATTCTATTTCATAAATTAATTAATATCTGTAAAGATATGCTTGAAACTACGCGGGGCTCTGCCATATTTATAGTTCTACTCGCGCTTTTATTTACCTTAGGATATGGCCTGTAGATATGGCCGAGGCCCGAGTAGTTTGATAGACGTGTGTATAGATGGCGCTACTAATAACCTTGGATAAAGCAGACATATCGGTAGTTTCGAACACTTTGTTATAGATGGCAAAATTGAATCCCACTTTGTGTGTTGGTAAGACAGGGGTACGAGTGATACGTAATTTGTACGTAATGTCAAGCAGTGCTTTGTAAGTAGCGGTACGGTTAACGTAATAAAATTTGGTTATTTATGTCCCCCTCCATAAAATTAATTTTACTTACGCAGGTACTTTAGTAGTGTCGCTGTTCTATTATATTTAATTCTTTCATTATATCTTGCGTCTTCCAATTTTTCTGTCTCATTCCCGCCTTCGCATTTCATAGTCTTTCCTTTTAAGTCTCTTCATTAATTCCTTTATTTCTGCTCTTGTCAAATTTGCTGTTACCAGACTTGTTTGATTCCTATTTAAATAATACTATTTCTCTTATTGATCTGGTTTGGCCGTCTCTTCTTTCCTTGTCTTGCCCAGATCCTACAACAATTTTTCTCTTTCCTGCTACATACTTACTAATATGTTTTTTGTGTGGCAGGTGTCACAGGCAAAGAGTAAGGAGCATTGACCAGCCTTATCATCGGGCACAAAAGCAAGAAAGAAGAAAGACTAACTCTTGCCACATACTTTAGTTATATTAGATTGATTTATAGAAATAGTTTGTAACTATTAGTTTGTAGCGCATAAGATTAATTTAGAACAATTGTGTAATTAACTGTTATGTATATGGATTATATCTTTTATTTTGTATTCTGATTATTCGGTAGACCTTGTATAAACTGTAATATTACTTACATTACTACTACAAGTTCTACTGAATGTGCTAGATATAAAATGAAAGATACAATAAACAAGTTACATATTAGTTAATTAAGTCACATAATTGCTGTAATTTATTTTTATAAATCTACATACAAACTATGTAAATTTGCAATGTAAGTATTATTTATAAGATGTGTTGTAAATAGATATAAAAGAATAGTTCATAAGTTATAATTTGTTATAAGCAATTAAACAATTAGAAATGTTATTACGGCCAACTGCATATGGCCCACTTTAGGTGTAGGTAAAACAGGAATACGAGAGCTACGTACAATAACTTCAAGCACTTCTTTATAAAGAGTGGGGCGATAAATTTAATACAATTTAGTTATTTATGCTTTCATTCATAAAATTAAGTTAGTAATACTCAAAAATCGTTTCGGACTCTCATTTACATATCAATAAAGTGTTAGCAAACAATGTTGCTGACCCGGGAATTCGGGCCGTACGAATTGCTAATGAAGTGACAAAAATAATAACTAATACGTGATTCATATAAAAAACAAATAAATAAAAAGACTTGTAATTGTCTTACTTATATCGTCCATTGTAAATAAAATAAATAAATCCCGGGAATAAACAAGATAAGGGATCTCAATTTTCATATTTCCATAGAAGCTTTATGAAGTATATTCAAAGGGATGGATTAAATTCAACCCAGACACAACGTAGCATGACATAGAGCACACTTTATTTCTTAATTAGTAATAATAATTATTTAGCATTGACCGAAATCGAGTACATGTCGTATATTCCTTTTCGATCGAAGTTCAATAATCATAATAGATTAATTTATTAATACAAGTGTAATTAATTGTAATGTATTGTCTGAAAGTATCACTGCGTTGCATCCACTGGTCGTCTCTTCGCACTTCGTCAAGAATAATCGAACGAAGGAACAAACCGAGATCAGAGACAAAGAACGAACAGCAAAAAAAAAACATCTTTAGCAAGGAAAGGAAGAATATACTTGCTTTCCTTCGTGTTTCTCAATGGACCCCAGACATTCTGACGCTTACAAAATATAAGTGGACTGGAATCACGAGAAACGCGAATAAAGAAAGCGAGCTTCGCGTTGTAGAGAAACGAGAAGTAACAGAGAAACATATATTAGAGACAGGAGTAGAAAAAAAATTGCGCCTGTAACTTGATTCTTCTAGACCAAGGATGCCCAGTGACTTTGCGGGGGCAGATTCGATATCTGTTCGAACCCCGAAATAGTTAGATTACAATTAAAATGCGGAGAGCTTGTCACTTCGAATAAAGTTCGTGCCTTCGAAAGTACTGGTCTCTTTCTCTCTCTGATTCTGCACGCAAAATATACATACTATCTAAAACAATAAGTCTACCTATTTTATGCAAATAATACATTTCTATAAAGAATAATACAACGTACTTACGCATGTACTTATGTAAAAAGAAAGGAGCTCACTTATCGCTATCACGGACAGATTAAAATAAAAAACAGTAATAACTTAATACAATTGCTAAAAACGAGTAAAAACGATCGAGGTCATAATTAATCGAATGGGCAATCGAAGCAGCGTGCTTCAGCGTTCGAAAAGGAGGCAAACCCTCCGCAGAACAATATTCAACATTTAACAATAGCCAACATTTATAGAGTAAGATACCAATTTTTCGTAGTATTGATAGATCGTTTCATCTCGTTCTTCCTTGTTCTCCATTAAAACCGCCGTTCGTAATACCTCCGGTTGATGAAGGTTCGCGAGAGCAAACAGACGCGAAAATATAAATATTACGCGACGAGTCTTAGTTTCATATGATACTCTTTTTTCCTTTCTCTTCTACTTCTCCATTTGTCTTCCTTTTGTTTCTCATTTTTATAACGCAGTGCGTAGACACCAGCACAATGTTTCTCAAATTACAAGATAATCGGTGAAATGTCCCTCGTTCCAAGAGGATACTTATATTGCTATCGTTTGCACGTGGACGTAAGCTACAGGACTCCCAAATCATTTTTTGTTAATCTCGATCCTTCCTTTGTACCTAATAGTATTTGAATCATTTGCGCACCCTCGACAACTGCTGGAAGTTGAAACTCACGCCGCACTGATTTTCGTATTTATATTAATTGACAAAACTCCTAGCATCGACTAACGCACGAAAGAACATAGGGCTATCACAACCTGTAACTGGTAGCTACGATCGAACTCATTGTTTCCGTTTCAAACTTTTGGTAAACTATGAAATTCGTCTATTTCTTCCTTTTCTGCGTATGGCACGTAAGACGCTACGAATGCGTTCCTTCGTGGACGCGTCGCTCTGCTGAAGACAATATCATTAGAACGAGAGATTCATGTCCCCGTAATTACTCGACAAAGAGTGACAAAAAAAGGACGTTCGTTGAACGCCCGCATCGGCGCTAACGAAGAAATTTATTAATACATGAATACGTTAGCTGACACGATGATTCGTCGATCGTGCTTTTGAGAAACACTGGCCCAGCGATCGCGACAACCGATTAAACAGCGTGAAGTATTAAACTTTTAATATTGCACAACATCGATAACACTTCAAATTTTTCTTTGTCGGGAAAAAGTTTTCTTGCGACTCACGATAATTACAATAGGTAAAATTATGAGAACGTCTCTCTTTCCGTGATTCTTTTTGCTCTTTCTTCTCTGCTTGTTTGTATTGCCTCTTTACAATAACTGAACGTTGATGACGGTAGCAGTAGTAGTGGTATTCGAAAATACGCCAGTCAATAATTTGTAACAATTCTTTTGGTTTTCTTTTCTTTTATCGTGGTAAAACAACCCGTAAGTTTCACTCTTGACTATGTTAAACGGCGCCAGAACAACGTTCCAAATGTAATTTTTCTCTGTATCTATGGCTGTTTGTATCAAGAACAGGAAAGTATTACAGCAGCTCACACTTTGTACATGTAATACGAGATCGCGCTAACGCAACAAATTAATGGAAAAAAATGTCTACGACTACTGCAACGTTACTACGTATGAATAGAACCAGCTATTTTATAATGCAACAGCCTTCAATTTCGTAGATACACTTAGAACGCCTTAATTTATTACGGATATCTCGGTCATTAGAAACTCGCGTTGCAACGTTGTTCTAGGGGTGCCGCGAAATTCACAAAATACCAACTATACGTAACTGTCATTGGAACGGTTCAGAATGTAGGGTAAGGCCAAGAACATTTTCCACCGTGTAAACATTTTAACAGTAAATGGAAAAATATGCGAGTATCAATAATAATAATGCCGCCGTCGTTAGTCATCGCCGTTGTCGCCGTCATCGACACCATAGATATATACATATATATATATATATACATATATATGTATACGCCATAATAAGTAAGTTATATACTATAACATTATTATAATGTAATATTATGCTTAGCAAATATTTTGTTGAAGATTTACCTAAAATCCACGTGGCAACAAATAACCAAGTTCCTTAATTACTTTCATTGTTGTGGCGTTTGAACTCTCGTACAATGTCCGGGAAATGGGCGAATCAATATGTCCGACCACGAAAACAATTAATAGATACACTGATCTCTAACTTCAATGGCTACTTTCCTTCGAAAATATAATTTAGTATCGGCAATACGAGTTCATTCGCTAGGAAATCTCACTTGAAGAGTTCTATATTTGTAAAAAAAAGAAAAAAAGAGGAAAGAAGTAGAACATGAAGGGGGTAAAGAGTTAACGATCGTTAATTAAATGAATCGGGACCGTCGGTGACAGAAATACATGTTGCCAATTGTATATATATATATACACATATATATATACATATATTGTAATAATTCTCGTTCATGGCTCGAAGGGTACTCGTAATGGAAAAAAAAATCGCGCGAGATAATCTCCAACTTTTCATTTCGATAATCGACAACTGCGTGGAAGAGGTTCGCCGCCACATTGAGAACCGCTTAAATTAATTCTAATCTCTATACGGTGTCATCTAAAATAACGAAGAAACGATACGAGATAAATGTCAAAAACGACAAGGGAATGGAAACGAATCGCTATACAGCGTACGAGTACGTAATAATAATAATATGAATTATACGGTTTTCGCTGCGCCGTGCGGACCAACGCAAAATGGCAGACATGATTCGATGAAGGTCGGTCTCTCTCTCTCTCTCTCTCTCCCTCTTGCATATCAATAACCGTGCATTAAAAAAAACAAGACACAAACAATAAACCTACAACGAAAGAATGTACAATATACAAGAAAAAAATTAGAAACGAACAATAGTGGCGTGTTACGAACGCTTAAACGAACAGTAAAAAAACGACAACCGGGAACATGATAACGTGCAGATCATGATTACATCAATTAAAAAGAAAGATCGCTTTCCACGTTTGCTGTATGAATAATACGAGTGTTGATTGAATGAATGGAAAATATTTGACTTGTAGAGTATTTTGACAGACACGATACTTTTGTGCAATTAAGCTTCGATAAGAAACTAATGAAGTATGTTTTGCGGATGATACATGAGACGACACATAAAGTGTGAAAAGGGCCGCCCTTAACAGTGGACTGCCATCGTAGGTACTTCATGACGTATATGTAGTGTGTACTTTTGCGTGTATTCCTCCTGTATTTCTATTCTTGTGTATTCATACTTAATCGTAGTGTAATCATGTGTAATATATATATATATGTATGTATATATATATGTATATGTATCTGCGCGCACGAAGGTCCTTACGTCGATACAAGACACTATAACATTATATATGTACATTAACATGCGTATAGAGCTATTCTTGGGGATCGGATGAAAGAAACGAAATAAGTAAAAAATGCAGCAAAATTTTAGGATCCATCGTTTCAAATGAGCTTGAGAAATTTGAACGTAAGTGATTTCAATAAGAGTATAGTCTTGAAAGAGAGATTTTTAGGCTAATCGGAGCGTAAGATAATTCTCATGGTAAAGGTTGGTGAACGAATGCAGGGTCTTTGGTTTCGAGACGCACGGCGTCCCCTTAAGGTAATGGCACTACGACGCTCACGTAAGTTACTGGGAAATAACCCGTGCGCCCATTCAAGCTACCCTCGTACCAATTCTCGTCGATCTTCTTGATAATAGTAATTGTGTCGTTCTCCTGGAAGCAAAATAAATCGTCGTTAAACATTGTTTTTCTTCGAATTTCAATCTGAATCCATATTATTCATTATCTTTGAATTGATTTCAATTCGAATTCACTATCGTTCTTGCGGAATTTACGAATTAATCTCTGTTAAACAATCGTTCAACTTATGCTATTACATTCGTGGTATGCAGCGGAACGCGTGAGATATTGGAACAAATATGGATGAAGATAGAACAATAAAGTCTAATTCAGTTCGACTGACATAGCAATAGATTATCCGAATTGGTTAGATCTACTTAATTGTATTGCACTCCTCACCTTGAATCCAAGTTCTCCTGGATTTTCTGGCTCGAAATCGTACAAAGCTACGCAGCAAGGTTGTCTGTTCAACGGAGTCCTGGCTGGCGATTTACTTGGAGAGGGCAATGGAGAAGCTGAAACGTTAGAAGTATCAGAATTAATCCAGAAATGGCATGGCAAATGCAACGAAAGATTAAGCTTGCCGCAATAGCTAAATTAAAACGCTAAGGTATCTAAATAGTAGCTTGATGATTTTAATCTTATTTTCAATAACGACGTAATATAATAATGCAAAATTAAATACGACTTTCGGTGACCAAAATAAAGGGTTGCTCTTGCTAAACATGACCAACAACTAAAAGCCGAACGAATTTTTCGGACAACCCAATAATCGCACATCAAACTTGTTAAAACATCAATGGCCTTATAATAATCGTAACATTAAATGCTGAACTAATTGTAAGGCTAAAACGAAATAGCGTTTAGGTAACTTCTTATAGTCTGAAAATATACGCACTTGGTTTAATTTATTTGTATAAACGAAAATATAGAACACTACAATACTATAACAAAAGGAATATTATTCTAATTCTAATGGTTATTTAAAGGTCGTCTATCAAAACAAACGTGTAAAAAGATTGCAATCTGGACTTTCAAATTTTACTGCAAATAATTGCATTTACTTAAATTATGGGGAAAAATGTTCTCATAAAATGCATAAAGTAGCGCATGGAAAAAGAAAGTACGGTCATTAAAAATAAGTATGTGCGACAAATAATGAATGATTTACTAGATAAGAGCACACCAATAGAGATACATAAACGGCAAAACAGTAATTACTTTCTTGCCCCGCTTGCGGTGAGCATAAAGCGATAGAATTGAAGTTGAATAATTAATCAATTAATTGAACCCTATGGTAAGAAAAGCCAACCCCATGCAAAATTTACCATTGGTAGATTGTGGCGGGTTTCCGGCTGGAAATAGCTCGAGCTGAGAGCGCTTCCCGTCCGCATGGGTCGGAGACCCAGCTCGACTTGCCCCTACATCGTATTAGAAGGACAGACATTCAAGTATGCGAGAGTATAGACACAGAACAGTAGGAAAACGTGTCGTGAAAGTGTTAGAGAGGTATGTAAGTCGGTGTTACTGTTCGTGAACAAAAGGGTGCACAGTAGGTTTGATTCGAGTACGTGTTCAAACTGTTTCATGAGTTAGTGAAAGACAGTATACATACAAATTTTCCCCTCGATAAACGTTGTTTAACTCGTAAAGAATAAATATTAATTATCGCATAGAACTTTCCTTAGAATTTAGATTTCATTTCCTCGATTGGAGCTTTGCATTTGTTCTCCTTTTTTGTTTTCATATTCTCTTCTTACGTTTTTTAACATTCATTTAACCGAGTGAACGTTCCATGATCACTTTGAAGGTATAATGAACACTTTGATACTTTTGGTCGAAAATATTTTCGTGTTTAGTTTTTTTCTTATAGGCATGGCTGCTAATAATTAAGTAACTAACATGGCAAGTGGGACAAAAATTTAGATCATCGATACAAAAATGTATCGTAATAATAATAATAATCTGACTGAAACCGAGTATACCATATAGTACGAATAATTCGTATGATCAACGTAATACTACTCCAAAATTATCTTTCACCGTCATAAATCTGATCGTAAACGAATCAATGATCAAAATGAATTATCCGACAACTGGTATCTCCGAAAAGGAAAACGATTTCACAGACATTGAGATGTTAATAACATTTCATTGCATTACAGGTTAACACAAAACATTATCTTAAATGACTTCAAGGTGTGTGCTAGTAATATACATTTGTATATCCATTCCAGTGAGAATGGAAGACATATTGATCGTACGATTGACGATCAGAGATGGCGAAGGAAATTCAACCAGGAGAGAATACGATAGTGTATAGTATATAATATATACGTTCAGAGAATAGTTGCAAAACACGTAGAGATACGTTGCATGACAGAGGAAACAAGAAACAGAGAGCCAATCCACCTGCTAGTATTATCGTCTTGTATGTGTACGTGTAAAATGTGTTTTACCGTGAAGGGAGTAGTTCCCACCGTTCATAGCATCCGATAGAGGTAATGCATCGACGTGTAAATCGGCCAGCGTTTTCGGAATGAATTCCATCTTTGGCTTGTTCGCCGCTTCGTCTTTCCTATAACGGAAAATAAACACGTTGTTGCACAATTAAACAATCGCTACGGAGGGTCAGTAGCAGTTAATACACTCGTTGCTAAAGAAATTGATCTTTCAAAGAATTATTACAGAATTGATACTCTATATGTATCAACATTTTCTCAGCTTAATACCCACGAGTGTTCGAATATTTTGAAAACATAATTCGTAGGATTTCAAAGAGAATATAGCAGAATAGACTTTGTGTAACGTAATAAATATTGATTGGAAAGAAATGCATTTTAAACATTTCCCTATAGCATTAGAGACAACGATAATTAAATATACGTACTTCTCCAAAAGTGTCTCCGTTAATGTTCTCAAAATCTCAGTACACTGTTGATGATACTCCAGAAGACCTTCGCTGAATGTCGCCAATTGGGCCACTTGTTCCACCTAATAACAAGGCAATACGAGGAACTTCTTCAGATATAATTATCCATGATAATGAATAATGAATAAAAGAAATTGGTAAATTTATTTTCTCTTACATCGTTCTCCAAAAGATTGAACATGCCCAATTGGGCCAAATGAAGGCTTTCGGCGAATTTCTCTTCGGCTTGACGAATCTCGTCATCTGAAACGTGAGAACCTGCTCGCAAAATTTGCGCCGGTAAAAGATATTAAAAATTGCACTACTGGGTTGCTTCAATGTCTAAGTTCAATACGCATAATAAATACAGAGAACGAAAATAATAAACGAAGCTAGCAAAATCGAACCGGTGTGTGACGTTACGCCTAAGTAATTTGGACGTGTGCGTTTCCTCGTTTCTAACGCAAGCATTTAGGGTGTACGTATGTACATATGTATAAATATTAAGTTTCGTTGCATATTGTGCAGAATACAATGCATTCAACATTCGCAGTGCCTTCAGTGCACCTTCGTGTACATATTACTTGTTACAATTTGGTATTTTTAATACAATTATTTGAAATGACCATCATTTTGAATATTGTGTAAATCTACATACATTTATGTAACGTTTATGTAAGAACCAAAAGGGGACAAAACGAAACATACAATGATACATGAATGTTTCCGGAGAAGTAGTTTATTGGGGCCTATGCTTGTTCGAATCTAATGTAATAAATATATACCGTGGCTTCTATGGATATGAGAGAAAACAAGTTTCGAGGGTGTAAAAGAAAACAGATACTCGGAACAGAAAATATGGAAATTAAAAAACAGAAATAAAATGGCAAATATAACTATCGTACGTGAAGGTATCACGTACCGGTGTACGGTGAAGAAGTTTTTGCCGGACTTCCAAAATGCGGACTGGCTGATCTTTTCCCAACGGCTAATAATTAAGAAAGCGAACAAACAAACAAAAATGAAATTGCTCTGCCTCTTGTGTAAGGCAAAGAACTCAATGATTAATTATGTACAAATAAATACTCGATCGTGTATGTTGAGATGTTAACTATGTATGTTAAGATCAGTGTAAATTCTACAAGATATATAACGTACTGGCCGGTTCATCTGATTTGTGCGTTTCAAATATTCCTAGTGTTGCTACTAATTGAGTGGACATATTTGAATAGTAAATTAATTAATTCGAAGGTGCGAGCATTCTAATTATAGACAATGTGCCCAAGTATTCAATATTTCTTTAAAGAGCTATTATTGTTTCCCTTCAATAGATAAGAAATCGTAACTGAAAATTTCATTAAAAAATACCGAAGCAAGATACCTTTTAATTTTTATACATGTATGTAATATTCGATTTCTATTATTGCCACACTCTTATGTAAATTGAACAGCACAGAAATTAAGGCATTTATACAAACACCTATTTAAGTTAAACAATATATCGAATCTAACATTCTACAATAACATAAATTCCTTTTCTCAAATTGAATGAATCCTCGGATTATGATAATACTTTCATACGGAATATCTCATAGCTTTCTTATCGCTCCCGTAATTTATAGAACAAGTGTAACAAAAAAAAGGGGGGGGGGACAACCTGCACTTTCGAAACTTTTGTGCAACGTTAGAAATACTTGAGGTGTGCAATTCAGCGAAACGGCTCGTACAACGCGAGTTATGAAGTATCGTCATCGGGATAACATCGACAAACAATATAGTTCATCTATAACAACGTGCACATGCAGCAGAACGTACGAATGGAATGCCTGTAAAAAAGAAAAGGAAAAGAAACAATGACAGACGTTAACGGTTGACTGAAAACGAATTAAGGGCGCACATCGGAATCGTGCGAACTAGGGGTCCACTTTTACGCGAGACCTTTCCTCCCTGGGACTGGATAATTGATCTTCGCGGTAAGAAACACGCGGCATACACAGTATACATATTATGTAAAATTGTAAACGGCACACGTCGGGTTTTCGTGTTCCCGTCGCAAGGGCACAGCGTGTACGTCTCGGACGTGTTGTGCTTAAATAAATCAATAAACGTCGCGGAGTGATAAAGTCGACACGCGGCCAAGTATACCTTTCGCTTGACGTCTTCGCTTGCAATCGAAGTCCAGCCTTCGTCCCTGAAGTTTTTTCCGGTGATGCTGAAACAAAAGAGAATATCAGTTCCATTGGCGAACCCTAGTTCCTTCGATCTTTCTGTCTCGCGTATTCCATCGTCGTATTATAACTGGAACAACGGTGTAATCGTTGAAGCAGAAGAAAGGGAACTTTTTTAATAACCACCACCACCGCTACCACCGTCTAAGCCTAACCCAAACCTACCATCACTTCCTTCAGGTCTTTGGTCTGCAAGTAGTGCAAAGGCTCCAGGAAGTTCTGCTTTATGTTATCATCCAACGAATATTTCACGTCCGCCATCTGCCTCATCGCCTCGCCCATTTCAACAAGGGACTGAGCTGTGAACAAGAATTAGAAATGATAAATGAGGCGAATCCGCCACTTGCGTACTTTAAGCTGTATATTTATGTGTTTACTTTGCTGATTACTTCCTAGGTAAGCTACTTGCGCAAAGTATCGAGCTGCTTTCACGCAAATGCTCCTCGGAAGTTGCGGGAAAGATTTCTGGCGAGAGACACTTCAACTACATTTTTAAATAATGGTTAATTGGGAAATTAGTTGGACAACATTCAACTTTTCCAAACTAAAATTGTTGATGCTTGTAGTATTGAAGATATTTCTATATAGATTCAACTAACGGGCGATTCAGAAAAGTATAACGATTCGTCTCCATTCAGTTGAATGCGTTAAATCGTTACTGCAGCAATAGGCTACGTAATACGTAAGGCAACTTATTGAAAATCTGATATAGAATGGAGAATTCCGATTACAATGACACGACACCTTTCCACGTTAATGTTGAACATAATATTTGAGCACATTACAAATGTCCTCGTCGGCCAATGAAAAATATTAAAATACTATATGCCAATTATATTAATAAAACCAAATGTGCCAAAAATTAAACAACGATCACCACAAATGTTGCTTCGATAACTAATACTAAACAAAAAAATAGAACTTTCCATTCACAAAACAGTTTAAAGTTTCACTTTGGCCCGATCGAAAAACGAAGAAGAAGAAGAAGATTATTCTCCTAAGCAATTGCTCGAGGTGTTTCTAACATGTAAAGTAAATTAGCATACCAAAAACACTGTCCTCGCCCAATTTCTTGCCGTAAGTAAGCATACAATCGCCAAGAACACCCTCTGGTTGGGGGTAAGTCGAGGCTTTCGCCTGACCGCTGAGCTTGCTGATGCCCTTGACCGCCGCCATCTTCGCTCTCGCTGTCGGATTTGGCTGAAGGAACTCTTTCGTTTTCATTTGTAACTCCTCCACAAGCTCGTACGTGACGTCCGTTTTCTACGATGAAAGTTATATCACTCTACAAAACACCTGTTCGTCTGGTTGCGTCGTCTTTATCTATGATACTTCATTCTACGTGGCCAATTCTATTCGCGCAAGTAAAGAGAAACGCAAAGGCGAAGAATACGTTGAAACAACGGGTAGAAGATCGATTCAAGGTTAAAGGCGACGCCGCAGGAAACACTTTGCGGAAACCTTAAAAATGTAAAAACGGCTACTCACCCTCTCCATGTCCATAAAGTCGACGTCGAGCTTGGTTCCTTCCGCGCCGCCCATCTTCTCTGTCATGTACTGCAAAATGGAAATTCAATGAATGAAATTCTGGTTAATACGCGATAAAGAAATCGTACAACCCGCAGAGAATGAACCGTATTGTGAAACATTCTTTTCGCGGGATAAAATATAAAAAGGAAATATTTTTCTATGCGATGAATAAAGCAATCAAGCTGACAGGACAATTACCGCACGAGGAAATTTAAAACTAACAAAGTATATGTGTATATAAGAATGAAAATAAATTTGTCGGATATTAAAAAGTTTTGCTTTGTTGTAAGATTTGTAAAAACAGAAAGGTACAAGAAAAATAAGGGTTGGGATTAAGAATGATGCTACTAGTAGTATTTCATGAAGTAATTCACAACGGATAGTTAATTCCATCGTATAAAACAGTGTCTACGCACGTAGCTACGAAACGTTCTTGAAATTTGAGTCCTGTAATGAAAGGGTCATGTTTGCCAATTCGAAGGTATGAATGAGGTAATGCGTTATAAGTAACTAATAAAAAAAATAAATAAAAAAAGGCTTGTTTACAAATTGTGTTTCACTGATAAAGAAATTGTCCCGTGCATCATCATAGAGATAATCGTTGTAGAAATCTGGACGGTCGATGTTAGTTAATTGCTCGTAAACCGAGGCCATCCTAAAAGATTGAACGAGATTCCTTCCGGACAAGAAATGTCTAGGGGTCAGTGGCGATGATAAAGGATACAGTGGTAAGATGTTTCTAAGTAGGGGAGAAAATGCCAGCGGGGGAGAAGAGTCCCTTGGGATCAATAATATCCGCTGTCAATTGAACTGGTAATCCCTGAAATGTTGCCAACAAGCACGCACCAAGATCCGAGGATACTCATTGTCAGTGACGACTCTTACACTGAAATTATATTGCAAGGCTCAAGAGCGGGATTGATTTAGAAATTCTTGCATCTGCGTATTATATCATGATGTTTTTACAGTAGTCGGGTTGAAATGATAAGTTTCGTGTAAACAAGTTTAGAACCAAACAAGTACGCATATCATGAAAATGAGAGATTTGTAAATATTTCCAACGTAATAAGATTGAACCCCCGTATTTTGAAAAAAAACAATTACTTTGTAGATGTTCGTGAAAAAATTAGAACTACCTTTTTCAGTATAAAATTAAGCATAGATCGATTAAAATATATTTGCTGGTAACATAAAATACGGTATGCAATGATACTGATGTCACTGAAATAACAAAACTGCGATCATTAATGTTACTTTTCTTTATTTAGCATCCTCTCTAGTAATTATTTATTCTTGAAACTTTCACCCGAAAGCAATGCGATATACAGCTCAGAGTTCTAGAAACTTAGCACTGTTTCAAGTTTGGTCAAAAACAATTTTCATTCTCTTATTTTAATGTGACAAAACTCCGAACAAAATATCTTTTTAATAGGGCATAGGACTAGTTCTTGAAATAGAATACAATATAATTGCCATCGAACTATACCATTAAAATCGTTTTGAAATTAAAGTACTGGACAGAATTCCTTTGTTTTTTTTTCCAGCAAGAAAACTTGCATTATTTATACATCGTACTCTTTATTCATCGCAGTACAAACTGCCCAATATCTAGAAACATGAAAATAGAAATAATATCGTGTATTAATTCTTTTCATCCGCAAAATATCTAAACGAATTCAATGAGACGATGCCCGAGCTCATATGAATGGAAATTGCAAGCATTATGTACTACGCATCCTTTCACAATTCCAAACGCAATAACGTGGACATCGTTTCTCGGGAAAGATGAATCCTCCACAATGCCAGTAACGCAAAATGAAAGCAATTCATTTTGCATAATAACGACGAATTTCGTTTCTGAAATCAACTGCGATCTCTCTATCTACTTTGTTCGGGTCTGTTTAATTTAAAAAGTGAAGATCACCTGCAAACAATGCCGCATAATTCTAAGTAACTTCGTGAACGTATTATCATTCATCCCCATGTGTTCTAATTATGTATTTCGTATTTATCGATTCACGGCCTATTCAGCCATGTTTAATGCCAATTATGAATCTGAAGCTAATCTATAATATAACGACAACGTTACGCAGGCAAATGCAAATCTCCGCAAAGAATAAGAAAACCGATCACAAGAACGATATAACAATAGGCAGAGAACTAAATATCTTTGAAGTAAAATTGAAATATTGCAGTTCAATTTTCCCGAAAGAAACTTTCTGAATATATTTGATTAGCCATTGAACCCAAACACCGTGAAATTCTTATTTCCCATAAACCCTGGACTTCCCTTTACAAGAAAGTGATTAAAAGTATCAGCGAGATGTATTTGAAAATTCCCCTTTGATAAGACATATTCCATTTTCAAAGAAATGTAATCAATCTTGCAAGCTTACAAGATCACAGAAATTTCGCAAACACCATTCCATCACTTTCGACTAATTAAGTGCTTTCTCCCAAATTATCCAAGATACCAAATTCGTTAACGACAAAATCTTTCCAACGTTGAAACAGTTTTCGTGAAGAATTTCGTCTGGCTACGAATCTTCAACAAATCCCTATATCAAGGAAAAGAAATTCGAACAGAACGGTAAAGTTCGTTAAGAACTCGTGATCGAAGAATCATGCAACGATGATCGGCAATTGCGATATTCGAATTATGCGCAACACTCGGAGCAACAATATGTTGCGATCCTTGAAAAGTGTAAAAAACAAGCAACACGATTATTTGACGAAGGTCCCGGACGACCATGACCTATATTTAACAGTGACCCACTTACAGAGCGGTACCACACGCAGGAACATAGGTACGATAGCGTAGCGTTGCCGATTAAACCTCGCCCTAGAGTAAATCTGACCCACTTCCGGTAGTTGCAATGTCACGTGCCGTTTCATTCGAATTTATGCACCGATTGTATTACGATGTTTCGACGCTAAACGGGAATGAAATATTCTTCGTAACGGCGTTATCACGAAACACCGACACGCCAAACACATTATGGACCATTTCGATTCTTGAAACACGGACAATGGATAGAATCGTTGATAGTTTAAAAGGGATGGAGGCATGTTTCTTTGTGGCGTATGTTATGAGAAACAGTGTTATATTGTGTTGGTCCAGGTTTGTGCCAGAAACGATAGTAACGTTAATGTTTCTGTATTATTGTAAAAATGCAACAGAATATTTCAGTAATTTTCGAATGGTTTGATTTCCAGTGGTTAACAATGAAAAGTTGGCACTTTTTAATAACAATCCGGGCACCTCTACTATGTAATGTATCTTCACAAAAACATTATGGTTCTCTATGACCTTTTTAATATAAAACGAAGGTGTTTGCAATTATTAATACGCCGCCCAGCTTTAAAAAATAAAATGAAAGCGCTAGTTGCTTCTAGTATCATATATAAGTTATATCTTTCCAATTCTAAAATCGATGTATGTACTTTTGTATACTTGTTGCAATATGTTTCCCATGAATAATTTTTCAATGTGCATAGACCTACATCTTTGAAAATTATGACACACTAATCTTATCCTAAAACTCCGTATCTGCAGAAAGAGAACGAACGCAATTTTTTGTGATATTTCTGATAAGATTAAATTACGTTCTATTTGCACTAGATTTTTGCAAATGTACTGAAAAATCATTCCGCTTTACGTGGTTTGAAAAGGAGTAATGGAAGCCACGAGTTCTGTAAAACTTGTTTGTAAAATAATTTCATCATGTTGATTACGAAATCTGAATATATATTGTACAGGTATATATATATATTTTTTTTAGCATAAATTTAAGCATAATACACGCATGAACAAGTTTTCAATGTTCATATCCTATACACGAACAAAAGAATAGAATTATGAATTACCAGTCTTGCCAAGCATTTGATTAAAGTATTTAATGTATGATGTAAACCTTTACCCGCATATCGTGACCACTTAAGATATTATTTTATTTCCAATTATGATCAATTGTAAAATATTTTTCTATCTCCTTATCTTGCATACTAATTACGTACCACTCTCCTTCATAACCATACATAACATTAACGTATAATGTACAACCAAGAATACAATTAACAAACTTGTGTTCTTTTATACACTTTATTGTTGTAAAGTAAATTAGCAATCGTCCATCAGAGATCAATGGGAAAATAATTATTCGCCACGACGATGCAATTAAACCTACCTATAATTTATGCAGCAATTACGTTGCAATGTTTGTGCAACATACGTGGCAACAATTTTACCCGCTGCAGTTACGAATCCAACTATTATTTTCTATTGAAATAACTTCTAATATTAATTTTTCAATGAAAAAAGGACGACGCCCCGAAGTAAATTAATTTTCAATATTCAATCTTTGAATACTCGTTTACATAAAGAACATCTTACACAGAGGATCAAAAGCATCATCTTAAAGAATTCGATTGCTAAAGAACGTTCAAGTAATACAATTACCAGAGCACTCCAAATGGGTAAAAATAAATCGTTGCTTTCACTACACGGGTACGATACTCTGAATATAAAATTTCATGAACCGGATATTGTCTTTCTACGATTGGAATTAAGGCCACTTATCGGATTCTTCCAGGAAACTTGAATTAAGTTCGTTATAAAATATAATCGTTATAAAATACACGGCTAACCTGGACTGTACTAGATAAGAGATTTGCATCCGTTAATTGCAGTATCACCGTTACCGTAACTTTCTTTTATAGAATAAATATATACTTATATGCATACTTGTCCGTTCGGAACGTAACTGTTACGCTTGATTTTTAAACGATAACTGCTCAGTCACGACTGAATCGTTTCAATAGGATTCCATTTAAAAGAGAATCGCTAGGTTGTGCAGTGTTTGTCTTTGAATCGATGTTCCTCGGCTTAGAAATGTTTGCCTTTAACCATGCGTTAGTGCACGTTTCCCATCTCGAATGTAATAAGTGTCAGTCTAAATAAGAATTAATTGTTCCACTCAAGACGTATTGAGACGAGCAAGACCTCTAATTCTACGGTCCGAGTACAATACAAGTTGCTGAAGCGTTGATCAGTTCGAAATCAAAAGTATTGCTAGATAAATGCAGTAAAACAAAGAGTAGCAAGTTTCGGTTTGATAGTAGTAATACAACGGCCATTGTAATTATCTTTGGAATTATTATATAGAACTATACAAGTATTGTATGTACTTTGTTTTACGAGCAACTTAACAGGATATTACATGCGTTTAATATTTGACAGAAATATAAGAAGGTGAAATAGAAATTGATATTCAGAAACAAAATGTTTCAAACATTCAGTAATGTCAAATCAATACACGAGTACAAATGAAATTATAATTATATGGACAAGAAAAAGATTTCGTCGAAAAAGAAGACTAGGAATAATTGCTGTAGATATTAAATTGGAAGTCTGAGCTTTATATTAGATAGAAAATGTTGTTCCAGAAATAAAACGCGAAACCTGTTAGGAAGACTGTAATTAAGATGAATTAAATATTTCACATTTTTCCTTCGCAAATCTCGTTCGTCCGCTCGCAAATAAGTATATTTATGGAAAACATTCATATCCTTCCAAAATCCTTTATCCGTTTAGAAAAGTTACATTCCTCAATAACTTATACGTAAGTTTTGTGCGGAGAAAAATATTTTCACGCGGTGTTTCATTCAACGGGCAAAATTTTGCTCGATAACGCATTAAAAATGATCGTTATTTAAAATAAACATGTTCGTTTTTTCACGGTAATACTCGATGCACCAGTAAAACTAATTGTCAACAAGGACGATGAGTTAAGTAGTTTAGGATACTTATAGATTGAATATTAAAGAACGATGTACCGATACGTTTACACCACTAATCTGATTTATGGTATTGTTTGTAATACTGTTTGTGTTTTACTTCATACGCATTACGTATTTGGACATTACATGGAAACCAATTAACTGGCTAGTCGATTTAAACTATTAATTTACTACTATGAAGTTATGAAATGAATTAGAAAATTGGCATGTGTATAATTATATTTTTACGAAAGTGTGTTTCTATTGAACGTATGTGTAATATATGTATATGTATGTACAAAGTACCAAAGTGACAGATGAACAAAACTTTATCTTTCATGTATTCATAATTTCGCCCGCATACTGTTCTACAAGTTCCCGATACAAATATGAAAAAATAATATACATTTCCATAATTAATAAATGATAACATATTTCTAGCGTATCAGAAAGGTTACTCAATACGTTTTCCATGCAAAAGAATCATTCAAGTGAACATGGTATTTGAACCTGCATCTGAAACCTCAATAGTGCATTTTAAAATCTATCTGTGCCGGCGGTTACCGCATTACGATCAATTTACACTTCGACCAATAATTACATAAGACGAAACTTTCTTGCACTGTATGCAGAATAATCATTATCACCCGCGTACAGTACGTATACTTTCTGCAAATACCAATGTGGTTAATATCTACAAATATAGTGCCCACAGTAATTAAGTACTATTTTCAATGAGATATACACGTTACCATTTCCTAAGATGTAAAATGCAATAAACAGAAAACTTCAGCCCAGAATTAACATAAAAATTTGATTCAACAATTCCAACGGGCGTCACAATTTATAGCTTCCCAGGCATCAAATTCCACAAATTCTAGTTGCCCAGGAGAACGAAAAATAATAATCTTAATATCCATCCAAGCCCAAATTTTCATGGAAATAAATTATTGGAGGAACCTCTTGTAACATTGGGCTCAACTACGTCCAAGTATAATTACTGTAATGATTCGTCATACGACGAAATACAATTGAAATCGCGGCACGGCCTACTAAAAGCCCGAAAGATATGTACTAGATATGTAACTTCAAAGAAGGATCGTGATCCCCTGGTGGCGAAGCGAAGCTTGAAAATTTGGCCTCGAAAAACTCGATGAATCTCGGTGAGTTAACCGTGCGTAGGCGAAGATAACGCTACAACATCTCGTGCCAAGCGTAAGTACATTACAGAAGATCGTAAACCAGGATCTAATTCACCAATCTATCGAGACCATGGCAAGTTTTTACCAACTGCAAAAGGGATTAAACACAACTAGGGAGCCAAAATGTAATGCTTCCATTGCCAACTTTTTTTCCAGCGAAATAGATTGAATTTTTTGAATGAAAAGTTTTGATATTCGGACAAGTGTATACTTAAATTCAACAGACACATCAATTTTAGTAAGAACTATTTAAAATGCACATAAATCAAATCATTTTTATAAGACCACAACAGAGAAAAGGGGCAATTAAATTTTACGGCGAATAAAGAAATTTAGTTTTCGCAGTAGTCGAGTTTAGAAGAAGCAAAATACTACAGTTTTTTCCCTTCGATTTTAATATATAACAAATTAAAACATAAACAGTAATTATAGAAAATGTATATAGAAAATGGATAAATGTAAATTTACGAGAAATGAACAATTTAAAAAAAAGACACGTGTAAAATATGATGACTATTATATTGTACAAAGCAGGACGGGTTGATCAATAATAATGATACCTATATGTAGAGGGTCATGCTCCCAAAATTATTTTTGAACGATCGATTCCTTTTTCCTCCACCTAGGTGTACGTAAGTAACCCCGTAACGCGATTTCAAGCATTTCGAGAGTACGAGAGTTTCGCCGGGGGGTAAGCGTAAAACCGGGTCAAAAAGTTGCATCGCGATATTCAATCGTAGTAAAGCAACGATTGTGCTATATTCTTGGCAGTTTGCTCCTCTTTTCCTCCCTACTTTCCCCTGAGCTGCGAGCCAAGCGATATCCTTATTCGTTGAAAGCTGCACCCTTGATGGGTCACCGGTGGCCCACCAAAACGTATTAAGCACTAATTATGTCGTATTGAGCCACTAATTATGTCGATACATCCCTTAAATTGATTCCGTAGCGAGTTCACCGCTCTATGAAATTGGGGGCCCACAATGCATGCTTTGAAAGCAATTTCAAAGATTATAACTTGATATTAAAAATATATATATATATTATACTGTATCCGGTTAGAATACATTCATTTGTCTCGAATGATCATAAATATTATAATATAATACGTAGTATATAATAGTGAAATGCCATCCTTCGTCATGCCCCCACGCGAGTTCTTCAATTAACATTCGTATGACCAGTGATAAGGACATTTCGCGCTGTGCAAAAGAAAACGAGTACTCACCTGATTGGCTTTGTTAATCTGTTTCTTCAACCCCGCGAACGCCATGGTGGTGGATATTTCTAGCTCCCCTCTGTATAATAACTAACAAAAGCCTGCAACGAAGACAAAATATGTATCGTTAAATGTCATGTAGCTATCGCAAGCAAATTTTGAAAAAAAAACAAAGAGAGAAAGGGTTTGAATTTGTGTCGGACTGGTTGGCTGCTAGCCAGATCCGGCCACGGACGGATGATTTTCAATGTTATCGATCGACCACGTTTTCCAGCATCATGACTTACTTCTGATGTAATAATCGCCGACACACGTACACACGGGCAACGCTAATCCTTTCCAATATTTCGTATAGCACCCACCCACATGCACACGCACGCACGCAAACACATTCGCGCAATGACGTTCATTCAGAGCCGCGTACGAGTCAAACCCTCTAATTCCTAGAGCGAAATGACGGTACACCTTAGAGTACAAGTATCGACACTATCGACGCAGTCGCTTTGCTCATAGAAATTACATCATACGCGGTCTTACTTGCAACGAAAGTTCCCCGCGGCCGTGTATCCGACGTGGAATAAAGTCGACAACTCCGAAAATAGAATGACACGCTCATAAAGAGGAATTAACGAGTGCCGTCCCTCTTAATAAGCCGAGCGCTCCTTCGAGGAGCGGCGAGAAGAACAAGTGTCGTACGAATAAGGGCAAAGGTTGCACAGGGAAAAAAGATTCACCTATGTACTTAATAAACCCGCTAATAACGGCTGGCTATACCAGGCAACATCGACGGGCGAGAAGAGAAAAAAAAAAAAGGCAGGACGACAACGGCTGCACAATAATATCGAAATTCTCCCACGATTGACCCGTTGATAGCGGCCGCGATTATGTACGTGTACGTCGTTCCCCTCTGCGTTCACCACGCGAACCACGTTCGTCTGCAACGCTGTTCGAAGACACCAGGATCTAAACCCCAACGGAAGCGTATGTAACAACGACTGGTGACAATTTAGAGGATGATGCCCATAGAACCTCGACGAGACAAACGATCGGGGACACGAAGCAACGAGAGGACCCGCGAAACATTCCTTAACCGGGTTACTTTGTTCCATCTATTTTCACGAATACAATTGCAATTCTCCGAGCAGAAAAATCATCTACACGTACAGCGACGGGATTTACAAATAAATAAATCGTACAGGGGATATCGTTCCTTAACAGTGGCGGTTTGCAACGATAAGACAGGTATCTCACCTATTAGAGCTAGTCGAAGGTACGCGTCCTTACAACACCCTCAAAACCGTAAAATCCCTTACGCTCTAACGTATCGTTCGCCCACGACGATTGGGAATACCAATGAAGATCGCGATGGTGCGTGACACACACAGGCGATAGTCCCAGAGACTGTCTAGAGACCCGCGTGGACCACGAGCACCACGAGCACCACCAACTCGTACGTGGACGGCTTTGTACACTGCGCCTCTTCCTCGAGGGGTAGTTTTCTGGTGGACGATCGATACCCGGCTACCCGAGTCTCTCTTTCTCCCACCCTTGTGCCGTCTCTCGCTTACTCCTTTCTGTGTATTCTCCTTCCCCCTCCATTTCCCGTTCACCCTCCTTGTACACTTGCTGACTTGCTCTCTCCCACCCCCTTTTTTCACGTTCTCCTCCGATAGTGGTTCTTTCTCGTACATCCAACGTTTCCATCAAAGTCTCCCTTTAACTTACTACCCCATATCGTAACTGTTCTATTCCCTGCTCTTTTTCCTTTGCAATCGTGCCCCCCCCGCCCCTTCGTTTTGCCATAATTGTCCCCCGCTCTTCTACATTCACTATATTTTCCCTGCTTCCCTTTCGTTCGATTCTCCCGTCCCTTTCCGCGGGCTCTTCAGTTTCACTGGGTTTTCGTTCCATTTCAAGCTACCCCCTTTTTTTCCCCTCCCCTGTCGCCACACGCACGACTAATCGCAACACGATAAGTCATTCACGTATTTTTCTCGCTTCTGCGATATGCAACGTGCAATATCGTGCAACGATATTGTCGCGGAACGAACATTCCAAATGAATCAGGTGGAACAGGTCCTGTGGAACTCGCGGTTTGCGGAGCGATGTTGACAAGAATGATAGGGTGGCTTTACTAATGATATAATATTTGTAACGAGCAATTCTCGTTAACTGACGGGCAAACAGTAGAAATTAATTGGTGACTGATATGTACGTACGTCCGGAATTATATTGTTTTATCGATAAAGAAAATTGTAGTGGTTCTCAGTTGATTTCTAAGCAATGTCTGGTAACAAAGATAAAATTAATGTAGAATGAAGGATTTTAAGATGGATCTTGACCGAGTGCCGGTAATTTTTCATCTTGTCAATTAATTAATATCTGTTCATGTTTTATTTTTATACAGAATTTTGAAAAGTTTCTGTAAGGTGACTTTATAAGCGATCGAGCTCCGGTTTATTTTTAATTGAATCTAGCCTGTCTTCTGTCGATTGTACAATCTGTCCACGTTTCATTGACAATTCCTCTCTCTCTAAAAGCTAATGAAGCTCTCTCACAACACTATCATGGAGTTCAAATTGAAAAATAAGAAATTCGTCATACTGATGTTCAAACTGTGAACAAAATGTCTTCAACTTTTTCAAACTGAAATTTTCACAATAGAAACCTCTTCTTGTCACGGAAATTCCATCATAATCGCTCTTTACAAGAGCATCTATGATTTTGAAATATTCAATAGAGAAATGATCGACTATTGCCCGTCGATTTACGTCACTTCGCCGTGCAGCTTAGTTGAAACAAAAGGAAAACGAGGATCCTCAGATATATATTAAATTCTTGGCAAAATGTTATGGCGATGGCTGATGTTCAAACTCGATCAATAAGAACGAAGGAACAACGAAGAACCTGGCAAAAATTTGCGCGCGACAGAATTGTTCTAAATAAATATTTCCATTTGCAAGTTCGAAGAGATTTATTTTTTAATTATTGTCATTCGTACGGTTCATATTTTCGAAAATTTTCACTCAAACAGAAAATACGATTCGTTCGTTTTACATAGTAATTTACTTTGGTACAATATTGATTAATTACAACTTGAATAACATCAATGTAACATGTGTAACACTTGTAACATGAATTACAAGGAACAAGTTCAGTTATAGCAATAAATCCCTTTTCTTTTGCCAATATGGAATGAGTCTAATGGCGCAAGTTGCATCGATCAAAACACATATTTCGTGGATAACTAATGAAAACGCATCAATGATATACTTATCACAATTATGATTATTATAATTAATCTATTCATTTTTCTATCAGAAATTTTCATTTTTCCGGTTCACTGTCGATGTTTCACAAGCTGCATCAATAGTTTTCTACTAGAATTTTTAGACAATTATCAGACATGCAACATTCTGCTTGCCCTTTTCTGAATTGAAGAAAAAGATGTTTTGAGAAAATATCGAAATGAAATCATTGACGAGGGTGGAAATGTAAAATTGAAGATTTGTAGTCTTCGCCGTTTGTTCAGCGAGGAATCGTCAGAAATATACGATTTGGTCATGGTGCTGCTATCATTCGATAACATTCTGTCGCTTTATACGCCCCCATGCGTTGAGTGTGCATGCATCCGTTGTACAAACCACCCCCACACTAGCTTCATGAAAATATTTCTAAAAATATATGAGAGTCCAGCAGGAGACAGCATTAATCTGTCGAAGACGAGACAACTTTTACTTTCATTTCTCTCGTTCAACTTTCTATCATATTATAAATTCTCGTCATTCATTGGTATAACATGAGTGCAAATAGGAAACGGAACGAGTCTCGTGACGGCAAACCCACAATTTTGAAAACGTTTAATTTGATTTTTTACTTTAAACGGAGTATTTGCGTTTATCGATTATCAAATTTGTCAAACTATTCCCTGGTTCTGAACGTGCTACACGTACATTTGCTCACTGTGGAAGGTTTTAAATTTACTGGAAAACACGAAGAACATTACAAGGGTATCGTTATTATTACATTTCTAGCGTGCAGTGAATTTCGGAATGTCCTATCAATATACTACTAATACCTTAAGATATTACAGCAATTAATAGTTTTTTCTGACAAACGCAATGCTCAATTTCCCATTCGCAGTCATTATGAATTTTCTGAACTACTGCACTAACGTATGTACACACGTACGTACATATATGCTTCAAATAGTCGATAGCATCGCGTTTAAATAATACTCTTTATTACTAGATGGACAGTAAATAATCATAGTCGATGTGTGTAATTTATAAATGTGTATTTTTGTTCAGTACATCTCGCACAAATTCTAAGCGGCGAGAACGATTAGGAAGAAGGTTTTACAAAATAATTGTCCACGTTTCATGGATGTTACATTGAATTTGGAGCGTACTATATAACTAAATAAAATAATGCATTGCTACAGTTTGAACGATTTAATATTACTAAAAGCTGAGTTAACTTAAAAATATGCACATTAAACTTATTCATTGTGTACAACGCTACGTTTCGGCAATGTGAAAACCTCAAAATTATTACTTCCTAAAATACGTTCGAAAAAAAACTAAGCAATTTGCAATTTTTATATTTCTCTTTACTCGGTATCTATTATACATCTATTTTTTTGTTTACATAGTAATTGTAACATTATATGTTCAACAAAAATGTGTGTTTGATAAACCACGGATATGCCCTGCCTTAATTACACCACCTGTTAATATCAATCACTTATCGGAAACCTATTATGCTAACAAAGATAAACACACACAAATGTGCACTCATCTATAATTAATTCCACTGGGACGACTAGAATTATAGGAATATGATTATAAATGATAAATTATAAATGATAAATATATTCAAATTCTTAATTTAAATGATAAATTCACGTATATTGAAATTCTTAATTTAAATGATAAATTCACGTATATTCAAATTCTTAATTTAAATGAATTAATTTCTTTTATATATAGTGCAACATAATGTTAATTTGTTACAAAATATATTGCAATAGTTATTTTCTTGTAAATAATAATCTTTTCTTATAGTTCATCTTTTTTTTCACGCAAACTCGGTAACAGGATACTGATGTTAAAGCGGACGTAGAATTGAAATAAAAAGAACAAAGTTAATGACCCTCGTTTTTACCCAACGAAGACTCTTTAAGTGGGAGAAGAATATCTCATGAACACCGCATGCACGCTGATTTAATTATTCGTAAATAATTCACATTATTTATCATTAAACTATTATTGGCGACTAGGTAATAATACCATACCCCAATATGAATCATTAATAGATACTTGAAAGCAAACGATACTACGAAGAGTAACGTGCATATCTAGGAACAACGACATTCTCGACGTTTAATAATGAATGGGAAAAAATCTGAACTTTCAAACAGACTTGGCTAGAATTTTAGTTTTGAGTGTTTCAAATGTGACTAATGACTGCCATCTAAAAGTTTTACAGAAATTTGAAATGACAATAACAACAATAATACCGCACGACCAATCACAGTTCCGCTGTTAGTAACCAATAATGAACATGGCGTCTTCTCGATATTTGTTTTTAGCTTGGACTCAACTTATAACTTATAAGTACGTAATATCATGATTTTCACGTTTCTTTAATGTGTTTACGAAAAAAATGAGTAAAATCAATGAATATGTCACGCAAACGTACCAAACAATCAAATATACGTACAATATATCCGTGCACCGAATAGATGAACCGATTCAAACACTTTGTCGAACACTAGGCAACAAATGGTAATATTTCAGGAAAAGTTCTGCACGTAATTTGTTTTAAAACACTCACCGTGTCCGGATTTATGGAGAACTGTACACTGTTTAAAACTAGAATCGAGCAAACCCCCTGCTACGATTTGACACAGACGACAGCTGTTTGGAGTTTCTAGAAGCGACGCTAGGTTGCACTTTCAACGATCTATAAAATGGTAAGCAGGAAAAGGCGGGAGAAATTATGAATTTGCACTCACTCGTAGTACATAATATTCATTATGAAATATGAATTTTATCTTTTTCCCTTGAATGACGACTCTTATTTGTCACTTGGTGTAACACAAAAACTCGAAAAGCGACAATAATTTTTCTATCAACAGATATCTTTCCCTTTTATATGCATTTTAGACGTTTAATCTACGCCAATTCGCAGTACAGCGTGGACTTTAATATTATTATTTTAAATTTAGTTGATCTCGGGTTACTATTTCTTTATACCAGAAAAAGAACCATCGAGTGCAAAGAGTTAAATGTATTTCACGTGACGACTAAGTGCCCATTTAAAACTTGTTGAATTCTTTAGTGCCACAAATTTTGCAACAGCAGTTTTTCCACGATAAAATTACAAATATTATCATATTTAATGAAAATAAATAAGAAACAAGTTTAATCTGACAGGCCTTTTATTATCAACATTATTAGTACAGTGAAACAGCTAGTATTATACAATAAAATAGTGCCGTATTACAATAAAACGTCGTGAAGCTGTTTTTACACGTAATATCGTTTGATATAATATTCTGCTTTTCCATCATTTAATTCGACTTGCTCCTCTTTCATAATGATACATAAAGTTTAAGTTCTTTATCAATTTCGGGATTAAGGGTTAACATTAATTGATTAAACTGGTTCTCGCCCATTAGTCTGCGTAACGTAAGTAACTGAAATGAGAAAAAAAAAGGAGTCTAAAAGTTCTGAATGCAATACTTTTATGTAAACCATTTATTATCATACCTGGTTTTGCAATGTCGCCTTTAAAGGTACAGAACACATGGGATCGCCGAAAGTAATTTTTAAGTTATGGGGCCAAACATCATCGTTTAATGCCGCATCATAGTGTCCTTCCACGGGTTGCTCGCCAATTGACATAGACCTAACACGGAGAAAGGTGAGATTCACTATTACACTACTTGTTTTTTATAAATATAATACAGTTTTATAGAGAAATTCTACGTACTCGATAGCATATTCCATATTTAAACATTCTTCGTCATCGAGTTTGGTAATGTCATTCAGTGTCTCAACAATATTAGATATTATTTCTGGAAAATACTGCATAACACTAGGAGGACTATTAGCTTCGAGAAGTGAACAAAGCGCAATGGCCAATAATTTACGCCTTTCTAGAGAACCAATATATGGCATTCTATTAACCCACATACGTACTAATGCCTCAAGCACAGCTTCTTCTCCAACTTCATTCCCACCAATCTTTCTGGTTAATTCACTTACTACCTAATAATTAATATTAGGTAGTAGCTATTAAATCGTAAATAGAGAAACAATTAAATAAAAGCAGTAGATGAAATCTTAATACCTGTACGAATATTTCCTTATACGACCATAAAACTCTTGCCACGATAGAGAAATACATTGTCATTACAGATGTACGCGTTTCTCCCTTGCACATATTTCTATCAGAATAAATACATGTATTACCATATGTGATATACTATAATAGCATAAAATATTTATACTCACTCAAATATAGTTAATAAAGCGGGTTTCATTAGTTCTACACCTTGAGGTGAAGCATACAAACACTGTTCAAATACTAGCATAATCTTCACTGCTCCGTCCTGTGTTAAATCCCCAAGAATTGATCTGAGTGTTTCAATTATAACTGCTCCTGTTTGGCTCAAAAATTCTTCAGGACATATAATTACATATGCTTGAATTATATCCAAACATAATTTTAAGTATTCGTATGACTGTTCTGAAAAATATTAAATCTTTCAAATTGCTTGAACATTTATGTAAAATGTTAATTAAAAAATGGTAGTAAGTTTACTAACCTAATAATGCAGGCAAATATTTAGTTAAGTTTAACATAGCTGGTGTTGGTGTTGGTGAATTTTCTAATAAAGTTAACCATAATCGTAGTCCATCTTCTAACAAATAAACGTAGCTATCATCATTAACATCGCAACTTACTGCAATTACACCTATTACAAAAGGTTCTATAACGACACTTTTAGGACCAAAAGCCTATTTGAATAACCAAAATATTATTCATTATTTAAAAGAAAACTTTGTAAATTACGCATTATAAGTGAAACTGAATGTCTACCTTTTCCAGGTGGACAAGTGTTAAAATTATAGCGCATCGTAACATATTGTGACTTTCAGATTGTTGCCAAAGTTCTGGTAGATATGATGTAAGAACTCCAACATGTGGGATTATTTCACTACCAACACGTTCAATCATATATGATAATACGTACAAAACGTGCATCTAAAATTAATTGAAAAAATGTTTTTCTAAAATAAAATACAACTGTGGAAGAAACATATAACTGCATACCTTAGCATAATATTCCTTTACTTCCTTTAAAAGGGCAAACACCAAGCAAAATGCTCGTCCGAGATACGGAGAGAATTCTTCTGGATTAAATTGAAAATCATCAATCATAAGTTTTAAAGTGCTGCTTGCTGCCAAACGAACGCCGAAATCTTCCTCGGGATTCAAAACTTCAATCAAAAGCTCGTACAAGTTTGGCCTCAGTTTTACACTTAATCTCACAGCTGCAATTGCATGACAGTGCAACAAGTCAATTGTAATAAGTTCATTTACTTTAGACGTAAAAGATATTAAAGTTTACTTACTTGTCCACTTTCCAATAAGCCAACATATTCGTCTTCTAATAATTCTATAGTCACTATGACGAATTTGCATTTCTTCTTTTAATGTAGTCGAAACCCATTGATCGAAGTTTACCTAATATGCATAAATATCAGTAATTGAATAGGCATCCATTTATGCCAATTTCTATATGACATTTCGTTCTTACCTCGTCATACAACTCAAAAGCGACTAAACCAACTGCATAGTATACTGCATCTTTTAATAGAATAGCATGCATGTCATTTGGATCAATTTGTTGATGATGTTTCTGCATTAATTCAACTAAGACTGGTACGAGAACATCTTTAGAAGTATGGAAAATTTCAACAAATAGTGATGCTGCACACGGCTAAAAGTAATATATCAATTATAAAATTTAAAAAAAGTACATAATTTTACAATCATATATCATTTATAAATAATTGCGCTGAAAATATTTACCCTTAAACTGTATTTGCATAATTCATAGTTTTCACCATTAACTGTAATTAAAATGACAAAACTGTGAGCAAAAAACATATATATATATATATATATTTATGTATGTACATGAGTGCAAACGTTTACCCAAACTTTCTGGTTCTGCATCCCATAATTCCAAATCTGATGGAGTTAGAAGGAAATAGTGTGTTATAAGTTTTGTACAAACTTCAATTACCGTTTCACGTCCAAAATATTGGTATGTATTCTCAATTGCGCTTAACCGACCAACTACTAATGGATCCCTTAGATCTGTTTCAGATGGAGTGCGTCTGAACCTAATTCGATCAGCCCTTGATTTTCTTCGTGGTAAAATGCCTTTCATTAAATTGAAACATTGTATCACCAATCTTTCAAAAACTAAAGCTTGGCCAGCTTCAGTGAAACAGTAAAACACTGTAAATTCTAAGGTCGTTGGTATCAGTTCTGCGTAACATAATGGGGGCATATCTGATACACCTACCAACACTTTGGTCAAACGAATTATAAATTTATCACATACTTCCATTTCAATATCTCTTGAGATTAATGTTTTCCCTATAATTATACAAGGGTATCGTTATTGCTCCATGCAAATATACACTCAATGTCATCAATTGTGGCAAAGGGAAAAAAAGATACTAACGACATTCCAGACAGGCTCTAGCGCGTTCAAAAATAATTTTTAGAAATGACATAACATCCGGAGATTCTGAAGCCTTCCTGTGTCCAAATAAAGTAAGTTTTCCAAGTATTTTTAATAGAAGTAATGCTTTTTCTAATGTTTCCCGTATCTGATTTGCATCAGCCATGTTTGATGTCAACATCAGAAAAGACTCGGTGTAACTGTTCCACAAGTGTAAAATAGAACTGAACATATTTATCGTTAATTCGCTAAAGAGTTGTACATCCGGAGGCAAGAACTTAGTAGCTAAAGTCTTAATAACATGATGTAATGTTAACAGTGCTCGATGTTGGGCCAAAGAGTTTTGCCCTCTAACAACGTCCAATAAGGTTGGAATTAATGTACTCCATTCTCTAGGGCAATCATATCTGCACAATATTACATTGTATCACATTTTTGATAAAGGAATAGATATTAATTATATAATGAAAATTAGATACCTTGCAATTTTAGCAATACTATTGGCTAACGGTAAAGCTAATTGATTTATAGGTTCTTCCAGGTTTGTTAACAAATGTTGTCTAAGAAATTCCTTTTCATCCTCTGCAATCGCACTGCAATAATAACATATATTATTTAAACTACTCCTTGTCCCAAATTTGTATTCTATAAATATTAATTCTAGCTTAAAAATTTATAATTACATTACAGCCTACTTACTTTGGAGCACATTTTCTCCAATATCTGTCTATACCATTCTTAAAACATAAAATAGCCATCCATCTTACATTGATGTCCAGGGAATGATTAGAAAATACATTCTGAAAAAGTTATTACAAGCGATTAATATTTATACAATATAAATAAATATTAAATTGTTAGATCTTTTACGCCACTAAGATGAAACATATTTATACTCTAAAATGGTTTCTGTACATAAATAAATGCATTATAAGCTATGTATGAAATGAATAATGTGGGAGAGATTCCATGTTATAAAATAAATCAAAATATTAGAACAAATTGTTGTCATACGTACATGTAGTGAAATATAGAATCCCCTCTCAGTTTCCCATTGTTTTAATGTTTCCTCAGCCGTTTTCAAAATGTTTGGATCTTGACTACTTGCACGTTGGAGAACATCTATCACCGCAACATGCATATCCTCCTGCAAAATAGTACTTTGTATTAAATTGAAATAGTACCTTATCTGTTTCTCATTGCTATGCGTTTTACTAAGCTCAACAATTAACATGTGTTAATCGTATATGCCCGTAACATTTAATTTAGCCGAAACAATTAAGAAATATATTTGCAACTACATTAAAAACATATTGTTGCGTGAAATTAAACACGTCCTGTCGTTATACTACGAGTATTTAACAAATAAATTACCATTTCCCTTATCCCGGTGGAGCAGTCCCTAACCAACAATTGAATATCAATCACGCGAATCCGGATACTACTGATCTTGTAAGGGGTTCCTAGAATTGTTTTCAGTAAACTCCATTTATTACAAATAATTATGTATGAAATCGATACATAATGAAAATCAAAGCACTCTACATCAAAATGTCGCACACACCCGCAAGTCGACACTTCAGAACGCTGCCCCCTACTGCACGTCTCCTTTTCTATAAAACACAGTTGTCATATTGCGAATCGACTTATTACGCATAATATTATAACCCTTCTTCCGATTTTCTAAATCTTTATACAAACGTTAGAACACCTTACATTCAATATATTTACATCAGATACTAATGTCATTTACTTGTTTACTTGAATGTAAAATATCAATACCAATCTACCCTTAAAAATTAAATTGGCCATAACAAGTAAACTGACTAAAATGCTCTTGGATATTTATTTATACGATTTTGAATATAAAACTTGCAGATTTATTTTTCCTTTGCATGGCGTAATATATGTTTTAAGATTATTTAAATTAATGAACAAAGACCTCTCTTACGATTGCGTATGTATATAAGAAATATAGTTTATTAACGAATTAATTAGATACTAAAATATCTATTGATACCTTCACGTACAAATAAATAATTTATTTGTTCGTTTTCATAGAGATATATGAGAAACGTTGTTTATCATTTTTACTTAAACATTTCGTTGTATACGAATCGGATATCCGGTATGCGCACTCTAGCGCCCGTTCGCTCGGTAAACCTCCTTTCTGTTCATGGCTCGTGGCACTGTTAGTTACTTGTCACAATGAAGGTATTATATCCAAAAATATTTCGAGAATCTTGCAAGAAATACAATCAATTAATAATCAGAATTATATAACGATGCATTACGAATATTTTCATTTATATATAATTTGTGAAATATTTGTTCTTTTATAAAGTGATAATTATGGATATTGTACCCTACCATAGAATATAATTGTTGCGTTCAATATTGACATTATAAACAATATCAGTGAACTAATCTTAAATTAAAATATTAAAACATCCAACCCTCTTTGTGCTAAGTGTTGAAAATAATCATTCTTAATAATACCGTATGAAAATCTTAAAATTTTAAGAGTATCTTCAAACCATTTAATTTTGTTTTATCATATCACGTATTTTATATTCCGTTTTCAGCTGAACGTGTCTTATCCTGCTACAGGATGTCAGAAACTGTTCGAAATCTCAGATGAACATAAGCTAAGAATTTTTTATGAAAGGCGCATGGGCGCTGAGGTAGATGCTGATTCTTTAGGTAATGAATGGAAGGGATATGTTGTTCGCATCTCTGGTGGCAATGACAAACAAGGATTTCCCATGAAACAGGGTGTCTTAACTAATGGTAAGGTTTCAATACTTCTAAAAACATTTTTAATTTTGCTATTATAAAAATTTGTTTAGCCCAACTAATCAATACAGTGGTAAATCGTGTGATTCTAATGTCTCGTTATTGTATATAGGACGTGTGCGTTTGCTACTCTCAAAAGGACATTCTTGCTACAGACCTAGACGCGATGGTGAACGTAAACGTAAATCTGTTCGTGGATGTATTGTTGATTCCAACTTATCAGTACTTGCTCTTGTCATTGTCAAGAAAGGGGAGAAGGTATAAATTTATATTGCATACAAATGTATTAACCATGCTTTCAGGGTGTATCTAAGAACATGCTTATTGTCTTATGATACTATCGTAAACATGGAAGATTAAATATCGTTTTTTGATTTGAGAAACTGTAGTACATAAGTTAATACTTTTTCTCAGTGTACGAACGACACACTAAAAAATTAATAAACATATTTACATTATCTATAAAGTAACATTTATTGCGGAATGTACATTTTATAATTTAATGGGATTCTTACAGGATATTCCTGGTTTAACGGATAAGGAGGTACCAAGACGTTTGGGACCTAAAAGAGCAAGCAAAATCCGAAAACTTTTCAACTTGTCCAAGGACGATGATGTTCGTAGATTCGTTGTAAAGCGCCCAGTTCAAAAGGAGGGCAAAAATCCGCGTTCTAAGGCGCCGAAAATTCAACGTCTTATTACGCCACTTACACTGCAGGTGCATAATACTATCTACTAATTGCATTACATTGTTTCAAATACAGTGATTTTATAACAAAACAAAATATTTTTACAGAGGAAGAGACACAGATTGGCTCTGAAAAAGAGGCGCGGCTTGGATCGCAAACAACAAGCTGCCGATTATGCAAAATTGTTAGCGCAGAGGCAAAAAGAAGCGAAGAACAGGCGTCAAGAAGAATTGAAACGGCGACGAAGCGCTTCTATGCGAGATTCGAAGTCGTCCAGTCAATCAGCACCCACCGCTCAAAAGTAAACTGCAGTGATGTATTTAAAACTTAATAAAAAAACCTTCGCTTAAATTTATTCTTATATTTCATGTACCTTTACCTTTTAATATATAATTTTTCTATTCTTAATTGCTTGAGTACACTCATATATGTTACAATATTTATGGTATAACATATAGTAACAAAATATATTGTTACGCTATCGCGTGAACCAAGCCTTAATGTCCTTGACTGGCAAATGAGCGATCACCGATGGAAACTGTATAGGAAGATAGGAAACTACACATATTTAATTATAAAATGTCTATTTAATTTTAAATAAATGCTCTACTAACTAATCTGAAAGGCCCCCCCCCCTTTTCATAAGTCGGTTATTCCCCCGAAATTTCCAAGCCATCGAATTCTCTCGAAGGCTCCATTAGCACGCAAAAACACAACATTGTATTATTATTGCAACACCGAGTCGTTGCCAAGCGTCAAGATTCTAAACAATGTGCACCTGGTTCTCGAAGGTTCCGTTGCCACGCACGACACTACATTGTATTGTTATTAGACTGCTGCGTTACTTCTGAGCGTCTAGGCCGCATACAATGTCAATCAACATTGTAGTGAATAAATTAAAGGCGGGATTCGAAATTGGCCGCATGTACATACATCATATTGTTGAAATACGCCATTATAATTGTTTAAACACCGACTATTAGAAATCGAAGGAACAGAAAGCCCGAGGATTCGAACGCCTAAAACATTCGTTTGGATTACCCTAAACGCTGTCTATTGCAGATCATAATAATCTAGTTATGTTCAAAATGCATATGCGCCATGCCAAAAAAAGAAATGGCTTTCGTTTCGTTGGCGCGCTTTCTCTGGCTTTCGCACGTCTCTTCGATTTCCCCTTAAGCGCGCGAAACCCCGACGGCCTCGCAAAGGCAGAAACGTTACCACCTCCACTCGCCCAGGAACGAGCCAAAACCTTACAAAACTCTGCCCAATTGGACCAGGAAAAAACAAGAGAACAATCAAGGACTTCGAGGAGAGGAACCGGAGCCGAAAAGGGAAGAAGAAAAAGCCTCGCAGATCAGAACGTCGTTATTTCTCGAACGATCAGTATCTCTTACGCTGAATAATAGAATAAATAGTTGTTCTTGTTAAAGATTATAACTTGTATTTGATTCTTCCGCGCTTCTCCACGAGCAGAGCGGTTCAGCGCTCCACGGGCAACCGAACCTACCTAAACTCCCCATATCCCACCAATAGATACGCAACAATTGAATTATTTTATCAAATACTGTATTACAGAACGCGTAAAACTTGGAAAAGGAAGGATTACATTTTATGATAATTTTAATAATACATTTAGATTTATAAAAATATTTTAACATCATTAAAATTATACAAAGTATTAGACTATTTTTCAAATGCATTTGTGTATGACGTGCTCCTATCATGACAAGTTTTGTCTACCACTGGTAGAATCTGTTCCACCCCCCCTTCTCCTATGTCACTGCGTGTGACTTCCTACGCAGCCATTTTTTCCCCATATCTGGTAACATTGATCGTAATAACTTACTCTGCGAGGCTACACGTGTGTACACTTAACCTTATGTTCAAATTCAAAACATTGATACAATTTGACATTTTCTCGTGTATATAATAACCAATTTTCATAAATATTCGTAGCATTTGTGTTCTAACTAAAGGTAAATATAATTTAAGATAAAATTCCAAATATACCGACATGCATTATAATAATTTTGCATTATAAACATTGGGGCAAATCACTAAAAACTAAGTATAGTATAAGCTGTATCAAATTAGAAATTATAGAATAGCACTATATTAACAGATCTAATTTACAAATGTTTCCTTTTTTAGACAAAATGGCAAAATCACGTGTAACAAATAAAGCTCCGCGAAAGGAGGGATTTAACCGTTCTGGACATAGTATGAATCCTGAACGACCTACAGAGGGCTTAAAAGGTGTAGCTAAAGTTCGAACAAAAGCAACCATCAAACGGTTGCAAATGTATCGTAATCAAAAGCCAAAACGTAACCGTTCGGGTAAAATAATTAACCCAGCACCATTTCAAGGATGGCAACCATCCGGTACTATGTCTCGTGTAGAACCTTCACAAAGATGGTTCGGCAATTCTAGAGTTATTTCTCAAAATGCTTTACAAAAATTTCAAGATGAATTGGGGAAAGCAATGAGGGACCCTTATAATGTTATTATGAAGCCTACACAATTACCAGTAACTTTACTCCAACAAAAAGCAGCAAATGCAAGGGTACATTTATTGGATACAGAAAGTTTTGACAGTGTTTTTGGTCCAAAAAAAGTAAGGAAAAGGCCCAATTTAACAATATCATCGTATGATGAGCTACAGAAATCAGCAGAACAAAAAGAAGAAACGTACAACATGGAAAAGGACTCTAAGGATATTGATCTTGTGCGCCCAGACACTGGTGTCAGAGATGCCCAAAGAGATTGGATCATGTCTGCAGGACAGAGCAAAAGAATCTGGAATGAATTATATAAAGTCGTAGATTCTTCTGATGTTATCTTACAAGTGCTAGATGCTAGAGATCCTTTAGGAACTAGATCTCCACCAATTGAAAAGTACCTCAAAACAGAAAAGCCACACAAGCATTTAATGTTCATTTTAAACAAAGTAGATCTTGTTCCTACATGGGTTACGCAAAGATGGGTTGCAATTTTAAGTGCAGAGTATCCCACAGTAGCATTTCATGCGTCAATGACACATCCATTCGGTAAGGGTTCTCTGATAAATTTGTTGCGTCAGTTTGCTAAATTACATATTGATAAGAAACAAATTAGTGTAGGTTTTATAGGATATCCTAATACAGGCAAAAGTTCGATTATAAATACCTTAAGATCAAAAAAGGTATGCAATGTTGCGCCAATAGCAGGTGAAACAAAAGTATGGCAATACATCACATTGATGCGTCGTATCTATCTCATAGATTGTCCAGGTGTAGTTTATCCATCGGCAGAAACTGATGCAGAGAAAGTTTTGAAGGGCGTAGTAAGAGTAGAACTTGTTCAAAATCCTGAAGACTATATTACAGAAGTACTGTCACGTGTAAAAGAGGACTATATACGCAAAACTTATAAAATTGAAGCGTGGAGTGATCATATTGACTTTCTGGAAAAGTTAGCACGTAGAAGTGGAAAATTATTGAAAAAGGGAGAACCAGATGTTACTATTGTGTCACGAATGGTTTTGAATGACTGGCAACGCGGTAAATTACCATTTTATGTCCCACCACCTGGGTTTGAGAAGCCATTAACAAGGGAAACCGATGAACATACTGATGAAAATATTGATACTCTAGAAGATGATAGTAATAATACTGATACAGATCAAATTGAAAGTCTAAAGAAAGATCCACCGAAACTTCAACTATCTGTAATACAAGACTTTCGAAAAATTAGGGTTGGCTTGTCGTATTCGGGTGATGATGTTAAAAATCATGCTTATATTAACTCCAATGTATCTACAGATAATACAGAAAATGATAGCATAAGAGAAACTGAATTAGCTGCATCTGATTCAGATGATAATGACATCAATGAAATACAAAGTGAACAAAACATGCAAATAGAAGAAGCTCAATCAATGGTACTTAAAGAACATAATGAATCTAATAAAAACATTGAAAATGACACTGACAAGACAGCAGAACATTCTCATGATGAAATCTCTCTTCCATTAGAAAAAGATACTTTATTTCAAAATGCATATGATGCGGTAGAAGAAGAATATGATTCTAGCGATAGTGAAATGTTTAACATGAATGCTTCATCGAGTAGCGGTGCATTTAAAGTTTCTTCTACATCTATAGTAAAGTCCTCAATAGAGAATAAGAAGAAAATAACGAGCAAACAAAGACGTGCCTTAGAGAGAGCCAGTAAAAGAAAGAAAATTGGTAGCAACTTTTATGAAGTTACTAATGTAAAGAATAGGAATAGAAGTAGGAAGGTTCCTAAAGTAAAGAGAAAGTGAAAAGAGATTAATATGTGTTAAGTTATGAATGTAATTAAAATGTGAGAACACAAGATTTAATCTTTCTTAACATAAATTACATATGTAGGTGGTTTATTTATTAGATCTCATTATTTTATTCATATTCTTTCAAATACCTAAGTTAAACGAATCTAAATGAATAATCTATTGACGGTCAAATGATTGTGTATTTTATATAAAAGATTGTCATATTCTACCAACTGTGTACATAATATTTGAAAATTTATAGGGCAAAATAAAATATGTAAGAAGACAGATGGCATATTCACATATCACACACCCTACATATACGCCCACAAATTCCAGTTGTATAGTTATATTTAATTGTTTAATGCATGACAAACGCATACAGTAGTATGTTTACATAATCCAGTAACACATGTGTGTACATACAAGGCCAAACGTTTCTTTCATAGTTCATTTATAGTAGTACAGAGGTCTATTGTGTTTGACATTCGTTTCACATTGTATATAAAATGATTGTGAATGCATATGTATTCCTATTTTTATAATTATTTGATACAATGTGCATGCGACGAATATTTATGTTTCCTATGTGACAATTCGCCTATGTATCTATCGTTTTTAACAATTCAATAAGAAACTACGGGATATTATTAAGGAGATAACCTCCAAATGAAATGAAATATAGTAAACACACTACAGAATATTACAAGAACTTCATGGGCTTTTAATAAAGCAGAATTTGAATTATTTCGAAGATAGTGGCCAAATTTTCAAAATGCGGAGCCGTAGTAATTCCGGCGTTCGGTTGGATTATTACCAACGAATTGTGCATAAAATTATTATGAAACATCAGAACGCTGTTACAGGACTATTTCCTGCCAGTCCACAAAATGACCATGCATGGGTCCGTGATAATATATATTGTATTCTTGCTGTTTGGGGTTTATCAATGGCATACAAAAAGATTGCCGATGCAGACGAAGATAGAGCTAAAACGTATGAACTTGAACAAAGTTGTGTGAAATTAATGAGAGGTTTGTTAATGGCCATGATGCAACAGAAAGAAAAGGTTGAACAGTTTAAATCCAGTCAAAATCCATACGATGCTTTACATGCAAAGTATAGCTCTGTTAACGGGCAAACTGTGGTAGGCGATACAGAATGGGGGCATCTTCAAATAGATGCTATTTCTCTTTACTTATTGATTTTAGCACAAATGACAGCCTCTGGCTTGCAAATAGTTTTTAATTTGGACGAGGTTTGTTACAAATTGTAATATACGTTATAAATGTTCATTGTGCATTAATTAATTTTTGATATTGTTATTATTATAAATGTAATACAATTTAATTGTAGGTCGCGTTTATCCAAAATCTAGTGTTTTATATTGAATCCGCCTATTGTATACCGGATTATGGAATTTGGGAAAGAGGCGATAAAACAAACCATGGCCTACCAGAATTAAATGCTAGCAGTATTGGAATGGCGAAAGCTGCATTGGAAGCAATGAATGAATTGGATTTATTTGGCGCTAGAGGCGGACCTACCTCAGTGATTCATGTGTTGGCAGATGAGGCACAAAAGTGTCAAGCTGTATTACAGTCTATGTTACCGCGTGAATCCAGTTCAAAGGAATTAGATAGCGGATTATTACCAGTAATAAGTTTTCCAGCATTTGCTGTAGATGAACCTAATTTAATTCAGTTAACAAGGGATGCCATAACAAAAAAGTTACAAGGGCGTTACGGATGCAAAAGGTTTCTGAGGGATGGGTATAAAACCCCAAAGGAGGACCCCAACAGGTAAAACAAATGAAAGAGTGATTATTTTCAAACACAATGTACATATTTACTAACCAGTTTATTATATTCACCATAGACTTTATTATGAACCATGGGAGTTACGCATGTTCGAAAATATAGAATGCGAATGGCCTTTGTTCTTCTGTTATTTAATCGTGGATTATTGTTTCCAAGGCAATAAAGAGGCGGTTACAGAATATACGAAACAATTAGAAGAAATAATGATTAAGACAGATGATGGCATGAAATTGGTACCTGAATTGTATTCTGTAGAATCTGTAAATGTGTCAGCAGAGTATGCTGAACCAGGTAGTCAAAATCGAGTTGCGTTAGGTAGATGTCCGTTTATGTGGGCTCAGTCTCTTTACATATTAGGAAAATTATTACAAGAAGTAAGCACACAAGTTTATTACGAAAAGTATAGGTTTATAAAAAAAACAATTTTTTTTATGTACGATTTCTATGATAGGGTTTTCTTGCTGTGGGAGAATTAGATCCGTTGAATAGACGTTTATGCAGCGAGAAAAAACCGGATGTTGTAGTCCAAGTTGTCATCCTAGCAGAAGATGCTGAAATTAGGGAGAAAATAGCTCAACATGATATTCATGTACAAACAATTGCAGAAGTTGCTCCAATTGAAGTGCAACCTGCGAAAGTGCTTAGTCACTTGTACACATATTTAGGTAGCTGAAATAATTAATTTTCTACTGATTTATTACGTTTTTATCTATCACATTTTTAAACTAAGAATATTTTCTACCATTTCCAGGTCGAAACAAGAAATTGGGATTATCCGGACGCAAATCAAGAGATGTGGGAATTTTAAGCACGAGTAAATTATATTCTTTGAATGATAAAATATTTGCATTCACTCCACAGGTAAGCAGTTCGACATACTTCAAGCTATATGATTTCTATACTTTTATTTCTTTTTTTATGTTGCCTCTTGTCCTTGCATCAAATGTTAGTTGACAGACATGACCCGCTTCTACATCGCATCGGATTATGAGCTCATGATTGACATATTCAAAGGCGAAATTAATTTCTTGAAGTCTAGCTGGCAGAACATGTTAGGCCGGCCTCTTGTGGTCATGCCCCTCAAGAATATTCATCTAGGTATAGTAACTTAATATTTGAAAACTATAATTTTTTATCTGTGTTACTTTTTTTCTGATGCATGGGAAATTATAGTAACTCAATTTCAGAACAACGAAGCATTAAAGTAACAGAGATAAAATGTATGGTTTTTAAATAACGAAAGTTTTTTTTGAGTTTTTAATTCTTACTGCAATTATGTAAATGCATTGTCGAAAACAACATCTAACATGTCTGCCTGCATGCGTGTATTTGTTTTTATTCTACGTGTGGCTTTGTACCTACGAAAAGGTCTTGATGCTATTTGATTTAAACAAAAATGATGTCCTATTACTTCTTACTTTGTACCATATGATAGTTCAATGTTAGTTTCATTGTCTTCATCATGAGCAACGTCAATGTAAAATAATTTCAACGATGTAAATTAGATTAAAAGAAATAGACAAGAATATATTTATATCATCGATATAAAATCTAGCATTCTAAGGATATAGCTTATGTGTGCGGTGGTGTGTGCGTTTGTTGCATGCTTAGAACTTTGACGCGGAGGAGTACTACATGACAAACGATGCAGCCCTCCTTGCCAACACTTTCACAACCAATTTGGCCTTCCTCACCATCAACTGGAAGCAAATGCTCGGCAGACCAACTATAACACTTGTCGCTACTCATAATCATCTAGGTATGCCACAGGCAACTTTAAATCATCAATCAGGAGAAAGCCTTCATTTAAACATACGCTAGAAATGGCATAAAGTCTTCTCCAAAGTATTTCATACTAGTCATAATGCGCAAAATGATGCTTTGTTTAGTCCTTTAAACAAAATGTAAAACCAGTATACTTTACATTGTGTATTATGATTATTATTTCAGATCAAGGAAAAATACCATTAGCGATGATAACAACTATGAAGAAATTAAAAAGCGGATACATCAATGGTACACGGGTCTCCTTGGGAAATTTGAACGATTTTTTGAGTACATCTTGTATTACAAACCTAAGCTTCTTAGGAAGTTCTGAGGATGGTAAACCAGATAAATTAAATCCACAGGTAAATAAGACCGTAGTTGCATATTAGTATAATATATTTAATTGAAAATTTTGTGCCTTATGATCAATAAGGTTCAACAATATTTGGAAGAACATTTGATGCGCGCGTTTCCACATCGCACAGGTCTTCTTAATAAAACGGCGGCTCGAAGTGCGAAAAATATGAAACGCAGAATGTCTGTAAAAGGCGCTATAAAAAAAACTAGGTCGATCGCTATTGAACGTAAGTTATATGTATTTCATGCATTAATATTACAAAATTATTGAAATCCTAAATAATCTGATTGCATGCTACTTAAAGCGGATCCTTAATCGTTTGTACACTGTAATCCTACATATTGCGATTCCTACCATCCTAGAAGAATGTAAGTGTACTAACAATTGTTAACTAATGTCCAAATTACGTTAATTAAAACGAAATGTTTAGCATGTCCAGTTTTTTAATATATTCTCCAAATTGAAAATGTACTCAAATCACTGAATAATTCGATGACTTGAAAAGTAATTCACAAGAGGAATGAAAAGAAGTAATCGTGTAATTTGTAGCTGAAATTCTTGGGATGGCAGGAGAAGAAAGAAGACCTTCTACTGTTTTAAATACAAATCCATTTATAGAAGTCACAGATACATCGTTAACAACTAATACTACACAATCAGCACCTGTAGATCGACCACCGTCTCCCATGGACGATTTATTGACATGGAAGAATTCGCCAAAGCTACATAGACACAGAGGTATAGGTGAAACCCAATACGCGGATACGGAAGTTGAAGAATTGTTATCCATGCTTCGAGAAACTGAAAGTTTAGAAGAACAAGGAGATATTTTACAATATCTTGTGAGTAATGACAATATATTTCATATACATATATCAAATGTCTTTTGCGAATACATTATAAAAATTATTTTCAATTGTTTAAATTCTTCCTTATTTTTTACATTTTTAATAGTAATTTCTAATTTATAAACATAGGTTGATTCTCAAGGCCTGTACTTTAATACCGGTATGGTAGAAGAAGGCCATCCAGTCTTAATAAAAGATTTATTGAAGGATCTTTATGAAAAAGCTTGTCAACAAAAAATGTGGGGAATTGTGCGTCATACAGCTGGCATGTTAGGAAAACGAGTCGAAGATTTAGCCAAAGCTGTCACGGATTTATTAGTTCGTCAGAAACAAGTTACTGTTGGAATGCCACCAACTAACGAGCATACTATTGTTGCACCATTGCCGGAAAATGAATTGCGTTCTTTGATTCATCAAGCATACGGAGATGATGAATCCACTGCTATGTTAACGCAGGAATTGCTTGTTTATTTAGCCATGTTTATAAGAACGGAACCACAATTATTTCTTGAAATGCTCAGACTTAGAGTAGGGTTGATTATTCAAGTAATGGCAACAGAATTATCAAGAACTCTGATATGTACCGGAGAAGAGGCATCTGAACATTTACTTAACTTGTCACCGTTCGAGATGAAGAATCTCTTACATCATATTATGAGCGGAAAAGAATTTGCTATTAGCAGCGGTAAGCATAATAATTAACATGTTTAATGAAATGCAATAAATTTTTTTTTCGCATAGAAATAACTTAATCCCATTTTCAGTTGGTCGGGGAAATTTTTCTGTTATTAGCTGTAAATCGAGTAGAGTTAGTAAGGTAAGATAATAGTCGTTCCGATGATCACTGTTGAACGTCGGTTTTTATTACAATTTCAATTCCTGTGATCAGAAATCGCAAATCGGGGGTTTATTGAGTGTCGATCAAACTGATGGTAGCGATGCAGAACCGGACCGACAAGGTCAATGGTTGCGACGACGAAGATTGGATGGTGCATTAAACAGAGTGCCACGAGATTTTTATCCTCGCGTTTGGCAAGTACTCGAACGGGTAAGAATTACATACACGTGTATGCAATTTTTCATTTGATTAAAGTTTCGAATTTTCAGTGCCAAGGTTTGGCAATTGAAGGGAGAGTTCTTCCGCAAAATCTTACGCAAGAAATGACACCCGGAGAATTGAAATTTGCCTTAGCAGTAGAAACCGTCTTAAACACTATACCACAACCAGAATATCGTCAATTAGTAGTGGAAGCATTAATGGTGTTGACTCTAGTAACAGAGTATAATGTGGTTACTTCTCTGGGTGGACTTATTGCTGTTGAGCAACTAGTCCACAAGGCTAATGCCATCTTTTTAGACGACCAGGTACATTTTAATTATATATGAACCGTCTAACATAAGATAGAATACTTGTATTTACTAAATATGTTTTAAATAATTAGATGAAGGTTGATGGCGATGCTACGTTATGTTGTGCCAAGCCGAAAGAACAACGCGAAACCACTGCAATGGGAAATCTTCTTTGCGGAGGAGCTGCATATGTTTGTCAACACTTTTACGATAGCGCACCGAGTGGTAGTTTTGGAACAATGACGTACATCACAAGAGCAATAGCTTCGTTACTAAATTGTTTGCCAAAGGATGGTGATATAGAATGTTCAATATCGTAGTTATTTTTTTGGTTTAAACTAATAGTTTCACTGGATTATAAGTAGAAGTTTTATGTATAATACCCGTGTTAATAATCGCGTTGAATTTGCTTGTAAAATATCAGTATCTTTTACGAAAAAAAGTTGTTCAACTTGGAATTCTCAACTAACAATCATATATTACTCCAAAATAATTGTGAACATCTTAGTTTCTGTACAGAAATGATCATTGCCTGTAATATATCAAATATATGAAGAAAGATTAACCTGTATATAATTTAACTTTCACATTTTATTTAATTAAAATACATAGCAGTACCGTACATATATTACTTAGATTTCAGACTGGTGAATGGATTCCATTTCGATTTCCATGTGGAAGATCTGTAAAAATAATTCCTCATTTATATTTTTGTAAACAAACAAAATTGGAAACAAAATGTAATTATTTCATCATATGCATACTCTGCTAAAGTTTGTTCTGCTTGATTCATTTCTGCTTCTTTTAGTTCTTCGATTAACTCGGACCTATATTGGAGTTTTAATGGCAGCACTTGTTTTACCTTTTCTTTCTGTTTCAACCATTTCTGACAAGCTTCTTTGTAAGTTAACCCATACCAATCAATTTCTTCTTTTGTATACTAGGGACAAATGTATAATTACTGCAATTTGAAAAATGAAGAACTAATTTTGATGCTATGAAACATTAAAGTGATACTTTACAGGTGTCAAGTATTCTTTATATTTGGCATAAATTTCTTCCTTTTTAGTTGTATCATCTGGATACAAAGTTTTTTCGGCTAATGCCAAAAGTATTTGTCGTTTTATTTTCAGTGCAAGTTCAGACTTTAAATCACAGGCAGGGGTCTACAAAATAAAGTGGTGCATTAAATAATACAGCAGGGTATTTGAAAATATTTTGTAAATTATATCGCACCTTTAATAAATAATGATCAAAACCATAATGCTCGTTAATTAAATCAATAGTTCTATTGGTAACAACAACACTCATGTATTTATCTAATACTTCGCTATAAACTACAGACTTTTTAAGTGAGGGAAACCAAAAGTGAGGATATCTGCGAGCGTATTTATGTTTCTTTGTAAAACCTTGCACTATAGATTCACCACCCCATATACCTTGATGAAATTCTTTTGGATACAACAATGGCAGTGGCACATTTTGAACAGGTCGTCTGCAAATAAATTGATATTGAAATTAAATTATCGCATACTTGTGCAACATTAAATTTGTATTAATAAATAATTAATAGATATTAGTTACTAATATTCTTCAATGATCTTTCTTTCATTCTGCATATTATTGGTACAGAAGACATAGTCATGCAAAAATTCGAGACAAACATGGGAATTCCATTATGTATTGTTAAATACTAACACTTCCTCTGTCTCTTCATTCCTTATATATTTTCCTTCTTGCTTGATATAGTGAACAGCAGTTGGTTCTTGCACTTTCCATTCTCTCCAGAATTTTCTATATTCCTGTGGCAATTCTGCGCCAATGCCTTTTGACCACCGTGTTATTCTTGGCATATAATACAAACGCTAAAATTGTTATTTTCATGAATTGCCTTTGATTTGCATTTCAATGTGTGCAATTTACAGAAATATGTATATATACAGCACATAGTACTATACAATTACTTTAAATTGTACTGTTTCTTTAATAATGTTTAATTCAATTCTGTCAGAGTGACAACAATAACAAATTCGTGAAAAATCTTATGCATACTATTCGTGCGAGGTTAATTTTTGTAATATTAATTGTGTTTCTTTTCTTCTTTAATCAGTTCAACATATTACCTGAGAAAATTGTTTTACCGACATGTTTTATGTTATAATTAAATTTACATATGATGATTCTTTAGGTGTGATAAATTTAGATTCTTTACACAGTCCGGAATTTGAATATAACTACTTCAGCAACGTGAAGGTAATATGTAACTTCGGTCGATTGTTTCCAGCTTTCATTCACATAACTATGTACATAACCTCAATATTGAATCGAACAGCGGAGAACATAACCACAATTTAGTTTGTAACAAAAGTTGATTTGTTACTTGTCTGTAAATACTGTCCAAAGTATATTACAATATAAATTTTATATAATATATTCTTTATATTACGCCAATTTAGATGCAACTAGGAAACCAAAAGCTACAACGCTAAAAAAATAATCAAAGTATAATTATTCATACGTTCGAATTTGTGTTTATATGATTTTTATATCGAAGTACTTGAATAAATTATTGTTCTTAGCACACAATGAAATTAAGTAACTTTATTTATCATGTATGGTGTCCTAGAAATACGTGTAATGTGTTTCAAACACTTGTAAGGTTAGTAGTAAATATATTTTCAAGATATTATATATATATATATATATATATATGTTTTCAAAACGAAGTTACCAATGCAAAATAAAATGTTTTATTGCAGGAAACAGTTGCGTTTTTCTAATAGATTTTGTTCCACCAATTCGGACGATAATAACGAATATGAAATACCAATACAAAATATTCGTAACTTTAGCATTATAGCACACGTTGATCATGGTAAAAGCACTCTTGCGGACAGACTTTTAGAATTAACTGGAGCAATAAAAGCCAATTCCGGCAAACAAATATTGGATAATTTACAAGTTGAAAAAGAACGTGGGATTACAGTAAAAGCACAAACAGCCTCTTTAAATTATACATACAAAGGAACTAAGTATCTTCTTAATTTAATAGATACCCCTGGTCATGTAGATTTCTCTGCAGAAGTTCATAGATCATTGGCTCCTTGTCAAGGAGTACTTTTAGTAATAGATGCAAACGATGGTGTACAAGCCCAAACTGTAGCCAATTTTTATTTAGCTACTAAACATAATTTATTAATAATACCAGTAATTAATAAAATAGATTTAAAGAATGCTAATCCTGCCAGAGTGATAAGTCAATTAGAATCATTATTTAACATAAAAGAATCAGATATTCTAAAGGTGTCAGCCAAATTAGGTACTGGAGTACCTAAAGTGTTAGATACTATTGTTGAAAGAATTCCACCACCTATTGTCTGTAGAGACAAACCACTGAGAGCCCTAATATTTGATAGTTGGTACGATAAGTACAGAGGAGCAATTTTGTTGATACATATTAAAGAAGGATCTTTATCTGCAAAACAACAAATTACTTCAATGTATACTAAAAAGTCCTACGAAGTTAAGAACCTTTCAATGTTGAGACCTACTGAAGAACGTGTAAATAAATTGTAAATACCATTCATTCCTCTTTTTTACCCTAATCTCGTGGAGGTATTTGTTGATAAAACTAACGAATAGATTATTAGTTAATCAAAAGAAAACAATTGTTCTAGATTTGCAGGTCAAATTGGATGCATTTCATGTAACATGAGATCTTCTAAGGAAGCATTTATTGGAGATACATTGCACATAAAAAATACTGTTGTTGAACCACTATTAGGATTTAAATCACCAAAGCCAATGGTTTTTGCTGGGATTTATCCAATCGATCAATCACAGTTTGATCGGATGCGGCTTGCAATTGAGAAATTGACATTGAACGATAGTAGTGTTTCTGTTGTGTTAGAAACTAGGTATTGTTTACAGTAATTTACTAATTCATTAATTAAGTTAAAAAAGAAAACATGAATAGATACAATGTAACAAATATATTGTAGTGTAGCTCTTGGGCAAGGGTGGAGGATTGGATTTTTAGGTTTATTGCATATGGAAGTATTTCTGCAAAGGCTTGAGCAGGAACATGGTGCACATTCAGTTGTTACAACGCCTAGTGTTACCTACAATGCAAAGATTAGTCGCAGAAAAGATGTTAAGAAACATAACAGTGATATGATTTCATTCAATAATCCAGCAGACTTTCCTGATCCTCAAATAGTAGAAGAATTCTATGAACCTATGGTGTTAGGGACCATTATAGCACCAAGTACATTTCTCCGTTAATTTTTTACATAACAGATATATAATGAATAAAGCGTACAGTACATAATTTGTTATTGTGTACAGCTGAATATATAGGTAGGATACTAAATCTATGCCTCGAGAAACGTGGGACACAGCAATTGATGAAGGATGTTGGTCATGACAGGACAATGTTCCAATTTTTACTACCATTAAATGAAATCATTGTTGATCTCCACGATACCCTCAAGCGGGTGACGTCTGGATATGGTACATTTGATTATGAAGACTATGGTTATGAACTTACAGATATAGTGAAAGTAATTAGAATTATTATTTTTGTGTATAATAATTACGCATTCAATTTCGAATAATTTATTCTAACAACGTTCCAGTTAAACATTGCTTTAAACGGTATTGTAGTCGAAGAATTTAGCGTTATTATGCATACCAGTAAGACTCGTGTAACAGGCAGGCAAGTATGTGAAAAATTAGTAGAAGTTCTCCCACGTCAATTATTCGAAATTGTAATCCAAGCTACAATTAATGGAAGGATAATTGCAAGGGAGACTTTGAAACCATATAAAAAAGATGTTACAGCAAAACTGGTAAGATAGAGTTCTTGTATTGCATGTTTTAAATATTGTATCCTTTTATATCATTCTGTTACCCTCTTTTTCAATTTTAGTATGGCGGTGATATTACTAGGAGAATGAAACTGTTAGCTCAACAAGCAGCAGGAAAGAAAAAGATGAAAATGCTTGGAAAAATTTCTATACCACGGGAAACGTTTATAAATCTTCTTAAGAAATAATACATAAAACAAAAATCAGTACAATTTTAGCGATTATATTTAATGCATCTGTAAATATGTAAACTCAGTCTGTAAATTATTAAATGCCAAATATTTCACAAGATTTAATTGAAAATTGTAATAGTTTAGTATAATAATAGTTTATTATTGGTAAAATTCACTTTATTAGAAATTTCTTAAAAAATTAAATTATTGTCAAAATATATCATTGACTTACAGAGTTAGGCAAAGGATCAGACAATTGATGTGTACTGTTCGAAGACACATTATTTACAGAACTTACATTTTCTTGCTTAAAATTTGAATTAGTGTTAAGATTTATATTGATTACAGATGTGGATGCTGGATCTTGCATATCTAATTGACTTTGAGCAATATCTTGCAAAGCAGCTTGAATCCTTTGTAAAAGTGCTTCACCTTGTTTAACAACCTCCTCTAATTGTTCACCAGCCTCTTGATTTTCTTGTTCAAGGCGACTGAGACTCGCAACTTGCAATTCTTGCGATGATTCTTCACTTGGCAAACTTTCTATCAAAGTATCAATGTCTTTTGCACACCTTGCTATAAGTGTTGCAAACAAGGCAGCATAATCTAAAAAGATAAATATTATTTACGTGGAATTAGCAACGCAAGTAACAAAAGTTAAGTTAAAGAAATTGAATTACATGTAAAAGGTACCTTCTTGTGGTTGATGCGGCTGTGGTGTTCCAACACGATCAAATCCAGGGAATTTACTAGGTGTCGAATATTGTTGTAAAATACCGACGCTGTTACAAAAATGTTCAGCTTGCTAAGATAACACAGTTAAATTATCGTCTTTATTAGCAATAAGATTTATATAGAAACTTGATATATATGATATATATATATTTATATATATATAAACAGTTACCTGATTTATGGTATCTTGCAATTGTGTTAAACGATCTGCCATATTCCTCGAATATAACCCCTTTTAGTTGTTTTATATTTATAATATAATCAGCGATATTGTGCTACAAAAAATATCGCAATAATCGAGTGCCACATATATTTTTTTCAGTTTGGAATGTAAAAAATAAGTTAGTGGTGTATTGATTTTTCTATCATTTCAAATTAACTAATTCCAACCTTGAAATTCGTCTATTACGTTTTAGAAGTTGTTTAACCTGTTTTCGTAGAGCGACAATTTGAACTTAGATTTAAGTGCTCTCGAATTCTCTGACTACAATGCAATGCACTTTAAACGGAAAAATATTAACAGGTATTTTACATTATTTATTGTGATTAGTGTTCTTCTCAAATTATTAAATATTCTCACGCTTTTATTGGAATTTCATTTAATAGAAGAATTATTAACTTGTTTCATAAGGGGGGTCAACACTGGTTATCCTCTACGGATCATAAACTTGTATATGGTCACCGACGAAGTATAGTAATAGACCAATCATGCAGTGTATTCTTTCGCCCGGAATTCCCGGGATATTGAATACCCATTACCATTCCATGTCACTCACAACGTTACCAACCGATTATGAATGCTACTTGCGTTATTTATTTTGGATAAACAATTTGAGTATTCGTTTGAGAATTACACAATAACTATACATGACGGTCGTTCTAAACCCGGAAGAGATCATTTCACGATTCGAGATCTTTTAATTTAAGACGTTGTTGATTAAAATCCGCCCAGAATGCAAGATAATTGTTTTTATTTAAAGAAATTGTAAACAAATACGATTACTTCGACTTGTCGGGGAGCTACATCAATGATCAGACGACATAAATTAAAGTTACAAGTATAAGCTACCATATCCAATAGGCGTGAACATTATTCTATGTGAAGTTCATTTGTTATAAACAATTAAAAGTATGAACTTGCAGCAAGGAGACTATTACACGCGAATAGCTTGTTTCCTTGCCTTTCATTTGACACCTCATAGATTAAAAAATAACCATCAGAGGCGAGATATAAAATTTATAATTAACATACATGCTGTACATGTGTATGAATATGCTGATAGAATAATTTATTATGCAGCATAAATTGTACAAAAATTGAGTGCATTTCACAGGCTATGCATGTTGTCCTATGCGATTTTTTCATTGTCATATCTTACAATATATTTTACAGTATATGTACAGTATAAATAACTACATATACAACGGAACGTTGGTTACAATCTAAATTAGAAATTATACTTATTTCTAGAGTTCAGACATATCTAATAAAGCGTTTAGGTGTGTTGGCATCCAATTTATACCATTGTGACATACAAATAGGACGTTTCCATCTATATACGCTTGGACATTGCCGACTTTGTAAACTTGTTTCGCTTCTCTATACCGATTTGGTATAGGCATAAATAAAATACCTCGCTCTTCGCATTTCTTTTGTACAAGGTCTTTAAATCCATGAGGGACTTGCGATGCTATTCTGACTGCTTCAGCGAGCCTCTGTAAAATGAAATAGAAATATATTTTGTAAATGTTGCAAAATGATTTCAGTATAAGCAGGCACATTTTAATTCGTACCTCCATTCTTGGCTGAGCAGTCGGAGGCATTTGTGACATAGTGGGTTGAGTTCTTTCTAAGCTTGTTAAATACGAAACTTGTTCCATAGCACCGGGTTGTTGACTTTGCGGCGCAGAGACTGCTCTGTTCATCATGTCTAATGCTTTTTTGAAGTGTTCTGCAAGATAATAAGTGTATAAATGTGAAATTATTGAGTTATACCTTAGAATACTTAACTCTATATTATATTAAATATTTACCTTTTACTAACGGTTCTGCCAATAGTTTTTCACTCAACATGCCTTTCCAACCCATGTACCAATTAGTAACTTGATCATAGTTAGGTGAATGATTGAGCCAAAGTGCCAATACTTGTAACCATTTAGGGAAGAAGAATTTGTCGAGCAACCCCGCTATTATATGCGACGGTATTAATTCCTTCCATTCATATACCCAATTCCATTGATCCAAATGCTGCTGATGCGGATTTATGACAAATTCAGATAGTGCTATTTGCAATTTTGGAATAATATTTTTCACTAGAAAGACTTCCATGTCTCCCTTTGCAAACACATTTGCCCATGGTTGTAACATCAGCCTAGCAGATCTATCAGATGGATGCCAACCGCCTAACGCAGATCCCAGTTTGCGTCGGATAATTGGATATATTAAAGTATCTAGGCGATTTCCTATTATAACAACAATATAATGCCATTTCGATCATTTTTCATGTTTTAATTTCATTATTTAAAATACTTTCATTTACTTACGCAAAAGTGGTAACCAAGGATGAATCCACGTATGTATTGGTACTGTATCTGTGAGAGGATTCCATTCTTCTACTTCCAAAGTAAGTTTAGGAAGAATCAACAAATCTAAAATATTTTCCAGTATCCAGCTTGGAAGCAATGGCATCCAGTACTCGATTAATTCAATTAATGGATCTGGTTGCCTGCACGTCCATTGCCTAGTACCAAAAAATGATAAAAATTGTATTGGATATATTAATTAACAGGTTGATTAATGGTTTTCACTTTTTATAAGACAAAATACTAACTGTATAGCTCCTCTAATTGATGGCATCCATGCATTCCAAACTAAGTGGTCATACGGATTCATGCTTCTTGTTTGAAGAGTAGTAATGCCACTTTCTAAAATACTTTTCCACTGTTCAAATAATTTAACTGGTTGCTTTGGCTGCAATAATGGATTCCAGCTAACTAGACATTCTTTTATTTTCGGCCCTACAAAACTGCTAGCTAATTCGCCGAGCTCATACATTTTATACTCTTCGTAATATTTGTCTTGCAAATCTTTGAAAGCTTCTGCAGTTTCTTGTAATGTTAACTGATTTGTTTCATCCATTAATCTGTCCACAATTCCAAGAACGTTTTCCAAAGTGTCGATAAGCTGATCCTGCTGATCTACAACCTTAGACAAATTCTTCTTCTCCGCTTCTAAAGCTACCACTCTGTCACCCAAATGCCGTGTTCTTCTATCATTTTGTATTATATCTTGCTCACACATGTCCACAAGTATGTTCAAGTTGTGTTGAAGTTCGGGTAGTGCAAAATTGACCTTAGACTTCTTATCTGGTACTGTAACTGTTTCGTCAGGTCTTTGTTGACCTCCAGCTATTGCATGATATCCGCTGAGAATTCTCTGTTCTGGCCCGGTCATATCTATGACTTTAACCCTGCTCATTTCATTTGATATTCTCACTTTCCTGTTTGGTTTTAATTTTCCATCTTCTAAAACTTGATCAACACTTCGATATACATAATTTACTTTCTTCTTCACCATATTCCCATCTGCTTTCCGCCACTGTGATAATTTGGCTTTCGATTCCTTTCCATCTTCTGTATCTTCTTCTTTTTTCTTATCTGGAACTTTTGGCACTTTTTCTGGGCCATAAGCTCCAATTGCACCTCTGCCTTTTCTTAAATGCGCTTCTACTGGAGCACTAATACCTTGCAATTGTTTACCTAAACCTTTCCCGGGTTCGAAGCCCATCTAAGTTATTAACAGATTAATAAGAATGAATACACCTCTACAATAATAGAAAAGAGAAGTGATTAGTACTTGATATATACCTGTAGCAACAATTTAGCGCCAATACCTTTTGTGTAGACTTCCCAACTGCCCATTCCAGTTTGCATCAATAGGGGATTCACTTTATGTTTTTTTTTACGTAAGCCTGCAATATCTCCATCTGTATTTAGCAAAAATGATGCACGTGGTTGCACATTAATTGCCCTTTCATCTTCAGAACTACTGAAAAAAACAATTTATTAAATATAGCATTTATTTAATATTGCAACACTAAATACATAAACTATAATATGAAATATACCTTGAACTGTTTCCAAATTCTCTTTGAGTTTTATTTACATTATCATTGTCACTATCATCGTCATCTTTATCCTCGGTTTCTTCTTTTGGCTTTCCAGCCTGTTGAATACCTCCTGCTACAAAATTTACGGGCGTCGTATAATTCTTTGGTCCTTTATCAAACGTTTTAAAGGAGGGTCTAGCAGATAATTCATCTTCATCACTGTCGTCAGCCCAAATACCTGAAATAAACATACTTTTGGTTAGCTTTGAATTGCGTTAGCAAAACGCGTAGTACATAGTTATTTATACTGACACTTTGAAATAATGGAAAGATAGTTTAATGAAACACATACCAAGCATTTGTTGTTTCTTGGATAATTTACGTCGGGGACGATTAATGTTAAATTCATTGTCGAGATCGTAATCCGTAATTTCAAAACTTTCTACTTCGTCCTCAGACATTTTATTAATGTTTGTTAATTCTGGCTCTAAAATAAGTTAATAATAAGTACTCGCACGTTGTAATCAATGCGTTATAAACAATATGTGGGAATAAAATTAATATAATGATTTAACTATTAAACACTAGAGGTTATGTTTTGTACTCCCATGCAACTGAACTATGTTCGTTTAATCTCGACCATTGCAAGCAAGCCTACCAACATAAAAGCAAATTCTATCAATAAGCTCGGAGCTCAGTCGTATACTTGATCATACATCGTATGATGTACATATGCGTATGTAATTCTTTTATCTAAGGATTTATAAACAAGTATAACATGATATATTTACATTTTTATCAGACGAAAAAAGAAACAATGAAAATTCCAAAATAAATGCATCAGATGTATTTATTTGAAATTTTTAGCCAATTATTTTCCATAAAAAATGGGGAAGTTCATCGCATTATATGTGTATGTATATGAGAGCCCCTAAAATGGAAATGGGAATATTTTATAAATAATATATATATATATATGCAACTTATTATATATTGTTGTTTCATTTGATTTCAGCCAAATTATTAGGAGAAGAAGAATATTTAGATAAGTTCCTCGAGGGTAACATAATTGAATATGAAATAAAACTTTGTGAAATGTAAATGACATTTGAGTTTGACGAGTGTCGCTATCTACGCAGTTTCATAGGTTGGTAGCGCCGTACGATAGTGTTTTACAATAGCCACAAATAATTTTGGGTAGTGGCTTTGAGGAGCATCGTAACCTTACGACCCGCGACTGACACTAGTTATTGCACGTCAATATTTACCGGGGTTTTTGAAAGAATTCGTACCTCATCACTGCCGTCATTCGTCTGTAGATTAGTGTTTAGTGATAGCTGTGTTAAGTGCTACTTGTTTGCTTGTGCCGGTTTGTTGTTGCATCTTCGTTACAAAAAAAGTTAATCTGACAATGGGAAACGTTCACACCTGTGGCCCAAACGAAGCTCTCGTTGTATCAGGTATGCAAATTAATGAAATAATACATATTTTCTTATAGCTTCGTCAAGCGTTGCAATATATTACCTTAGAGCTGCTACGCTTGATGCTTTTCGAAAGCTTTATTACCGGTTTCGCGGAAAATAACATTGACGACTTGTATGTTTGGAGTACTAAAGGATTGTTGTTTCTCGGTATCATTAATACAAAGAGCTGCATTCATTCGTGAAGTCAATTACGTGACCAGCTACAATCATTTGACAAGATACTAGAACCTTGTCAGTATCAGTTCAATGTTTGGCTTCCCATATATGTAATGACATTTCCCTGCTTTTGCACAGATAGCAAGCTATAGTTGATGCAATTCGAAAAGCAAAGATAATGAATATTCTAATCCGCTTCATGTTATAATAATGAGACATTAATTTCCTTTTAACGAATGGAACAAAACATAATATCAGGCCTTCTTGCCAATGTGTAGATGAATAGCGTATTAAATTTGGGAGTATAAGATTAATTTGTGGATTACTAAAATATGTTATATCTTTATTTGTAATATACAAATGGTGAACCATAACAAAACTAACTGTGTACGCGTTATCAATGAAATACACATGCAAACAGATTCATAAAGAGATTAATATATGTGACATTACCTTATTTATGTATACATATATAATATTATATAAATATATTGTATATTGGTGAATCATAATGATAGGTTTATATATAATTTTGGTGAAATTGCAAAAGGAATGAAATGGGGGCTAAGTATTTTCAAGGTGAAATTAATAGCTTTACACGCTTATATAACTTAATTCAGGCAATTGGGAATAAGATCACAGTGATAGTACGTTCTAGACCTGTATGGGTCTATACAAACATCATTTAACACAACACCTTGGTACATTACTTTTATTAGTACACTTTGGTATATTACTTTTTCTTACGGCATGCTTATGTTCATTTACCAAATACATTTCTCACGACCAATAACTTCACGCATTAATAACCATCGTGCTATTAGTATATCCTTATACATACGTATAACTATTTCAAGCTTTCCTATTTTAAAATAAATTATATTTATTCGTGAATTGTTCAATTCCTTTCTGTCCTGTTTTAAAGCAGGAGGATCACAAATATGCTTTAGAAATATCCTTCTGAAATGTAAAATACGCAAAATCGTTTCATACTATTTAATATTTCGTTAAACGATATTAACACAATTATTAGTTAACCATTGGTTTTTTCCTCTAACTTTACGCGGAAGAGTATCGAAGAGGACAAGTATGACTCACTCTACATTTGCGTCATTATTAATGAACGCGTATACTTTTGCAAATAAAATTTCCTTTTACCGAAATGAAGGACGATCTGGGTCACTCGATTACTGCGCGATACGTCCGCACGCAAATAATTTCTTATCATATCATAATTTCTACTCAATGAAGCGAATTTACTTCTCCCCATTGTGATGTTATATCATGCAATGTTGCTTTTAAATAGAGGAATAGTTTTAATAGCTGGTGCATTATATAATAGATAAGCGATTTGTTTGCAAATCAAAATACTGGGTGCCGAAATAATATTATTTGCTCCCTTTAGCGATAAATTCGTCTTTGCCGCATAAAGTAGAATTCTTGCATAGCCATGGTCGCACTGTATATTTCAACGCGTCTTTCCTTCATTATGTAAAAAATAATCGTTTCACAGAAAAATGATTGCGTATATTCTTCATTTTAGAACGTTGATACTATAGAGGCAAATAAAAATCATTCTATTACGTAGAATTTTCAATCGAATAAATTGTAACTTGTGTATTTTTGGAAAGTAATGTATTGCATTAATACGCAAAGTCGGTGAAGCACACGCATTTGAAACTTCAACATTTTTCGAAGGATATTTAATTGAAATAGATAAATAATTGCTTTTCTTCATTAAAATATAAAATGGAATGTTTTGTGCTATTTTTAGAAATACGTATTCGCATATCTTCCTGTATTCCGATACAATATTTAAGCAGTTCAGAAAACAGTGTCAAACAAAGAATACGAGTATTTATAAACTGGATGTGTAATATTATTTGTTTCAAATGTAGTAATGCTAAAAGTAATAATGCTTTTTCGTTGCAACACAACTTATTTGATTACATGTACGAGAAAAACACAGGAAGGATTTATTTACTTACATTAATGTCAATATTATACAGCGTTAATACATATTAATGTTTACTCTAACGAGTGGCAGGGTACGTTTCCTTCATTGTAAACAATTTAGACTGTGCATCTTCATAATATTGCTATAGCTCTGGGAAGAATCTGTTACTAAAGTTTATAATAAAGCAAGTAAACAGAAAACAAGGTAAATAATAGAAAACAATAGTCGGATTGCTAAAAGGAAACGATATCTGCCTAGGGAATATTTATACAAAATGTTCATCTTCCAGTATAAAAAATAGTAAAACTAAAATTCACAACCATTCAAGGATTTACACGTATTATACAATAGGAAATACAAACAGAAACGTAGTCAGGGTCAGATTTTCCGCAAGAACAATTTTCTGTTCTCTCGTAGCACATGAATATTTTCAAAATGCTATACACAATTAAATTAAACGTATTCGATTTACACGATATCACAATTCTCCGGCATTAATTCATTGCGATTCTATATGTCGAATCTGCGTCACACATTCCAGCAAACCGTGTGTTAAAACTACCGCAACACTAGATATATATTAGTACATTACAATTTGGAGTAGTTACGGCGACCACGATATTTGTCGACGTATTATGGTTGCGTAAACTCCAATGGGGACATCGTTCTTCCCTATAGGTGCGTTAAGTAAAACCTGACAAGATAATATCACTGCAGCCGTGACTTACGATCGATTTAAGTGTGAGAAGTACATTCATTTTTTGAGCGCAACACGGTGTAAGTAAGAAAGCCTTACCTCACGGGGAAAAAGAAATATCAGCGCTGAGATATTTCGCGCATGACTAAAAATAATGTAAGAGTCATGTATTATTTTAATGAATGAAAATAAGCCTGAGCTGCACGTTGAGGCACTCTTCCAAATTATAGCATCAACTTTCCATGGAATTTTCTTATATCATAAGTGCGACAATTTCCTATTTCACGAGTGGCAACAATATATTTAATATATTGAATATAAAATATAAAGTATTTTATTGTCAATTATCTTTTGTTATCAAGCTTATTTATAAGTCGCTGACTGTTTACTGTTCTTCACTGTCTGCTATTTTTTATGAATATTAACGCTTACTCCGTCGTGCCATTTGAAAACCAGCTACTGGTTATAAAAAGAAGGCACGAAAACGACCTGTACATGCTTTTAATTAATTAAAATAAAGCATACTCATAGAATCAATAATTGCATATGCTGACCTGATGGAACGAAATATAAAAAAGGGGAACCGTGACCCCAATGGATTAAAACTGTCTTTCCATTAACAACGTGTCCATGATCAATCACTGCCAACTTTGCTTTATCATGTCAGCAGCTTTCTCGCCGATCATATAAATAACTGCATTCACGTGTCCAGTAGGCATAGCTGGCATTATAGACGCGTCAGCCACCCTCAACCCTTGAACACCATACACCCTCAATTGTGGATCGACCACGGCATCGGGATCAGTTTTAGGTCCCATTTTAGCTGTTCCTATTTCATGATTCATCATCGACGGCAAATGTTTAATAGCACACCTCCAATAATCGTCGCTAGCGAACTCAAACATTTTACACCCAGGGATTTTTATGTCGTGCAATCTGGTGCCGTATTTTTGGAACGCCTCAGTTTTCGATATATTAATAGCATACTTGATCCCCTCCAAAATAATCTCCAAGTCGGCGGAGTGTGCGAAGAAATTCGGATCCATTCTAGGCGGATCGAACGGGTTTCGCGATTTCAACGTTAATCTGCCGATACTCCTAGGATTCTGCACTATAGGCCAAATGGACCAGGCGTCCTGATTCTCGATTGGTTTATATACCGTGTTGTACAGTTCGTCGGATATCCTCAGCCCTTTTTTTAGTGCCAGACCGTTGTCGGAGTGCAGAGATCCGGACGCGAATAGCAATTCGACGTCTGGCCTGTTATCCGGCGCGTACTTCGTCCTGATAAAGGCCAGGGCCTCTGCACCGCCAGGGAGTGATAGCAGTCCATTCCTGTGCAACAAATAGTCCACGAACACGCCTGGTCTGAGTAGTCTGCTTTGCAACAGTGACACTGATTGGTTCACCATGAACGTTAAACCCAGGAAACCAATGTGCTCGTACATATTGTGCCCAACTTTCAAATCTTGGATCAGTTTGATCCCGACCTCTTGTAAGTGTTCTTTGGGACCTATACCGGATAGCATTAGCAGTTTCGCGGTGTCTATGGTACCTGCCGAGAGTATGACTTCCTTCGAGCAGTAAACCTTTTTGGGTCGATTGTTCTGCACGTACTCGACACCGTAGGCTCGTTTCGTTTTCTCGTTAATTAGAACTTTGATAACTGTTGCGCCAGTTACGATGTTCAAATTTGGCCTGTTGACACGCAGATACGCTTTCGAGGCACTGCACCTAGCCCCTTTGTCCAGATTCGCTTGAATGTAGGAGAATCCAATTTGGTCTTCGCCGTTATAATCGACGATCTCGTAACCTAGTTGTCTACCAGCTTGCAGAAATGTGTCCGCTAGTTCCGTGTGGTATGGCACGCGCTCGACACATAAGTAGCCGTCGTCCCCATGATACGAGGAATTCTTAATGCCTACGCATAAATACATACTGTGCTTAATGATTGTCTAAGGATGAGCTTTAAGTTCGAAGGCTTCGTGTTGTGGTTATTCATCTCGTTTCGAAATAGCAGTAAATCGTTGTTAGATGTTATCTCGGCGAAAAATAATTTGTCGCTTCAATGGGACTTGGATGACGACGAAAAGCTTTTTGTTCTTCCGATGTAATTAGATGTTTTGGAAATTGTTTGCTACGGTCTCGTTACATTTTCTAATTTTCTAAATACTGAAATGTTGTTAATCGTAATTAACAACAAGTAATGATTCTTAAAATTCTAACTGAAATTCCACAATTGGAAAGAATGTTCAATTGGAACTACTGATACGGTGTTTATGAAAACAGATAGAAATGTTTACTGACCTGGTACGTCGAATTTTTCACTTTTCTTGAAGTAATGCAGGACTTCTCTGTAGGACCAACCCTTGTTTCCAAGCGCGGCCCAAATATCAAAGTCCATCTTGTTTCCTCGAGTATGGATCATGTAATTGAGGGTGCTTGTGCCCCCTAAGCATTTTCCACGTGGCCAGGAACATTGTCGATTGATCATACCCAGGCAGGCGTTTTTCTGTGGCTCTATCTTGTAACCCCAATTATAATTAGACAATTGGAAGTAACTCACAAATATTGGGATCTGTTGAAAGAGATTCTCTGTGCCTCCGGCTTCTAACAGAAGAATATTCCAATTCTTATTCTCGGAGAGGCGATTGGCAAGCACCGAACCAGCCGATCCGGCGCCAACGATTATGAAATCGTATCTCTTGTTGTTCGCATCGATTCTGTTTAAAACTTCCAGCGGCGGTGAATAATTCTTGATCGTGTCTAAGAATGATTGAGCCTTTCCGGGGACAATCACGAGAGATAATAGGAGAATAACTTTGCTCAGGCCAATCATTGCTCTGTAATACGTGATTTTTTGTTGTTAATAAAAAAGGTTATTTTCCCATTTAGATATGTTTGAATACAGTCTACTTAATGTGGATACTTTTCTTAGACTAAGTATACATATGTATATTTTGCTAAGCATGAATAAAACTGAATCAATACTCGCATACATCTGTCCCTTCATTTGTAGTAAGCGTTGTGTTGCGTCCTCAATATATTATTCTCGATTGTGTACAGTGGTCAGTATATAAATTTAAATTGAGTAAATTTCATACAAAATATATATAACTTTACATAAAGAGAACTAACTTAAATAAATGATTGAAGGTCACCCAAATGTACACGTTTAATCAATTTTATACCTCGTAGGTGTGCCAGAGTAATAAAATATGCAGTAATTAAAAGGGTGAATCGATGAAGTATTAATTGCAAATAAAGTTTTGGCACATTTTAATACCTCCTTATAGGTTAATATTAAGTTGTTTCACTAAATATAATTCTCTCCATTTAATTACTTGCTCAGGACATGATCGAACTGTATTTAATTGCACGTTATAAACAAAATTAGAAAATCGTCCAATGTTTGCAGTTCTTTCAAAAGTGGAAAATACTTTCAAATTCTCTAATATTTTGAGAAAAAATAAAGGAATATAATATGCCGCCATATGTGCACACATTTCCTTAATTATATTCTCGTCACCATTATATTCCTTGTCAAATGTCACGAACTAATTAATTACTCACGAAACAGAGATTTGATCGTGCACAAATAAATAGTAGAATTTACTACTTGCGATGAAAAGATCGAACATCCTGTCATTTTTATCGAAATTGCAACTCTCTCTCACTTTACACCTAGTCAACACGAATTCGCAATACTCTACGCACTGTTTACTTTTCACACCACGTGGTCACTCGCAACGAGTTGCAACAATTATGGTTCACAAACAAGGATTATCTCGATCGTAATCGATTATTACCATAATCTTTCGCTGGCAGCCAGATAACAACCGATATCCGTTTCGTGCTCGAGGAACTGGAACCGTTGTTCTACCGATGTCGGTGTGTCAGCCAAAATTTCTTCTATGGTTACCTGGTGTCCACTTTCCACTCCGAGATCCAATGGAGAAATGCGCTTTCTCGTGACGCGTTCACGTAATACTTACCGTGCTTGAGTAATGCTCCCTCGGACTTGGTCGCCCCTTCTCGCGTTTTCTCTCCTTTTAATCTTGCATCTATTTTATCTTGCGCGCGTTTCGGTTTTATGCACGAAATGTGTGTGTATACGGGATGCGTGCGTAATTGTGCAGGTTCAAGGGGTCGCGGTTAATATAGTATGACGAATAGGCTGATCATATTTTTTAGTAATTGTCCCGCGTTTCGCGAATAAATCTTGCAAATTGTTAGCAGGCGAGTTTTTTTCGGCTGCACAATGCAGTTTAACTGTTCCCCCGTTGCGTTTTTGGAATGAACTAAACGTGATGGGTGTGTTTAAGAGGCTTGTTGGCCTGTGGAGTTTAAAAGATAAAACTTTTGTCGTCCTTATTCAGTACCTTTGCGTGTGTAGAATATAATCGTGAAACATTCGTTTGGAATCTTGAAAAGTTAATGGTTCGTCTTGTTAGCAGACTGGTAAAGCGTGTGCAACGTGCAGAAGACATAATTTATTTTAATAAACTCCGTAAAAATGTTATTTTTTAATTTTGCCGCTATCGGAACGTGTGGTTGTTTTTTCAATTTAAATGCAAAATTGAAACGTCGAGATTGGTGAATAATTTCTGACCGTCAAACACTTTTATACATTTTTTGCCATTTACATTGTATACTATTATTACATTGTATTATTACATATTATATTGTATATTTGTAATTTAGTAAGTTGATTTAAAACATAATTATTTTTCTTTTACGATTTCCTTAATTGTTTGTTTGCGACTGATTAAATGTAATCAATTTTCAATTCACATTCATTCGCTTGTAATGCCTGCTTGATTTTTGCAACACGTTCAAAGCCTGCATAACAGAGCCAGTAAATATAACAAGGTAAATAGGAAGCACCAATAATTGAACATTCAACGCGACACCTTCTCTCGACAAACCTGTCCCAGTTTGAGAGTCACTGTTGTACAAACAAGTGCGCTAGAAACTGTCATGTTCGATTTTTTGTTTAAACGTAGTAGTCCTGTTGCATGATGTGTATTCAATGGTGCGCGATGCAGCCTTTGAAACAGGTTCTCCTCTGTGCGATAATCAAACGTACAGAATTATTGATTATTTATTTATTTCATTTCATTTTTTCACATCTAACTTAAAATATATACAGTTTGGGAGGAGAAAATCCAATAGTTTGAATGCATAACCAATATCCACTTTCGCTGGCTAATAAAATTTCCAATTTCATTTGGAGACTGCTTCTTCTTTCTTTGCATTGATTATGTTCCTTGAGAATATCGATTTTCGAAAGGTTGAGCAATATACAGAATGGATTTGCTTTATATACTATAAACATATGTGTATACATATATTTTTGGGAATATTGTAACCAACCCTTTACTTTCTCCTTCGAAATGTGAAAGGTTCTTTGATATCGTCGAGGAATTACGTAAATATATTTTCGTTTAATATTGAAAAGGATAAGGGCATCAAACTTCGGTTTTAAGTGGCAAAAAAATGTACATTTTCTTGCTTTGAACTCATTCGCTATAGCTGTAAATATAATTCTTGAAAACGTAGAATACACATTTTGTCCTATTTTCTTTACAGTCGCAATCAGAATAATTTCGTTAGAAATCATACTGCTTAGATCTAAAGAAGTGAGAGTGTTGCCATTAGTCTAATCTCTATTCTACAGTCTTGATCAGTGATATTTAGTTCTTTCCGGTGTTATATAATGTACTTCGAAATTCATTAGCAATGCAAATCCAGAGGTGAAATCTCAAATACATCGTGAAAGAAATTTTTCTAGAATTAGAATGCGATCTAACTGAACGGTAATATGATAGACTGCTTTTAAATGTTGGAAGTATATACATTGGCAGCATTCTTCCTGGAGGAACTTCGACCTTCAATTGCCTCGAAAAAATGAAAGTTTTCTTTTTTACTTCCTTTATTATTATTCGATTTACTTTCTTTATTATCAGTATAACACGACCTTCTTGATTTTGTACAAATTTGTTACGATCTTCTGCAAAAAATATCGTAGCCAGAGTTTCCCAATACTTTTGCCAGTTTTATACATATATCTAATTTTATATAGTTGGCTTAGGAGAAAATAAATTCTAAGCATTATTAATTACAATTCTATGCTTTTTCCATCCGGGTTAATTCATTAAAGTTTAAATTATACTTCATATTCCTTACATTGTAAAATTTATTTATATAACGGAAAACGTTTAAATGATACATTTCATAACATTAAACTTTCAGTTTAATGTCATCAAGATAATGATTTATGCTTAAACAGACGAAATTGTAGCGTATCAACTTCCTTTCCTGTGCGAGTGATGCAATGAATTCAAACAATTCCCTGCAAACTATGTATTTTCTTTTTAGTAATTAGCGAATTCATTACTTTATATAAAAAAAGGGACAAAAAGAATAAGCACAAGTGGAAGAGGTTGAGCAGGTTGAAGAATCAGCGTGTTGTAGAATATTTAGTATAGGACCAGACAGTATTTGACTGCCTTGTCTCGAGCTCCAACATGCACAATCTTGTTTTGCATTGTTCGAAGAATTCCTCCCATATAAAGGCATAAACAGTGTCACGATAAATTTCCGTTCGATATCTCGGGAACTCTGAAATAATGACTTCCATTTCGTGTCACAAAACTGAAATAATTCGACGAAACATTACAAATTGTATGTTCTACAATTTTCAATACCGTGGGACTGTTTTAAAAGTTGAACATTTTTAAAGGGTCTAATCGAGTGAAAACTCACATTATTGTAATGTAACATCGCAAGCACCTTAGTCGGTCCTCTTAGTTTGTGAAACGGAGCTAATCTTGTATACTCTAATCGCCCAATCTTTCTTAATCAAGTCAGCGGCTTTCTCAGCAATCATAATTGTCGGCGCATTCGTATTCCCAGAAGGGATAGTTGGCATGATCGAAGCATCGACCACTCGCAGTCTGCGCACACCGTATACCCTTAATCTAGGATCCACCACGGCCATGCTATCACTGGCAGGCCCCATTTTACACGTTCCGGTAGGATGATATATCGTTATGGTGTAATATCGAGCCAAACAACGCCAATAATCTGTCGACGGATATGGGAATGATGAACATTCAGCCAGTTTGTTCGGATTTATATGTGCTCTCAATCGTTTCATCGTTGGCGTTTTGCTCATCTCGTGAACGAAGTTTGCGCCGTCTGCCTGCATTAATTAAGAATTGTTTTTACATTAATTTGGCAACACTATAAGGAGATCTTCGTAACTGTAACCTCGGCACGGAGGTGGCCACGTATCAGTTTTATCATCTGCGCTATTAGAGAACTGAAAATTGCACATTGTTTTCTTTATACTGCGCAAATTCTAAATCTGAGGTCTCTGTGGAAAGAAATTCGAGCGCATTGGTTACTTTGATTTTCGAAGGTTTCTTAATAAAATTGAACCGCTGGACATACAGAAATCCGTGTAAAACAGTTTCTGTAGCATAAGCTACTCCGTAATCGTGTATAAACCGATGTATAATAAAGAAACATCACGCTTGTCAGTTATATTACCAAAACATCTAGATCATGTGGATCATCGAAGTAGTTGGGCACAATGATCGGGTGTTCATGGGGGTTTGACGAGCGCAGTTTAATGTATCCTTTGCTTCGAGGTCTTAGCAGCAACGGTATTATGAAGTACGATTCATTGTACATGGTAGTTTTGTACGGACGCCCAAAGATATCAGGGGAGATATTGAACAATTTCGCTCTCGTTTCTCGGCTACCCGGATTCTCTACCGCGGTACATAGGATCAGCTGTATGTCAGGATAATCCTCTGACTTATTTGCATATCTGAAAAGCCATTTCATTCTTTTAGTGAATAATGCGTTTCGGAATAAATCACGCAAAGAAACAATTCGCTGCTCTCGTTTTGCGCACTTTTTCAAATCTTCAGAACAAATTTCTTGAGTTTGCTAGGGCGATTCTCCAGGAACAACAACTCGTTCCATCGTTCCGTAACTGATTCACCACTTAATGATGTCGAGGGTATTGCGCATACTTAATACGCACATTATCATTTATTATTACCAATTTTCACAGAACGACATAACTACGCGAGGATAGTGTTAATGCAACTGTTAAACATTTTTTGTGACTGGAAAATTGATAAATGCCTGCAAGAAGCAGCGTAACAAGCGTTTACGGTTTTTAGCAATCACGTGATATCGAAAAATCTAAATAATAGTTACTTTTTTAATGCAACACAGATCGCAAGATTTTATATATATGTATAAATTACAGGCCAGCCGAAATATCTGAACCTCTGAACGTTTACAGTAGAGACTAAGCATGGCTAACATTACGTTTGAGCTTCGATTCGTCAGGAAATGTCGCTGAATAATTAATGTTATAGTCGTCTGGTCGAGAAAACTGTGACACTATTGTTAAGCAATGATAAATCAAAATTCTCACCTCGAGTTAATGAAGCCTAAAGCGTCAGCGAACATATTCGAGTACATATCTCCCGTATGATTGAATATGAATTGATTGGTCACCTTGAGGCTGGCAATTTTTTCCTGATCGAATGCGATACTCGCGTCGCGCGGAAAGTTATCCGGCGCGGTCACTAAATAATTAATTCCCTCGATTCCCACGTGATCCTGCAGATTTCTACCCACGCCGGGAGAATCGTAGATCACTGGAATCTCCATCTCTTCCAAATGATTCCTAGGGCCAATTCCAGACAGCATCAAGAGTTGCGGTGATTGTATCGAACCGGCAGACAGAATCACCTCGCGGTTTGCTTTCACCGTGAAGTACAAATTGTTTACTTCAACCACTACTCCATAAGCAGTTCTTGAACTCCTGTCTGTAAATGAGTACGATAAATAAACCCTGCATCTGGGGTTTACCTATACCCCATAGTTATATTGGGGGGTTATAAAATAATATTCTTCTTCTCAATTAGTTATCGATAACAACAGATACGAAATATATAGAATATAGAAATTATGGTAGAAAAATGATAAATGAAGCAACAAATATTTCGTTAGATTGAAAAGGTGCCGGACTTGCCCACTAAAATCTTCATCGCCATCGATGAAGTGCTTATATGTAGATTTTTCCTTCTCGAGGCCGACCGAAGGAAAGCTTTCGCGACGCTGCAACGCAAGCCATCCCTTAGCGTTCCATGGGAGTGGGTGAAACCCGTTTGAGTGGCGCCGTTGACGTCAACAACATTGTAACCCATGTCGAGTCCAGATTTCAGCAGATAATTTGTCATAGGCACACCGTACCTGAAGTTTTCAATAGGCAGGTACCCACCGACGCCGTGGTAAGGGCAATGTTGATATTCCTCGATTCTCATGTCCTCGGACTTTTTGAAGTACTTCAGCACCCGGTTGTAACTCCAACCTGTGTTGCCCAGCTTTTCCCACGTGTCATAGTCTCTCTTGTTGCCGCGGACATAAAGCATTGCGTTTAGCACACTAGAACCACCCAGCGCCTGGAAAATAGGGCGAGTTCATTTTATTGAAATTGTGCAGGTAACGAGATGATAATTGTGCTACGCGAAACGGTAAGATCGCAGCACCTTTCCTCTTGGCCAGATACACGATCGGTTGTTCATTGCTTTGCAATAACTGTTTGACGGTTGGGCCGCAAATTTCCAATTTAACGCAGTGAACTGGAGATACGGTAGCGTTGCCGGTACGTCAGCTATGTACGGTTCGTCTGCACCGGCCTCCAGCAGCAAAACCGACCAGTTTTCGTTTTCCGACAGACGATTTGCAAGCACCGAACCAGCGGAGCCACCTCCAATTATGATGAAGTCGTAACTATGCCGAAGATTTGTATTGGTAATTGGCCTCACCCTGTTTTCATTGTCTACAATATCTGGCCTGTATATGCCGATTAATACGTGCAACAGCATAAAAAAGAGCACTTGCGGCTCGTTCATCCCTGTTATTCGTAAAGCGGAAAACATTTCCAGTAGTGGCATTTTCGTTGATAGTTATCCGAAAATTACGTTTGACAATATACTTTTCCGTGCCTCTGTAGTTTTTCAGCGAGAATCGCTATCGCTCGTTTTTTTTGTAAAACTGGTATCGCAATAATTTTTGATCGTGCGTTTCTCACTTCTTGTATGAGCAGTTTGGCTATCTAGCAACCTTTTAAAACCTTATTGCGAACGATAAGATCTTGTCGTGGCAATTGCAGATACATATTATTTAGATTAATATCACGTTCTGTTGTTCCTAGTTACGTGCACGTGTGTTTGTAATACAAATTAAGTGGCAGTACGTGCCTGTTATGATTCTTAAATTATTTGGTCATTAACTGCCAAGGTCTCTACCAAATTTCGATTGATTTTTAAGAAGTACCTGCCTATGTGTTACCCATCATAATTAAATGCGTACAGAAAATATCTACATGGAAGTCGTCTTTAATAAACATCTGACAAACTTTATAAATTAAAAAAATGAATACATACTGGAATGGAAAACAGGTAACAAAAGTATTATCTGGCCGCTGTTTATTGTTTTCTCCGATGGTCGGTCTTCGTGGTTTATATAACATCGTGTACGTTTTCTCATCAGATATAGTTGGCAGAATTCCTCGGTTCCATTTTACTTCTCTTACAGCTACTTCGATAGCTCTTACAACGTGCGTACGTTCAGGTAAATCTTAACCTGCAGATTCAGAAGCACGCGTGTTTATATTATTTGATAACGATTCATTGACTAACGTTTGCAAAGTCGTGTTGGGTCAAAGTGACTCGTATCCGGCATTCTCAGTGGGACCGGACTCGGAAAATTAAAGTCTGCAATTCGACGTATTGCACTGTTCAAAGTAGTATTTATATTAAATAATTATATATTAAATAATTTAACCAACATATAAATATGTATTACATATAGGTTGATACATTACATGCGTAAAACATAAATATCCGGATAGTATATATACATAGCAGACAGTACATGCGTTTCTTGTCCGATTATTATTGGTTTGACTAAAATGAAAACAGAGATAAATTATTCAAACTACAGAAGTATGCGAAGGAAATTGTATAAAATCCCTCCCTACGCCTTGTGCCAGGTGGCACAGGTGACAATATTATACCAGCCCGACCGAAACCGCAGAACGTTCGGAATATGTTTTTATTTTATCTTCACTTTCGGTTGCAAACAATATTCAGTCATTTAAGTATTCCCACTCTTGTTTCACCATGTCTGCCAGTTTCTCGGCGATCATGAATGTAGGAATATTTGTGTGCCCTGATGGAATTTCAGGCATTATGGAAGCGTCAGCGACTCTTAATCCTTTGATGCCAATTACCTGTAATATCAAAAAATATGGTAAATGTTATTCCTTTTACTGTAATGCCGCAGCAGTTCTTAATGTGCCTAAATCTACTGTTGAGAGAAATATGGCCCTCTCAGCAGATGGAGACTAATTTGGGAGCTTTCGAAACTGTCAAGACTGCCTTGATCAAAATCAAAAGTAATTTCGAAACAAGTCGGGGCTTATTTTCACATATGCAAATAGATGTGTCCCATCTTTCCCAGTGTACGGGGCGATCACTATGCGCAAAATCATTTTTTTGTACTTCTTCCGTTATGCTTTACCAATTTATTTTGATACATATCGATAAATAGATATTAACACTGCACATAATATTTGTATATATAACATTACATATGTTGCATATTACAGTGGTACATATTGTACCACTCTCCGTTCAGTGGTAAGTAGGTTGGTTTATTCCACGTATTGTGCTTACGAGCATATTAATAACTAATGATTAATCAATGATGATCAGCAGAACAATCATTTACTGTCAATTATAGTCACTTAGCGGCACGCATTTCTATAACAGAGTTTTCACGATTATAGCGTGATAATGCAAATTCGCCGCGACCAATCATTTATTGACGAGTAAAGAAGCCGGACTAATTTTTGAACCCTCAGTAATATTCATCTTGCAAGAAATTCAGATGTCACGTTTTTGCTGATCATATTATATTGTGATTTCCCACACGTACCATGCATATTTATTATGTTACGATAAAAAGAAAATGTAATGATTCAAGGAGTGTAGGATATCAGAAACATATTTAGGTAGTGCGCGCCATACACTGCTGGAGATAGCTTGGACGGAGGAATGCAACAATTGCAAGTGTTTCGCGAACGAACCTGTTTGTCGAAAGAAAACCTGTCTTCCTTTAACCGAACTGGCCATGGCAGATCGCATTAATCGATATTCAAGGAGATGGCGATTGATTTGTTCGCTTTATATTTCTGCACCAGCGTGTTTAAATGGGAATGCATATTGTATTGACATAACAATGCAAGTGAGCCATGATATTACTATAGTCCTATACATATAGGGTGTTCAAAAAGGTTGTTTCAATCGTTATAGGCATATAGTACCGATGAAATGGGTAAAAAAAAAAGTGGAGGGATATTGTATCCCAAAATTAGTTACGAATAGTTTCATTTAATCGAATGTTTTACAATTTTACAAGTTTTTGATTCGAAGAAAAAATTCGATTTGAATGTTAAAAAACATTAGGAAAATTCGACGGGCGATATGGGTGATATAAATAATGATTGCACACTATTTTATTATTACCCATTAGTAGAGTTATGCGATCGAGATTTATTCTGCAGTGTTATTTGAATGTCTGTTAATCTTTGCCAAATTAGTGCACTTTTGTTGCGCATATAAAAGACACCAACTTTAATCAAAGTGTACTAACCTTCAGTGTCGGATCAACCACAGCAGTACTATCACTCTCAGGTCCCATTTTGCAACTCCCGCTATAATGATAAATGGTGAGCGTCTCCGTTCTCAAATTGCACTCCCAATAATCATCAGAATCGAACGGATACTGCTCGCAATCGGACACAGTTTTATTATAAAATTTCACTCCGAGTTTCTGCATAGCTTTCGTCCTGCTGACCTGGATGGCTGCTCTAATTCCTTTCACCAGAACCCTAACGTCGTCCGGGTGGCTCAAATAATTGGCTATTATCCGCGGTTTTACGGTCGCGTCCTTAGATCTCAGTCTTATCCAACCTCTGCTCTTAGGTCGCAGTATCATCGGGAACATACCCCAGGAATGCGTGCGTTGGAACCACGAAAACCTATCCCTGATCTCTTGATTCAGCCCAAAGTTATCCACCGTGGCCTTTGTCGTGTAAATAGAAGCAACCAAGGAAAGTAATTCCATATTAGGTAGACCGTCACGATTCTTCGGATTGTCCACATCCAAGAATGCAATACCCTCGCAACCACCACTAACCGTAAGTGGTCCCTTTCGGTCGACCAAAAAATCCCTAATGTACGGCTGCGAAAGGTCAAGTACATTGTGCACGGACACGCTCACCGGCTCGTTAATGGTGAAAGTCAGTCCACCATACGCTATGTGATCCATCACGTTATCACCAACCCGCGCATCTTTTATCACGTCTATACCGAGTTCCCTTAAATGTTTCTCTGGTCCGATTCCGGATAACATTAATAATTGCGGGGAACCAATTGCTCCAGCGCATAGGATCACTTCCCTGTTCGCGTACGCCGAGATACGACGATTTCCTTTTACAAACTCTACCCCAATCGCTTGCATATTCGTTTTGTCGATCAGAATTCTGTGCACCATGCTCATCTTGGTCACATGAAGGTTCCTTCGTCGTTTATCCTTCAAGTAGGCCCTGTTGCTGCTCATGCGATAGCCTCTGATCATGGTTGATTGGATTTGCGAGAAACCGATTTGTGTCTTTCCATTGTAATCCACTAAGGGATAACCCAACTCTTGTCCAGCCTCCAGGAAGGAATTTAGCAAAGGCGATCGGAACGGCGAGTGTTCTATCGTCACTGGACCATTCGTTCCATGATATTTTGTGTCCTTTCGGAATTCAGGAATTCGCATATTCTCCAATTTTTTAAAGTACTTTAACACATCCTTGAACGCCCATCCATCGTTACCCAATTCAGCCCAACGGTCGTAATCCTTTGGATTAGCTCTAGTTGCGATCAAGTAGTTCAGGACGCTACTTCCGCCCATTACTTTGCCCCTGGGCCATTTACACCTGTGTTGGAAATTAATGAACCTTTTTAGAAATACTTGTTCAACGGAATTCTTTTTCCAATGAAACTTAGGATGTTCATAGTAGTCTTCATAATATGTCCATAAACTACGTAGCTCTGTTTTTCTAACATTTTAAACCTCCCCCTCCGAGCGCTACGTAACTTTTTTCATTTATTTTTTAAACAATTTAATAATTTGTATATTATACAAAACTATCAAAATTTAGAAACGGTGAGACTAACCACTTATATAAATTGTTTATAATCGGAATCGTTCTAAAGAGAATCACTCAACTTATTTGCTCAACACGATTTCATTTGCCAAAATCTCATGTAAAAAACTACGTAACTTAGACGATTTGGACAACCCCAATATCGACCACATAGTTTATGGACAATCCCCTATCACTACCTGTGATTCGTCATCCCCATACAATATCTGTCAGAGGGTTCCGTTTCGTACTTCCAGTCGATATCGTCAATCGTCTGTAGAAAAGTGGCCATTAGAGGGATATCCATGTAAAGTGTCTCCTCAGGGCCAGCTTCGATCAGAAGCACACTAATTTCTTTAATTTCACTGAGTCTTGAAGCCACTGCAGCTCCGGCTGTTCCTGCGCCCACCACGATGAAATCGTACCGTGCATTTCTCACAGGCGTCACGTCCGGCTGTGCTTTTGCCAAAAATAGCTGGTTGTTGTACATAAAATTCAATGCACCAATCGCCGAGTCTATGATGTTTTTTGATCCGGTCGAATTGAAATCGACGCTGCCATAGAGATTCGCGTATAGTTTTCGTGCAACGTTCGTTTGCGACTGTCCAGATAATATAACGTTGCTCCAGCTGAGAAGGAAGAGGAAACGGGAGGCGAGGAGGATAATATCAGAGTTCGGTTTCATTCTGACTTTTTAACAGGAAAATGGAAAATGATGTCTTGCTCATTTGACGCGTCACATATACATTGGCACACACGAATAGAAGATATGTGCGCGTGCATGCATATGCATGGTAGAAATATCATTTTATTTTTTGTTCGACGTTTATGACGGTATGCACGTTACTTTGCTCCGGGATATTTTCGACCAGTGTTGAAATCATAGCTACTCGGTCGCAAGACTATTTTTTCTTTGCATGCGATTACGGGCAAGGTATCGACTCATTCATTCTTTATCCTATCGCTGATTGTGATATGTTAACATTGTTGGCTACCAAATTCGTTGCTACACTTATACACGTTGTTAAATGGAAGCCATTCGATATTTAAATGGCGTATAGAACATTCTGTACTGAGTAAAAAGGACTTAGTAGACATAGGTCGAAAGGACAACCGTTTTTGTTTGATAGATTACTACTGGCTTTTCGATATCAACAAAAGATTTTCCACCGGTTCCCCTTCCATTTCTATACACGCCTGGCATCTTCTTCTTACAGAGTCGCGCACCCCCTCGAAAATTTCACATCTCTGTCGAATTGTTTGACAAGCATGGTGGATCCGATTACGTAATTCTTCTAAGCCATTTATCGGGTAGGAATACACTTGGATTTTCGGATATCCCCATAAGAACAAGCCATGCAAATAGGGTGATCGATTGATCCATGGAAGCGAGTAAGTCAATCGTGATGCCAGCGAACAAAAATGTTTATATCTCATGAAAGATATACGTTCCTTAAATTAATTTTTGACGCACAGCTATTCCCCGTCTGCAGCTGCAACCCATACATCTATAAACTAGATCGGCTCATTTTCTGAGGATTCTAGGCACACGTTTTCCTAAACTCAGCCCGTTTCATGACTTTGGTATTTGCGAACCGTTAGCTGCACATACGATCTTCGCGCGTGTCACCTCCAGGTCAGTCGATCCCCGAGGGTGACTGGTTGACAGTGCCCATTTGCATCTGGTTTTTTTTTTAAGTTAATTAACTATCTCTTCCGCCCCCTCTCTGCATCGACAAACCTAACGAATTAGCCAATCCGCATGTTACCGCCGGCAGCACGCCCCATCTCCAAGCTTTAGCGAGTCTTCGTAGGAACGATTCTGACGAAGTCTGGTCAGTCATTTGTACACCATCGGCAGTCGGTGACCATCTCCGACCAGTCGTCTAAAATACACCTTATAGTTCGCTAAGAACTGACACTCCAGCTTTATCATCTTAACCACTCCGCTCCGGAGCTAGACTTCACGTTGCCTCGAATGAATCCAAGTACGGATACGCCATTAAATAGCGCGCAAGCGGTTAAGTCGGAGTGGGATGCACAATCAAATTTTAATGTGTACTTAAGAATGCTGGTTACAAAACAGAAATGTATGTTATTTTAGAACCGAGGTATTCATTAGAACAGTGAAAAGTTGATAGATTTGAACGATACTTGTGTAAGTGCAGGGTCCATACTATCGAAATCATTTTTTTGACGTTATATTATGATAGCCGGTTTACTTTGCATAATGTTCTGAAAGTTCTGCAGTCAATTTCGCGGAATTCCGAAAAGTAAATACGAATCACTTTCATTACGTGTCTGCATGAGTTAACGATTTTAAACATTTTTCCTCAGTTTGATTAACATATTTAAGGAAACTGTGACAAAAACGGCGACCACACGCACGTCATTTCAAATTTATTTTATTATTATTATTTTTGTCAGTTATAAATAGGAGGGATGTCGCAAATAGATTTCAATTTGCATTACACACAAGTTGTATTTTACTGGCATACATATAAGGGGACGAAATTGAAACTGTTTGCGTTTAGACACGTTGAATGGATTTCAATAGATCACTGCAGTGATAGGAATATCATTGGAACAGCGTCCTTAATTTATATATATATATTATTTATTTTATACATGTACTATATAACAAAAGATTAAACGTTCTGTATATACATTTTCGGCCACAAGATTAAGAACACTTTTCAAATTGGATCGCTGATTGCCAATGAACTTCCCGATGTCGTATTCAACGGAGATTAATAGAACATACTTGATTTTATTTCGATCGATCAAAGATTTAATGTTTTCCAGAACAACTAAATAACTTACGCAGTTAAATATACTATGTTCTAGGTATAGAATTACGTAGTTAATTCACACGGTATACTACATGCAACTAAATGTCGCGTTGGTGACAATTATCAGCGTTGTACGCTTACGTCTAAAGTGTTCCGCACTCGTAACATTAATCATAGATATGCAACGTGGACGTTATGCAACACAGTATGGCACATAAATGATATAGTCTACCTGTGAAAAATGAGTTTACCACAAACAGATGACACTTCACCCCGATATCAAGTGAAAAGGAAGGAACAGTGTTTATGAATATGTACAATTTTGATAGAGAAAGTTAACTCGGCACGGTTCTAATTTATTCGAAGGTTGATATCTTGCTAATCAGGATTTCGAGAGTCCATGAATTTTTAATGAAGGACGGCTATGTTTTGCATATAAGATACCGTGAAGCATATTTCCGTCCTTTATTTCGGAGGAAATGTTGTAACTGAGAAAAGAACCAGTGTCTGTTGGAATTCCCAATCATAATAAGGTAAAAGACGATCACGATGACAGAATTCCTTCTCATTTAACTCATTGAAACACGACTATCACTGCCACTCAAAGAGCTTTTCTAAATTAATCCAAAGATTGTTGTTAAGAATTGATTAAAAAGAAAATTATATGTTTGTGTGTATCAAACATTAATATTATTGGCGTTCTGTTTGTATTTACAATATAGGGGTAAACAGTATAGTTGTTAGTCACCTGACAGTGATTGGCCCTACTTCAAAAGCCACATTTCCTATGCTTTTTTCAATGACCATATTCAAATGCTTCGAAAGCATTTCCATGCTTCGAAAGCATTTCCATGCTTCGAATGCAGTCCATATTTTGCTACTCAGATCTTGCCAGTCACAGGTCCTGGTTCGGCTGATAACTATTTTTGTTCATATGCAACATATTTTCTGCAAGTTTTCGTGAATACTTGATACCAGTACTTTTTGATTTTCGCAATGCAAGGATTACTCTATAAAGTCGTATTTTACCTTGTATAATTAATGCATATTTAACCGTGCAATTAGACATTTTTATGTCACTCTGAAATGTCACTTTTCTGTTTCTTTCTCAATTAGGTTTGATATTTTTTGCTACAATACGCAATATAGTATTGAACACCGTTTTAACATTTATCTTATCAGCAATATCATTAAGTCAAAAAAATATCGTCTTTATACAAAATATACACATACATCCCACGTATCACAATGTAAGCGTGCAATGTCGTAACAAATTCATAAATTTGACTCCATTCTACAAGACTATGCTGTGAATAAATCTTAAGTAACGCGTTAACAACTAATTAAAACTAAACTCGAGCCAATACATTAACTAAATAATTCTTATTCGTAATTTCAAAACGCCTCTGAAATTTTCAATTAATTAGTTTCATTCAGTAAAACCAAGGAGAGAAATTTCAGGTACCTCGTTTGCAATTTCAATAACCGGATAACAGATCCTACTTCATCTTTATTTTTAGCGCCTGCAAAATATCACTTTCTCAACAAATTTAGTAATATTTATTCCAACTATACCAATATTCATCCCTTTAGAGGAAAGTAGTTCCGAGAAATCAATCAGAACACGTTAGTTATTCCCGTACCAAACAACTCGTAACACTGTTCTTTAAAGTAAGGCCTTTTGAAATGTCCACTCGGAACTCGTACTGCAGTGTTTTTCATTAGATATTGTTACTTAACATCGAATCACATATCCACACACATTTTCCAAGTAGCACAACGTTATGCGCTTCTCGCAGTCTCAACCGCCAGCCAATCATTCTTTATAAGATCCGCTCCTTTCTCGCCGATCATAATTACAGGTGCGTTAGTGTTTCCACTGGAAATCGTGGGCATAATCGACGCGTCGATCACCCTTAACCCTTCGATCCCATAGACCTTCAATGTAGGATCCACAACAGCCTCGGGATCGCTAGGTGGTCCCATTTTCGTCGTTCCAACTGGATGGTAAATCGTCATCGTAATATGTCTAATATGACACTCCCAATACGCGTCCGAGGCGAATTTTAAATGCTTGCAACCGGGCAGCTTAATTCTATGCACCCTCGACCCGAATTGCTTAAACACTTTAGCCTCGCTGATTTTTATTGCGATTTTAGCACCTTCGACTAAAGTAGCAACGTCGAACTGGTCCGAGAAGTAATTGGCGTTAATTGATGGATTGTGAAACGGATTAGAACTACGTAGCCTAACAGTGCCACGTGATTTTGGTCTCAACAGCAAAGGCATTATAGTCCATGCGTCTTTGTTCGCTATAGGTCTGTACACAGTATTGTACAATTCGTCTGTTAGACCCAGAACCTTTCTTACTTGGACGCCGGCGTCAGAGTTGATCGACGCAGGCGCCATGTGGAATTGAATGTCCGGATAGTCCATCGATTGATTCGCGTATTTCGAACTGACGAAAGCGTATCCTTCAACACCGCCTAGGGTGGTCATTGGTCCCCTTCCATTGGCCACGTAGTGCATAGTTATGGGGGCTGCCTGGAAACGATCCTGAACGATCGCCACCGGTTTATCTATGAGAAATGTTAAACCCCCCATTCCAACGTGGTCCTGCAAGTTATCGCCAACTCGAAGGTCCTTGATTACAGGTATTCCAATATGCTGGAGATGTTCCTTGGGACCTATGCCAGATAGCATCAGAATCTGTGCACTATTGATCGCTCCGGCTGAAAGAATTACTTCTTTCCTTGCCCGTACAATTTGTCTCCGCCCGTCTCTTACGAATTCAACACCCGTTGCTTTCATAGCGAGGGGGTCGACGAGGACCCTAGTTACTTGAGAGTTCATCGCTATGTGGATGTTCCTACGCAGTCTAATTGGACGCAAAAACGCCTTGGCCGTTGAACATCTACTGCCTCTTCTAATCGTTCCCTGAGCTATCATGAATCCCGTCTGCCGTTCTCCGTTTATGTCTCTGTTTTCGTAGCCGATCTCTGTTCCAGCTTGAACGAACGCTACTACTAGAGGTGTCCTCCACGGGGATTCTTGCACGGTCAGGTAACCACCGGTGGAGTGGTATGGACTCTTCTGCAAGTAGGGATTTCTGTTGTCCTCGGATTTCTTGAAATAATAGAGCGCCTCATTGTATCCCCATCCAGGATTTCCTAGTGACTCCCAGTAATCGTAGTCGTGACGATTTCCACGGACGTAGAGCATATAATTGAGAACGCTTGAGCCACCGAGAACTTTACCTCGTGGCCAATTGCAACGGCCACCTTTCATACCCAGACAGGCTCTTCCCGTTGGTTCTGTTTTATATTTCCAATCTAGTTTTGTTAATTGAAGATAAGCCGCCAGGGAAGGCACGTCGGTCACCTCGTTCTCATCTGGCCCAGCTTCGAGCAGAAGAACGCTCCAATTTGCTATTTCTGAGAGTCTGTTGGCCACGACAGCTCCCGCAGATCCCGATCCTACAATTATGAAGTCATATTCTGGATGCAGAGGATACCGGTCGATGGGTCGACTCTCTGGGTCCAATTGGTCGTACCGATAATAAGATAGGCCCGCTATTAGTAGAGGGATGAGCCATAATGTTGTTCCGAATAGGCCTAAAGCACCCTTCAGGGCCGATGTCACCACGATCGCGCTGAACACCATTCTCGTTCAAGTGACAGATTTTTACTTTTAGATTCGAATGATGATTTGGATCATTCAATATTCCGGGTAGTTTACGTGTCATCCCGTAAGCTGTTGGTTTTGCTGCTAGAGAATATCTGGTGGACGTGTGCCGATCTTCTGGACACGGTGTACTTTGAATGACACGTGGATGTTTATGTTCTTCATTGCGTTTTTGTGGTTCCTGATCTCTCTTTCCTCATGGGGTGTGTTAGCCTTTCTGTGAACAGAGAAATTGTGAATTGTTGATGTACGATTGAATAGTACGGGATTATCGAATTAATACAATTAACTCTTTTATGCGAGCATTCTGTATAATACGATTTAGTTGTAATCGTCGAATAGTACACAGTTATTGTCTACTTGAATTTTATACCTCGAGATCAAGATATTGATATATTAAGCGTACGAGCGTGTAAATATTTTAAAACGCTGACGGACAGTTCGAAAGCTCAAGCTGTATTACTTGCAGCTGCGTTCATGCAACGCCACAGCTAATTGTACAATTTCACGGTGCTGCATTCTGGTTAGTTATAATTATCGAGTTTCTCTACATTTGTAGCAACTTCAATTACAGCACGGCGGATTACACGAACCCACGCAAATAAAACGTGCACGAATTTCAACAAAAATTCCCTCTATCCGATACGACAATTTAACCATTCACATTCCTGCTGATTACATCGTCCGCAAAAATATAAATAAATGAATAAATAGAACTTCTGTTCGTTCCGTTATCCACTTATACAATCTCCTCGCGACGCAGGCACCTACACGCAAAACCCAGCAATGCGTCAACCTCTGTCGCTCCGTAATTAGACGATTAATCGGGGCTCCAATTAAGGACGCTCGCTTCCAGAAACAAAGCCGCGTTTCAACCAGCATGCTGTCCCCGATATCCCGCGTTTAAGTTTTGCCTTTCAAATGCTGGACGTTCAGCATTTTCCCATCGACGAAACGAAAGGAAACGACCCGCAATCAGCACAGGTAGATCGCGGCTGGGTACATCGTACAAATTCAGCCGGACGATGCGGAAGGAAGAGGTGAAAAGTACCGGAACTGTCTGGCCTGATCTAATTGCCAACACGTGGAACTTTGGTGGATCGAGTCGGTTCCATTTAACGGGTGTCACGGGTCACCCGCGTATCGGTGAGACTCCCGTGTAAATCGGTGAACGGATTAACGTTATGTCGTTCGCGGCGGAACGGAAAGACGGTGATCTCATAACGGGGAAAGGTGAAAGTGTTGCGCAGACGTAAACCTCTGCCACGCTCGTTTCCTTCTGTGGACCCCTCGTGGTTACGTTACGCGGCCTCTCTCCGTGTTTCTTGCTGCGCGATTTCGACCCGCGGTGATGTAGCACGAATCTTCTTGACCGTGGCAGGGCAGCTGTGACGGATCGTGAAGGAGCGAATTTATAGGAGTGCCCAGACACGTTTCGAAAATTTACTTGCGCGCCGAAGATGAAAAGTAGTTACGTTTGCACAGTATCAATGTAAAGATACAGTGGGACTCGTGAACGTTTACACGTTTAGTATGTGAATTTTTCGTTACTTTAGCGCAGTTTATCAAATATGCCTGTGTGCGATGTACCGTCGCATACTTTCCGACAGTTACAGGGCGTTGTATTAGTAAATATTATTCAGTAGAAAGGATATTTTATTCGTACTATTGCTGTTATTATAATTACTATTATTTTTTTTTTTTTTTATCAAGTTAATGCATATAAGATCGAATAGCAAAGCGCAGCTGAATAGCTGTGCTTGAATTTACAAATGTAAGGAGAATGTATTATGTGCATATTCTTATTGTACGAACGTTTTGTCCTTGTAGTGCAGTCTTGAGTAGGAGGCTCTTCGAGCGAAAGTTGCTGTTTCCTCACAGGAATGGAATAATACTTATTTCTTTTTATTACAATCTTTTTTATTTAATTAAAACACAGGTTAGGAATATTCTATAAAGGAAACTCCCTTTTTTTTTGTGTTTCGAAGTCGCATACGTGTTTGTATCGTGCCACATTTAGCTTTCCATGCACAAGCTACGTTAAAGCATTTAACTCATTCCACGCACAGTACGAATGTCAAATATTTCAATCGAGCACGAAACCTGATTGGCAATAATTACTTTGCAGACGTTAATTTACATGTGAATTGAACAAGAATATCGTATTCTAACATTAAGTTAACAGTCCCAAATTGCATTGCGCAGTCAATTCCAAGTCGAGGGGATAAATTGCAGAATCGTGTAAACATTTTGGATAGTTTTAAACTTGTACCAAAAGTTCTGCCTCGAGTCACCCTACATACCTACAAAATATGCAATCATTTAATAAAAAGAAGAAACTCTTATGAGTTACGTGACGGAGAAAGTGTCATCGAAAGAGAATTATTGCAGAACGTGAGAATCATGATCGGGCTTGAACTATTGCTGATGTAACAAAGAATAGTTGAACGTGTACCGGGATCGATTTCTAGTTTATTTGGGTTAATAGGTTCTGGAATGAGTCGTTGTAGGTTTTCGCAGTAAATAAGTGGTTGGCTATAAACTATACAAGAGTTTAATGGAACACAGAACGGTGGTCCTGTGATGGCCAACACATATTCTCGCATGCAGATGATTGATACATTGCAGATTGATCCATGAGTAGATAATGACTTTTTGGATTATTTCATCGTTGTGTACAATTCGATGCTTCAGCTACAACTGACAATAATAAATTAAATGCTAACCAGTCGTAAGGAAATTTCCTTCCAACAGCAGCATACAATTTCTCGTTTCCGTTCTATCGTATAGTTCTCTATTGAAAAATCACGTTAATGGCTTGTAATCTTTGTTCGAAACAATTAAAGAACATTGAAAAGTGTCTTTGAAACGTGATACTGCAAATATTAGAAACAAATCACGCGATCACTCCAAACACCAGGAAAAAAAATAAATACAAGTGCATATAGAATTTTCACAGAAAAACTTTCAAGAAGGAAACCAGTTTGCCTTGCTTAAAATATTCCTCTATCGTGCGAATCATGAACGAACGTGTGTTTTTCGCCGACAAAGAAAATCTCGAGAAAGTTTCATGATCGCCTACATTATTCGCAACACGGAAATCGCAATCTTCGAATTATCCTTACTCCGAAGGCGAAAAGGAAACGAAAACAAGAAGAAAAGAGAAAACTGTTCGATCACTTTCAGCATTTCGGCCCGCCGAAACGGCTCCTAAGATTGTACAGTCGTAAACTAAGCTAAACGTGAGCTAAACTAAACGTCGGTTTTATTCGAATAAACAGGCACACCGGAAGCGGGGAAAAAATCGGAACATTTCTGTCGTCGTGAATTTTTCTGTATTGCGTAAAAAAATAACACGGAAGCTTTCGTTACTTTTCCGTCTGGTATTACGTGTTTTATAGGGAGGAGGCTCCGGTTGTTTTGACATTTTTCTGGCCTATTACGTCTACAGCGAACGTGTAATACTATCTCTGGACAGCGTAATAATTAATTTTTGTTTCCATTTTTCTGCGTAGAACAGTGATCAGTCACTTGCATGATAATTTAATTGACAATGGTCTGTACCGCTGATATTATTTGCACGTACTACTATGTACTTTTTCTCGTTACTTTGGCACGAAAGAGGTCTTAACTGCTTCCTTCTTCAAATAAAAATTTTCCACAGAAACGGAATTATAAATTGCTAGACGCGAAGTAGCTCGTTTCCCTCTGTTGAAATTTCAATACGCCAATGGATTTTTTATAAACAGATACAAATAGCGAGGAACTATTTTGCTAATGTTTCTGACCGAATCCATCAATCATTTTTATGGAAATGACTTTTTGGCTGGAAATGATCGCCGTTTTATTCATGGAAATATCATTTTCGTTCATTCATTTTTCGTTAAAAAACAATATCATTTCACGACAACACTGTACACGATTCTGTTTTCTTGTTTCAGGTAAGAGTTGTGCCGGCTACAACGCTTCCAGGCGAGCCACGTGAGTTCTCAGTTGAGCGTAAATTAGTTTTTCTTTGAGCAACACGAAAGAGAGATCCTTCGAAGACACGCATTTGCATTTCTTATTCCGTGGGTTTTCACTGATCGCAACGAGCGAAACGTTTCACTACCTTTTTAAATGAAAAAGAAAAACGAAAGGAAACGAGGGGTACTTAAAATCATTTTCGCGGGGCGGATTCGGCTTTGGTTACGTCCAGATTTGATGAGAAAATTTCTGAAGTTATTATGAAACCACTTGTGACTTTCTTCCTTTAAATGAGTTTCAATGGTGGAAGAAAGCGGATAAGATGATTGGGAATGGGTAAAACTGATAAAATGTAATATATATATATATATATTGTTATCCAAAGTGAAAGCGCTCAAGAAGTTTCAAGATATGTACAAAGTGTTTGGGAACTGCTCGAACATAATTTCTAATTTTATTTCGTTACTTGTGCGAACGAAAGAATGATGTGTGGGCTAAGAAATGTGAATTGACTGTTGAAAGCGTGAAAAATTTGTATTTTTTTTTTTATTTGTTCTATTTTATGTTTAGCCTTGTTATTTCATATTTATTTTTATTTTTTTGTGTATTTTGGGTGATTCAATAAAATGTTTTTCGACACACAATTGCCTGTATTTTTTTTTTTGTCGTGGAAGTAATACCACTACTGATTGCTAGACATATTAAGAAGAAAAAATAATGAATGAAGCGGATTTAAATGGATTTTTGCGTAAATTTCGTAGGTGGCATAATATCGTAGAATTAGTTTCAAATATCCCCCAGAAATCAAATGTAGTAGTCACGGTCTCGCCAGAGATTAAGAAATTGCATGATCTTTTTTATCTACAAGCGGTACAAATATTTGTTGTCATTAAAAAAGGGATAACGATTCAGTACTGAATTTCGCCAGCATCTTGCATTCCTGTGCACATATTGTCAATACTTGTTAAATAAAACTTCAATTCCTGTTAGAAGAATTACAGGTGTGCGTAGTTCCATCAAATAATTATCGTACAACATAGTTGTTTCTTGTTAACCTTCGTGAAGTTGCAAGAACTACTGAACCCGATTGATCGTGTCTGTATTCCATTTGCCTTGGATCTTGACTTGTCAGCGAAAATATTTCTTCACCGAAGTCTAGCGCAGTCACCATTCAATTTATGACTAGACGGTTTTCGATTTTTTCTGCCATGCATTACCCTAATTCGCTGTATTTCTACCACCACAATTTTTTCGCAAGATATTGCGCGATTAAAATTATTCGCACATATTCATTATATCAATATTGATCGCAATTATTAGTTAATTTTGCTAAGCTTTTTTCAAGTACACCACTGCCAGTTAATGTTTTATTTCTCGTTTAACCTATTATTTTGGATCTTTCCCCTGCTTCGTCAAATCAACCTTGTTCTATATCGAGGCATTTCAAACATCCACACCAGAGCCTACCTGACGTCCATCAATTAATACCATCGCCAAAGGGTGCACATTACCAACACCTTGGTAGACGCGTGACATTTATCCACAGAAAACATTCCACGTCTCGCGCTACCAATCTTCTCGACGCACACAGATTCGTCGTATCAATGATTAAAGGAATATATATGCACATATACAATCAAAATATCCGTCCGTCGTACACTCGCAATCAGCAACACCCATCCCTTTCTCGAATTACCTAACCGCCAGCCCCTAGCACTTTCTCTGTGACAGTTTTCAGTGAACAGAAACGTGGTCCACACCGAACGGGCCAATAAAATCCCTTTAAAGCCCGACTTGCTCTTACCTTTTTGATCCACCTGAATCTGCCCCTCCCTCGATCCAACCTTTTCCATCAAACTTGCCGAAGTAAACTTCATATATCACTCTTATCACATCCCGCGTGATGCATCGATAACGCGAGAAATTCGCGTTGTGAAAAACAACGAAACTGTTCTCGTTCCGCAGCGATTAGACGAACGCCATGAGTAACGATCGCGGCGAACTGATACTTCAATCAAAATAAATTTTCGATCGATCGATCGATGAAGGAGGTTCACCGGTTTCGAGACGATTGCCGAATGACCGCCAGAAAACCGGTAATGGCACTCGGAAGAACGATACGGTACTGTACCGATACCACACTCCCTCTCGTTTCACTCTTGTTGTCCTTGTTGGTCTGGCCAACCGGCGGCTAACTTTCTTCGTCCTTCCCGAAGGCTCCCAACCGTACGTTTGGCAGTGAAAGTATTCTCTTCCTGTGGTTACCTACGCACACCTATCCCCCCTGGCAATGTGGTAACAGCTGGTGCTTACACTAACGTAGCCATTACCGTTCGTACACGCGGTGTACGTTACACTCGTCAGCATTCCTGTTGCTTCCTCCGTATTGCGCCCGCGCACGTCCGACGCTTCTGCTTCCCTTTCGGACCGGAATTTGGATAATTTGGAAAAATTTCTCGCTTCGGGGGCGTGGTTCCGCGTTGCTTTCTTTAACGTAGACATTTTTAAAGGATTCATTAGAGATTGTGAGAATTGAAGTATCGTGGCACGAGATTTCATTTGCCTGGAATTTTTCGCCGTTAATACGTTGGGTTTGGATCCGTAGCGTATAACTAATTTAGTACGTGTCAGGATTGACCTTTTACAGTGGTAGGTTTTTTTTTCGACGCAGAGGGACCTAGCAAATCGAGGTAGAGTAAATTCAAAACAAGAATGTTAAAGACGACGGTGCACTGGTAAGTGTACGCAGAGATCGAGTGGTTAATATATAAAAAGGAAAGATATCTGTTGATAGGAAAAGTAGTGTCGCCCCTCAGTTACCACCTGAGCTTTTGCTTTAAGCCATGTCGCGAGTAAGAGCCGCCTCAAATGTAGAGGGTTAGGTTAGGGTTAAGGGTTAAGGGAAAAAGGGTCTTTGACAATTGCAGATCATTCTTTTCGCAGGTTTTTAAGCCTTATGACGGTGCGATTTTGGTACAAGACGTTGCACAATATTTTACCATTAGCAATCGGCGAGTTATACGTCTACGGGAAGATTATGTTTGATTGCCAAATGACAGCGCTACGTGACCGCCATCACGTCTAGGGTTATACAGTAATAGTAAATATTTGAGCTGCGTACGAATTTTTGAGCAAGAGAAAGAAATTCCTTTCGAAGAAACCGGGATGAAATTCAAACACGTTTCGTCATTCTGAACGACTACAACGTATGTCTTCGGAGGCAAACTAATTTCGACGATAAATCACACCGAAAAGGTGTATCTATTAATAGCTCCAGTGTCCAATGCAACATTCATTCTCATGAACCGTTTCAGATAGCAGGCTTAATTAGTATTCGCCGGTATATAGAGCATAACTAATATCTTCCACATGCAGTTCATAAAAAACTGTGTACGGTGACATAATTAGGAAAGTATTCATTAGCCGGACGAAAATATGCATATAATTGTTGCAATTTAACCAGTATAAATTTTAATACGAATTATGACACGATTCGGATCGGTTCCGCGTGCGCGTTTATCGCGCCAATTTTACCTCTGGTGCTAATAAAATTTGAGCTCGAATTCCTCGCTCCTGCAGAATTCCGTTTCGCACAGTTGCCAGTGATATAATCAACGATTATCACACATAATTTCATTACCAAATACGTCTTTGAAATGCGCAGGAACTATGAACAATTACGAGGAACGCATCTAAATACTTCATAACCGGGCAAACCGAGAAAAAGAGGTTTCCCGACGACCTGAATACCTTTTCGCATTCAATCTTTATGTCAGCCATTGCCTATAAGCGTAAATTTCCATTACGAAACCTCGCAAGGGGACAAGAAACAGCCATTTTCTAGACATATTATTGGAAAGCTCATTTCACGTGATTAACAATCCATTCACCAGAAATCATGCAGAAACCCCGTTCGTTCAAACGACCGTTTCGTCAAACGATTACGTCGACAGATCCGTCGAATAAAGTAAGAAAAATCGGGACCACGTCGAACGAGCGGCTCCGTTCCGCAAGATATCTCTGCGCGCGTTACGTGTCGCGTAGCGCGTCCAAATTATGATAAATCCCCGAATAATTCACTGAATTTCGTTGGATTTTCGCCGAACGATTTCCATTAACGAACAATGTGTGTGAAATCGAGTGATTTGTAGCACGCGCAAAGGTGATTTATTAAAAGGAGCCCCGTCCTCTCGATAGTATCAATACGAAGTTTTTCTTGAAACGCGAAACGATTTTCGGTTTGTCGTTTATTTTCCCCATGAAAATATGTTCGCCGCAGTTGTAGGGGGTTCTACTGTATTCTGATGAATCTGCGTTTTCCGCGAATGTGCGCGAACTTGTTCAGCTTCCAACACCGTGAACCATCGTTGCGTGGCATCACGCGTTTGGTCTGGGCCCGGCTTAATGCTTCTGCTGAAATAGAAGGCCAGGCCGCGCTTCACAAACGACAGCCTGGTTGAATGTAATTAACCGGAAATGTTAAATCACGCGTTGAAAATCTGTTGTAGAGTGCGGGATCGGGTCATTGGTCTGTGAACGTGATGAAGTAACGACCAGCTGGTTGTCGTTCATGTTGGTTCTCGATTTGATCCTGTTTCGTAGCCTCGATTACATCCGGTTCTTCGCGCAGCCACTAAGCCGGCTCGCGTAATAACGTATCTACGATTATGTATGAAATGTCGGGGGGAAATCTCTGTTTTCGCGAGAACAAAGGACGAGGAATAAATGAATAATTGGTAGTTTACGCAGCGTTGCGAATCGATATGGGTACGAAACTATGCGTTGAGTTTTTCCTAAATCAATTCGACTTTCTGAATTTTATATTGTGGCGAACACTTTTGGAGCAAATCGTTATCCCAATCATTTTTTTTAACTACAATTACTCGAAGGGATGAATTAAAACTGCGAATTTGGCAAGTGAAAATGACATATGTTCAATTTAACGGCATTCGTGTCTTCATGTTATTGTAAAAGACAAACAGGTGGGGCTTGGTAACCGTCAGTTTTTAAAATTATTCGCCCTCAACTGAATTTTTATTGGATAAGTAGAGGTAAAGGGGTACGTCACTTTACACGTAACCTACATATCACAATTGTAGTTCAGATTATAACTGTTCATTCGAATGCTACATCGCAATTATAATAAAAAGCTAGTTAATCGGCTTAGATATTAACCATATTGAAGTGGACTAAAAAAAAATTTGAATGTTATTCGAAAGGGGAATAATGGTTCTGTTAGTGGATTGTCTGTCATGGGTTGCCTGCCCATAACCTTTCTCCATAACCGTAGATTAGCTGTAATCTTTAAATATTGTACGTTTATCTGTGATGCACCATTCGTTTTATATAATTGCAGGAAGACGTAATGTTGCAATTGTACTTACTAATATACGTGCACATTAACGCGTCCGATTATGTACCGTCGCTAAAACGTTACGAAAATTCGCACGAAGCAGATAATTATGTATTAATAGGTACGTATTACCTTATGAGAATAGGGACGATAGTGTTGCAAAATGAAAGAAGTTCATTCACACTATTACTTTCAGTTAAACAATATTGAACATAGTTCTGTCACTTGCGCAATTTTCGCATTGTTAGAATTACGTGTAATATGCACGTAGTGAGCAGGAATACTAATTTCATGTTTAGACTTAAATTAGTAAGCAATGGGGGCACTGACATTTTAAAAAACATTGTAGTCAAATAATTACCCGAGTAGAACAGTGCCCAAAATGTCCACTAGATAACGGTTGAAATACTTTATTCACTACGCACCCCTTATAAAATCAAAATGGTCACCGTACCGTGCAGCCGTCTTAAATAGCCTTGACCGCTATTACATAAAGCTCACCTAGAACTTCAAATCCATTTTCATTTTTACCATCGCTTATTTGCACTTTACTATTTTCCATTCACTTGGCTTTTAGATCCGCCCTATGACCAATCCGGTTAAAGGCTGTTTCGCGGTCTATCTAATCTCACCCACTTTGGAGTACGTACATTTCACGTGGCGCGTGTTAGTTTCGCACGAACCAATCGACCTATCAGTTACAATCTGCAAAGGTTTCAATGTATGTATGCATTAGGTTTGACGAAAAATATACAATTTTTTGCGAAAGTATAGTGTAGTTTTTTGCGTGAGCTTTTTTCGAACAAATGGTATATGTAATAAGTGAATTTGTGTCACGTCTGATTGTGAAAAATATTTATTGGCAAATGCATAAATTGTGAAATTCTCGATTAACATCGACTAGTCTCGTTTAACATGCACGTTTGCTTTTTGTATCCGACTTTTTTTGTTGGTAATTTTTCTATATCGAAGGACGGAAAGGGTAACTCTGTAAGTGTTGGAGCATGGTGTAACTATAGCACAGGTGTTTAAATATGGATAATGTTGGTATGGTAGTTGAAAAAGTAGTGGTGGTGGCTCTTCAAAAGTATTAAAAAATTATAAATCTCGGCTGGCGGAGAAAGCAATATTAAAAGAGTTACTAATTTATGGTGATTATTAAATCTCAAAGTATAAAGCTACTTTGTGGTAGGCCGTAAAGCATACGCCAGCGTCAAGCAAAGACTCGAATGACTATCCACTTTTGAGTTAAGAGGGGTTATTTCAGTGATACTGATTATCTTTTAAAGAAGGCCTCTCGTTTTCCTTCCGTCTTAACAAAGTTAAACAGTAATACAAATCATTTCTAAATTGACATTCTAAATTGTGCATGTGTTTCCTTCTATAATTAAATAAAACTATTATCACTAAAAATAATTACGATCTATTTATTTGAAAGCTGTATTTAACATACACGAGTAATTATTGATATTGTTGATTTACAATTAAACATGTACTTAGAGGTTCGCACGTCGGCTTTTCCTCTCTCGTTCTCTTCCCCAGTGAGTGTGTACGGAAATATTCGCTCACTTTCGATAAAGAACAATGGACAGGCATGCAGAAGTACCAATAACAATTATTCATATCTCAACTCGCTGCTTAGGATGACGATACGAAATCTAAATTTTCATACGCTTCGAATTTTCCAAACAATTATTTCTCCGACCTCATTCAGAAGTTTCGCTCCCAAATGTTTTTCAAAAATGCTAGTTTCACACAATTACGACACGCGTAAATAATCAACCCCATCGACACGAGGAGAGCAATGAAGTGTGAAATTCTTCATTCGTCTCGATATGAAACCATAAGTAGACAGAAGCTGTTTTATTTGTTTGGAGTCAGTGTGTGTGTGTGTGTGTCACAAGGAACAGAGGCCGCGAACTAGTTTGTACGCAATCGGGCATTACCGCTGCGGATTGTAATCGTTGAAAGGAAAATGGAAGAGTACGGTATAGATTCCTTTCTCCGGCTCGTTCTGTTGATAAAGCGGGCAGTAATTTATTAGCGCCACTTCAATTGACCCATTCTTTCGGTTCTGCTAAAAAAAAAAAACCATGCAACGTATGTGTTCCGCTTCTGTCTCCGATTTTGTTGCGATCGAACGGCATAATACATTATAATTTTACTACGTCTTGCACGTCTCTGGTTGTCGAATAGAAATGTATCTTTCTTTGTACGCAACCTCGAAACTCGTCTAATTCGTTTAATTCGTCAGAAGCCAGATATATTTCGGCCAGATGCGGCAAATCACGATACACGAAGGTATGCAACGAATACGGCTTCCTTCTCGGCTGCATCGCTTTCTTTCATTAGTTATATACATCTTGTGAAATATTCCTGCACCTCGTGCCAACGTGAATTGAAAATACTAATGGACTCGTGGCCCGTTGCATACGCGCCACGACCACGGTCCGACTTTCTCTGTCCACTTTTATTCGTACGACGTGCCTGCGAATTCGTGAAACTCGTTCGACCCCCGCGTTCCTCGCTTGTTTCTTCCTATATCGAGAAATGTTCGTGCTTATTAACTTGACACCGTAGTTATCAACATCGGGCGGATGTCACGGGGACGAGACGCAGTAAATAATTATTTTGACGTTGAAATTCATGTCCCGTATCTATTTTATCTTTATTCGATCCATTTGGCTGAGATGCGTTCGTGATGAACTTTTGTGCTTCGCGAGTGAATGTGTTACAAAATTTTCGACACACGGTATATTGCCGTCGAGAAAGCTGGCAGAAATTTTTTTCTATCGTATTCATTGTATATGCTGTATGCAAATATTCCGTTAATATTATGCATTAATTATGATCAATATTAAACGAATGGAATTAATATTTTCACGAGAAAATAATAATTATTTAACTATTCTTATTGATTTAATGTTACAGTACGCATCATTTATAACATCACGATTCAACGAAGTCTATAATTTCCCTTTCTATCCCTAGCCTATTCGTAATGGACTATTTCGTAGTGCAATCTCGTTGGATCGATATTTATGCACTGCGAACTCGCACAATACACGCGACATTCGCGAATACAGGAAATAACGATACGTATTCGCCATTACTATTGTTGCACTATGGTCCGGCATTGTTACCAAGATTCGATTAGATCAAGAATACATAATTTTTGTATGCACAGTTGACTCAGTGAAAGTAAGCAACATCGAAACAGAAATGCGAAATCGCGTTTACTGAATTTCGTAGCGTGCGAAATTTCTTCCTCGTTCGCAGCGGAACAAATTCGTAGCAGTTTAAGCTGTTGTACATTGCTCCTTCTAGTTCTTGTTCGTATCTTTGACACACTCTTTTTAAATATTTGGATAAGTGTATTTTCAGATATTATACAGTACTACGCGCGGCAATTAATATTCTCCACAGTCATTTCAGAAAGGTACCAGCGGCAAAGTTGTTCGCATAAATCCCATCGCGTTTAAAATAAAGTCCCGTCCAATTTGCATTCAGAAACGATCATTAACCAAGCTCGATTATGTTACACTTATTTCTCGGACACGATAAATATTCATCCCTTATGATACATTCGCAATTAAGAATACCGTCTGGAATGAAATGGAATTAAAATGAAATGAAATGACCTTGTTCTTGCGTAATAATTAGTTCTATTTACATGCGCGATACTCGACAATCGTGCAATCTCTATAACACTCTCTACGCGTGAAGAGCGAAAAGGCGAAGATAAAGGGAAACTAATTCAGAGGAGGAAGACATTTGCTCGTATTGCAATGGAATTATTCATCGCGTAGAAATATAAATAATTTCACTCCAGCCCGGTTCCTCGTAAGCGCGATGTTTGAAGAGAATCCAACGCGCGATAAATATCTACGGACAATTATATCAATTATAAGCATATCCGTAATGGCACAGTTGTGGGCGCTTAAGAATGAGGAGGATCTATTTCATTCAGCGCGTGACAGGTAGAGGAGGAAGCGGAAATGCGGTGTAAAAAAAGATGCACGTGAGAATCGGTATCCAGTAACGAGACTTTTGGCACGGAATCCGTTACATAAAACGACGATTCACTCGCGAAACGAAAGTCGGGTTACAATCTCCGGCACTTCCGAGTTCGTCTGCCACGTTCTCGTGTCTAGATCCACAGATCCGTAATCTCGAGCTGATTATAACGGAGATAATGGTGCGCGAAACTCATTGGATCGATAAGGTGCATTCAGCGGAAAGGCACGACACATGTAATGCCTGTATTGCATATATTAATGTGTAAACGTAATCGGCTACTTAATATGTCATACATACATGCATATCTCTGAAATATGCGAATTAATAAATCGAAACGATTTTTCCAATTTCGCCGTAGGATGAACACATGTTTTCAAGTGAAATTGGTTATTCAAATTGCTCAGGTTTATAATTCATGTATCATTGAATTCCATCTACAATACGATTATTTGACAAGCGGCATGCGCGTTCAGTGAGAACTAAGATGTGAGAAGGAAGCAATAATTGGCGGACTGATTTTAAATAAGATAATATATTTACATGCTATATAACGTGTTATAAATAAAGGCTCACATTATGCATATAGGTAACACTCATATAAGTAGGTTTTTCAAAAACGTATCCAGAACAAAACCTACGTTTCCTGCGTTCATAATAAAGCCGTGTTATACAAGCATTACCAATATGTTTTATTACGATTGCAATCTCTTTTTCGTTTGCAAACAGTGGCACGTATAAATTATTACTTCAATAAAGGCAACTGTATAATATTTACAATTTTCGTTCATTGAATTTACAGCTTCAAGTAGTAAACTTTAAACTTTACTTAAGTCTATGCGTAGAGTAAGGTCTAAAGTTAAACAAGATGGCATTACCGTCACGTTTTAGCATTCGTTACGGAATTTCACGGCTCGTCCGGGCGACGTGGAAGTGACTGCTTTTGACACGTCCCCGCAAGTCGTGCTTGAAAGTTAAATCGTTGCAAGAACAATACACTATGTTTTACTGTAACGTTGGGGCAGACTTGAGAAAGTTTCTCCGGGAGAAACGAATCGATAACTACTATCAGGAAAATTTCTTCTGGTTGAAAAAGACGTATTACGTAACGGACTATGCCTTTCGCTTTTCTTTAAAAAATTATAAAATTCGGAGTATATCATTTTTTAAGTTAGTCATATATTAGTGGCGCGTGTGCGAGTATCAGCAATAAGTTCCTCGTTGCGTTATAGGCTGCGCGCGATCTCTTTTTCAATTTTCTATGAAAAATGTCGAATCTGTAATTTAACGTGTAACTTTATCAACCCGTAATCCATAATGCATTTCATTTGTTCTTAGTAGTTCAATACACTTCGAACGTCGGAAATCTCCTCGACAAAAATCATTCTAGTCGTCTAACAATCCTGCCAGCTCTTGTCATCTTTTCCCATGCTGGTATTTCCTATGTAGCCAATCCTCCTTAATCAAATCGCTCGCCTTTTCACCAATCATTATCGTAGGCGCGTTCGGATTTCCGCTGACGATCTTAGGCATGATCGACGCATCCGCTACCCTCAACCCTTTCACGCCGTACACTCTCAATCTCGGATCTACAACCGCCCCGGGATCACTCCTCGGCCCCATCTTGCACGTTCCAACCGGATGGTAAATCGTGAACGTAAAGTGTCGAGTCGCGCATTCCCAATAATCGTAAGTATTAAACGGATACCTGTAACATCCAGGCATGCGAATAGTATGTGGCCTGGATCCGAATCTCTGAAAGGATGTTGTGTTGGACACTTCGAAGGCGATCCTTATAGCGTCCACCAGGATATCCATGTCCTCCTTGTGCGTGAAATAATTTGGATTAATGTCGGGATAAACCAACGGGTTGTTGCTCTTCAATCGGACCCAGCCGGAACTCTTGGGTCTCAATAGAAGCGGCAAAATAGACCAGGTTTCAGCACCCTCCAATGGCTTGTACATAGTGTTGTAAACCCTGTCTCTCAAATTGAGAATCTTCCTAACGTGGGCGCCGCCGTCGGAATTAATCGATGCTGGAGAGAAATGAAACTGCACGTCGGGATAGTCCTCCGACGCGTCCGCGTATTTGCTGTTAACGAAAGCTACGCTTTCTACTCCCGAACTGGTCAGTGGCCCCCGTTCGTTTAACACGTACTCCAACATCACCGGCGGCGTTTGAAAACGATCCCTCCTTACGCTAATTGATTCGTCAATGATGAACGTCAGTCCACCTAGACCCACGTGGTCCTGGAGATTCTCACCGACCCTTAAGTCCGCTATCACCGGTATATTGAACTCTGCTAAGTGCCCCTTAGGCCCGATCCCCGATAGCATCAACAGCTGGGGGGAGTTGATCGAACCTGCCGATACAATGATCTCCCGTCTGACTCTTATCGTTTGTTGCTGACGACCGTCACGTAGGATCTCGATGCCCGTGGCCCTTTTGTCCTCGTTGAATAAAACCCTCAGGACTTGCGAGTTCAACGCTATGTGTAGATTTCTTCTATTTTTCACCGGTCTAAGGAAAGCCTTCGCTGTGGAGCAACGACTACCCCGTCGTATCGTCAGTTGATTTAACATGAAACCAGTCTGATTGGCACCATTTATATCGTGGGTTTCGTAGCCTAGTTCTTGGCCAGCTTGAACGAAGGCGATCGACAGGGGTGTTCTCCATGGCGCTTCTTGGACAGTCTGGTAACCGCCTGTACCGTGATAGGGTGTCCTTTCTAGGTAGGGATTCCGGTTGTCTTCGGATTTTAAAAAGTACGGGAGGACTTCGTCGTAGCTCCAGCCCGCGTTGCCTAGTCTCGCCCAGTTGTCATAGTCGCGGCTGAAACGGTTCAGATTGTTTTGGTGAAACATGGTGGAAGACAGATAAATGCGATCAGGTGTAGAAATCACAATTAATGAAGCTAATTTAAGCGAGAATTCATTTTGCAGTTACGTCAAATCGTATTAGATTGCGATCTATTCTTTTTTATGGTCTTTTTATGCACTCGACTAGTTCGTAAATGTCCTTTCTATATTACGCATTTGTTGCGTTATACCGAACCGTGAATCCAAGCTCAACGCATTATTCATGAGTTTCATGGCCTGCGGTTTTTTTGTTTGCGGTTACAACATAAACGGTTAAAACATTCGTAACGAAGATTGGCATAAAGATTGTGTCTCCAGCGCTTTTCGTTGAATATAGCAACAAGCTGGTTTTGAAAAATGGGTCAGCAAAAATTGAAAATAAAGTGACAAGCGCTGGTCAGTGATTCTTATCTGACCATATACATATACAGCAATGTATGGTCGTTCTTCGCGAACTTTATCTTACAAAAATTGCATTAACTGCGAATGTGGACGACCTTACTCCCCATATTCTCTTGACATATTCTCTACTGATTTGCACTTTAGATTTGGATATTCATTTTAGTAACTTTTGTCTCGTAAACGCTGTCCTGTGATTTTTCTTTTTTTTTTAATGTCGACGACGGAAATGCGTGTGATGGTGCCGCGAATACACATGCATCACGGTAGAGAAAAATGTAATGCGATAGAGATCAGTTCAATTATATCAATGCTGAACTTGCTGCAGTGTTGGGTAATCCACGAAAGAGCTTCAGTGTCTTGAAACGTTGATAGCTTCATTATCAATAGACGATTGACAATTATCGCTGCGAAGCGGTAGTTTACCTTAAGCAGGCTTGCACGTTTATTAGTACATTAGCACATATATTGGCACATCAAAGGCGAAGATAACTTTTTGTCCCGTACTATGTGAATCATGCTGTCAGTGTTATTGAGTTATGGTTGTAAACAGTGAACGCCTGATAGCCACATAATGAATCATAAAAAAGTGCAGAATGAACAAGCATGTACATGTATGTATAGTAAACCAGTTATAATATGATTAATCTATCCTGCATTACCGATTACCGCGGATGTAAACCATAGCGTTCAACACGCTGCTGCCACCGAGCACCTTTCCACGTGGCCAATTGCACCTGTCGCCGATCATGGCGAGGCAGTATGCCGACGCAGTCGGTGGCGAAGTTTGATATTTCCAGTCGAACTCTGAGAGCTGGGTGTAACCAGCCAGCAGAGGAATATCCGAAATTTCATTTTCGTAACCACCTGCCTCCACGAGCAACACCGTCCAATCTGGTACCTCGGACAATCGTGATGCGATCACAGCACCTGCGCTACCTCCGCCTACCACTATAAAATCGTACACTCGCAGGAGCTGAAAAACAGAAAAGAATTATCACGATTATCACTGCGCGTGATACAATGTTCGTTGTCTTTATTCAATATCCGTAACGTTGACGGAGGTGTGAAAGGTGTGATTATTTGAAGATCTGTATAGAAACGATTCGGGATCTATAATCTGTTGTATCGACTATCGATACAAGCTTACTTAGCTCCGTTCGTATTCTACAGTTCAATTGGTTTATTTTACGATTATGTTTTGTGTACGTTCGTTGCTTTTCGTGCTTCGAAACTATATTTGCAAAAGTGAAGCGTTGTTCACCCACATTTTATATAAATATATGCCCTAGTGGTTATCTTCAAAGAACTTTTCCGAACAAATTCCTCGGTGCAATTGCTTTTGAACTTATTCATGCATTTGATCAGTCATCGTGTCTGCAAATACGATCAGAAGCATCGTCTCGATCTAAAGGGTTTTAACATTTCTGAAAGAGGGAAAGGCATGAAAGACTTCACTGCATTCGTTCAACCCCGATGCATTTATGGTTTCGAAGCACTCCGTAAATTGAAAACCCAATCAAACCTCGCGTGCATTAGTTGGATGAGTTTCGGGGTCCGCTATGTTGTATCGAAATACGGTCAGCCCGATAGCTAGAAGGGGAATCAGGCTGAATCCAAGCACCGAAGTAGAACTGAGTAAAGTAGCTAGCCCTATTGCCATTTCCGCTTAATTCCACCCGCGACAGCCGCATCCAAATGCCTGCCATTCGATGAGACGAATGTCTCAGATGAAGCTTTCTGCAACGCAAAATCGCCTGGAAATAGAAAAATTTAATTGCACTACTGCATAGAAATTTGCAAATCATCCTTACAACAAGTTCGAAATATTTACAATACTCGTTAGAATATGTTTATAGTGATGTGTTCGTAATATTCGTAGTAAATATCGCAAGCTCTCGTAAGTTATTTTTTAATTAATGTAAGTGATATCACTGTAAACTAATTTCAATATTTGTAGCGTATTCGCACGATTGACGATTTCGATACATATACCATTTAATGCAAGGTGTTTGGAATATTTATAATCTTCGTCATAAAGCGTCCGTTATATTTATCATAAATATTCTGAACACTTTTCATTTTAATATTATACTCCACCATATTTGCGTACTTTTATTGAACATGAAAAAACCAACGAACAACGATAACGAACGAACGAATACTTTGTTCCCCGCTGATTGTTATAAATCGCAGAGAAAAAAGAAAGCAGTGTGCGAATTAAATACGAATGATTGACACAACTCCGCTTCACTATGCATGAAAGTTTCATCTAATTGTTGCACTTTAATCCCTACGCCGATTTACACGCGAATCAATTGACCGACAATGAGCCTTCCACCTTGACTTGCCTCCGCGTGACAAACACTACGATATTCGTTCAAATTCTTCTCGGGTTCACGTTACGAACGACAGAAATATGAATTTCTTTTCCCCCCCGTCGAGGATCGCATTCGAACTCCTCTCGCAATCAGTATCATCGACCACTGGCACAATTTTCACGGTCACCTTTTTTTCTTCTTCTTCATCTCTTACTTACTGCACTTTGGCATGGCACCACTCAACTTTCCCGCGTTTCGCGACCGCTTTTTTTTTCGACCAGCTTCAGAGCTTGCCCGTGCAGGTGTGTTTCAAGCTCCGCGGTTCGCGTGCGGGACGAACGAGAGCCGGCAAATGGCAGCGGGAAGACGCAGCACCGGGCGCAAGAACGTGACCGTCAAGTGCCGAGAGTGAAAACCAGTCGAGAGGTGCCTCCTTTCAGTGCAGGCTTCGAAAACCATGAAACGAAACCACGCTCTGACCCCGTACTGCCCGTAGTAGCATCTTACGTTTCTCTTCCAACGTCTTTCCCCGCTATCAATTCGAGTCGGTTTTTTTAAAAATTTTTTTTCTTTTTTCCCTTTCCTTAATCGGGGAACTTGTACAGATTGTATGATCACTCGTGTCGTTCCCATTCGAATTTTCGTTCTTTCAATGGGAAATATATTGAAATTGATGTAGTAATATAATAGAGATATATTCGGTGATGTGAAATAATTAGAGTTGTGCGTTTTAAATTAGGAATTTGTTTTCTTGAAGGAAATATTGAAGAATGGTGCAATCTTTTTGAGCTTCGCGTGTAAATTCTATTTATTTTACAATCAAGATGGTCTCGTACACTGAAACGGTTGTCTTGTACATTTCAATATTTCCGAAGCTGAAGTTCGAATTTCGTAATATTTGCGTTTCCAAATATTCGTCTGTTCGTTTAATATTAATGGTGCCGATGTATACTATATTTAATTATGTTGTGTGTCAGTTGAATTAAATCTTTGGGTACGTGTGCATTTCAAAACGTTATTAGCAGTGTGCTGGGCAAAGTAATGAAATACATGGATAATCAAAGTAGAACGAATCAGCATTAACTGATTAATCATACCATGCTGGTTGGTACACTTCTATTATCACTGTGTATTGGAAATAGTATGAATAAAATGAGAACACACTATTGAATAATGAATTCGCTACCAGTGATCGAATTAAATGATAAATATAGCACGGCAATAAACAATAAATCGACATACATATTGGACAGAATCCTGATCAGAATCCTCGCCTTCAGTCTATTCCTTTCATAACGCGCCTCTCCATTCTGCGAGTTCAACGAAACACATTTACATCCAGAGTATTTTACAGCGATCCTATCAGTTCGACATAATTGTCTAAATATATTCATCTAGAAAGTGAAACCGCGTCCGCAGGAAAATTTCACGTCCACGTACGGAACAAAGATCATCGTGCATTCCCACCAACGTTCGCCGTTATGAATGTCGAATTCGGCCGAATGTACCATTGTTTTCCGAGCGGTGAATTAAAAGTTTAAGAACGCTCTGCGCTTCGCAGTCTTTCTCTTTACTTTCGTGACGGGAGTCGCGTATTCAGCCGCGTATTCAGCCGCGTATTCAGCCGCGCACTTTCTCCCGTCTTCTACGGTCTACGTGCCATTCAGGGCCCCGACACTGGACGTTTTTGTGCATCGAATTCGGACGTTTGCATTCTCCGCTGTCCCGCTTCGTTTTCCCCGTCAACCTTGGCCTTCGAGCGAAAAGCCAGGGTGAAAGAGACCGTCGTATTCGTATTCCCCGTTCGGCTGGCCTCGTTTCGCGACTTCCTGGTCGCCGCGCAGCTCACTGAAGATGGCCCCGTCGAAGAGGCGTTCACGCGTACATGAATGGAAATCGAAATGTCCCTTCCGTTTGTCACACGTCAATGTTATTGTCATTGAAAGTAAATCACACTCGAATTTTATTGCGTTCCGTTAGCTCTTATTTTCCCCCGGAGAGTTTCGATTTGAACGACACGATACGCGACTTTGTATTTCGTAAGGTGAAAGTGCAACGATTGTTTTCGAATATGTTCAACGGTGATAATCATTGGATAATTGTTGTTTCCTATTGTATCTGTTAGAAAGCACGGATCCGTGTAGAAAAGTTTCTGCGCGCGTTTATGGGGAATTCGAAACTTTGTAATTAAATTTCAGGAACGAAACGAAAGTTGAAGTATAAATTTCATAGATATCGATATTTCAGAAGATAACATTAACTCCCGGGGATGGTTTCACAGAATTAACAATTTCGTGTTCGAACTGCTCACTGTATGAATTTAATATGAATTTAATCGTAGCCGTGATCGTATCCGATTATGGGAAATACGATGAAAAATATTCCACGATACTCACCGGACTCACAAGACGCAGGTATACTTTCCTCCGATATGATCGAACCCAATCGTCTTACATAAGTCTCTATTTTATTACATCCAAAGAGCGGCCTGACGCAATCATAATCTTGCTTTTTCGCCACGAAATCATCGGCCATGTCCTGTTTGCGTAAGTGGTGTATATTATCTTCAGTCCCGCCTCGCCGTCTGTCGATTCTTCTTGAGCCGATTCAATGTTCAGCGCCACAGTTCAAAAGACGATTCCGAATCGCGCGTAACTCTTATTAGCATCATTCCTTACACTTATTTCTTGCGATCGTGCAGCTTATTTTTGTGGTACCTGCGTCAAAAATGTTGCAACATTTTCGATTTCGTCCCGTGCCTTTCAGTTTTTATTAATCGGAACGGTGAAATCACGATTTCTCGTGTTCTTCGTGCCACATTCAAGCATACTCTTCGATTCGCGCATATATATGTAATTTAATGCACATCTTTTGCATCTTCAGAGTATTCCATGATCGGAATATCTTCGATAGTCCCGTGTCACGTTGCCTGTCTTGAGGCAACGATTGAAAGCAGCTTGACGCGAACGCCCCGGAAACCGATGTGTACTACTTTCCTTGAATGCCACCGTTTAAGCTGTTACGCGATTTTTACTGCCATCGTGATCTTGATCTACATACGTATACGATTCGATATGCGTTAAAGGTTTAATGCAATACGTATTGCCTAACCATCTTTCTATTATTTATCAGCCGTATTAGTGATACGGAAAATTGTCTTTACCATTAGTAATTGATACATCTTCGTGTATCGATATGCGGAGAAACCTTTGTGGCAGTAATTTGTTTGATAGATGAGCCGCGTGATTTATATTTAAAAAGGTAAACAGATACGTAGGTGTTACTACTTTTAAAGTAGTAACGTTAATTCATTACATAAAGGAGGGCAATGAGGAATGATTAACGAATTGCGCTTTAAAGAGTTATCTCTCTTACCTGTGGGTATGTCACGTGCGTAGGAGTTTCTTTTCTCTTTTCGGTGTTGCTACACCATTGGTCCCAGATATCGAACCGTGTTTCTCTTAGGCATTCGCATGCGAACTATGTATCGATAAAAACTGCTTGGAATCTCTTTCTCTTTATAGAGGATTTGACGCGACCTGTCCGTGACGCATACACGATGCGAGAAGGTATGGGGACCGTTTCGAAGTAATAGTACATTTAATATGCCATTCAGAATGTACCTTAATACTGTATTACGTCTTCCTATTTTTTCTTCTATTTTCGTGTTATCATCGCACAGACATTTGTTTACCAATTTCAACAAAGCTCAGCGATGTATTTTAAACAGATAGTGAGTTACAATATTATTATCGTTACACGTATTATTTTTATACGCAGGAAGAAATAATATTTTGTTATGCCACCAATAACTCCGAAATTGATTACCGTTATCATAGATACAATTCGCGTACGAAGTTTCATTCATTTCGCATATCCCTCGCGTATGTGTTCGTTGCACTTGAACGTAATTTCATTCGCGGTGCGTTTAAAAATTTCATACAAAGTTTAAAATGACCAAAACGTTTAAAGAAATTTCAACTTCGGAAGTGTTTCAGTGTAGCGAGAATTATTCAATACGAAAATATTTTTTTTTAATTAACGAACGAATCGTCCTTTATTCAGAGAGCTTCTTTATCGATTAAGGCGAATCGAACAGTGAATGGAAGAAATCTGGCTTCCAACGTTTCGTGGTTAGAGATCGCTGTATGCATACGTACACTTGCTTATGTACATTCGACTTTCTCGAACGCAAATAAAATTCTACCTTGCAATTGTAATTATAGAACGCGATAACTGTTCAATCAGCTTGTACGCTTACAGGAAAACTAGACATTTGCAGGTAACTGTATGCGGAAATTTTTGTTTTTAGTAACACCGATTGCGCAATATTTGCACGCGTAAGAAATTTGCACCATTAAGGCAAGAAATATTTTTCGAAACGTGCGGTTGCGCAAGCGAGTTGAACATCGTTGCAGAACTAAACAAAATATGTTGCACGAACCACTGACAGAATAGTGTAATATGCAGATGTTCGTTTTATATAATTTTTCTCTTCTCTTTCCTCGCGTTTTCTTCGTGTATAACGCACAGTTGCTGATCAATTTATGGCACAATGTTTTGCGAACATTCGTTCCCTTAACAATTTTTTTTTCAATGGTATCGAACCTGTTCAGAATTCCTAATGTTACTTATTGAATACACAAGACGTTGTGCGCCAGCAAAATTGTATACGCATCGACATATAAAATACAATCGTTATGATTAAACGTTAAATGCGGTACGATTTATACAAAAAAAAAATCATTATTATAAAAGTGCAGTGTAACATACTATACCATTGGGAACAAGTGTTAACATAAAATTAAATTACTGTTTTCACCTTTACTCCTAACGAGCATTCATCTAAGGTTGGAAAATAAGCTGGAACGCAGTTAAATATACTTGACTAATTTATTCACTATAAACAGGAGGTCAGTACTTTATATAGGCTGATATTAATCTATATTTAAGAAGAAAATATGTTTATTCCATATTTTTGAGGAACGTTTTAAGAATTTTTTAATTATCGAACATGTGTTAAATGTTTGCATAACATTGCTGCGTGATTTATTGTAATATTACAGAACTAATTATGCACGCGTGATTATTTGAGATACGCACATGCGAAAGAACACGTAGCATTTTATCTGAAGGACTGAAAGATCATGAATATATGTATATCAATAGCACCGTACGAGTTATATAACTTGTTGCAAGTGAAATGTACTTTCATTCGTTCGAACGAATCAGCGCAAAGTGTTCAAGGTTGTTTAAAATATCTATAGGTGAATTCGATTGTTCCATTATGAAAAGATAAACTTTCCCCAAGCTAACTGGAAATGACCATTTGGTACCTAAAGTTGAATCGGTCGTTATGCGGGGTCTAGTAAAATATTCTTAGCAATATGACGTTTGAAAACGACAAATTAAGTGTATGTAGGAGAACCATTCTGTTAAAAGTACGGTCAATTAGTTGTCTTCGGGTTGTCTTTCAGGTTGTCCACGTAGGGTCAAATATATTCAGTTTTATAACGTCTCGAAGTTAATTTTTGAGGAAATACTTTCATAGGTAGAAATTACTTAGGAATACCATACGTGTCTACTATTGTTGTCCGCAAATACTAGAAAAATGACGGTAATATTTCAGAAGTTGAACAAGAATAGCCTTGACACTTTTACCAGGATGAAATAAATGACACCTAGGTATTTTAGTATCATTGGACGAGCTCTTTTGAGAAACATTCAAATTCACTTTATTCACATATTCTGGTGCAATAAATTATGAACACTGTTGTCGTCCCCTGACTGTAATTACATGCCACCTCCATGCTACCAAGTAATAAAATTAAAAGTAACCCCCCCGATCCTGAGAAAGTGTACACACATTATTTTCACTATGAATGAGTAATACTAACGTAATCGAATAATATTTTCGACGAATGTAACAATTTGTAATACAGTTATAAAATCGTACTCTTCATTATGACATTAACATAGAATTAACATACTAAACGTACAACGTTATTATAATTACTATTCATCTTGAGCACTCGATAAATGTGTCGTCTAAATACATACATTGCACAATTGCCTTTGATTGTATGTACGTATATGCAGATACTAATTATGTACAGAATTAACAGAATTATAAGCTATGTTGATGTTAAGTTACAGAAAGTTAAGCATCATTTTGGTCACGGGTAGCGCATTTATTACATTCGTATATTTTTAGAAATGATTACGAATGTTATAATTTCAGGAAACCGTAACTAATATTCGTTCAGTGTTATAACGCCTCTGTTACTTATCATTTATAACGTCTCGTTAACATTGTTCGCAAAACCTTTCTCTCAATAATTCCAAACAAATACTATTAATATGCTTTATATTATTATCCAATCGCCGCAACTCCTTAATCTCCAAAGCTGACTAACGTTGGGTAAAATTGTAATTGACTCGACGCGCGAATATCGTAATCTCTGAGATATTAAAAAACGTACAATATCTACAATAGAATTTTATACAGACTGGCCTATAACTTTTACTTTATATCTTACTACCACTCGCATTAAATCTATTCGATTAATAATATATGTTACATTCGAAATATATAAAATTACGCAACATTTTTCCATTAATTGTGCTCAGGGATTCTTCGATAAACGACATCTTGCTTACTTAAGTCTTTACGACTATAAAATCTTAAATATCATATTCATTGTAAGTAATCGTTCATTCAGACACTCCACCATCAAGGGTCGCCAACAAAGTATTATACAAGTTACATGTAAAAGAAAATAACCTTCATACTTATTATTACACCGAGTCAGAAGAATTCAATGCACTTTTAGATAGTTTTTTTTGTTATGTAATATGGTAACAATATAACAGTGGCACAAGAATAAAAGGAGTAAGACAAATTGACGACAATGATAAAAGTAAATATAATACGCAAAATTGTTGAAAATAACGAACTGCAATGGTCGATCTCGGTACGTCGAGTAATGTGACTTACCGTTAGCGACGAGTTGCTACTTTATACTGCAAAGTTGCATGAAAGGTACGACAGGAGTGCGGTGAAATACCAAAAAAAAGTGGTGGAGTAACTTTACTCCATCGGAAGAATGTAAGGGAATGGATTCGCTCAACTAAATTGTTTTACTAGACTACTGGACTAAATTACTCGTCGTGTATGAGCCGACCGTAAGAACAGAAAATATTGAACGCGGGCATCTATAAATACTGTAAGACTGTAAGAGATGCGTACGATGTGTCGGCTCAAAAATTCTGAATTACACATTAGACGTACGTACGTACGTACGTACTGTATGTGTTTTTCGCGCAACGCAAAAATTTCGCACTACCGTACAACGTCCATCGGGCGCAGAACGCGTACAACGTGGAAGAGCAAGCCTTGCTTCGTTGCTTAGCAAAATTTGAAACGAAGCTACGCAACGGAATTGGTCCACCATTTTTCGGTGTTTGTCACATCGAAAGAATGATAGTATATTTATGTATTCTGTTGGGCCGCTTTGGACGGAGAACGTTAGATTTACAAGCATAAACGGCTAGTATAAGCAATTCGTAAGGGGCCACGTTGGGTTCGATCGTCCCCCAAATAATTAGACCGTTAAAGATTACTTCTTTACCTGAAAAATTATAATTATAGAGCTCATGGAACGAACTAATATCTCCACACTATGCGTAATGAAATAGCTGCATGGGCACAATATTTTCTGATACTGGCCAATATTATATGGTACAAGGGCCACTTTCAGTCGTGAATACTTTACTACCTAACATTGTATATACATACATGTATGTACATATATACAGGGCGTAACTCACGTAACCGTCGCCACTAAATTCCAGGATTTTCTTCTATGTATGCAGGTATATACATTTTATAAGGGAAAGTTGGTTGCAATTCTAATCAAATGGGCATATCAAACGAAAAACAAAACTTAATAACGCTCATATTCATTGAACAAACTCCTGAACCTGTAATTTACGAAACAACGTTGCAGCTGCACCTATTGGACTCAAGGCAGGCCGATTTCTCGCCAAGAATTCCCCGTATCACGAACCGGCGATCGTGACGTTGTCCCTCTTCCGACGCGACGACCATTGCCTTTTAATCAAATCCGAGCCTTTCTCCCCAATCATAATCACTGGCGCGTTAATGTTACCATTGGTAATCGTTGGCATAATCGAGGCATCGATCACCCTCAAACCGGCGATTCCGTGCACCCTTAATTCGGGATCTACCACGGCCATTGGATCGCTCGGCGGTCCCATTTTCGCCGTGCAACTCATATGATAAATCGTCATGGTGTACTGTCGGATCGCGCAGTTCCAATAATCGTCGGTGAACATGGGCAAGTGCTTACAATTTGGCAGAGGTTTATCGTGAAACCGAGCGCCGAATCGTCTCATGCTGCTCGTCTCGCCGAAAGCAATCGCCGCCTTCACGCCTTCCCTCAGAACGTTCACGTCGTGGGGATCGGTCAGATAATTATGATACATCAAGGGATAGTCCAGAGGATTGTTCGATTTCAATTTGAGGAAACCCCGGCTCTTAGGCCTGAGCATCATCGGGAACACGCCGAACACGTCGTGATTATTTATTTTGCCGAACACCTCGTTGTAGAACTCGTCCGTTAAACCGTGAGCGTTCTTCACGTGAGTGCCACCGTCGGAGTTCGTCGACGATGATGTCAACATAAACTCTATGTCGGGCCAGTCGTCGCTTTGATTCGCGTATTTCGTCGAGATGAAGCCCACCGCTTCCAGGCCGACGTTAGACGTCAATGGCCCGTCCTCTGTGACGGCGTACCTCAGGGCCGAATTAATGTTAACCAAACGATTCATCACAGTGCTGATCGGATAATCGATTAGGAAAGCCAGTCCACCGACTGCTATGTGATCTTGAAGATTCTGCCCAACGCCCGGTGAATCGTGAACGACTGGCACTCCGACTTCTTCCAGGTGTTGCCTAGGCCCGACACCGGACAGCATTAGTAATTGGGGTGAATTTATGGCACCTGCCGAGAGGATCACTTCCTTTCTAGCGTACACCACCTCCTTGCGGCCTTGCCTGATGAATTCAACGCCGTATGCCCTTTTCGTTCGCGGATCGATTAGGACCTTTGTCGCGTGGCTCCAGAGGGACAGGTGGAAGTTTTTTCGCAGTTGAATGGGCCTGACGAACGCCTTGGCCGCGCTGCAACGTGCTCCTCTTCGCATGGTGTATTGGTAAAACGCGAAGCCCGTTTGCTGTTCGCCATTCACGTCTGTTATGTCGTAACCCATTTCCTCGCCGGCTTGAACGAACGCCGCTCCGAGGGGTGTGTTGTAGGGCGAGTCTTGAACTGTCAGGTATCCCCCTGAAAGAGGAAAATGTAGATTTTTGTAGCATTGGGCAATGATACAAGTTCCTGCTGCAGTTTCGAATGGCTAATGTGAATTTCAAGAATTGTCCCGTTTCGTCGAACTTTGCTTACGCAATTCGGCAAACAACCATGATAGCGTTCGTTTCGTTTTTATGGTCTGCGGTTTTGCTTTTTTACGCATAATAATTTTATTACAATATTGGCATTTGCATAAACGTGGAGCGAAGTTTTCAAAATTCATTTCTTTTATCTAGTGCGACATTTAATGTAACTACTTTTTCGTATCGTAGCATAATCTACGGTAAACCGGTTTAACGATGTTTAATCCAGTTTAGGCGCTACAACTTGACCTGGTTTCCCAGCGAACGTATAATCATACCGCTGCACAATAATACTCGCGCAAGGTTCGTGTCACCCTAGTTGCGGGAAAAAAAACGCGAGCATTGAAAGAAACAAGAACGTAACCCTGTTCGATAAGTTTTTCTGGCGCATAAAGTCGTTTTTATTGTGTAGCGTCCCCGATGTCACGATTGACTAGTGTTCCACTTTATTTTTCTGAATCTAATGGCGTCGCGAATTTCGTTGCAAAATCTCAATCTTCTCGAATTGAAGGGGGCCTTTTATGCAAAATCGTTCACGCTTATGCCGCTGTTAACGTCTCATTGTCGCGGATGCGTTTTGATTTTTCAAATTAAGACATAATATTACTCCGGTTTTGTTTTCTCTACGCGTATTCACTGTTCTCATTCTTAAAGAGGCGTTTCTCTTTCCCTTCTGTTGTTACGGAATTTTATATTTATAAAATCTTCCATTTAACATGAAACGAAACCATCGAAAGTATTGTAGCGTCTTACCAGTGCCATGATATTTGGGATTGCGAGCTAGGTAGGGATTCCTTTGGTCTTGAGATTTTTTGAAATAGGGTAAAACGTCCTCGTAGCCCCAGCCAGGATTACCGAAGCTCTCCCATTGATCAAAATCTCGGCGGTTTCCTCGAATGTAGAGCATCGTGTTAAGCACACTCGACCCTCCCAGAACCTGTGCATTTATAAATAAGTTAGTAAAAAATATATATTTCTGCACTACGTCCCACCTTGGTATATTTCTCACTTGTATTTTCGATGTCTAACTTAATAAATTACGTCGCATGATTTAAGCAGAAGGAATAGAAAAGTTTTTTTAAATATTTTTACTGTTATTGCTGCTGAGAATAATATAGTACTTCCTACATCAGGCAGCGCGTATTTCACCCCTCTTCCGTTATTCTTTTTGATGAACGAGTAGCCAGATTATTTTAAAATAATGATCCTCCCTTTCACTTGACCGTGGTAAATGTAATCACAAAACGCGTCGTAAGATGTATTGCAGCGCGTAGGACAATTTCCCTTCAGAATACATGTATTATGAATCTACAGAGAATCAAATCTAATTCGCTCACTCCTGAATGCCGCGAATGAATTGAATTGTTTAAAGAAATATTCTAATTATACCAGAATAGCCTAATTGATAAGTCTATGAACCAAACTATTATTTATAGAAGAGTTAGAAGAATTTATAATATTCTATGTTTGTGCAACAACATTTTTCAGATTATCTAACACTGTGCAATACTTCATCGAAGTTGTTGTCTATCGATTAAATGATCTGCTTCATTAATAAAACATTACGATTCGAGATACTTCGAAATCAACCCAGAGTGTTCTATCTCGTGTTCGCAATTGGAAAAGCGTTAGAAATCCTGACCTTTCCCCTAGTCCAACAACACCGTTTATCTACCATAGCCTGGCAAGCTGAATCCTGTGGCTGTGTCCTGTACTTCCAGTCTACTTTGCTCTTGTGCAGATAAAGGGACAGTATAGGGACATCTGTGATCTCTGTTTCGTGTCCCCCAGCCTCAAGTAACAATACATTCCACTCTGGATTTTCTGTAAGCCTATTCGCGAGCACACTTCCGGCTGATCCACCACCGATCACTACGAAATCGTATTCTTTCTTTAGATTCTTCGTTACTTTCGGTTGATTCTCTGGATCCATCAGATCGTAATTGAAATATGCCAGTGCTGCAATTAGGATAGGTATTATTGCCACTTTCCCAAGCAGAAGTGTGGCACCTTTTATCGCCAGTGTAGTCACCGTTACGATTCCCATTTTTCTATTATTTATTCAATTTTGTACGACGGTAAGAACATGAATCTCGCGCGATTCAATGGCGTTTGAAATATCTAGTTTCCCTTGGTTTTTGATTAAATATTTCTTTTAGAATTTTCATATACATTAAAAACATTGAATCTTTCGTTCTTAATATATCGAGCTGTTCGACGGGTCCCAGAGTGCGTTATTTAAATTGTCATCCTAAACGCGGAGGTAGCTCAATGTTCCAGTGGAAATTGTCGAAAATGTAGTCGACGTTATCTAAATCGATTAGAGTCGATTTCATGTCGTGGTGCGCCTGTAGGGTAATAGCACTGTACGGTCACATTATTGTTCATCGGCTTCAGTGTTTCATGGCAAAGAGAAGATATTGTAAATAATTGTTCATTATTACTCCCCTCAGGATCATCAGCGGAAGATGAGATTAGTGTCACAACTGCGTCGTGTATGTCATCCTACGATTTGGGTTTCTCTTCATTCGACCTTAATCTTTTATCATTGCTCAACGAAACCTGCGAATGGATAGCAAAAGTTATCGTGTTCTATATAAGTGTTCTGTATACATGAAAATATATTTTCCGGTGCTATGCAAATAATGATTGTCTATGATCACGAACATTTGAATACTTTTCACATTGAATTAGTTACAGTGTAAAAGAGGATCTGGTACGAATAGAGCCAAACAGAAGGAGCTGTGGCGAGAAGTAGAGAAAAGTTATTTCAAAATAGAATTTACATTTCTTCTTATACATGTATGGAACCTTTGTCCCTATACATCATACTGGATGACGCAACTGTTGAAATCTTCTCTCTAACAGAAGGAATCCAATTCACACCAATTCGATCCAAGGTAGTTGAAGGTAGTCGCATGATTAATTCAGGCAAAAAAGGTATATATTTCGTAAGTACCGATATTCTACGCGTCACTCTGTTTCGAAATTTCGACGAAATAGACGCCAGAATTTCGGTATTACATGGCAGAACTAAAAGAGAAATGTCAAACACGTGAAATACAACAAACAAAAGAAATTATCCCACGGATTTTTCCGAAAACATATATGCACGTGTTTGGTGACAGCGAGTTGCTCTATGATTTACGCCAGATTTGCCCGCAGAAGAGTTTCGAGAATCGGTAAAATTAACACGGATACTTTCAATTGGGAAAATTGAGTATGTATGCTGTGTATTAACAAGTCGAAGGAAAGACGCTTGACAGATACAAATGCTTGTCATTTGTCTTGTTCGCGAAAAAATTTTAGGAAATTAAAACGAAAGCACCAATGAGTATGTACTTCAATATAGACATATCTTTCCGAAGTAAGAAATTGTGTATCAAAAGTTGCATACGCTTCATACTTGCCATCAGTGATTCGGCAAACGCGTCATTGCAATATTTTGGGAGACAATGAACTCGTCGAAATATCGCCTTTACATGTCCAACTTGTTTTGTTGTTTGTTTGTTTGTTGTTGTTCACCCAACATGTCCAACTTTACTGGCCTCTTTGAAGTGGTTGAAGTGGAGAAAGTATTGGCAATTATTAATCGATCGAATAATTTGTTTCAATCGGTCGCAGTAGTTTTTGTAAAAAAACTCTAAAAAGCAGTAGTCTGTTGTAAAATGTACGTTTCACGTATTTCTGTGGAAAAGCTTGTACAGGAGAGCGTGTATGTCCCTTCTTTCGATTACGATTCTATTTTGAAAGTAATGTACTACGGATAAGAAATTATTTAAGATTTCCAATTAATTTATCGCGAAGCACATGATTAATATAAATGATGAATGATTTTATTTTCTGCGAACATTGGGAACCTTGTGAACGAATTTTTTTATAATCAGTCTGATTACTGGAGATATATTTATTGAAGGTATTTACAATTGGGACGTAGGTTTTGTTAGAAACGTATTTTATTTGTTTATACAAAATTGTTAAAAGCTATGTTATTAATATTATCATTCGAAACTATTAATATTAGCAGTACAGTAATTAGCATACGAAACCAATTAACATCATCGACGCCATCAAATTGAAGAAAAAGTTAGAAATTATTCTGCTCATTCAACTACAATGGAACTACTCTGTTCTGTCAAGTGCGAGCACTTCAAAAGAAATGCTTGGCCAAGCAGAAAGCTCAGCAAGTTTTGCTACCCTTAATGGCCATGTTACTTTTGCACCACACCCAACCCTTAAGTTCGTTTTAAAAGATCTAACATTAACTGTCGAACGAACCTACGAAGAAACCTGTATATTCTGAATATTATTTGGTACATCAGTGAGTAATAAACAAAAAAACGGGTCACACCTTAACCCTTTTACTTGTCGATTCTCGAAACAAAAGGCTCGGCGAAGAGTCGATCGTGAATAAAGCATTAGTCGCGAACGAGCATTCGTTGTGGTAGCACTGCTACGCGTTAGATTGGTACCACATGTATTTTTGCACCTTATTGATTGAATTGTTTGCTTTATATTAACCGGAAGTAGCTCGATTTGCGGAAAACCCCGACAATCCCACATAAATAATTGCAATAATGATACAGTATCTCCTTGCGAATTTTCTGATAAGCAGCAATGGAAATTAGACGGGATATATATTTCGACGGGTCCATTTGTAAACTGATATCACACTTGCTAAATAACATATCAAGTTAAGAGCACCTCAAATCTTCTAGAACAGTATTTGCATAGCACCTTAACAACACTGATCAAACAAAAATCGCAATCTCTCCCGATACTCACTTCCATTCAGTTTCGTAACAGAATTCAACATCCATTCTAGTTACACCGTTGTCTGTTCGACGAATCGTCGCCCAGCTTGCTCAGTTTGTTTGACGCTACCGAAGGGACACTACAATTATGGATCATACACCAAAACACGTGGTTCACTTGGACCGATCGAGCAGCTCGCGGGCGCAGAGAAAGTGAAAGACTGAGTGTTCGAACATAAAGTTCTACGTATAAACCATACGGTAGTACCACCACTTTGGCTAACGGACACTATCTAGACACCGTAGCACATGAAACTTTGACCCACGGGGTGATATCGTTACCGCAGACATCCATTCTTCCTAATTTGTTTCTACGTTCAAGAAATTCTTGTTGCGTTCGTCATGGATAATCGTTGAATGACTTTCAGAAACTTTGGGGAACAAGCGTTAACCATTAGTCGCTCGTATTGGTTCGAATCTATCTTTGATCCTTTAACTGCATTCTTTGCTAATTGAAATTTTTGTCCCGCGAAGATAAAAACTTACAGCTAATTGTATGGCAAAGCTGAAATAAAAGGTGTGTCAATTTGTTTCCGTTCTTGCATATAAATACGATAATGCATTTCGCTTCAGATGTAACAATTTGATAAGAAACTGTATACTTTTGAATAAATGAAGGGTATTGGGTTCGAAATAGTTGTAGTCATACGCAATTCCAATATTGGTACTATATTATTTTATTGGTCGTCGTTAAATAGAAAGCAAATGACAGAGACAATTATGGGCATTAGTATTTCCTTGGAAATTTTCGAAGTCTAGCAGACCTGAATTATTTAATAATACAAACTTGGAGCATGTGAGAATATTTTACTGCGCAGAATCTTGATGCAACGATTTTCATTATTCATTATATCAAATTTTTAATTTACTTTTAGAAGATAATTAATTACTATACATCACGATTCTCTAAAAGAAAATCTCGTATTCCCGATACGACTTACGTTAATGAAAATAACAATAACGGTATATAGAAAATCGAGTTCGATATCGAGTCCTAGCCATTGCGAATTCAAAGAATGAAATATCGCAGGATGTTTCACCTTCGAATGTTAATTTATTTATTTTATTCGTAGAAATTTATTTTATCCGTAGACACTTTTTTTCATTCGGGGAAATTCATATCCCGACGACAATTTGTTTCGCAATTACATCCGAAACTAGTTTCCTTAAGATGCTCAAGGATACGAGGGATCCTAATTTTCTCTTTCGCAGACTCGACAAGCACGAAACATTATTGCGTTTATCGTGATATACGTTGCATTGTCCACGATGTAATTTATTATTCATGAGCCGGGTAACATCCTACTGAATGAACACTAGACGTAATTTATTTTCTCGTGCTTCGCTCCCCGTTCGTCTCGATCGCTACATTTATATAGAATATCGCAACTCGAGCAGGATAATTATGTACAAGTAATGATTGTGTAAAAAATTCTCATTTCGCCTTGGTAATAGGACACGTTGCATACGCGCAAAAACCCGCATCTATTTAAATGACATCGCTAATACAATGCGTAAAAAGTACTTTATTTTCTTACTGCCGCAAATGGCCGTAATTAGAGTGGGAATAAAAATCCCCGATCGTCAACCTGTTAAAAGGGTGTTAACTGAAAAGAAAAGTAAAGGATTTATTGCGAAGGAACTAAGTGCAGTTGCATATCATCACTTAGATTACGTCTGCCTATACGAACCTCAATAATGGTTGCAACAGAATTCTGAGATATCGCCGTAGAACAAACGTGACTAGTCTTGCGAACATATTATAGTCTCAGGTATTCGAAAACTTCCGAATAAAGTGACCAACGACTGTATCCTTTAATCGAAACCATCCCATATTGTATAATTTTTTTATATGGTCTCAATTAATTCACTGAAATTGAATACTCTCAAGGTTGAATGGTAATCTGCGACATTAGTCACCCGCTTTCTCCACGTGTTCCTATCTGAATAACCCTTGTGCCCCGCGATGTTCGTGCACGTCGCCACATTCTACACCACACATCCGACACGAGCATTTCACTTTCGCCCGGGCGTATTTTGAAATCGCCACGGTCAGCATGCCTTTTCACTCCAATTCCATAATATCGCGATCGTGCGGCCTGACGCACGGTGTATTTCAGAAATTGGGAAAGAACCATCTAGGGAAAGTGTTCCGTTCGTAAGTGTTTACATCTGCGGCGATGAGTGCGCAATTAAGAGTTACAATCGTGCAACGTTCGCGCCGATGTGGCCGATGTGTTTAAAATCACGAAAATTGGAAAGCATACGATGGTATTAGCTATAGTTAGGGACCTTAAGTTATAAACGTATGGTAATTAGATGATTCGCTACCACAGAATACATGTATTCTTGCACGTGCGATTATGTTTGGGAAATAATTTGATAGGTGTAGGAATTGTATTTGGAAATAACCGGGGAAGTAATATCTTTTGGCTACGACCGAGTCGCTTTTATTATTAGTGTTCGTTTGAGGATTGGATAATTCGATTTGTTGCATAATTTGTAAACTTGCGTCATTATTTCGTTATTGGAGTTCTTATGGTTATTCGACACTGTGTTTATTAATGTAGATATTCCTTTGCAATTCACATCTCACAATATTATTAACGTTATTATAACATTGTGTATAAATCGTTATGTAAAATGTATAAAATACTAAGAAAGATAAGAAGGTGTGAATATGTTTCGTGCTCTATAAAATGCTGCGAACAGCTCTGTAACACTTATCAATCGTTCTTGTGCATCTGGGCTGCCCAACAAATATTTAATTCCATAATTTCAAATATACATACGGTGTATTTGCATGCATGTAGAAGTATGAGCATGAAAATTCTTTTCGCCTAGGCATGTGAAGAAAAAGTATTCGAGATTTAATTTTAGCCTCGACTTCTGATGAACATTAATCCGACTTTCTTCTCTGATTTCAATAATATATACCTTTTTTACAGTATTTTTTTTTCTGGTTGAGCTAGAATATGATTGATACATGGTGTTGAAATGAATTATCTATGTAGATACATATCTGGCGTCAATCTAGTTACTCAATACGGTTGACCCAGTACTTTAATATCCCGGTTAGTTCTATTCTAAAGATAGAAATAGCAAGTAAATCAGATTAATTGTATTCTTGCTTTATTAATTATAACTGGTTAAAAAGAAAAGCTTCGGGTCGTGAACAATACTGTGGCCTTTCATAGACTTCGCATACCGCTTCATGATCCTGATACTAGCACATGTTTTTAACCTTTGTGCACCTGATTACGTTGCTGCATTTACCATGGCTGGCCTAAACTTTGATTTCTGGCACTATAATTGAAAGGGAAACCTTTGATGCTTATTAGCTATGTATCCTTACGTGTTTGTGCAACCTGTGTTTCTAATTACTCACGTGCCACAGCACATTTCGTAGTACCCTAGTGATTATATAATTCTACGATTCATAAACACCTTACACTGCCGACTAATTTGAAACTCGGCGAAATCATTCTGTTAACGCTTGTGCAAAGAAATAAGATTTCATTCAATCTTATTCTATCTGCTTACAGAGTTTCGTATCCGTCGTAAACCTTCTTCTCTTCAATTAACCATCGATTTGCAAGCGAAATTATAGTGTACAATATCAAAAACAAATACGCCCATCCAATGCAATCCATCTATCGCAATTTCGAGAACGCAAAATTATTCTGCACAGCGATTTCCGTTTGATGTCACAATTCTGTGCGTCTAATAATCGATCTAGATCTATTATTTATAATAAAAAGAAGCGCATGAAATGTACGTCGCTCTTATAAACCAGAATATCTCGATTCTCAAGTCGCAAGTCTTCCTCTCCTACACGAGATCTCTCCCCTCCCCCCAACATAAATCGGCATCTTCCCTTCAGATCAAGTTGCCTCGCGTATACTTTAATCTCATCCGTAAAGCCATTCCTTTTTAATCATATCGCTAGCCTTTTCTGCGATCATGATAGTCGGCGCATTAGTATTCCCCCTGACGATCGTCGGCATTATCGAGGCATCCACCACTCTCGCGCCACGAACCCCGTAAATTCTTAACCTCGGATCGACCACCGCTTCTTCGTCCCATTCCGGTCCCATTTTACACGTGCCGACCGGATGATAGATCGTCGCCGTGTACTCCATCATCGCGCATTTCCAATAATCCCTCGTATTAAATCCGAGGTGTCCGCACGCGGGCAATGGTACATCGATAAGACGGAAACCGTGATCCAGGAACGACTTCGTCCGAAACAATTCCAAAGCAGCTTCGATACCTTCCACCATGACTTCCGCGTCCGGATAACTCGTGAAGTATCGCGGATAAATCAACGGCGAGCCCCGCAACGGATCGGTGTCGTTCAATAACAAGAATCCTCTGCTCTTAGGCGACAACAGTATCGGTCGGATATTAATCGCGTCGTAATAAGACAACGGTTCAACCGACGTCTCGGCGTAACCCGCTGGATCCTCGACGAAGTCCATCCGATTGCTCGCGTCGAATGCGTACTGTATGTCCGGCGAATTCGCGTGTCCGCGTTCGAAGATCGTGCTCAGGAACACGCCGCAGGTAAGGGGTCCCGTGGCGGACAATGGGCCCATCCGTGACCTCTCGTAATAGAATATATCGCGCTCCTTCAAATCGTTGTCCTTGCTCGTCGACGTGGAATTCAATGCTATAACCAAGCCGTCCATAGTGACGTGGTCCTGAAGATTCCTTCCGACCGGCAGTTCGCTGATCACCTCGATCCCGTGTCTCTCCAATTCCTCCCTCGGGCCTATGCCAGACAGCATCAGGATCGTCGGCGAATTGATCGCGCCGGCGGATAAAATCACCTCCTTCCTAGACAGGACCGTTCTCGCGAACCCCGTCGCGGTTGACGTGTACTCGACGCCTGTCACTCGTTTTGTTCGAACGTCGATCAGCAATCTCGTGACGTGGGCCTCGGTTTCGATCGTCAAGTTCCTCCGTTTGCGTCTGACGGGCCTGACGAACGCGCTGTTCGTACTCTGCCGCGTGCCACGGGACGACGTCATTTGCAATTTCATCACGCCCACCTGCTTTTCCGCGTTGGCGTCCACCGACTCGTGGCCGAGCTCTCGCCACGCGTCCAAGAGGATATCCGTGTTGGTGTCGTTGTAGGGAAACCTCTCGACCGACTGGTAACCACCCTCCCGGTGGTAGTAGGGATTTTCCTTCGCGATCTGGATGAAATATCATACGGATACTGTAGGACGTGAAAAATTAAATGCGCCGGTTATCCATTGTTATGCGCTGCTAACACTCTGCTCTATACTTGAACTTAACACGTTGCGGACAGCCGACGCAGACCTGCGTTGGAACGATGTAATCGTTGACGAAGGGCGACGCAACCGTGCGTTTTTGAAATAATAGCGATAATGAGAATAATTAGAAAATGTTATATGAATTTTTAAAGTATACAGCGCAGAAGGTAGACCATGAGGCATTTAAATTATTTGAATGCGTCCGTCTGCAATGTGTTAACATCAAGTATTATGTTTCTGATATAAATTGTAAGTAATCAGTTAATCTAATATACTTCAAGTCTCGATCACGCTGCAACACCTCAATTCCCCCTTCTGGGTCACAGCGGATACGATTTTCTTTGCAATCTGACTAATGTCAGCGAAGTACTAGTAGTGCCCCGTTAGCTAATTGGACTTTTGCCTTACTAATTCGCTGTCATTATTTTTGCCAATTCTTGATACCGATGTCGCGGGGCAAGGATACAGATGTTACGTATGTAAAACACACGAACGTATCCGCGACCTATTATTGAAGACTTATTGCCAGCGAATGACTTTAATTCTCGAAGAAATCGAGGCACATGTTATCTTTTAATGTCTCTGACATGGCTTTGCTTCGGCATACAATTGCATACGGTGCCTTCCCCAACTATCCGATCTTGGGGAAGTCTGAGTGTATGTTCTGTGTCGGTGCATTTCACTTGCAGTGAATAGGATAAAAAATATATTCGTGGATTTCTTGTACACAAATCTACCGTCCTCGATGGCTGGCAAGATGTAGCCGTGAGATACTGTATTGATAGGGATAAATCTCATCGTAGACTTGAATATATTATTCGTTCCAAAGTTCCATCGGGATTTGTTATTCCGAATCTTGTTTCATAGGGGGTTGCTGTGTGAAAATAAAAAAAATTGTGATCACCTCTGGATCCTTATTATTTTCCGACTTTAGAAAATATGGATGAACTTCGTCGTAACTCCATCCGTAATTCCCATTCTCTGCCCATTCGTTGTAGTCCTTTGGATTTCCGCGAATGTAAATCATATAATTGATAGTACTGGAGCCGCCCATTACCTGCACAAAATGTAATGTACACATTCGAATTCAACCTCTGCCGGCAAATTGCATAGATCTTATAATTGTTGATAATTAATTAATAGTTTTGAAACTGGAAACTCGTGACAACAGAGACTTTTAGTGCAGCTTTGGCTTATGGTTGATGGCAAAATTTCAAAGTATTAACGAATGCAACAATAATTTTGTTTCGAACAAATTTTAATTGAACCTTGTTACTGCAACTAACATTTTGTCGTTCGAAGTTAGTTTTCGAATACATACTTTACCCCTTGCCCACGCACAACTTCTGCCCCTTCTCGATCGACAAGAGTGTTGTTCTGGCTGAGTGCGATACATCCAATCGATACTACTGGCCTGTAACGCGGAGGCGAAGGCCGGAATATCGGCTACCAGTGGTTCTTCTATGCCAGCCTCCAACAACAATATCTAAAAATGAACAAGAACTTTATTAATATTCTGCATCCCTTTTAGGCGGTGCGATTTATACCATTGAACTAACATTATATAATTATACGTCCTGCGACGCAATTTCTAATTCGCATTATATCATAGATACAATAAAATAAAACAAAAGTTTCGTATAGTACATTGTTTTGGATAGATAAACAAATGTGTGAAACTTAAGATTTCTCTTGAATTTAAATACTATAGCTATTTAGTTTCAAACTTGAATAATTTACGCAAGTTTCTTTCGGATTTATGCAAAATACAGTAAAAAGAAAATATTCTGTATCTCAATGGGTAACTGTAAATTATTTCGATTGAACTTTTTGTGCAAAATTTCTAAGAGCAGTATTTTTTGCGTTCTCTTATTTGTTTTTGCGTTCAGTTTAAAGCCAAAGCAAATTGTACGACGTGAAGTTAAGTTAATCGATGGTTAGCAGAGAGTGTGACATGCCCTATACCGCACACGGATTTCACTGTCGTCGATACTGAATAATCTAATAAGCGATTTTATAGTGTCATGCGTTTCACGACATATTTAATCGCCACGAAGCCTCGAATAGTCGTAACATAATCATCGACAATCTTCTATTCCGTGACCCGTTTTAAAGAAGCCCCTGCTATTGCTCGACTTTTCAACGAAAGGATTATCAATATCTATTCGTCCAACTCTACGACTACCCATAAAACACAACAATTCTGCCATACTAACATATATATTAAGTAAATACATCTTCTTTTTTTTAAATGATATATTAAAAATTAATTCAGTTTGTTCAATATATTCTTGGAATTGTTACCCATTTCATTCTTTAAACATGGAAACCTGTTTTGGAATGTTTCAGTTTGTGAAACAATAGTCACAACGCACTGTTGTACCAGTAAAAGTATCGTTGGTCCCCATTTCCATGCGCCGTAAACGCGCATTCTTTTTCTTTGTTATTCTTGTTGCCCGAACATCAATAAAATTTCACATTTTCTTTCCTCTCTGTGCCACTTTGGTGCACTTGCTTGTGGACATAAAACTGGCAACATTTTTTCGTTCTATTAATTTACAGTTACAATTCACAAGGTTCAGACCACGTTCCTGTCAGGACCATTGGAAGTTACTTTCATTGCGAGGAAACTTGAGCAATAGTAAATAAAAGCAAAGCGACAAAAATATTTGGAACGGAGTAAAATCCGTCTCTCTAATAATTTTAATAAGAAGTTAGCATAAAATCGTGTGTCAGAAATTGCCCAGTCTTCACCAAAATTATTATCAGAAAGAGGGACACGGACGTGCAGTGTCCTTAGATTTGTATAATATAATAAACCGATAATTGATCTTGTATATGAAAACGAGTTGATGAAAATATAACGTGGTCGCGTACCTTCCATCTTTTTATTTCGCTCAGTCTGTTCGCCAGAACACATCCAGCCGATCCAGCCCCCACGATAATAAAATCGTATTCCTCTGTTGGATAACTTCCGGCATCGGGGATATTTACAGTATCGTGTCCGTCCATGAATTCCTTTGGATACGGAAAATCGTTGGGATCGTCGAAATTATTGGCACGCTTCCAAGTGTCGTACGACGAAGATGTAATCGGATTAAAATATCTTCCAGTTGCTGCGCCGTCAAATGCTTTTTCCGCAATTTGTGGATTGTAAAACTGTTGGTCCACTTCATCTTTATAAAGTAGAAAATACGGATAAGCATTTGTAGGTGGACGCAACGTTGTTTGAACTTCGGGAGAGGTTGCTTCTGGAAAAACGTAGAAAATTGACGATCATTTTTAAGACGTTTCAAAATCGGTTGCAAAAAATACTTGCAATGAAAATACAATGGCAATGGGAGGGAAGCAAATTAATTAAGAAAAGTACCCTCTTGACTTTGATTGTTGCATTGTTTAAACTGTACATAGATCATAGAAATCGGAGAGTGATCTACAGCGTAAAGTGAAACTTTTCTTATTGGAGTGGATTTTTAAATGAAATATATAGAGGTCAATGCATCGACTCGCAATTCCGAAAAAACTTATTCAGTATTATTACACTTTCTTCTCAATTGCGCACAAAACCAACTATGTACACGTTAATAGATTCTTTCGTAATCGGATGCGAGTATAATTATGTATCTACCGTAACGAATGCTTGAATATGAAACTGATCGCCTTGATGTCGGCGATGATAATTATTCGCGTACTCAACCGTATAAAAGTATTGATAAAAAGCAGCTAAAAAGAACAGATTTATGTATACATCATCTATACATATGTATACCTTCACGAACGAATTATACCGTGCATTACACAACGACGTATTACACAAATGAAATGTATGCAGAAAAATATTTTACATAGTAGACAAGTTCACTTCTATCTTATCTTTCTTTAAAATGGATATTGTGTGACGAACACGAATGTATTATAAAGCGTCTAAATAATGCGAAAACTCTAATTCTCTCTTTTCAACGTCCGCTGATTTGTTTTAAATGAATACATACATACACGTGTAGTATTATCGTGCAGTATGTATATACTGTATAAATACCAAATCTAGAAATCAACTACCATTATCGTTCCCACTGCGACACGTTAATTCGAAAATCCATCAAATGTATTGTAGACTTCGAAGAAAAATGAAACGATGCCCACAAATGCATGTAACGTTCGCCCAAAAGTCCACCACTGATTTACCTTTCGAACCAAGAAATCCATCACCAACTGTAGATACTGCGTGGATCGCCTGTTGCCCATACCTCGTTAGCGAATAGAAGTCGTAAACTGGCGCAAAATTCACGATCGGCCCTGCCGTTTTGACATTAACGATCCGCATTTCGTCACTTTCAACGGTGAAATCCGCCAAAAATTTTGTTCCATCGATGTCCGTCGATGTTGGCACATTCGTCGGGGCTGAATCGTCCAGCGACGAATGGGCTGCCGATTGAAAGTAATCGACCCAGTCTTGGGTATCCTCGGAATATTGTACGTCGATTTCTGGTTCGATAGGCGAACTCGGCGAATTCTGACAATGCGGCGAACAGTAGTGAGTATCCTCCGAATGGCCAAACAGATGGGCCACTAGGGCTAGGAACACGAATGCGGGTGGTTGACACGTTGACACGGTTGAGTGTGGTGAACAAAGATTTGTCAAGTCTGGTGGCACCCACGACATGATTTTTACAATTATTTTATTACTCAAGTTCTCCCTTGGTCGTTTGTCTGATGCTGGAAAGTTGAGCCGAATATTACGTTGTTAATGTTAGACCGGTATTCAACATAAATGACAGGTGACATAATGGCATGTAATTACGTAATATGATGCGGTGGCTGTCAATGTTGAACCTTGTACATTTTCATAATTGGCATTTATAATTAGCGTGTAGTAGAATCAGCGAACATGAAAAATACATACGTATAACCGAACAGAATAAATTGAAGTAAGAAAAGAACGCCGAATGATCCGACAGATAATGGTGGTGGCCCCTCTGTGTTTTCTTTTGCTCCGTTTTCACCCAGCTCAAACTATTGTGCTCAGTAGCAGAAAGAGGGAAGAGCTTTGAATGGCATGCCACTTAGGCCACAAAAGGGTTCATTGTATCGACATCGCCAACCGCGTACAAGGGGAATCCATTATATGGGGTGGATACGAATTAGTCTCCAAATAAAAGCATTTTCAACTAGTCAAGTACAGTGACTAATATCCATTTTACACGGAATATTTTAAGAGAATGATAACGTTAATGAGATTCCTGTAATATTCCACTGGTAATGCCTGTGCAATATGTCCATAATTTCTAGAAATATAGCTGAATTTTTATAAACTTTCGTATTTTGTTTATAAAAATTAGGAACACCCTTACCAATTTCTGAGTAGACCGTTCCACGGTTCCACGCCACGGCAAACAAATCTAAGCGTCCAAGGAAACAAATAATAATCACTGCCGAAACACGCGAAATCAAATATTTCTAAACTGGAGCTCCGGTACCAAATAGTTCAGATCAAATCGGCCACTTTCAATAACAAAATAATGTATTATCGAAATTCGTTTCGCGTTAACATCACTGTTTAAACATCACTGTTTAATTCCACTCGAGCATCCGCAGCAAAAGCTCATAGATTCGAACGAAACGGGTTGGGCAACTTGATTGAATGGGAAGGGTCATGAAACTTGATCGAAGGAGAAGAATCATGAAACTTGATTGAACGAAAAGAATCATGAAACTTGATTGAAGGAAAAGAATCATGAAACTTGATCGAAGGAAAAGAATCATGAAGCTTGGTCGCAGTTCTGAAGGAAAACGACAGAGTTGGTTGATTCGCTTGGGACTCGAGCGAAATGTAACTGGTGCCATTATTTCTTGCGACGTCTCCCTGTTTCGCCGTACTTTCCATAACGGTTTGAAATGCTCGCTTTCATTTATCAGAAATGCCATAGCACTCCATTTCCTAGGATCATAATTAACTCTCCGCAAAATCAATGAAACAGTCGGTCTCGACTCGTTTCTGCTCTTATCATAGAATGGATTTTTCGAGAAATGCAATGGACATTAGATTGAAGCGCAGAGCAAAAGGAACATTAGGAATTTTTTCAGTTGTATCGAATGACAGTTATTTGGCAATCGAGCCACCCCTTCCGCAATGGCCCAGTCCCTTCCGAAGAATCTTCGGACTCCCATGGATGATTCCATGCCCCCGCCATCTTTTTAGACTAATTTTCGAGTATAAACGTGACACGGAAACCACGCTCGTCGCTCGGTATGGAATCGACCAGATACGCGTACCATATCGGTGCTAGCTAGCCATACTGATGTCCAGCGAGATCGGGTTTTAGTCCTTTTCGAGCAACTGCTTTATTTCTATTATATTACTGTGCGATACATAAATCCACTGTTAGGCATCTGTGAACCTACATTGCACTTGTATCCGTATAGATTGAGGAGGGTGGATTTTAGTTCCGCAGTAATCTGTATGTTACGAATGGCGAAGAAATAGAGAATATGGACTTTTATTACTTGAACATGAACGCATTATAACAATTCATTTCCTATACCAATCATTAGCAGTAACGCCCACCACACCAAATACAAGATACAGCTTAACCGCTCAGGGCGTATCGACATAGTAAAAGTTACGGGTTTACATTTATTAACATTCCTAGTGGCTCCCAGTTCTGCAATAAGCTCTGGTTCACCCATGACTACCTTCTACCTACCTGTGGCACCCGGTGATGAAATAGGCACTGGTTCGTCCGTAACTGGTAAAGCTCAATAAAACAACCGATCCTCGGCTTCGCGGTCGTGCCCCTTTGCCCTCAGCTCGTAACAAATTAAATATTTTTGTAAATTAATAAAATGATCGTAACTGCATTTATGGCTTTCATCGGTTCCTTAAGATTACGGAAGGCTCAGTATTAATATATGTAGGAACCGGAACAGTCCTGACTTGTGCGTGTGTGTGCGTATGTGTGTGTATGTTTCTTGGCAGAGTAGGGAGCGACGTATGCAAATGACGTAGCCCGTGCGTGTGTGTGCGGCGTGCGACTGATCAGGAAGCGAGCGAGAGTAGAAACAAAGGAACGACGAACGACTACGGGAGTAGGTTTTGTGTGGCGCAAAAGACAAGGCATTTCTTTCTTAACCTTTGTTAGGGGGCGTAACTCCCCTGGATATTTGCACAAAGGTGCCGTCTATATTTTGCTCGAAGGACCACCCAAGTTGTACGGCTTGGGACCGTGATAATAATAATTACTTGTGACACGGGTTGATACAATATCTAACTATTTTATTGTATCGTTCTGTTACAGATATGGTGTAGGTGTAGTTGTTCGTTGTCAGTACTTGGACTGAATTCTATCTATTCTATTCTATAGTTTCTGTTACTGTGTTGTTACTGTCTATACTTTCTATACTGTACTGTCTCCTCTTACTGTCTGTTCTAGTCTGTTGTCTAAAATCTAGTCTGTATAAATTCTGTTCTGCCTAAATTCTCCAAGTTCCTCTGGTTTTAAGACATCGTGTTCTCCCCTTCCATTACGCCCTTGACGTGATGTTCTTTAGGAAGGGGCACGGTGAATTTCCACAGGGGAACTTGGGGGTGGGCTAGGCACTGGCGGTGCTTGGGGTATTTCCCATGCCTTGCCAGGTGGCGAGTCGCGGCCGCGGACACCCGAAAGTGGCGAGGCCGAGTCATGCCTTGGTGCAGCGATGTTTATGGCAGGGTCTTCTTTAAGGCCTAATTACATGTGCCCCTTGCACATCTGCAGAAAACTAAACAGTCACGTACTCCGTACCTGTTGTCAATTGCCCCTGCCATAAACCTTGCCTTCTCGCACCTTAACAACCTTATATGTATATTCATGTATATGTATATGTATCATTATAATAATCTTATATATATATTAATCATTACAACAATCTTATAAATATTAATCCTTATAATAATCCTACACAATTTGGGGGCTCGTCAAATATTAAACATTGTTCAAAAGTGCAGTGATTTCGAAGTAAACACGTTATCCTGCTTACTGATTGAAGTGTGCATGTGTGATTGTAACGATGGCCGCAAACAACGATGAAAATATACAAGATGCTATCAGTAAATTAGTAATTGAAGACAACCAAGAAGCCAGCTTGGAAATTAGCACCATGAAAATACCAGAACTGAAAGCCGAATTAAAACAAAGAAAATTGAAGACGACTGGCAATAAACCAGAATTGATTGCGCGGCTGAAGGCTGCTATTATAACGAAAGTTATGAAGACGATGAAGACGATGAAAACGAAGAGGATGAAGATGAGGCTGATGTGACGGTAAAACCTAATGCTTTTAAGACGAAGACGAAACACACTAGCAAGCGTTCAAGATACGTTCCAACCTTCAAAGATGTTGAGGAATGAATGGAAACTTTTAATAGCGACTCCACCTTAAAAGTGCAGCGATGGCTTCGTGAGTTTCAAGAAACGGCTGAATTGTGCGAGTGGACAGATGTCCAGAAAATAATTTACGCAAAACGTTTGCTTAGAGGATCGGCAAAACTGTTTGTTAATGTTGAAAATTGCGGCAGAACTTGGAAACAGCTCGGGCGCAGCTTGATAGCAGAGTTTTCGCAAAAAGCGAATAGACATCAGATTCACAGAAAATTAACAGAGCGAAGAAAAAATCAAAACGAATCGTATCAAGAATACGTATACGCCATGATGTCTATTGCGTCTCAAGTTGACATGGAAACCGCTTCCGTGATTCGCTACATTATTGACGGAATTCAGGACGATGAACTGAATAAAACTATTCTTTATGGCGCGACAAACATACGAGATCTCGAGGTCAAATTACAACAATACGAAGACACGAAGAAAAACACGAAACTGAGAACGAGACAACCAGATCAGCTGAAGAAGAAAATGTTTCCGACACCAACGGAGAGGGCAAGATGCTTCAATTGTAGCGAAGGAAGTCATGCGAGCTTTGCTTGTCCGTCGACGAAAATGGGTAGAAAATGCTTTTGTTGTAATGAATTTGGACACATATCATCAAACTGTACCGGTAAGATAAGCAAAAATGCAAATACTAAAAGTTGCAACGCGACTGAAACTAACGGCAAGGAGTACACTAAAAAGGTTATCATAGAGGACACTAAATTAAATGCGCTGTTTCATTCAGGAAGTGATATTAGCTTAATCCGTGCGGATAAATTTATTGAAATAGGTGCACCGCATCTTGAAAAGCGTAAAATACAATTTCATGGAATAGGTTCTAAGGATAACTATGCGCTAGGCGAAGTACGTACACAAATTTAGATCGACGACACCTGTTACGATATAAGATTGCATGTTGTTTCCGACTCTTTGATGGCGCAAGATTTAATTATTGGTTCAGACTTTTTATTCACTGTCGATGTACATTTGAAAGAAGGAAAAATTACCGTCGCGAAAATAGAAAATGCAAATTCAGAAAATTTTGAAATATTGAATACAGACTGTTAAATACCAGCGGTTGATCTGACGATCGTTCTGGTGTTGTTGTTAATTTGCACGAGGTGTGTGCCGACTAATGGTTGGTGTTTGTTGCTTCTCGAAGGACCAGCCGGAATGTTCACGTTCCGGCACGTGTATAGTTGCGGAAGGAAAGAGAGTTGTTGTTCGTTCGTAGTTCCCTTGTGAATAATAATTTATTGAAACAGATGCTTGCTTATATACTAATATTGGACACAAGTGTCGTCCAATCAGAGGCCTCGCTCGCAAGTTTGGGGTAGCCAGGTATGCTCGCCCAGGTTAACGGTATTGGCCGCGTGTGGCCAAGTGTTGGTCGTTGATTTCTTCTACCGGAGCGGCGTAGTTTTATGATACGCTAATTTCCATTCAGAGACGGAAGGCGGAAAAGGAGCGTGCAATTTGGCTCAGGGTAGCTTTATTAGAAAAGCCACCGCGGAGCGCAAATTATTATGCCAGATGTCTCTGAATAGAATTGTCAGGTATCGTATCCCAAAGCTAGAGTCTGATAATCGAGTGCCGAAGTCTTAACACAGACGTTACTGATGAAGTCGACGAAATTGATCTGCCGCATATCAAGGACACAGACGTGAGAATCGAGACACAAAATGCATTAGAAAACTATAAACCGAATAAGATCCGTGAAACTAACGTTAAGATGCGTATTAGAATGAAAGACGGAATTCCAATTTATCAGCGACCGCGAAGATTATCACCGTCCGAAAAAGAGGAAGTGGACTGTCAAATTAAAATGTGGCTAGATGATGGAATAATTAAACCGCCAGACTACTGAATATGCAAGTCCCGTAGTACTTGTAAAAAAGAAAGACGGGTCAACACAAATTGGCGTGGACTACCGTAAACTGAATCAGAAAATTCTAAAAGATCTGTAGAACCTATAGAAAAAGAAAGTACTAAGTATACGGCATTTATCGCTCCTACCGGACACTACGAATTTTTATGCGTAACTTTCGGGCTAAGCAACTCACCGGCCGTTTTCCAAAGATACATACGTAAATGTCGTTTTCAAAAACTTAATTGCGGACGGAGTAACATTGGTATAAATGGACGATTTGGTTATTCCATCCAATAATTATAAAGATGGGTTATCTAGACTAAAAACTGTTCTAAAAATCGCAAGCGAGTATGGATTAAGTATAAACTGGAAGAAAAGTCGTCTCTTGCAAAGTAAAATATTATACTTGGGCCACGAAATTGAGAACGGTTCAATGCGTCCATCAGAAAACAAAACAAAAGCCGTTGTAAATTTTCCGCGTCCCACTAATGTCAAATGTGTTCAAAGCTTTTTAGGATTGACCGGATATTTCCGAAAATTTATACACCATTATTCGGAGATTCCACGTCCATTAACTGATCTTCTAAAAAGTAATACACAGTTTCATTTCGGTAACCGAGAAGAGCATGCGTTTCTAGAATTAAAGCGTATATTAACAACTAAACCTTTATTAAGCTTATATCGGATAAATGCGGAGACACAACTACACACCGACGCCAGTACGTTTGGTTAAGGTGCTATACTCGTACAAAAAGATAATGAAGACGGCACTTTTCATACCATATACTACATGAGCGGTAAAACAACTTCTGCCGAAGAACGTTATACCAGCTACGAACTTGAGGTTCTCGCTGTTGCGAAAGCTGTGAAGAAATTTGAAGTTTATCTTTTAGGCATCCCATTTACAATTATTATTACAGATTGTAAAGCATTTACTTTAACACTGCGGAAAAGTGATTTAAGCGTGCGTACTGCAAGATGGGCATTTTTTCTCGAGGAATTTGCTTATAGTGTAGAGCACCGACTTAGGCGCTATCCCTTACCTACGACGATGTCTATTGATGTAAATGACGACGGTGTCTTAAAAAAACTTCGTGAAGCTCAATCGGAGGATAGCAATTTAAAGCCGATATTTTATAAGGTATCGCAAGGTAAAGCCGAAGGATACGTAGTCAAGAACGGTATTCTATAGAAAGAAATAGAGGATGAACATTTAATTGTGGCACCAAAACGTATGCAAATAGGTATAATAAGGCAGGTTCATGACCGTGGACATTTTGCGACGGAAGAAAACAGAGAGACCTACAACCGAAAGCGGAAAAAACCTACACACTACAAACAAGATGACATAATTGCTATAAAACGAACACAATATGGTCCTGGACTTAAACTACACCCAAAATACTTCGGACCTTATCGTGTTACGAAATCTCTACGTAACGACAGATACATGGTAGAAAAGGTAGGAGACCACGAAGGACCTAATAAGACGTCAACTTGCGCAGACCATATGAAGTTTTGGATAAAGAAGATTTGAAGAAGAATACGAACTGTCTGATGTTGACGTCTGATCATCTGAGGACAGATGATAAATTTCAGGATGGCCGAATGTAGGACCCGGAACAGTCCTGACTTGTGCGTGTGTGTGCGTATGTGTGTGTGTGTGTGTGTTTCTTGGCAGAGTAGGGAGCGACGTATGCGAATGACGTAGTGTGTGTGTGTGTGTGGCGTGCGACTGATCAGGAAGCGAGCGAGAGTAGAAACAAAGGAACGACGAACGACTACGGAAGTAGGTTTTGTGTGGCGCAAAAGACGAGGCATTTCTTTCTTAATCTTATATGTATATTAATCATTATAATAATCTTATATATATTAATCCTTACGATAATCCTACATATAATTAAAGATAAAGTTGAAAGAAAGTGAAGCTTGTACACAGTACGACCAATGAATGGTAATTTTCGCTATTACCAAGATAGATTAGAACGCAATTTGCAATTCTGAAAGATGAAAGTCCACAACCATGTGTCTACAAATCAGTAACAATTAATTAACGACAATCCGAGTCGCCTTTGAATATTTAAATAAATCGTACTGTTCGCCGACACTGAAGAACGTTTCTAATTTACATCAACTTTAGATAATTCACGTACATTACAAAACTCGAAGACAACGTTCAACGAGCAATTACGCTCGCATTACTGGCACACTTCTCGTGTCGAAATATTTCACCTTTTGCATTCCAATGTGTACTACAAACTGCCTTCCCTACGACATTGCGCAATACAAGTTTGTTAGCGGTTTTCAAACATGCGCCCCCCCCCCCCCCCCAAGTAACTATAAAAACTGAGATCTCAGGTACCAGCCTGCTAATCTAAATATCTACTTTGCACATTCTGCGTTCGTGTTATCATAATATTGATTTGCTAGTATTCCACGATGTGTAGTCATTTTACAACAATGGTCTTTTCGCACTAAGCATTCGTATACAGTTATAGGGAACGAACTTGCTTCCAATTATCAATTCTCCATCATTTTGAAAGTCTCACTTTGAAGGAGAAAACTTCAAGGAATATGGACATACGTATCTTTTTCAACATTTAAGTCCATCATCGAAAAAGGCACAAAAATGGAATTTCTTTATATTTTTCGACACTATAAAGTTTATTTATCGAGGGTGAAAAAATTATTTTATAGTAGCCCCATCCTTTGTGAACAAACGGAAAACAAAAGTAGTTCAATCGGACAAACAGTTCCTGAGATAAAAATTCCTGCGTGAAGCCCGTTTTCGCAAAAATAGCAAAACTTACAAACTTTGAATGTCTGTATCTTCTAAACAAATTGCCAACCGCGAAAACGATGACTTAAACCCCCCCTAATTTCACATGGACTATAACATATTTCATTTAGAGCAAAATCCGCCGATGGTGTCGTCCAAAAGTGATCCATTTGGCGTGGAATGACCCACAAGTGTTTCACTTTCGCTTCTCGCAGCCTTCGACGTGAAAATGGTTGCGGACTATCAGGGGTGCGATTATACGACGACACTGTCGTTCCATAACTAAACCCATTTCTTTTTATTATTTTACACAATGAATATATATGGTTGTAATATTTGTTAAAATGTTGAACCACTTTATAATTATTACTGGAAAAGCTTCATCGACTAAATCGCGAACTGAAATACATTCCTTTCGACAATATTGGCAATACAAATTATACGTGTAAATTCATTGAAATGCATTTAACTAAGGTAAATCTTAATTTAACTAATTTACAAGATTATGGGCTTCGTAACGAGCTAAGGTGGGTCTCGGCCGTATTAGAAGCGTTCCTCTAAAGTTTAGAGTCTAAACTTTACATGTTCGGTCGTGTCCTTAGCAATCAGATTGTCCGCCAAGAAGCGTTGGGCACGCGGTCCTCAGGCTCGGTCAACTAATAATACCCAGTGCGTATAGATTGTTTTTCATCCATTTAATCATCGCTGCAATTATACAGTTGCGTAAATACTATTAGTTACACAATAACAGGTGATGCACCTGCTGCTTCTACAAGCCGGCAACCCGGGTGCCCGATTAGTGACATAAGTGTTAAGATATATTTACCATCTCGCCTTCTAACAATGTTTCTGTTATTCTACACATCCTAACTGACATTCGTTTGCCAATCCTCTTTAATCAAATCCGCTCCTTTCTCCGCGATCATCATAGTCGGAGCGTTAGTATTCCCGCTGGTTATATTCGGTATGATCGATGCATCGATTACTCTCAGTCTCTCAATACCGTGCACTCTCAATCTCGGGTCCACGACAGCCATAGAATCGCCAACGGGACCCATTCTAGCTGTTCCAACCGCGTGAAACAGAGAACTGGCAATATGTCGGACACTACACTCCCAGTACTCGTCAGAGTCAGGTGTCGTGTGTCGGCATCCAGGTATATTAACATGTCGCAGCTGCATACCATACCTCTTGGCCGTTTCGGTGTTCAGCAAAGATTTAATCACACCTACCGATCTCATCAGAGGTTGTAGATCATCCACATCGCTGAAATAATTCGCATAAATTTTCATGGTATCGGCCGGATCGTTGCTGCGCAATTCTATCCTCCCTCGGCTCTTGGGATTCAGCAAGACCGTGCTAGGAATTAACACGTTAGATGTCATTAGTTCTTCCTGTATCGCTTTGATTGTCTCGTCATCCATATTAAACGCTCTCAGCATCGTCGTTAATTCAATCGTGTTCCATCGTTCTAACTCAGCAAAATGGAATGCAACATTTGGATACATGGAGCTCGGGTCGACCGAGTTAACGAGCCCAAGAAGATCAACTCCGAGTGTGGTCAGTGCGCCAGAATTGCGCGTCAGAAGTTCGTAAGCTAAGTCGATTGGACGCGTTGGAGAAAATGGTGCCGTTGACGCGTTCACGTAAGCTATATGCATGCCGGTCCAAATCATGTGATCCTGGAGATTCTTTCCAACAGGTAAATCAGTCACGATCGGTATTCCCATTTCCGTCAAATGTTCCTTGGGCCCGATACCCGAGAGCATTAATAACTGAGGACTGGCCACGCTGCCTGCAGAAAGGATCACTTCTTTCGACGCTTGTATATCAATCGATCGACCGTCCGACAAAGTCACGCGTACACCAGTTGCCTTATTGTTATCTAATAAAATTTTGTCCACCCTGCTGGACTTCATTACGAACAAATTCTTCCTGTCCCTTATCGGAGATAGGAAAGCCCTTGCGGCATTGATCCGACGGCCACTGTCGATGGTGCCCATAGCTTTTCCGTATCCAATGTAACGACCACCGTTCACAGGTTCGAGGATGTTTAGACCTAGTTCACGCGCAGCGTCTAACACAATGTTCGAGATGTTCGTTCGGGTGTTATTGTAGCTTCTGATGCTCATTGGCCCGTCGGAACCGCAGTATTTGTTCCCCCATTTGGCTATGTATTCGGGCCCGCAATTTGTGGATTTTGGGAAATAAGGAAGAACTTCGTCGTAGCTCCATCCATGGTTGCCAAGGTCTGCCCAATTATTGTAATCTCTTTCGTTGCCGAGAATGTGTAGCATAGCATTAATGACGGTACTGCCTCCAAGAGCCCTGCCTTTCGACCATACGCAATGTTTACCCCTCCCAGCTTGGCAGGAGCCTTCGTATGGTTCGACCTGGGCAGGGAATTGATTGATTAATGGTGCGTACTAATTTGAAGGGAGCTAGAGTTTAAGTAGATTTAATTTTCCGATAAACGAGAGGAACCTTGCGCATACACAGTATGTCTGAAAAGTTCCCGAACTGTTTTTCTATACTCGATACAAGTAGCTCGATCTCTTGTTCAACTAAAGAAGAATGTAGTACCAATCCGGACGAACATTTGTACAAAATTTTAGCGCTTTTCGTCGCTTCGTTCCCGAGTTATGCACGGTTGCGTGGGTTGCGTTCGTGGTACCTTGTGCGAGCTCGCGAGATGGAACAAAGAGGCGCAATTAAGTTTTGTGTTCGGCTTAACAAATCCTTCGTAGAAACTGTTTCTATGATTCAACAAGCATTTGGTGATCAAGCTGCTGGAAGAGAAAAATCGAAAATCAAGACGATGCTCGTCGCATTTATCGACTCGAAGGGCCTCATTCACTACGAATTCGTTCCGACAGGGCAAACTGTAAATTCTGCATTCTATCTGGAGGTAATGAAGCGCCTGCTGCGTCGTATCCGGCCCAAGTATCGGGATCCGGACTCGGATCCTGACTCACTTGCATGACAATGCGCCGTCACACACCGCATCGCTTTTGACTCGTTATTACGCCGCCAATCAAATCACCCCCTACTCGCCTGACTTGGCGCCGGCAGACTATTTTTGATTCTCAAAACTCAAGATGAAGTTGAAAGGCCAGTTTTACGAGGATATTTCGGCGATTCAAAGAGCTTGCGCCGAGCAGCTAAAGGCGATTCCGGAAAAGGACTTTTCCAGAGCTTTTGAGCAACTGTACGAGCGCTCCAAAGAGTGTATAACTAGGGAAGAGTTCTATGTAGAGGGCTAATGTGAACAAATTCACTTATCTGTCACCATGTGTTCTTATTTAACTTAGTTCGGGAACTTTTCAGACATACTGTGCACATTAAAAGTGTAAGGGAGACGCGACAAGTTTTGTAAGGGAGACGCGATACGTTCTTAGAGTTTCAAGTTTTGCATCTTAAGTCAGAATTATTTTGAGCCGCATCGTTTTGAAGTGCTTCGATTTTCATTGTTGCTCTTATTAATAGGAATTCGGAGTTGTTTGATAGAATTTTATTTCTTATTGCAATTTAAATTTCGGCCATTTTTCAATTTTCTCTGATAACACTTTATTATTGTCAATTCTCATACCGCGTAAGCGTAATCCTCAAATCGGTCAACCGATGCGAACATCAGGCCAGGCATATCGCTGTCAAGGGAGGGATCCCTTCCAGCTTCGATCAGTAGAACATTCCAATCCGCCACTTCCGTTAATCTATGCGCCAAAATGGAACCCGCCGTTCCACCTCCAGCAATTACAAAATCGAACTCCCTCTGCGACATTAATATTTCCTCCTTACGATCTGGTGGATAATCGCCGGTTCTGTTGAAAGAACATTGGGCTGCCAAAAGAACATGCAGCAATTGGGAAAATATGGAGGCTGCCGATGAGGACGTCGCAGCTGCGCAATTGTTAGCTATACACGACTCCATCCTGTGCTTCCTTAGACAATATTAACAGATTATCTGCAATAAAATGATCAACGTGGAAATTCAGTAATTGATTAAATGTAGTCACATGTTTGGCTGGTGGCTTGACAGTGAAGGTATCGCGATAAGAAGTGTATTTTAATTTTCATGGCGGTTTGCAGAGCGACGAAGCAGCAAGGATCTAAGACTTTGGTGAGTTTCATGGAAACGCAGCAGTTTTTTTTTTTTTGCAAATTCGTTAATGATATCGAACGAACAATGGCCTTCCTTTCAGTTGAATACAAGACAGACGTCCGCCGATCAGAAATCTACGCGTATCCTCAACTGCACATACATTTTTGTCTCGATAGTTTGGTGGCATTCGTCTGCTGCCGTACAATTTTGAACTAATACACGCCGAAACCGCTTTGTTTTTGGTCGACATTTAGTGCGAAAGGTTAGTAATGTTATCTCTACAATTTACCTTGGTAACGCTATTACGATTGTGTTCCTTGCGATATTGATGTGCTCAACTGTACAGTAAGACGAGACAAAATTATTCACCGTTGAAAACGATAAACGATTCGAATCAGATGCTGAAAAACCACGTAAATAGACTTGGATTATCTGTGTGTTTGTCACGCAACTATGAAAGCGTCGAATGTACAAACGATAATAGTGATAATATATTCTGTTAATCAGTTCAGTAATAATGAATAATCAGTTCAATGGGACTACACTGACCGATTTTTCATGCAACATGCACTCAGATTGAACACTTCCGTCGCCCTGATCGGCACTGGCAAATATCTCATTACGATATCCGGAGACGACTTGTCCACGGCTCAATACTTGCCCGTAGATAACTTAGAACTTCCCCCACCTCGAACTTTTGACACGGATACGTATCTTGTCGACGAGAGCTACTCCCTCACCTTCTTCCATTTATAAGTGAACTGTAACCTGCTCGTTAATTTCTCTAGAATATGAAAAAAAGCTCTACGATAATCTTGCATTTATCAATTATTTACTACCAAATTAATAACGTGTATTCGGTTTGCAGGAACGTACAGTGGCGGACATAGACTTACGAACATATGAATAATTATATTTTCCTTCTGTTGGGGCATCCACAATATTTATAATGTATTTTATTACATTTCTTACATGTTTGAGATACATGCTACTGTCCTGTGTCCTATCGCTTCTATAACTTTAATATTATGGGCTGTGCGTAACATTTTATCTTAACTGTAGGTTATTTCAGTACGATATATCCATTACATTAGTAATAATTAGACCAAATGTTATTTTAATTTATCTTAATCTTAGTGCTTCGTCGTTTTTGCATTTGCCTTAATAAATGCTGTAGAAGAAACAGTATGGCATCCATTTTATATTATTTTGTGCAACTCATTGATATTTGTTGGTCCTTTCCTTCCTTGGAATGGTTTACGCGGAAGTGGAGAAATGATAAAATACTTATTATACCGCAACGAAGCCAAAGTCCAAGAACAGGCCCGCCGATAAATATATAGAAGTGATGTTTAAATATGTTGTAGAACTCTGCATTCTGGACAACTGTTTCCTATGCATATAAACGCCGCTCGGCCTTGGTTTTCGAGATATTTGCAAAAAACAGTAGTTATTGTTACGTTCAATTTTGTCTATACGTGCAAGCTCGTGGCAACGTATAGGATCGTCGCCGGTCTTAAAATTTAAAACATGAATAATGAATGTTATTTCTCATTTTTTAAAATTTGATTGATCATGTGTTATTACCTACCCTTCAAAATGAACAAGGTGTTCCGTGAAAATTTCGGGATTTACGAAGCGTTGCAGGAAAAGTTCGGGAAACCCTGATATACAGAATGAAAATGTAATTATTCATATGTTCGCAACACTATGTCCGCGACTGTACATATCGCACAGATGTACAGATATTTCATTCTAACGTACCGATACTATTTATGCATGACTGGTTAATTTGCCAAATATTTGTGATTGGAAATTATGAATACGGTGAAAATCGAGTTCTTTTGATTTACGCATTTTCCTTCTGTCATATTTGTTTGTCTCGCTGCTTCTCCTTTTTCCGGTAAGCTATGCGCAATACGTAGAAGGTAAAACAAGTAATACAATATTCATTATTCGATACGGTTGTCATAGAAAACTTGGACGTTTGTATCGTTTCCACGAAGCACACGATAGATCGATAATATCGTTAAGATATTAAGCTGAAGCGATGGAATTAAAGTGTGGGGCGTAATGATATATCATGTCTATCTAATTATTTTTGTGCGGACTGATTACAGCATATTTGTTACGCTCGGCTGTAATCTGCTTCTTCTTTCGGAGAGAATCTATTCAGCTTTGGAAAACAATCGTTCACTTGGAACGGATAAACATTTTTCCGCGATTGTCCAGAGATGTGGGAAATTTATATGCAATACCTTCGTTCTTCCACCATTTCACTGCATCAGAGTTTCTATTAATGACACCGCATCTTAAATATCTGTGATGTAAATAAATTAAAATGTCATCTGTCCGCGGCACTTCTAAATATTATTATAGTACACTACAATATCTGTACCAGGTTTTTCCGTGAAGAGGCCCAACCAAATATGGGCGCATCTGGGACTTCATTTGGATTTTATTTTCCGAATATGAAGCCAATGGACTTCTATGTAGGGGCAACATGAGATCCTTAAACATGCAAAAACCAAGTACAAGCTCCTTGGGTTTCGTAACGGAAGGTCCGGTAATCAGCTCAAACAAATATGAATAAACTATTACGCCATACACTTCACTTCCGTCGCTTATACCTGTTTTCGCCTTAACGATAACGATATAATCCATATATCAAAGTATCGGTAACATATCGATATTATCGATATCTGTATCGGAAGTCATATCTCTAGTTGGCCTTCTAGCAGAAAATTGCACAGTCTGTCGAACGAGACGCGAAGGGGTAGTCAGAGGAGGCCAGGGCAGGGCCGAATGGCAGGTTTCATATACTTCTGAATTTACTGAATACTTCTGAAAAGAATGAAAGAAGAACTGACTCGGCCCGTGACGCGTATATGTACTGTAAAAAGTACCATGGGAATAACGATATCACTTAATTCCTAAACATCGACGAGTGGCAGCTAATGACTGCAGCCACGACAATCCAGCACATGGAAGTTTTGCTTATGCGTACTACCTCGTCTCGTTAGGATGATTGTATGCATCAGCGTCGAAACTACGTGTGTCGTCATTTTCATGGTAAAGAGATGAGACTGGCAATAAGTAGCTGACCTTTCTTCATAACGCCCATGCGTTCGGTTGAAAAGTGTCGCGGTGTCGGCAGGGCAAGGGTTAAAAGCGAATAGCCCGTACCATACGAGCTATCTGAATAAATATGTAGCTGACCGACTATTCGATACGAGCTTAACATTTACTGTGAATACTGTGAATGGAATTTGTTCAGGGGTCGTGCGGTCGAACCAGGTTATTTGAATTACAATACGAGTTCAACAATAGCTCAGAATATTCTTTTTTTCACCCAATTAAATCACTGTCGTCCGCTTCTGCCCCTTTAAATAAGTTCGCCCGTGAAACGTGCCACTTACTTCAACTGTTGGGGCCGGGAGACCGCGAATTCGCGCCGCGTAATTCCCATAAACGGTCCCATACCAGAAAAAGGTTACTAAAAGTATCTTCAAATATGCTCATTGATTTTTAATCAAATATTACAGTTGTTAAATGCTATACACTCTTTCAAATCGTTTCAATCGTTCATTAAATAATTCAAGAAAACACGTGGGAATTCGTCAATGCGTTTAACACACTGCGAACGGGTCGCGAGAAATCTCGAATATAGAAAACCGAACACGTTGAGACCGGGTTACGAGATGTCTCGTTTCTGCCGGGCTCAAAAACGTGCGGACACTGGAAGCAGATTGGACCAGCAGAACGCGGTACGCAATGTGGTAAAACAGGGGAAGCAAACAGAAGAAAATATATAAGTAAAGACAAAGTCACAGTACGTTGTCAGTAATATTCAGAGTAGGCGAAAATAATATTATATATGCGACGTGCGTACTTAATATGAAAAGAAAGTAATGGCAGCGCGCACGGACAATCATTATAGATATCGTTTCGTTACTTGTTAATACCTTTTAACCTTCTGAAATTAATTCGGGTGGATGGTAGCAAATAAAATTTCGTATAAATAATGCATTTTAATGATCACATCCATTTTCTTTCACAAGTTTTGTCGGAAAAAATGTTGAACATAAGGTATATTGTTTATTTCACGTGCGTAAGGTATTCATATGGTACTGCTTGCTCGCTCATTATTTACATGGCGACAACGTTCGTCTGATTATGTATATGAAAATGAAAGTTGTCACTCACCCTGTCGCATATGGCACACGAAAATACAAAACTCGTTATACCTTTCGAAAATAGTTGCAGAATTTCGTCAATTTTACTAACAATTAATACCACGGTGAAATTGAACCTTACATTTAAAATAAACGCTTATAAACATATACGTTTCAACCGATGATCGTACATCTAATAATAACATATCAATTATACTTTTTAATCGTTAAGTGAGGACAGTCAAGCGAAGATCAACGATCAATGAATTTTTTAAACGGAGCATCGTCACAGAATCTTTTCCGGTATGTGAACGTAAACGAATAAGCAAGTGCTGCGATAACAAATTTCTATGTACTTAATGCATGATGCATCATAGAATCCAATAACCGCATTTCTGCAGAATTCTGGAGCTATTCCCCCTCGTACGAAACTAGCACTTTTTTTTTTCTCGATATTATATGAAAAGTATTACTATGCAATAATACATTGCTATATGTATATGATCATCCTCAAGCCAATAAACTTTTTAAATTCACATTCCAAGCTGCGTCAAATCTACAAGCTAGATTTATAGAAATTCGATAAATGAATCACTCTGCAAATAACTTATTTTAACGTTCTATGGAAAGATGTGCGAAATTGATAATAAGCTCATATCTTTATCCATGTGTGCCTGATCATGTCTGCCGCCTTCTCAGCGACCATCATAATGCCGGCAATGGGATTACTGTTTGGCACAATTGGGAATATAGACGCGTCCGCGACTCGAACGTTCGACACTCCACGCACTCGAAGTTCTGGATCCACTACAGCTGTCGGATCGTTGTATGCACCCATTCTGCAGGTGCCGGACTGGTGATTTTCTGGTCCAGTTGCAGCTCTTACGTAGCATTCCCAGTATGCGTCGCTGCCGAAGTGATAGCTGGACAGAATGGGTTTTACGTTAGCGTGAATTGCGTCAGTGAAAGGATATTACCGGATTCGGCATGCGGTTATTCTGCTTTCTTCTCCTAGGTGTGTTATGCAAAATTTAGAAATTTTTTATATAAATATTTAACGGTTGCAAAATTGTCTAGAATGTTGTCCAGGAACCGATTACCACATATATTTCTGTGCATTTCCTTGCTTGCGAAACGCAATCGGGAAAGATTTTTAAACCCATTGAAAATACGTGACAGTATTTCGCTAGCGAAGTGTTTTATTAGATGGAACAATTTTCGATCGACCCAGTATGCGATAATGCGAATCTGCGATATTTCAGTAACATAACTTTTCGTCTGATGACTTGTATTTTCATTATAGCACGTTGATATATTTACTCCGAGAAACAATTGTTGCACCAATGTACGAATTGCCAGTATAAAAAAGTCCTCTTAAGATTATAATCTGCCAGCGTGTCGCTTCGAGAAAAGTCATTCTTTCCCCCCCCCCATAACATCCGAACAACTTTTTCTCCCCTATTATTAGCAACTTATCAATCGCACGTCCTAACCCTGTCGACTACCTTCCTATCGAAACCAAGAATCCTTTATTCGCAACTCGACTATTAATTTGTTCCACTTTCCTACCACGCCCTAATTCATGTTTCATACCATAAGCGTCAAGCCATTCTTACTTCGTGCAAAGTGGATGGATCACAGGCTCCAAACGGAGATCCCAATGCTTCATCGTCGGGGTGTTCACCAGGTCGATGGACTTCTTAATAGCCTCGACCAACACCTTCAGATCCTTCGTGTCAGTAAAATAGTTGGGATAAATCAATGGCGGCGCGGTTGGATCTCCGCAACGGAGTTTCATGTACCCCCTACTGGACACGGTGACAGCTGTAGGTCTCATAACGATTTGCCTCCTGTCCGAGCACAGAGCCAGCGCCCCGTTCAAGCACTCGAACTCCAAACCAGTCCTCGGGCATTTCGGTAAGAAACCGTCGAAGAACACCTGAATATCGGGTACACCGCTGGCAGCGTACGAGCTCTCGAGGAACGCTGTTACTTGAGTCAATCCTGTACTAGTCAACGGGCCACTCCGGCTCTCCAAATACTCATTTACACTGTCCATCGTCATGGTCTCGTACGCGATATCCTTTATACTATAATAAATGGCGACCGACACGTGGTTATGAAGATTCTGTCCAACCGGCAAATCTTTCACCACGTGCATGCCCATTGTTGTTAAGTGTTGCTTGGGCCCGATCCCGGAATTCAATAATATATGCGGCGAACCAATCGCCCCGGCCGTTAGAATCACCTCTTTGTTGGCCTTCACGATCCTCTTGAAGCCGCTCTTGTCGATTAACTCTATGCCGTACGCTTTGCTCTGCCAGTGGTTCATAAGGATCCTCGTCACTTGGGCGTTTATCAGGACCTTCAAATTCTGCCTCCGATGGACCGGCCTTAAATAGTTTCTCGAGGTTGTGCCGCGCACGCCGTTCTCAGTTGTCATAGGCGCCACCATGAATCCCGTTTGCGTGTACTCTTTTAGCTTGCTCGTCCTGTAGCCCAGCTCGGACGCAGCTTTCAATACTTCGTCGGCGAATGCCGGTTTATACGGGTAATATTGGATTTTCATTGGCCCCGGCGCGGGCACCGTTCTCAGTTTATCGGACAGCATCGACGGATCCGTGGGATTCTCGGCTCGTTCGAAGTAGTGAACGATTTCATCGTAGGACCATCCCGTCGCGCCGCTTCTCGCCCAGCTGTTGTAGACTTCTGGGTGGCCGCGGGCGTACATCATTCCGTGCATACCTCCTGTGCCGGAGACCATTTTTCCGCGGGGCCAGGTGCACGATCCGCCAGTTTCTGATTGGAAAATATCGCAGAGATTCATTAGATTTCAGGATGAGCACGATTTCGGAGAGAAAGGAAGATTGCTAGTTGTTCAGTTGTTGGTAATTTTGTAAGTATTTGTTGGATATTGTATTGTTACGGCAGAGAGGATACTTTCGATTCAAGAGTCGCTTGATATAATTCCAAGCTCCGAATTGTATTGCGTACATTCGTTTGCCGGGTGTACAGGGTGTGGCGTAATTTTTGGTGGGAACGAAACGGCGATGAGCGTGGAAAGTTATTGATTCATTGATATACGGAGCTAATATTGGAAAGTTAGTAACGTTCGAATTCATGAATACACCAATCGATCCTTTTTGTTTCTTTCTAAGAACAAGGATTATATTAATGAATGATTCAATTTGTTTACGAAAATAATTCGAGCATGGATACTGCATCGTAACAAACGTAACAGAAAGTGCCAACGTGTCAGCCAACAATATCCATAGCATCGTAAAGAGAAAAAATGGGTGTCTAACCCATACTTAAATCCACCTTGCTGTGAGTGACATGTAATGTCTCATTCAATAAAATAGCTTACCACGCAATTTCACCGTTAATTTGTCCAAAAGGAAAAATAAATATGCTGTTTACCTAAACATGCGGTTGGATGAGGTTCTGTGGGCTCCGTTTTGAAATTCCAGTCTAAACTAGAGTTAATAGCGTGGAAGGCTAATCCTGGAATTGAAGTCATCGATGGCTCTTCCGGTCCCGCTTCGATCAACAGAACCCTCCACCAGGGATTGTCGCTTAATCTCCTGGCAATTATAGGCCCAGCTATTCCGGCGCCGACAACGATAAAGTCGAACCTGCGTGTTTAAAATTGATTTCCATGGTTAATAATAGGTAGCTAATTTATGTGCCGCTTAATGATTGTCCGATACATAGCAACTCCCAATTCTATTCTATAATACGTATACGCGTATACTTGAGGCAGAAATATTTCTTGAAAAAATTCCAACAAATCAAAGTTCTGTTTATCGCAGTGCTTGTGCTTTGGTTAGTTGCTCAGCTACAAAAATTTATGCGAAAAAGTTTTCATACATATTCAAACCGATTCAATTTGTTCAGATCTTCTTGCACAATTACTTTCATTGTTTAACGACGACAACGTTCCGTTACTTGTACCAATTCTCTATCTTTAACAGTGTCCAAGAGATTGCAGAGGATAGGCTTATCACTCAAACCTTGGCAATTATTTTCGTCCCCCAAATGTGAAGCACGATCGATAAAAAACAAAACGATCCGCAACAAATATTTTTTCAAGTACTTCAAGCTTTGCATCCGAATTTCTTTGAAATCTATAATAATGAATAATCCTCGGAATGGCCCCTTCCATTGCAAATGATCGCATTACATAAGGGATACTATTTTTTTGTTTCATATTTATTTACAGCGAAACAAGAAATTACTGAAAGAAGAGAAACTGATTATGAATAATTTCGAAACCATGACCAAATGAATTAATCATGATACTTCTTACCATTCATTTGGGACTTCCTCTTTGCCAAGCCTGTTGCAAGGATCAGAGATATCGCATCTAGAAGCGATCACTTTTTCAACCAAGTTCATGAAAGAAGTCTTCGCGCCACACTTGGCCGCCATGTACGATGTGTCCCTGAAGTTGCAGAAGCAACATCCCGATGTCTCGTTGTTGGTGTCCAACTGGCCAGTCTGAAACTGGTTAACGAGCTCTTTAATTAAGTCGCTTTCACTTCTGTATGCCTTCATGATTTAATTTCATTTCGCCTGCTATTCTTCCGGGTAGATAACGGAAAAAAATGTTAATTTATTACTCGAGAGCATGCAAATTTCGATCATGTATTTCGATGACAATTGAGTATAATTTTTGCAGTTCTCACGTGGACTGATTGAAATATATTTCGTTGGATGAAAATATCCTTCTTTCCTTTTTTTATGAGGATACAGTACTGGTTAAACGATATTGGAGAATTTCGATCGATCATCCCGACTTTTCGTTTTCCAACCATTCTTGTAATAGATTGTTACGTGGAGTTTTGCATTATACTGGTCTTGGTAACAACACGTTTATTTATTTCACAGATTGCATGACAAAATTAAGTATGAAAAGTAGACGATAAAATAGATAAGATTCGCTTGTTAATTTTGCGTATTGAATATGTGGCTCAGTTTTTATGTATTTTATTCAGCAGTGATAAACAGATTATGAAACTAGTAACGTTTTTGTAATGTTGAAATAATACTTCTCGTGTTTTTGTACTGTACACCACGATTTCTAATTGGCGAAATATACATAGCAGTGTAAGTTCAAGAGAATTAAAATTTGTATGCGCTGCTACCTTACGATGATCTGGTATTATCTCAATTAACACGGTGGTGCAATGCGTTTATCGTCGTATTATGCAAAGTCACTTTTCAGCGAAATACCCTGTCATTTTTATCGCGACTTATTCAAGTTTCTATTACTTACAAAAACTAGTTCCACTCATAGGAAACCAATTTTTCGACCGAGCCATGAATTCAAGAATCTGAATGACTGATAAATCGCAAAATTTTAAAACGTCTAATATATCCGCTGTATATTGCAATAATTCATCTTCGATAGTTTCAATATATCTATTAAAGCGTTTTAATTATTGTGCAAAATACCACAGTTCATCTATTAAACTTTCAATCGATAGAAAAGGAAACGTCGATCAGAAGGTCCAGCGATATCTAATCATTTGTCGACAGTAACAACTCTCTTCTCTCTCCGCGGCGCGAACGAGTTTATCAATCGGTTATACCAAACGACGATTCTATTTACCGGGAACGAGTGTTGAAAAGGGAATGCCAATTGCACTAGTAACGAGAGCACGATGTACCGTCGCATTTTATCCACTTAAAGGCCAATGTCACCTGCGAAAGAACAATATATTTTAATTAAATTATTACTGCGAATTCGTAACTAACTTACGACCATTATAATGTAACAGCTACAATGAGACACGTAATTGCTAGTAATTTGCTGGATGCCTGATAATTAATGAAAATTACCTCCAATGAACGCTTGGTATTTTAATGTCGTTAGGACGTGTGAAAGCTAGTCACAATCGCGCAAGTAAATACGTACGTTTCGCGTTTGCACGTATTGCGGTTGGAGAACCAATGGATTACTTTTGTCCAGTAGATTGTATACAAAATTCGTGCAATAATAATTGCCCGACCGCTATAACACTCATTGCGCTGAATCTATTAATTAGTATACTACGGCGCTTCATATATGTTGACTAATTACTGGAATCACTTCTTCCAATTCCGTTTTCTTTTTTTACCTATAAAAGGTATTCATGAATATTCTAAACATAATTTTATGTCAATTACGGCTGTGTTAATACTTATATTATTCTTTCTTAATGCATTCGTCTGTCATTGTTCGTCTTGTCTTCGAACCGACTGATTTTAATACAAACCGCGTCACGTTTAATTAGGAAATATTGATACATTGTAGCTGAGAGATTCTGGGAGAAAAGTTGGCAAAAAAGAAAACGGAGCTCCTAGTAAAAGTACTCGACTGCTGCTAGCCGATGGCCAAACGATTGTCGGAAATAACGAAACAACGACTCACGTGAAAGTAGCGAGCGCCAGACGGGCTAATAATCTGTAACGCTGCAACAGCTTCTGAAAAGTCGATTAAGACTCTCTTCCTGATAGATAACGGCCGTTAGATAAATCATACGCCGGCGATACGTTGCTTTTTACACGCTCGAATCAACACGAAATGCTTTCTGCGTGAAAGTTCCGTACAGTCGAAGAGCTAATTAATCGCGATTATTTCGCACAGAATCGTGGCGCACTGCGTTTCGAAAGTCGCGGTAATTTGTTTTTGAAAGAGTGAATGACGAATAGACGTGGAAAAATTTGAGAGTGAGTTTGGAAGTGCATAGTTAGTGGAACTATTGATGCGAAATAGAGACGACTCGAGAGATACGTATGTTAATTTCGTTAGCGCGAAGAACAGATTTTGTTTGCTCATGGAATCGGGCATGCCGTCAAGTTCGATAAGACTAGCGGAGTGAATTCTGCGAACGTTAGTGACAAGTCTGCGGAGTACGCGAGAAAGTGATGGATCCTTTTTTTTATACGAGAAATTCAAACACCTCGTAATTTCTAAAAAATTTCTAAAAACTTAAATCCTTCGTAGTCCTTATTACAATTACCCACATCGGATTATAGTAAAAAAAAAAGAAAAAAGAATATTGCTCCATCGTGCCGATAAATTTCAATTTAACCGAAATTCCTACGTTCAAATGCTGTGACTCACTCGCGTGATAAGGAATTTAACCGCTAGATAAAGTTCTCATAAACCAAGGAAAATCCACGCGTTTCCAAAATCGTACGTCAAAAACCCGGCTGCACCTCCCGCAAATACAACGTCGGATTCACCGAGGTATACTAAAAATTCTCGCAGCATTGAACCGTGCAGAGCTGAAATAAAATCCACGGGTCTCTGCTCCTACGAATCTACCTGTCAAAGAAACGCGATCTCCTCCTGCACAGAGATCCTCGCCACTACGTACCCCAGCCGGAATCCGAGCCAACTGTTCTCCATGCGAAAACACAAATTGAACTAAATAAAAAAACGGAAACGAAATATCAAACCAACCTGAACAATCGTCGAAAACTGTACCGCGCGCAACAGTGGAGGCAGCTAGTGGGTCGTGCAACAGAATTCGAAGGCATTTGGATAGCTGGAACGAGCGACGCGAGCGAGCGAGCTAGTCCTTTCGATCGGGCGGAACACAAAGAGGAACTCATCCCGAATGACGAAGCGAGCCCGTTGCCGCGCGAGGCCCAGGCGCAGAACGACAATTTGTCTATTTTCACGACAAGAATTGTCCGGCAAGAGTCGCATCTACGACCACACTAGACACGCTAATTAAGGGGCCACGCAGCCAATGCTAGAAGGGAGGCCAGGGTTCCCTCTGTACCGGAGAAAGAGGCTGTCGGAGTGACTGACGTCATCTAGTCGGTGAACCACTCGAGTGCACCGGCACACGTCATGCGAAATGAAGCCAGGATCGCGTGAAAGAATGGGCCAAGAAACGTGTTTTGTCAGGGGCAGCTAAAAGGAAAAAACAGGAGAAAAGAAAACGGGGGCCCTACGGGGATTAGTCTTGACGGATGGTGGTCCATTGTATTTGAGAAATTTTGGCATCAGTCTGACGTCACGCAGCGGATGCAGAAACTGGAAAAAAGCACGCCAACAGAGACAAGAGGCACTGCCGTTTCTCGTGTTTCGAGTTCGCCGGCGTTGGCGGGGAATTGCTCATTTTCTGCGACGAATGAACAGTACCTCGATTAAATGTTCGAGTCAAAAGGTAGAACAGTGGGTACGTTCTTCTGTTCTATAGTTTACGTGGATAGTTCTTGGCAGTACTCGTGTACAGTGTTTAGTAACCAATTGAATCTACCTTATTATTTAGTTGTATTAGAGTGCAGAGGTGCTATACCATGGTATAATACCTGTATAAGAGTTTTCGCAGAGCGTACGAAAATCGTGGCGAATGATGGAGAAAATATCTTTTTAATTGACAGTTAATATATATAGAGGGATTGCATAGCCGTAATAATATTTTTTCGGCGATGGAGTCTCTTAAGAGATGTGAAAGTCATTCCTATTTTTATATAGCTCGCTGTATCCTTATCTTTATTTCATAGTAGCAGTACTTCAAACGAACACAAAGACTTTTAATGCATCTTCAATGCCTTACGTATAAATCTTGTATTAATAAAAGCAGTGGACCTACTTCGTATTCGTTACACTGGTACCTCGGTACACATCATACCAAGCAAGAGTTGAAACATATCGAGAGATTATAGAAGAAAGGACCCGATTTCGTGCGGTAGACAGTAATGGACTTGAATGGCCATTATTACGTTTTGAAATGGTGTAATACTGTGCTGTTTCAATTACAAAATTGATTAACGTGACGAAAATCTATCACAAATATACGATTGTTACGCCTTTGTCTGCGTGTTCTATTTTCTATTCAACTATCTGCAAGTTTTATGCGCTATTTTATATACTGAAATTTTTTCGCGCAATAATCGTGACGACTTTTCATATTCGTATCACGATTTCGAAATTCTGCGATGTATTATATTGCAAACCGCTGCTTCCTCGAGTTGGAGCAGGTAGAATTTTTCGTGATGTACATTGAAAGTTGAAGCATGAGCGATTAGGAAAGAGGAACCGGTGGAGTACGGAATATATTGCAGCTCGATATTTTCACTGTACCTTTCTGCAAGGGAATTGCCAACGACTTAGGAGGTCTTGAATACTGGAGTGTTATCAACGAAATGTTTCTATAACAGTACATTGGCTGGTGAATGGCGTACAAAGAAAGCATAATGCCTTCCCTTCAGTGAAAGCCAGTTGTGGCAACGATATTAATTATGCACTTAAAAAGAAGGAAACGAGACTGAATGCAGAACGGATCGTTAATTATGGAATATTTTCCGGTTAATTAAGAACAATCTTCGAACACGTGTATTGACCTAACACTGTAATAATCGTGCCTTATTCTCCTTTTGATTTACATAAATGTTATAAAATTTATGGGTAAAAGTAATGTGTGTATAATATAAATTGAAACGGTATAGTAATAGAAAAGGATGGGTAGCCTACGGTAGTAACAATAACTGTGATAACGACAGCGCAATAGATTTTAATTTATGTAATATTACTTAAGACCGCTCGCGTATTAATCTTACTTAAAATTAATTTTAAAGCCGTTTATACTGTGCTCTTTGAAAAGTATTCATTCTGATGGTCAAATCTTTCACTGTGCCAGTTTTTTTTTACATGCTCCTTTGCTTTTTTCTCCATTCTATTTTAATGTCATCTAACGAAATTTTCATTAAATTTTATTGTACAGCAATGCTGTTATATGCACTGTAGTTATCTAAAAGAGTAAATCAAATTTTGCAAAAGACTAAACCGAAAGACAATAAAACAGTATTCCATATTCAGAATGCGCAAATTAAAAATTCGCCGCGGATTTTCAGTCATATTAAAAGAAATATTGAAAGTAAGGTAATAATCAGTTATGGAAAGGAAAACATTGTTTCGGTTGATGGCTGCTTGAACGTACTTATTTTAAAACACGAATTGAAATGCGAATACGCAAATGCTAAGAAGTAATTAACATCGTGCACTGATACATAGGCCGTACCTTACCCTTTGTATTTAGAATAAAAGTATTTGCCTATTCACGTGGTCATTACACTCTTCTACGTTTAATTAGACGAATTATCGCGAGCAATGATCGATAATTATCTCTAATCTGATTGCTAGTAGATCGTAGATATCCGGGATATATTTTCTTTTGCCTCTCTTGGTATTAATTAGAGTTCATCTAATTATTATTAATTTGGCATCGATAGTGTCTATTCTTTGTATCGGGGATTGAAGATCTAGAAATTACTGCACTTGCAACACATGCGTGCCATATGAACATGAGCATCACTGAAAGATCGTGGGAGATGAACGTGTACATATATTTTTGTACTCGTTATTTTCAACCAGACATACGACTTACGCTGAAACTCTCTACTCTTTCCATTACTTATCATCATTGTTTTACATTCTCGCCGTGTTGTATAAACCATTTCTGTACAATTCTCACGTACTATTATTTGCATAATTTATCAGCTCATAAAACACATCTCGGAATGCTACTTTATCTGTTGCGCGCAAAGTAACCCGAAATGTATTGAAGAATTTTACCGATATATATTTACAAGAGTTACACCGTGATAAAATATTTTTAAGAGATTTCCGTACATTCTCGTTACATAAAGTGAAAAGAAGAAAAACAATTCTCCCAAATCAGATTTGAAAAATCACAATGATTCTTACCTAAGAAAACACGGTTCCCAATAACCGTTTGTTACTCTATCCCAAAAATGATGTTACCTCTAACTGTCTAATGTTTATTTCAACAGCATATAGAATACCAATAGAAACCATTAATTAATAACACACGCTTGTTGCATAATCCTTGAGTTGAGTCTCCCGATCCTTTTGCTAAACTGTTGCATACTAATTGCAAGTTCGGCCATTCGCAAAACCATTCCGGCGTGTTTGACTATTTATCCAAACTACATTTCTCACCCGACCAACGATTTCACAATAACGAGACATTGTACATTACTCAGGAATGCACGCCAGTCTCGATGTATCGGCAGGTTAACCAACAATGGTATTACGTAAATGAAATTTACAACAGCGAAACGCAACGAGCAATGTGCCCGAATTTTTGCCCCCCTGCATATGCGTGGAATTTAATACGCATAAGTTATACAAGTTTTGCACAAGTTTTAAAGCGATTCACGTAACTCGGATTTACGGGGCTTGGTTATACGGAACTTAGCTCGCTGGACTCTATACGGCCGAATTTCCACGCTGCGATACCTTGCACAAAGCTTGCCTGTTGTACGTCGTTACTTTTCATGTATAAGGTGAAAGCGATAGTTTCAGCAGGATGATGATTGCGAATTATTTCGTACAAAATCGCGTTCTCGAGGTGCAATGCTATACACGATTTAAAAACGTCGAAATCGCGTGTACTCGCGCTTGTGCTGAGAATAGAAATTATTTTAAAAACGGAAAATGATTGTGCTTCGGCATCTTCTATCGATCGCGATGTTTGAAACGACGTTTCAAATTGTCGTCTTTTAAAAACCTCGAACCTTTACCGTCCACGCAATTAGTTAAACCCAGGCTCACCTGTTTCATTTATTTTCAGCCATTGACAAATAATATCGTAAATATTTGTGTCAACATTCTTACTTTTTAAATTTAATGATAACACAAGAGCTGCGGGTATTTAAATTGAAAACAGTGACAGTGTTTGAATCAGTGTAGACTGACTATTTCGAAAACTGGGGACAAACGAGATGGGATAAATTAAACGGCATAAATCGAATGCTTCATGAATGTTATCTAAGAACCAGGGAAAGAAACAAGAAACGAATCTATTCTGCAAAGAAAATTCAATGAAATTTTAATGTTAAACGTGCACACCTAACGATCACGTAAAGGGACTCCGAGTAATAATTTTTAATCTTCCTTATTGTTTCAATCGTTCCCCGAACCACCACACCGTTATTCCTAGAACCGCAGTAAGAATTCGATCGAATAGAGCAGCACTCACCGGGCGACAGAGTTCTATCTCCATCCAGTTTCACCACACTCCCTTCCTCGTCATTTTTAATTTTCTTCCGAGCTTCGATCCTCTCTCGTTTCAATTTTCCACCGATCACATGTTCGCTTCCGCCTTTCAAATCCGTTGAACGTTCCGCAGTGTTCTCTGTTCATCTGAACGTCGCGAATCGAGCCATCAAAATTGTCTAACAACGATAACCAGGGCGAAAAATGGAAGAAAACGAGGGGGCCAGTTTTTGGAACAAATCGCAAAAGTGTACCGAAAAAAGAAAAGAAAAATAATAGAAAAAGAAGAGCAAGAAGAAGAAAAGGGATTCGATTTTCACCTACTGTAAAAATATTCCCTGCAAGTTTCTAATTCTGCATAAATAAATGTTACACTCAGGGGAAGATTCAACGAATCCCGTTTGTGTTGGGCCAATCGACACAACGCGACGGCCGGTTCGACCAGTGAACACTGACAACTCCACGAGGAAGACGAATCGAGGGACCGACAAAAAAGCAACACACGCGCGCGTATCAGGAACAAAAGTGTGTGGGAGCGATTCTTTGGCTCGACGCGACCGGCTGAACGCGAATCACTGAATCACGAGCTCCTCAAAGTTTCACTCATGGCCTGGCGGCATCGTTGAAAGTAGGGCCTTCTTAATTAATCAGACACCAAAAAGAAAAGGAAAATATAACGGTGCTCTCTCAAATGTACGAGAGCTTCGCCAGATTCGATTGATCGTTACTTACGATTACGATTACGCACTTACGATCCGTTGGTCGCTCGTACCGTTCACTGTTGGACAGCATGAGACTCGTATACGACTAAATGTTTCCTTTCAAAGTAATGACGAATTACATCGACTGGACCGACAGTCGGAAATTCATGAAGATTAGCGTATCAGCCGTATTCCTAATCGGACTGTTTCTTTTCAACTCACCGCATTCCTCCAAGAACCATCAATGCGTGTGCACGATTCACTCCAATTTACACGTAGTATTACGTGCCACCGTTTAAATACCTTAAACGTCTAAGATAAATGGAAATCCTTTTGTTGTTGCGGGAGTCAGTAATGAGAAAAAGGTGTGACACAGATACCTCGTTACTTGTAAGTCCACAACAAATGAACAAATTGTGGACACGTTCGAGATTTCGTTAGCGTTTGTTCGTCAAATTCTGCACTCTTTCGTGCAAAATTTCACTGATTTTAACATCGTTACTGACACAGATGCTCTGGCTCGCTTCTAATGTGAAATTTTTGAAAACATACGACTACACCTCTGTCAGCTCGTATGAATTATTCTGTTTCCTTGTCGCCAACTATCTATGCGAATCAATCCACGTTTTTTAAATATTTCGTAATAAAAAAAAGCCAACCAGAATCACGTAGCTGCAACTTATTTAATAAATCTTTTACTAGGGCCACGCACAAAAACTTGAACTCCGTACTACGTGTCGCATGGACACCGTGCTTAAAGGCTTAATAAGTCCTGCAAATGTATAATATTTGCCGGAACTATGCATTGACTGCGTTACTGTTTCTCATTACATCGCTCTTAGAACAGCATTAACATTTCGTATTTTAATATGAATGTTATGGTCTATGCAAGCATGTGAAATTTCTATTAGAGTTAAGATGCAGGAGTATATTGAAACTCGTTTATTTCAATGTTATATGCATTTCCGATGACTCATTACCCGACGAAAAGTGGCATACCTTCCGCGAAATTCTCGATTACAATTTTAAAATAGATTTTCTACCGATTAACGCTCACCCTCCCGTTTCGTTTTCTTTGATTTCACGTCGAAGCATAATTCGAAATCGCGCCCGATCGCAAGATTGCACTGATGAAGAACTGCTACGGCGTTACACAATTCTCGTATTCCACCAATTTCATTGCAAAACGAAAAACAATCCGTTGGGTTGCGCGCAATGCCTCTAATGTCTTTTTTGCGTTAATTATAATATACGAGTCAGCGTTGAAGGAATTCCCTACAATAGCGGACAATATCACTGGAACATTTACTTTAACTCCCGCTTATGTAAGCTTCGCCGAATCCTATCTACGAAACGAATTTACCTCGTCAATTAACTAATAGAATTAACGAACCTTGAATACGTACAATAAGATATCGCGAAATTTCCTTCATTCTTACGCCAGCCTCGATTACTCGCGTGGATCGATAGCAGACGTGAACTTTTAAGCGTAGCTAATGATAGGGCTAGAATATTGGAAATGTGGATGTAGCATAAATTAACGGTGTTCATATACAGTTTCTTAAACGTGTACGAGCTGTCTTCTCTAAAAGTAAAGCAGCAGATAGAAAACAAACTTTGCGATGTTCGTTCACTAGAATTGAACGTCTCAACACTTCAATGTCCCGGGCGCATTGAATGCGTTTCGATACAAAATATAACGCATAAAAGTATTGAAATATTTTGTAAACTGGAAACATTTTTCATTTCTGCTTTTGTCCGATAATTCTCCGCCAGTTCTTCCGTGTTGCACACTGCATCTTCAAGCTTTCCATACTTAAATCTTACTTATATTTTACTACATTTTATTCTTGACCGTTGTAAATTGAAATAATTAATAACATTCGTCTCATATCGAATCGTGGAAATACAAGAATCAATTTCATTGAACTAAATCATATCGCCGCTTCTATCGTGTTTCATAGAAAGTAGGGAATCTAATATCTGCGCGCACCGTATGTATCTTGACTTGACACGCCTAATTACATGTATACAATATTCATGAAACGTACAAACGAAAGGAATCATTTTCCAATTATCGACAACCGTTCGCCAATTTCATAAACCTCTTGCTGAATAAATTGAATCGAACACCGTGGACTCATTGTTTGACGTGAAAACAATATAGATTATTATTTTTACGAGCAACATATGCATGTCGTCGGGGAGAATTTGCGCATATTATTATCAGAAACAATGAAGCTAACCCCTTGCGAAATTCTGATTAAAGGAAACAAATACGCAGCCGTTCAACCTTTATAACATTATTTTCAACCAAATTGAAACGGCGCCGCAAACTGATTCAATACTTTCAGTTGTTACATGTGTAAAGCAAGGATAACACACTGCCGCCCTGGCAGTGCCTGGCACAAATGTACGATACAGGTAAATACATTAACGGAACTTTCCTCGCCAAAAAGTGTATCGAAATTATTTCGGACGATTCAACGGATCGTATCACTCGAGAACCGAATACATACGCAATAACCGAGCCATAACTATTATACAAATCAGCCACATGAAAAACTAATCGCAGCTTACCTTCGACGGTCGATATAGAATCGATGGATTTCGCGTGGCCGGACATTTCAACTGACGACAGCATCCACGCGTGAAACACGGTCTCAGTCCTCTGCACATGGGTCAGGATACATTCTTGAGACAAAATTCCATACTACAAACGCGAAACAAGCCGATGATTTTGCCCGTGCAACATACACTCTCGTTGAACTACCTGGCTTCTCACCTTAGTGAAACAATCCACTTGCACTATTATATGATTACGACACTGGTCTCTCTTCCCCTCTCTCTCTCTCTACGTCTGTCTGTCTCCTTTTGCCTGCCTCTCTTTCTCTAGCAACCACTCCAGGTAGCCCGTGTAACAACTTATGCTAGTTTTATCGAGGAAATGAAGCATATCGCGGCTCGCTTTTCGGATACATGGAGTGCATGTACCTACGAACAGTACTGCCGCGTGGCAGATGAAAGTTTTCGTGTCTGTCGTGGCTCTTCTCGACAGATCGTACACCGGGAACTCGTATCCCTTTTTTGCTATTATTTGTGGTTGGTTTGACGAGTGATATTAATTTTCGGTGGTCGTCCGAAATGCACAATTTGCATCGGGAAAAAAAGACCCGGAGATGACGGGACGCAAGGAGAGTTCAATAAGAAGTTTGTCGGCATAATTATTAGATGGGTTGTCAGATGGAAAGCGTGATTAGCATCTTTAAAGGAACATTATTCGGAGAGCGTTTAGGACAAACTGTGTAAATATGTTAATTTCGTCGATCGAGTCCAGTTATCGTACAATTAGTTGGACATATGCATATTGAAAGGGATTTAGTGTATCGGTACATTATCTTATTCGAGGTCGTTTCTACCCGTAGATTTCAACATCGTCGGTATTGCTTCTTGTCATATTTCTCTTGTATAACGGTATAGACAATGTTGCGACAAATTTCAGTTCGATAACCCTGAAGCCTTGGAAAAGATGTATTACTAATCCCTTGGAATGAATTAAATCTTGTTGGTTGCTATAGGATCGTAACAATTTTCGACTATCACTATTTCTATAATAAAAATAAGAGTGACAAAAATGATGGGCGGTGGGGGGTAAACGTTGAAAGGGAAATATATTGCTGCGAATTTCTCGAATCCGCATTATAGACCGCAAAGAGCACTGCAACTTTGAATTCGACGTTTTTCCTGTGTCTTATATATACATAGCTTCTTAAATATTCACGATAATGTGAAAAGCCAGACGTGAGCTACATTTGAGCAGTTTCAAATTTTCTTGAAATTTCGAGTTGCCGAACTTCGCTTGTAAGCAGAGAAAGACAATTAATCAAAATTGATAAGGCATTTAATCATGTAGCTATCAGATGATGAATATATCATGTTAGAGCAAGCAACATACAGCATTCATAATTTTCACCAGATAGATCTCGCTAACAGTGGTGAAACACCTATCAATTACAATAAATAAATGAGCACGTATCAGTTTTACAAGCATCACATATATTATTACGATATCAATAATACATAATACGTAACGTATAAATGGATATCATAGATATGTCTAGGATACATTGAACACATTAGAAACGAACAACATTCACAGCCACATACATAAGACATTACACATGCGCGTGTTATTCCATGTGCATAATAATTTAACAATAAATTATTGCGTATAACTTCTCGATACTTTTTTCCGCAATTTCTCTATTCCTGTTAATACCATTTCTGTTTCATCTCCGTCACTCTAATTTTAATTATCATTACGATGATTAAAATAATTCTACAAAAACCTAACTCGGTCTCGTTACTTAGTCAATTCGATCGAACCCCCAATTTTCAAATATTCCAATCCTCCTTAATCATATCAGCAGCCTTCTCAGCAATCATAATCGTTGGTGCATTCGTGTTACCGGAAGTGATTTTCGGCATGATCGAAGCATCGATCACCCGCAGCCTGCGTACACCGTGTACCCTTAACCTGGGATCAACCACGGCCGTTTTATCACTGGACGGTCCCATTTTACACGTTCCGACAGGATGATATATCGTCATCGTGTAATATCGCGCAAAACAACGCCAATAATCCATTGACGGATATTCGAACGACGAACACTCGGCAAGCTTGTTCGGATTCAGTTTCGCGTTCAACTGTTTCATCGTTGGCGTTTCACTCATCTCGTGTATGAACCTCGCTCCGTCTGCCTGCGTTAATTAACGATTATTCAAATTAATTCAACGGTACACCGGGTGGGAGAATCAATTCATTACAGAGACGGTCGCATAACGTTTTGATCAGCAGTTTGGATCATGCGGCGAAAAATCTAAAGTTCGACTTCGCCGTTGAAAGAAATTCAAGCACATCGATTACCAGAATCGTCAGGGGACTTTTAATCGATCGAGACACTGAGCATACAGAAAGCCACCTAAAGCGGTATCTGTGCCGTGACGTGTTCTGTAATCATGTGATACTAAATACCGAAAGTCGAATTTATTAATAAGCATCACACTTGTTAGTAACATTACCAGAACGTCTAGATCGTGTGGATCATCGAAATAGTTGGGAACAATCGCCGGATGTTCATACGGATCCGACGAGCGCAGCTTGATGTATCCTTTGCTTTGCGGCCGTAGCAACAACGGCATTATTAAGTACGATTCCCTGTACAGGACATTTTCGTACAAACGCGCGTAGATGTCGGATTCAAGATTCAATTGGCTCTTTCTAAATAATCCAGCCTCTGTAATGTCAGCCGCGGAGGCTATGAGCAGCTGCACATCGGGATAATCCTCTGAATTGTTTGCATATCTGAAAACAACATTTGTTTCCTTCAATGAACAATACGGTCTCGCGGGGATTCTGATTAACGGACGACCACGTGATAAGAAACGATCGACCGTGCCGTGATTTTGGAAACGCGTGACGCAATTTTCGAGCAACCTAATCCTCGATTGTCTTCAATTTTCGTCGAATGAGAGCGTTACGTGACAAAACTGTTACACAACTATTGGAACATTTTCCACGTGCGAAGAGATTATCGTCTGTGAGGCACGCGATGACAAATTATTGTTCCGTTTATGGAATATTTCATATGCAATAACTCGAGCTTCTAATTATATTTTAATGCTATTCTTCCGGCATAGGTATGATAAGCGTTCACCCGTGTTAAATATAGATTAACTTCCTGTACCTCGATGTCTTTGACGCTTTACAAGATTTTGAATATTTCATGGCGAGGGAAATTCATTTGCGGCCCCGAATTTACAATGGGTGGTGATTTACAACAAACACGTGTTGCTCGCAATAGAATCGTACGGCTTTAAAATACCTAAGCAAATCTTTGAAGGAAAAGTAATAATGAGACTAGCGAATTATACGTGTCGAGTGATAACAACGTTGACAGTAACGGCCAGGCAACGACAACAATTATGCTTCATTCTCTAATGTTTAATTTTGTCCACCCTGAACGTGCATGCGTAACAGCTTTTATAAATCTCTTATCAGAAAACATGAAAACTATTTGCAAGCAATAACAGGCAAAAATACGTACTTGGTGTTAATAAAAGCCATAGCCTCGACGGCGGGGTTCGAATACAACAGCCCCGAACGATTTGTCGCGAGTTGGTCGATCGTCGCAGGGCTGGAAACGGCTTGTAAATTGAAGGTGAAAATCTCATTTCTCGAGAAGTTCTCCGGTGTGGCCACCAAGTAATTTATTCCACCGATCGCCACGTGATCCTGCAGATTCTTTCCAACGCCAGAAGCATCGTGCACCACTGGAATCTTTATCTTATTCAGATGATTCTTTGGACCAATTCCAGACAACATCAATAGTTGAGGGGACTGTATGGCACCGGCTGATAGAATCACCTCAAGTTTTGCTTTCACAGTGAAGTGTAAATCGTTTGATCGAAACCGCACCCCGTAAGCAGTTTTCGTCTCATTGTCTGTAAATGGATAGTACAAATGAAGATTGTCTTTCCTATAAGATTCCTTTAAACATACTCTTGTAGCCTCGTTTAGGAATTGACACTTGTATTATTATTCCTGACAAATATTGTGTGCAATAATCACGGAACGATAAGTTATTATGTACATCTGGTTCAACCCTGTTCGTAAAATTGATTAAGACTTGAAAGTGAGAAGCGAACAAGTTGCATACTATATGAGAAATCGATGGTTTTATTATCTATCGTTAGCTGCAGCTTCTCCCATTCCCTTATTTTTATGATATAGCACCAAGGTAACGAAACAACCACAACCGGCATCATAAAATTCTATTACTCGCCTAAATTGATCGTCCATAATAACGAATATGACAAGAAATAGCAACGAAAGCAACAACAAAATTAGTAAATAAATTGATAAATGTTTTCGCAGATCATCAGACATCAAAGACTTGCCCACTAAAATCTTCTCCGCCATCGATAAAGTGCTTATATGTAGATTCGTCCGTTTCGAAGCCGATCGAAGGAAAGCCTTCGCGGCGCTGCACCGCAGGCCATCCCTTAACGTTCCATGGGAATAGGTGAATCCGCTTTGGATCGGCCCGTTGGCGTCCAGGATATTGTAACCCATGTCACTTCCAGCTTTCACTATGTAGTCTGTCACAGGGGCGCGATATTTAAAGTGTTCAACGTTCAGGTATCCACCAACGCCGTGGTAAGAAGAATTTCTGTACTCCTCGATTCTCATGTCCTCGGACTTCTTGAAGTACGGTAACACACTCTCATAGCTCCAACCTGTATTACCCATCTCTTCCCAGGTGTCGTAGTCTTTCTTATTGCCGCGGATATAAAGCATCGCATTTAATACGCTTGACCCGCCGAGCACCTACGAAAACGTAATAGATTACAAAAATACGAAGTGTACAATGTTACGTACTGGATCAGTGCGCGCAAGCCGGCACAATTCATATTTCCGTGTCCATTGGCAAATTAATTGTTACAAAAAATTCGTTTTCTTTATCACCGCGAAAGCATTGCCCTTCCGCGAGTCTCGTAAAAATCTCCCAATCGTCGCAAGACGATTCACGGGAATCGTAGTCTGTTGTATCGAGGGAAAATCCAAATTTCCGTCGCGTGCGTCGTGTATTTATAAACATAGTACCTTTCCTCTTGGCCAGAAGCATACACGATTATTCATCGCTTTGCAGTAATGACTCGACGGTTCCGCCTTGTATTTCCAATCGAACGCGGCCAGCTGAAAAACTGGAAATAACGCCGGCACGTCGGACAGAGCTGGTTCGTCGGGACCAGCCTCGACCAGCAACACCGTCCAATCCTTATTTTCCGACAATCGATTTGCAAGCACTGCGCCAGCGCTACCACCACCGATTATTATAAAGTCGTAATCGCTTCGCAGCTCTGTACTATTAATTGGTCTCACTCGGTGCACCGGGTCAATAATATCCGATCTGTACACGTTGATTGCTACGTACAGGAGCATCAGTACCCATGATTGCGTCGGATGCATCAACACCAGCCGCATGTCAGACAGTCTGCCCAGCAGCGACATTTTCGTCGAGAATAATCGACAATCGGTAATTTGCCGTTAAGATATTCGATCGAATGGCTTCTTCGTTTTTGTCGCTTCGGTACTTCTGAATACTACTTTCGAGATGCGAACGTGAACTGCAATATGCTCACCGTGCAATAGTACGAGCTGATAATTATAATTATGTTTGACGTACTTAAACGCGTACAAGCTCGGTCGTAGTTCGCAATTTCCCGATGCTCGTCGGGATAATTTTTAGATCCTTACGGTCGTTTGAAACTACCGTTCGCGAATGGCAAACCTTTCTGCCGCGATACCCGCGACTTTAAATTATTTAGTCGGGTATCACGTTTGTTTGGTATCTTTCTTAACTACGCGATGTCGATAAAAGATGTTATCAAATTGCCGGTTGCGCAGCTGTACGTGCTTTTCAAGTCGTTGGTATATTTTAATGTTTCCACTTGTTTCCAGTGAAAATAATATTTAGCTTTGATAATTAATTTCTGATTTTTACACCTAATATTGTCAATCGGTTAGGTAAAAAACTGAACGACTAATACGAAAGGCGAGCTGTGGGTTTCACAAAATAATAATTTTATTTAAAAAATTTGATCAATGACGATAACAGTTTTACATAGGCTCTATGTCATTTCGCGCTACTCTCCTTTTACCAGTCGAACGTCATATCATTAGTTCTTTGATTCTTCACTTGTACACACGCCTATACACGTGAATAGCTTTGATTCATGCGCACCGTTCGGTCGCCGCAATATTTCACTGAACGATAATTATAAAATACAAGAAGAACTGACTAAATAAAAAACAAGAGTCTCGTTATCGTGTAACGCTGCGTTAGCTGTTTTCTGCGCGCGTCCAATCGTTCGAATGTGAATCTCACAACGTTCGCTAAAATTCTGACGATGAAATGTTACTCGATGTCTGTCAGAAATATTGAGAATAATCGTCGATATCAATATAGATATGTTGAGTTCGTTGAATTTATGGCCGAGATTTATTGAAACAGTAAGGGTAAAACGCGTTCGATTAAAATTGATTTAACAACAATTGCTATTTATTCAAAAACGAAATATCTCCCCTCGAATTATTTCACAAATATATTTGCATCGACGCAGAAGGATTCACGTCGCCCCGTTTGCACAATAGTAATGTACATTTTGTCATTTGCAAGTTACAGTTCAATGAGCTTCCAAGTAAGGACGATGAATTTAATGACACTTGCTTAAAATTGCAAACGGGGAAGAAGGGAGCTTAAACTAGAAGTTAGACGGATTATAAACAATGTTTATAATGTTAATGCTTAATGTTAATTCAATATAGAATAAAGTCTATGATAATAATACCGTCATTCTGCGCTCTAAGAGAATGCAACGTTAAGTGATTTCGTTCTGTGTGCGTTTATATACAGTGTACTTACAGAAATCAACACGAAGAACCGAACTGAAAAACCTACATTCTAGTACACCTACGTAGGCTTAAGACTTGTGACATTACTGTACACTACTGTCGATTTTATAAGCAGTATATTATTCACTTAGGCTGTAATAAATTGATGATAAATGCGACCGTTATTCAGAAATAAATGAAGAATTAAGGAAAAAATAATGAAAATTTTATTCGTCTTAAATCTACATTAAACGTAATACGTGTGTATAGTGTTTGGCAGAGTATTACGTTCACTCTGATTATATTCTTTTTGGCACACTCATATCAGTACACATTTTTTGTTCCTATATTAAAAACTGCAAACGTCATGTACGTACTTCAGATTAATAAATACTAAGTTATTATTAATAATGAAGAATGTAAAAAAAGTGTATATACTTTAACGATAATTCCAATGGAATATGTTTTCATGAACTTGCAAGTACAAGTGTCTCGATTTATTCTGGAATAAATGATACGACAGAACGTGTCGATTAATTGTTCAGGCAAATCGAATGCCCCAAAATCATCAACGAACCTACCAACGCTTAATTATGATACCTTAGAAGAGAAATTCTCGCGTAACTGTATACCACCGTCAACACTATTGTACTTACTAACTTTAGTCTTAATTTACAGTATCGTCGCAATAGTTACATAAAAATAGAAAGTAGCCTAAATATTTACATTCTATCCACGGAATTTACAGACTCCTCTGCCGTCCGCGCGATTCGCGCGCCATAATCTCACAGTTTCAACTCTTTTTCGACAAGCTAGAAGATAACAAACAAACATTACACACCGTTCAACAATTCAACAATTCAACAATTCAACAACCGTTTCGAACGATTCATCCTCGAGCTCATCTTTTCAACCAAAACTCTTTTATCATGTCCGAACCCTTCTCGCCAATCATGATGGCCGGTGCATTGGTATTCCCGCTGACCAAATTCGGCATAATAGACGCATCGATGACACGAAGGCCGGTGACACCGTAAACACGAAGCTGAGGATCGACAACCGCCTCCGGGTCCCAGTACGGGCCCATTTTACACGTGCCCACCGGATGATAAATAGTCGCAGAATAATGCCTGATCATGCATTCCCAATAAGGATCGCTGTACATTGGAATGTGCTTGCAACCAGGAAACTGTTTCGAATTCAATTCGCTTCCGAACCTCTTGAACGCGGCTGTTCGGCTCAGGGCAACGCTTATCTTCACGCCCTCTATCAGCGTAGCTATATCCTCCGACTCCTTGAAGTAATTAGGATAAATCAACGGATGATCGAACGGGCTCTTACTCCGTAGCTTGATAACACCTTTGCTTTTCGGCCTCAGAAGCATTGGGATCACGCTCCAGACATCTTTGTCGCTAATTGACCCGTACACGGCGTCGTAGAACCTCTTAGTCAGCCCGTGAACCTTTCTAATCTGTCTACCGCCGTCGGAGTTCGTCGACCCAGATATAAAGTGCAGCTCGATATCCGGAAAATCGTCCGACGCGTTCACGTATTTAGTATTAACGAAAGCTAATCCCTCGACACCGCCTAAGACGGTCAGAGGGCCGTCCCCGAATACCGCGTACTGCATCACCGCTTGGACACTGTGCAGTCTCTTCTCCACCATAGAAATCTTTTGGTTCACCATGAACGTTAGTCCGCCGAGACCGATGTGATCCTGAAGATTGTATCCAACTCGTAAATCTTGTATCACAGGTATACCGTGTTGCAGCAGGTGTTCCCTGGGCCCGATTCCCGACAGCATCAACAATTGCGGGGAATTCACCGAGCCGCCAGAAACGATCACCTCCTTCTTCGCCCGGACACGAAACACCGTCTCGTCCCGGACGAACTCCACGCCGTACGTGCGTTTCGTCTTCGGGTCAATTAGGATCTTGGTGACGTGCGCGTGCATGGCAACGTGTAAATTCTTTCGTAGTCTGGCCGGCCGTAGAAACGCCTTCGCCGTTGAACAACGACTGCCACGTCTTATCGTCCCTTGAGCGATCATGAAGCCCGTGTGCTGTTCACCGTTTATGTCCCTGTTCTCGTAGCCCATTTCTTGCCCGGCCTGGACGAACGCAGCTGCCAGCGGTGTGTGCCATGGCGCCTCTTGGACGGTCAAATATCCACCGGTGGCATGGTATTGCGTACGAGTCAGATAAGGATTTTGATTGTCCTCGGATTTTTTGAAATAATAGAGAACGTCGCGGGACGACCATCCTGTGTTCCCCTGTTGCTCCCAAATGTCGTAGTCCTTTTTGTTGCCGCGCAGGTAGAGCATGTAGTTTAGAACGCTGCTGCCCCCGATCACTTTGCCACGCGGCCAGTTGCAACGGCCTTGCTCCATTGCTGTGATAAATTGTATGCATTTTAGAACATAGTATAATTACAATGGATAAATTGCTGCGGCCGTGCAATTTTTGTATAAGTAAAAATTTGTTGACGAATAGAACGTCTACTGAATAGTATAGTTCGAATAGTAATTTTCGTTTCATTCATTGCTAACGTTTCTGTATTAACACCGTTTCTGATCTACTGAATCGCTGACTGTATCTAAATTTCAGCAGACACAGTTTGAAACTTAATGTAATTATATTACTTTCCCGATGTCCTATTAGATGAGTCGTTATATCTTTATCAATACACGTATTAGGAACAGCTTGGAATTGTAACAGTAATATAAGAAATGAAGAGCTATATTTACCGAGGCAAGCGTCTCCATCGGGTTCCGTTTTGTATTGCCAATCGAGTTGGCTGAGCTGCAAATAGCCGGCAAGTAGAGGAACATCAGAGATTTCCGTTTCATCGCCTCCAGCTTCAAGGAGAAGCACGTTCCAGTTTTCTATCTCGGACAGGCGACTCGCAACCACAGCTCCTAGGGGGGAAAGTTTACAGGAGCTTAGTAAATATTTGCAAAGCAGTGATATAGTGACAGAGATGTTACATATATTCATGGTCAATAACTCTATCTATGCAGAATATAAAAAAAAATGATTGAAGTAAATTTTATCTATCGAAATGAAAGAAGAAATATATAATTCTAGCTGCAGTGGTGTCTGAGGAAACAGGTTGCGACACATTATGTGTCCCAGCCTGTATGTTACATTTGATTAAATTTTCCAATCACGCACAGGTCAACGGAAGTATAATTATCCGTGAATTTATTTTGACAATCAATTTGGCTTGGAAGAAGGATACGCCGATATCGATTTCTTCTAACTTCTAACAGGGCGATAACAACAAAAGATGAGAACAAAAATTGATTCTGAATGAAAAATATATTTTGTCCGTGTGCATGGAGACTTAGAAAATGGATTGCGTAATTGGTCTTCCTTTAACTCTGACTTTTCAATCCTGTTTCTAGGTAGCATCTAAAATAGTATTGTTAAATTTGATACAGCATATCAATGAATTTCTAATATTTAGATTTCGGAGATTTCCAAAGAGTGATAAATGAAATATCTTCGCTGGAAAGATAGAAAGGGAACATAACGCGATTGGTTGCGAAGCTGACGTTCAAGAAAAATTTGCGAAGAAAGTGTAGTGAAACTGCAGACCCGATCTCTTTGGATCGATCTATAGATAAGACCTGTCACCTGTGGGGTGAAATGGGAAATTTGTAGGAAGCGGAGGAAATACGTTTATCCGTTGAGCAGGAACGTAAATGTGCGAGCGATTTTGTAAAAATATAGACGGCAAAGTCTATCTAAAAAAACACGAAATAAGATAGTAAAGTCTCCTTCCAATAAACGTGAAACAGATTTAATTCAGTTTATTGGATAGCAAAATATCTGTCAACGCACCGGGCGAACAAAATAATTATTTGCATTACATTAACGACTAAGCTAACGTCTTGAAGCAGTCTATCTCTGTAATTAATGTAATTGAGGGAAAAATTGATCTGTGCTTTTGTTCCGAATTTAAGGCCATTTCCTCTAAATAATACAGTATTTTAATATCGTTAAATATATACCCGCTGAGCCAGATCCTATGACAATGAAATCGTAGGACGGCAGGAGGACTTCAGAAGGTATATTAATCGGTGGTGCTTCGTTGTCCATAACTTCATATTGAAAATAGACGAGGGCAGCGGCGAGCACCGGAAAGAACCACGAAAGTCCACTTGACGCAGAAGTTAAGCCTCCCGCTAAAACGCTCTCGATACCCATTTCGTATTCCTCTGATTTCGTCTATCGAACGTCTGCAATATAAATCATGTAATAATTAATAACTTTATTCACGATATACAGTGGTGTAGTTAGTGGTGTAGCAAGATTATAAGGAATTACAGTCGATAGTAAATAAAACTCGTGTGGGTAGCAATGAGTTCTAATTGTTCGTACATTGGTATATGTATATATTTTTTATTAAGCAGACCTGAAGAGTATTCCCGTGTCTAAGAATTAATAATAAGATTCGCTTGCAAACTCGATTTAGGAAATAATCGGATTCATTTCGATTTCCAGTTATTTAGTTTATCGGTTTGCTGCAAATTGCACTCGTCATTTAATTTCTGCGTTTGCAGAAAAATTGCGATAACAGTTTCGATAAACGTGCTAATAAACAATGCAGAACAGTTAGGTGAAATCTGAATTAATTTCGGCAGTCTACATTTCAATTCGTGTCAGCTGCGTAGGTTATCAACGATTACACTTTTCCTATACGATATCACCGGAACTGCTTAACCATCTTCCGTTTCACAATTTTATGAATCAGAGCAATAGAATTAATAACACGAGCTAGGAGCCTCTCCCTCTTGCAAGACAAATCGTGTCGTTCGCATTCAATCGCATAAATTTGATTGTCGACACTGCACTAATAATAACCGTTTCTCTCGAGCACATCGAATTAAAAATCTCCCCGCCAGAAAGTCATTGAACGAAAATATACACGGGAAGTCAAACCTTTTCAACTCAAATGAATAACGCGATGTTCACGCGCGCACTATTTCTACCGAAAGAGAGCTGTTACTATTAAGTTACAATCACGTCTTCGAAGTTATTCCGACACAGAGGGAACTATCTTCATCAAACCGTTCTTCGATACTGTCGAATCGGAGGCGATCTGTAACCGCCTAGAAATCGGTCGAAGAAAAGGCAAGAAGCGCGTGCACACGTGGTTCGCGCGTACGCGAGGAATATCAATGACACGTGAAACTTTCAGCTGTTAAGTAATTCTCTATTAACGCGGCCAATACGGCCACCAACAATCCTCACGTACTCCCCGTCGTCGAAAGTTTCCGCGAAGTATCGCGAAAACTTGGGAAACAGGAGGATTCGAAGGCATTTCGCAATTCTGCGTTACAGCGAACGAAAGGGCCGCTGTTCAGCTGGTGAATCTGCCGCCGAAACGCAACGAGGCATTCGATTTTCGCGGGGTACTTGTATCACGAGGTATCCTCTTTCCCTGCACATTGTGAACTGACAACAGATTCTTTCCTTTTTACATACATTCGCATATAACTTATGTTTGCGCACAGTTTCGATAATATTACATCGTTCGCAATAAGCAAAAATGCATGTCGCGTGTTTCTCAATAACTTTTGGATTTTCTCCGGCGGTGATAAATTCCTCGACCGACGTCGGCCAGGTTGCGCACAATTTTTGTTTGTGTTTGTCAATTTATCAGACTTTTGGCCCGGAAAAAGGAGCTTTATGTTAGTAAATCATTGGACGGTTTTTAGTAGCCGACCGCGGTTTACAAAAGTGTATCGAGAACGGTTGTGCAACGTACGACATGCGTTTACTTATGAATTAAAAATAAGCATTCAGCGTATTTATTTTCTAAACTAAGCGGTTGCTTGTCATTGCAATGTAAATAATTCGAATGACGCTTTCTATTCTTTTTTTTTTTACTGTGATAGTATTTTATGGACATTTCTCAAACCATTCACCAAAATCAAATTTTAATTTGTAATTAAACGACATATTTGATATTGAGGACGACGTTAATTAATTTTCTTGTTTCGGCGAGGGCATTAAGATAAGCACCTCGATCTTTTCACACCATTTAATCGGACCTATTTAATTGTTTACACGATTTGTGACTTCATTATGAACATTATTGTCCCATTCGATAGATATTAACGGAGTATCATTATGCAATCTGCAATGGAAATTGAAGTAGGTCAAGCCCGCAGGAAAGATTAATTTACTATCGTCTGGCTAATAAATGGGTGACCAGGATAACTTTTGAACCAGTTACTTTAGTAAGGGGAAAATAACTCTACACATTTTACTTACTAAATACTCCTTTAAAAGATTGATATTAAAGATCTGATTAGGTGCAATAGACAAATATATCAGTTATAAATATATATATATTTAACGATAATCATATTCTGAGAAAAATAATGTTATACATTCTTATAATATGTCCACCGATATTTGGACATTTGGATTATAATATGTACACCGATATTTTTTTTGTTCGGGAGTAATAAAAATTGTGTGAATAAAAAATACAGAAAGAGTCAAACATTCTTCGCCACTTTCGAAACTGGAATGGTAAATCGTTATAACGAAGCACAGAGAAATGCATTTAGCGTTTGCGGACGATTTTACCCGTTTGAAAAGGAAAACGACACTCGTTCACCTACTTCCCCAAATAGTGCACAGTCTGGAAGCTTCGTTTCTTCCAACACCGGCAAGCAAAAATCATCAACTGTACTATAGTTTTCAACGTTGCAAAAACATAGAATAAAATTCACTCAAGTGCATCGTACAATTTCGTCCAGTGCGCTACATACATTCGTCAAGCATTGTACAATCAAACACACTCATACAGTTCACGCGCCAGTACTTGCATATGCATTTATACATCCGACTGTATCTTCCAAAATGTATTCGTTCCAACGCACAGAGTCCAGTAATTCTTGCAAACAGGTCCTCCCAAGAAGTCCGCGTCGTACAATCGTCGTAGGAACATAACTGTCAACGCTGTGACCCACAAACATATCTCAAACGCTGTATTCCAATTGGCATACTTAGAGCTTCGCGAAAATATATTTCAAAGTCTGTTAATGGAATATCAAAAATCGTAAGGTTCACGCACCCGAGACATGAAATTCCTCTCGACCTGCTTCCTTCTAACCACTTCGAAAACGAATTTCACAAAGCACTGTCAAAAACATCCCACGGAATCGCACGTCCCAACGTGGACGAACATTTTAATGCAAATCACTGTGAAAACTCCACCGCACCCACCGCGAGTAATTCGATACTTAAAATCTCTATCCTCCATTGTATTGTAACACATCCGTTCGATGATCGCATCGCAACGCGTCAGAATGAAAGAAATATTATGGGGATCACTGTACCTAGCAATATATTGAAAGGAATCACCAGCGGCGTCTTCTACGAGCGAGCACTTTTCAAGTTCGTCAATTTACAATAAAAAAAAGTGAATAAATAATAGGAGCTTAACATTTATGGACACGTTTCGTTGGCACTAAGAAAAACTATAGGTTCCACGTAACCATAGAGCAACTGGTTGGAGAACCATGTAACACTGACCATGACCTTGCTCCTGCCACGAGTGTCCGCATGCTGGATCCATCGAGATCGGAGTACCTAACGAACAGGTAACGAACCTTTCGAAGCCGAACGCAGCATAACGGTCCTCCACCTCTTTTCTTCGGGCACTCGTGCTCTTTCATACCCCGTTCATATCGGTCTACCGTTCTCTTCCGGTTTACTCTATAGAAATGGAATTTTCGGTGTAGCATGGAATTTGGAGGACGCCGGACGCCGGGTTTCACTGTCGCGGATGATCACATCACGCTCGATATTAAATTTGTTATTATTGTAAAATAAACGGGAAGGTCCCGTTTGCACATTTACATACAGACTTTAAATTTCTCAAGTTCGAGCAAGTTTTCGATTGAAATTCTGCTGCACTTGAATCAAAATGAATTCGACAGAACTGTCGCGAATATGATGAACGTCTCCTGCTTAATTGAAAATACCGTACCCCTTTATGCAAGATGCATTTTCATGCATTAGGTTGAAACTTTTAACTAAACTAGGTTGGTTTGTCCTCGCGTTTGTACGCATTTGTACACATTTGTACGTCCCTTCTCAATTCCCTTTCATCTTCATTCACCCAATTGATTAAACTCTTTCTTTCCCCATCTTAAGGGGCTCTGCGCAACAATTTATTGTCCATACTCTATCTAAGTAAATTCGATCGATATAGGCAGGCAAATAATTGGTGAGAAGATGACAAACGAAAAGAAGACGAAGTGGTGAATGACTTCAGTATCTTCATTCGTGTATTACGTGAGGTGTCTCACGTTCTTCAACACTGAGGTGACTATTCCAGGAGACATTTTTGACGTCACCGGGGAGACTTACGGTAAAGAACAGCGTCGACGGCCGCTATACGGACACTGACCCACTTATCGTTGCAACACCATGGCGGTTATGTATTGGCTATAACAATCGTTGAATCGCAAGTCGAGCCGTGGCATCGTAGGGAACAATGTACGAGGAATATTTCGTACATCACAACAGCCGTTTGATTGCGCCGAGAATTATCATGCGTTGCTTTACGTTACTAGTCGTGGTCCGCTTTCGAAAGCGTCGCGATACGACCGGTGTTTTTCATATAAATGAAACCAGTTTGATTCGGAAGAGGATTCCGCATAGTGACTGACATACGTATTCCAAATTGTAGTACAAAGTGTTATGTCGCAAAGTATGGGGTGAAAGTTCTTGAAAGAGTCCGAACCGTCTATGCAATGATTTTCGCTGGTCAATTTACGCCGCGTGATCATTATTCCAATGGTTGGACTTGAAATGAAATGAATAAATAAACATATCTCAGGTATAAAAGATTGTTTTACAATTTATTGAATAATTCGAATGTCTGAAACAGTTCTTTCTATTCGCGAACGTAATAAGAACACGATTCGCTTGGAATTATATGTATTGTACGGATCAACCTGTCTAATATAATCACACTTTCCCCGCGAACATTAAAATACTTTCCACTTCTTGTACTTTTAAGCGACTAGTCGCGATTACCACTTGTACACAAAATCTGATGCAAATCAACTGTACTATAAATCACACCTTACAGGCGAGTTACGCATACGTGAGAACACCTGAACAGTAGCAAAATTCGTGAAGAAATAAGATATGAGAAAAGAAAGGGTGAAATCGTTAGAAATTTATCGACAAATTAGTTCTCCCTTTTCCACAAATTTTTGATATGAGTGGAAACTCTTAATTTCCATTTATGACACAGAACGCGTCGATGAGTGAACAAATTAACGAGTAAAAAGAAATTGTACTAAAATGTGCCCTTTCGTTTATGCTTTCAGGAGGATGTTGCGGATCCATGAAAAAAAGGACCATCGTCGGAGGCTACGCCTTCACGTGGTGGTTCGTCACCGACGTTCAACGATTGTCCCTCGAGGTGATGACATTGAATCCCGTCTGTGAAAGCGTGGAAACTGCACATGGTGTACCATTGACCGTCACCGGGGTTGCACAGTGCAAAATTATGAAGGCTGATGAACTGCTGCACACTGCCAGCGAACAGTTTCTAGGAAAAAGTGTTTATGAAATCAAATCGACAATCCTTTCTACCCTGGAGGGACATCTACGTGCAATATTGGGTAATTCTTGAAAACCTTGCAGTTTTCCCACATATCTGTACGCCCTCTCTGAATTTCGTTTCATCGTGCTTCTTTTTATTATTCACTGTTACGCGGCAAACCCGCGAACCCATGCAAAAATAAATGGCTACCCCCATAAAAATACGGCTAGCAATCGGTACAGAGAACAACCTTCGATGTGCAGATTGTTAGGGCGTTTATGACGCGCAAGTAATAGAACTGTTTTTGAGGAAGTCGTTTTATTCTATAATCCGTTGGAGTATACGAAATTACGCATATACGACCTCAACAGTTAATTGCATGCGTCATAAACGTGAGTTTCCACAAGGACCTCGCAGCTGGTACCCAGCAGGCCCGACCAGGTCAAGCTCTAGGACCCCGGTAGAAATTCCGTGGCGTTGCCAAATAGTCTGCAACGTTTAAGGACGCACCCCCTCCCTTCAGGAAACGCGCTTCGGGCGCTAAGGAAGGGTGCGACCACACCTTGAAAACGCGCTGATTGGAAATTAGTCATTTTTCCTAATGTCCAATCAGCGTGCCTAAAACACACTTCCGGGTCGATGTGCTGGAGTACATTCGACGAGGAAGTCAGTCTAAGACAGTCTAGGACAGAGACCAAGACAGGGTCCTACCCAGCACACTGAAAAGGAGAAGCAGTATCCTCTCCTTCTTCAGGTGTCTGTCTTCTTCTCAAAGGTGCAAGTCAAAGTATCATCTTCTTACTCGTTAATTTGTCTTCACTCAGAAGCAGGAGCAACCATTATACTCTCCTATTTCAAACCAAACGGGAAACATTATCTTCCCACAAATTGTTCACTGTACATTATACTAAACACGACTGTAAGATCCGTTTAATATCTTTTTGTTATCATTCGTTACGTTAAACGAGCAGTTATTCAATATACCACCCCTATCTCCTTAAACGGTCGTAGGGTCATACGTGCGCGACGGTGTCGAAGAAATTCGGAACGGAGACTTACGACCTCCGTATACTAAGGATCTCGTTTCATCCGATGGTAGCATCGAAGCCGCGTATTACGTAAAAATATTCACCCTTTATTCAAAATGGGGTAAACTCGTGTTACTTTATTTATTTTATAATCCCCTATCGAACTTCATTCCCCGAAGTATTACCGATCGAAGTCTATTTAAATTTGAAACCATTAATTTCGCAATTAGCCAAACGAGTAATCATTAGGAACGTTTGTGCGAAATTAAGACTACTGTCATCGCAATTAGGCTTATGTGAAGAGGGCTGTAATGTGTTCGCACAATTTTTAATTGCCCTGTGTAACACTTCTGCCGCAAGGAAGACACGTTCATTATCACGTGCAAAAAAGGTTGGGTCACATTTACTCTCCAAGTGAAAAGGTCTAGTAGCGTCATTATGCGCGACAGTCGTTGACTCATAAGAATACCTAAACCAAAGGCTTCCCCGAATAAGTTGAAAGGGTTCTACTCTCTTTCTGCTATTTCATACCTGTTGCTACTTGGAAATGATATTGCATTCTGGAATTTTTATTCGGGAATACTTGATGTTTAGTAATAAGGGAATAATAATATATTTACAGTATAATAAGTACATTAGAACGGTGATTATATTACAATAAAAATGGTTTGTAAAGATCTTAGCAGTTGACCTTATATCGATTAAAACTTTCGACAATCCCAGGAGGAAAGTTATTCTCTTACACAATTATAAAATATCGCAAACAGTTCGACTCGGTTGGTTAATTTTTCATTTGACCGCGTACGTGACAATATTATACACAGTTTGATAATATTTCTTGCTTCTGACTAATGTAATAATACCCAAGTACTATAACAATTAAAAAGTAAACGTTTCCTTACTTAATTTACTATTTTTTCACACTGTAGAATATCTGCGAAGCATATAGCACGCAACTGTTTGCACCGTACGAACGAAAAATATGAAATAAATAAATTGCACCAAAGAATAACCGTATTTGAGAGCTTTCAGTTGAAGACGAAAACTTTTGCATACTTTCAGGTACGCTGTCAGTCGAGGAGGTGTACAAAGATCGAGATCAATTCGCGACACTCGTGAGGGAAGTAGCGGCACCAGACGTCGGCCGCATGGGCATCGAGATCCTGTCGTTTACGATAAAGGATGTCTACGACGACGTTCAATACTTGGCGTCGCTTGGCAAAGCACAAACTGCGGTGGTTAAACGGGACGCCGACGTTGGCGTCGCCGAGGCGAATCGCGACGCTGGAATCCGGGTATGTTCGAATACGATTATCTGGAGAACGGTATTCAGGGTGGCACGTGAGAAAAATCTCCAACTGGAGTTGCTCCTTCTGAATCTCGTGAAGTCAAATGAAAAAAAATTCAGAGGTGTGCAAAGGGTCTTTTTCTTTTACTTTTAAGCAAAGGTTACATTACTTGCGACCCTTGAAAGACTGACTCAAGTTGTCCCTCTTTTTTTTTTTTGTCACAATTTTTATTTCGAACGGTTGAAAAATGATTGACGAGGAAATATCTCATAAATACGTTTTACAAATATTTTACCGTAAATTGTGCCACATCGCGAGGATTACAAAGATGTGATACGTAGCAGTTTGAACCGGATTCTAAATTCATGGCAGCATTTTAATATAAGCAGCACTATAATGTACCGTCATGTAATAAAGGGTTAACGGAGGAGAAGGATGATTACACCTTCTCTTTTATTCGTTTCCTTTCTGTATTGAGTATAGGCTTTAACGATACACCGTGTTTATATCTTCTTATTTAAGTTGTTGGGTAGTTTCGGTTAGAAATATGTCAAGTGACTAATAATCCTCTAAAGACCAGCGTTATATTTTAATGAAATTTCTCCTGCGTCAAAGAATTCACTACTCTTCAGTTCTCCTAGAATTTGTGATCATTTCTGCCGTATCTCCTTCAGAGAATTTGAAATCTTCTATCCTCTGCACTAGCAACGATTTAGATCGTTTTTATTTTGCACTTGCAGAGCGCCGGTCATTCGGCACCGCTTGATACTACTGTATGCTGCATTGTAAAATAATTGTAACCCTTCTACAATTGACCCGATACAAAGTTATTCCTTGTTAAAGTGACGACAGCATTTCTAAATTTAATACCGAGTTCACAAGAACACGTACACATTCGCATGCAATGGAGAAATTGTATTTTAGTGCGAAGCACAACTATACTAGGTTCGCCCGAACTTTCCAGCGATCGCGTGTTGCGAAAACATGCGACTCCCTTATTTCTCCAAACCAATCTGTAATTCCTCTTAATCGCGTGGTAATGAGAAATCGTTCGATAGGAAGCGGAATGCGAGAAAGCTGCCATGGACATAAAGTACAACACCGACACAAAAATCGAAGACAACGCCAGGCTCTTCCAACTGCAGAAAGCGAATTTCGATCAGGAAGTGAACACAGCGGTGAGCGACAATCCAGCGAGAATCTTTCGCGAATACGTCGGGCATAAATAAAATACGGATGTTAATCGAGCACGACAAATGTTCCTTTTTGCGTACAGAAAGCGGAGGCACAGCTGGCCTACGAGCTTCAAGCAGCGAAAATAAAGCAACGGATACGAAACGAGGAGATTCAGATAGAAGTAGTGGAGAGGCGCAAGCAAATCGAGGTGGAGGATCAGGAAGTACGCCGAAAGGAATACGAACTTCAGAGCACCGTACGACTGCCAGCCGAGGCTGAGCATTACAAAATCGGCAAAGTTGCCGAAGGAAAGAGGTGTGGTTCGCGACGATTAATTAACTCCCGAGTTCGATGTAGAAAACGCAAGATGCATTACCCTCTTTTTTTCCCCTTTTTCTTAGAACGCAAACCGTGAACGCGGCCCAAGGTGACGCCGAGAGGATTCGATTGATCGGAGATGCTGAAGCTCATGCTCTACAGGCGATTGGAGTGTCGGAAGCTGAACGTATGCGAATGAAGGCAATCGTGTACAGACAGTACGGCGATGCTGCGATCCTCAACATCGCTTTAAATGCTCTACCAAAGGTAAGAGACGTTCTAGTGCGAAATATCGTGCTCGCTGCCAGACACTTGAGTGCTGGATGTACGTTCAGGCACAGGTTTTACAAAGAAATTCCTGCCATTTCACGGAACTGCTGTTGAGCTCGATGAAATTGAACGGAATTTAATTATAACACGATATAGACAATCTCCTGGTGTTAATCAATTATGCACAGAACTGAATACCGTTTATTTTTTCAGATCGCCGCCGAAGTGGCCGCCCCATTGGCGAGAACAGAGGAAATTGTTCTTCTAGGCGGAAGCGACACGACCAGCGGAGAAATTACACGCCTTGTGGGGCAAGTACCTCCAGCTGTTCAAGCACTGACCGGTGTAGATCTTTCAAAAGTATGTTCAAGCGGCCTCGGCCACCTAGAAAGTGTAATACAACCGTCATTGAGTGCCAAAAGTACCGTAGATTCAGTCAATATTTGCACAGATTACCCCCCAAAAAGAGAAAGGAGGAAAACTTTCGATCCTCTGCGGGGAATATAATATTTCAAAGTGCTGCAATATTTGTAATTACTGTTCTTTATCGCTTGCAATATTTCTCACACACATACGCGTTCGATGATATTAATATTTATCGGCACTTACTTTTTATTCCAAACCATGAAAAATTATTCTAGATCTTGCACTAGCTTCACCGCCAACCAACACGCCTCTTTTACCGTGCATTTCACCATACCTATCTCTTCACCTAAGACAATCTCTAGCGAAATCCCATCGGGTAATAAGAGTTTCGTCAACCGGCTCGTTTCCAGGTATTGAGCAAGATACCGGGAGCCAAGTAATGGCAGACAGGGCAGCAACAGACAAGAACGGCGACCAGGCGACGATCGGACCCACGGAATCGGCTGAAGAAAGGAGCAAACACTATACTGCCAAAGGCTTCTCTGCTACTCTATCGTCCACCGATGACACTCCACCTTGTTCTCTTTCCCGAATTACTCTACCTCAAACGTAGATGAAGCGACGCTGAACACAACCGGTCAGATCCACCGGCCACCCCTCCGTCACGAATGCGTCGATCGCCAAAAAAAGGATCGAACGTTTACCGCCTCGACGGCTTATCCCTCTTGGTTGCATCGCATGGATCGCGTTAAAACGCACACAGACCATCACGATACCCGTTTCGTCGTTCGACCATGATCGAATTCTGATCGACGCGATCCATGTGTAATCGGTACGCCGGAGAGGAATGAAGGGCATGGAGAACGAAGAATCAGAGGGAGAAGAAAATGAAGAAGAGGGACTAAGGGCTAAATGGTAAACGAAAAATTGGGGAAGAATTTCTTTCGGATGTTCACAGAAGGGGTGAAGATATCCAACCGGAAATGGAGTACGCAGTGAACGCATGACGGTAATTATTTGCGAGTCTATTGTGATCAAAGAATCTTGACCATTGTGTTCAACTTCATTAATAAGGAACTTAACGAAGGGGGTAAGAGGGGAGAGGGTGAAACGTTCGTGCGGAGTAGGCGACGTGGAAGTGAACAGTCCGTAGTCGTTGTACATACTCATAGTAACGTGTTTATTATAGCAACTGAGGTTTTCTACCTTGCTTGAAAAAGACGAGACGCGTCGAACGGAGAGAAAGATTGTTCGTCTTCATCTGGTTCTTGATTTTAGAAGGTCACTTAATTATTGTTCGAGGTGTTGCGCGAAATTTTTCGTTGCTTTTGCTCAGAACAATGTATAACAATTATATATTATAAATTTATATAAATTATAAAAATATATATATATTTACAGAGGGGACTTAATGGTGTATTTGAAACTAAAGTGTGTACACTTATTGTTAGAGAAGATTAATGAAGTATTGAATATTCTGTATCGAGTGGCTTTTATCCGTATTTACATTGCATACTGTTTCGCAAAGTTGCTCCAAAGTTTCTGTCAATGTACAATATATTATATATATATATATTGATTTTCATCATCCACTCAATGTAGGAAAGCGTTGAAACAAGATACTCAATACATATTAATATCGTTGATAGTCCACGCATTGCTTCGTTGGCCAATTTGTTTCAAAATAGCATGTGCCAGAATACAAATTACACTCGAAGAGAACGTCATAAGAGCACCCTCGACAAAATTTCAGCCGGCAAGTTCTTCCATGATAGTCGACGAATTGAACAATGCATACGAAATAAAGTATGCACTAATTTGACAAATCTCGTAACCTGCGAATCTTGTGACCAGGAATTCGAGACCTTCCAAATGGAAGGGAACATAATAGTGCAAGTACCGATATTCGAGTATCCTCGTTCGATACGTGATCGCGCTCGAAATTCTCTCGGTTGACCACGCATCGGAATCAATCGCATCCCCGCCACCGGATGTACTCTTCAAACCGAAGAAAGTGCCAATCAATATGTAAATACCAGTTGTCGTCTCGCCGTCGCGTAGCAAAACGGATGATAATTTTCTATTGCGTAACGAGCATTCTGTTATGCCGCACATGTTTTTCCGATTCGATTCGCAATAGTACTTGCATCCAAGCAGGAATCTCTGCCTACGGATTTTCGCTCCAAGGAAAAAAGAATAAAGAAGGAAAAGGGAAAGAAAGAATGCTCGAAACGATCCCATCGCGCAAAAAGGACGAGCCTCGACACCGCGATTACCATCGTGGGATCGTAAATTATAATAGTAACTGATGATACTGGGCGTCATCGAGTACAAATTCCATTGCCCCGTCCCGGTGTACATTCGGTGCTTGCGAAAGACGCTCAGATCGGAAGGTTGTCTTTACTTCGACTGATTTGAATGCCATTGGGCGTTTCATCTTTTATTTGACGGGAGCATTTTTGAATAGAAAACTCGCTGCGGATGGATATTTTTGGGTTTATATATTCTTGCGGTCGGTTCGTGCAATTAAATAATTACTCTCGCGAAACGGAGAATTATGTTGCTATTTTGTTTAACTTCCAATTTTTGTTCTAAGTGCCGCATCAACAGTCTACCTCTTAGAGATTTTGAAGGAATATATGTAGTTTCGATCATGCAATGTCTTATATAGTAGAGTTAAACATTTTTAATCAGAATTGAAGTGAAATATGTATATATATATATATATGATTTATATTGCTTTTCTGTGTTTGAAATGTTTTGAAAGTCTGAGTGAATGTTTGTTCTCGATGTGTAGAAATAATATGGGAATAGGTTTCAACATTTTAGACTACACTCTTTTTTTATTCGACGAACAATGTTTCACAAGAATCCCAATTGTAATTAATTGTGCACGGTAACGGAATCAGGATTATTTCATATAAAATGGTGAAGGCTTTAAGATATAAAAGGATATAATCGAAATGTAGAGTTTCCAGTTTTTTAATATTCAACGATGATATATTTACTGAGATTAAGAATATGAGATCGCACCGAGGTGTACTGCCTTCGCCACTCAGTTATTTAAAAGAAAACCCTTTTTAATTATAAATACGACGCGTGACTTCCACGTAATTTTGCATTGTATCAAATATGTATTTTATTATTATAATACTCTCCAATATATTTGCATTCCAAATGGGACATATCCCATGCTTAAGTATTTATTATTCTCCGGTTGAAAGGTTTAACCAATAATTCCAATAATCAATCAATGAAACGAGCGAATCGTCTTCAAATCAGTGCCGAACAAAGAAACCTTTATTCGTTCTGGCGAATGGAGTTTCGCGAGCACCTAAAACATTGAAAAGGGAAGTGCACGGATGTAAGACCGTCAGTCTTCACTGAAGTCTTCCCAACGAACAAAGAAACCGAAATGAAAGAAGGAAATAAGAAAGCACGTGTAATACATTTAGAGCAGTACAAAAGAGATAACAGAGTCAACTAATTTCAAAGGGAAGTTATATTCCATGAAGTGTTAAAAAATAGAAAAAGGAGAAGGGGAAGAAATCGTAATTCGTAAGTGCAAGGTCCACGTCTATATAGTATTTTTATTATGATAAAAAAGGAAGCGATCGAAGCTGTAAATGCCGATTATATAAAAGGAAGAAAAAACAAAAAAAAAGAAGACAAAATAAGTAGAAAATCTATCGCTCTCAAGCAGATGTTTTATATAAGCTATTTTTAGTAAACGTTTAGTGCACCCCTTCCGATGGGTAGTCAATGCGAGAACTCGCCGTCTATAAAATTCTGGTTGCCTCGAGATGTTCTTCTTTTTCTCGATATCGTAGAGCTACGGGAGTTCGGATAATGCGAGAAAGAACGAACGATAATGTAAAGGTAAAAGCGAAGGAAACTAACGTTTACGTGGTTCCAGAAAAATTGTCTAACGCTGATCGTAATTAATTTCACTCGAAGTGTTCGATTTTTCGTTCCATGAACGGCGATGAATTATAAATTGGATAATTCAACTGTAACCGATCATTCGCCGATGGAACGGGAAACATTAGATAGCTTCTATTCTATAATCCTCCGCTGTTTGAGGATTTCTCGAGTTCGTGAAATCGCAAAAAAAAGATAAAAAGAAAAAAAAAATCACGTCTACGCGATGGTTTCTTAGAACATTACCGAAACAACTAAATATGGCAGTTCATTAATCGTTGCTTCTCAGGTACGTTGGATATGCGTAATTTACACAGATTATTGGCCCCTTTCTTTTTTTTGTTATCGTTGTTCTTTATTTGCACCTGCACCTGTAAGGTGAACTAAGAAAATCTCTGATTTTTCAATAATCAACTTACTATCGCTAGTAAAATCGAAGGACACAAGTGCTGAACTCTCTACAATGATATTTGTATATTTATATTGCAACCCGTATCGTCATATAACTTGCGCCAAGTTTTACTCAACTTTATCATACTTTACACAAGGTATTATCTATACATATGTAAGTGTGTTCGAAACTTTCATTACACAAAATTTAGATCTGTTTATCGTGACACGATATTTAGCAGGCAAACAAAATTATAATATGTTAGACTAACTGTTTAATCGGAATTAATTAACGAAGCCAAATTAATGTGAGTCAAGAAAAGAATCTTTCTATAAATACGTTATATAGAAGTATATATACATAAAATGGGTAGCGACTGATAAATTATTCCTAGCAATTCAGCATTTCTAGTGGCTTCATCGGATAATCAAAAAACGTCGCTACCAAACGCGTTCTAAGAAATTCATCCTCGACAGACGGTAATATAAAGTTCAAATTTTCGGCGAACAATACGCCCAGTCACTATGTCTCATTCACGAACGAGCGTGTAGACGATTTTCTATGAATGCAACTTCCAGGGTTTTTCTATGAATTCTCTCATTCACGTAACGGAAGACTTTCTTCAAGCTTGAACAACAATTCACGAGAATCTCTTCTTTCATTCTGTACACTCCGAAGGAGTAGCGGTCCCATTGGGATTACTATTACTGTAATAGTAACTGAAATTTACCTCTGCGTAGTAGAAAGGAGGAAAGAAAAGAGCGAGGAAAGGTGATAAGGGGATACGCCTTGCCGTTCGAGCCTAGTTAAGCGAACCGTGAACAGAATAGCGAAGCTGTTTCTTTCGATCATAATAAGGTGTTTGTTTTATTGCATGTTTACGTAATTTGTAACGGAATATTTCATTAATAATTTACTAACCAAGCGTCGATATTTGACTAACGTTTGAAGATCGTTTAAGGCAAATCGTATTGTTTCGTGTATTAATAGACGATAGTTAATCGGCGCTGGCCATTTTGGCAACGAAGAAACTAACAGAATCACGAGAGTGATTATTTGATCATGTATTATAATTATAATATATATATAACACTTCTTTTGTACATCTCTTTTAATTAGCAACACTGTCTCTTGAATGGAACCAATCTTTTAAGTGGCAATGAGTTTTCGCGTTGTCCGATTTGGAAAAATATTTATATATCTTTATTGAATTTCATAATTATTTTCATCGCTATATGTCAATTACTGTACTTCTAGATACAAATATTCTTCTACAGTCTTTGAAATACCATTGGTACAGATTTAAATGCTTGGAAAGAAAGAAAGAAGCTGAGAACATTGGTCTTATTTTATAATTTTGCGTTGTAAAGTAATTACATATGTAGGAAATATATATATATAATGGAATATGCATTTTTTCATATATATTTGCTTCCTATTAATCTTTTTTATTAATCAATTTTCTTCATTCCTTTCTATGTAAAATGAAACTGTGTTGCTAATTGAAGCAAGAGACCCAGTATGCTCTTTTAAATGGATGTATTTTTAACTAAAATGTGTTTATCTCTTTTTTTTTATACTTGCAATTTATTGTATATCGAAGATGCAACTATATCCTACTTTATATTTTGTTGCATAGTATTTAATGAAGTATCATTTCAGAGTTGTTTCCTTACAGATTGCACCAAACGTGTCAATTGAATGAAAACAAATTTTGTTCTTTACCGCACAAAATGTTTTTTTGGGAAAACAATGAACATCGCGCATTCGTTTTATTAATAATCATAACATAATCATTCTACAATATTTACAAATATTTACACACACCTGTTTTGTTACTGTATATTATTATTTCACTATTGAAAGTATTTAGTATACGTTTAGTTACAATTCCTGCAGAATTTTCTTTTCACATTCCATATGATATATTTTATTCAAAATAGAGCACTATTTGCATTTGCATTTTATTCGCCATCTTCGATATACATATTAATACACTTCGTCGACATTTATGAACTATTGTCGTCGAACCAATTCTCGAATTTGAGCAAAACTATTTCACGGTATCGGTCGATTGGAACTTCTATAAACTGTGTGATATTCGTGATTAACGATATAAATTGTGAAATTCCGATATACTATACATTATAAATGTATTAACGATAGGAGGAAATCATTTGTCAGGTATCCGGAAAATTTATTATAATCTTAATAATAATACATCGTGCATGTATGTACATCGATTATGGTATATTGACCACGATATGGTACCGAGATTGACATCGTAAGATGTCCCATACAAATTTCTATGAAATTAAAATTAAATTAAATTAAAAATATAATTTTAATATTGCCTGCGGGTAACATACTTGTGGGAATTATAAATTTACTCCCTAAACTAATCTAATGCACCGACCTAAGGAAACGTAATACCGTTGGCATTTGTATTCAATTTATGCATTAAATGGATTAACAGCAACCAAATAATTTATCAAACAAATATTGCACGTTACAGATTCGAGAATTCGGTTCCAATAATTTGTTCAACTTTATGTACGTATGGCGTGCCATACACCTGCAATTAAGAGTACCTTTAGAACACAGAAATATAAATATATTAGTAATATATTTTGTTTGTTTATATTTTACTTTGCTGTACATTATTATTATCTTTACTGTACCTACTCTACCATTACCTCTTACGTATGTTTAAGATAGCATTGTTGCAATGCGACCACGTCATTTTCAATTCGTAACATCGTACAAAGGATATTGATCGTTAGTTACCTCACAATTACCGATGGACAAGAATAAACAACAACAACAACGCGTGTACATGAATAATTTTGGCATTCGCATCGATATGTGTGTTTTACTTCACACACAAGCGAGAAAGCCACAATTAAGATTCTGTTCGTATGGGCTACGTTGCAATTAACCGTCTGTACTAGTGACGACTAAAGGTCATGGATGCATCATACCATTGACCCCCCCATTACTCAAACAGGATCCACTTACGTTCGCGAGACTTTACCAGTGTATTCTTGTCCTTATTAAAAAATTCATTTACACTAGTATCCCATTTATTTGATTTCGCGCAAGGAACGATATGCAGTTAACGATGAATAAATAGATGCAACTTGTACTCCTAACTCTTTCAATCGTAAAACTATGGAACATTCTTTTATTTTACAAACTGTACATTAATCGCTTCGCTTGTTTCAAGCTCACCTGCGTGATTCAAAAGAATTGCATTGTCCGTTTGTTTTATTTTTGCAAAGAGATACCAAAGCAATGTAATATCGTACATTAAAACTTCAACAAATTTAATTCTACACGCAGAATTAAAGTAATCCACGGACCAATGAAAAAATTTCGATTCTTACGAATCAAAATTCATTGATTACTCGAGACAAGGAAACAGTTCTACAACCCTTACCTTTCCCTTACCATACAATCGCGATAAAAATATTTCCGCGCGTACATGTAGAACGATATCCATGACTTTTGGTCGCAAATCGCCGGGACAAGGATGCGTGGGCGTATCATTGTTCGAAAGATAACTCCTTCGTGAAACGCATAGCTATATGTACTCAGTCTATATGTATATGTATGTGTACACGTACGCGACACGTGCAAAAAAAAAAAAGGAAAAGAAGAACGATGATCTGCGTAACCGACCAAGGAATTAAAGAGAAGGGAGACAAGAACGAAAAACAAAAGAATATAAGAATAAAACGTTTAGCGAAGAAACGGTAAAATCGTAGCGCGGATAATAAGAACAGAACGCAAGAAGAAGAAGATGAAGAAGAGTGAGATGTTCAGGATTCTAGTTAGAAATTTCAAAATTCTACCGGTGCGTCTAGAAAGAATGAATCTAGTCTTTTGTAAACGATGAACACGAGAATATTGTATATTTTGAGAATTACGTGCTTGAGGTGTCTGAACCCGTAGATAGAGGACAATATTAATGATGGTGTCATAGTCCACTCCAATTGAAAGTAATGAAACGGTAATACAAACAGTGTACATGCATACGTACACACAGACAGACAGACACGCATACAATTGCATACACACAATGTGAATTAGTGGATATTTTTAATAAATAGATACACGAAGCGGAGAATAAACTGATTATTTCGCCGTTCGGATCGGTCGATTCGTCGCGATGCGAGCCGCTATTGTAAGTTTTCTTTCCTCTGTATTGTTTTCTTATCGCCGACACGAAACTGTCATTTATAGTGTGTACAGTGCTGATCAACGGACGATGATAAGTATTGTCCCTGTAAAGTAATGATACTTGTCAGCGAGAAACTTGCGATGTGAAAATAAATTGGTTTTTGCAGACAAAGAAAAACAGAAAAAACGAATTTAATCATTTGAAACTAATCCTTTTGCGAAGGATATTTGCAAGCAGAGAACTCAATACGATGGCGTGGTAACAGTTGCGTGGCAATTTTTTCGCGCTTTTCCCTCGTTAAGTGCATTTGTTCATTTTAATCTGTTTTAGGCATGAATGTTATGTTCGCCAGGTAAATGCTTCAAATTGAAATAAGTGTGACACCGAGCATTTGTAGACGTCAATGAAGGAAGGTGTTGCTAATGGTAACTGTGCTTCTTTAGTTTCTTTTTGTTTCAGGGAATTAAAAAATATATATATACATATAACACTAATGGTTTGCAGACACGTTTATCGCAGGAATTGTCTTATATTATTAAACGAGTTACTTCGGCACTATCTTTTTCATTGTGGCAATTTTATTGTTTTTGGGTTAAAAAATATAAAATTGGGTATATTTTTTAACCCAAGTACAATAAAATTGCCACAATGAGAAAGATAGTCCCGAAGTAACTCGTTTAATAATATAAGACAATTCCTGCGATAAACGTGACTGAAAACCATTAGTGTCATATGTATATATCATTCGTTTATACTTGAATTGCACCAAAACAATTTGTGAGAGGTAAGGGTGTTTTAAATGAATGCACGAAGGCGGAAAGAAATAACCGTTATAAAATTGTGAAGCTTCAGGACACGATGATTGGAGTAGATTTGTGATTAAACAACAGCTTTAATTTCGATTTACACTTTATTGAATCTATTTCTAAATCTAATCTTTTCTTGTCTGTACCACAAGGAACAACAACTGAAGAGGCGATTGTCCACCAGGTCATCGAGGTAAATTGAGTCACAGTTGATATTGCATTAGATCCGCAATGAACGCTTTCGATATTAAATTTAATCACTATGCAATTTTGGTGTTCTTAAATAGACGGCATAATTGCGAAGCGAAAGTTGAAAAACCTGAAAATTTAGAAAGTATAATCTTGTATACTTTTATACAAAAAATATGAAATATTATTGCATTATAGCCACGGTATCAGGGAACATGATTCATTGCTTATTTTGTTTGCGTATTCTCTTTTGTTGTCTTTCGTATTTTCACTTCACCATTATGTACATAATAATGAGTCATTAGAAAGATTCCCCTGAATTTTTAATTACCTCCTATCATTTAATAATGATGAAGAATCATTTGGAATACTAAGATAGTAAGTTTAAAACAAATACTTCGGCTACAGTCATTTTTCTAGCATCTTTGTATTTAAAAAAACGTGACACGCGAAGGGATACGACGAACGCTCTACCAATGTTGACTTTGGTAACAAAAAATATTTAATATACTCATAGTTTCACATTACCATATCTTATTGCCGAAGATATCATTGCACCATGTATAATCGACTTTGGTTCATTGAAATTGAGGAACTCCAATCATCGAATTTTCATCGTCGCCAATAATTACAAACTAATTTAATACTGTCTTCTTCCCCAGGAAAAAATATTCCCTTATATCATTAAACTTATTTAGAAAAACATTTTCGAATCTCTGTATATACACGCACAATATTCATCCCTCCCTTTTTTCATAGAATTTCATGGTACTATACAATACATCCCCCAACAACCTCTTGTATGCTCGTTACACCTGCAATTAATAGGCCTAAATTCTTTAGCCCCGTCGTATTTTGAAGTCCTTCTCCAATTAACATGTACGACAAGTGGATTCCTAATGAGGACCCAAAGTTACATAGGTATATGTGACAGCGGCGATAATTTATTTTATTACTAAATGAAACAAATAAAGCCCGTTCTAAACTTCTAGATATTCTTCAAGATATAATTACGTAGCTGATGTGTCTGGTCTAACATCGAGTTATATTACATTAAATTTATACACGTATAAATACGAAAATACACTATATTGGGTAAAACAATAAAACAACCTTTCCAATTGTTCAGCGACCGCGAACGCTTTAAAACAATTCATTTAAAATTTAATAGTCACTCGTACCCCTTCGCATCTAGTCCGAATTTTGGTCCAATTTCATTTGAAAGGCCGCCACGTTTTCTCGGAAGCGTCCGCTTCTCTCGGCGGCCACATAAATTGAATTTCTCGCCACAAAAGTCGTAATCAAATCGAATATATCAAATAAGAGATCTGTGTTCAAGGCGGATACAAGGAGGACTGGGCAACGCTTCACACTTACATTTTTATTGTAATAGATTGTATTGAAATTTGTCGCACTCTTTTTGAGAACAAAAAGTTTTGCACGTGGCTGGGTGCGCGACCCTTGTGTCACTCTCTCCCATTCTATCTCGTTTCTCAATAATCTTTCGCATTACTATTCCTCCGTCTACCGCCTTTCTCTCCCGCTCTGTCATTCCGCATTTCTTCCTCTTGCACACGCAACAAATCGTCCGAAGAGGTTCGCGAGATATACCGTGTATTCATAATGTACCAACGGTGGCATATAACAAAATTCGACATAGACTACAACAACAACAACACTCTTACTAGAACGCTCAGGCATACATGATTTTTATTCTCGTCACACCTCTGTCGCACCATTCACGCGAGAAATATAATCTACAGGCTCTATTATTATAAGGAATATACAAGACACACTGGAGTTTCAGCCTTTCTTTATCCAAAACTCTTCGCCGCATCCCTTTCCTCTCTCCCTATATCGCGCACGCCACTCGCCCCCGAATCGTTTTCATTTCAACACTCTATTCACCCTCGTACTCGATATATAATTACATCTCGTGATCTTTTTTCCTCGCTTTTTTATCCATTTCTTCCACTCTATTACTCATACTCTCTCATTCTTTCCCTCCCTTTCCCTCCTTTATCGTAATTCTATGTACAAGTTACACGTCCCTTACGGTTTGTTCTAGGATGTTAGTAAATAATAGTTAGCATCGTACGTCTACGCTGTAAATGGTTCAACAACATTCTTCTTTCTTTTTTTTCTTTTTTACTTTTCGCTTAAACGCTATAGTGCTAAGTAATTATATTAATTACTTATATCACATTGTTCATGTACACATAGATTCCCCGCACGTTCTCTATTACTTTCTCCTCCCTCCCCGTTGACCGATTGTTCCCCAGGGTTCCCGTTGATCGACGAGATATTTTTTTTCTTCGTTTTTCTTTCACTATGTACAAAACAAAATGTCCTTTTTCTTCTTTTTCTCTCTATCTCACACACACGCACACAAACAGACGCGCGTACACACTCTCCCTCTCGCTCACTGTACTCGTTATTCTACGTCTATTATACAGTTACAGACCCAAATACGATTTCGCTTTGATTCGTTATGCCATCAGCTTCTTTTTTCTACACCCCTCTTTCGCCAAACGCAAGGAGAGTATATTTCGTATAAATTTTAAATTTAATCTAAAAAGTCTTCGTCGAAAAACGTTCCCCTTCGCACATCCGTCATCTCTAAATTTCGTTTAGGGGGATCACATGCATTGATTCGCCGGCGGAATAACTTGAAAATCAAATCCTTTTTTCTTTTCCGCGACCATAATAGAAAATAAAACGAAAATAAGAGATTGTAAAATATATTAATTTAAATATTAAAGGCTACCCGCTTCGCATCCGGCGACCGAATTAACATTCCTTGTCTGCGCTTTCTGTTGTTCACTCGTGTGTGTCGTGTTTAAAAAATGCCCCCAAACATCTAGTACAACTATATACATCCATTGCACGATTCGCAAACTTGGGCCTGAACGAAAGCATGCCGAGTTCAGGGTCCATTTACGTGCACCAGTGATGCGTCCATTGGACGCGTGTAATTTTTATTAATTCCTCTTTAAATGACAAATCGTGCATAGGTCTGACAGATCTGGGATGCCGAATCAAAACGATTAAAACTGACAATTAACATCGACAAGATGATGTTTGTACTCTCGTTGCCTCTGGTGCGAAAGCACAATTTTCCGCAGAATTTCTTTCGATTCGAATGACGAAATAATAAGAGCGAAAATCTGAAGAACGTGTCACTTCAAGGAATTAACTGGAACGGAATATTACTCACAGATCACTATTAGGCTATATACGTAATTATAATAACAACGATTTCATTGAATTTGTGTGAAAGTGTGAAATGATCAACTCCCTCTATCTAACTTCCGATCATTATGTACAGGCGGTTTCATGTACCGCCACACAATATCGTAACTATAACACGATTTGCCATTGTAGAAAGTTAATTAACGTCTTCGGCCCCTGTACGATCTTAAACAGGTCAAACAATATGATCCAATTTAAGAAACGAAAATGAAACCCCCATAGCATTGCTTTTTTTTAAATAACAATTCTAACATATTAACGGCCTGAGTCTAACGAATTCAGTAGAGAACATAAAAAAAAAAAAAAAAATTTATATTCCAACTTTAGGGGCACACGATACACGACAAAATAAAACCCCAAACGTTTAATGTATGCATATGGGCCCAAGATATTTTTTCTACATCGACTACTATTTCATATAGGTACCTTCGTTTCCCAATAAGCTTCCGAATAAACACGAACGAACGAGCATGCGTTACAACTCGGAAATAACTTGGACTCACGTTTTATAAAACATTTGTTGTTTATTTTAATCAGTACTATATGCCGTTAAAGGTTGGCATATCTTAAACATAGAATTAACTTTGTTTCACTGTTGAACGTTCTGGGGTCTGTCGAAGCTACACGAGATAGAAAAGACAAGGTACTGATGTGTGCAGATAGACCCTCACAAATCGAAAGCCCAGCGGAGCAATTGTTCAGTCGCATTACAACAATAAGGAGGGAACGAAAATGACTAGGGCGCGCGCCGAATTCGATTGTTTGTTTCTTTTCTTTTCTTTCCCAAACGATTTATCATTCCAGCCGGAACTATTCCCGCTAAGTTTCTTCTCTCTAATTTAGCAACAAACTCTTGGAACCATCCCTCCGCGTGACCAAGGGACTACCGTGGAAACGCACTCCCTCGAAGGACATGACTTTTAAATTTTGTTTCTCTTTAACTCTTCTTTCGTTTACTCAAACCTCGGCGTTGACCGTAGAATGCACGTTATCAGTAATAGACGACTGATCGAATCGATTTCGTTGAATGGAAATTCATAAATAAAAAAAAAAAAGAAAAATACACGCGTTCAGACGTACACGTCGAATCGAGAAAGAGAAAAATCGAAACGAAAGAAGTGAACGGGTATAAGAGATCGTGGAACGAAGCGATTCGACGAAAATATTGAACGATCGAAGCTTCACAAGCCTACGGATCTGCACTTTCGCCGTGAGTCGAAACGTGAAAAGGTCACCGTGTCCATGGGACACGCCATGATAATTGGGAGGGGAAAAAGTTTGCGATCAGATGGCGATGCATGCAAGGAACAATTGTTCTTTCATTACTGCGATATAATGAAAATTTACTGATTCGGCAGGCGTTAACGATAAGGTCCACTAGTTTAATAGAACTGGTGTAACCGCATTTCGCCATCGCAGTACCTAAAACAGTACTTTACCGAAATAATTTTGACAATGAGTGAAGAAGCATGAAAGATTGTAGCGATGTAAACTGTCGAGCTGTCGGGGTGGACCATAAGCTAAAGAGAATCACAATTCGAAGCTAATTTTGTCGCTCATTATTTTGACTAACCGGTGACATTTCCAACATTTCCCAACGCTCCATAAAATACGGTGTTCACGATATTTCGGGCATCCTACTCCCCTGAAAACGATATTGCTCCCCGCTATCCAATAACTTAATAAAACCTTTAACGAAATTTTCTCAATAGATCTCAGAGATACAGCGCGCATGCATATTACATACTTACATAATCAGCGCGTAAACTGACTGACCAAAGCCTTTGATTAAATAATTTAAAAAATAAAAAAAAAATATATATATGTGTGTATACGCAGATACAAGTTAATAATAATACTAGTGTACAAATCGTGATATTCTGAATGAGACCGTTAACAGTCACATGCACGCTCGCCATACACACACGCACACACACACGCTCTTATAAAAAACGCGAATTACACCGTTCTCAAGCGTTTAACTTTCCTTTTCGACGCGTCGTTCGCGAATTCGTAGTTATTTTTCATTCAGGTACAAATTACCTGTTAATACGAAGAGAAAGGAGTTTCATACTTTCTGACGTTTTCCGAAATCAAGGGTACAACCAAATACGTAAATCGATCAGAGAAGAAAAATTAACATAAATGAGCCTATATATTGGCGCGTGGCAATTCGAATTTTATCTCGGGTCTATTGAATGTCAATTGTAAAATCTTGGATGAACATTTCTTTACCGTTGAATGTAACATTTTTACGAAGACAGAAGGTAATTATACTACAGAAGCACATATTTGAAGGAGCTTAATTTTAAAGGGGCCTGAAAATTGAAAAAAAAACTTCTAATCATGAGAGAGAGCATACTAATTGCGCTTCTGCAATCAATTCCGTTAAATCACTAAGAAGGGGGGAAAATCTCGAACGACGAAAAATAAGAGTATGTACGCCTACGATCGCATACTTATTTAAAATGTAATTGAAATATCACCAAATATATGTTCGTGCTGGTCGTGGGCCAAGTAGTGCGTTCTACCGAACTGATTAATCCGCCATTAACGGTCTCGCATCGAGTATATCGAATGAAAGCTCAAAAAACGTAATATTGCAAGACGAAACGTAAATCTTTTTCTTATCTTACGCGTAGAGAAGACAATTCAAGATAGTACGGTAAACGAGTACATGTATACATTAATTCTGGTTCTCACTTGCAATACGAATCAGAAGCTTCCGTTTTTGTTTTTTCTTCATCGTCTCCCGGTTTGTTCGTCCGAACATTTGAAACAAAATATTATGCTAAATATAATGTTTTGTCTGCGACCCGTACGGGAGTTCGTGTATGTACACATTTCTTCGGGAACCGAACTAAATAATTAAAAAAACAAAAAAGATACGCATACATATTTCGTGTAATTCTTTTCTTCTTTTCTTCGTTCTTGTCGAAAGTCACAGGCGAGCGTTCCCTCGAAATGAATCCGATAAAGACATCAAAATTAAGAAGCCAAGGCGAACGTTTTTTACTCTTGCTCATTGTTGCTTTCTTTTTGTAAAATAAATAAAAACGAATAAATATTTGAGCACATTCCCTATATATATATTTTTTTTTGCATAAATACACATATATATATATATATATATATATATATATATATATATATATGTGTGTAAAAGAGAGAAAAAACGCGTTCGTGTTCCTTGGCGTGAATTTTACGCGACGGAAGTTCAATTTACCATCTAATTCCCGAAAGTAAATTAACAGGCGTAAACGATAATCGTTACTCCACAGCCACTATTTAATATATATGATTAATTTAAAAGCACAAGCATATTTATCATCCATCCAATTTCAAGATTTCGATCAATTTGAAACATTTTAAACCAATCTTATATTATCATACAATTCATTTAATTTAACATCACTCTCTAAACACAGTCGTTTAGCTTCTTCTTTGCTGAACTTCTTCAATTGCAACAAGGTACCAGAGACGAACAGTATGAAACCGTCATACTCTACGGTCAAGCAATTTAAAAATCATTCGAACAATCTATTATTCCCGGTCAATTTTCTTTTCCTTCCATCTGTCAATGGAACTCATTCGCAATATTATACATATACGAAAATATATTATATATATTATTAAAGTCATCGCTGGAAAAAAAAAATTCTTGACAGATCGCGTAACACCGAACTTACGATTCTTCAATTATGTCACCCATTCCGGGGATTGCAGTTTGAAACGACGAAAACAATCGATCATGATAATCGACCTTAGAGTTCTGAAAACTTGTAAATATCAAATACTTACATAGAGAAATCTCATCACGTACACCGGCATACTATTCCTCCTCCCGGCTGCTTTCGAACAACGGAAGGGAAAAAGAAAATAAACAAAATCATTCTTGTATCGAGCTGCCTTATCACATAAAATTTCCGTATTGTATTCCCCGCTTTATTCAATTTCCCCGCGAATTTTACTCCGGCAAGTAAGTACTTCTCTGAAGTATTCGAGGTACCATGCACAATCGCACAAGTTAAGCAACACGGCATTTTCAACACCATCTCATCTCAGTCGGTTCACTCTTTGGAAGAGCATAAACATTCGAAATTGAAAACACGAAGGAACGCAAGTGAAGTGTCAAAAAAAGAATAGGAAAAAGTCCTCCTTCGATGTTGGGAATAGCATGGCGGGCATAGTACCCGTTCCCGTTCGCGTAACGCCTCTTCTAAACGATTCTGCCAGTCTAACGTTTCCTGTTCCCATCGATTCGTCGAAACGGTTCTGCACGGCGATCGTTGCCATACAAACGAAACATATCGAATAATAACGAAACGTGGGGGCGCCTTGGCGTGACACCGATCTATCGTACATTCTGTGACTCGGTGATTCGATACACCTAATGACGGCGGCCATTTCTCAAGGTAGTTTCACTTTCTTTTGATTCTGTCAGACGGTCGAGTGTGTGGTCGAGGAAGGTTGTGTACTGGAAGCCGTCGTCGATTGGGACGTCGATGTTGACGGTGAGCTGACGACAACAACAGGCTTCACCAGCGTAGTGGTATTGATATACTGAGCGTTCACGATGGGCATCTGTGCCACGGATTTAAGAATAGGGGTAGTAATCATTTTACCCGCAAGGCTAGAGGGGGCTAAGATATGAGCAGTCACTTGATTCCCTTGCGAGACTACGGTCATCGGCGTGACGATCGGCGTCAAGCCAGATAGGGGTGTGTGTGGACCAACGATGTGAGCTATACCCTCTGTGGACGGAGCGTTCTGCATCACTGTCGAGCCTGGTTTACCTGTTGTGGTTTGAAGCGACACTCCTGCGTGGCTCAGCGTCAATCCTGCAACCCATAGCGGTAATTCCACGGTAAGATATATTGTGTTCTTCCGTATCGGCGTGACAACTTACACCCCCGCTCGAGGATCGTCAGACATTTGCACCGTTTTAAAGAAATTCTCGTCGTCTCGTGGACATCGTTTAAATTATATGGAGCTTTATTGCTTGCGCGTATTTACGGATAGACGTTCAATATACGTTTAGTGCAAGGAAGTAGAACGAACGTTTAAATATTTTAAACGCGGAACAACGCGTATTAGAATAACTTTCAGTTCAAGCCAAGCTGCGAAACTTTCTACGAGAAGAATGGAGGAATGCTAAATAGTCAAATTGTTTCAGAAAATCGAATTTTTAGGAAGAATTAGTAGGAACGATGCTTGCGCCGCAGGAAGAATCACGCAGACAAAAAGAAGATGTAATTCTTGTTAACGATTTCGGACGTGTCCTACGATCTGTGAGCGGCAGTATACGTACATGTGTATAGCCTGATAAGAATAAGCTGTTAGCTTTGATGCGAACATAGTGTGGCATGAGATATATTAATATCGTTCATCGGGAGCTGTATAATATTTAATTAATCAAAAATTGAGTTGGAATTTTTTGTGGAAAAATTGTAAATTAATCATCGATTGCTATCAGCTTTTTACAAAAAAAAGAAAACACCAACAAAAAGAGACGAGAAAAAAACTAATCTTTCGTATTCTAATATCGCAAAATTTAAAAGAGTTTTGTTTCTGTCAGCCATTTTCAAAGCAATTCGCACATGAAGCACGAACCGCTCTGCTAATGAATAATTTTTATGTAGCACCAAGTCATTACAAAATCGCAACAGTGCGACCTAGCCTTTGGTATATGGTGCATGTAAATTACAGCCATCGTTAAGGCCGAAGAAAAATGATATGGGGGAGGATCACGTGTTGGGGTGGATTCGAACACGAGGTCTTCGCGTTCGCACGCAGAGACCGAACGCGTTTAGCCACGGCGCCTTCCCACTACCGTTTTTAGAATTGGACCCCTTCTACTAAGTATGGAAGACACGATTTCGCAATACAAAGATTAGCAGTGCCCGCACGAGGGCCAGAGTGCTGCTCGAGCTTCGATTAAGTTCATTTCACGCCTATTTACGGCGACGGGGAAACCGCGTGACCCCAAACGTGGCTACCACGGCACGATTTCCTTTCGTCGAAAAGTCTTTGGCATTACGTCAAATCATAAAGACGGCAGAGTTCGCGAACTTTTCTGGTCGTGCAAAATGTTGAATTGCTCGGCCGCGATTCGATTAATTCGAAATCAATATTCTGGAAACTGATAGCAATGAACTTTGGTTACCATATGCTCTATCTCGGATACCATTTAAAATGTTCTCAACTTTAAATCAATATTCGGTTACGAACTTTTGCGTAAAGTCCGCAAGTCCGAAACGTCCGAAACGGACGGATTCAAACATTTGGTCGGCGGTACGTGTACAATCCTTAGAATTAGGAGCACAAGATATTAACCCTCGTGCGGGCAATCAGAATGTTCGATAAGTTTGATGTTTAATTATGTCAACTATTTTGCGTACATTTTTTGTCTGTAATGTTCAACATTATTTAGTGGTCCTAATACGATGATCGGAGGCTGTCCTAATATGACCGATTATACTCAGCTGAAAGAAACGATTCGAAGGGGTAGTACGCGCATGAGGGACCGTACTACAGGAGTGTGAACAGCGCTGACGTAAACAGGTGTACTAGAAAATAATATATATCGAGCAATTAACCCGTCAAATCTATGTATCCGTATCTTGCAGGATACAAAACGAAGCGAGAGATATTCAATATAAAGCATTACCATTTGCCGGAAGTATGTTTAATTCTGCGCCACCGGGAAGTCTGGTCAGCTCCGATCCATTTCCGCCTACCAGAGTCACGCCTCCGACCATTTTATGCGTGGGCTGTGCATCTCCCGTTCTTATCCTCGTCTGTGCATCTGGAAGGCACAAGTGGTAATTGTTGCACTATCCGAAATAATCAAAGGATCAAATCAGTTCTGTCGATCTTTCCGAACGGCAACCTGAATTCCCTACACGCGTCACCCTTTCAAAGCGGCACTGCGCGTCCAATAAATTCCTAACAAAAATAACGACTAACAAACAGCACGATACATGGGTTAATATCAATGCTCTAATTTCTCGATACCACCGGCAATGATTATGAATGTACCCCCGCGAGCCCTCGAAGCCATTGAACTTTTATTGCGATATGGTTATATCAGGTGAGACACCCTGCACAGGTAAAGCTCTATGGGCTCGAACAGCGTTATACAAACGAACCCCCCCCCCCGATACTTTGAAAGAGAATGACTTTCCTTACTGAAATAAGGACAAGTAACACGCAACTGCACGGCGTAGTAAACAATATTTCCATGTTACTCACTCGACACATTCAGGGCAGGAGAATGAGCGGCGAGAACTAACGGCCTTCCCTCGTTTGCCGAGTGCACAAATGTAACTGGCCTGACGTCATTAGCGGACGACTGCACAGCTAGGGCCAACGGCCTGTCGTTGTTGGACAGATTAGAATGCACGAACGTTACCCTGTTGTCGTTGGCCGTGGACGAATGAACGACCAACGCTACGGGCCTTGGCTCACTTCCAGTGTTCGATTGCACAGCGATGAGCGGCCTCGATTGATCCGACGAGTTTTGCACGGCTAACGTGAGCGGCCTGGACTCCGCGTTGCCGGCGGTGTGAGTGACCAGAAGCTGCCTCGTGTCACCAGGTATCACCCTCAGGCTTGGCCCGATGTGCTGAAGCGTTGGAACGATCGTGGGCAAGCCCTGACTCGTGTTTAATATCTGTGCACTGATCGGCAGGTGCAGCTGATGCGGCTGCTGCACTATACCCGTTGGCGAGGTGTTGACTTTCTCCTGGAACAAAAGTTTGCGTTTTTACGTGTCACGCGAAGTTCGGTCAGCCGAGATTTTGCCTTAGTTCGGTGTGAATGAGTTCGATTTTGTATATAAGTGTGGCGCGTGGTGTGTAGAAGATGCGGAACTTGCTGGCGGTGCTACGAACGGGACAACTCGAATGATGTAAACGGGGATGGTTAAGTACCTGAAGGGAACGTTTTAGCAACGGTGCGAAGTAGACTATTCATCGTGGAATGTTTAAATAAATTTTTATTTTTGGGCCTGCTCGGTATAATGTTGTACGAGATGTAGAAAACGTGTGGTGTGTTCAACCCGTACGTGAGAGATAATAAATCGTAATGGTGCAAAAAGTCCAAATTTGTATTTTGGTATTTCGATGCTCGGCATACAAAAAAATCCTCCCAAGCTTAAATCATTGCAGCGTTAACCTATTAATACTGACCCTGCCTGTTTTACGACATTCTACATAAATACACTCAATCTATCTCCCCTTTCTACGTAATTAAAAAGAATACGTTCCTTGCAACCGAAAACAAAAGTCCACGACAATGTTCGTGCCAAAAGTGGGCTCCAATCCGATGCTCAGAAAACCCATCGCTAACCACTTTTATACAAGAAAGAAGCGGCAACTCAATTTTCACCCGATCGTGGAATCGAGCCCGAGAAAAGAAACTTACTTCGCTGGATCGCGAGTGAGGAATTTAACCGCCTGTGCCAACAGCCGAAAGTTGAATTTTTCTCTAGCCTTATGTCGAGGCGGCTGGTAGTTGTGTGGAAATCAAAGGCTATTGAAGTTAAAGTAAGTACCTGCGCCGGAGTGGGAATGCTAGGTGCAGACGTTCCAGGACTCGAACTTGCAGGTGGACTTTCCCTGGAACTCGACGCAAGGTTCATGCCCTGTGTCTGACAGACAGCCGCCGTAGCAACTTGATTGTGAATGTTGGAAGTAGTGCTGGTCGTTTGAAGCGTCTGCGGTGAACTGGCTGTGGCTGCACTACTGAGACTACTGGTACTGCTATACCTCGTTCCACCCCTAGCGAGCCCAGTCACGTCGACCTCCATGTTTTCTGAAACTTTAACACGTGGGGATGGCGTCGATCACAACCCGACTTAAATTGTATTCGGGACAGTTTTTTTAATTTTTTTATTATTCGTCGGTTTTGTTTTATAGTTTTCAGTATTTGTTGCGTTCCCAGGAATTTGGGAAAATTCTAACGTTTGTCAATTCTTAATTTTATTAAATGATTGCAATAAGTGACGAAATATATACCGCAACACCTTTAAAATTGATGTGATTCGTTATAATAAAAGCTGTACGACATTAACGAGGGGACTAAAAAATAATTTGATTATTTTCGGACATCGTTCCTGTATCGTTGGTCTTTCGTTCGTTTAGGAGAATATTGGAAAAGTGCGTTCGGATGAAACAAAGTTTTTCACGACTGTTTGTTCTAATTTGAATGGTCTTTAATGCTGCGACGTAGATACACTTATGTAACTTACCACATCTCGTGGCTGTCACATCGGTGACCGAATTCTGTTCCGGTAAAAGAGTATTAAAATCAATGTGATCCCAAGTAGCCGCAAGTTCTTTCTTCAGAGCTAATAATCTTTGCTGGGCGGCGATTTTCTCCCTCGCAAGCCTTTCCATTTCGTGCTCGTAATCTCGCTCCTTCCTTTTCAGCGTCTGCAACAAAATCCGCCTCATTAAAGGAAGAACAACGGAACAATCGGTAACAAAAAGGGGTGCAGTTTGTTTAACATTTTAATTAGCTCTCAATTTTTGGAGTACTGTACAAAAAGATATAAGTACTTCCTTCATATAAATGATGATTATTCGCGATAAAGAGTGACTACAAATTTATTCAATTTAGAAGGGAAAAAAGTATCTGTTAAAAATTTCCCGTGGATTTCTACCAGAACAATTCTTCCTTTTCGATGTCGAAACTTTTGTATCATCCCAGGTGTCCCAACAAAATAACGCGACAGCAACTCTTCGAACAGTCGACTTCTCCCTGCTTTTCCTTCTTTCTTCTTTTTCTTTTGCTTAATTTATGAATCACTACGGGGATCTTCACTATCAGCGACACAACAAGTCTATCAAATCGAAGTTGCACACAATAAGTGCAATATGGAATTGCTATGAATATAATTTCCTTCAGCTACGAAGCTTTTCAGAGTAAACTTAAATGCAAACGAATGGAGGGTACAAGAAATTTTGCTCGTCGGCTTCTCCTTTTTACTGAATTACCTGCAGAGGTTCGTTTCGTCGCGCAACACGAACATTCGAATGAAAAAAAGGAACGATCCTCTCGAAACGCGATAAGCGCTCGATTCGAGCACCGGCAGAAACGTTTCGCAAAGGAATGCACGTGACAGCGAGTGCCAGCGATACAGGCGTGGCGCAACCGAGCGCACCGATATCAGTACGTACAGGTAAGTACACGTGGTAGAAACATGGGAGGGGGAGGGCAAGGAGAGCGATGTACTCGCGCAGGAAATAGAAACGTAGAAACGGAAAACAGATGACCGAGATCGCAGGCAAATTTTGCACGCAAATAATTAATTAGACGAGGAGCGGGCCGGAGCAGGCCGGAGCACCTTGAATTGCGATAAACAAAGTAGCAGATGTAAAAAAAGAACGGAGGAACGAGGATAGGGTAACACAATACGATCCATATGTAGTGGGGAGGAAACGGGAGTAGGGGTACATACACAGATACGTGCACGTTGCGAACAAGACGGAGAGACGGAGGCGGAAATACACGGACGCGCGTACAGAAGGATAGGTATACTAAAAAGAGACGGTGAAAGGGAGGTGAGGAGTAAGGTGCACGAAGGCCGTTGCATTAGTACACGCACGCGCTGTTCATAAGCACGTGGGTAAGCTGCCTCGAACAAGGCTCGTACACAGAATATCAGCGCACGACTACGCGAACACGCAAATAACGTATCTGTTTCTTTCTGGATCTTCTCTATCTGCCGCGTGGTACGTGCCGCGACGTACGTGCATGCAATTTGTTCAATTTTATTGGCCTCGTGCGTATGTCGAGGCTGGCGGACTTTTCGCGCACCGACGAGAATGGAGGGCAAGTTAAACGCCCCCCACCCGCCAGGCGTTGTCGCGCTCGCGGCCGATTATCGGATCCCTTCCGTCCGTATCTTCTCTGTAACTTCGTTTCCGTTGTATCTTCCTCGCCAAGTGCCCTTTTACGCGGATACTTATTGGCCGTGCCCCGTTCGACGAGCATCTCGCTATCGCGGGCACTCGAGTTTCAAATAATTACATTGTACTTCGCGCTCTGTGCGTGGCACGCTTATCGGTTGAACCCTCATTTGCGCGTCAAGTGAAATTCGATACGCGATAATTCAGCGAAACGAATTCACACGAGACCCGTGGGCGAATCTGCTGTTTTCTGCATTTGTATTCAGAACGGGAATGATATAACCCCGGTCCGCGCCTGCATTGGCTGGTGGTGCCCCCCCCCCCCGCCGCCGGTGTAATACAGTGGCTTACTAAACGATCTTGAAAGTCTGGCAGCTACTCACGAAGTTATTATTGCGCCGGGTAATCGTGCGGTATATTTGATCTCGTCTGAAAGACGGCCGGCCACGCCTGAAACTCCCGCGGACTTTTAATACGGAGCGTTTCGCTGGAAAAGTTACGTTTTACTTTTCGCGATAGCACCGAGAGAGTACCGCAACTCTCTATTGTGACCCGCGATTCTCGTAATGCCGGGGCGAGATATATGCCTGGAGTTTCCCTTATAAATATGCCAGCGAAAGATTGCAAGTCGATAACAGCGTGGAACGTTGGACGCGTCGCGGCAATCGTACCGCCGGCGATCCGGCGATCCGGCGATCAGAAATCGGGGGAACGGTAATCTCGCGAAATTACGTTCGATCGTGAATAATATAGCGAGCGTCGGCGCGCAATTTCGTCACGCCGCGGCGTAATGTCAATTCGCACTTAGAAGTCGCCAACAATGGCGCCGCACGATAAAAAGTTCGGATAGCAGCGTGTGCGGTACGTGCCATGCGGCGTGACATCGATGGCCGCAGAGTCACGTGGAGCCAATATAGGTACAGCTTCTACGTGGAGGAGGGCCGAGTCACGCACACGCACAAATTGCACGGAGAGGTGAAACGATGCGAAGCAACGCGGACCCGGGGAGGAAAGAGAACGTCCGACTTGGCGGAGGGGGCAAAGGTTGACCTAGAGGGAGATACGCGAGGATCGAGGCGGATAGAAGATTACGGTGGTCAATGCTAGTCAGGCGCCGGACCGGGGACGGTGGAAAGAAAAAGGAAGAAGAGACAGCGCGGAGGAGAAATGTATACGTGGTTGAAGGGAAAATGCGAAATGGTATACGGATACAAGCAGAAGTACAAAAGAAAAACAAAAAAAAAATGAAAGGTCGAGCATGAGGTGGGAAAAAAGGAGCAAGAGATAAGAAGCGAAGGGGACGAGGGAGTGGGAGTATCGATGCAGAAGGGGCGAAGCAGAAGCACGAGGAAGAATCGCGATGGGATGGGGGAACAGAGTGTCTTCTAGGATAGGTCCGGCACGATTTACGAAGAGTAGCACAAACGAGCGAGCTGACTGGATAGTTCAGCGGGTATTGCAAAGTGCGTGCGAAGAGACGATTGTGACGAAACGTATGGAACGGCACACTGTAAGTGCGCGTGTTCGGGGCGAAAAAAAAGAGATGAAAGTAAAGATGGAGAAGGGAAAGAGAAATATGATCCGCAGGGTTTTGCACGTAAGCACGTGTACGTGTACGTACACATACGTACGTGCGCATAGGCTTGAAGCGATACCATATTCTGAGTGCGCTTTGAAAAGGAACAAACAGATCGTGTAGTAAAGTAGGTAAAAAGGGAGAGACATTCGCAGAACGAGAGCCGCGTGTACAGAAAAGGAGATGGAGAAAGTAAAATGGGTGGAAGGAGAGAAAAAGAGAGATAGATAGAGAGAGAGAGAGAGAGAGGGTGAGGCGGAAGGGCGAGGTGACCGAATGATAAAGAGAAAGACGGAGGGGGAGAAGCGCCAGGACAGACTGCAGAGACGCGGAGAAGAGGTCAGAAGATTGCTGGTTGGGGAGGGGGGGGGGGGAAGGAGTTGAATCATGGAGGGAAAGGAGGAGGTGTGGTCGACCTTCGCGGGGACGCGTATTTGCGCGATCCTCTGGTCGTCGCACGTAGAGTTAATGTCCGTTTCGTAACTCGTCTGAAATAGAACAAAAAGGAAAAAAGAAGAAGAAAAATACAGAAGTACGATACAGCATGGTACATTCGTCCGTACCAGTCGTCTATAATACATGTGTAACTTCGAAGTCGCATGCCTGTGCGTCCAAGTCCTTTAATTTTGGAACAATACTTTAAGTTCGAAATCAATTTCTATAACTCAAATTCATTTGTAATTGCTTCGTTACCCTGGTCCCGTAGCACCGCTACTTGCTGTGGAATTACGGTAACCGAGAGACTTGTGGGTACGAATAATTAGAAGCGAAGCGCCTCCTTTAGCAGATTCAATTTTGCTATCGAGGCGGAGGTAACTATCCATCCCAGAATAACGAAGTATATATATAATGTTTTATGTAATCGTTACTATCGATACAGTAGTTGATGTACTTTTATACCGATTAGTATCAACATTCGCCATTATCTACGGTCAATTAATTGCTATTTACTGTCGTGGCGTATATTACATAAACGCACTGATACGTCAATTCGCAAAACGTAATATATTGTCCAAAGCGATTAACCGAATGAAGATTAATTGGGCTGTATCTTATGTACAAAAGGTTACAACGAAAGGACAAACAATTACGATTCTTCTATAAATTTCTGACCGTACAGAAGAAGTATTCGCTATACCATTATTATTGTTATAATTCGGGAAATGCATAGATTTTCATATTCAGGTGCCACGACCGTCTATCGTTGCACCGTATCACCGTATCACCGTTGGCAATGTCTTATTCCACGTTAGATGAAACATCTTAGCCGTGACAACAGTAATGATTCTGGCATAATGAGAAGCGCAATTAGCATTTCTTCGCGATTGGAACGCGTTCGGCATGCGAGCCTAATCACACGAGCTGTCGCGATTAATAATTGCTACATGTTGGCAACCAGTGGGCATAATCGCGGCTCGAACTGTGTCTGCGCATGCAAACCAGATTAATGAAATTAATGAAAAGAATTGATGAAATCGCACATTTTATAAGTTTGCCTTTCAGGGGAAGGCTGGCTAGAATGATTGCCTTGAAAGAATGATATGCATACATACACATAACGTGCACCGTGAAATGAAATGGAGCTTAGAGGTTGTCGATAAAATAAAACGTCCATCGAACGCACAATTAACGAAATCGTACACGTAAATACACATCGGGCGAAGATTAAAGATGTCTAAGAAATGTCTTTTTTATCTCGCAGACGATATACCAATTGGCTGTTACTTTTTTTATTCGAGAGCCATGGGTCTGGAGATAAGTTTACAGTGGGCCAACCGAGTTATTTGCAGAATGCAATATCAACATTTTTGCACATTTCTATTACATTCTTAGTAAGCAACTTTCGAGAATACGTTTGCGTGCCGGATAATACATAATATTTAGCGAATCAAATGTTTCGTCGAATTCAATCGCGTGTAAGTTGAATTGCGAGCATCATTAAATTCAGATTCGGCCCTTCCTCGTGCCACTGTTCGCGCATATAATAATAATTGTAATATTATTTTTCATACCTGTATATACCTAATTGCTGCGTGAAGAATCGAAAGGTTCGACGACTTTTTCTCCTCCTGCGATGGTAGCTGTCTCTTCAACAATTCGAAGCATTCCTTGAGGTGCGCTCTTCGATTCTTCTCCAATTTGTTGTGCACTTCTCTCGTGCCAGATCGGATCACGCACGGCCTAAAATAGACAAACGAATATTTCATTTCGTGTTTTGTACATTGTATCGTATGTTTTGTATTTCGTATATTTTTCGAACCGCCGCAGCGACGACAGATTGATTTCAACGACCCGACAACTAACTCGTAAATAAAGGCAAGAACACAGCTCACGGTATTGCGTTAAAATGTCGCTCGTAGTTTATCATTTTATTGCACGAGAATGCATAAATTACATTCTATGCTCGAATACTTCTAATTTGTCGTACACCTTCAAAGCGACTCGCGTAACGCGTTGGCATGAGCTGCTCCCCGAATGTGTATGTATATCACTGTTGCGACACTTCCTTGCAAGTTCGCAACAGCGTGACTTGTTCTCGATATACGATGGTTACTGACAGTCATCGATCGATTTCTGATATTTGTGACAAATAAGTTAAATATATATACAGGATGAACCATGTTCCGTGATCACCTCGACTAACTTCATTAATTATTCGTTTTAGGATAAACAATGTTGAATACCTTTTACCTTGATACCACGAATACCTTTTCATTTGGAAATTAATGCCCTTTCGACGTGTCGTAAAAAATATAGGGCATTTCATAGAAAAAACTTAAGTCGATCTTCAAATCTCCTAAACGAATCCACGTATAAAAAAAGTCATGTACATCGCGCAATGCCCCTCACGATACCCTGCAACTTTGGTATTCAACACTTTTTGATTGAACGTATAAGTTACAAGTTATTCGAGATGATCACTCCGTACATATATATGAACGCTAGGGAAAGTTTAGTATATGAAACAAGTCATACTTGTCAATTAGGAGACCTGAAGAATTGCATTCTTAAGTCTCCAAAGATATACATATATACGCGGAACAAACCTTGCTAATAAAAGAAAACAGAAAGTCTTCGCTGATAATATTATCCAAGTATAACTACTCCAATGGAATAGAATTTCCCAAACATTCGCATCTTCCTTAATAACCTATAAAGTAAATGTGCAAACATATTGAAACAAACCACTGTGACATACTTCATACACCACAAGCTCGCCGATAATCAAATACACCCCTTCGATTCCGTAGCAATGCGTTCTTCTCAAATCGGCACATCGAACCTCGGTACAAATATTTATATATGCATATAAACATCTGTATAAAAATATCCAACCGAAGGAGCACCGAAAATTTCAAACCACACCAGCAATTCGATGGAACTCCATTGATCTCGTACACCTCTATGCGTACAGCGTACCATGAAATTATTAGAGCCATCTGCACAATAGAACAATGAGCCCTTTCCAATTACACAAACTAAATCCAATTTTCATTGTATACCTTTGATGGAAAACAATTCTTCTCTAAAAAAAACGCTCCAAAATGAAATCCCCGATATTGTGATTTTACTTCTACACAAATACAAATATATAAATATATACAGAATAATTTCACCGGCCACTGTACATACGCATAGGTACGAGCAAGTAGTTATCCGTACGCACTAATCATACGGTCGTACTCCGACTCGTCTCGGTCTCACGGTATGTAACGCGCCGTTGTAAGTGACGCACTGTACACGTGCCATTCACCCTGGACACGTGCACCGCGTGAATGGGTAGCAGGCAGACTCTCTTGCCTCGACGCTGCTGCCCGTGCATCGAGAAAAGAGAAAACAGCGAAGACGGAGAGGGAGAGGCCGTGAAGCAACAGGCTGACATATCGGCGGTAGAAGGAAGACGGGAAAAAGCCACGGACGAGAATGAAAATGCAAAGAATTGCGGACTGCGAGCGTGATGGGGAAGAATGTGCGTGAACGTCGGAGGGCCAAAGGGGTGGAACGATTGTGCGAAAGAAGGAGACAACAATATTGGACGCGCAAATAAATTTCGTGAACGAACGAGAGAAGAAGTTGGACGCGTGAGGAATAAATTTGGGATTCGGCGGCAAAAGTTTGTCACGATTTGCTGATACTTTGCTGCTACCAAATGGAAAGTCTATTGATGTTTCAAGATTAAATGTATCGTAAACTGGCAATAATATACAGCGATCGTATTAGTAGTTTGTAGCGTCTGGGGAGTTCGATTTATGAGAGAAGGGGGGGTGGTGGATTGATAGAGGATAAAGGAGGAATTGGAACATCAAAGGTAAGTTCAGAAAATCAAAAGGATGGAGAACTGATTCCTGAAGAGTATTAAAAATAAAATGAGATTTCGAGCATTAATGTTGTGTGAATTTGTGTATCGTTTTATTGAGGTATAATGAGTGAATTTTTGCTAACTCGTGATATCGATCCGAAATCTAAAGGCCATGGATTTCAGTAACGTAATATTTTATAAAATAGCTATATGTTATAATACTTGTTAAAGAAAAGTCAAAGGTATCGAGTTTCAAACAAAATTCGATATGCATTGATTATGTAATTCGTAATTATATTAATTATACATACGTATAGGTCACTAAATGTACAATTAGCAGAAAGTATGTTAAGGAATATGACAAATTGCAACAAGCAGGTAATTCAGTTTTCAAAGTTGTTTAACTAGAATCAACTTTGGGTCTCTGTTGAAATGAAGTATTGCATAAATGAAGTGGACTCATGATTGTAATCACATATCAGGAAGACTTCACGGCGAAGTCACAACGAATTCTATTTACTAGATTGGACGAATGATTTTCAATCGATTCACCTCACTTCTGCATCCTTTGTCATTAATTATCACTCTTTGCCCTGTCTTCAGTACACTATCCGCAGTTAAATCGTACTTCAATTTCTTGTAGAACAAGCAGTGCGACTAACCAGAGCAAGTATTGTAACATATTTATTTCTAAGCCCTACTTATCATCCTACTTATATTCGTAGCACTTAAAATAAGTAACGAAAAAAGTACATTTACGCTAAAAGAAAAAAGAAGAGAAAAGAAGGAAAATGGAAAATACTGTTCCTACACCTGGCCAGCAAGCCATCCGAGTCAATGATACACCAATTTTTGTTTGCGCACGTATATGTTAAATAAGGAAATGTTAAAAAATATGAAACAGCATTCCCATCAATTATTACATAACGCTAAAAAATAGTACCTCACAACGCTCCTAAAATTCACTCGATCTCCAGGCATCCCAAAAAGCGTAATTATAAATTTCTTACAAATTACACCCGTCATCGTTTCGCCTCACACTGCGATAAAATAATACCACTACTTTAAGAATCATTAACGATTTAATAAAAGTTAAATAAAAAATGTCCATTAATCTTACCCGTTCCGATGCTTCTTATTATCGTGGCTCGGTTCAACGTCGACGACGAGGTTACCAGAGTTCGGTTGCGTATGATTCGAATTGTGATTTTCCACGTAAGGATTATGCGTGCTGTTGTGATTATTGTGATGATGATGGTGATGCTGTTGCTGTTGTTGCTGTTGTTGTTGCTGTTGTTGTAATTGTGGCTGTGGCTGTGGTTGTGGCTGTGGTTGTGGCTGTGGCGGCGTGGGTTGCTGTTGCTGTTGCTGATTATGGGGGAGATGATGATGCGACGTGGAGTGAAGGGCGGTCAGGTGTGCAGAGTTTGCACCCGCCGAGGGCGGCGTTACTCGCGTGCTTGAAATCACGGGACTCCCTCGGGAACCTGCCGAGTGATTCCCGTTCGTCCTGTTATTTTCCAACGGTTCCTCCTCTGAAAAACAAAGAAAAATCACCCTCTTCTAAAAGCTGCTGACGATGAAGCTTTCTGGAAATCCCGGTTCATACGGTGGAAATATCCGGGAACAATCTGTTTCGTTCCTCCTTACACACATTATATTGCACAGGAATTAATGGTACGAACATTTTCGTGAAAATTAATGGTACAGACTTTTTCGTGAAACAGGTTATACAGAATCTAGACAGGGTTAGTTAAACGAAGGTCTACGAATAATTTAGAGCTATGTTATATCAATTAAACTGTAAACAAGGACGACGTGTAAGTACAGGTGTGCAATTGAACAGGGGCAGAGTGTGACTGATACAAACTAAAATGGTCGTGTTTCACAGAAGATTCGTTTGGCAGGCTTGCATTAACAAATTCTTTCCTACTACATAGTTCGCCAAGCACCTTAACACCTTTTTCTTCGTTATATCGAAATCACGAGCGGTATTTACGCATGAATAATAATAATATTGTCGTTGTAAATTGCAGCGGCAGAGTACGCTAATGTTCGCAGACAAAAGGGAGTTTCTTTGAAAAGTGTCGCACAGGTGAACGCATTCAAAAGGTTCGCCGCGAAGAAATTCTCAGGTGAATGCTTTTCCACGGAACGGACGGTACAAAAGCATGGTTTTATAGCGGTAATTCCCGAGCAGTTGGCCGATCCCGAAACTTTCATTCTGGATAGCATTCACCGAGGCACAGCAATTCCTTGCGTTCTACGATGCAGACGACAAAGCTCCCTTTGCCCGCTCTATTCTGTGCCTGAAACTGAATGACTGCGTTCTCGCCTAAGATTAGCGAATGCTTTTCTGGAGTGGCGATGGCTTCGATACGTGAGCTTTTGCAGCGAGCAATTGTTCTGACGAATTCCACCAGTACCAGCATTTCGTATATCTTAGTTTTACCATCGTTTCCGCCTATACATATATACTTTCGGTGTTTCCAACTGTACTGAAATCAATCGGAATTGCTCAGAAAATTATTTAGGCATGTATTCCGTTGCTTTATAACAACGAACAGAACGTTCCACGTTAACGTGCCAACGAAAATAGTTTGGCGGATACATTTTCGTTCAAAGAATATGCTTTTCATAATGTTGTTCTGCCGTTTAAAAATGATTTAAGAATATACTCCATTAGTTTATGATAATATATGTACGTGTAGAGTGTTCTATGGTTTATATCTAACTGAAAATAGTTGGAAAAATACACCGTTGTTGAAAGAAATACCTTTCGAAAGAATGCACTTGTTGGAGGGGGTAATCGTAATGATCAGGTAGAAATCTGCTTGGATGAATGTGTTAAGGTCAGACGAAGGTCACCTGTGCTCTTTTCAATGGTATATATTGCACTTTCTTTCATCAAATGGCAGGGGTAACGAGACGAGTTCGACGACCCGGTATATGGTGCACGACTTTTGTTGGAAATTTTTCGGACCTCAAGTTCGTATAGAAAAGATATGGCCGAGTGTTGCACAGATTTTTCAATCGTTTCAATCCGGGCGCATTTAATTTTCCATATGTCCCCCTTCTCCCACGTAAAAATCAATTATGTTACATATATATATTCTCATCGGTACAGTTCGCATTTCGTTCGAATTATTTCTAGCCGTCTCAAAGCGAAAACAATATTCGTGTCTAAGTTTTAAACGCGTATACAGCCATCATAATCGGTTAGGCTTCGTTTTAACAAGAAAAAAGCACGCAAATAAATGTTTACGCGAAATAAAGATAATATTCGTTAAATACAACTGCGAGCCAACGGATTTCAACCTCGCGCTATCCGAAATGCAAAATCATCGAAACTACTGTTCACGAGCTACCGAAACGTTTCGCTACGACGATCCTGTAGGATCTGCAATTTTCGCGGCTCGGAGAGCTGCTCCATTCGTCGCGATGCTATAAATTAGCGCAGCACGTGTACGCACATGCAACTAACTCATTCATGTACCAAGAGACTTGGCAAAGCTTCGTTGCATAGCTCGACGCTTCCTAAATCTATTCCGGGCTTAAAGACGGCGTGTACGTACCATGAGAACAAGAAGTAAGAAAGCACCGACGATATACCTTGCACTCGGTGCACGCCTGCATCGTTGGCTTCGACGAATAATACTCAAACGTGCCTTGCAACGCGACTACGGGATATGTACTCACTGAACATGACTTTCTTGCTCCGCGACTTTGCACGGCACGAAAACACGTTACGCTCCGTTCATTTGTTTAAAAACAAGACTTTACACAATCTTTTGGCGAACGGCAAAGATAATAGATTTGGTCAAGTTTTACCAAGTTTGAAGTAATTTAATTATAGCGCAGGATAGCTAATTTCCACAGTATACTATCTTCTTTTACGCGCACTTGTAGCGAGGCGAGCAATTTATTGAGTGCAAAGTATTGGATATAATAACAACTTGATAGTAATAATTCTTCGAAGAACAATTTCTTTAGCATTTTATGTATAGTCGTTAACAAAATTGTTAGTAGTAAATTTGATTACGTCTATTACAAACAATTAATCTTTCTCCTTGTATATTCTTTCGTTTGGTTTGTATTTACATGTAAATAGTATTGTAATAATTTTCACGAAATACAACATCGTTATAGTTTTGCCCTTAAAAGTTTCGGATGGTTTGACGTGTGTCACAATAATCGCCTTATTTTTCTGTATACCCAGTACCCAGATAATTTTTATATAGTATCGCAAACAAAAAGGTAACGTTAAAAGATATCATTTTGCAAGATTATTACCATCAACTTGTTATAATTCTACGTGATACTGTGCGCATTCTTTTAGTTAGTTCATTGTAATCTACTTCAATGCGTAGATCAAAATTTTTGGAAGATATGTTTGCATGCCCGATAAGTATCGGCCGAGCTACGAGAAATATTTCCAACATGTACCACTTTACAAATGGAACCTCATTTTCCTTTCAAATCGTATGGCAATCGGTTCAACGGTTAAGCGGGAATTTTTTTTAACAAACATTCGTACATCCGTTTCATGCGTTCCGAAGTGATGAATGTATAATAGATGCCCCGTCGGTATCGCACACATGCGGCCATAAATGAAATAAACAAAAGAAAGAAAGATAAAGGATTATGGTCGCATGATTTTTTTTATGTAAATTATTCCCATTAAATTTAGCCAACATATCTTTTTTCGTCACTTGTGTCAATAAAATTTGCATTAATTCGTACAATCTGTAATAACGGGCAAGTCTCTGCAATGCTTAAATGCGTACGTGAATGTAGGCTTTCGTGTTTTGTAAATTACAATTTAATGCATTGTACGGTTTCAAAATATAACAAGTACTTCGTTTTTCTCGCAAGTAATACGTGTGCAAAAAGTTTCCCTGGAAATTGTTTAACCCTACACTCATTTTACATTGCATGACCTACTTTCTGTAATAAACTTCTGCAAACAGGACAGCAAGTCTGGTCTTGCGTAACAGGATTGACGCATTCGACAGGTTAAACCTTATCAACAAATTTCGCATTTTATCTTCCCCTCTTATCTTCGCCAATTTATTCCAAGCTTTTCATCCTCTGTTTGTTCTACACGCTCGGATAAAATGGAAGAATCGAAAAGTAAATCTTCCCCGAATTCCTATAACACTTTCCTCTTTTAAGAACTAACAATTTCAATAATTCGAGGGCAAGAAACAATAAATCGACCATTTCAGAATCGAAAGAGCAGGATTACATGTTCGAAAACTAATATTGAAAAACGTATAATATTCGATAAATAGACAAAGAAATAAGCGGAACATTATCCGAACTGAATCCAGAATTCTTGACCTAAAAATAGCAGTCTCTGCTAATTTTTTCACTCCAAAATAGTCGGCCAGTTACGCTAGTGATCTATTAGCGAACTTACTGAACACCTAAAAATTGTTTGCAGTGTGTTATGTTTAAATCCGTCCTACCTATGCATCCATTCGAACAGACGATCTATACAATCGTGAAACCTTACGAACAAATTGTCTCGATACGAATCGATTGCAAAAGTGCGCTCGTTAAGTATAAAAGAAAAACAACAGTCCGCGTAAAACGGACGTGCATTTAACGTATGCGCAGAATATTTTATATCGACTGAGTTTTCTAGCGTAAGTCGAACGTTCTGACTAACGTGGACTATAAAAAGACGAGAATGAAAAATTCGTATGTACAAAAGTTTGCCCTGAAACTACCTGGAATCGTTTTCGTGCAAAAAAATACTAAACACGCTTTACATGTAACAACGCGTGTGATCATCTTCCCCATATCTTATTAAAATTTTGTAATTTTGTTGCTTGCGCTCTATTTCATTCGTTAGCGCAATATATGCTGCAATTCAGACTAATGTCTGGCATCTCGCCGTGAAAAGAACCAAGCACAGATACAAATATCGGCAAGCGGGAGCTAATTTTTAGCCAAACAAGCAGAAAACAAAAGCTTCACAGCGACCTTTTTCGTCAGATTTAACTTCTACCTCCACTTCCGAAAATCAATGATAAATTCATACGGTCACATCCTGTCTAAAAGCTGTCTGAAAGATAGATTTCCCTGGAGAATTTCATGGATCATCGTAATACTGCGGACTGTGTAAAAAGAGCGAGCGTGCAGAGGCAATTAAATCGACAAAATTTGTTTGTTTGCGAAATTTATGTTTCCCCTGAATCAGTCCGGGAACTGTTCGCACGAACTACGCAAGGGTATTTGGAAAGGAGGTTCTAAAAAGTACGAGGTTTTCACGTACACAATTGACGGGAAAGATATTGCACGGATGATAACGTATACGCGTGAAGACGCGTGGCACTTTCAATCATTAACTACCCGCGTTTCATTGAATTAAGTATTATTTATTCGCCGCGAGGAAGTGAGAAAATTGCTTTTGTCGGTCGCGTCGTGAATTATTCAGCCGACCGATAAGCGAGCCCGTCTGTAAGATGCAAAAAGTTTCTCTCGTGGCTTATAAAAGAAGGAATGTGTAGCAGTACTCGCGCAAACCGTCCGAAAAATTCCGAATCAAAGTCATTCGATTGGTCGAAAATAAATAGCCGATTGATGTTAACGTATATTTTATTTTGTATTAATTCTTCAATAAATTATTATATCCACGAATTTTGTTCTTTTTTACGAATAGCATTCGGAGGGTCGTGCATCGAATTTGCACAATGGTCTGGCGTTTTGGTATTAATGAATATAAAGAGGAAAGCATGAATGGAATCATGGAAATGATTTAATACCGGATATCGGTATTATTATTAAACGAAGGGCAAAATGTATGGAAATAAAATACAATAAATGTAATAATCATTTCTCATATCGATAATATCGATTCCATTCGAAAAATGACATTTCGTTCTTCATCTATTCGTTTGTGAGTAAAAATTGTGTGCATGCGCAGGTTGCCCAGTAACGCACACGTATTTAAACCTGCTACAGAAAATAGCCCAAATATTTAAACCTAACGCAAACATAATTAATTAATAATTTAGAAGTTCGGATATCTAATGTCACAATATATAATCGTGCACCTGAATTTAATACGCGTCACCAAATATTATCAACCGATTTTTGTTGACAGTTATTTTATAATAACCTCGAGAATTATTAACAAATAGCTCGCGAAAGCGATAGAAAATAAACAGCCTAGTATCACCGTAAGATCTAGAATCGAACTGCCAAATACAAGTTTAAAAGTCGATCTTACAAAAAGAATAATAGGAAATGTTAAAGGAGTGTCGTCGTTAATGTAAAACTAAATCGACCTCATAGATATTATTGGATACTAAATAGATTGATAGTATGTACTTGTGAAAAAAAGATCCTTTAGTAAAGAGAAACTGCAGGCCAAGATTTAAAGACTATCGAGAGGCGGACTGGCTCGTCTAGACGGACGTTCGAATGGTAATTCCACGCGACGAGCTAAAATGGTCAGAGACGAAAGAACGTGACTGTTCTTTTATCTGCGAAATCGGCATGAAATCAGCCTTATACTGGAGGTCAAAGTAACTAGATGTAAATGTAAGCACGCCCGTTTACGTCCGAATATCGAAACTGAAGTCCACTCCACGCGATAATCCGTTTGAGTGGCGAAATCCTACGGCTGGGTCTCGACGATTCAAGATTCGTACGTAATTCGATGAAAGAAAAATAATGAGTAACGGTACCGTACCGGTGGATGTTATGCAGCGGTCAATCATATTCTTGTAAGGCATGAATGGCAAATAAACGGAGTTCCATTATAAATTTCTATGGACGGAATGTATTCGACAATTTTGAACAGCCGACAACAATATTCTCGCTTAACAAGAATAGCAAAGATCACCTGGTTTCCGTTGCCAGTTTCCGCGAGGAAGACGTGAGGCGACGTGACGCGACGTGACCAGCTATGATTAGATCTGTAATATGCAATGGCTGTTTAACGATTTGTGTCCACGTAAAAGTATCGGGATGATAAAGTTTCGAGATAATTTTAATAAACGTACGTTCACTACGACCCGAGCGTGCAAATTTAAAATCAAGTCCTTGTCTAGAATAAATGATAACTACATGTTATAGACGGATACACAGTCACCAATGAATGTCTTTCAATTGTCAGATAATTTATAATCATATTGCATTACGTGAAATAAAAGGTGTGAAGGCAATGGAATCTTGATACCCGCAATTTATTCAGAAAGCTCATCGTTAACTACGTGGCGAACATTAACCCTTTTGTCAGAATATAAACATATTCCCTCGTTCAACGGGCATTTGGATTCAGGGCAACAGAGCGGATGGTTCCAATCTGAAGAATTTTCCTCCGAAATCAAACCGTGAATTCGATGTATCAAGGCCACCAACAATCGTGCTCGTATTTAAAGTTTTCGTCAATCTATCCCAGCTAGCTCAATAAGTGGTCCTGCTGTAACGCGAGAACCCAACGTCCAGCTAAAGAATATTTATAGGCTGTGCGTGCGTAACCACTTTAAGTCGAAGCATCCTCGATGCTGAAGAAAAAAAAAGGCAAGGCTCCTTTTAACACCGTCTTTCTTCGAACGAACCCCTTTCCAAACGGGAGCAGCTTTAATTGTTCCGCCAATAAGAAAATCGCCTAAGTTCGATCTATCGTCAACTATCTCGTGCACATCAGCTCTCTTACATTAAATTCTCTATCGCATCGTCGAAACGGAAATCGACCAGCGAACTCGCTATACTGAATTTCCGTATGAAACTATGCGGATTTTATGAAATTGCTCGGGCGTAGAGATAAGGGACACAAGATTCTTCGGGAATCGTGAAATATCCTACCATCCAGCATAGACTGTAAAAATAACTCGGCAGAGCTTTGAAAAAGCTGCCACATGCTGTACGAAAGCATGTTCTGGAAAAATACTAGCGAAAATAGTATTAGGTTAATGGGAAATAAATGGCTCATTGGTAACGTGTCTGAATGTATCACGTATGGTTTGCCTATAATCCTTTTGCGTGGTTTCCATGGTTTTTGTACCGCTAGGTCGAATTAGTGGAGTGTTATTGGATAATGTAGCATTGTGATATACAATTTCATTCAATTTCGTGTTATCGGGCCGCTTATTTAATGTTAATTAAATTAAAGAATGCATAGGACTGTTAATGTATGTTAATGATCGTTCTATTGAATTTACATTTAACTACTTTTACTCGCACTTAAGTAGATTAAATGCCATAATAATTATAACAACCCGACAGTGTATTAATTCGTGAACGCCAGCATTTATTTTGAGAGAAAGCACGGATGTGGATAAGAATGTGTGAACTAATTGAATGTTTATTAGTTAAATAATGAATGAATAATGAGCGAAGCGTTTATTCGATTAATTATTTTAAAATAGTTGTGTCATTGCGGCAATGATAGATGTTACTTATGCCACTTTTAATCTACATTCCACCGAATCTACCTTTTTAATTATTCCTCCCGTCGTTCGTCTCTTTTATTGCATACATGTAACCTCACATATAGCATATAACTTTTGTGCACTTGACATATTTGTACTCCACACTAAAATACAAATTCAATGGGTCTACTGTATCCCTAAATATTTTAATATTAGCATGTCCTGAACTCGGTATTGAAATTAGGAGTGATGTTATCGTAATTTGAAACGTGTAATTTCGTAACGGGGAAATTTCGGAGGAATCAAAATTATCTCACCGTGCAGTACAATGTATTCTTAAACAAACGCAACAGACGCAAAATCAGTCGAATATTTCTCTCCCTTTTTTTAAATCCCAAAGATGGGCAAAAAAAGGACGCTATAAACACAATACCCCCTTAATCAGCCGCGACACGCACACGTGGCTCACGGTGCAATATTAATCGTAACACGTCGGCGCTGTGCGCGTGCAAACGCTGCAATAGGCCACGGGAGTGTGATCGATAAACAAAAAAGGAGTACAATGTGCATATATTCCGCCACCAGCCGCTTTTCTCTTGCCGCCGTTGAACAGTGTAACCGCAGAAAATCGTTACAACTAGCAGTCGATGGTTAAGTGCAGTGTCACGGCCGCGATACGAAGTCGGGCGACCACGTGCCGCGAGATAATGGCCGGACAAGTGGACATTCGTGAGCAAGATGAAATAGGAAATCGGCGGGTTCGTACGGCCGGGTACGCGAACACGGTGTATCGAATGCACGCGTGTAAATTGCCTTGATGTCACGCCAAACTCGGTGGGCCTAAAATTAGAAACGTGGACCGTCACAGTGCACGCCGAGACAATTTGGCGAATCGAAGGGGCCAACGAAATGGGAAATTTGTTACGATAACGCAGCACAAAATGTTAGCCTTATAATTCGGAGAACTCTTAGCGGCGAAAACGGGGGGGAAAGCCTTCGAAATCAGAAGTTGCAAAATTTTGAATCGAAGCTACTTCTATTTGCGTGAAAAATTACTCGAATGATTGTTTACCATTGTGTGCACCTTTGTAAATTTGATATGCACAGACTATGGTCGCTAGTATAGATATACAAACAGAAAAACTGTGTGCAGGTAGGAAATGAAAGGAAACTATCGGCTATCCTCGCGATCGCGTGAGATCTGGTTAAGGCATATCGTAACTGATATCGCGTTTCTTATTGAAAATTTTTGTTTAAATCATTCCTACTTGGTCCGCCCATGTTGGCGGAGGTTCTATAAAAAAGAAAGAGAAATTCGCCTTTCGGTTATTATTCAGTAAAGAAGCACTCCGCCGCAGACTGCAATATACTAGCTAGCAGTACAAGCATGAACAGGCACGAGCGAATCTTTCCCTTTGATTTACCGACCAGAGATGGGAAGTATTCGTCGGTGCACGTTTGTACTCGACAGGCCGCCCACACCTGTTCATTCGTGCTTGTTCGCAACGCGTGGACCCGGATTTTACGCGACCCTATCATTTATTCTATCTCTATCGTTTCGGGACCAATAATAATCAGAATTTTGTTGAGCTACTGTAAGAAATAATAAGATTTTCAATAACCACAAGCAACCGAAAAAATGTGAGCACGATGATATGCGCACAAATCAGTTACAAATAAATACCATTTACTTCTTACACTCCAACTAATAGAAATTATGTTCGATTTATTTTATTATCCTGTTCTGCTGATGTGTTTGTCTCTATGATGCTAGTAATCCGTGACGAATTATAATATTTGTAAACAAGCTACGAGTAAATAGTATTTATTCCCCACAATCTACACATAATAAAATATTGTTTTATACTGAGAACAAATTATATTTGACTTAACATAAATTTGATTAAGCGTAAATCACGGCAATTGATCTAAACTAATAGCAAGCAAAAAACAAAAGGACATTACAATCACTCGATACGAATCTAAGCTCGTTACTTAAATGTGCGTCTTGCATCGTATATACGCATACGCCCACGAATAAAAAAGCTTCCAGAAACATCAGGGCAAATCTGAAGGAATTCTAATCGTGTTAATTACTCGTTTCTCTTTTCTGTTCATTATCGTCAGGATATTCCCCAATTATAGGGTCGTATTTGCTCAAGTAATTAATCGATAAAAAACCATTTCAATCGCGTTTATCGTTCAATCGTATTTTTATCGCATACTACAACGTTGAAACAAATGTATCGTGGAGGCGATGCAAACGTTCGCCGTGGAAACATTCCTCCCGATAGTTGAATGAAAAATTGCGCGTCGATAAGAGCGTTCTATAACAAACAAAGAAGGAGCAAGCAAGTTCGAACAGAAAAGCATCGTATGATAAGAACAGAAACTTCCGCTGAAAACTCGTTACTCATCTACGAATTGCCTATACTTTTCCCTATCCTCCTTCACTTTCGCCGATTTTCTTTTACCTTATACGATTCCCCATCGCCTTTCCCGGGTTTCTTTCACTTTTCGTGCTTTCTCTGTTTTCTATCAACTTGTCATTGTGATAGTAAATTTGTTTTATAATTCATTCCGTTGCCGGATCAGATTCGATATCTGCCCCGTAGTTGTACATCGATATTTACTTAATTGTGCGAACTCCTTTGTCATCCTGTTTCGTAATTTGTACGAAGAAAAGAAGATACGAAATCTAAGGCATACGTTCAATTCCCAGAGAAGTAACTTTTGTTCGAATTGGATACAATTCAATAAGGAGCCAAATTCTATCCTCTAATCATTTCAAATTGATTATACCAATAGCTAAAAAATCTCTTCCATACAATTGTCAAGCCTCCCTACCCTTTTCAATCATCGTTCCATCATCCCAAGAAACAGTAATCGTAATTCGACAATCACTATCCAGTAATACCACAAAGACAACGCGTAGGGCAATGTAAAACGCATCAACGTATACATTATTATGCAAGGTGTCTCGTATGCATATCTCGAGATATGCATACAAAAATAATGAAATACTTAATCAGTTTCTCGAATTACAAAAATCGAATTTTCTTTCAATATCTTACATAATTTTATTGGACAGCGAGAAGGTAAAGATCGCATCATACTACCAATCGAATTATATTACGCGCGTTGGCCGCTTTATTACAACGGCGGTAAAACTTTAAATGCTTGCGCCTAACTACGTGAGTATTGAGACGGGATCCACATGCATGTGAAATTTACTACCCAGCCTACTCTACCATTAATATTTGTAATATTCACCCTGACGCACCCTGTGCCACTCTTCGTAAACAGTATTGCGAAGACTAACACAAAAATTGAGCAATTCGAAAACGAAATTGACAATTCCACTCAGTTTCCGTCCTTTAACCCTTGCGTAGGTAACCGGGTACCCATTTCTATATTTCCTTTAATCATTTTTGTACGTTCTTGACAAGATATCGCAAAACCACTCCGGACGACCATTCTTTGGACACTTTTCAATCGATCAGCGTTCTGTGAAAAAAATGTGTGCAAAATATTTGATGCAACTAATCTTCAGACTTATTGACCATTTTCGTTGCCCACGCAATGGCATTACATTGCCTCCGATCATGAAAAAACAAACTCCGTTAAAGCAGATCGATGTAGCCCAATACTTTATTATCCAATAACGTGCAGAGGCTGAGAAAAGTTCGAAGCTTTAAAGAACGCGCGTTTACCAGCCGCCTGCAATGAGGAGAGTCGAAAGAAATATTAGCTCACCGAGCAGATAGTGCCGTATCCATTTTTTCTTTGGCGGGGGTGGCATCCAGCTGCGTACCGGTTCGTCGTTGACGACCACGTCGATTATACCGACGACCTGCGTCGGGATCAAGCTGTTCGCGTCTCTGAGCCCGTCTACGTTATTATTCGTCTCGTTACCAACGTCGATCGCGCGCTGCGCACCCGCAACCTTAACCACGTTCAAACTCATACGACTTTGAACGGCCGCTGTGCCATCCGAGACCAACAGAACTCCCATCTTCCTGACGATCTCACGACACGCAGAGGAACACACCTCTACCGTGTACAAATCGTGCGATAAAAAAAAAAGTACAGCCCCCACTAAATGTTTCGAATACACATATACACTGTCGCACGTTTCTGCAGAAAGCGCCCCAAACCCCCGTCACGTTCTTTCACTCACTCTCTCCCTATATATATATATATAGATATCTATATCTATCTCTCAGATAGCGGTTTCGATATCCATTAACTATCCACCGTGGCAATAGCTTTTTTTTGTTCAACTTTATTATTTCAGATCGTCGTCGATGTTCGTCAGAATTTGCAATCAAGATAATAACGAGATCACGATTCTTCCTCTTCTACACATAAACGTTTGGAGCGGTAAGAACCAAGCACGCCAGGCCGGAAGGATTGCATGAACAGACGTGGAACAAAAAAATACTTCGACGGTGTAATTGCAAAGACGGCGATGCCTTCGCGACGTACAGAGACTGGCGCGAAACTTTCTTCGAACAGGAACTTCGATCGCTAAGCACGCGGTCACGGAGCACCTCCTTAACGACCAGTACCCGCTTTTTGCCGGAATAGTTGGCGGGGCACGAAGCAACCGAGGTAGATAGACGTCGTCCGATGGCCTGCGTCGGGCATAGCCTTGCGACGACCGATAAAACTGTCGTCCACGACGCGTCGAATGAGCGGCCAGGCGAAAAGAAGTGGAAACGACAGGGAATGCAAAGCGCGTGAAAAAGAGAGAGGGCTCCGTCACAGTACGCAGAGAGAGGGGAAGCAGTTACGACGAGTGAATACGATGAGGTCGCCGTTTACACCGGCAGCAAAAGGATCAGAACTTTCGAAACACTGTCGACACGGTGCCCCACGGTGTCTAGCAGCCTCTGACAGATCAACCTGGTGTCGCGAACTGAATTAGACTCCTCCGACATCGATAGGAGAGATCCTTAATTGGACATCGTGCAGAATGGTCGTGGTGAAAATTTTGCTCAGCTCCCTCATTGAAGCATTCTTGAATCTTGCGATTTAGTTGTCGGCGTCTTCGAAGTAGTAACAGGCTAGAAGAGAATCAGTTTCTCTTCGATGCTCTCTGATTTAACCTCGGAGACAGCCGTAATACTTCTTGACAGGTTGTTAATAGGTTTCTAGAACTGTCGTGCGTAGGCAAATGGAAATACACTATCCTAGATCGTAAGACGACTACGGTATTCTCATTCGACGAATCTCACTAGTGTCATCGATACCGATAAAAACCGCTTGCATGGGTATCACTGTATCTGCAACGATGTGCGACCTCGACCAGCGACCTTTTGCGCGTATCTAACTGTCTGCCTGACTTCTGTGCGAGTCTATTATGATACGATTCGCCGGGCAAGCGAAAAGGTAAAAGCTATACGGTCTCGAAAGTTGAATATCGATGTAGCACGTTTGTCCAGGTTCTTGATACGACTTTAAGAACTGATCATTAGAGCGATTAGCGAGATGTAGAGAAGTGGTGGCCAAATCACTAGTACCGATCACTAGTAACGAAGGAAACTCGTACCGCGTGAGTCGCGGGTGCCGACTGAAGTCTAGACGTAAGTGCCACCGCCTCCAACCTGAGGATGACGATCCCCTGCTCCCTTTCCCCACCTTCGTGGCCCGTGCACGCCGCCAGTGGCGACGGCGGCAGTGACGCCGACCAATCTCCTCTCGACTCTCCGCCGCTGCTTTCCGTGACATCTCCGTTCGCGCGAGAGTTGCCTCCAGTCACCCGCGGCACTCTGTCCTTGTCGCTCGAGGGTAGGTTGTCTCTCTACCTCTCGTTCGACGCGTTGAAACTTGAAACGGTCGTCGCGAAATCGCGTGTGCGTTTCGAAACGTAATCCGGGCGAACAAGAATCGTTATTGCCTCTCGACAACGCACGCTCGACGATAAAAAAAAATCGTGGACACGGATAGACAGAGATGGAGAAAGTCAACGACATTCGGATTGAGTCGTTTCTCGTGCGTTCCAACGGAGACCCAGACTCTTTTATCTCTACTCGGTGTAACTGTTACTTGTTTTTCCGTGTTCGTTGGCACCGCAATGGTCGGCCTTAAAAGAACGACACGGGTCTCGTTATACGGAGAAACGGGATGCCCGTCGATCGACAACAAGTTAGGAATCGGACATAGTCGCAGGGAATTGCTGCCACTAGGTGAATTATGCATGATCGGTGTAATAAGGAGGACAATCGGTTAATTGAAACGGCATACACGTGTCATTCGTGTGAGCATATATATATATATACGACTCGCAGTTGTGAAAAACCAGTTAATGCATGGCCCGAGTTTCATTTTTTCTCAGGCCCCAGTTAAATATAAGCGAACACCTCTGAAACTGGGACCACGCATGTGCGTTTAATGCATTAACTATTCTAAGATTTGACTACAACGATAACTTAAAATTCCTTTTTTAACGCACACTTACCGTCGATGATGAGCATCTTCTCTTCACAGAATAAGTCATCTTGTTCTGTACGTTCTCTCTTTAATTTGGCACCTAGAAAAAAAATAGTAGAGAAATCGGTTAGTCAGATTTCCAGTTAAAACAGACTTAAAATATAAGTAGACATTATCCAGGCACGCGAGGAGAAATTTTATCATTTTTCGTCATATCCTATCCTGTAAGAGCATTTCTACATCCTCTACGACCAGCAAGCAATGTCGCCGATAAACGCGACAGCATGCTGAAAACAGAAAAGCGGTAACTAACGTCGAGGGCAGCGAGGCGCAACACGTCCACAGTTCCGTTGCACTTCCACCGTGCCCCTACTCCTGATCCGCCTTGGATATTCTTGAGCGCATCTTGCCGCGGGTATAGAAGGCTGAATCCACAGGTCGATAAGGTATGAAAAATTGAAAGAGGCGCGTCTCCACGTGCTACGATAGTGGGGATAGGCAAGGGTATTCCCCTAGGTCGGCAGAGCGAGCGGTAACGATAGATGAACAATGGTGGGGGGAAATGAAAACTCCGGGGGGCTCCGCCACGGTTTATCGCTCTCGCTCCCTCCTTCACCGGGTCAGCCAAAGACTTGGCAACGCCGCAATTGATCAGAACGCCACGCGGCCGGACACGCGTAGTGGGGGGCTCACCGGGGACAAGGCGCATGCGCACTCAAACGTCTCATTTGCCCGCGTGCTCGTCCACCGATACAGTGCACGGGCTGCGTTCTGTTCCGTTTTACTTTGCTCTTATTTACCTTGTTTTCTAGTCTAACCTACTTTGTCTTCTTCCCATCTATATGATTCCTCGCCAAATTTACTCTGTTTTGTTCCTATTGTTCCAGTGATAAATACCCGCCCGATTTTCCTTCTATATTAATGCTGATTATTCTAGCATTACGTCCGTTTCCTACATTTTCACTGTTACGGCCCATCCCGCCCTCGTACTTTCGTCCTCTACTTTCCCCTCTCCCCGCCGTGCAATCGCGTATACAACACGGCTAATCTACGCGTATCTGGCCGGTTTGACGAATATCTCTACAGTAACGACGAGTAGGTTACGAGCGCCCCTACGACAGCTTGCAGAACAGCATAGTGCGAACAAACATCTCTGATGCTGTGTGGCAGGAATGCTTGGTGATGGTAGCGGTCGATCGCACACCTAGGCTCTTAGAATAGTCGAGCAATGCGACAGTATTTTTTACAAACTTTCTATAAACATTTCACAATACGCCAAAGATATATATATATATATATATATATATATATATGTATGTATAAGATTCACGTACCGTTGTTTAATCGCACGTGGTATTTGATCGGGAAACGATTGAAAAGCTCATCGCGTTTGAATCAGTTACGCACGGCTATGGGAGAAAATTAAATCCACGGAGCGCCGTATAGAATTTACGCGTCGCATGCACATCGTGCAAAACACGCGCGGACCACGCGTGTTATAAAGTTGTAAAACTGAATTGTAAAGCATCGTTTAAGTACACGATAGACAGACTTAAATTATCGTTTAACGCGCATTGCCTGGTTATATCACGCACCACTGTGCCAGCGACCACGCGCAACGTGGTAACAGGCCGGATGCGCTGAGATAGGGAGCGAATTACAACGTTTAAATCATCTGCATTACGATCGAGTTCGTGTGCAAGACCGGTGCTTAGTTTTCCATTTTTCGAGTCACTGCTGACATCGATATACGCTCAGACTTGTTTCGTGGAAATTTTCATAAACTAGTACATAACGCCGGAACCAATCAATCGCTTTCCCGATAAGGGAACATTATTCTTGTTTCTTTTAAAAAAGCTATAGTGTAGAAATTTTGTTTAAGCCACGCGCGATGCATGTATCGGTGAATTGTCCGATAATAAAAGTTTTCTCGATATTGTTGATGCTGGAGAAGATCAACCTCGCGAGGCTAAAATCGGAGCATGTCCGTCGAGGCTACATTTTCCAGTCTCTTGTAGCATTTGAACCGCGCGCACAGAGGCGTGACCGTGAAAACAAGGGATCGATCTTCGGATACGTGTGTATATTCACCTCCCTTTAAGGTTTCATCACGATCCACGGTGAAAATAATTGAATGCAAGAACACGTCACTATTGCGTGTACCGATATTCCCCCGAGTATACTGACCCCGTTGCTGTTTAATAACTTCACAAGCATTTTGGGAGCATTGAAAATTGTAGCGATAAATAGAACGAAAATTCAATCAAACACAGTAGCAACCAAAATTGCGTTTACCATATTCACGGTACGATACGCCGAAGCGATAAGTTCGAACGCGCACCGATGCGCTCCGCATATACCCACGAAACGGGAAGATCGATCTGACCTGTATCGTGTGTATTTTTTTTGCCAACCTTCCTTCCTTCCGTCCGCGGACGTACAATGCACCTAGCGTGGTTACCTACGTGAAACTCCCTCTCTTCTATTCCCTGAACCCCCACCTATATCATTCAACTATAGCCAATGTCCACAATGTATGTACTGTGAACTCCCCATGTACCGTGTTCAGCAACGTGCGCGCCAGCACACGCTCGAGAATTGCTGCTGATCATAACGAGCCACGCGATAAATCAGATGCGTGCGCGATAACGATGGAAAAGGCCACATGGGGATCGAGAGCGAGACGAAGAGAAAAGGTGACACCGATACGCGAAAACGACACGCTGTTGAAAGGGGGGAAATGAAAAACAAAGGACAGATCGTGTCCAGAGTCAAGTATAGAAGAGAAGGAAAGGAAATATGCAGTGGTTGCAATAGGCGCGTACAACGGCAACATAAACGACCGTGCGCGAGTAGGTGGCGTGCTCGTGAATGAAGTACAAAAGCTGTCGTAGTTTCTAGAGTCAGTGACCGAGGTCCTCTGACTCCCCACTCTACCTTAGTATATCCAGGTTTGTTCCTACCATCGTTACCCCTCCAAAAGTGATATCGCATCTCTCCCACCTCCTCCTCCTCCCTTCAGCTTGCCCGTTTGCCCCATACTACTCTCTGTTCTGTTTCCCCTCAGTTCCCTGCGAGAAACCAACGTTGAACCCTGCTCTATCTACGCTCCCACCTAAGTCTAACTTTCGCCACCCTTTGGTGTGCTTCTGCTTTGTACGCGCCTAGTGGTCTCTCTGTATGTGCATAATCTGACGACTGATCACGTTGGATCGACAACCAGAGGGGAACTCGATGCATACGGTCAACTAAATCGCTCACCGTCCCATCCCCCACTCTCTCCCTTCTTTTACCTTCTCGTGACTTTTTAACCTTCTATCTGCTTGAAACTTGTAAACACTTCGCGTCACTGCTTGTCAATCGTGATACACTTTCACGCGTCAATACTAACACGCGCGAGATTCTTCGACTTTACAACCATACACGAGCGAACATCGATTAATCAATCCTCGAACAGACGATATATCATACATATGTACCGTAATTCGTACGTAGAAACATGGGAGAACTTGCAATCGAAGACAACTAAGGGACCTGCAAGAGATGGTTCTAGGATCTTTTTGCCTCACTGGATAACTTCTAGCTACCAGTTAAACTCGACAATGATCGTATAACTCACAATCAACGACTCCGACACTAGTTCCTCAAGTTTTTCCAGAAACTTTATCGCAAGGTTCGTTTGACTCGACGAAGTCAATATAATCTTAGAAGAAAGTACCGATGGTGTAAGGGCGTACATTCAGCACGAATTTTATTCTCGCCAAGAACTCTTTCGCATGTACTAGCACTGACTTTGCAAGATCGACTAGTTCAGCCATTGAGTCGGGGAAACACAGAATCAGGGGGATAGGAGAATGATCCCCCTTGAACTATTGGTTCATTAGTTTTGTACTTATCCTCGTATCAAATAATTATCTTTCATTTCCTTTAGAGTATTTCTGTGGTTATTGAGGAAAAAACTAGTTTAAACTGCAGCTTTACGTAAAGATACGTACATATGTTGGAAAGAACGTGAGAGAAATTCGTGTATGAATTTGCAGCTAGCATTTTTTATGGAACTTTCCACTACGTGGCGCGTACAAGATCGTCAACGTGTCTGAGAATCACTGTTGCGAGGGAAATCATACCTAATTTGGAGGCGGTGAACGCGTGGGTCATCGCGTGCTATTCGCATGTACGCTGCAGTGTTTCTCATTCCATGCAGAATATTTGCCATTATTTTTCCTTTTTGAATTGAGTTGGTACAATGCTATTATTTTAATAATGTCTCGTATTCTATCGGAAAAATTAGTTTCAAATTCTGTCAAACCTGGCAACTTCTTAACATGGTTTACTCAATTTCTTCAATGTTACCAATTTGAACATTAATTTTAGGATGATAAAGAGAAACATTTCTTTAAAAAATCTATCGCGTGATTATTTACCACAAAGCAGTCACCCAGCGAATAAGTAATTTACTCCGCTTACATTAAAAATGACAAAATCTCGAGAAACGCCTTGTTTATCCAAAGCAACGAAACATATATACCAACAGAATCGATTGTTCTTAATTTGTTTTCCTTGGCCAAAGTTTTTCGTACTTAAGAGAATATGAATTGGATAATGTCACTTTGCTCCACATTTAGCAAGTATCAATCCGTTGGAAGATTTTGAGAATACGTACAATCCAGAGCGGTAAGCCATTCCTACATATTCATACGTATCGCGAACAGTCGCCGAAAAGTGGCGCGTGGTACTCACCACGTGGCTCGTTGGAGTTGTGATGGTTGGAGTGGGGAGCAACGGCGAGTGGATGATCGGAGGAGGAGGAAGAGCTGCTTGCGAGGCGCTCCCTCTTTTTCTCCTGCTGCTCGACGAACCGCGCTGCTTCCAGCAACGTTTCCAGGCTCATCCTGATGTTGCTGATTCGCTCCACGACGAGCTCTGTTCCTCTTTAAGATCCTTCGGGAGATTGAGACTCTGTGATCGGACCGTCGATTCCCGTCGCCGGTTGCCGAGGACGAAGAAGTCGAGAGCCCGTTCTCGTGTCCCAACCCTCCTCTTTTTCTGCTGCTGCCAGCCGCGGGTGGCAATCTGTGCATAAGAAAGAGAGAGAAAAAGAAGAATGATTCTGTTACATCGAAAATGCACCAGACTACGGTGTCATTGTAGAGGGCATAGTGGGGGAACGCAGTAACCCGTCAGTTCTTAATTGGTCGACCTTGACGAACGTGAGAGGAAAGGTCGTAATAACGTAAATAATAATCGCGTTTATTTTACCGCTCGCATTGTGCCGAGCAATCAACACTTGATAACACTGATTAAATGGATGTAAGATGACACATAAGCAACATTATAAGTCTAAATTTCTTTACCGTAGAAGGATTGGACGTGTCACACCTTCGGATATTTCTGACAGACACACGAGCTTCGATTTGTTTAACTACGTTTTTTCAAGTACATGATTGATTCATTTGTAAATGTCGCAGGTTTTGTTATTCGATAATATTAGCTTTGTTCGAAAGGAGCTGCGGACGGTACGGACACGACCGGTGTCTGAGCATACGTCACGTGACGTACGCGTGACGTAACGCAGTCGCGCGGGAAGCTTTATCCCCTCCCACGTACTGTTTTCGTAACACCACACGAAGCAGATGCGCAAGCGCAACGTGCGCTTTCCTGAAGCGCAGAACATTAGCACGCATCTTGAGTTCCAAGCGCTGGAAACAATTTAACAGTCGAAAAAGAAGTTAAGACGTAGAAATGACAAGCCCTGTTTACGGATTACGTATCATTAATTGCATTTCAGAGTAGAATAACAGATAAGTTCTTATAAAATTTGAGTTCTAATGCTGTGTCAAAACTTGGTCGAATAAAAGAAACATATTCAAAAGGAGAAAATGATAACATAGTTCAAATACTATTAATAACGATGAAAAGTTAAGAATGATCAAACAGCTGAAATAGATAAAAAGATAGTATATGGTTGTATAAGCAATTTAACTGCAAATAAACAAAACTGGCACACCTGAAGTGCAAACAAACGTATAAGGAATTGAGAATCTACAAAATTGAAATTTATTGTGGGTACGAACAAACATTACTAATCTAAGAATAACGAGCCACTGTTTCCATTTTTTCTGGTCCTTAAAGTTCGAATGACACAAAAAGTGTAGCAATACGTAGAAGCAACATACAAACACGTTTTACGAAACATCATCGTACTTAGGCGAGTCAGATTAGTTTGAGTGCTGTCGTGAAGTAGCATCGAAAGTAGGAACGAGAGTCGTTACGTGGCGTTCGTACGCGCAAGAGCGTATTCACGAATACGAGCAAGTACAGTATGTATAGAGCAATAGCTGCGCAGTCCGAGAAATCAGCAAGGGAAGAAAAAAGGTTCGCAAGACGGAGGCGGGAAAGGCGAAGCAGAGAAACGAGGTTCCGCTCGCGATTTGAAAAGTAGATATATTCCGGGCAACGTAATCGCGAAAGCGTACCACGACCACTGACGGGTACAATTGCATTCTATGGTAGGTGCAACGATGCAAAAATAAGAAAGAAGATCGGAGCACTGCGTCGTGTTAGTAAAAGAGAGGCTGTCTGAAAAAGTAACGAAAAGTCAAGAAGCGTGCCGTACACCGAACGAGCTCCTTAAACTGACAAAGCGATACACACGTTAGACGGGCGACGCACGCACCGTTGACCAATAGGAGCTTGCGATAACGTGACGTCATGAGTTGAAGTACCGTGCGATTGGTTGGGTCTATTATGGCACGGAAAACACGCCACGCAACCACCTATACACATGTTAATTAAATAGGCGATAGTCCTGACGAGATAATGTTCGGTAGAGGCTTTTAAACGGGCGTGGTGACGCTAGAAACGCTTGGAAAATAATCAGGAACTTACAGGTACACCGCGACTGTATCCCGGTCACAATGGAAACACGCTGGAACCCACTTTCACGGTAGAAATCAATTTCTTGCAAGAAATTCTGCGGTATTATTGCTGTCAAACGTGCGACACATGCGGAAAATCACGAGGCACTCGTAAATTTTTGAACAGCGGATGATCTCGCGACGTTTCACAGTACACGACGGTTATAACCTGATCGATCTAGCGCGTGGCAGAAACATTTTACAAGTGCTAACCACTGCGCATCAACAGCCATGCTTGCTTGGCCACGATTCACGTGTCTGGGGTCCGAGGTATAGACCAATCAAAGCGCGGTTCATGACGTCACCTGGCTGTATCGACCAATGAACGCAGCCCATGTGACGCAGCACTCCGCTGGGCGTGTAAGAGAAGTGTCGAGCTGCTGTATATTGCTCGTTAGACGGTGCACTTTTTTCGCGATTTTCTTAAGTTTCCTTCGGTACCATTGCGAGAAATGTATCAAATTGAGATTTCGGAGCCAGCCGATATCTTCTACGAGCAGGCTTACCTTCCGGTGGACGCCAGAACGGACGAATATCGCGACAATCGTACACAGCACACCCGACACCCGGCTCGCCCGGGCAAACACTCACTCCGAACTCGGCGGCGTCACCCTCTGCCACCTTTTGTCACGTTCCTTCTCTGTCACATGGATCGGAGCTGTACACTGTTGCCACTTCTACGATATAGAAGCTTACAGTTCATTGTTTACTTTTGCGCGCGCGCCAAAACTACGTCCCGTCACTTTTTCAAAAGCCAGCCCTCGTGATTTCTTTATAATTCTTGTAATTTTAAGGAAATGTATGTTTAAACAAATCTAATGTTTTAATGGTACATTGAATAAGTTTCTTTATGGCATTATGTAGCATTAGTGAAATAAAGAAATATTTGCGTCCGTTTCAACTGATAGTTTACAGTATACAATATACCAGATTCTTCATTTTCAAATGTAAAATTTTACAATATCTAGTTCTTATCTATTAAATACGTTTATTTCAAATTTTACATGGACGAGAATGCTAGAACAAACTTATTTCCTTATTTATTGAAATAGCGTCCACATACTTTTGTCACTCAATCGATAAAACGGAATTTTTAAGTTTTATGTACATATATATTAAATACGTGAAAGTACAAATTTTCGAATTATGTTTTTAAACATAAATTAGATATAGGAGTAAAATAATGTAAAGGTTATGAATAATCAAAGCTAGAAATTGAATGTCTTGAAACTATATTGTCACTAGATATATATGTATATATTTATATACATACTTTTTAAATATTATATATATAATATGAATATAATATAAAATATATATATATATAAATACCATAAATAAACACATTTGTAAAAATTACAAAAATACATTTATGCAATGTACACTATACATGCTTTAATACACAACATAAAGTTCACTAAAAACGTATAAAATAGGACCAACTCGTAATTTGACAGTAAAATTTAGTTTTGTTTAAATAAGAATTATTTCCTAATAGAGAGGAGGAAAAATATAATTTATAACATGTTAGCAAAAATATTTTACTTTATATATATTTTGCACAAAATACCTGTACTATATATAAGTATAGTAACATCACTTAAAAAATTTACATGTATTCGGCTATTATTTATGATTTCCTAAATAACGCATAAAGTTCAACTTACTGTACTTTGTTTCAAGAGTTATCAAGAAGTATGTAATTTAATTTTTCCGAATTTGCGAAAACTGCTTCTATAATATTATTTTTTGTTATTGTTGTTTATAATCTAGAACAAATTCAGCAGTACAAAATATGACTAGAATTTGCACGAAGTATTATATACAATAATCTACGTACAGATTTTAGCAGATAATATTCGTATGGAATACATTTTGTAGTTATGGGTGTAAACAGTTGTATATAGTTATACATTTTACTCTTCTACTAATTTTCATAAACATTCTACTGCAAATATATCCTTGATTTACTTTTGGAGAAGTTAGTTTTCTTTATATTGTTTTTGCTACAAGATTTTTAAAGAATAATATTACTTGGAATACGTTAAAATTAGAAATAAAATGTGAATATTAAACTATCAAGAATATACCACGGCACACGTAACTTACGCAATCCTAATTTTTGTATCAATTGCTGATTTGTAATAAATTATATGAGTTTTATTTATGCAACTAGTAAATATATTTGATAAAAGTGTACAAACATAAGCAATACCGCCATGGAACAGAACAACTTCCTATATATAGACTATATACTGCATTGTTACGTTTGTACGTCCTAGCACCACAATTTATATTCACACGTAAAGATTTTTCAAGTCTTATTTCCCTTTCTAGAAGATACCAAAATTTCTATTCAAACCTATTCGATATTTGAACATAAATTTTTTTCCTTTTGTTATACAGTGCTACAAAAAGAACGAGAAATACTGCCAAGAAAAAAAATTATAGATTTAAAACAGAAAATTCAAAAAATAGTGTCACAAGTTGTTATATCAACATAATACTTCATCTAGACACAAAATACACGCTAAGGGTGTGATACTAACAATTTGCAACATGTCGCTAAAAGAACCGTTCGTAATCCTTCATATTTTCTTCACATGTCGCAAATACTTTGTATGGATTGAGCGTCAATATACGTTAAAAATAATAACTGACCACATATAAGGGGCCCTAAATTGAACAATCCAATTTCGTCTTCGCAGTGTGTAAAATAATTAACGTCTTACGATACTGCAAATTCAATATCAAATATCTTTGAATACTTTATAGTTACCACAAAATTTGTTTAAATTATTGCAATGAAAGCCAAGAAAAAGTATCATACGCGTCTCACCCTTTTACACAAGGTATTTATTTTTTCATTTTTTTTTTACTGGGTATTTTACTTAGATACTGTAAATGTCGACTAACATAAAAATTAACAAATTCAACTAGATAATGCTGCATTAAAGCATTGGTTATCTGCTCAAATTACTAACATAGAGGTGTTTAAGTTCTGTCTTTGGTGTATTTTCAAATAGGGCAGCACGATTTTGTCCTTCTCCTTTCTTTACCCAATGACCATAAACTCTGAATGCACAACCATCAATAACCTGGAAAGAAAATTAAAGTAATATATTTTTTTAATTACCGCATAATTGATAAGTTATGCAAAACATCATAAATTTATGCATGTAGTATAAAAAAAAATACCTTTCGCAAAACCTTGATCCTATATGGATCCGTGCACGCCACTTGCGTTGATAGAGGCTCTGGTGTATTGTGCAGTCGTTTAATTCGAACGACTGCGCGAACACAAATGATTGCTAACTGGAATCTTTTTCTTGCATTAAATGATTTTGCCTTTAATTCCTGTACAAAACACAAAAAGGGAAAAACGAATAGAAAATATTTCATAACAATCTGTAATTTTATATTTTTAGTATACTGTTTCCTGGAAGAAAATTGTTATTAAATACAATAACAAAACATGTCATACTTGTATATGAGTATGATGCACTTAAATGAAGAGGTAACATTACAGATAATGTGTTTAATAGCGGACGCATACAAGACAACATAGTAAGCAAAGATTAATATAAGTTTAGTGCTTTCAATATGATTAAACGAACACAATGACATTTATAATGGCTTTGCGAAGCTTAGAGAGGAGAAATATAACAAAAAAGATCCTGTCATATGCATATAAAACTTTATATATTGTAATTGTATAGTAATGTTTCGGTATAACATAGGGTTTAATTGAACGTTAATATACAATTTATAATTGATTTTTATATACACCTGCATATCCGTTCTACACTTTCTTGAGAATATTATTATCTAGCAGTTATGCATAATTATAACCGATAGAGACGAAGTCGTACGTCTTGCTCCTCAATTAACAAACAAAAGTTTCAACATTCTAAAGTCCTAATATACAATCAAAAACAAAAATAAAATAAAAAAAACATGATTATATTCACCTCGACATAAATTAACACGTTAATAGAAGTTAAAATGTTAATTATTATATGTATTGCACAAAAAATAACAATCAATAAAACCAACATTTAATTGAAAATAAAATAAAAACAAAAATAATTTACCAAAGCTAACTGGGATATCCTACTCAGACGTCGCGAATTAGTTGATAGTGAACGTTTTAGAGGAGCGATGTCTTGATCCCATAGCTGTAATTCCAATAATTTATCATTTATCATGATGATACCATCTCCATTTTTTATTTCAAGAAAACCACTTCCAGCTTAGTCACATATGTGGAATGTGTTGAATTAATATCGAAGAAAAGAGTATACAACCACATTTTACATTTCGTAAAGAAAATATGTTTCATTAAACACATAAAGCAAAGAAGAAATAGAAACATAAGATTATGAATATAATAGATTGAATTTAATTGCATGAAGTGATAAATGCTTTAATTGAACTGAATATTCTTTCCCCAGATTTCTAAATATTTTTCGAATACATTGAACTAATATACTTACAACTGTATGGAAAAATGAGTGCTCCAATGCTTCTTTGATAGTAATTCTCTTCTTGGGGTCAACAACTAATAATTTTCTGATCAGATCTTTAGGTGCTTCTGAAAGTATAATACAAAATGTTAGATGAATTTACAAACGTATGGGAATGTATACTGTAAAAGCAGAAAGTGACAATGCACGGAAAACAAACAGCATAACTACACTCTATCCATCTACGTAAAGTATGTGCATCATGTTCAAAGGTTTGTTAGTAGCAACTCTTACCTTTGGTACATGTTCCATATATGAAGCAGCTCACATCAAGACGATCTACCTTTGAGAGATGATTATTCAAGATGACAATACTTTTCTGATATTATCATGGTTTTTATTTCATACTTGTGCATGTTACAATTCAATGACAAAAGCTTCCACCTCAAATCTTAGGTCTGTGTCTTGCACAGGCATGGAAATTTTGCAAAAATTTGACTACTCAATATTGCTGCACTAGGTTTTATTGAAAAAAAAAACAAAGAAAATGCTATTGTATAGTTGTTACTACACTATGACAGCAATTATACATATATTCATATATATGTAAGTAAAATAGAGGAAAAACAATAAATATGTAACATATAAGAAAATTTTATAGAACTTTCATATGCATCTGTACTACGAAAGCGGAGCAATATCGTTTCTACATTCGTTTTTCTCTATGTCTCCAAAAGGTGTTATGCTTTACAATATGTAATATTAAAATAAAATTCTCTGACAATGATGCATACAAATACAAGCATTATGTTAATCAAGCACAAATCTTTAACACCACATGCTATTAGCAATAAGATTCTTCTACTATTTTTCAAACACAAGTTGTTATTTTTTATAGAAAAAAATGTTTAGTTTCTCAAGAAGCAATAACAATTACCTGTTATGTCCGCCCATTCTGGGGACGTAAACGAGTATTTTCCTTCCATAATATTTCTAAGCATGACCATTTGCTTTCTATGCCAAAAGGGAGGACAGCCAACTAATAAAGTAAACATAATTACTCCACAAGCCCATCTGAAATGCAATAAATGGGCATATTTTATTTTCGCGCCTATTCAAACCAGTATCTATTTCTCAATTTGTATTGACGTACACATCAACTTCGTGCCTATAACCCTCCGCATTTTCAAACATATTACATTTCAGTACCTCTGGTGCTAAATATCCAGGAGTACCGCACAGGTCTGTAAAAGATATCCAATGTAAATATCGTTGCCCCCATAACACCATTGTGCACACAACTGGTTTTCAGAAGTTAACTTACCATATAATTTGTCCCCTGCTTTCAATACTCTAGCGAAGCCGAAATCAGTGATTTTCACATTTAAATTATCATCGAGTAATATATTTTCTGGCTTCAAATCTCTATGCACTATCCCTTGATTATGTACATGCTGAACACCTTCGAACACTTGTCTCATGATGTAACGTGTCTTCTTTTCGGACAGTGTCACAACAGATGTGAGGTAGTCAAATAATTCACCGTTCTTACAAATCTCAAATATTAGAAATATGAACGTACTAGATTCAAACACATCGTGCAATTCAACTGAAAATAAAGGAAAACAATATTTTTAATACAAAATTTGTATTGCATTTTTTTCAAGTAATACAATTATAAGAAACAATGCATAATTGTTTTGGAAAGTTTGAAACTTACTAATATAAGGATGACCGGCTACTCTACGAAGAATTTGCACTTCCTGTAATGTACCATCTTTCATTGTATGTCCATCCTCGTTTGTCTCATTACTAATATCTATGATCTTAGCTGCATACTCAATACCTGTTTCTTTTTCTATACATCTCCTTACAGTCGAAGATATTCCTCTGCAATTATTAATATATTTTTTAATACGTAGTAAGCAGTATTCAGTCATAATCAATCTTAAGAAGATTCATTTGTTTTTTTTACTAAAGTGACGATTAAATTTAAACAAAAACAACTGACGAAACATATATCTATTGTTGCTAAATTTTTTCGTGTTTATTTGAGCACAGTGCAATTATTCCATCCCATTTATGGTTAAAATCATCGGAATCTTTTCCAAATAGCAGACCTGATAAATATGCATCTATTTTTTAGTTGTTGCGAGACTCTTGTACGATATAAAAAAAAATTAATGACGAATTTGTTAAATTAAATACGACGAATAATAACGTCTGATAGACATAAATGACTCATTTTCCTATAGCGTTTTGCTCGATACTGTAGTCTGTTGTGTACATTCCAATTATATATGTATTCATAGATTTGCAGATCTCGTTCTTTCATCAGTATTACAAAAATCTGTCACAGTCTAAATGTATTTAACTCCGCCGAATTATATAATTATACAGGTTAGTTTATTGTGAAGTCCGTGGGCTCCGAATTCCTCGATTCGTTTATTGTGATCGCAATGCACCCAGGATCTAATAATATAAACACGGGCATATCTATCATACACGCGTACTCGTTGAACAAATAAAAATAGTACGCTATATTCCTTCTTTTTTCTTGCTGAAATATCACGTGACAAACCTTCCAAGGATTTCTTTGGGTTCGTATTTCGCATAAAATCCCTTGGCCGCATCTTTGTCCGGCAAGAGGTCGTCCCCTTCGTCTTTTGCCATCTTACGCACAATATTTCTTTCATATGAATCACATTAATAATAGCCACCGTGTAGATAGTACATGTTCCTTTAATTTGAAAGGAACAGTTTCGAATAAACAGTTCTTCCACCCGATGCGATTGTCATATTATGTGTCGTTTACAAAGCACCGCGGTTGTATTGTCCCTACATCCTAATGAACGTACAAACAAAGAGTACACTCATCACTGTACACCGATAGTGGTCACGATAGGTCCTCGAGCGGTCGCAGGCAGAGAAAACACGTGAACACTAGCACTGTGAGTCGAACAATGGCGATAGCCAATATAAAGTAACGAACGAAGAGGGCACTGCGGTGCACCGAGAGGAAAACACCAACTTGCCGAGCAGTGAAAGGGAAAACAGTAAGTAGCAATCTATTATCGGACTAAAATTGCTGTTCCAAGGTATGCATATATTATACATCGCTTATCTATACTCTACCGGGAACACGTCATGTGACTTTGGCAGTTTACTATTTTAAATCATAACGTCTGTGGCATCGACAATGCTGTGAATGTGTCTTCTATGCACTCATACATACAATATAAATACATATATGCACATAGCTTTAAGGACACCTGAATGAATTTCCTGATCCATCTTTATTGTAAAATTCTATGCCCGCGTAAAACTTAATGAATGTGAATGACAAAGGGAGGTGGATTTTGGGCAATAAAAGGACTGCGATCTAGCGAGTTCATACGATTTTTTGATATCAAATTAATATTACATCGAGGACGCAAGGAACCTTTCCGTTTCAAATGATATTATGTATTTCATTTCTTATAACACTCTGTTACGCTCTCGAATATGTATCTAAAAAGGGGACAAATTTGTCGTCTTATATTAACGATGCATACATGGTAAGAATATAAATAGAAGTAATTGCTACCTCGTTTGTTCCTCGCAGTCTTGCCCTCAGTGTTGAGCGCTATTGTACTGTTCGGACGAGGTATCCATTCCTTTAACACAATTCTTAATGTAGCATGAATGCTCCTTGACGAGGCAAACAATCGTGAGGCAAAAGTACGAGGATTCGATACGTTTTCAGATAAGAGGAAATGTAGTCTTTATTTACGAACCACGCAGTTGCGCGAGCAAGGCCTCATTTTTACGACATTCAATAGTGAGTTGCCTGACCGCAGCGACGTATTTGCGTTGTTGTTCTATCAGAGTTACCAGTTGCCTGCTAAGTGTATCCCTTCTATTTTTCTCGTCGGCGCATCGTTTCTCCACCTATATGAAACATGATCTTCTTATCGTGATACAGTTCTATTTCGTGCATTCTGTTATCATTACATCTTGAACATTTAACAAAGGAAGCCGTACAGTAGTCGTACTACGCGTCAGAGGGTGACACCTTATACACACATTGCACAAAAATAAAACGAAATTACGGAATGCATACAACATTTTGCAATTTTCGAAAGAATAGATAGACTAAACAAAAAATCATTTAAGATATTGAAAGATAATGAAACCATTGCGCTGTTCATATTTATAAATATAAGCACAAGCGCAAAATCTACAAGAAATCTTAACTATAGACTTTTAATTTATTTTTAAAGTATTCCTCTGAAAATCTTTGCTTTCCGATTTATCTTTTAATAAGGTATCACTTGTTTCGAAATTGTATCACCCTTACCGACACACTTGTTATAATGACTATACATAAGTGCTGACGTCTCTTTGACTGTATATTAACTTCCTAGTAATTGCACGCTACAAATGATTGTTTTCTTATTACCTTCGCTTTATTACGTTTGACGCCCTCAACGATCGCTTCGAATTGCTTAAGAAATTGCTCCTTGCCGCTTGTTGATGCCATTGCTCTGACGAGAGCAGTGGGAAGAAACAAATAGAAATGTAAGAGACTTGACTATCGGTCCGTAACGGGCGCAAATATAAAAATTAACCAACTACTCACTCATTATAATTATCTTGGATCGAATTTAATAATGATAATTCCTTGCTTAAATAAAGTTTCGTATCATCGAGGGTATTGTACAACGTGTAATATTGTTTTGTTTCTTTATGTTTCGCCGAGACTGCAAGCCAAAACGATAAAACGATTGGTCCGCGCGATGAGTAATCGTATGGGCCATGTTTAAAAATAGTTCGCCAAACCTTGATTATAAAGTTCCATAAATCGTCTCTGATATTGCGTAAGTTCCGAACGACCAGGAACGTCGTCCAATTGTCTGGTCAATGAGGCGATAGCTCTATTTTTCTTGGCCAATTGCAATCTAGCCCTTGTTACTGCTTCCTTTTGCTCCTCGTACTCCTTCAAACGATCCTCTTCTTCTTCTGATGTTCCATCCTCGATTTCTTGTAACTTACCCTTTAAAATATTTAAATCGGATTTGCACTGTTCGCGGAAATTATGCTCCTGCTCCTTCAAACCATCGTGCACTAAAAGAAGCTCCCCCAAGCGTTTGCAAATGCTGTAGGAATATTAGAACATTTTCTATAATATTCACGACTCTGATTGTAATCTGTGTATTAATGATTAGAAATAAATATACATATAATGAAAGGATACATGCCTATCATTTTCATTGATACCCATTTCCTCCGCCTTTTTTAGCGAACGTTCAATTGTATGACGTTTAGCACGAGACTGGTTTAACTTTTCGGTCAATTCTGAATGCTTAGCAGACAAACCGTCCCGTTCTTTTGTTAATTTACGAACTCGATTTTGAAGTGTAGCCCTTTGCTTTTCTAACGCAGTCAGGGCTGCTGAAGAAGCCGTGCCGCCGGTTTTCTGTTATTAGAAGTGTACAAATTAAATATTGGAGAATTGACTTCATTCATTGTTATCTATTTTTGAACTAGAAAGAAATTTACATCCGTTTCGGAAGTCGTCATCAAGGCATACTTCTCGGCCACTTTGGCTATTTCTTGCGCTTGTATACCAACGATATTGCCCACTGCTGCAACACTTAACCGAGCCTATGCAAATTGGCTATGATAAATACTTCTGTAGATTATTAAATGTCATTGAAAGTAATAAAAGAATTTACCGAACTCTCTTCAATAGCTGCTAGATTTCCAGTTAATTGTTCTGTACTTTCCTACAGGGTAACATTCTTTTAATTTATTCAATATCGCAAATTGCTTTGCTTATTAGACATAAATGTAAGTTGCATATAATATAATCATTTATTGCCATACATTATTTTACCTGTTGTTCCTTTAGTTCTTCATTAGTCTCGTTTTCTTTTGTATCGATCGAGGATCCTTCATTCGGCGATACGGAAATTTTTGTTGCATACAAAGGTGCTTCGTATTCCAAGACTGTACCAAGAAATCGAGTACGTTCATCCCTTTTAGCACCATCTTTGTGCTTATAAAGTCGACGTGGTTCATACGATTTCTGAACCAGGAGTTAGAACATTAGGCACTTAGTATTACGATATCCGCGTTTAATGGTAGTACACTGTACCTTGACGAGTTGGATATTCCTTATTAAACTCTCTTTAACTAATTGGACTGTACTTGTGTCTTCAGAGAATGAATGTTTCTTATGAAATTGGTTTAGAGCAAACGATCGTACAAAATCGGCCGTTTCCTCTCGAGTTTCCATTGATCGTTTCACCAACCACTGAAGTTTATACTCTTATTAAAATGATTGTAAAAAATAGGCAAGAATAAGAGAAATATGTTGAGTACCTGAATAACAGGGAAAATATGGATGCAATCTAAACCTTGTATTTGATGTGGTTCTATTCGATATGGACAATTCATTTTGGGTAGCATGGCCACGATTTTTTCAGTTAGAGCTCTACATTGAATAAACGTAATAGACATTCTAAATCTCTTTCTTTTATGTTTAATTCTATTATTAAATGTATGAATTGGCGTTTGTAGACAGTTTTTATACAATTCGATTTATTGTTAAATATTTCACTTCTATACTCACATTTTTTGACCTATAGTAAGATTCTCACGAAAAAGCAAATCGATATCTACGTCAAAGTTACATGACTCTATGCACCACGTCATTCCACCGATTACCTAAACGGTATACAAATATTTATCAGTCTGTGTACCCATTTAAACTCTGTAACATCTTGTACGTACTTTATCAAAATTTGATAATCCTTTTATCCTAGCCCGAAAGTAACCTGCTGCCAAAAGTAAATCGATGATATCTTGAAATCTCTTCGCCTGTTCTTCATCTTCACGGACATCAGCCTGAAAATATTTTAATTGAATTTTTCTGAAATTCAATTTTCCGCCATTGGTTTTCTGCGGGCTTGTTAATTAAGAAACTCTCCGTCAGATGGCTATCCGACAGCTTTAAACAGAAAACTCATATTTCTACAATATCGAAGTGTTCGAAGTAATGGTGTAGTAACAGCAAGTGGATAAATGATTAAAGTAAATAAATACATTCTATCTTATATCAAATAAAATGAAATCGAGTGCAAACAGTTGCGAAAGAACGTCAAAATGTAGAGCAAACAGTTGGCAACACGCATCATGAAACTCAGAATGGAACATTAAAAAGTTACTTATTCTTATCGAATGCCGCAGTATTGACATACGGTATGTCAATAAAACATTGTAAGCAAAAAACGAAAATGCCTAAGTTCAATGCTTTCGCTTGATGAACTTTGACCATTGATGTATTACTTTATCCAAATATATGACTGTTCTCGTAAACATACCTCAGTTGTTTCGGAGCTGCGTGATAATCTTTTCGGTACGTCGGTTAACATGTTCAATTCTCGCCGAATTTACGAATTAGAACAATTAATATGTATAAAATGTGTTTAAATTAAATTGTTAGGATGCTGTCTAACAGTATTTAAGTCGTGTGATACTCTGTCAATTGACATTGCAGATCCTCGCTGTTATTTCAGCCATTTTGCTTACGTCACGCCCCTAATGCAGACCTTTAAGCCGCGTTTCCATATGATCCTCCGTTTGTCATTTCCGTTTTTCAAATAAATTGTTAACATTGAATAATAATTCTTCAACATTGTCGTACAAAGGTTTTGTGTTTCTGATGAGATGTGTTTCTTTGAATCGAACCGCTTTTTTTGAACTTTCATTATACTCCGTTTGATACGAAGACATATTATTTACATTGTTTCTTGATAAATGGAATTATTATGAATTCATTCATTAAAATATAAAACGCCTTTGATATAGTCATACGTATTATCGTATAAATTGCAAAACGAATAAAAGAAATGGCGTTACAAATTTATGCAATATATGTATGCGGACATGAATCAATGTTTAACTGAGTTTGATTTATGTTTAATTAAAATTTACGCACGAAAATATTAAAACGAGCACATGTATGTATGAATATACATATGTATGTCCTCTCTTTCTATGACGCAACAACGACCAAAGTTATTAGTTTGCATGAGTTTTATTTTTGTAGCTTGGCATAGCGGATAATGTTCTGTCATGTACTTAAACTTTTATAACTTCTCAGTATGCTGATGGAAAATTTTTTTATGGATTTTTTTATTGATTTCTTCTCTTTTTTTTCTTCTATCTTTTTACACGATACAACGTTAAGAACTGTAATTAAGATATCCTGTATGCACGTAGGATGAGAATGATTAATAAAGGAAAATTATCTATAATCCTGATTTGAATTTTCCTAATTGCCTGTCTACTTCTACCTCCAAGGAATTTTCCACCGCTGCAATTCAATTGTAATTGCAACTTATCTAAGCGTCATTCACGACGTGAAAATAATTAATGTTACTGTAAGGCTGCACATTCCATTACGAATGATAGAAGCATCCGTACACCGACAAGAACAAGAACCATGGAAATTTTTGCGAATGACAATATAACTTTACGTTTCGTCTTATTTCGTTTTAGTGCTTTGATGGGTTTCACCTTTTTATTACTCATTTATCGTTGCTTAGAGTTGTTACAAGGCGATATCATACTTGTCCGAACGATTTACTGCTTAATTGCATCATGGAAATTGTACTCCAAACGTTTAGGATAATTCATAAAATAATAGGACCACCACAATCTCTGTGGAACGCAGGATTCATTCAAATATATTGCTAATCTATCTATCTATCTATCTATCTATCTATCATATTGTGATTGCGGTATCTATGATGAGTAATACAATGGAGTATTGCACAAACGAGGGCGTTATTACTTATAACGTTTAGTGTCCATATTGGTTCCGTAGTTGTGGAAACATCAATTTTTCTGCGAATCAAAGAATTCAGTGCCCAAGCAATTTGCGGAAGGATTTATCATAATATACACTCCTCAACACAATTAGAGGGCAGCATATTGCAAACGTTGTCCTCGTCAACGTGACACATCGTCTCTGGAATGTTCATTGTAGAAAATTCTAGTCTCGGGAATTTTCATTTTAGAAAATTCTAGAGACGAAGGATAGTGTTATATGGGCGTGTTTTTTTACAAGGTAATGCAGAAAATTCCAGGCAATTATGTGTCGCTTTTAACGGGGACAATTTCATTCTCGAATATAGCTTTAAGTATTGTGTTTAAGCAACAATTGTAAAATCGAGCAGATAAGCATTCTAAAATTATATGTTCAAATTACATAATTTCAAAGCGTGGAACAGAAGAAAAATTAGGCTTTAGACATGAATGAACTATGTTTGCCCGCGAGGGTTTAAACATGGATCATCCATCGCTTCTCACCTTCCCAATGGAAACCGCGGAGATAATTAGATCTCATACGATAGGTTCAAGGACGGGGGATGTTGAGGGCAAACAGACACCTTAATCTTTTGCAAATTCGTTGTATATTAAATATTCATAACATTGTTTCGTACAATGACTGACAAAAATTGTCGGCGTGCACGGAACACGCGTGCACGTGAAACGACATCCCCTGCGCGGCAACCATTGCCACATAGACGCGCGATTCATCGTGGAAGTTCAAAGTAAAAAAAGCAGCAAAGCGTTATGTATCATTGTTTTCGCATCTGTTAAATACATCCCGTAAACTACGGTTCGATCAAGAGACTCCTTGACGAAATCACCATCGAGATTTTCGGTTTTCTATAGTCGCAGCAATAAACTATCTTGAACTGTTCGTGTACATTTCAATGTGTCTGTACTCGCGTACAATAACTTGTACGCGTATAAAAAATATTACAAAGAACCTTGATGGAAAAAACAGTGGACGAGTACAAAGAATGGTGATGTATGGACGAAGCTGGCGTAACTCTGTAATTCTTCCGCGACTTGAATGAAACGGAAAACGCGTACAACTGGAGAGCGATATTTTTTCTCGCATGCTTTTTTCGAAAATGGCAATAACTACCGTGCATCGTTTATTGTCTTGATGTAATGTGTCTCTCTACGTTGTTTCTTTTTCTACATTCTCGTACAAAATACATTATTGCGGTCAATGAATCGTTGAATTCGTTCGGAGATTGAAGGAGAACGGGACGAGACTTGGGTCTCGCCTGTTAAATACACGATGTTTCGTTGCAATCGTTGTAGAATAACATCTCGCATACGGTACGGAAAATACAAATTTTCAGATTAGCGCTTTATTCGATGTAACGAGCATTTTGAACGATTGGATGTAAGATGAAAAATTATATTGCACGCAAGCGTGTAGGGTGATGGACTGTTGTATTGTCGATATTTTTTGCGGAATGACGCGATCATTCGAAATTCTTATCGCTTAAGATATTTTTCACAATGAAGATATTTATGCGACGTTCGATCCTATTTAATAGTGGCAACAATTATAAATTATAAACATAATAATACTTATAATTTTCAAATAATAAATAATCAATTTAGTACGCAACATTAAAACTATGCGTTCCGTACTAAGTAATTTTCTATTAAAATCGTCGAGAGACAACGCTTTCGCCACTCCACCGTACACGGCACAATTTGTTAAGCGTTATCCTCGTTTTTTTGTTTCCTCTTTTTCTTCGCAAACGTGACTATCACTCCTCACACTATAGGCTAAAACTCGACGATCTGAAAATTTCTATTTCTCTTTACAGCTTTAGAAGCCAATTAAAGCGTTAACAGATTTTAGTGAAACACCTTACACAAACGCCAGTCTTAAATCCTACGATGTTCGCGAGGCAAAAGAACCAAGGCACTATAAAAATTGTATCACGTGTTTTTTCGGAGCGAGAACGACAAGCATCGCGCGAGCAAACGAACGAAAATAGTCGGAACGAAGAACGGCGTCGTGCTCGAGGAACTTGTCGCCACTCAACGCACGCCGCAAAGCGTGTTACCCCTCGACAGAAATAGCCCCTCGAGGCGGCAAAGCTCGAACGAAGGTCGAAATTAGCGGGCCAATTTCGCGCCGAAGCTGCACAGATCTGATCGGCGAACGACCGTGATTTTCGTTTAGTCGTTTAGTTCACGAGAAGATCGGTATTGTTTCCCGTTGAAGCGAAAATTGGATTGTGCAGTTTATTGTCACGGACACTCGATATTCATCCATCGTCGAGGATTTGACGATGACATGTTCATTTCCTTTGGATATATCATGAAATTTGAATTGCTGAGCATATGCATGCATATAAAGGCCTTGACACCCTTTAACGAATCACTTGTACATGCGTTCTGTACGCGGTGGTTAATTTGGTAGCTCGTGAAAATGCCCCCCTTCGGCTAATTCAGAACTCGACCTTCTCGGTATCAAGTCAAAGATCTAATTAGCGTCGTAATCATTGCGCTGACGCGCGGCGCGTCTGTGTCTCTCGCTAAAACTCCTTACAGACTAGCAAGCGTGCACATGGCGATACTATCACACCTACGTGTCATTCTGCCTCTTACTCTTAATTAGTAAACGTTTTATTTTATTCTCCTTTTTGTACGTCTTCTTTCGTCTCTTTTTGTGCAACGTGCACTAGGAACAGATCGGCGGTTTCCTTTGGTTTCGCGTCGATCGATCTCAACTTTGTACCGCATCGCAACAATATTGAGTGTCGCCATCGATAATTCCACGGGCGAAGAAATAACGAAACTTTTCAATCGGATGTACACGTTACCACCAAAAAAATATTGAATTCAATCAATGAACAATAAAGCTTTTCTCGAGTGTCGCTTCTAAATCGTCGAGACTTCATTTTCAATTACGATCGATGTGCATGTATTTATGTTTTTGCGCCGGCGCGTGTGTGCTTTATAATACAGATCGATCGACGACCAGCCTCGGAAACCTTCTATCTTACAAATCGCTCTATTATCGTGGCAAAAATGAACGCACGTTAAAATCGAAGAAAAGAAAAAAAGAAAAAAAAAATGCGAACGGTCCTTGTTCAAAAGGGTAAAAACGACGCTTAAGTATAATTTACGTATCTATCGCCCGTACGTGATATGTACGAAGGCTACAAAAAAAAAAAAAAACGCAAGGGGGGAAAAAAAAAAGAGGAAAGAATGAGAAAACCGTCCCGCAGTTGTGTGAAGTCGATGAAGAAGCTTCGTCGTGAGCACGGCCGACGCATACGCGAATAAATAATAGAAGTGATATAGGGGTTGTGGAAGAAAAAGGGGCGCCTGTATCCACGCGTTTGATACACGCCTCAGCAATTCGCACGGATTCCACGATCTCGTGGGTTCCGGTTACTCCGAGCCACGTTGTGCCATTGACTTTGCTCGGTTAATCGCTCGAACGTATGGTGATGCGCGGTAAAAACCAGCAATGTCGCGCGAAACTTTGTACTTTTGAATCAGGTACCAACTTTCATGCGCAGCAAAATTGTCTGCCTGACGAATGCATTTTAGTTTCGGTTGAGGTCGAAGGAACGCCATGCATTATCCACTGCCGCAGACAGAAATACTCTTCGATGGAGGATATGAATTAGTCGAATTGGGCAGATTGAAGGAACGTTCGGGATTTCACAATCTGCACGAGTGTAGAATCGTTGAACTCGGCAATATGGAGTGTCGAACGTTCGATAATATTCGATGGACTTGTGAATTTGGAAATGTACACCGGCCGTTATCTATCATTTCATTTGGAACGTTTATATAAAAAAGAAAATTAGTTTCGCGGAGAATTCGTAATGTTTTCCAATTGACGAAACGAGATTAGGTTCGTTCCAGTAAGGAAAACCCTAACTAGACGTCAACGACAAGAAAATTTCAGTTCCAAGTTTATAGAAATTGTTCGAAGTTCCTGTCCGACTTATTATCGTTTTTAACGGAGAGGGTCTGTTCGCGAGTCGACGGTAAAGTTTGCAGTACCTGTTCAAAGTGCAACGCACGACACCAATGATCTTTGGCGTACGCTAGGCGTACGGCACTGTATAATACAACACGACGTCAGTAACGACGACTCTGACGTAAGATCGACGAAGATCGATCGCGTTCTCTAATATTTAAGCCGTATCCTATGCGATACACCTATTATAGTCGCTTACATGATTTGCAGGGATAAACGGAGCAGTGGCGACGAGCCTTGTATTGCTTTTCTAAAGAAGTTCGTGTGCGTGTCTGATATTCAATTTCAGCAAGACTGATTATAAAAAAACCAAAGAAGACAACCGGCGTAGAAAAATATCAGCTAAAACTAGATTTCGTTCGGTACCGCACCGTGCAATACTTTCCCCGCCCTCCCCCATTATTGTCACAATAATTGAACACAAAATATGAGGCTCACGCCACCCCACGAATAATTGCTCGTATTTAACTTATTCATAGAAATACTGTTCATCGTTCGAATTTTACATTTGACCGCTCACAGGGAATGGAGTTTTTATTCAACGATTATCAATTCGACCTCTACCGGAGACGCTTATAGCAAGCAAAAACGAATGATCTCAAAAAGTTCGTCCCGCCTGTAAGACTGACGGCGAAAGCTAATTATCAGAGCAGAATGCTTAACGACCGCAATGATAATCACTTTCGATATATACATCCGCTACACGCACTCCTTCCGGTACCCGATCGCAACGACTCCGCTCCGGCATACGGATCGAAAGAACAACAAGACCGAAGAAACAGAAACGATATTTAAATAGGAATACGAGGAGAGTGTGGAAAAGACAGGGAGAAAGAAGGGAAGAAGGTGGTAGGGGTCGATCGTACACCGAAATCTACGTCCTCGTCGTCGTTGCAGCCGTCGTGCCATTTTCTGTGGGGAGAAAAAGATAATAGAGAAGGAGCGAGACGAAGCTGGGAAAGTTCGGAGCTCGCGTGGCCGCGTGACCTGCCGCTGATATAGACCAGCGACGGCGGCATCACCCTCCAGGTGTTCTTTGTCGTCGTCCCGCTGGGCCGACGATCCCGTGAATGAGCGTGGAAGGTGCCCAACAACACGCCGTCATCTGTGGTACGCGCTGAGCGATTATTCCGTCGCACCGCAGCTCCATGGAACCCGGCGCTTCATTTGTTCTCGAGGATCTCTTGGATGCTCACGTAAGAGCCGGTCAAGAAACCAAGAACACCGAACGCGACGATAGCGAGATTCTTCCAGAGTCTCCAATAATACGTTCCCAAGCCGTTCTCCTGCTCCCATACGGTCACCAGCTCGATTATAGAGGGGAACATTAATCCCAAGGTGGACAGGCAAACGGCCCCGACCAGGGAGATAAACGGGCCCAAATTGGGGATGGCGATCGCCACGCCAACGGTGAAGATCACCATGACTATACGTATCATGTACTCGGCGAAACGTTTCCTCGAGCCGAAGTATTGTTTCAGGTTCTTCCAGATGATCTCCATTGGCACGTAGAACTGAAGGCCGTATGTTAGAAAGATCGCTATTGCGATCATGACTTTCGCGGACTGGGCCAGAATGTCGCTTTGCGTTGGATTTAGGGTGATGGAGGCTTTGGTGAACTCGCCGTACCGCCAGTAACCGAAGAAACCGACCGTGCTGTAGAGGAGAACGACGCAGAACATGCCGGTGTTCAATACGCCTGGGCAACCGATGAAATGCGTTGGCGTCTTCATGTTGTTCTCGAGGGGCATCACCTGAAGAAGAATAGATGCGAGATGCGGTTAAGGAATGATCGGGGACTCGTTCGTTTGTAGATTAACCCTTCGCGGGCAACGTGAGTCGTCGACGGTGCAAACGAAATTTGATTCCCTTCTTTGAATTCGAATTTTTATTGAGAAAGGTTTTAGAAGGTTCTACGGGGACAATTGTAACGTGTTTGACAAGCATTCTAGAATTTTGTTCATATTCTTATTTAAGAAGAATTAGGTTTGCGCATGAACGACTCAGTTAAGATCGGTAAAGCGCTTTGAAATATTAATTGATTTCGATTAATTTTAATGATTACTTCACGTAGTTTACAAATCTAGGACTTGGAAAGTTCTTCAGTAGCTTCGAAATTAAAGAGCTGGTAAATAATACTAAAATCCTATTTGTATTACCAAGTGTCTATTCATGTATCCATATTCGAAAAACTAGAATAGCACGTTGTTTCTTGAAAATTTCAAACGCCCATAAAAGAAAAATGTATAAAACTGTGAACTAACTGCGCAGGCAATAAATTCAAGTAACGTTCGCACACATAGGATTTCCGCTTCTAGTACGTAGATTTGGTATTATATAACAAATGGAATGGAATTGTACAGGTACGATAATGGTACGTCTGTTACCGTGTTGATCGAAATAATTTGCACAACTTGAAAGCAATGTACGTGACCATAGTCGAACGCAGTACCTAACGTTATACTTCATTCTGACTGCTACAGGTAATCGTATTACCTATGACGATAAGTCGCACAAAAGGATTCTCGCTCTTGTTTCGTATTGTATAGCTTTACGTAACAGCTCGCGCCTACTACGTGGAATTTTTGTACACAGTTATCATTGTTAAAAACGATAATCGGTATTATGTCCGACATATATTCTGTCGCCTGTCATGCACGCATGTGTCTACCTATGTGCACTGGAACCGAGGGAGCGTGACAATACTTTATGTTTTACAGAAATTGTTCTGCATATATTCCGATTAGACTGGAAATTTATTGCAGATACGGTGGGCCAGCGTTTTAATAGTTACTACAGTCCGGCAATAAATCGCGAACCAGTTGGGTAAAAATCGTTGCGAAAATAAGCATCTAATAGAAAGCGCTGTAATTCTACGTCGGTTTTTCGCCAAACAGAAATTGCTGCGTCCGAAGGTCGCTATTCGAAAAGTGCGCAATAGTTGCGACCAAATTTCACCGCGATACACGTTCACTGGAATTTTCGATCAGACGTCTAGCCGCTGGCCGGTAGCCTCTTGTAATTGCATATCGCATGATCGAAATACTAAACGCGATACGACCGCTATGTTCCCGACCGATCGTGCATCGATCGGAATATCAATGATGGGCACAGCCTCTATAAAGTACACGAACGACGAACGTAACAGGGAGACGAAATTATTTGGCGACGACGGGAAAAATGTAAGACCAATTCGTGGCGAATTAGCATAAATTTCACTGGACGTCGACAAACAAATTGACAGCTTTCATGTATCGGCATACGTAGGTAGTATAATGCTATTCCAATTTAGTTTCCGCAGTTGATTATAATCGAGCGATTTTAGAAAGCGGTGGAGGAAGAAAGTTTTTTTTTGTTCTCCAACCGCGAAAGTTTAAAGTTCTAAGTGTATTGCGCGTGTGTGTTATATCTCGAAACTCTGCCTGCGACCCTGCCTTACCGCCGATATGAATTACCCGCTGGTAATTACGTTCAAAGCTTTGACACGCAAATTTCGTTCCAATAGTAATTATTTCTTCAGTTACACGACAGATAGGCGCACGCGCCTACTACAAAATTATTTAGACAACTTGGTGTACAAATATCAAGCGATTATTCCTACGTCGCTGACAACCCATAAACTCCAATTGCATAAATTCAAGAGGAGTTTCGAAATCCAATGTCGTGGATCTACACTTTGTCCCGATTCTTTCACTTTTCAACAATAAGAACAAATCCAAGCCCGATTTAATTCGAAATCTACTGACAACTGTTCATAATTATATTTATATTTATCATATTTAAAAAATGATACTCACAACACCGATGCCCTCCAGGGCGAAGATGGCCGTGCCGAAGAACAAAGGTAACTGAGACCAGCTCGAAAAGTTCGGCACGTTGCTGATGCTAGGTAAATCGCTGAAAATGTAGTAGAACGTGATACCCATGCCAGTGGCGATTAGCGCGTTCGCGACCATGGAAAACGGTGCCAGGTATTTCAGATTTCTCACAAGGGAGAATACGATCAATAGGGGCAGTAACGCCGCCATATATAACCGGATATCCCGGTCGGTGTCCGAGTAATAATCGACCACCTCCTTGATATTGGTCGAGATGAATACGATGTACACGCAACAGCAACCTATCAGGTCGATTACTAGGAACGAATTAATTGTTGCCCTGCAAGAACGAACGAAACAATTATTCATTTTATTCAATCGCGCGTACATATTGATTAGACGTGATTCATCGGTAGAGGGAAGACTTTCTCTCGCGATCCCGTTTGCGAGAATTCGATTCTTCCGAATAATAGGTCTACAGGAAAGTTCTGTACGTTTTCGAATTCCAGGAAAATAATACATTTTCAATACATTCATCGATATTTAGGGAACAATATAATTTCCATCGTTACTAATGTAATTGAGAAAAGCACATGTGCAAGAAATACAATGGTAAAAAAGAGCCATGTAATGTTGAACCTTCGGATGACATTATCGGGCAAAACTTTCCAGTAGACTTAATAATTTCTTTTCCAACACATCCGCCGCACTAAATTTTCTACACTTTCCATTTTACTCGCAGTCAGTCAGACTCAATTTACATTCGCGACCAAGCAGAAGTTCGGAAAATATCTACCCTCTATCCGTCAATAAATTCTCTATCGCACAATTTACAATTCAGCCCGATCACTTAATACTACAACATATTCTACGTTCCATTTGCGGCGCGTTACAAAAATCCAGATTGACGAACAATTCGAACGATAAACCGTTCATAGAGACCTTCAAAGAGAAAAACAAACATATTGGGAATAAAGATGGAAGAAAAACTCACTTTGCTAGACGAGCGTACTTCTGCACAGGTTCCGGTCCCACAAGGAACGCCGCTTCCGCTACGTCAGCGAACCCTAGACTAGGCGTTTGCGTCCGTCTGCACAAATTGTGCGCGCATTTCACCAATATATGAACGCAGTACGTGCAAACGGCCCCGATGAAGAATGTAGCGAAAAGGCCGAACAGCAGGCCGGCGTTACGGAAGGCCATAGGCATCGCGAGGATACCAGTCCCCAGGCTCCCTTTCAACAGATGTATCAAGGTATCCACGTCCGACGTTGGATGGGACAATTTCCGGTGCTCGAATGGATTGTACAGAGCCGCTTCCTCGTCGTTCGGTCGTTCCACGAGGGGCAACGTCGAGCCGTTCGTGACGGTAATCGGTACATCATTTTTCTCGCACTTGTATCTGCAAAACCGACGTCGTTAGTATATATCGTTCGATTAACAAGTTTCCGTTATAGAAGGGTTGTTGAGATATCATAGTTCAGAGAGCGCGAGTAGAAGTGTTTGGCGTAAGGAACTATGGCAATACGGAACGATATCACGACCGTATATGTATGTATATACGTATATTTCGTTTCTTTTCTTTTTGTTCGTTTTTTTTTTGTTGTTGTTGTTTTTTTTTTTACGTTTTTATTTTTCAACGCACCGACTATTGCGAATGTACCCGTTCGACTGCGGGAAATACGTTTATGAGGGAAGAGTAGAAAGTGACGTGTGTGACAGAGCTTTATATTTCACGGAGGCGAGCGAACCGCGTCCACGTTACGCACAAGGATCGCGGATCGTCTGGGGAACAGGGAGGATCGAAGTGTCGTTAAATTGATATCCGGGGACGGTCAGTAGATCGAGTTCGGTCGCGGCAAAAGCTTGCGTATTGGCGTGGTCAGACGTTTCATTGCGGAAAATGAACGGGGCATGTGTGAATCACATATTTCGAGCGCGTACTACGACGTGCATGAAATTATGAATCCGACGATATTGATTTTCGATTACGCAGACTGTTAACGAAGGAAAGGGAGAAAATGTTGCGAAGCGCTTCGGACTTTGGCTGTTCCGATTTGTGCTTTTGAGAAACCTTGTACGCCTCGCGATGAAATATTTATATAATTGCAATTGCAGCGCGAGATGTACGAGAGGCGCAATACGTAATTATGCGTGTAGCGTAGTAAATATTTCAGCTGTTTGTTTAAACGTCTCGTTGCGAACGAATAAAACGATCCCCAACATTAATGCCAAATAAAGTTCGCAGACGAATCTCCATTTGCATACCAATGAAGTTACCGAGGAAAAGAAATATTCTTGTTTGACGCGACGTCTACGATACGAAAATGCGAGACAAATCCGTTGCAAGTATGTTCAAGGTAGAATGCATGTAACCACAATTACGCCTTGCGTCGTGCGTATTGTAAGACACGTCCGGAAAGTTATATCATTTGGCGTGAAGTCAGTGTTAAACAGTCGTTGATATTTTGGTTATACTAGTCGTGCGGAAGTAGGTTCATGCTTTGACGTGTTGAAATCTCGCATTAAAAATACTAACTCCCACGCACGGATTGAGTAATTGCTGCTAGCAGAATCTCGTACAGACTTAAAGCCAAAAAGGTATTTATAACTAAAATGAAAAGAAAGAACAATCGCGTTCGTCACTTGCGTTAAACAAACATCAGATGTTATACATATACTGCGAAAAGTTCTCCCATTAGTCCTTTGAAAATCTTGTTCTCCCGGTTTCTGCAACGCTCGTCTACCTTTAACCGTACCAAATCAAAATGGAAAATAAAATAGGATCAAAAGCTAAAAGCATCTCCTCTCGAGTCGAAAGCGATTTAATTTGTGAGAAAATTAATATTCGAAAGGACAAACGCAACAATGATGAAGGTCTGACTACGCCAGTGTTACGCGTGCTCGTAAATGAAACGTTGCTTTAAATGAGCTAGATAATAACACGATAAAGATATGATTTTGTGGGCGAGATCTACGCGTTTCAATCAGGCAGAAGCTGAACACTCGTAACAAGCATTAATTCTAGAGTAGAGGAAATGGAGCTAGCAGCGAATGAACCGCTCGATGACATTTGACTTTAACGCCAGATCTCGCGGCTGAAATGTCTTTGGACTTTGTCGTCCCGAGCAATATCCATTAATTGCAATTTCCTTCAAATTGTGCATTTAAATGTAACTCAAGCGTACTTTGTTTCTTTCCGCATTCAATTTTCGAGACACCAGAGAATAATACTGATACGTTGATAAAATGACATTTCATTGTCCAACTTTAATAAATACAGCAGGAAAAATGTTTCTCGAGTACTTCGTATCCCCCGTTGCATCCGAGGCATATTGATAAAAGAAAAGTTCCTAAATTCCTCGAATTGCACGGAATTATGATTGAACGTCTACACGATAACTTTACAGCACGATTGTGATTGAAATTAGTCTCTGGTTCCTCGATATAACTATTAACGATAATTCGGCCATCTATATTTTCCGAGCAAATAAATTCATCGACCAATTCAATCAGCCGATCGAACATTTCCATTGCTCGGTAAAACACCTCGTTACTGAAAAACCATTAAATTAATGAACTTTCAACGCGAATTTCTAAGGGCAAACGGTTCCTTCGATTACCTCCCTGTCGACCAATATCCTGTCTGTACGTACGTGCTGAGGAAACATCGAGGAAATCGATCGCAATAGTCTCGAAAGCTCGATCAAATCTCCATAGAACGTCACAAATCTTTTTCTCGATCATTGTTTCTGTTACGACGATCATTCAGATATTCAACGATTCTGCTTTTCTCTCCTAATATTTGATTCGTCTATTTATTCCGTACGTTCGAGGAAAAAGTGCATGGCGCAACGTGTTCCGCGAGACATTTGGCAAGAATCCTTTTCACGAAGCAGAATTAGAATTTCCGGCATAATCGGAATATTTTGCCAGGATTCCCCACAGATTTTACGGAAGGAAAAGTAATTGCAATGCCTGGCGTGTCGCTAAACGATGGTGGGTACTGATCTTTGTGCAGCTATAGAAACTGAATATTCTATTTCACTTCACAATTTCGTTTTGAATTGACAAATTAATCGACGCTTTATCGTTTACGAAAAAAATATTGACCATTTACATAATTTATCGTTTCAGTTTGAACTCTGGAGAAATCCTCAGTCTTGTCTCCCCGTTCAGTACATCCATTTTGTTTAAGCTCTGCGCGATACCGGTGAATGAAATGTCGCACGCGAAGTCTATGCAAAATAATAGCGGCGAACCTTGAACATTTTGAATCACGGAGAATGTTAGAGGATCCGTGCCAGCGAATGTTAACGAAAGTTATTTGCACCGTGCATAAATTTCTGGTTGAACGTGCAGCTGAACATTTTTATTGCTGCCAGTGGGACGATCGTTACAGTGCCACGAGATTTTCCCCTTGCGTTTTGTCTTTAATGTGCAATACGAACGGTGTAGAATATGTTTGCTTGCTCTCTCGGGAAAGTTACAGAATGGAATTCTGATAGAAAGATCAAATTCTTCGTCTCTTCAGTATAATAGTTAGTAAACTTTGAAACCAATCTCAGACAAGTCGAAAAGATATCAAGATTCGCGTAGCAAACCAATCCGTTCCTTCTCTCGACGCAGAAAGCAAATAAAACTTTCACAAAGGATCATATGCCGCGCCTTGTTTCCACGTGTCTACACCACGTCTGTCTATCGAATCGTCCCCATCACGGCACCAAACAATAAAAGTCAAGTGTACAAATCGACACATTTAACCCCCGCCACGTATTGCCATGCACTGTTCCGTAACATTTCTCGTCATATTCCACAGAATCGGCAAATCTTCCAGCATAAACGATCTTTAACACGAGTACACGGCATCGATCACGATTATACCTCGGCAAAAAAGACGAGCAAAGACAATTAAAACGAGATGGACAATCGGTCGTTCGTACGTTGTCATTCAATTCTTGAATGCTATTTAACACGTGGCGTTTCTCAATAGGATCACGTGTGTAAGTGTGTAGAGCTGTGCGTGTTTATTATTTTTTTTTTGTTTTTTTTGTTTTTTCGTGTGTGTAACGACGAGACACGATAAAGTGTATTCGAAAAAATCGCAAAAAGGTAGGTGTGTAGGCATATAGGTACCCATTGAGGTGCGGTAGTTTCTCTCCTTAGTCGTGCGAAGCTTTCTTAGTTCAGAAAGCTCCGAAATAGAATAGTAGTAGTAGTAGTAGAGTAGTAGTAGTAGTAGGTCTGTGTGTGTCACGTTACACGTGACAAGAGTTCACGCGCCGCGATCAGGCTTAGAGTCAGCTGCAACCACCGCACTGCATCACCGCGACGCCCATCGCCACGACGCAGTACGACGACTAACAAGCCTTCTTTGCTTTTTGACATTTTGCACTTCCCGCCGAGCGTGTTTTTCTCGTTTTATATTTACTTTTTAATTACTTCTCGGTACGTTTATCTGAGGTTCGTTCTATATTGTCTTTTTTTTTTTTTTGTATTTTAAACGCACACCAAACGGTCGTCTATTTTATTTTCATCGCCAATTGTACATACGATCGAGTCCGTAATTGTTCTTGTTCTTTTTTGATTTCGTTATTAATTTTTCGTTTTAAATGTCACAACGTTCGAAAGGAGTTTGCCCTCCTCACTCTCTCGTATCCTTTTGTTTCTTATCGATTCGTGTTTCGTTTCCGATCGTTCCCGCGTGGTTCTTTGAACGATAATTGTCTGTCGGTTGTCGTCCGCGTCGCGTTCGGTCGTCGGTCGCGAAAAACCGATCACGATTTTTCTAATTTAGTCTTTTCGTTTTAGTTCTCTTTTAGGCTTTATGTTTCTCTCTTTCTTTCTTTTGTTTTTTTTTTGTTTTTTTTTGTTGCTTTGGATAACGAATTTTATCACGTGAAATTTGTTCCCGTTGCTCAATCGAGCGGCGTCAGTGCACGTCGATCGTAATGAATACCGTCTCAGTAAACCGTTTTGAACCCGCGATCGTCCATCAGAGAGACCGTGCCGTTTCTTTCTGCTAAACGGTACCGTGTTTGTTTTATTTATTGTCTTTTTTACTTATTACTGTTTTTTTTTTGTTTTTTTTTATAATGTTTTACTTTTCGTCACTTTCACGTTATTCGCAGAGCACTTTCATAGAGCCCGAATCTATGCCCGCAGTTTATACGCAAGTCTGGAATCATATAAATGCACATATTATATAGTAAAGACAGATTTCATCTTTATTATAATCCTTCAGAGGAACATAACTTGCTTGCACACCGCATGACCTCAATCACGAAGCATCCTAAAGTCAATGACGAAGAAACAACCGCGAGGATTTTCTCCTTTCTGCACCTTGTCTCCTGCTCGACGCTTTTCATTTTTTTTTCCTCTCTTTTTTTTTCTTTTAGAATTGCAACTCTATTCTCCTGTCCCTTCTTTAATCCGTTATTCTTCACGTTTCAGTTGTTAACAAGATAATCGAATTACGATCGCAATTGATGAATGTTAATTCGTTTCCATTGGAAATAAAGAACGACAGTTTCCAAGCAGCTTTTCCCGTAGTCGATGCTTGTTCAAGCCTGTGCTCCAGCGACAGACCTCGTTAATTATTTCCAGTACGGAATTATTGTTAACTGGTACGCACACGACGACTAAAACGGCGTGGTATCCAACAGGTGTTCCACGACGAACGATGCGCAACCAGTGATATTAACAGCTGTTGCGTATTCAATAATTATGCGCCCCACAATTGTACGGTTTATTCGACGCCACGAAGAGAAAAGGTAGAACGGTCGAAAGCAATTTATGAGGGGCAATTATCCATGGCATCGTCGCGTTCGCAAACGTTTTATTGTTACCTGTGCATAACGATTGTTCCGGTCGATCTCGATCAATTATCGGATCTTCCCACCGGTGAACGCATAATGTGGAATGAACGTGAGATGGTACGATGTGTAACGAAACGTAAAGAAAGGGGGAGCAACGCGGTGTGAATAATAAATGTGTTAACACGCTTCAAAATAATAAAACGTGCGGTTGAGCAAAGAAAAAAAGGAAAAAAAAAAATTGAAAAAAGATGCGAGGAGATACACAAATCTGAATTTGCTATCTATTTCGTCACGAAATAGTGATTGCTGGAAGATGCAGTAAGGAGAAATTCCATTCTTTCCAGAAACTGTCGAAAGATTTGTCGTCGCCTTGCCGCCAAATCAACGATCCAGAGAATCGCTCGTTTGTGCGGATAATTGGCCCCCTTCGTGCATGATTTACGTATATTGTATCCTCTCATTTTGTTCCGTTAGCTTCTCCAACGCTCTACTACTTTTGCCCCCGATGATGCAGAAACGAGACTAAATATGACCGTGTTTGCTGAAGGGGTCGAGTAAACAAAGATTATGCCGGGAAAAATGAAAATTTATCTTGTTCCAATCATAAATTTCTTGAAAAACTTGCGCATTACCGTAACAGTTTATTTGTTACCGCGGACATGTGTTGGAATATTTATTCTTCTTATTGCCTTTTTTTTTTCTTCATTACATTTCTATCCGTGCGTTATACGTGATTAGTCTAGAGTCTAAGCAGAAACATACATGTATGCGTGCATACGTGATTCATCAGCGTGCTCGATACGCGTGTGTCGCTACACCGATGGAAAATTATTTTATGTTAAATAACAGAATTTCCTTGCCCGCGTCGTTCAGTAAGGATTCGAAAATTGTTATCTGATTTTATCACAAGAGATTAGCATCATTATCACCATGCATTCTGAGTATCTTGAACGGAATTTTCTTACGTGCTTTGATTTACTCGAGCCCTGGCGCAAAATATGTTTCCCGATAGATTCCACACTGCTGAGCTACTCGATTTTCAGTTTGTACGTAACTTAGCTGTCATTTAAAAGCAATGTCAACCATGAAATAACTTTCTGATCGCAAACGAGACGTGTATCTTTGCTGAGTGCCGTTCAAATTCTTCTTGCTCGATTATTATACAAGTTGAACAATAATTCACTTCGTGGAATATCACAGATTTAGCCAAAATCATTTCTGTATTACTGTTACCAGCATCCCTCTTAAAACTGTCCTCCCGTTTCGTCAAATATAAAATACATATTACGTGTTCGCCACACGTTGCCGAATTTCAACATTCCGAATGCTTCAACGCATCGCCCCAGCACTTGCTGCGTAACAATTATTCTTTAACATATCGCGTGCATTACTCTCCACCTCCCTTTGAACATAACCCATTTTCTTCCAACGTCGTTTAAATCGAACACCAAATACATTATACACCCTCGTATTATTTTTCATTCGCTTTCCAAGAGTCACAGCGTTGCATTAACAACCCCCGTATCTACTGACGCCGTGCAACAACCATTTTCCAAAGTGCGTTACTTCAAAGACATTGACGATCAATCCAACGCATCTGTGATTATTCGAAACTGGTCCCAAAGAAATATTAACAAAATAACAGCATCTACCCATTAATGTGTATCGGTGAATGTTCGACATGAAAGGTGATAAATATGTTAAGACATCGGCTACTAAACGGACAGTAGTATCATTCAAACGGTATTTCCACAAATGTACGCACAAAACGAGGTTCTCTTCTCCCCTGTCGTGGGTGTAAATGGGTTACGCAAAAAAGAAGCGTGAATATAATAAAAAGGAAAAAAAAGAAATTAAAAGAAAATTGTCAAACATACGATGTGCACGGCAGACACACTTAAACAAAATGAAAGCGCGTTCCTGCACAAACCAGCGATAACAGAATCGTCACGATCCAGGCGGTCGATTTTTCAAGCGTCTCTTGTAGCAGCTATGCCACGAGTTCTACGTTAACGATCACAGGCGGTATGCATGAATTAATCGTGAAACTATTATATAGTATATAATATTGAAACCAAAAAAACAAACTATATATATATTGGGAAATATATATATGTATTTATATATTAAATAGTAACAGAGCACAGAGAATGAGAGAATACACATATATACGATATAATGCACAACATATGATCCTCGGGTTGTCACTCACGTTTGCTTGAGCACGGGGCATTTGAGTTTGGCAAGAAAGCAATGGTGATGATTGGTCGTGGTAGCAGATAGTGAATTGCTCGACTATCGTTGAACCGTTCGTTCGCGTCGGTTTCGTAAATCAAGTTTTCGCACTTACTTGACAAGAACCATGTCTGACAGTTCTGTTTTCACACCGTGCTTCTTTGGGTCGTATTCCGCTATCATTGGGCGCATTGGTGTTCTCTGTAATCAATGAAGAAATTCGCAATTAGAATCAACGGGAACATACCGAGACGAAATTACTTATTTATAGCCGATGAGGTAATTGAATAGATCAGTGTTCATATATTTAACGCTTAACGGTCGTAAGTCACCTCTCAGGTGACAACGGTACTTTGTGGGGTTGATACGTTTAGTAATTAAATGTATGCTTTATAGTTTTTTTCAAATGGCAAAGTGTTTAATACACGTGCAATTCGCTGTTTACAATTTCTTTGAAAATTAATAAGTTATTAGCTGCCTTATGATATATTACATATATCGATTTATTTGCAATTGGCCATCTGTGTTTAGCAACTCCGGCAAACAATGTTGAAGAAAACGATTCATGGTTTGCATACGCATATGCAACAAGTTCTATACGAGTGAAAGTTAAATTTGAATATGATCAGTGTAGCCTGCTAATGTTTGAAATGGTAATAATTTGGTAATAATGGTAATTGTTTTGTTTTAAAAGGCTGACGGTGTTTTGGTTGAAATTACATTTTTCAATCGCCCCAGTGTGAATTCTTATACTGCAAAGACCTCAAATTAAATAAATTATACACAACTCGAGACCTTATTGAGTTGATCAGTATATTCGCAATAAATAAGTTCTGTTTTTATGATAACATAATTCTTTAATTTTCCGTTTCCCTTTTCCAACGAAATTTCACCTTTCTATTTTCATCTATAAACTGGGTCATTTCTCGGTTATAAACGTCTCCCACATACACTTAAAAATAAGTCAAAACGAGGAACTCAACTTTCCTGCAGCTAAATGCCAGCAAAAACGTTGAAAGATTCATAATACGCATCTCTTTGTTAAAAAAAAAACAAAGAAAAATATGAGAAACGGTATCAAAAATTATGTTTTTAAATATTTACAAATCATTCCTTCATCTAAATCTACTATCGATTGAAAAATATCTGCCCTGTATTAAATGCGCATTTATGCAATCGACAACTTTATCGAACAACGTTTACTTGTACCTCACAAAAGGGTTGATAGTCGTGGGACCGTCAACATTAATACATATTTGTCTTGGAACTCGAAGTCCCAAGATACAGCGACCAGTTCAATAGGTTCGTCAAAGTGCACGATTGCATAGTACCGAGAACTTGATTGCAACTGTTCAAATGACCGTTGATCATTGGATTTAATATTAAAGAGTGTATAACGAATACTTAAAATAAAATATTGTTGACAATATGTTGCACATTTTCAAACAATTTTCCTACAGATGGCTTACTTCTTCGTTTAAGTAATAGAATGTGTTCAGTGACTATTTTATTGGCAATCGTAGATTTCAGTTTTACGTAATAAAAACATTTTGAAAAAAATATCGCATGTCACTTAATTACAGCTGTGAAGTAGTAAGTGTAGTATCGGAAGAAAAAAGCAAAGTCAATCAAAATTTAATGAGAATTTAATAGGTGCACGTATAATTCGAAAAAAATTAATTAGGAGTTATAGTTATTAAACAAACTACTGAACTGTTACAAATAACTCTGCGTCCGGTTAGCACAGTGGCCAACATCGTTCGCTATCCTTCATCAAACACAATTTACTTGCGAATATCCACCTAATAATCCAAATTGTTGAAAATATCTAATTAACGAGCAAATGAATTCAATTGAATGCGCACGCCGTATTTATTAAACGATCGTATTCGATGTTACGTTCGTCCACGTGCATTTACACACGCGTTAATCGAAATCACGAAGAAGGACGAGGGAATTCATTGACATTTTCGGACATCCGTGACGAGACAACGATCCAGTATCGTTCGCTAGGTTCAGAATAGCTCCGATTCTACATAAACGATGCAACATATCATCTCGCGTGTCAATTATAGTTGCAAACCAGCGTATGCTTCTCTGTTTACTGGCGCCCGTGCACAGCCGGACGCCTATTACAACTCGCGGTCTGCCATTACAACCTGTTCGACCTGTCAACGGTGCACTTTCGTAACCGCGAACGTGTCCCGTCTAACGAACAAAAGCTCCGGTCGCTCGATTTTTATCGGTCGACCGGTCAGTCCAGTCAACCGCGCCGCGGAGTCAAGTTTGCATACCGAACAATTTGCGAAAACGTTCGAACGAGAATGCTCGTAACCGAGGTAACGTTCTAGCCTGCAGCCCGTTACAGGCGCCTCCACTTTCTCACGATGGATATACAAAATTCTACTCGTCCCTGATCGAAGAATTGATCAATGATGCCGCAGCGCGGCGATTTGGAACGTATTCAATGCTGGTATTCACCCTAATGTGAGGACGATCGTTGCCCATCGTCGACAAGGAGCTCATCTCCACGTCGTGGACGCTGTCCGCGTTCCCCATTGTTCAACTTCCGGTCAGTGTGCCGCGTCTAACATTCCCCTCGCACCACCTGTCCTCCACTTTCTTTCCACCTGCCCGAGCACCTTTCCCGAGCACCGATATGTCAGCAGCTCGCCACGTGCTTTATTTATCTCCCATTGGTGCCAACCGGTGGTGTTCACGCCAGAACGCCGTCCCGAACGCGGCCCGATTTGCCCCAGTTCGCTGGCAATCGCGGCGTTATTCGTCCGAACAGGATCACGAGGAGGGGAACCACTTGAAAACCGCGAGCACGTGGATGCGAACGTGTTTCAATTGTCGGCGATATTATCACCGAACTTCACCAGCGCACCAAACTCGTTTCGGCGTCCCGCGATCCAACGCGTGCTGTCGTTCTTTCAACGCGGACGTACAGCTGCCACAATTGTGGCAACATTACGAAGTCGATTGCAGGCAGGAAGGAACGATTCTTTTCGAACGGGAACGGAGTGGACAGAGGCAGGGGATCCAGAAAGGTAAGGGGCGGTGGAATTACGAGTAATGCGTATTCTAGAGACCGTTCCGCTCGAGGTGAGGCCCGCGAGGCGGGAGAACGAAACGAAGAACGATCCGGCAGAAAATCGGAGCACCCTGGGGATCGGGTTTTTACTCGTCGGACAACACCACCGGCGCGATTCCTCCGGGTAAACTATGCTCGTGCTCGTCCGCTTTAGCGGCCCTATCTACGGTACGCCGAGTGCCGCGGCGCAGAAAACCGCGGATCGCTGCCAAATCTTTCGGCAATGTCCCGAGGACGGGCTCTTTATATACCAAACGGCTACGAAAATAGGAAGAGCAAATAGACGTGGCTGTCTCACGTGAGCGGCCTCTGTTTCGATGTGTGCTAGCCTCTGTCTGACCGCTAACCAAGCTTAATAGAAACGGTGTTTGAACTATGCGACAGATGGACACGTTCGCGTCACCTGCGCTTACTTTGAGCGCGAAGTTAGAGAATACTCTAATTGGATGTGCCTTTGGGTATTCTCCTTTTCTTTTTTTTTTTTTTTTTTGCCGCGATACTGGAATCTCTGTTTGCCCTGTCATTTTCGGTTCCGTTTTTAGAACTGTTGAATGCACATGCTTTTGTGAAGCGTAGGATTGTATAATATCAGCCGAGGGAGGGGTGTAAGTTCCGTCTTCGTTGAGTAGGAAAAATATGTCTGTTCTTAGGTGTTTCATCTATTGTCCGCATGAATGAGCGCGGAATTCGTTTATAACGATAGAACCATTGCCAGAAATGCGAGAACTTTGGTGTTTTCAACGGAGCGCGTGTAATAATAATTTATTAACCATCGTTTATGAAGGAATATTGAGTACAGATTGGCCTGTATTGGTGCGGATACGGAAGGTTCTACTGTATACACACATTCGCATGTTTATTTCATTTTTACTTTATGGTTTTCGATTGTTCAAAATTGTCGGAGATGCGTCTGAATTTGTTGGTGCATTCAGGCGTCAACTTTGTTATCCTTTATGGCGCATCGTACTTTGGCCTAGTCGCCTCTATTTTCGGCTGAGAACCGTGTACCGTACCCTAAAAATAACGCCAATCACGACAGCGCCGCGTATCTTTCGCTCCGATAGACGCGCGTATCCTTTGCAGAAATGTTTTTCCGAATTCCAATGGGCTGACGTAAAATTTAAAAAAAAATACACAGTGCTGTGTAAAACTCTCGCGCGGTTATGCAACTCCGTCGAAAATGAATAAAGGAAACAGCGCATGGCTTGATAAACTTACTTTGATATTGAAAATATTTCTCTGGCTGTGCGTAAATACATATGTCCGCACATGTTTGCCTGTTATCTAAATTATATATTGATATTTTTAATATACTTTAACTGCGGACAAATGCGAGAAAAATGATTGCATTATCTATTGTTATAAACGATGCATTAATTTCCCCGTACGGTGATAGCAGGTATCACCCTTTGCATGGGCACTCAGCCATTTACTTCGTTTAACTATGAATGGCACCAATCTTCCTGCCGCTGCAAATGGAACAATTGCAAATGGCACTCTACAAATGGTCTCAATGTTACTCGCGACCGAGAGTAGCACTTCCCTTCGAGCCCTGTCGTTTTATTCACTTGAACATACGAGTAGATAATGCTAAGATGGTGCAGTAAAGTAATAACTTTCACTCAGCCCTATAAGTCCCTTCATGTTCCAGCCATCAAACAGTGGTTATGCACCAAACGAACAAGGATAAATATATAAATTAGAATGCAGAGATTTCTTGGAAAAAAATTATTAACAAATTATATCCTCGCGTCGCCTAAATCTAAACCATTGATGACATTGTAAAAAGGAAACAGTGATTTAAATATAGGTACTATGCCATTCTGCAGTGCAAGAAATTTACGCGGAGGAGAAATAAATACAAATTATAAAATTGTATACAGGAATGAAAACACTTGGATGCAAATTTCTTTTTCATGGGAACAATCTACCTTTCATATATATTACAGAATATTACATATTCCAGAGACCAATGGGATTATTTTCATCGCGAGTAGAGAATGTCACGTTTATGGAATGGTCCGAGGAGCACACGTGTAGGTACTCCACAAATAGAATTTTCACCGCGGTTACAACCTACGGCGACCGCGTTATATACATATCATTCGTTGCTGCTTCATTTCAGTATTCGCGACATGTCGTTGAAGTACACGCTCAATATTCCGTTTGGCTTTCGAGGATTATCTTAAAATATTTTGCAATATCGAAACATTTTTCGATCTGCACCGATCTGGTTGTTTGACGCAGGGCTAAGAACAGTCGACGGACGTCAGACTGCAGAAGATACAGCAGAGGTAATAAGCTGATTCAAGTTTTTTCAATGAGCTGTGCAATTAGCTATTATAGTAGTTGGTGCTCCCCTGCATTGTAGAATAGATTAGAGCCATTAGCCACAATGGAAAGATATATTTACCCTCTCTATAAATATCTTTCATGTTTTCATAAATATTATGTTCCCATATTTCTCATAAGTATATTGTCAACTAATTATTTTTAATGCATTCAAATTGTTCTCGAAACTCCGATTTCGTTGAATGTATAATCTATGTAATTGTTCAATAAATTCATACGACGATCATTGCGACAATTTGTTTTACAGTAAAGGAATTCCGTATTTCGTAAATCCGTAACGGTTCAACGAAAATTAGCTCTTACACATCCGAGATTCGTGGACTTTATGTTACGTCGTACAGCCTCGTGGACCATTGGCACTCATTGCACGGTTATTTTCGACATGGCGCCACAACGGACGTCGCGTTGCACACCGGCGTATGTCACTTTAGGAACATAATAGCATATGCTTGTTGAATATATGCACTCGAATGTACTTTTTGTGTCCGCGTTTTTCCACTTCGAACCAGCAAGATTGCGGCCAAATAATTGAGACAGCGGAAGCTTATGTTCTAATTGCGATAGACTTCGTGGATACCACGGCTAAAATGTAACAATCTAAATGAACAATAAAGGAAAATATGCGAAAAGCTGATAGTTATAAGGGTCGGATTAACGGAGATAAAATATCACAGAGATAAAATATCACTAAATATCACAGTTAAGAACTCAATGGTATGAGCTTCTATAATCTATGACACACTGATACAAATCATCTCGAAGACGTAAGGGTCAATGGACTAATTCTGGAAATATAAAAGCGTCATAAACACTAACACGAATCGGTGGAAACTGGATTTTATCATCGGAATTTATTTACACAACCGCCATCAGAATTCGAGGATTACGATAATCATTGTCTTATCCTCTACTTAAGTTGTAATCAACGCCGAAAGTAGAGCGGCAAATCGATCAGTTTATCGATGCTGTAGCAGCGTTCCTCGCGTTGAAGCAAGAAAACTGAAATCACGGAAAACACTCGTAGCTACCTTAAATAGTTAACACACGTGTCATCGATCCTCTCTGCTAATGCAAATGCAAAAATATGCTATTGCATACTATTTGTAGGTTTTAGATTAACAAAAGAAATTACTGGTACCGGCGTACTAGTATCGCCGTGCAGCGTAGTTCCACAAGTCTCTCCGCCACCCAAACATATCCCTTCTCACCTTCCCCCGGCATAATTGAACCCTGGCCCGTTTAAAACACCCATTAAATCCCAGCTCGGTTCGGCCAGTCGACGGAAGCATAGTCGACAGATTAAGATAATGTACTTTAATGACTTCATAAAGGCGCACGCTGTATCGTTGAGCGTATTACGGCGCAGGAAGCGAAAGATCGTTCCACTGTGCCACGCTTCAACGGGAAGCATCGAAATGTTGACCCATCGCGATGTTACTAACTTAGCGACCATCCACGAAAGTGCAGGGGGGCAAACGGGGGGCAGCGTACAGAGATATCAAAAGGGGGGTCCGACGTGGCCAAGGCCTTGAGGGTTAATCAGCCACGGTCGTTCAGTTGTTAAAGTTAGAATATGCACGGACAAACACGTTCACGTATGATAATACGGCAGACGTGCGCGTTCATTGCTTCATGTGTGCATCGATGTTGCGCAATTGCACAAATTGCCACCGCGGGACAGCAAACTATTGGATACTTCCGCGTCTGTGTGCCGCACCGTGACTTCGGTCAACCTCGGAAGTTTGAGTAATTGTCGGTGAGCACGGCGATATCGTGCGAATAGAGAACGAAGAAATGGCTTTCGAGCCTTCTGATTGGTAGTGCTTCAGTATTTTACGTTTTCTTGGTGGGGCTTTCTTCCGGCGCTTGCAAAGCGATCGTTTCTTCCGTATTTTTTTTATTCATTGCCTCAATTTAGAGCGCGGACGAATCTACCTTTGGTCGATGATTCGCGCGTTTTGTTTGATTAACGTCGCATTAAAGGTACCAATACGTTTTGTTGAGGGTTATTGATGTTAAGTGATGGGAAAATATGTAAAACTACAAACTGCTGGACGAGAATCGAAGAGGTAAAGGAAATCCTGTTGTATAATTACAAATGTAGGCCACTGGAAGGAAAATTTCGATTGCTTACAGTCGGTGACATCGATCTAATCTAATTAATAAGAAAACTAACAGCAACGTCATTGAGGGCAAGAACGCTATTTCCTTACCGCAACCCTGAAAGGGTTGCAATTCGGAGGCTTGATTTACTCGAACGATTCCGAAACAGCTTAGTTAGCCTTACGCATCATGCGCTGCTTCAGATTGCATTGGTTTGCATATCTGAGCCGCGTTAAATCGATCTAGCACCGATTAAAATTAAAAGCAAGGTATAATCGCATCGGCATTAAACTATCAGATCCTCGATCACGTTTAGATCTAATAATCTTAGGGGGGGAAGCAGCAACTAGCATTAACAGGCTAATAATGGTCAGTCACGGACGAGAAACAAAACGACTCGATTAACGTGCGAAATGGCGATCGAGCAGATCAACGACCACGCCGATCGTTCGTTCGCAATTAGGAATGCGACTCATGGTGAAAAGGGGCGGCCCACTTTCGCGGTATTAATAATCTTAAGAATTTCCTTCGAGGGATGAACACCAAGATCAGATGTCAACGAGCGAGTCACTACTCTGGAACGTGTCCGAATATAGATTAACGAGAAAAAACCGTGATCGAACGTCAACACCGTAGCTCTCGCAAGAGATAAATAAGGTTTTTACAAATGACTTGGATGAAAATGACAATGCTAGTACCGATAATGCTCACGTACAAAGATAGTGACTTAAATAATATATCTACTGAAAGTTTTAACAAGAAAGAGGTTTTCGTAAGTTGGACTTACACGGATTGCCTACCGAGCCTGCATCTAATGGAGCAGACAATTTCCTCGATGTCCGCTTCAATAAATTCAAGTTTATCATCGAAAGAGTAATTGTTCCACCGTTCGAAAATTTCTTTACCCTTGCGTCACTTTACTGCCATAAGTCACACCGGGCTCTACCGTGTTAAGAATCGATATTGATTGCGAGGGATCGTGTCGATCGCTATTCGCCCCTATGCCTCTTATTCCATCTAACGACCGTGATTGCATACGCATGCATCGATGTAAAGTGTAACGGTCAAAGGTTGTTTCCCGTCATCCGCTGAACTCTCGAGTCCCGTGATTCGCGGCGGACCCGCTCGACAATAATCGGCGCCGTTCAACGGCAAATTCGAGTCCTCCACACGTGCACGTGCGGTCCTTTTTAATACGAGAATGAACAGCAGCCGGCACAGTGGCAAATTGACAAATCTGAGAGCAACGTCACATCCTCATCCCGGTCCCGACGACGCGTAACACGAGCGCGAGCGATCACGGGTCACGCGTGGGATGTGCCCACTGTGCACGATCTTGCTTCTTCTGCCCCTGAATTACCTGTTACATTACCATTACTGGGGCACACGCGATGAATCGTCTCTGTATCTGGCTTCAGCTATTGCTCTGTAACAGCATTGACCTTCTTCGTTTGGCCGCGGCTCTTCGAAGGCGACCCACGGATTTGTATTGGGGCCTCGTGTTGCGACACTTTCTCGTCGAATATTCGATAATAATAGCGTGAACCTTAACGCATAGGAATTGGGCATGATTATTGAGGCTCGTGTGCGGATGTTCGACGTTTGAACGACGAACAGCGTCCCGCGATAAGTAGGTGAGGTGTATACGTAGATCATTTTGGGCTCGTGGATTACGACGTTCTGCATTTCGGTTTGAACGGTTGTATTAAACGCGACAGATTCGATCGACACTTTATTGGCTGAATTTGTATAGGTGTCGAATAGTTTAATGGTACAGAGAATAAAGTTTGCCGGAGTGTTGTGATACACGTGACCCCTTTTTAATAGCCCCCAATTTGATAAATTAGACGCGAAGTTTCGCGATTGCTCGCAACTTTTGCGCGAGACACAGCCGTGGGTATCGGTTAAATTTTGATTAACTAGACAGTCCGTTGCGCGACCTTGTCGTACATCTTTTGTCAAATAAATGGTTCGGAGATGTTTCGAGCGGTGAGTTTAATCGGGGCGATTGGAGACGTCCTTTTAAAACAGCTCAATTGGAAGCGGAAGAGATTCGATTCGAAACTTCTCCTCTTGATTTGTTCAAACGGCCAAATTGAGAGACAAAAATTGATAGGCGTGTTATGTGGGCATAGTACGACCTTATGGTAACGTTTCAATTTAAGACCAATTGCGGCGATTGTGTTGCTCGAGCGACGGAAACGTGAATGAAAAATCGACGATGTTTCCATTTGTGAGAATTATAGAACGCTAAAGACGGGGGTCTCCATCGACCACTTTACATAACACATAGATACCATTTGCCTTGGCGACGATAACATTTTATGTTTTAGTGTAATACAAACGGGGAAAAACTTGAGTCTCGTAGATAGTACACGTCTGGCAATCGGAAGCCTTCGATGCAAATTTTGCAGCGCGCTTTTCTGAATTAATTTTTCGATAATCGACGCGAACCTTGCGGTATTTTGCAACAATCCTAATACTTTCGCACCAATAAATCAAACTATATTTAATATTTACGCGAACGTATTTCTAGTAACAGTCTATGTGAACAATTTTACCACAACATTCGTTTATTTTAAAATGGGATTACGATGAACGTGAAGTTTCGCAACGATGGAGACAATTACAGCAAAATTCCTTGCACAAACTGAAGGAATGCGCAATTGCAATATCGTTACGACACATTGTTCAATCGTGCCCGCGAATGATGATATTCACTTTTATCAACCGTAGTATGCACATATGTACTATGTACATACAAAGTGCTTATCTAATCTCGAGCAAACGGGGCCCGTGTGTGTATTAGAAATTGATCATATTTTCTATTCTCCGCAGGTAGAATTAATTAGCAGTCCGAATCTGTTCTTGGAAATGTTCAACGACGCACCAAATATACATTACATGTTACATCTTCGTAATTTGTATAATACGAGTAAACGTGAATCTGCAATACGTTTTTTAGATCATCGATATTTTTGCATCGAGAATTAGACTCCGACCAAACAGCTTATCACTTATTCCGTGCTGATACTAGTCATTCAATTATATCACTATATAATAAGAAATTATGAATGGCTATGAAATTTTAACGGGAGTGATTTTATTCCTCTTGATAGCAAAAGAAATTGAAAGAATGTTCTGAATAATCCGTCGCGCGTAAAAGCCAATGCAGGAAAGATGATATTTATCCAAGGCGTCGTTTCTATGGATTTTAATTTTTCATTCACCCTCCCCATTTTCGAACTTTCACCTCATCTTGAAAGCAGTAAGGATTGCAACAAAATATCACACTATTATCGCGCATTGTACCGTTAATAATTCAAGATTACATTAAAATCGGCTTACGGGGTTCCCTTTGTCGAGATTCTGCCGTGTCAGAAGAAAGAACTCACGATTGCGAGATCGTCGTGCGTTACACAATTCTTTATGCAACGAAATCCTCGGCGTAGCCGAACACAGTTACTCGTACATCATTCATACGAAATATGGGCACGATAAACGCCTTCTGAAAATCCATGGGTACCGTCACGGTTATCTACACGAAATGTACCGAGTTTATTAGATAACGGTACTCATACGCGACAAGGATGCCGTGCGCATTTCCCTTCATGAATATGTATACAGATCAATCGTGGGCGGAATGACGTGATCGCGAACGTTATCTGATACGCGACCCTAGTTTTTTTATCATTACTTGAGAAATGCTTGAAACGAACGTTGTACAGCGTCGGAGCTGAAATCAATTCAACACGCGCCCGTTTCTTTTCCGCGCGACGACCAGCTAGGCAGGAAATTTTCTTTCGAGTTGGAGCAACGCGCCATGATCGATCCAATTATGTATCACGGTGCGAAAGGTGAAATCGGAGCACCGATCGCGTTCGACGCGAACTTACAATATACAAATTTCATCCGTGTTCTATACTCTATACGAATGTGAGCGACGCATACGCTTTACGAAGTACCGTCAGGCACCAAAAGGGTCGACGAGAGAAAAACAAAAAAAAAAAAAAAAAGAAAGAAACGGAACGTTCCTCGGAAAATTCTATTCTACGATGAATAATATTTTCAGAGCCGCGCCAGAGTAATCGCGCTACTACGGCATCGCAACGAAAATATATAGGCACCTTTGCAATAGTAAAGCGAGCGCAACAGCCAACGAAAGCGTTGGCAAGTACATACGGCCGGCGGTATTTACGGAGTCACCCTATGCATAAATCACTCGTGAAACACAAAGATAGTCGAATGGTCTCGAGACGTGTTCGCGTGACTTCTACTTCTAGGGGACCAGTGAACTCGACGATCGAACGTTCTATCGTTGATTGCGAGACGGGCAACGTTCAGCCCTGAACACGCGTGTCGCGACGCTTTTGCACGCGGTGAACCACGCCGTCGGCTCCTATATGCGCGACGGCGAATCGCGTGCACCACGAGCGCCGGGACGTGAACGCCGTCCGTAAACTGGTTAGCATTGACCTTTTTAATTTGATTACAACGCCAGATAAATCCGGCAGGGGCGAACTGTTTCTACGATTGCATCAGGCGCGTCGGGATGCAGCGGCGTGTCTTCAGCACGCATTCGAGAAGGCGATTGGTTTATTGAGTTGCGTGGCGTGGGCTCGTTACCGATGACCCATTAGGGGTTCGATTTCGTTCGATACGGTAGACCTTTGTTTGTTTCGGCGATCGAAGGGTACATTCGTTGTTATCCGATGTGTATGTAATTGATTTATGCCGGGGCTTTGAATCTTTTCTTGAATAGCGATATCGTTTTGGAATATTCGACTAATCCGCGGCCAACCGTTCACCCTCCCATATAAGGCAAGACGAAATGTATGGTGAAGGAAATATGTTAAACGTTTCGGAATATAATTGTAATTTAATGATGTGTCATTATATTAATACATATTTATGTTTAATATAGTTAATTATTTCATCCAAAACTCGTCAATTAAAAATAACAGTGGGGACCTGCAGAAAATACTTTTCGATCCGCAGGTTGGGAAGCTGTGTATATTATTTCTAACGTGGAGTAGCTAAGATTCACGTACGTATGCATGCATGTAAGTAGGTGAGTATTGGACCAAATTACGAAGCTACCTCCAAAAGTAATCATGGAAAGACTGTATGTAGGCAAATGGATGATAAAATTATGCACTGGGAGATATGGTAGAAATAAACAAAAATGGAAATATAGTAGAAGTAGAGAATGCCTGGCTGTCGCAAAGGTTTGAATACTTACAACGCGACAGTGCCATGCGCTTTCTAAATTATTAATAAGTCATAGAGAGGCTACGATAATCTGCTACGATGGTTATCAATGACCTGTTGAGAAATTGTGGGCTGTCCGGGGCACATATTATTCTATTACTTTACAAACGAGGAATAATATCGCGCAATAAATTGGAGTTTTATTTAAGTTAAACGTCGCCTCGTTATCTGCACGAAAATATTGAAATTTATATTTAGAGTAAGTGCCGCACAACCGATATCCGCGGGTAAATATTTCGATATAATTTATTCCGGGCGTAACTTGCAAAAATGTCTCGTCCGTATAGTGTAGTTGTTGCTACACGTTAATAAACCTTGTTGTAAATATAAGCTATTTCTATCTTTATTTTGAATTACGACCACGCCACTTTTAGACATCCAGTACGCTTTTGTTCCGCTTTCCGTACAAACGAACGATAAAATTATAAATTACATAGATTACCGATGACTCACGGTGAATTATGTTCCACGTGCGTCGTCAATAGTCCGCTATAAAATTCGTATTACATACTCTGTATGGGGTACAGGCGGCCACCTACAGTGGCCACGTCGCATCCCATCGCGTAGGTGCGCACAATACACGCGAAAGGCACTTTTTACTGCACGAATCATACATGTAGAATCTAATACCGAATAAAACCATTGATTACGAATGATTCATCGCGAGCGATACATCCACTGTAGGCATTTTACGTATTTCTCTGTAGCTGCTTACCATAGATGCAGTTTGTCGTAATAATTTAAGGGATTATGAACATTCGCTGCAAAATGAAACGTATTTATGTAACAAGAATCGACGTTAGTATTCTTCGCAATTAATTAACGGTAATAATTTTTTCTAAACAACAGAGTATGTATCTCTGTAAACTGTGTGTATCGTGATACGTACATACATACCCTCAAGCAGAAAAATTAATTTTCTTTCGCTTGCTTCGAGGATACCTTAGAGTAACAATATGACAGGAAAATCGAATGAAATTACGAACAGTATTATCCATTTTATTAAAAAAATTCAATTAATCCAACCGTTTCTATGTTGTATTCTATCCGTATCGCAATACACCCTAAGTCTGGCGAAATACTATTCTATTTCTGCCGGTGTGACGTGCAAGCGTTAACATAACTCGCCTTTTAATGTTCGCCGCGTGATTGCCGGCGACGCGGGTTCTGCATGACGCGCCTCGATTATAAGTCCACGAACTCCAGACGTACTCGCGTGACTTTAGCTACTTAGAGACCGGTGAACTCGCCCCGGTCGGCAATCAAAAGCAACCCGTCTCCTCTTCCACCCTTCGCGAGTACAATCACGCGTGGGTGTACCGGTACTGTTAATGTACCTCGATGCTTGGCAGAACAGGAGAGTCGAAACTGCTCCGATCAATGCCAGCTAAATTTCTTTTCAACTGGGTAACAACCCTCGCGTGGGGAACCAGCGTTCAGCGAGTTCGACGTTTAGTTACTCAAAATATTTGGCGATGTTTATTTTAGTCACCTATGAGAACGTACATCGGTGACGTTTGTCAGTTTGCTTTTGCAACCAATTTTCACGACTTCATTATTAACGTCGAATGGCAGATTAATCACTACGCGAGCACACAAGGTTACCCTACTCTTTTATCGCGAAGGGTTGAAACAAAGGCCGCGACGTAATTTGAGACAGGCCATCCAGCAATATTTCTGATTATTCGCGTTTAAAGTGCAGTTTGTGCTGATAGTATCGTTTCAGCTATGCGTGCCAACCGCGTGTCTTGGGTTGCGCATCTGATTCATCTCAACGCGATCTGTTATTAGCGATTTGTAAATGAAATTATGCAAAAGTAAACTGACCACTTTTAGAAATTGAAGTATTACTAGTAAGTTCATTCGATATTCCATTTGGTTGTTTATTATATCTGTTATCTACTCTTGAAGTTTCTATCGAATGCGTACATATTAAACATGTCGTTAATTTCCGGTTTCTGCGAAAAACCTATCGTAAGTCACTCCTCGAAGGTTATTATGAAGTTATCTAAACCTCGAAATGGTAATTAACTATGAAAGACAAAATTTAAGGAAGTCGACGAACATAATTTTGATATCGGCGCAGTTACTTAACTTAAGCAAGCGTCGATGCAGATGCACAAAAGGCACGAATAACAAAGCAGTTGGAAAAAATTGTCATATTATTGGAATGAATAGCCAATCGTTTAATATAATTTCATCAGAAATATCATTTCATCAATCCATTTGCATATTGCTTCGTATTCCAGAAATGCACAACTTGAATTCTATGCAGCAAAGATTCGGGGTTTCCGTAGTTTCGACAACCAACGATGGTAAAGTATAATTATGGATTATTCCTGTTATTGTATATACACGAACAAGACCGCTTCCGGTGTATGACGTTATCCTCAATACTAGTCTACATAACGCGTGCTCGAAGAAGATCGTAAATGTCACGGTTAATTCGAATGGTATGTATTTGACTTGTTTCTTGGGTAACGTTGCATATTTTGTACCATTAATGACTTGCGATTCATTCCTTTGCATACCGAATGCAGGGCACTTGGATGCACTTTGCATCCAAATAATATTTTTGATGTATCCAGTTCTTGGATACTCTTCGAGCGTCACAATATTCGTCTTTTTTTTGTCCTTCGGTACGCTTCTGGGAACACGTATTGCTAGAGATGATTTGCTCTATTAAACTCGCAGTAATTTTCCAATAGTCTGTTGTAATTGCTTTTTTCCCCCGACTGTGTCATCATTGTGCAATCGTCGCATCAAGTTGATTACATAAAGTGAAAATCCACATGGAGAACTTACACTCAATAAGTTATTATTGCGCTGAATTAAAAGTTCCATTTCGTTGTATCGAATTAATTACTCTGCGGTATTGCTCTTTCTTAGTAAGTCGTTCTGTAATTAAGACTTTACGGTCGTAGCCGGCATTTCCGCGATTTTTGTACATTCAAGGCGGCGACAAAATTTTCCACGATATGATAAAACATACGTACTCTTTAACGTCAACCGACTTCCTCGTATTTTAATAAAATTATACACCTGGATTTCGTCTAGACACGCACACGGTTGAATGAATCATCTGGCGCCCTCGATGATTTATACAGGCGCATTATCCAGCCCAACACTTACACAACCTTTAATGCGACCATATCTACGTTACATAAGTTACAGGTGACCCATTGTGTACACAAAAGTACATAATTGAACACAACAAATTTTTGCGCCGCTCGTTTCTTATCTATGAATATTGAACGCGGCCACGCGTTTTATCTAGAATAAGATAGTCATTTTCTGTGGGAAATTACATTTCGCCCTCGAAGGATTACGATATGCGTGAACTCTTTGCAAGGTGTGATAAGCTGCTGTGTAAACGGGTAACTTTTAATAAGAAATTGCCTCGATTTGAACGTTTGTTAATGCTTTGATGTACAAATCTCTCCTTCGTCGTAATATTCGTTAAACACAATAATTGGGAGTTTTCACTATCAATTGAAATAGATAGCAGGTAATTTACGAAGTGTGTCAGAAGTCATTATTTTTAGCTTGTCTTTCAGTTTTGAGTACATATAGGGATAACAAGCGAAATGGTTCAATAAGAACACGTTTGTCATCGCAAAATAATTTCTCCGTTGATACACGATTATGCCCCACGTGGCGACACTAAAGTGAAATGCTGCGTGGGTCACGCATGACTCATAATTTACAAGCGGAAGGCGAACTTTCTTTTTATACGAACCTTCGTCTTTTCCTCCGCATTCGAATGGGGAAACAGAAGGGAAATGTTTAAGACCATGTCGCGAAATCAATCGATCCGTATCTTCTCAAGACAAAAAACAAAATCAACATTGCAACAAAAAGGAGCACAAATTAAATCCAAGGAAATAATATATGCACGCGGAAAACGACGGCACAAAAGAAAATAACGTTGAACCACCTCCACTTGTGAGAAACAAGCACTGTTCCGCAGAAGCATCTTGGGAGTACAAAGGACAATTCACAGAACTCCTAAATGACCATAGACAAGAATTCCTGAATAGCCCAGAGGGAAAGAAACGGACTCGTCACGGCAGATGTGCGTTTTATTGTTTGAATCGTTAAGAAACAGGCGAGCTACGTACTAGGAATAAACCACGTTTTTTTTTATCGCCGTGAACAGGAAACGATAAACGTCGCAAAAAGATCAGCGCAAGGCGACTCCTTTGAAAATAAACGCTGCCAACGGATCGGACTTTTATTCGTGAATATGAACGGAATATCACACACGGAGCCGCCATAATAATTAATCGACCGAACAATAGTTCCCGATTGACAGATTAATATGGAAGATCATACTTTTGCAGGATTTTAATCGAAGTCACGGACGCGTTGGTTAGTCATTGAACCAGATATTTCAAGTAAGCTAAGTGCGCGTGTACTTGACCGACTTTCAAAAGCAAAAAGAATTCCTGAACTTCGATTTAATGTTCCTCCGTGTCATCCCCATCTCGCAGTGCACAAACGTTATAATACTTTATGTATTGAAAAGCAAGGGAACAATACTGTTGACGGGAATAGTTCGAAGCATTCTCAGAATTTCCGAACGACACGATAATCAAACAGTGGTTGTTTAGAAAGTTCGAAAAGGATCGAAAGTTGAAAGGCTTGGTACAATAAAGATTACAAAGATAAAGAGATGTATGGTAATTACGGGGGATTATGCTTATCGCCGAAAAATGCGCTATAGACGTTTCCGAATTTCGGGTCTACCACCACCCTCCTCCTTTCTTCTTCAAGGACAGCTTCTTGTTTTTACAACCAGATTTATGGAACGCTTTGAACGAACGAGCAGAATAATAGTGGATGCGACCCCTTTTCAAATGCGGGTCACAGTATTTCTGAAAGCATGCTTTTGTGGTTTCAAATGAAATTCAACAGCTTCCTTTAATATTATAATTTAAAAAACAATTCCAACTAAAGAAAAATCTGTATCATTTCTTTATCCCGTACATTTGCTTCAATATTTGCGGTAAAAAATGTGAATCGTTTTATTCAGGTAGCAACGAATACACGATCGATCTGCGTAATCTTCTGCCCTGCGAACTCGATAGATCGTTATTGCGAACTCGCGTTAAGCAATGGAGTAATAGAAATTTCAGGATCGCATATCATACCGTGTTCTACAAATTGAACGATCCGGATCGTCGCCCGAAATCAGTATTTAAATTATAAAAAGCGACCTCGTCAATAGACCAATTTCCTCTACAATCAATGCTAATCAGAAAGTGGCCACAGCCTCCGCTCGATCCGCTTAACAAATCCGAGCTTCTTCTCCTTCCGCCAAATTGTCCATTAAAAAAGAGCAACCATGAAAAAGAAAAACAGGAATTCGAACGGAACAAGCAACCGAGCACGAATTCTGACCAACATTTCGAACTGTTGACTGTCCCGATGCTAACAGCTCCGCAAAACATCCCTGCACCGAAAATCGTGCCCTCGTATCCTGAAACCTGTTACAGCGACCGCTCCTCCCCCTATTATTCTTTCCACCCCATCTAACAATTTCCGTCGCGCCATTCTACACCGAAACATTGCACACGTCCTATCCTCCACGTGCACCCGGTACGGCAGTACGGTCGACGTCGAATTTCCCGTGCGGGAAGGTATCCGATACAAGGGCGTCTCGCTCCGAACCGCCCGGCGCCGCGAAGAAACAGCGGATCGATGTTGGAATTAAATTCCGCGGAAGGGAGACACGGAAAACACGTGCCCGGTCGATCCATTAACGATTGAAACATGTCGAAAAAGAAAGGAGAAAAAAAAAGACAGCTAGCCTGCACGGTGCTTCGTGGCAGGATGAAAAGGACAGCGATACGCCGGTAGGGGGCCGTGAAGGGGGCCGTGAAGGGGGCCGTGAAGGGGACCGTGAAGAAGGAATAACGACGAAAGGGGACGAAGAAATAGTGAGGGTAACGATATGGAAGGGAAGAAGGAATGAAGGTGGGGACGAAGTAAGAACGAACGCGAAAGCAATGCCCGGCGGGAGGGGAAAGGTGTATGTACATATCAGCAAGGAAATTTCCATGACGTAGCGTGCACAACGTGGTCGCCATGACTTCCAGGCACGCGTCATTATCGGTCAGCAATTGACCGTAACTCGTTCGGATCCGACCGTCGGGTTTTGCCACACGGTAAACTAGTTTTGGATTACGAAACAAAAGGGTCGAAGGCCCGGCGGCGACCGTTGTCGTTCACGGGTCCCTCTTTCTTCGACTTCTTTTCTAAATTGTAATGCCCGGGGACCGTTTAGGCTGGATGAAAGGAGGGACGGGGACCCAGAGAGGGCCGTGTGAATAACGATGAAACTGGGATGTACCAAGGATGGAGAGGGTCCCCGTTGAAAGGCTCTTTTGCACCGGCAGCCCCCGGTTTCTACGAAATCCTGTTGTCGGAGAAATCTTTCTTCCCACCGAGTTCCTTTGTTCTGACCTTAGGCTCGGGCGACTCCGTTAATCATGGGAAATGTGACCATCCGGTTCGTTTCCTCGTGCCGACGTATTCCGTTCCTTCTGTATTTGTACCTGTAATTGGCGAGCGAAGCTGTAGAGCATTACGCTCGTCGCCGCGAAACAATTCTTGAACAGACGAGACCGATACCTTTTGGTGGGCGCGAACGGACCGACGTGAGGATCGAAAGAATAGCTGAATCTATCTTGTGCTGCGGGCGCAATTTATCGATCCGAAGAGTTCACTCATCGACACAGGAGTCAATGTTCGGTAACTGAGTCGCGAGGAAAACTATGCGTCCGTCGATAATCGATCGAGGTCAGAGTAGAAACTGGGAATCATTGAAGGCAACGACGAGGTTGCGCTCCACGCTACAAAAAGTTCAATAGAAACGTCTAATTATAAACCCAGAAGAATCGAAAGATATATCGTTAAGGCAAAACTTTGTCTGTCATTCAGATTGGGAGGCCGGTTTATTCTTAGACCAGCCGTAGGAAAATTTATCAGAAATCGTGACGCAACGAAAAGGAAGTCATTCAAGAATAAATCGTAACCGTGAATTCTCCTGCAACTAAATGGCCGATATATTCAGCTTGTTGAGATGATCCACTAATATCAAGTGAAAATTAAAATCAGTCGAATCATGATCAAATTAAATATATGGTTGGACAAATGATAAAAAGTTCTGCGCAGGTAACGATAAGAATCGTACGGATTCTTCCGCGCGGTTAATATTTAACGGGTCTTGTTTGAATAAAAAAGTTAACTTCAAGCGAGTAAGGTCGAATCAATTTCTTGCAGCCTTTACGGCCACTAAAATATCAGTTCTCATTATTGGACGACATTTCAAGCAACGAATTAACTTGCCACCCGCAATTGGCCCACTAATGGACGAAATTTCCACCAATTTTTAAGATAAAATCCAAAAGTGCAGAATATGTAATAATATCCTTTTATCTTAAATTCAGGAAAACTCGAGAATCACTTTGTCCATTAAAAAATGACTTAAAATACGGTGCAAGCCTGTACCTAGGATGCAGAGGGTGAATGGTGTCAGTTTCCCCGTATCCACGGAATGATGCCTCATTTTACAAACGTAATTTGAGCAGCCGAGATTCCGGGATGGATCCCCGTCTTGATGGCGGCAATAGTCGGGCAAGGTCGTTCGCCAGAAATGTCTGTCGGTATCGACTTTTGTTCGCGATAACGACCCTCCGAAAAACTTGTCCACCCAGTGAAAAAGCTAAACGGGGATCCTCTTCCCTACCTTTGCCCCGGTGGATCTCGGTTGACAGCACGTTCCGTGATCGGAGCGAGTTTCGTTCGATGTTGTTATTCTTATTTGAGAATCGTGTGGACTGGTTTTTAAGCCGGGAACAATGGCGACGCGGGATAGGAAGCACAGTAACGTGGCGAACAAGTGTACGATACATTAGATTCGGATGGACGTGGTACAGATTTATGCGCTTATTGTGGGAAGGAGCGTTTTATCTGATGCGATTCCAGTTGGTCAGGAGTGTTCGCCGCAAGATTTATGCATTCGTCATATGGGAACGAGGAATTCGAAGAACTAATATTTGCTGTCTGTACTCCCCTGTCGTAATAATCGATTCATCGCTCGAGTCTCGGAAACGAAGGCAAGGCAACGGTTCCGAAATAAAGAATTTATATTTTGCAAAAAACTGTTTATTGCTTTAAAGCTGGCCAAACCGCCTTGGGACGTGCTTTTTTCGGTAAGAAGAAAGAGGCCCTTTATTTTTAGTATCCTTAACAAACCAAATCCCAAGTAAATATCCGCGAATAATGAATTATTTATTCTTAGATAAAATTCAATAACTGGAAACAGAATTAAGAATATGTTATCACCTTAGTAATCGAATGTATAACACGTTTCAGCTACAAAATTGTTGAGAAAAGTGGTGAAAATTTCTGACCGTGCGACGAAAAAATATAGAAACGTTCCTGTCGAACATATCGTAGGGAAAATTGACCTGGAGGTCCCAAAATAAATAGCTTTAATCCCAAAACAAATATGCTGGCAAAAAATGCTGGAATTTTCGTCGCTTAATCATTGATAAGGCGCCCTGCAACGTTTCTTCGCCTGCACGAACCACTCGTTTTCACATTTTTCATTTTGTCGAAGCGCTTCTAACGAATATTGTCCGAACGTAATTTACCAAGGAATTATCTCGCGCGTTCGAGGTTAAAAAAATGAAACACTACTCCGAAGGGTAAAAAAACGACTAAATTAAAAGCGTACAAAATGATCGGCTAGTGTTGCCCAATGCTTCCACCTCGTTCATATTTTTGTTTGAATTTCTTCTGTCGAACAAACTGGTACAACGAATGATCTTCGAGGACGATTGATTGCCTACGTTTAACGCCACATTATTCAATTGCTAATATCTCCGATGGAAAGCGTTATCTGTGCAACACAAATCTTTAAAGTGATTGTCCCTAGTACAGTCGTCGAGTATCAGACGACCGGGATACACGTGATACAGCGATAAAAAGCGATAACAGATAACCGACACCTTTATCGTATAACAGATTCAGATGTCCCTATCGCTGTGCGTCGAGGAAAAAGCAAAAATAGAAAAATCTAAAAGGTATAAGGAAATACGTAACAATCTAGGTATTTCATTTTCCACGAGTGCGATGACTCAGGTGAATTGATTTAAACGAAAGGTCGTGGAGACAGATATTGCAAGAAAAATATGGAGTCATTCGATCGCGCTGCGATTGCAAAATATATTGCAATATGGACTAGTTTTTTTTCTTTTTTTATTGTTCGTCAAGTGCAATTCTAACTAAGAGCGTGTAATTAGATAGAGCGTGCAAGGTAAATGCGAGTATTTAATTATAAAGGATCGATAGGGAAGAGAGATCGTTGTTTCTTTCACCGCTCCAACGGCGGATACATTTCTTCCAGCTCATCGCAACCCATAACAAGAAAGTCTACAATGCAATCCGGCATAATTATCCCAATCATCTCGTTGCTCCGAACTGCCAACATAATTACCCTGTTTCTGCTCTAACTGTTTCCTCTCCTGTTTTTACCGATGACGTATTGATCTATTTTAACACGACCGGCGTCGCAAAAGTCGGTCAAAACCACGAAAATCCTAGCGAGCAGATCCACCCAGTTTCCTCTCCCAAGTATTTTGCCCGCGAAACAGAAGCGTTCCCGAGTTCGAGCGAACGATCGCGAACCTGTGAACCGCGCGGTGAGTCTCGCGGCTCGACGATAATGGAATGCAACTATTCGGCACGCACCGAGCGCAGGGTAAATACAGCGAAAGAGTACGACGGTTTTATCGAAACGGCGTGCGGACAGGCTCGTCGACAAAACGTGCGCCGAAAGCGTATTTTCCGCGGTTGCGTTCGCGTTGTCGACCTCCTTTTATCAATTCCACGCGACACTTAATTCAGGTTGATGTGACTCGGTGCTGAGTCAACGAATTCATACATTCCGCGATTGCGGCGGTTTTTGTTGTCCGCGAAATCGCGGGTATCGACGCCGTAGGGGGAGAACGGAACGACCACGTGGCGTTCGCATGCTCGAATACAATCGACTTCCACGCACATATTGTAATTGCACATGCAGATCCGACGCGAACCGGTCGAACATGGAAACGCGCGCGGCAAACGTATGGTTCGCAGGCCGAAACTTTTTCTCTCGGAGTCGACCGACCCGACCCGGCCATCTGTGAAACTTGTTACGTAGGCAGTCCACGAAATAGAAATATCGTCGTGCAACGGAATACCGATTATTCCTACGCACGTTTATCAATAGAAATTCCAATTGTACAATCGTGTTCGATATTTCATTACATCTGCATCGCGGTTAACACGTTATTTCATTGCTCGTTTCTACATTTTTTGCACCGTGTGCTCCGTACGAGCAGCGGACAACACACTTCTTGCAGGATAATTAATATGCTAATGCGCCGACAGGAAGACGTTTGTACTCACGTCCTGCTCGGTCTGAAAAGATAATGCAGCCTCGGGGCTCGTGCAAGGTATATAGCTGTGCCCGTTTAGCAAATATTTAGTTTCTTAATTGCTTGCACGGTCTGGATGGCTTGCCCAGTTTCCGTCTGCCAGCACGGGTTGCATACTTTGTTTGAACGAAACCGTGTGTCGCCTTACCTGTATCTTTACAACGATTGTTTCGGAAACAGTTCTTTATCTAGCCCGCGCTGAATATCCGTACGCAGGGTGTCGTTTCCGTTTCGACCGTATTAAAATCTCATTATCTCCGTTGCTTGCCCGCCGCATCTATTTATACGCGCGTCGCGGTCGAGCATATACATACGCTTCCGTCGCGATTTAATTAATTCTCGCGCTATCAAATGACCGTTTCTATCGACGACATAACTGTTAATCCATCGATAAACCTGTTCCGTTCGGCGTTTCGCTAGGAATTTTTAATCGTGCGACGTTATGCAACGCGCGCGACAATCGCCGCGGCACGGACGAACACTCGCGCATGTCTGCAGTTCGTTCACGATTCGATGCTCGTTCAGGCAAACAAAAGAAACAGCGAATACGAATAACGTGGGTAAACGGACTCACCTGAAATTTGCCCCCGTGAACCGGTGCTCCTTGGCTCGGCATCTTGTGCGACATCCTCGTTAAAACTCACGAACCGAGCGTCTACCCAAGAAGAGCCCCTGGCAAGCTGTGCGTTTATTCTCGCTCTCTAACAGGCTAGTTTCTCGGCCGAACGAAAAAGGCCGGCCGTCGATGTAGCTGCTCCTCGCTTCTCTCCTCCGGATCGTCTAATTCACTTTTGGCGGTTCGAACGGAACAGCGATCGTCGACGTGGTACACCCACACGCGCGTTTGTTTAGCGCACACACGAGCGGCGTGTACTTGAATGTGTATATAATATATATATATATATGTATATGTATATATATATATGTATATGTACACGTATTTATATATATTCTTATATACGACAACCGCGTGTACCACACAAGCCTTATCCAGCGGGAACCAACGAACTGTATATCTACTTCGAACAATGTGAATCGATCTGGTCGACGTTCCTGCTCACACTGATCCTCCTCTCCTCGCCTTTCCAACTGTCGCTTACACGCTTTCTCCTTGTCCGGATCTATCTGCCGCTCTCAGGGGGGTGCGATGGCCAGGCTAAAGGGATCTCTCTGAGGATAGGAGGCAGAGGATGAATAGCCAAAGTTGCAGCAGGTAGAGGGGGTAGATATGCTGTGCAACGGGACGGGGGTAGTAGGGTAAATGAATTGCGGCGTCGTGGTCGGCCCTCTTCAATCGAACCGCACAACCGTGAGAAGGGCACGCTGGTACGACCTGGATGACCGTGTCGTCCCGGGGCAAGCGTGCATGGAGACCAAGTATCGTGTGGATCGGTGGAATCTCCTTAGCCTGGAGAAGCGTCGCGAGCGTCGAAAAGACTCGACTAGGAATGACGACCCACGACGTGGGAGGCCGCGGAGCCCACAGTTCCGTCGCCTCCTTCTCCCACTCTTCTTCGCGGCTATACCTCGTCCGTCCCTTTCCACGTCGCCGACATGTGTACATACGCGTATCGCACAGGCACAGACACGCATACATACGGAACGACGAACCACCGAACGATCTAACAGCATAAGCTCCACTCAGTGACTATGCTTTTCCCCTACCCCGTAACACGACAACCTCGAACCCCCACTGCACCCTCCGGATCACGGTCAACGCTCACTTCTCTGGGTTCTGGGTTCTGGGACGATGTTCGCCACGTCTACCTTCGGCATCAACCACCACTACCACCATCAACGGCTGGGACCGACGCGACGTCGTTGCCACCACTTCCATCGTCCTCCTCGTCATCGTATTCATCTTCTCCTTCTCCTTCTTCTTCTTCTTCTTCTTCGTCTTCTTCTTCTTTTTCCTGTCCCTTTTTCTTCCTCGTCTACTTCACTGCTGCTTTCTCTTTCTCGTTTTACGTCATGTTACAACAACTATGCATAAGCAAACGATTCTCCCCCTTCGTTTTACTGTTTCTTACCCCCCCACTTTAGGTCTTATGCGACGCTCGTTTTTACCTCTTTTTCTTTCACCCGTCTCCTTTTTCGCCTCCGTAACCATTCGCCACTCCCATCGCACATGCCAAATCCATTTACGTCGAACGCGTTTCTGCACCATTATCCGCCTATCTTGCTTGATAATCGTCTTGCATCGCGTCGATACCCGACCACTACAGGATCAAGGTTAACGTTATCGATGCCGGCCGTTCGCGAATCCGGCGCCGCGACGCTTCCTAGGAACTTCCGATGTTTGCCCACGCCTTTTACATCACACTTCCATGCCGTCGGCAATTCTTGTTGCGCGGTGAATAGCGAGACGTTGGCGGAGCGGAAAAATTGGAGTGGCGTAGAGAGAGTTCTCGTGAAATTGATGGCTCCCGAACCTGGAATCGAACCAAACCACAGGGAGCAAGCGAATCGACGCGTTCGCTTTCGTTCTCGGGGAGAGCGAGAATCCACGAATACATGCATGGTACTTGGGTACATAATGTATATGCATAGGGGCTGCAAGTTGACAAGGGCGAAAGATTGTTACGATTCGCGATCGATTAGGATAAGACCGTTATTGTTTCTAATGTATTGGACGCTATAATGATTATTTCATTTGTAGAGCCGCGTCTTTCCTCATTTAACTTTTCGCAAGGTCTAAGATAAACTTTAACTGCCGACAGGCAAATTGCTTGAGGAAAGAATTTCGGTTCGCAAGCCTCTGAATATGTAATCCGTGCAACAACGAGGATATATCGTATGTAGAAGTTGGATGGAAATGATTAGTGCTATCTTGCTTGAGCTTGGCGATAACTAGGTTTGTTGGTGAATTAATTTGTTCCATTTTTAGGTGTATTTGTTGCCGATATTTCGTGGTTGTTTCAAGATTTACTGATTATTTTATGTGGGTAATATCGTATGGCAGGTGCGGCGAATTTTTACATAAAAGCTTCTGAGAATATACATGCATAGGTATGATACTACGAAACAATTGTAATTCTAAGGATAAAATAATCGTTCGTACTTTTTCGTAGATAATCGACTAAGAATATTTCTCCACGATAGATGTGTATTATCTTTCCCATTAAACGAAAGATTAAAAACTAAATATTGCATTCTGCATAGATTCTTTTTCGTATGAAATAGGAAAAGCCATGGAAATGTAAAAAACCGCAAAAGAAGAAGTAAATATAAACGTAAAGAAATTTAAATAAAAGCATTAGTACATAATATTGCGTATATATTGCGATTAATGATTTAAACTCCACTTTTTCTTCTCCATTTGACCTCGTTAATATTTAAATACATATATTATCCCAGCAACAGTGTAAATAAACAAAGCAAGTATATGATAATTTGCATAAATAAAAACCACAGTCCAGCCACTATTGTACATCGTTTCACAATGGAGTAGTCCCTTCACTTGTGCTTCAGCGTTCTTCAAATCTTGCAGATTTAAATCTTTCGATCGAACAAATTATACGATGGACAGAGCGAAAGAAAAAACTTGAACAACGCACAAAAGATATAAAGAGCGCAGAATCGTGGGTTATCGATTGCGAAGATTTCCAGCAACTGTAATTTATTTTGAACTCCCCCTGTCCTTCAAACAAAATACCGGGAAGATCTGAATTGAAATACAGAAAATCCATCGTGTAGAAGGTGGATCGTAATGTTTCAATACCGACGCACGGTATTAATTTAAAATATATCTTCTTATTTTATTTATTGTAAGCGTAATTCAGTGCAAAGTACGTAGAAATATCTGATAACACCTGCTGAGAAAAGTGTTTAGTCATTTTAGAATAGTGTATCTACGTCTGATTGAAAGATATCTTTGTGATACATATTTTGACGTAAATATTGTTTTCGTAAAAGCATGCAGGACAGAGAAAATTATTTGTGTCACGATAAATTAAATATTTAACGGAGGTCATATATTTCTCTTTAATAATTATAGGTTTATCAATATTAGACTGTTGCATAAATTGTTACAATGTGCAATTTAATAATATTAAACGTTTTCCATATTTATCGTATCCGCGCCAGAACTTTGTTAATGCGATTAAGGGACGAGAAATCAAATTGTTACCGCTGCTATAAAAATATCCCACAAAAGTTCGAAAACTTGCCTACACAATTTGGATAAAATTTGGCCTACTAAATAAATCACTAACTAGTTTCCAAACATCTTATACAAACTGTTGTACAATTGTAAATCAATTTATATAAAAAGTGTCATCGCAGACAAATCGTCGTATATCTTAACTAACACGAAAATTCCATCAAAATCTATATCGCTCGAGATACAGGAATATGACAACAGCGATCATCTTGTCGCGTTCTTGGAAGCGTGCCCGCAGATCGAGCCTCCCGGTTAATTTAAACGCAATTTTTAATATTTACATCATTCTTCGCAAGTTCGGACGATGTTTATGTACTTCCCGAAGAAGAATTCTATGTATTATCACGAACCAGATAAAATATTGTCCCTTCCACTCTATATCAGATGAGACACAATTCAGTAACAAACACGTTTTCTCACCGTGATAGGTGATTCACGTAATTTCGCATATTTACCGCTTCCCGTTTCATTGACATCACGCAGATAACTGTGTATGCACGTGTCAGCAGTGAAGATTAGACAATTTTATGACCTCATCGTTATTTATTTCGAGCTTACTTCAATTTGCTCTGGATCAGGGTTAATAACATCGTTGACACCTTGTCGTCGAAGTGTTCGCAGATTATAGTGACGCGTTTTAATTCTATTCTTCTTTCTTTATTTTTCGCAATTCCTTTCTGTGTATTTAACCCTCTGTTTCTTCTTGGAATGCCAGTGGTACAGTTTTACGCGTAATAAGCTGATTTCGTTAACAATATCAATAACGTGTCCCAAACTAATGACAGACCACCTTGTGCTTTGCGATAAAATGTGGATTAAAATTGATGAAAAAAGAGAAGGAGATAACAAAAAAATTACTGTTGCATCGGTGGAAATTCTGTTTTGTTTATCTGTTATCCAGAATTCAGTTAATTCAAGCTCTACACATGAACAAATTTAAGCAATGTTAAGCAACCATTACTTCATCCTTAACGTCATTCAAAGAAACGCGAATATATACACACATATTGTGGCCTGTACCCGACTATCGTATAAATATCTGAAACGTTGTCTACCTGTCAGGTTCTATTGATTAAAAGTGACAGCATTAAATATGCCTTTCATATATTACGACCTGAAATAATCCTCCTTGAACTTCTGCTTTTCGTCCACATCAGCTCAGTTAAGAAACAGGTCAATGCTCCATTAAATTGGTTCACACAAACATCCAATACTCCCTCATAATAATCTCGATCGCAATCTCCTCGATTTTTTCTCATCTGCACGCAGGCTGTGCTTCCTGCGATGGAATCCTAGAGAGTACCGCATCGCGTAATCAGTGTTCGTCGAATAAAGAATTAAGATCGAAACCAGTCGGACGACGTACTCCTTAATTACTCTCGCTCGAATCGAACCATATTATAGCAAGACCTTCGATTTACACTCGTGCAATTGCCCCGTGTCCGAGTCTTCTATTCTCTAACAAATAAATACACCGCGTCTCAAGCCCACCACTCCACGATTAGAGGCGAAAAGCGCTGTCATCGTTGTAATTCGTCGTCGAATTCGTTCGATCGTTCGTTGAAAATCTGTACCGATCCATTTGACCAGTTTGGGATCGAGGTTAATGGCATCATTGACTCCTCGTTTCGAGCGAATTGCCGCAGACGTCTCTTTCACCTCTGTCAATTGATGGAACAGCTGTCGGCGTGCCTCAGACCAATCGACGCATTTCCATTATCGTATGGGGTTTTCGAGCACGTACAAATCGACCGGCTAATTATTTACCATTTCGCCTGAGTTTCTCTTTCTCTTTCCTTTAATCTCGATTCTCGCGTTGGTCCGTGCTTCGTGAATTCGATTTGCAAAGGAGACGAGAGCGCGAGTCAATTTCAGTGTCTGAATTATCAGTGGCTGGAATTAGTGCAACTGTTGCTTGTGAAAGCACTCATTCGAGAGGAAATTCGGCGATAACCAATCGTTGAGATAAGTGTTAACGAACGCTGTACACACGCCGAGGAGATAAAGGGGAATGGGTATTTTTAAACGTGACGGCGGCAAGGTGTTGGGCTTGAAAGGAAGAAGGGTTAAAAGTAACAGCTGTAACTACCATCTGCGATCGGGCGAGATACTATAACTCCTGGATGGTTAATTGCGTATTCTTTCGATGAATACTTCAACCTGTACGCTTCGATACGTTAATTTCCATCGTACCAGCCGTCCTGTGATCGCGTCTCGAACGGTCCAGAGTTGGCGCGCGTTTGCATTTCAATTGGGATCAGACTGTGCACTGTTAGATTAAAAGTACGGTGTATCGGGGGGATGACTGCTTTGTACGGATCGAATAGACGTTGCTCGGTTTCATCTTTCGCAGGTAAAATACATTTTCTTTCAACCAGAAAAATAATAGAAGGTGAACACGTGTGGGGTATTCTAATCGGGCAGAAAGGAACGATGCGACTCTTTTTCTACCGAACCCTTTCATATGTAAAAATTGCAAACGGTTGACGCGACGCTCCATCCTTTTATGCACGACAATTGCACGTCATTTCTGTACCAGCACAACGTTTCGTTTCAAGATTGCGAAACATTAACGCGTTTTATGGTGCCCGACGCATTCTAATTCTGCGGATTGTTAGCGTAGGGCCTCGTTTCCTCGTTTTAAAACCGAAAACCAATTACGTTAACGATCCTCTTGCGTACCATATGGAGTACAGAGCAGGCACATGTATACCTATGTACGCTTTACCGGTGGCTGTTCGAGTCACCTATCTTTCGCAATCAAAATGCTACCTCGTACTTTTCGATCGTTATACCTTGACTATTTTTCGTACAGCTGAAGCACTTTGCCTGAACTTCTGATAACAAATATCATTCCACATATTCATTCAATCTGGAACTCTTTTTCCACGAACGACATGTTGAAAGAACTTGCAAAAGCGTGTCCTCTGAGAAACATTTTTACCGATCAAAGCTTGATAGTAATGGGAACACTTAATAATCAATTCACTGTATCTACCCAACATTTGTAATGACGCATTGAAAAATTCCAAAAACCGCAAACGCAATTAACATCAAAGTGGACGATAATAAAGGGTGCTCCGACATTTCGGTCACCAAAGTGGCGTACGTCGAATCAACGATATGCAGATGCCAATCGTATCAATAAACGACGCTTTGCGCCATTGTCTCGCGACGTCCATTAAATCAAAGCAAAGTTAAATCGTTGCGCCGCGGCGTATCGACCAAACGCGTTACAATCGGAGCGAACACGATCGAGATAGGCCTGAGTTCGTTCGCGGTGCACGGGGACCTTCGACGATGCATATTTTTCGCGTGATACCGCGCAAAAGATCGTGGAACCACCAGATATGAAATCGTCGGCCGGCGGCGAAGCAAAGCGTTGTCACGGCAATACGATATCGCGCTTAAGATTTGAACATTGCAACGTTGATACCGTAGGTAACACGAAACTCGTCTAGCTCCATTTCGCAACGCGTCCAAGCGGAAGAAAACTTTCCACTACGAGACCATCCGGCAAAATTTTGCGGAGCATCGTAGCTTGTTCGGTTTGGCGGGTAGGGGGATAAAGGTGACTGTTTACAATCGGATTTTTGTTCGTTTTGTCTACTCGCAAGGTACAAGAGGAGGGTTTCGTAATTCTGCGCGCGAGAGATATAAAATCGAGTTGTGATATTTCAGTGAGACCCGCGCTACGTATATATATATATATATATTGAAATTATTATTGGAGCTCTAAGGAATGCGAAAATTCAAATATATCATGCTACTCGAAGTGCATTTAAATGAAGCCCGTACAGTCTGTTTCTGTATGTATACAAATTATTATCAACGTTATAAAGAATGAAGAAATTCCAATTAGTATCGTTGAAAACGTGAATAACCAACATTTCGCTGCTGCATTGTTTTACCTTCAATTATCGCGTCTCTTGTTTGATTACGAGTTGCATTGCACTGCCAAAGAAATCGGAATCTGGTGAAAGTAATATACGTTCGAGATTTCATTATCAACAAAGCACTGCTCTTAAGAGCGCATATTCTATTTTCGAGCAAAACTTTCTACCTCTTGCAAATCATTGCAAACTTTTTCACATAAATTAATTCCCCTTGGCACTTTACTCATAAAACGTGCTGGGGAAATTCATTGAAAACTTTTCTTCTGAAAATTCTTAAAAATATGTATTTAACGCGTGCACATGTCGGTCCATGCTTCTTCCCTGATAGCATCCTAAATACGTAGCGAGCGATATCGACATTATCTGGAATTCTCTATCTCTATTTGAATATCAAGGAAATAATACGTATTGGCCAATCAATGAATCCGGAAATTTTCCAGTGGCCGGTGTAACCCTGAGATAATTATTATTGAATAATAATTCGTTTCGCGATCGACACCAAGGGGTACTGTGCATGAAAATTGGGCAAGATTCGGCTGAGGACGTTCAAGGCGCCATCCTGTCGCAATCGATGCTTGCCGGGCCTGCATATAGGTCGCAATAAGATAGATGGGCGGCGATGACGCAGATACGTACAAAAAAGTTCGCAAAAGCATCCGGACGATATTGCCTCTCCGCCCATACAAATCTCTTGAATAGGGCGCGCGTGTGTATACGTATACGAGCTCAGATTTGGTTAAGTTTCAGAAGGGTGAAAACCAACCCCGTCTGCCGGCACTTATCCTTGAGCCTTGAACTTTGTTTTCAACCGGGAGAAGTATGTCACGGTGTAGTTCGACGTAGATGTTGTTTTCGTTACATAACACGAAATGTTTCCCTGTTTCTGGATAAACTGCGTTTGAGCTAGTCTCTATCTCGAAGGGGTATCAAGGGCGTGCTGAAATTTGAAATTGACTTGAAAAGGAAGCGATTTCTCGCAGAAACAGTAGTATAAGTGGGGAATCTGTGAATGGATTGGTTTTTCTTTTATTTACATACCTCGAAACAGTTGCAAAAGAAAAGAGTTAACAAAAGTATCGTCACTGTAGAGGATAAATAGCCATCCTGAAAACTAATTGTACGAATTTTATTTTTTTTTTATTTTTTGCAATATCCTTTGTGTCTGCTGTAAATTATTGTTGCGACCGATATTTTTTGTTACGACTTCTGCTATTTTACTAACATAAGTTGAAGTCGTAACTTTAAATAACTCTTTTATCAACATTCTGGGGAAAAAAACTTTGTATTAAATCTGCCACGAGCAGAATGTTCATGCATATTCTTCCACGGATGATAATTTATTTAAACACAAAGAAATTGCATAGATTTATCGAAGTTTATCAAGAATGCCCCTCTTGTTATACCGTTTCGAATCTGCATGAATCTGACAAATCATCATATCAAGTTTATACATTTCTGTTCGGATATAGGTAAAGCATTATGAATATTTTAAACCGCAGTTTGTATCTAACAGTAAGACAAATACTGTCCATCATCTGTTGTACTATTTTTATTTATGAAAATCATTTCCAACGTACTCGCCACTCTTGCGGTGATTTACTGTAGTCGGTAACAGGCAGTAAAGATTGATCAACGATTCCAGAGAGATTTATTGATTGTTATACCAGGATTCTCAGAAAATTGTTAACTATACTGGGACACCGACATAGTTGAATGAAGCTCCATCCACTATTATTAAATTGACATAAGAATATGAGAATACAAATCCATTTCCATCTGAATCGTAATAAAGCTTGCGATCCAGAGACTTTACTAGTGTTATCTGCAACATTCATTCTGCTCTGTCTGCATAACAAAACTCGTCTGTTTTTTTCATTATATTCTTTTATAAGCAATAAACTATTTTAGAAACCAGTTTGGCCCGATAATGTCTAGAAAGTAGTTATTGCTGCCCAACATGTTGCAAATATAGCAGAATATATGCCAATCTTCTGATTCACTGTGGTATTTCGAACGAAGTAATTAGTTAAACATTCGACGTTGACAAACGAAAATTTACCTTCGAGTACACCTACAGATGTAATTAAAATTATTTCGAGAAATGTATTACTTCTCTTATTATTCGAATAGGCATTTCGCTGAAATATTTTCACAAGCTCTTTCGTACTTTGCATTATCAGTAGAACCCAAAATCGTCTTACTGAGCCATGGTGGAAAAAGATCGATACGTAATTATAACAGCTACTGTTACAGCGTCGTTTGGCTAAATTATCTGCGTAATATATCGTCGGATACGACGGAACACGTGCTTATATTGGAGTAACAAACGTGACTTCATGCCGTAGGCATATAAGTTCGTAGGAAATTCGGCCCCGTATTCCTGCACTGCTTGTATGGTTCTTTCAACTTGACATGCAAATTTTTGGCTTGAAATTTTTTCGCAATTACGTGTTAATAGATTCTTCTCACGCTATACGACATTCGGAAAGTTATGCTTATGTAACATTGTTATTATACAGAACATTTCATTGCTATCGATAATGTACTTATGTGGAAATCTAAAAGTTAACGTATATTATACTGTATAGCTAAGTTCAAATATTAAAACATCACATCTACACGATGTTAATGTTACATAATATTGAAACCTTTACTAATTTGAACTAGAAAATCTTCCCCGCGTATCGTCTTGTGCAGTAAACGCGTTCCTCCGCGAAGGCGTTCGCATTCATACGTAATAAAACTGCACAAAAAGTAAATACGTAGTCGTTCTATAAACGGTATAGTGTGATGTATAGGTACTTTCCGGTATTTTATCGGTTAAGAACTGGTATCCGTGTATCCATTAACACGTGCGTCCAGAATGTTCGCCGTGTGTACACTTTCTGTTCATACCCTTATTCCATACACCGCGACATTTTATGAACCTTCCAAAAATATATTTCATCTCCCTCCTAATTGTCGTATTTTATACGTTTCAGTGGGAAGAGAAAATGTAATTTGCTCGCACTTCATATTTTGCGATATTCCTAATTGTTCGTTTCATTGCAGCGAAGAAAAGAATCGATGGCTATAATATCTTGGTACATAGAATGTAAAGAATAAGGCAGTATTGTTATATATATGTATTTACAATATTGTACTTGTGTCGATAAATTATAATGAATCATAGAACACCTTTTAACGATATTTAAAACGAGATACTTCATTACTGTGCGCAATAAATGTCCACGCTTATGTATCACTGAATGTTCTTTGTAGCACCTTTCAATGTTCGGTGAAACGATCAAGTCCACATAGGTACGTACTTCAAGTAATAATCGTTCACTTAATAGCGCGGAGACACGTTGTATCATAAACAGCAGGCACGTAATTAATATTAATTTTATTCACAAAAGAACGTACAGTTTCAAGATATATTTGGTAATATGTATAAAACCCTATGCCAATATTTCTTTGGACTCAAAGGATTCCAAATACTAATTGGCTTGAAAGGATTTTAAATCGTTTATTATAAGAAATAGCTCGTGACTTTACGTATCACCATAGGTGGTAAGATACAATAAACAAATTGATTGCGATAAAATGATACAGCTGATAGACACTCAAGTTACTGAATAAAATGAGGTAAGATTTATAAAATACAAGATGTCCGCTATTGTAACTTCCAAGCTACACGAGTGTATAGAAGTTTACTCCAAAACTCATACTAGATAAAACAAATCGAAACACAATTTTTAACGGTCTTTAAAATTTCATCATTTTACCGTCACCGAATGATACAAAATCAATCCATCAAGGGTGAACAACGCTTTCTGGGTATTAAGCCGTCGCGTCGGCACAAGTGTTTAACCGCCACGGATACAAGTGTGGGTCTGTAGTTCATCAAACGGCGTGCATTTCTAATACAAAGGCGTAGAACTCTTGCAAACGTTGTGGCAAACGTCCAGCCGGGCCCAAGCCTTCTTATCTTGGGAGGGGACCAGGCCACATGAGGCCCCTCGACCCCCGGGTACACTTCCCAACAAAAGTATGCGATGTTTCGGTCGTAGGTCGGGCACGGAGTTCTATTTTTGAAACGTCGCCGAGTCGTCGCGACGTTTCGAGCTTAAAATGCCTAGCGTGCTTTCTCTCAAGATGAACATTTCTATGTATATATGTCTACATATATATAAGTATATGTATACGTCAGAGAAGAGACGAACGTATGTATGTACCTTCTTTCCTTTGACGTTATTTCATGGCCGTCTCGTGGTCTCTCTGTACTTTGATAACGCACAAGATCTCGCATTTTCATTTGGAACAATTTTATATTAAACGTAGCGTATTTCTAGCCCTACTTAAAATTAATGTTGATTGTGTGTAACAAAGTATCGAAGTTGAAAATAGAAGTAATGGAAGATTATGAAGGGATTAAGTTAGTTTTGCATATTTATCACGATGGAATTCGTCTTGGAGCACACGTCTTGTTCTAATAATAAAATTAATTTGTCATCGCAGCTGTGCTTATGTAGCTCATCTGCAATCTCAGACAGTTCGTATTGAGATTAATAATGGATCCATATTCATAGAACGGATTCAACGGGATTATCGTATCTGATTCATCGCATTCGAATTATTAATATTCTATATGGCTTCTATTTGCTGATAGTACGCTTTATTGTACACCGAACGACATTACCGCTTTTTCCATGAATGAAAATACTGTATACATACTAATAATGGCATGTCTGAGTCACACTCGTAGAAAGCCTTGCATGTAATATAAGTTTTATTGAGTGAAGGGCACCAATGATTAGCGATTATGTATTTAAATAAACTCATTGAATGTTAATTGAATTGAATAACGAATAACATATGTTACTATGTATGTCCTGTTTTTTAATTCAGCAATCTCGTAAAATTGAAAGTTATAACCATGATATGAACTGAAATATTTATATTATAACAGTTATTTACCAAATTAGTATACATGTATAGATTTGTATATGTACAAGCTCGATATGTGATTTTAGTGATTGTCTATAAAATTATCAGTTCACTCGGAAAGGATGTGCATACTGAAATTACTAAGTAACCCGGAAGACTATTAGTACAATCAATCGAATCTAATCTATTAAAAAGGTAAGATTGGCCTTCGGTTTAGTCTCCTGGTGGACGCAATCTGGTTTTTAGGCGCGGCTATGAAGCGTCTACAAGACGGTGGCAGCCGACTGCCTCAGTGGAAATTTCCATTGCAGTTGGCATGCTGTGTGGTGTGACCGTACAGTCCACCATAAAAGTAACGCCTTTTTCGCATTACGCGCGCGAACATTCATTATTTTAGTACTACAAAGAGTAATACTTGCATTATAATAAAATTCATTAGAACATATTTATTTACTCATTTTTCATTAACAGCATCATTCGAAAAATCAATAATTTAATACATGATTACTAGTTGTTGTAAATTATATTCTTCGTCCGCCTTTTTACACTGTGTAAAAACGTATTTTTAACTTAGTACAACTTAACACGTTTGAATAAGCGTTGATGACATTTCGTAATTTGTAACATTCGAGTCCTGACTTATACAAAATCTATTATTTCTAAGCTAAAACTGTAGTTGAAATAAATAATCACTTTTGAATTGAATTAAATTTATGTCTATCGAGAAGAAAATAATATATACATGCGAAATATTACAGTCCGAAGTCCACGTGGCGAGTCACATGGCGTTATTATGTACATATGTACATCACTGAGAATTCGTACGTAATGTTTCATAAACTGTTCTTACTACTAAATTGGTCTTGATTATCTCATTCTTTACATCTCTATATATGCAATCAAACAATATAATATACATATATAAGTTTGTTCTTCTTTTCACTTCTTTGACATGGTAGACTTCAGATTTCTTGTAATTGTACACAAAGGCAATCCAATCCATAATCACGCACGCTTATATTACAATGCATGTATATTACGCTGCAAGTTTTACGTACAAATTCCTGCGACAGCTATTGTGCATATGCACCATAAGCACTAAATATGAACATCGCAGATAGAAGGTTAATTTTATGGTTGTAAAATAGGCCTCAAATCATACATCAATAGAAGAAGTGTATACCTCAAAATCGTTACTGAACTCGGTGATAATTTCTTTCTTATCTTACGAGCAGAAAGAAAAAAGAATGATATTACGATTTTTACTTATATTAGTAAGTTATTTTTAAGTCACAGGGAAGGGAGACTTTTTAAATATCTTAGTTTGAATAATAGTTTACTAATTATCAGTTTAATTAAATGTATTGACTTATTAAAACTTATATTCTCAACAATTTGTTTTATCAAAATTGTATAGAGTATTCATATATTATGTATAGTATTTATATCATAATTATACACACGAATGAAATTACTTTCAGTATTATATGTACTGTAATTAAAATCACATTCAAACTCAACTATAAATTCATAAAAGTATCTTGTATATTTTTTAGATTACCCTTCATAATTGGTTTCACTCTTCATTGTCTAACGCTTAGAATTGTATATCGATAGATATAATATGGATATTATAAAATCTAATAAATTTTCAACTATCGATAACTCAATAAGAAAGAAACAAAGTATTTCACAGGAATCAAAGTAAAATATACAATTAAATTTTTGCGGAATATAGGGGAATACGCTCTTTAAAGAATATGGGGGAATAGAGAAACTTCCCTGGGGCAGGAAATAAAGCATTAAAAAACAAGATACTAGTACAGCGCACTTCAAATATCACATCCCAGTTTGATCAGCTGTTAGAAACTAGTAGACTGGCCAATCAGTTCATAGAACATTACCGCGATGCAATAATCTAGTCATAGAAAGTCATATAAAAATAAACTATGGTTAAGTACAATAATGTGTACCGATTGTTAAATAGTTTATTATGATTTCGTAAATCATATACGCTTTAATGGTGTTATATTTTTGCGTATCGTGCGTAAGATACAAAATAAGATACTGACAGTACGCTGCCAATTGTTTTCGAACGCTGTTTAATTCTGCTGTTCGAAATTTACAAACTTTGAACTCTTAATAAGGAAGTGTTCGCCGTTTCTTCTCTCTTTCTTGTTTCGTACATAAATGTAAATGATATATAAAGAGTGCTTTAACTTGTTACTGACTCAGCGAATCGGTGCTTTTGTATGTTATTCATGTGGATGCTTCTTATCCTAAGGTAATTGCGATACGAAACGCGATCGATCCACACAGCGTGTCGTAAAAATAGTGGAATAAAGGACTATATTCGATAGTTGCACGTATTATTACGAGAATAAAGCGACATTCACGTTGAACAGTTTGATTCGAATATAATCATTTCGAATTTCTCTCCACACTTGGTCAAAACAGTAAATTAGATCTATGTAAGAAAATCAAATCGCTCGCCTCTACTATCTGCCACGCAGCTGCACGCAACATAATGCAGCGATATGATGTCCATGCTGTTGTCAAATTATTATTTTTCCCCTCGAATACCTGGATTAGCAAATCATAGAAAGAGGAGGAATCGATTTCCAGCCACAAGTGCGATGACTTACACGTGCATGTGTAAAAAACGATCTCATCATGTAGCTTTACAGAAAGCTGGAGGAGATGCTTTGGCACGTTCGAAATTCTATTAACTTTAGTGGAATTTGATCAATTTAATTGGACGTCTGTGTTTACCTTGAAGGAAATTTCATAAAAATGTCCACGTTGAAACTGAGCACGCAAGACAAAAAGGACTTGGACAAGTTCACCAAGTTTCTAGCATTGAAGGCAGCTCAAATTATAGTGCAGTCGAGGTCAGGTGAAAAGGTCAGCACAAAGTGCAAACCAAATTCATCTGGAACAGATTGGGTAAGCTTCTGCATTTTATGATAACATTGCGCCTATTATGTTTCAGATAACTCGTGTATTTCTTAATTTCATAAACATTTCCTTTATAATTTAGTTATTATATACTTTGGTTAACGGATAATGTTATTTCATATGGAACATATCAAGTTTTTATTTATATTAATGTTAATGCCTCAATTTGTGAGTTGCGCATACACATGTGTGAAACAAATCTGGGAGAATAAAAAAGAATTTGACATGGACCGTGCATTATCGTAGAAACATAATAATTAATTGAAAGCATATGCTTGATTAAAATAATTATAATTGGATAATATTTATAACCTTCTATATATGTATTATTGTTATTGTACAGTTCAATTTAGCTATTCACGATCTGCCAGAGGTTTTGACTGAAGCGAAGAGGGCGCTATGCGGGGAATTAATAAATTCAACCATACCTCTTTGTATTGAAATTTCATTAAGAACCGTTGAAGGTGATACGATGGTATTAGAAACTTGGAGCCTTGGTGTGTTGCCAGAACATAGTGATCCGACTGTACGAGTGACATATACAGTGTACAACAGAATGGGCGTTTTGTTGAAATCGTTATTATCTGTATCAAGAATTACACCCGCATATAAATTGAGTAGGAGGCAAGGTCCAGATTCCTATGTTATTTGTTATAGAATTTATATGGGAGAACCGCAGCTACATACATTAGGTATAAAATGATTAGATTTTAGATTGGAATGCTAAAATATTCTCTGTAAAAATGCATCATCCATTATACTTTTGCCTAAGAATATATCATTTTTGCCAGTATGTTTTACAGGTGATAATTATAAACATGTTAGAGTGGGTCAGTTGTGTACACCTGTGGGTACGATTCATTTATCAGTATCGTATAGGACAAAAATGACCATATCTCCTACCCATACTGGTCGTGATTCTATAATGTTAAAAAGTGATCATTTTCATTCTGACCTAAGTCCTCGTCATGCAAGATATCAGCAAAGGTAAATTAGTGGAGATAAGTAATTTCTGTATTCCTTTTTTCAAACTGCTTTTTAATTTACATTAATGGTAGAATGCATTGTTCTTTACACGGTTCTTTTCTAATGTTTCAGTGAAGAAACATTAAAATCACTGAGCGATACTATCAAAGTTGGGGCATTTGTAGTCAATAAGCCTGTTACTGTTAACGAAGAGGATTTCGTTATACCAGATGTACCTTTTAGTTCTTTGCTAACTCCTAGACAAACTTCGCCACCTCCGGTCTCAGTGGCCGAGACTACAAATACAAAGACTGCAACAACAACAACCACCACTACTGATAGTAGTAACGGGAATAACGAAAGACTTACAAATGATAATACAACGTCGAAATGCAACTCCCAAAACGGATCAAGAAGGAGTAGTTGTTCAATGACCAGTGCTAACGACGATTTTATTATGGTAGATTTGGTAATTAACGTTCCTATCATTCTAATGTATTAGAAATGTTTGATTTATCTAAACATTTGTAAATATTGCAATTCTAGAAAACACCTTTTGCTGTAACAAATACCAATAGCGATTTGGGGGCGTTTTATCGGGAGTGCCAAAGTGCACCCCAATTACATGCTTTTATGGAGGAACGAACACTCGCTGAACAAGTAGGAGATCTTACTAAACAGTTGGAAACCTTTGAGACAAATATGCGGCGGTATGAGGATATTCTGTCGTCATTATGTCAAACAGAAAATAATAACTAATATCAAAATCAAACAATACAATGTTAGGTGCTTCAACGAAAAGTGTTAATATATACAACCCGCATATAGTATCTTGTCATAGATTTGTGCGATTTTTATTACACGCATCGCAATATTTCAATAAAATTATAAGCCAAATGCTGACACTGCTTTTGATCACTTGCTTTTGAATAAATTGAATTAAAAAGCTTGAAAAGGTTTATCTATATACAGGATAAGAATAAAAACAGTTCAATTGTATTATCGATGCTTGTGCATTTGGCTTGGTATATGTGGTTTGTTGACATAATCTTTCAACAACTTTCTTTTGGTCATAATTTTTTTTCTACTAAACATCAATGATAGAAAACCTCACAATTATTAAATCACTTTAATTTATTTCTTTTCTATATTATTATATTACAACTCTGGTTCGCATAAATTATATTCTGAAATTTGTTGTCAATGCAATGTATATTATTTGTTGAACAACTTATTACTAATGCGAATTGTTGAGCAATGTCAACGATAGTTAGTTAATATATTTTGAAACTTTAATTAATTTATTGCTTGTACATAGTGTAAATTGTATTTTAGTGTCATGATATTAATTGATGATTATGGAAGGATTATATAACTTTTTCATGTTTTATTATTCCAACCACTTAATAAATCAGGCTGTGCTGGCAATTTGTGTAAGAAATTTTATGCTTAAGATATTATACTTAATCCCTAACTATGAATATTTGATCAACAGCTTAATTATAAGATGTCTTGTAGAGTAATAAACAATTTGTTTTTCTAATTGCAAATGAAACTATGTTTATACGAATACTTTTATAAAGAAAACTGTTGATATTAACATGTTGGAAACATTTTTTTTGAGTAATTCGTCACGATTATTTTCATTTAATGCTTTATTTATTATGTTACAGTTTTAAACTATAAAATTTTAACAAATATAGATCATTATTTCTGAAACTATTTCAGATACAAGTATAACAATATTGTTATACAAAAACCTTCAGAATTTAATTATAAGAATTGTCTGGTTTAGTCCGATAATTTTCTCTTCTACTTTTCGTTCGGAGTATTATTTTTTCTTCTATTATAAAACAATTATATATATTAGTAAGAAAAAAAAAATTGAAGAAAACATTTGTTGCGTTGTGACATTGCAGTGCAATTCGTTTTATAGGTACTCTAAAACGAGTTTCCAAACCGACGGTGAATGAGTATTATTTTTTGGATTGCGGCACAGGAGTGAAACATGGCGGACTCAGCGGGGAATTGGTGTCTTATCGAAAGCGATCCTGGCGTTTTTACGGAATTAATAAAGGAATTTGGTAAATCTTCACTGATTTTATATAACCCTGTCTTGTAATATTGTTATTGTGTTAATAAATAATCACACATTTTTATGTTATACGAGGTTTATCTTTATTGACAGTTGTTTTCAACATTTATGTTTTAAAGCCAATTCTTGTTGTTAATGACTACTTGTTTACGATATATTTAAGACGCAATATTTCTCCTAAAGGGGTGCAAGGTGCTCAAGTGGAAGAATTATGGAGTTTGGACGACGACCAATTCGATAATTTGAAGTGAGTATTCAGCATTTGTGTGACATAACCTATTTAGTATTGTTGTCAACGTATATTGATCAAATTTTTGTGTAATATTCTATAAATTTGTTAAATAATACCCGATGCAGTAACGTAGCATGTTACCAAATAGAAGTTACAGTTTCTGTAAAATAAAAAATTCGTTTGTAAACACAAATTTGCGAACTGATAACGATAGTACAGTTCAGAAAATAAATGACTTAAAAGTATCCCCTATTCTTAAACTCTTACATTGTTACTCATAGTGTTCTTATTTCTTAGGCCCATACACGGTTTAATATTTTTATTCAAATGGGTGCAAGACGACGAACCTTCCGGAAGTGTTGTCTTAGACAACAGATTGGAAAAAATATTTTTTGCAAAACAGGTACTTATTTTTTGAAGTTCCATTTACATACTCATACAAACTAAGTTACAAACTTAGAGAATTGTTTTTCAGGTAATCAACAATGCATGTGCAACCCAGGCAATTTTAAGTGTATTGCTAAACCTTAAACATTCTGATATATCATTGGGGCCAAATTTAGAAGAGTTCAAAAATTTTTGTCAAAGTTTTGACGCTAACATGAGAGGACTTGCTCTTAGTAATTCTGATGTTATAAGAGAAGTACACAACTCTTTCTCAAGGTATATTGTATATAGTTAATTCATGAATGTACAGGTTGATTCTCTCATTAGTGGACTCAAATGTACTTTCACCGCTTAAGCACTGCAGCAAAAGAAAACCCACGCTTGCCTACAAATATTTCAAGTTATCTATCGATGACGTGGCTGTATCGCTGTTGTGGTGCCGGTGGGTTGACAGCAGCAACTGTATGCTCGTAATATGTGTGAACTGAAAACAAGAATTTCATAATTTAAATGCCGAGGAAAATGTCATGTACATATATACGCATACAACCGCCTTCGTTACAGTAGGCTCTTCATCGACTGATCACTGTAGACAAACGCGAAATTTTCGTCACAGTGTTTCGGCGGCGGTATTGCCTTTGAGTCTACTGGTTGAGGAAAAAAACGATACATATGCTAGTGCTGTCCAGCAGTGGAGCATCTCACGCATTTGCTTTTGCTACCATTGGGTCTCTGGACGTAGGACGGTTACAACAGTGTCAATAATCATTCGTCGTACGGAGTGTACCAGATTTCTCGACGAAGGGAGATCTTCGTTCCTTTGAGCTGCCATTATAGGGTCCCGCATTTCTGAGAAAACGTGATCAATAGTGGTAGAAGTCAAAATAGTTCGCGAACCGCACTTTGGACAGCACTGGTATACATAATATGTATTGTATATGCAAAGTGCAAGTATTAAAGAAAAAAAAAACATACATTTATTACAGACAAACGTTGTTTGAATATGATTCCAAACAAGCATCTAAGGATGATGATGTATTTCATTTTGTGAGTTACGTACCTATTGACGGGCGGTTATACGAGTTAGATGGATTGAAAGAGGGGCCAATGGATTTAGGTCCTTGCCCAGGTGGAGATCAATGGGTTCAAGCTGCAAAACCTATAATACAAAAACGAATAAATAAGTAAATATGCAGTGGAATTAATTTTTACATTGATTTTTTCTATTTGTAACTTCATAATTCGTATTTTTTGTAGATACAACGAAGGAGAAATACACTTTAATTTAATGGCAATAGTAACAGATAGGAAAATGCTGTATGAACGACAGAAAACAAGTATTAATGATCCAGCAGAGTTGGAGCGTTTACAAGCTCTGATAGATAAAGAAATTCGAAAATCTAAAAGGTATCAGATCGAGAATATTAGGAGGAAGCACAATTATCTGCCATTAATAATGGAACTGCTTAAAATGCTTGCTAAGGAAGGAAAACTAGTATCTCTATATCAAAGAGCAAAGGAGAAGGCATTAGATAAGGAATCAAAGAAGAACAAAGTATAATTATTTTCGGCTTCATGACCTGTACGAGGGAAACATCTGAATATATGTATAACGTATAAACTTTATTGAATAAATGATAATACCATTTTAAAATAAAACTGGAGATTAAATATTTTCCTTTATTGTTATTTTATAGTATTAACAAGTATTAACAAAACTTGTATGCTAAATTGCATTAGAAAATTAATCACATTATCAGTGAATTTTTTTACCACTTTAATTTGTACTGACGATACATAACCATTATTGTATTTAAATATCTTCGTGTACGCCTTGGAATTCATTTTAACGTCTCTATTATTATAAAATAGCCTAGGTAGAAATTTATCGTTCGATTATACATGGGAGTCGTTCTACACATAGAGCCGACCATTCCTTGAATCGGCAGCTTTAATTTGAGGGGTCGTTGATGAAAGGGAGGAGGATAAGCTACATGATAAAAAATATCCCGTTGCTGTAGCTATATTCGTTTAACCGCAATAACAAGTTCAATTGTTTAATTGTTTGTAACAAATGAATTGCACATGGAATAATGTTGACCCCTATTGGAGATGGTAGCCTATGCCACTGGCTTTACTTTATGTCCGCTGGTGATTGATGTAGCTAGCCTGCAAGTCGAAATATTGGCATTTGTTTATAACTGCGTTAAACAAATTGGATTATCTCGGCTTCTGCTGTGCCGAATTTAGTCAACGACGTCACAACAGACAGGGAACCGAATAAGCTATACGATAAAAAATACCCCGTTAATGTAACTGTATCTGTTTAACCGTAATAACTTGTATTTAAGGGTTCTCGACATTTTTTCTTGTCGCTTTTAAGATAGAGTGGACAGCAACACGTATCGTACAGCATTGGCACTTCGTTTACAAGCAAATTATCTTTGCCATGTGACTCGTGATGCATGGCGGAGCGTGCGAATGATTTCACGCTTATGTGTATGCGATTTAAATGCACAAGGCATAGGATGGTTTGTTAATCCTTTACACGGGGATGACGAGTTAACTCCTCGTGTGCGGTGCAGAAGCATTTACCATGAAGTTTTGAATGGTTGGAAATTGTGTTCCTCGTTGCGTCAGTTTAAAAAGATAAATGATTATACCAAATTATTATTGGTATGAGCATGATTCCTTTATTCGTATTACATATCGCTTAGAGAATAAAATTAAGTAAATCCTCGTGAACTATATCTTTCTTATTATTAGCCTTGATCACATGTCGCGCAATTACATACGCTTCGTCGTAAGACCCTCCGCGCCAAGGGACAAGAAATTGCAAATATACAGTAATTTAGAACATCAAGACGCGGCTGACAAATATATTTTCGGCAGTCCTTGCTCACGGCTGCAATAATGTATAAGCATAAACATCACGTACGCTGCTGCTGCTCTACCGCATTTTCCCCCACCTCCATCGTTTTCTTCGTCACACCCCATAGCCAACCACGTACATGTATGCATACTATTTTTCCAAGATAAGACCTATACCCGAACTTTTCTAATATCTTGCGAGAATCCAAAATAGCAGCACTGCTGCCACCACCGATCGGGTCAATACCTCTAAGTACAGTCGAGCCATTGCAAGAATAACTTATTCTCCGTAGTTGACTTACAATCGTTCCTCCGTAAATCCTTTCGTGATCCAACATATCGCACATATGTACATATAATACAATATAAAGAGCATGAAACCGTAATATGAATTGTTCCACAGTTTTTACGATAAATAATTGTTACAGAATTCATACAGATACACAGAATTTTATGTTAATCATTACGATCTAACTAATTATGTTAAATTGATCTGAAACCTAAGGTCGTTAGCTATTTTAGAAAATTATTTTGATTATTCATCAGTTGTCTCTGTGTTATAATCGGGTTGAATGATTTGTGCTCAACCCTCTCGTTCATTTTCTTTACATACTAGTGTTTGAGTTGGTTTTCGATAGAAATGGTATTCGTGCGTCTCGATTGCCGTTAGTCCCAATTGTTGTTGGTGTGAGCCTTCGCTGTGTAGTAGATAAATCTCTAAAAATCGTAATAAGGTGACGGATTCATAAAGTTTTCGTATAAATTAAAATTTGGAATTTCTGCGGTCCACTTATGTAAATCAGATGTTTAATAATGATTGATTATATATATCATTATAATAAATATAAATATACATATTATTGGACGGTTCGCGTCTGCAAATTCGGTGCATTAATACATACAGCAGAGCGACAGAAAATCTTCGTGAAACAATTATTTTTTATGATACTAACATACCTGTGAATAGAACTTTGTCGCTTTCTTCGCGGCCAGAGATGAAATGCGCCATATATTAAAGGATTTATTAAACTGTTGCTCATACCAAAGAAAAAGATTCCACTTTGTAATTCCTCGCTAAGCTGAAAATATTTTGATTTTGCCTTTTATACGCGAGTACGAGAATAGTTATCCGCGCGCTGAACAAAGATAAAAATAAAAGATAAAAATGAAAAATGTACGAGACCCCGGTAAATAAATTTGGAATAGGTTTTTTCAAAGTAACAAATGATTATTATTATACATATATTGTTATAACAGTGGAATTTAACAATGGAAACGAAAATTTGTTTAACAGAAATAACTACCTAAAGGATTATTGTGCCGAAAAAATATACAAATAGAAGAATTAAATAATTTATAAACGAGCAATCGTCTATGTTACAAGTAAATTAAAAGTTCTCGTTTTTTCATTCATTCTCCTCGACTGTAGAATGGAATAAAATATACTTGCATGCTTGTTAGGGTTCAGGAACAAAAAGATGATCATCATCATGTAATAAGGTGTCCACCAAAGGACAAAGGCAGCCACGATGACGACGCTGATTCTCAGCGACTTGATTCTTGCTCGATGCATTAATTTTCTCCTATTTATGTCTCCGTTCATGTGACACACATTATTATTAGTCATCTCCACCTTGAACATTCTCTCGTTCCCTGAAATGATTTGCCTTCTAGTAGTAGAACGAATGTATCATCAATATAAAATAATAATTCCCGTAAAAATATATCCATTCTCTTGACGTTCAGTGACAAAAAAAAGTACAGACATGTAAGATACCAATTCGAAATAAAGTGAAAGCTTTAAACATAAAATTGATAGTTTTCTTTTTTCATAGTTTTAGCTGTTCGAATATTTTCTAGAATCCTACGTCCCGAATGTATAATGATTATCATCCGAATTCACATTGTGTTGCAAATTTTAGAAATTAAAGACTTTCTTTTTATATTGCAGTGTATGAACAATTGAATGCGCAATATTTGCCACAGAAAGCCAACTTATTCGCGTGTGCACGAAGAATGATGCGATTACTTAATAATTGGGCCAGAAATATCGTGCATGATTTCCCTAAACGAAGAATTCGTAGTTAAAATATACTTACGAGAAATCGTGATCACAGTGGAAACATAGGTAGTAATGAGAATACCTAAAGGAAGGAGGAACATGGAGAATAAGCTGAGAGATACGTAAAGCTGCTCCTGCCATGTTTCTGTGTAGAATCCATATGTCACGCATTGCGTAAATTTTTCAACAAATGGTCCTTGGACCACGCGAAATATAATAACCTGAAAATAATTCTACATAAATATTTCGTGCCTGCGTATTGCGCGATGTAAATTTCATATTTCAATTTTATGTATTGTGTTGCGCATTAATAATAAAGTCACGATAACTTCTCTAACGATGAATTCCCGACGCGTAACTTATACATAAATTGTGGGGTCTGTTGTTTGAGGAATCTCTAACACAAATTCATGTCTGTATTAATAATAAATTATCATATAATAATGGGTATTATAGAGTACATAATGTGCAATGTATATACAATTGCTTATTCCATTTATGTACGATCATAGCAATCGTTGAAAGTTGTTCAACAGGTAATTACAAATTTATCGAATTTCAATTCCGAATGGCCCATAGCGGTGCAACAATTTACAAGACCTATTGACGCATACAAAAATTTGAATTTATCGGCGTGCCTATTTTTTCAGCGAAATCACGGTTGCGCAACTTTCTGTCATTATTTAACTTCAAACTTATCGCAATTTCGGTCTAAATAGTTTATTTTCATAGAAAGGCCCAATAATAAAGTAAATTAAAGAGCAGGATGCATTCAACTCGAACCAACGACTAAACCATACAACAAATCATGGTATACTTAATTATTTCTTAAAATTGGAGCAAAGTGTGAAGAATTTTCTTTCCTTGAATAATAATGACCGATCGTCGATGCAGAGGGCGACCAGAATACTTGTCGTCGATGCCACCCCGTTATGATAAATTGCGGTAATGCATAATTGTAAGTTCTACGCGCAAGAAGTCTGCTGGAGGTGATTCATTTTGATTAACAAACGTGTGTATCGCTGGAGCAGGGAAATTTTTTATAACTATCTCGTCCCGACCATTGTTTAAACTACGAGAACCTCGATGAGAAAAGTTCTACATTAATCGTTTCGAGAAACGAAGTTGCTACGGCCATGCTCCAAGTACCATCGTTCATTTGTAAACGTCGATGCTCGCCTGTCGTTTCCTCGTCAGCAATGTGACATAAGAAAATTTTTGTCCGTCGTTCCAATAAAAAATTCCTCGTATTTCCATTTACAGTCGCTAAATGAATTACAAATGAAGCAAACATGGACTGATAGGTTCCGCCTCGATGAACAGCATTATAAGAGGCGTCCAGGTCCACCGAATGCCATTTTACTATCAACCTAATTAAGGTATACACATGTATTACCTTTTCCTACATACAGTATTCTATCCCTTTGCACGTATAATTCTTCAACAATTCGCGATATTACGATGTATCGTTTAATTGCCTTCGGATGGGCTCAAACGAAAGAAACCTAAATAAGATATAGTATGAATAATTCCTCCACAGTTGGATACATCATTACTTTTGTATTCATGAATTCCCTGCACGTTTATGTATGCACCTTATTCCACCTGCAGTATATATGGTTTCTGTTGTAAAAATTAATCGATCGACAGTTTGAAGACGATACAATCATGGTGAGCGATTCGGCCAAAGCTTTCGCGCTGGTCGTCACGGCGATCAAAAATCTTCGCGAACTGAAAGGCTCGACGTCGCGGGAAATTTTGCATTACCTGTCATCGGTCTACAATATGCCTGCAATTGTAGCACGCCGCCAGGTTAGCAATTCCAGCACAGTAACACAAAATCATCGTCGATCGAAGCACGTTACCGTAGTTAACGAAATAAGCGTATTTCATCATCTAATGCCCATTATGAATTTATTTCCGATCGGTCGCGACAAATTCATTTCTCTTCCGAGTTAGTGTGAAAAGAAACAGTAAACAAGAATAAATGATATCAATCGGCGAACGAGAAATGGTTTGTTTGCTTTTCAACGGTAGTAAACATATCGCTGTTGTATCGAACAAATAAGAATATCAATCGGATAAGACCAACTTGTTCGTCGTGAAATGTACAATGCGAAAAACAGTTCTCCCTTGAAATTATCCCATCGAAATAGATGCAAACAGCGTTGAAACGGGGCGTAACGTACGGCATTCTGAAGAAGAACGGCGGATCTTACATTTTACCGACAACCAGCGCGATGAAGCTGCAGGAAATAGCTGAGCAGGAGGTCAATCTATTGGACGCCTGTCGCAAAAATAGAACCCAACGAAAGATGACGTGCAAGTGCAAGAAGAGACGTCGTAGGCGTAGGAGACGAAAAAGGAGGATGTGCAAGTGCAAACGTAGGAGATCCGCAAGGAGGAGGCGAAGACGCAGCAGGGGCTGCAAACCAAGACGCAGAAGGAGGAAGAGGAAATGTCGTTGCCGCAGTTTGGGTAGCAGAGGTGATCGAAATCGAATGAAAAGGCCGACGTCGCCGCAAACACTTGAACGGTTTTCACGGGAGAGTTTGTTCGAACCATATTTGGAGGCCTATGATTCAGTCAGCGCAAAAAGCTCCGCGTCCAGCGCCTCGTCCATAACGAACTGAGCACGTTCATTTGCCCTCAATTTTGCGCGGCGGTAAATTTCGAATTTTCCCTCCACAGCAATTGTATTTCCTTCGCTCCTTCGGTTTCAGATTCGACCGTGTAATTATTATCGAAGTGTTTGCCTTTGTACTTCAGGTATATAGCATCGCGTCGAATTAATAGAAGAAGATGATCCATTTCTTTGGGGCAACGAATGAGGATGCTGTCCCAATATGGTGTTCGTTTCAGGAAATATTTTCGGTAGGGGTGAACGTAGCAAGATGTTAATAATGCATTTGTGGTTAATTAAATTGTCCAATGCACAGACTATTAGGGAAATCGTTATCAAAACATCGCGACGAAGAACGTGTTACCTATGGGAAAATGGATTAGAAGATATTGCAATTGATAGAATATTAGAAGCAGGTCTGACGGGTACAGTTTACGTGACATCGTTCAAAGAGGTAATTAGTCGTATTGGCAATTGAGAACGAGAAATGGCGGGCTTGAAGAAAATAATGCTTTTGCAGCTGAAGATTTGATAAAGTCCGTGAAAGAGTTATCACCGGTGTTATATTTTTGTGCCAATGCAGAAGAGGAAACAAAATTGAGGGAAACGAAGATTGATTGCCATGCGTATCTACCGAAGACCAATAGTTTGTTTTCTATATTGATCTTTACCCCAGAGTATTTTCTTTTGTGCACAAATTACATCGTTGCGTTGTGCGATTCAACTTTAATGATCTATCGTGTCTTGTGTCCACCTGCAAATAGTATTGTAACAATTTTTTTTAGAGTAAAAATATAAAAATTTTATTGCTACACACTAAATGTCATGTCTGCTTCTAATAAAACACTCGTAGTTTATTATCATGGTCTTAATTTTTTTTTTCAATTTAGTGCCGCATAGAAGGACAAAGTAAGAAGTGTGCAGATATAAAGGCATTTTCTTTTTGCATTTCCAATATGTATCGCATTGTTGATGGTGTGGACAACGATTTGAGAACGATCTAATGTTAGTACCTTTTTCCTAAAATACTTTCGTTTAGATGAACGAATACAAATTAGAATTTTTGAAATTTAGTTCAGGACAAATATTGCGGTTCCAAATCTACTTCGTTGTTCTATAAGCAAACAAAAAAGCACTCTTTCCATTTTTGTTTCTCGTTTTCAATATAACGAACACGGAACTATCAACAGACAACCCAACATCGGTGCGCTTCAATATGACTGTATATATAAATTTTGTATTTCTAACTTGCTAGACAATCGAAATTGGTTAGCACGCTAACAATCAGTTTCGTGTGATGGTAAAAACTGCACGAGATATTCCGCATGCCTCGTAGTTCCAATTTCGATCAAACATTTTTCAGTATTTTACAAATTGCACCGTTCGTGCTTGTGATGAGTATTTTCCTCCATGAAGGTAAATTAAAAGTTCGAACCCGTGTCGATGTCAGTCCAAAGAAAAAAAAAGAAAAAAATAATCAACGAACAGGGATCAGGCAAGAGATTCTAATTGACATCGCTGAACGAAGTGTCGTCTGTAATACTATTATAGTAACCGTGGATCGTGGATAATTGCATTAATTTAAGACTATTAATTGCAGCAACGAAAAACTATCGCGATGTTAATGGGAACGAGTCTGCGCGATGTGGCGGGTACATCAGAGTTTGAATCTTTTACTTCTGAAACTCGTTTCTTCCAGTTTTATCCCCCGACGCGTTAAATCATGAGAGGTAATTTGTTTGAACGGAATTTATTTTCATCTGTACAGTTTAATTGTCATTTCTAGGAAATGAGTCTTTATTTACTATCAATTATTCGTCTTCCTTTCGATATGAAAGATCGGCGATATATCAAATACAGCAGTAATTTCAATTATAATTGAGTGAAAATGCTGGGACGGTGTTATTTTAATAAACGTGGCGATTTAATTATTTAGTCTTTAAACGGAAATGAGTGCAAATCTCATTTATTAAATGTTACACTGCGAAAAAAGGAAGATCGTGATATGTAACTATTATGATTGAAATTACGTCACGGGAAAATGTATTTTATAGAGCGAAATTAGTAATTGCATTGCAGAATGCTTGAAACTGAGAACTAAACTGATACTGTATATTAATATAAACCCTCCACTCCTATCACGGAGAGCATGTCGGTAATTAAATTTGTTTAATTAATTAATTCCATTATACGAAGAAGAACATTCAAAGAATCAGTTACGGTGAAGCGAAATATCACTTTACGTGAAATAGAATTCAGACGTAAAGTTACTGAGCACGTTAATTAAGCGTTAAGCTCGATAAATGCGAGACAGTCTTGAAAAAAACGAGCAGAACGGAGAACGGGTATCCAAGATTAATTTCGTTCTTTTTATGCGCCGCGATTCCCCATATTGCTAAGTCTTTCGCGAATATTGATGTAACGTTAATTACCCAGTATTTACGGGACATCGTGGTGCATGAAAAGTATTTTCGATTACATGCAACTACGCCTGGTTCACCGACATTCTATGAAGTTATGTCCTCGACGTAAATTCAGTTTTAATTGCGAATCCGCCACTCGATCGTTCTCACTGATCGAACTTTTAATTCGTCCGTGGACGAACCGTCTCGCAAGGCTTGTTAACTGTTGCAACGTGAACTTTATTTTACGCGAAGCTCGTTTCGTATAGGACGTGTTATTTTCCCTTATTTTAGCCCCATCGATGTACGTACTTTCGCTTACTATTTCGCGAAGCACGAGTAATATTTTATTGCGATAATTGCATGATGTACACCTAATATAAGAATCCTTTCGGCTCCGGTGAAACACATGGTTAAAGAAAGAATAATAAATATTTCTGTGAGGAACCTCTTGATTAATATCTAGCAATCAACGAAATAACACCCAACGAACAGAATGACGTAACGAATCTCTATCGGTATGAAAACTAGGTTAATAAACTTGCGCAATGAATGACGACGCGCGCGTAATCCTGTGAGAAACGATTCTTACCTGAGGGGCCGCCAATACGAAAGACAATATCCATGCAAAAATGACCAGCTTCAAGCACCTGTCAGCAGTGTTGAACCCTTTCATCGGATATCGTACCGCGATGAACCTGTCCACGCCGATCAACACCAGCACGAACGTGCTCAGGTACAGGCTGAACACCTGAAGGAACTTCAACACCTTGCACCCGACGTTCCCCCATATCCACGCCACCGTGTAACTCCATACAGCCTCGCCGCCTATGCAGAACACCGTGACCAGTAAATCGGCCAACGCCAGATGAAGTATCAGCGTGTAAATCGCCGACCATGTGTGAAATCTTCGACGATTCCTCGTGATCGAGTAGATCGTTGCGACGTTCGCAAGAAAACTGAGTACGCCCATTAACGTTAGGACGATCACCTTGTAGAAGGTGGCGTTGGTCAGTTGGGGCGCGTGTTCCAGGCATGTTATATTGTTTAGAGTGTCGGTGTGGTACAGGTGGTCGAACTCGCTGATGTTACGCCATGGCCTGGGGTCAAGGGCCAGGTCAAGGCCGCGCGAGTGACCGATGAAGTCCGTGAGATTGTCACAGGCCGGTAACCCGTTTCTGGGAATGCCGATTGACGGTGGAGGTTCGGGGAATGCCGTCATCTTCTGCGGTGTTCCGGTTCAATCTTCTTGTTCATTGTTTCCGCAGATCGTTCGACACTTCGCGTGGCCTTTGGACGTAGAGGGAGATACTGTGATGATCTGAATGAGGCATACGAGAAAATTGTTGAATTGATATGAATAAACGATGTGTTCCTTTATCTGGTCTGCGGTTTCGCGTTTGCATATTGAATTAAAATATCGTCTTTGTCGTTCGGTGCATGGTCGCACGCGGTGTAGCCCTTTTGTAATTAATTGAGTTGCGTTTCGAGTGCAGCTACCGTGAAATTTCGGTAAATTGGAAAACATCGTTGGCACAGTTTTCGTGAAAAAAATCTGCGCGAAAAGCTCTTTGCGCTGGAGGGTGGCGAGATATGTTCGACAGCGATCGCGTGTTTTTGAAAAAGGGTAGCCGTAATTTAGAGAGGCGATGAGCGCTCGATGGGACGATTACTTTAATTGTTACGTGCTGCACAATTTTTTTCGTGCGTTCCTATCCTTGTCGAAGGCGATTCAGTTTCTATCGAGTGAATAATCATTGAACGGAAGCTAGGTCAACTTCCCGGCATTGGTCAACTTCCTTTTGTTTCCATCGACGTGGCGCTCAGTATAAACAAGTTATTATTTGCGATTCAAATGCCGGGCATGCCCGGTAACATGTTAGATAAGATAATTCAAGATAATTCAGGGAAATGGCGTGCCAAAAGCTTTCACAATTGCGACCGTGCACTATCAGACGTGGTTCTTTCTACTGAAAATATGAGTAGCGATCGGTAAATGACAAATGCTGCAACACACTAATTTTAAACAGGCAAACATTACTTATACTGTTACGATTCTGTAACGTCACGGTGCAGGTTTCTTCGCATCGTTTGAAAAACTTTTCCTTTTCGTTTCGTTAATTCAATATCCTACGTAATTGCCGGAAAATATTACACACCGATACCAGCGAGATCGAACGGTCTCGCAGGACAAAATATGACGAACGCCAACATTTTTGTTGTAAAATGATATTTCGATGCAAGGGAAACGAAGGGGACCGCTTCGAAAGATGTCAAAGGTGGGGCAGAAATTGCAACGCGTGTTTAACGCAGTATTCAGGCAAAGAGAGAGGCAAACAATAAATGAAAACACGATAAGAGACACGTGTGCACACGAAGCGTAATATATGGACATCGATTAAGTGCATGGTACACGGTCTCCGGTTTACTTTTTTCACTCGTCCCGACCTGCTCTGGAAAAAAGAAACTGACCTCGTGAACGGTTTTCTCCGTGCATTCCCTTACACGTATCGAGCAGTTTGTGCTGTTCCCTTTGTAGATATTTGTATTTGGAAAACCGGCGAGAACGAGTGTAATGTTAGAAACGAACGGAGGAATTACGAATTTTCGCTGACAAAGAACGAAACGAAGAAATGAGATATTCTCGCTAACGAGTTTCGAAAATCTCCCCTTTGATATCTTTATCATAAGAGTATAATGTAGGAATTGTGTGCACGCTTTTAAATTACGATGTGTGCAAATGATCAACGCAAGGCTCTCCGTAGTTCTCTTACCACTGTCACATTAATATTAAATTTTCTAGTTTTATGGAACGATTGTTTGCGACGTTCCGACTGCCTGTTGATATTGAACAGAGCGTATTATTAAAAAAGTATTACTTAATATCTCGCTCGGCGATATCGTAGAGCAGCTGTTCGCGAAAGGACGCCACGTCAACCAAGTTATTAGGAAGATTAAATAGAAACGGTGCACGCTCTCATTCGAAAGTTATATTTATCTTAGTTCTAATTTTAATGGGGGACTTGCTGTGTATCCACAGTTTAGGTTAATTTCCGAGCTTACCAATTTTCGTCTACTTGAAAATTTTCACAGAGGTCTATAATAATCGATGACGCTGCTTTACATGTAGATCGTGCCATTTTCATAAACACAATTTGATTTTCATACTGTTAACGTTAATCGCGGTTTTTATATTTTACCCACATCTAACAATATGTACATGAAATGTTTTATTTCTTTATTCATTCCTTACTCCTGTATTATATATATTTTTCTCGTTTTTCAAATTTATAGCATACGCGTTCTTTGAAAGCAGGACGCTTGCATACAGAATTAATTGAAATCATCGGCCGATTTCTTGCAAGGAACAATTTATCTCGAGACTTGTCTCTGCCAGTAAGACAATCCCTTCAGAATTTTCTGCGCTTAATTTATCCCATTAAAACACGCACACCACTTGAAAAATAAACTTTTTAATAAACAATTAAATAATTCCTCACATTTTTGGTTCGTTTCTTCAAGTATTCCATTCGCGCTTATTATAATTAAAGTTCTTGTTTGCTCACTGCACTTCATGCACTTCGCTGTTTTTCTTTCAGATCAGTAAAGTAGTCCTTTAAGATCACGTTCACAGGCGACAGTAAGCCGAACACAAGAAACGGGACGTTCTTTGGACCGTCTGCTTTGCATCGAAGATTTTTTATTTGATCGTATAATATGATCGACAAACGCAGAAAATTGGTGTCATTATAGCCGTGCGACGATAATAATGTAAACGCCGAAGCAACAGTAAAAACGAAAGAAGTTCTTCTCACCGTGGAAACGAACGTCTCTATCGTGAAACTCTTGATGTTCCAATGCGCTCGATTCCTTTATGCTCCTACAATCACATTCGTAAACGTTATTCGCATCACCGTTTGTACAAATGTTACAATATAATTCACCGACCGTCGATTTCAGTAAACTTCGGGACGCGTAACATCGCGGGTGTGTCTTAAATTTCGTTGCGTATTTGGATAATTGTGTCACCACCGTTACGCCAACAGAACGGTTGGACCGAATGATCGAAAATTGATGAATTTTTCGTTGGAAAATCCAAGATTTTCCGGCTCGAACGGCAAATATGATACAGTTCGCATCGCGGAAATCGACTGGCGAACGGTACGAAGACGAGCGGAAGACAACGCTATTGGTCTTTGCCAGTTTTTCTATCTCTTTCTGAATTCAACTACCTTCGTTCGTCTTGCACGTGGAATTCTGCAAACGATTTAAATGTTAATATGAAAATGTCGCTTATGCCGATAGGATCACTATAGAATCGTTTTTAATTGCCACGTATGCCCTTCGGGCTCTTGAATGTTTTTACACTATTACGACAATATCCGGTTCAAACATGCGTTTTTCTTATTCAGAGTTGTGCAATAATGTATGTTTGTTTACGCTGTGATTATTAGGCGTGAAACTGCAGTATTATATTATGCCGACTGAAATGTTACGTATGATGTTCATTTGTGAATCGGAGGATAAGGCCCGATTCATGACGATGTAGCTGTAGGAAATTTAACATTCGGATTGTTCTATTTGAATTATTTCATTCCAATTGTTTTATACGAACCGAGTGAGTGCAAGATACACGTAGATTTGATACGTCTCTCAACCAAACTTACAATCGTATTACAATATACGCGTTCTTAAATAGTAAGTACTGTCATTGAGATAATAATGGCATGAATTTCCATAAAATTTTTTGAGCAAGCATACTAAGAAACGTAGTATTCCAAGGTAAGTGGTTTATAGAGTGAAACTGGTTTCACACGTTTTCTAAGGTGTACTTAACGATGGGATCATATTTTTATTACATTCCTCAGATGTATCGGTGGAACAAAATTCATTAGTAGATGCACCGGCAGGCAAAAAATTCAGAAATTCCGGAAAACACCGAGCGATTTACGAATACCCGTATTACAGCTCGGTGATTAATAAGCAGATTTATCCGACACTGGTGAGTAGCTCGAAAAATCTTCATGCATCCGATTTCGAATTTCTATCACCTGTTCTTAACGACAATGCACCTACACTTATAGTCGCAAGGAATGTTCTTTTCCCACAAAGTGTTTCATCGTAACGCCAAAGAATGCTTCCCTCGCGAGTGTCCTTAGAAAAATTCCAATTTCCTATGAAAACATGTGTCTACTTTCGAATGAAAAAATACATATACACTTGCTTCCGCGCATCGAACCTTCGAGCACCCAAAAAGTTCCAAAGAGATAAAATGATGCAGGCACATACATACCACACTTCCGTCATACGTTTCTTCATCAATGCTCGCCGTATTCCATCAATCGAATTCACTGAAACTTCAATCTTTGTTCATACTTAATTTACGCATCACTGCGGGAATCCCCGGTTGAACGTTCACCGTTTACGACAGAGAGAGAGAGTGCGAGAGAGAGAGAGAGAGAGAGAGAGAGAGAGAGCGAGAAAAGGAGAGAGAGAAAAAAGCGAAAATTAGATCACGAAGATGAGAATCGCGAACACAGCGGTGGACGGAGATACGCAACGGGCACGATGGTTCCGGACGATGTTCCATGGGGTGTGAAAGAATGTACTGGACGTTGAGAAATGGGAAATGTGGTCAGCCCGGGGCAAAATCCCCGACCGTGTTATTTGATCGCGTTGCCGATGGGACGACGCGATGCTCGACGAACGAACTCATGGTTTAAACATCGGCCGGGGCTTAATATGAACGAAGGCATAAAAGGCTGGCTCCCCTGGATACGAGCGTGAGCGGAGGAATTCCTTTAACCGGCGAGGAGGCAAGGGTGGACGGGACAAGCAACTACTTTAAAGAAACGGGCGAGGGAGATAAACAGGGGAGGAGAAGGCGGCCCTTGCTGTTGCTTGATGAGGTTGCTGCCTGATTGGGACGGATCTAGGAAAGGCGGCGTTGAATCACGGGCATCGCAGAGATCGCAGCGATTTACTTGAACTTATCGAGAGACGTTGAACGCGTTGCGTTCTCCGGTGCTGTGCAGTCGCGCGAATTGATTTGTTGCCTGCAATGACTTGAATGAAATCACGGAATGATGGAAGCGTGGGTGGTTGTTCGCATATGTCCCCGATATTTGGGGGACATCGAAACATTTAAGGTACGATTTTATTAGTGGTCGTCTGTGCTCGCTGAAACGCAGCGGCACGCATCGATCAGTGTCACAACAGTTTGTTGTCAGGCAACGCTCGCCAATCGGGCAATACTAACATTTAAATAAAACTCTCGATTTTGCGCCGCTCAAGTCGAGTTTCGCGGTCACGTGTAAGTGCCACTGCGAGCACGACTCTTCGAGCAATTGTGAATAATTTGCGGGGGATTTCACGTAGGCGCATGGTTCTGCTCGGGCCACGTTGGTTTACGTTTGGACGCGAGATATTCGCGTCTATGCCGCGACGGTTCTTATCGGGCGCCAGCCAACGTAAACCATGTCAAGGGCTGTGCTACGCGGTTGCAAGGGACGATCGGTTGAGACGATCGTCTTGGACAGGAAGGCATTCATTCATTCGTGCATTAGCATTCGTATATTGGCGTTCGTTGATAGAGCATTCGTTCATTGGCGGTCGTGCATAGAGCATCGATTAATCGTCCTGACGCATTGTTAACAAAGTATCGTTTTGTGTATCGCTCATCGTTTCAATCGTTCCATCCAACGTTCCATCCGATTGTCTCCCATAGATTTCATAAGTGGGATCGCTCCCGTAAATGTAAATTCAGCAAAACATCTTATAGGGTAACGAAAATTCACCGGACTCCCCGATGTTCCGCCTCTTATTTATCTATCGTTTTGCGCTTACTGTGTAAAATCTTCACTTTCGACGCACACGACAAAATGGAACGCGGCCCATCTCTTCTCCCTTTATCGAGCGTCAAATCTGTTTCATCTTGTAACTCATCTCAAACGATACACGGTATGATTTCACGAGGCAACGCCGTGCTGCAGTTTCTACGGTATTAAAACCCATTTGTCGCGACCGAACTCTGACAGTACCCCAAGAAAAAGACCGCAAATTCCCCTTTCAACCGTGGCTTGGAACGCATCTAAAGAAAAACTAATCCTCGTCTTTATCATCGGGTCACAGCCGACCTGGAACCCGATCGTTCCGCCATTGTGACCGACGTCGCAAGAAGAGCCGGGAAACGAAGAGCTGGAGCAATTCGTCCTCTTTTCCGGCGCAGGGCGATCGTTCTGGTTGTCTGCCGGAATGTTGTCCACGTGCACGCGAGACGAATATGCGAAGAGGCGACGTGGTTTTCACGCGAATGGCGACCCACTACGCAAAACGGCATCCGCGATGTCGTTGGACCTGGCCTGGACAAGATAACAGAGTAGCCGTTATAAATCGTCGCGATTTCATTCCACGCCTGAGAACAGCTTTGCGATGGGCTGACTATGAACGAAGCTGCATCGAGGTGCGTGTAATTGAAAAATCGAAAGGCGAAGGAAATTTCAAGTGCGAAACTCTCGCTCACTATTTAATTATGAAGAATCGTTTAATTATTAATTAAGAACTGTTCGATAGTACATAAAGAAAATTTGTGTCAACCGGGTGATCAAGGCTAACATAATTGTACTTTCACAATTAGGATAGTTTACATTGCAATTTTATCGTTGTGGAATAGCAAGATCTCTTGTTCCCTTTATTTTACCTGGACACAATAATCCATCTGGAGGTCGCTCGATTAAAGATTAAAGAACATTTGAGTACTGGACGTAGGTTTAATCTACGCAAAATGGAGCTGTTTTCGCGGACAACGCCGCTTTCCATCTATCGAAACATTATTTACAAGAGTCACGCTAAATTTTGGAAACTAGTAGCTCGAGCGACCTGCTCCCGACATGAACCGCATTATCAGCATTAAACGTTCGATCCGCACCGCCGCAACTCCGCCGAAAATTCCGAAATTCTCGGCCGCGTGTTTTCAGCATTTCCGAATTGGGCCGGGTTCGAATCGCGCATAAGCACGGGCGCGCGAAGGCAGAAATAGAAGGGTAGCAAGTGAGCACAGAGGCGCGTTGTACGTGGTTTGCGTATGAAATATCGCGTTATTATATAAGTTACCTTAACTCGTGTTTCGCGTACGCGTCGCGCAATTGCGGATGCACGGCACGTTCCGTAAAATAAGAAGAAATCGAGATCGCATTCCGCGTTGACAACGTCGCCGGCGGCACGGTTTTCGAATAAAGTTTCCCACCGTGAAGGAACGATGCCGCGGATGTTCCGTATCGATTCGAGGGGAGAACCGTGCGATTCGTTAGTCGATCGCGCGATCGTTTACGCGTGAATACGCGCGGACGAGCGATCAATTCGTGCCTCTCGCGATCGAAGACGCGCGGAGAGCCGGGCTGGCAGCTGATAAACGACGAACCAATATTCGCCGCAATATTTCGCGTCCGTTCGTGTCCACGGTTAGGATAAACGGCCGAACGGCGGCTCGGTTCGTGATACAATAGCGTTTGAGTGTGGGAAAACGCGATAAAGAAACGCGACAAGAAACGAAGGAGAGTGAAAATGATTCGACGGGAGAAAAGGGTAGACGCGCGTCTGAGAATAATGAGGGGGAGTTAAACGAAACATTTTGAAAGGGCGAGTGGATTGGGATAAAGCTGAAAGGGATGCTGCATTGATGCGTATTAAGTTGGTAGGATAAATATATATAAGATATACGGGTCAGCAAAAAATTAGTCAACGAAGTAGGAGGTACTTGATCAAGTGTGCACGATATCCATCGAGTAGAGGAAAATATAACAAAAATGAAGAAAAATTAAGCGGATAGGTGGTGACAGAAACCGCAACGCAGAACGTCGAATATCAGAAGCGGATGGTAGAGAGGGCAGGGAAAACAGTCACTTTTCCCGCGGGATTGCTATTGCGGTTCGTTTATTGTCCGATTATTAATTACTCTCGATATATCGTGAAGCCACGCGATCGTAAATAATAACGGGGAAACCGGGCTGTCGTGTCGCGATCATTATTTACCGCAGCGTATTACGTTGCACGCTGGTTTCCTGAATCGCGACTGTTTCGAAAGCCGGCCGAGGAAAGGGTGCGCTGTGCGTTGAATTACGACGAGGCAGCGAGAAAAAGCCGCGTGGAAATCGGTTGGAAAAATTTGCCACTGCGCGACTGCGAGCGAATTATTGCTTTGCGGCGAATCGGAATTTACGAATACCCAAACCATTTCCTCTTTAAACGGTGGAACCGAGATAATAGGGGGGCTACTTTTGTCAACTGGATCGTCATTTAAGGGTTGGATTTATATTCCCTATTTATATTCGTAATTGAAGAAATTTAGTGTAGCATTTCATTAACAGGATTAACAATTAGTTACCAAGCGATAGGAAAGTTATTTTATTCGAGTAAAGTTTCCCTTGTGAATTGGGTCATATTGCAATATAAATCAAAATCGACTCGAAAGAATTAATAAATCGAAAATAGGAATTGTCTCATACTGTTTTTTAAAAGAATTGTTTAAAATATTTATACTTCATATAATGCTTGATCTTAAATCGAAGTTTCTTCACTCAGGGGCCCTCCTTTGTTATCTCGTCCGTTGTATTCGGGAAGCGGGAACGTATTAACGAAACAACTCGTCGTATATTTCGCACGTCAAAATAAGAAAAGAGCGGCAATAAAAGTTGATGACTATTTCCTTGATGGGACCAGCGGGATAGAATGATTAATAGGCTATCATTTTCGATAGCGTTTTCAAGGGAAGCGTAATCCTATCTGTCACAAGCGACGCGTAAACTTTCATGGGGAGAAATCAAAGTTCTCGTCGTGAAACCGAGCAAAATCACCGATAGGCAACTGTGAAACTGAAATGGTTATATGGACAGCTCATTGTTCCAAATATCGACTACAGATGCCGATTAATCTTTCTGCGTGAACGCTCTGTAAGTACTCACAGCATCAAACATTTTGCCAAATTTAAAAATAAATAAAAATAAAAAATATCTGTTTCATAAACAGTACTTACATATATCCAGACTCGGATGGACGCCGTATAAACTATAATATACAAACTGTGCATATATATTGTATATGCATAAAGCGGACTAATAATAAATTTGTCAAGCGTCAGAAAGAAGTCGGTCATATTTCTCCTCCCCGTTCAAACATTAACAACTCTGTTAATACGTCGTCCATTGAAGGAGATTTGCAATGCGAAACTGACATCTCAAGAGAAACGAGACGTGAAGTGTTACATCGTTCGTGGGAACGGTCTAATTTCGGTGCTGCACGTGATGGCTGATCAGACAAGATGCTCGATTCACGATCGGTGTCTCGTCGATTGGACGAAACAAACGGAGCATTCGACCAAAATGTTCGAATACGAAGACGGAGTTAAATTGGACGAAGTCGTATCGGAGGGCCGGGGAACACGTTGTTGTGGTTGCGACCGATGCTACTGAAACTTTCCTCGATCTATCGTCGTCGGACCTTCTCCTCGATTGTATACTCTGTTCGTATCAAATTTTCTGACGGAGAATCACGGATTATCGGAACAGAACCGACTTCTCTCTCCTTTTTTTATTGCTATCGTTTTTATTATTAAGTGGAAGCAGGAATGTGAAAATACGACGGTGAATTTGTGAAAATTATTGTCGAGAAAAACAGGCGTTAGTATACAGGGTATCCCGTTTAATGGGATACCACCTATGCCATGTAATGTCCCTCTTCATGCTGTGCAACAATTGCAAGAACATTTTCTTGATAAATTCAATTTCTCGCGAGACGTACCACAGTGTCCAGTTAAATGGAACACCCCGTGTGTCTGTTTGTTATAACCAAAGCAGGAACAGCATGACGTACGGTGCTCTGTAAGATTAGAAAGAAAAACAGAACTCCCGGTGAACTTTTATGACCGCGGAAATTTCTGTCTTCCGAGATAGCTGAATTAGCTCGAAACGGAAGCCCGACAATTGCATTGCGGCCAATCCCGGCAACGTAATTGTTAGTGAACTTTGAATCACGAAATATGACCGAATTAATAGCAAAACTTCTTAAAAGGGCGACTATTGATATTGCAGTTTCAACAAGTACGTTGCAGTTATCGTTTATTGTTACTGGCAGACCCATTTCGTTACGGTATTTTCGCGACGATTTTGGGAAAAGATTTGATTCGAATGGACA